>CM071609.1:2767760-4031425 GCA_036365135.1 Miichthys miiuy
GATTTACCAATTTGGGAGTTTCTAAAACTCAAGAATATATTCTATGTAAGATGAAACCTTGTTAATACATAATATGGTTTAGTTGGCCACTTCCTATTTGGGAATTTAATACCAGACAGGGCAAACACAGTGCACAGTTGCAAACCAATAAATCCAATCGGTAAAGATCCTAGCTCATCTTACTCTCAGAACAATTCAGTAACACCTAAATTTGACTACAGTGTTTTATCATTACGTTGTTCTCAAAAAAAAAAAGTCATTTTCATTGAATACTGTACTCAGTGAATAGATGCACCATGCCAAATGATCAAAAAGTGAACCAGTCTGAAGAGACTTAAAGCCTGGGCAGGTTTAACCCCCGGGCCGAGGTTAAATCTTGGGTTTAACCCCAAGTTTCACAATGGACAGCTGCCAAAGACGTTACAAAGGCAGTGCGAGTGTGAGACAGATTTCTTGAAGTATAAAGATAAATAAATATATGATACTATATTGATTGTTGCTTGCATTGTGGGGCCATTACCTATGATCAAACTGCACCCACACTTCACATTAACCTAACACGGTGCATCTGGACTACACAACAAGCAAAGCCACATGGTTGCTGTAGTTGATGATGTGCAAAAGTGCATGGCTGTTGTATTTAATTAAAACCAGAGCTGACATGGAAATGTTCAGTGTTTGACCTAGATGGGTAATCATCCAACCTGACCTGCAAGCAAATCATCATTTTCTCAGTTGTAGGATAATGATTGCCCACAATTACTTAATATAGTATATGCTGAAATGGTTATAACTGGCTGCTGGATTTTATGTTTTAGTCTTTCATACATTGTGCCATGTCCTTCTCCATGGAGACTACATAATGTCTGCAGACTGGTGGGGATTTCATAAGCACTGAAATCTTTGTTGGGTCTAACAATAAATAGTTTCCTCTGACATACTTTTGGTATTCTATTATGCATGACCAAGAATGGAGACAGACAAAACACTGACTGACAATAATTTAGTGAAACTCTATCTCTCTAAAAAGTCAGTGTCAAATGAAATTTGCGTGTTCATCTGCTCTTTACAAGACTATAAACGACAGTTAAAGATTCTTTATAGACATTTGACTGTGGGAAATGCTGAAATTAACATTTTAAAGTGCTAAATAGAGTCATTTTTGTTACAGGTGTATCCACTTTAAGGTAACCTATCGGATTTTCTTTCAGCACAATTTCCTTGAGCTGAGTAATGGTATTTAAAAGATTCCTCTGAATTATTTCACGCTGTCAGTTATGATAATGTAAAGTGTCTGCAATTAAAAAGCACATAACCTTCTAATGCAATCCTAATGCATTCTGTCATCGACATTTTGTTCCTAAAGACATGTTGACTAAGAATCTAGATTGCATGCTTTGTGTTATTGAGAGTGTGTACCGATGTGTAACAACAAAACCCTTTTAAAAAGAGAAGAATTTTCCAAGTCAGTGAGCAGTGCTGCACATTGACCAGAAGAGGAAGAAGAGGTTGATTGATTATTTCATTTAATCTGGCTGCCACACCTCCACACTACACCAGTTCTCCTCCTTTCTCTTTCAGCCCCACACCGTCTTTTACACTTTAGCGTGGCTTTCATCATTACTGTAAAACACACTGACACCTTCAATTCCTCTTCATATCTGTGGCAAACAATTTCCATCTCCGCAGCTTTGTTCTCCTTAATAGGCAATAGAATTGCACTCAACTTCTCAAGCTCCTCCATCTCCATTCTGCTGTGAAGAGTCCATCCATTAGCCTTGCACCTCATTGCTCCCAGCACCTGACCCAGAAACCAGGGGAAAAGCAGTGAGGGCCTCACATCATCTACCGACGTTCATTCATTCAGTGCACAGGGCTGTGGTGTGCTGGCACCAGTTATTGGCTTTTAGGCAATGTGCCTGCACTGCTTTGTGTTATTGATGAGATTTAAATTATACCCGAGGACAATGTTTTATGCTTTAGTGCATGAGAAGTCAGTTGGCTGTGAGCGATGCCGAACCACTTTACAGAGACCACACATCACATTATTCAACAAAAGTTTGAGTATTGAGCTCGTCTAACTAAGCTTTGATTTCCCATCCACGTTTGCGGTGGGTCAGGTAGGAGGCCTGCAAAAATAAGCACTCAGCGAATATGAGTTCAGAAGATTTAGGAAGTGTGTGTGTTAACGTTTGAAGAGTACACTGATGAGAATACAGCTTCCTCCAGTCGGGAGAGTGTTATGCATGTGGGCATTGACATGAAAACACTAATATTGCAGCACTGACACAAAAAAAACATCTGAAAATGATACACAGGCCTTATGTTTGCACTGATGGATATTTTGCTCTGCAGTGATGGAATGTTTTGCTCTGTAGAACCTGTTTTTAATATTCTCTAAGAATAAATAGCAGCAGATGTCTCCAAAATGGGGGAAAAGAGAAAAGAAACAGTCCTGTTACTTATTTTTGGAATACTGAAATGGCTCTATTCATGTTATATCCCAGCTGCAGCTGAGAGGTTGCACACTCAGTACACAGAGGGCAAATAGAAGCCACTTTGACCACTTTTACCACTAAACAGGCAAGGGACAAAATCACCAACAGGACTCTATTATTATTTTACGTGTTGGCGAAATGAACTCTGTTTCTATTCAATTGTGAGTTATAAATGCAGCTTTTAGACCCGCCAGGCAATTACAGAGGATGGAGAGACAAATAATTGCCTCATGATCAATTATTGGAATTTTTAATGTGAAAAATAAGTCGTTGCTCGGGTTCGCCAATGATTTGCTGCTGCCAAACAGTCAAATAGAGGTGTGGTCATCAGAGGTCTTTATTTTCAAAGTTTCAGAGTCTGGTTGGAGACTAGGTTGGATGAAGGTGGAAGGTTTTGTCCAAGCATTGTGTTCTTGAGAGCAGTAGAGAGGGAGTGTGGTCTGATATGCCTGTAGATAGTCGAGCAGTACTGTACAACACCTAATCTATGGGAAAACCAGTAACCCAAAGTTAGTGGCTATGGCTGAGGTTGACTCTTTAGGGGATTCCTTTAAATACTGTCAAATAGGCCTGTAGGCAAGAGCACAGAGACCTTGTCTTGCTCAGTGAGGTCTTGTAGTCTAATTTAGTGGACACTCTTCATAGCTCCAGTTTCCGATCTATTCTTAGTATCTGCATGTTGAGCTCATCAGTTGGCTCTCGCTTGTGACTATCAAAATGCAGATCCAGCTTTGAAAGATCTTCTACTGTGCTATCACATGCACTTTCATAGGATACTTTACTCATAGTGGAGATCTCTATTCAGTCTGGCTTCCACTTGGATGTTTTATGGGTGTACAGAGACACATCATCAGCATACAAGTAGAGTGCAGTCTCGCAAACATTAGGAAGGTCATTAAAGAGGATGAAACACTAGGATTGGTAATGCAGAAATGTTTATGGAATAGGTTTATGAGGCTTAGCCTTAATGGGAAAGTTTGATTAATATGTTGGCTTGCAGATGACCTTGGAGCCATGCTTCCCACTGACATCCTCTCTTCATTTTAGGTAGTTATTCCACCTGTCATGGATGATGATTAGGAGATCTGAAGCTCTCGTTAAGCATGTTCCTCTGGTAATATTAGATTATTCTCTATTTCATTAGTGTTGTTATCTTTTAGTCATCAGTGTTTTGAGACGTGATAGCCTGTAGCAAATAAATGTAAGATAGCTAATTATTGTGTCCCAAAACACACTTGAGGAGGAGGGGGCTAAATATGTGTGTGTAATACACAACCTGCCCAATCTGGTCAAAGTGGGGTGATCATAATTTCTATACCTGTACTGGAAGTTTCACACTCAAAGGGGTAACTGGTGAAGATGATATAACCAAAATGATGATTTGGTGTTATATAACCAAAGGTTCTATCAATGTTAAAACAATCAGTGTGAATGATTAAGTGGCATCTAGCGGTGGTGGACCTGCTCCCTTTATAAATATAAAAGGCTCGTTCTAAGGTAACAAAAACATGTTGATTTAGATTTTTAGCTGATTATATGCTCATGAAAACACATTCATATTCAAATCCTTCAAAATCTTACGCACTGGACTCTTACTTTCAAGTGCATTTACAAATGCGTTTGTTTGCTATGTAATCGTCAAGTATTTCACGTATCGTGTCGACGGTTGGAAGTAGAAAAAGTTGGAGGACCCCAAAAATGTCTACTGGACTTCAAAATATCATTTTACTGTAATGTTATAGTGTCAAAACGAACTGTGCTGCCATCAGATGCATCATATTTCTGTAGTTTTATTGTTCATAGATGGTGGCGAAGATGTCACAGATGTCAAGTCAATGCGATGTAATCATACATAAGGTGGAAGAGATACTGCGGTCAGGTGTTGTGGATTGACTTGTTTACGAAATTCAATACAGTAAAGTATTTCAGTTCTCTGCTCAAGATGGAGACTTCACATTGTCCAGTGCCTGGCGGGTTTGACACTTTATTCTCCAGAGGTTAACAACACTGAAGGAGAGCCGTATTGGATGCCGGCTTAACAGGAGTGCAATCTGGACTGGTATTTAAAAGATAATGGCGAGGCAAAAACCAATTAGCTTTGTGCTCTGTGGCTGTCCAATGCTCACAGCTCTTGTCGGTGCAATTACAGGGTCACTCCTGCCACCAGGTAAAAAGCCTGTATCTTGACATCAGTCTAGCTAATTTTGCTGCAAAGCTAATTACGGAGATGATTATTGGTGAGGAGTGGATGACATTTAAAGTTTGTTTGATTTTCTTTTTCTTGTGTCTCTCATGATAATACAGAAACAGAACCATTTTCTCTGTGCTATGGCTGTTGCCATTTTGTGTGTTTGAAGTGACTATATTTGGACTAGAGGTTGGAGCTAAGGAGAATCTGGATTGCTATACGTCTTTCCTGATTGGATTTGACAAAGAACCCAAGAACATGTCTTGGTGGCAACTTATCAATCACAAGGTAGCCACGCCTTACCCTTACCCTGCTTTATCGTCTATTTTACTTCATCACACTGACTGTGCTGATTCCCCTGATTTTTTTTGTTTGTTTGTTTCTCTCTCTAGTGTGACAATGTAGCTCACAGTTATGGCTGTGAGTGAAATATCTCAACAACTGTTGGATGATTGCCATGTAATTTGCTACAGACATTCACCGTTCTCCTTGACAGCTGGCTCTGACAATAACCGAGGTCAAAGTCAGTCTGCGTTGAATAGACCAAATGCTTCACTAGTGCCTATGTGGTCCCACCCCTTATTGCTTTCCAAGAAGAAAATATCATGTACACCGAATGTTATCATTATCAAACTTTTGTGGCATGTAATAAGTGTGCAGGTGTTTTTTTTTTTCATTGAGATTGCAAATTGCATGGAGCCTTTGATTTTCTGTTCGATTGTCCGTCTCCATTTAATGACTAATTAGTTTTGTTTTTTTATGATATTAATGTGCATATTTTCTATTGCATAATGAGATGTGTTTTATTGGTTGGTTAATTTTTCATGGTGTTGAACAATGTTTTAATATATTTCATTCAAAAGATATGTGAAATTTTAATATACAAACAACAGACGAACTTGACGGTTGGTTACTAAAATCTTCAACTTCAACTTTAATTTTGTGGCTGTTTTTTTTTTTAGTGGGAAAGAATCGAAATGTCTGTTGCCATCACCAGAATTTAATTTGGAGAAAAGCACAAAGTATGGTGATTTAAAAGAATAATTGACCATTTTTCATGAGAAATCCAGCCTAGAGTGACTTCAAAGAAAATACAGAATGAAAGACTACACTTAAGGAACTCTTAATGCATCCGTCTGGCTTCAGTTGGATTTAGATGTGTCTCTCCATGGTCACCCAGTGATGTCTAAGACTGACAAGCACTAAGATAGAAATAAGGCCTTGAAGCTGAAGCCTGCGAAACCAACTTCCAGACCTGCCAGACAGAGCGCAAAGTGAACTTCCTCCGTTAAGATAGTCTGCCAGACAGTCCATCATTAACCACTAGACAGCTTAATTAAAGGAATCTCTGGAATGCAGCTTGACATTTTAACTGTTCTCAAAAATGCATTTTTTAAGCGGCGTGATTATAAGACGAACTGTTATTACCAGGTCATATAAAACGGTAGCTGAGTGACTTCTTCATATATTCTGTTTTGTTGTGCGTGGACTAAAAAGTATTCCTCCATGTAAAGATGTGTTTTGTTTTTTTTTCTTTTCAACGATCTCACTACAATCAGCTTCTTTCTGAAAATAGGTTCTGACTGTCTTTTCTCTGACATTTTCACAGGTTGTTCCATCTCTGCTGTACTATTCCTGTTTTTTTTTTGTTTTTTTTTTACAGCTCATCCACCTCCTCACAAATATACATAAATACACTCGTGTACGAGGATGCAACCACACATCCAAATCCTCGTTCATGAAATAGTAATTATTGTCATTTTTACGTTTAAAATAGACACTGAAACGTGACTGACGTGATGCGATTTGCATGAAATATACCCTCATATATGTTTGTCAAATGCTTTCATCCACATACACGCAAACACACACCAAACCTATCTTTTTTTTAATGAGTCAAAACCTCTTATATACTGTGCATTTTTTACATATATTTGACATCTTCCATTCAAGATGTACACACGCCCACACGCGCCAGGACCAGCTGGTCATTAACTGTAGCAGGACTGTCCATAATGATTTCACCTGTCAAGTGTGATCCTGCTGTGTGAAGCTGCATACAGCACGGCGCAATGGCCACCGGGAGTTTCAAGTCAGCTCTGACAAATGGCCAAGGCTGGCAGTGGATCAGCAGACTTGGGGGGCTGTCTGACTTATCACTCCACCAGCAGACACTATTACAGCCGTTGGGTTTGTCTACAGGCTCCTGTGCGCTCTCAGTCTTCTTCCAACTCGCTCATACTGTATTCTTACTCTGTCAGCCTGTTTCTCTTCCTCCTTATCACTTGTAATTTCCAACCAAAGTCAAAGACGCTTCAGCGGCATGGCTCTTCAAAAATTAACAATACTGCCAAAAGATGTCAACTTTTAATAAATGTACCTAGGGGAGGTTCACTGAACACGCTTCCTTTTTTTTTTTTTCTTTCATGTGACACCCTGCTTCACATTCACGCATTTTCACGCATTTACATTTGCAGCTCCTCACGTATAACCACAGTCGTTTTTTCTTCAACCCGAACTGATCCCGACAAGACCCAATGCTGTCAGAAAATTCTGTTTGATTCTGCTTCGTTTTCTAATAAAGACTTCAGGCTTGAGTCGCACTCAGCACATTTTTTGAATGATTACATTTTATGGCTATGCACCGTAAGTCATTTTATTTAAGGGATGGATGTTTTATGTTTGACAGTATGCGATGTATCTTTGTATTTGCAGTCATAGCTGCAGGGTGTTTGCTACTTTTCACTTTATTATAAACTCTTGGAAATCATTCAGCTTTGTGTCTCATTGTGCAAGCACTTGTATTAATCATGTCGCAAGGACAAAAATCGGTTTACACTCACTAAAATGACGACCAGCCCACACATTTGAGGACTGAAAGCACACCCTCAGATGGTAACACATCACATCACAGGTTTAAGACATGAGTATTGGTTAAAGAAATATGTTGACATTTTGTCAAATGCTGGACACAAACTCACTTTCTTACTGAGAGTTTGATAGGAAGATCGATCTGACTTCTGGATAGATAGCACAGAGACTGAAGACGAGGGGAGCCAGCAGGTTTGTGCCTACAGCCACGATATTAATCCACACAGAATGGCATGTTTAAACATTTTTGCATGGATTAAACAGCATTTTTCAAAATGTAAGGTGCTTGTAGGCAGATTTTGGTACCTTTTTGGACAACGTCAGGCTAGATCTTTTCTCAATGACTGGCAAAAATTCCCCTGAAACTCCCTCACTCCATATTTGTCCAGCAAGCCTTAGAGCCTTAGAACATAAGGGGCCCTTTCTCACAGCTGGCACAAGACGGTGTCCAAAGTCATTGCTAGTTTCTGATCGACGCAGTTGTCATTTTCACATCCGACGCCCACATGTGCCCATGGGTGTGTCGGTCTTAAAATAACGTCTGTTGTTTGCTTTGTTGGCGCATAGCTATCTTTAGGTAAAAGAACTGCATCATTGACACAGAAAAATCAGGTCTAAAGATAATGGCACAGTATTTTCCTGCTATTTAAAGAGAGCATTATTCCAGAAAATAGGATGTGCCTACATAGGCTTGTTCACATCGCACATACACTCAAAGAGAGGCGCAGCAGCACTCCACATACTCAGTTAAATGTTAATGTAGCCTATGAAACATTTAAAGTGAATTTGAATATTAACTGCATTAATTAAATTACTGAGGTGTGTGTCAGTCCAGCAGTGTCCGACGGGCGGACACCAGTTTTGGCAAAAACACCACAGACTTTCACCAATTCAAGGCACTGACCTTCAGATGCAGTCACAGGATATCAAACAAGGATGTTCTCCACAGCTGGCTGTGTATCAAATTCTTTCATTTCACTCAATTAAATACCTGCTAGATGTGCACATTTATACACGCGGCACAGCTCCATTGATCCCATGCGAATGCTCCACACGAAACACAGACGCGGGGGGTCATTTCCAAACCACATGGCTCCTGGTAATTCCAGTCCTGTGTGTAATTACTGCTGTGTTGCACTTCTTTGCAAGTGACCAGCCTAAGTTCTGTTGGAGGTATGACAGCATAGGGACAGCTGGTACAAGTCCTCAAATCACCAGGAGACAGGAGAGTACAGATGTCTCTCACAGCCTGGCGGGATGAGCACAGGAGCAGGTCCTGGTTTCTTCAGCAGAAAACCGTTCGTTTCGTACAGTTTAAATAACAACGTTCCAGGTAAAATGACATGTTGCACTCAAAACACAACTATGATTAATTACAACACTAGATAAAACCCCTTTGGCACTTTACTTTGTGCCCAGAGATGTTTAGCCAGCAAAAAAACTGTAGGTTGTTTAAATGCAGCTCTAGTATTGAATGATTAAGTTATTTCTTTGAGCATCACAATAGATAATTGGTGATCTGCAGTAGTAGTAATACAAAAGTAGTAGTAGTAGAAAAGTATTTGAAAAAAACTAAGAGGAACCTGGCTAAAACAAAGCAAAGTACATTGTCAAACAATGTATCAACAATGCATCATGCACAAATCCATTTGGTGCCAGTAGCAAACAGGAGGAAATGCTTCCATCTCACCTTTTGTTCAGTTTTCTTTTCTTTTTTTTTTTATTGCTTATGTCTGCACCTTTGTGTATTTCTGTATATTCTCAGTCTGTTTCTCTGTTTCTTACTGTTACACATTCTCTCTCTCTCAGGCTCCCTCTTTGTCACTCCCGGCCTGCATCACTCTGTTGCTGCTGATGTGAATTTTTCATCACAACAGTTTCTGGTCTTTCCTTGTGTACACGCTGCATCATCAACAATTCAGGCCTTTTTGCATGATGGCTATTCAGGGAATGCCAGATTCTTTTTCATTGTTGTTAAAATCATAGGTTGTGTAAAAGCACGTTGTCAGTGAGAGAATGACACAAATCCTTCAATGGGTGAAAGAGACTGAAAAACTTCTTGTACCTTGGAACCATTACATCGGTGGAATAACACTGTAATGCATATGTTCCAAAATACAAACTATATTCTACTGAAGTGAATTGGTGACAGCATAGAGCCTTTAAATATTTAAAATCCTGTCTCCTAAAAATTACATAAAGTATTTAGCCGAATGCATTTTAAAGGAAACAGAATTGCAGCATGGATTTTGGTCCCTTTGTGTGTTTCAGTCTTTAAAAAAGGGAAGAAGTCCGTCCTGCATCCCAACATGAGTTTGTTTTAGGCAACAACAGCACATTGGTTTAGGTTGGAAAAAGGTTGTGATGTGGTTTAAAGTGACTTTTTCAATATTTAACTAAATGTTTGCCTCTTAGTGACTGAAAAGTCAAATGCGATTATTTTTCCATCCATTCGTTTTACATAACAGCTCATCCTCATCAGGGTGTCGGGCCGATCCCAGCTGACATTGGGCGAGATGCGGTATACACCTTGGACGAATCACCTGCATGTCTTTGGATTGTGGGAGGAAGCACCTGGAGAGAAGAGAGAACCCACGCATGCACACTCATCTTGGGTTTCATTCTGTATGGATGGCTGGCTACAGTGCCGCAGTGAAAATGTAATTGTGTAGCATGTTTTGTTTTGACTTAGTGTACCTCCAGGTTCCCTTTGCTGTATGCAGGTCATCAAGGTAAGAATCATGAGGAGGAGGAGGAGGAGGAAGTAAAGCCACCTGGGCTTCCTGAATTACATGTTAGTCATCGCATTCATCCCCGGTGGTTTTTTGGAGTTTCAACCTACCTGACCTACATGTGGGAGGAAACGAGTGTGACAAGCCGGTCTCACAGGACAAAAAAAAAAATACATACATTTCACACAAAAAGGTCATAATCAGGTTAGAAACCCATGACCCACTTGATGTGAAGCATGCCACTGAGCCACCATGCTGCCCATCAATAAGTCATTACCTCATTAATTTTGAGACATTCTAATCATTACCATAAACAAATGAGTCCACTGCCAGGAGGATTAGCAGCCTCTCCCTGCTTCTAAATTTTCCATTGCGTGCTACCAGGTCAGAACTGGCAGGAAATCTTCTGGCTTGCCTAATGCACACTGATTGCTTTAGGGCAGACAAAAACAAGCAGAGGACATTCATTCATCCAGCACAAATGGAGCTAAAGCTTTTTACAGATTCTGGCAAGAGTAGCTGGAGAAAGGTGGATAGTAAAGTCATCTCCACCATGTTTATCCCTTCAGTAAAACCAAAGAATAATTGGACAAATGGCCAAGACGAGCTGAGTTGAGATGTAGTAGAACTATTCATTTGTCAGTTTTATGTGTAAGATAGATAGATAGATAGATAGATAGATAGATAGATAGATAGATAGATAGATAGATACTTTATTGATCCCAAAGGAAATTCAAGTACAGTAAGAATGCCACAAAAGCTGCCTTTTTGGGAAGTTGGGTAACCTCCCACACTTGGACTTTTTTTTTAGTGATACTAGTGGGTAGCGGTGGGTGGATTGATACTTTGATACTCACAAGCTCCTAGGTTGGTATCGATTTCTTAGGAAAAAAAAAAAAAAAATCAATAATAGAAACACAGGCCAAAACTATACATCACTTTGGAATGTTAGATGCCAGATACGTTATTTAAAACAATAAAATAAACAGCCCTGACATGAGCTGGCCCATGTCATATGACCGATTGCACCGTGCAAGCGTGTGTGGTTGCACATTTTCTCATCGGACTAACATGTTGTGAATGTGAGAGAGATGAAACAATGGAAGGGTGTGGTGCTTTATCCACTGATACAACTACAACAAGGTTCACAATGTGTGCTACACAGTGGCAACTTGAGTCAAACATGTAAAAACAATGCTCCATGAAAGTTATAAGGAGGCTGAACAAAAATAAGATGCCTAAGCATTCAAGTCTCCTGCGAGTGGCAAATCGTATCCAGCTACACATGGCACTGTTATAGGTTAATAAGTCAAAGAATGACAAAGGAAATGTTTTTGTTCATCTTCTATAAATTCCTCATCATGATTGCTAATGTTAAGGCAATTTAATTAAGGCAATGTCTAATAAAGGCAAGACACTACAGGTGAATATGATCATAAAACTGCAATAATCTGTATAATATTTAATTGAAAACGGTTGGTACCACCCTACCACTGGGTTGGCTTTATTATTAGCCTATTTTTAGCAATTTAGCTGCAGTGCTGCACAGCGGTGTGGGAGGATGCTGGTGGTGTTTATTTGTGGAGAACATAACCGCGAAGGACCAATCAGAAAATAGGTTTTATTTCTCTGATTCTTTCTTTCTCTCTCTTTACCAGAGCTTCCTCACTTTATAACTACATCACTCAACCACAGCTGTCTATCTCCCTCTCTCTCTCTCTCAAAACAAACCACAAACCAAAGGAAGCTTCTTCGTATCACTATTTTGCAGCATAGACTGCAAGCCAGGAGAACATCGAAGCTGGTTGCATGAAATAAACCAAGCTTGGACACAAATGGGAAAGTACCCAGGATACCGTCTGGTTTCAATGTTATTTCAAGCTGACCGTGATGGAGTTTGACCGATCTGATTGTTGGATTGCCCAATGTGGCCGGGTGGCGTTGGGTTGCGATTCTTCAGAAGTTAATTCTGGTTCATCATCTCCACAACACACACCACACGTTAAGCACCCGCACTGTCACAACCTAGATACACCGTCACAGCAAAGATACGGTAACCTCCCCGCCCACATTTTCTATGAATCCTACTGATCACCTGACTTCCAATCCAGCACCCCCAGCAGGTCAAAAGGTTCGCTCTTCCTGTGATATATCTCATCCATTATGTGATTGGTACAAAATTAGACATTCGTGCTCTCTAGGGGATGAATTCAGTGATCCTCTACTTTTCCTCTAATGCCACCATGATGTTCACATTTGCTTTAAATGAAATGACTGCATTGGATGAATTGCAATGACATTTCACAAAGACAGTCCCTCTCAGGATGAATTTACTTCTAACTCTGGTTAAAATACTTAAGACAGAATACCTGAAAAACTATTGACAATCACCAAGACCCTTGTAAATTACACTGGGTTAATTAAACTTTGACGCTTTTTTTTTACAAAAGAACAGTTCCTCTATGTTATGTTTCCTTAATATTAAGGAGTCTTTATTCACCCTTTTCAAATCAATATTTAGTGGAGTCACCTTTGACAACAATTACAGCAATGAGTCTGTGTGAATCACTTTGTATCAGCTTTGTACATCTGGACTCTGCAATTTTTTCCCCCATTCTTCTCTTGTCCTCTGTTAAAATGGATTCACTCCAGAGAAGGTCTGAGGCTGTCTGCTGTCGATAGCAAATCTAAAAGCCTTTAGAAAGACATAGAAAGATTAAAAACCAAAGCGCTGTGACCGTCGTGGTCTTCAAGAGTTGGACAACAGAGTCCAAGGTCAAAGTAGATCAGATGCGAAGCCAGTCGGGGCCAGATCAGCTCTGATACAAGTTGCACCTGTAGAGCTGAAGGCTGCCGGGCAGAAAATAACAGAGTCATAATGCATTATCAGCTCAGTGAGTGCTGGCAATCATAAAAAGAAATTCAAGCTTAAACATACGACTGAGGAAGGAAATGTAATATACATAACTATGAGAGGATACAGCCAGCAAACATAAGTTAATGGTAAGATGATCACACTTGATTTAGGGATGTATATGAATGGATACACAAAGTAGAATAGGTCTACTAATCTGTTAAACCTGTTGCTGTGTGAATGATTTATAGGATGCTGTTAAGTGCTTAAGAGCTAAATGGATGACCCAATCTTCCTCACACAACCTTACTTTATATTAGGACCCTGTTCATCAGACTGAGGAGTGTCTCTGCCTGGAGGAAGGCATAGGAGATGTGGGAGTGAACATCAAGTACCAAACCCTTGTAACGCTGTACCGAAACACTGCATTCAGAGCTTTTACAGCAACGTTATGTAAGGTTTGGTATTTTTCCAGGTTGGCACACGCAGTTTCAAACTGTAATTAACTTCTTAATATGGGCAGCTGTGCACGTGTGTTTGTTATAATTACATGACTTATGATCAAAACCTTTGACAGGTTTGCTAACACAGTCAAAAATCAAGTGAGTGCAACAACAAGACTCTATTTCAAGTAGCTCTCGCCCAAGGGCGAAATCTTCAGTCAGGCATTGTGGAAGATCAGGATCCCGACAAAGGTCTTTCTGAGCTTTACAATAATGTTACAATATGGACCAATAGATGTACTGATGTGCATTTTATGAGCTGTATACAGTCTCTGAATAGTTTGTTCATCATCTGACAAAAAGACATTCACTCTTATATTAAAGACATACTGTAGCCAAGGCTGTCCACCTATACTTTCAGCCTTAGCCCTACTTGAAAATTATTTCTACTTTTAAACTAAATGCTCCTGTTATGTACTAGTTATGTGATTAAAATTCTGATTATGTGTCTTGTAAATGTAGCGGTTAACAAGCCGGAAACTCCAGAGACAGGTGATAACTAGGTCCGTGATGCCAGTTATTATCCAGGATCACCAGAGTTAGTTTAAGAGAAGCAAGTAACCACAAGTAGGACAGCAACCTCAGGACCTCTAACTCTGGAATAATGAACTTCAATATAGTATGCGACAACTGCCAACTACAATGTTATGTGAGTGTTGTTTGAGTAACGTTATGTGTTGGTGCTCACCTCAAAATTGCATCTCATCAGTCAACTTCCTCCGTGCAACCACCAACACAGAAAACTATGAGCTGAAACTGCTATTGATTATTTTCTTCTGAATATTGAAGGGACGTGACCCCTGGTCCCCTGCGGAGATCACATGCATGTTCTCGCCAACGGCTAAAACCCAGTACCAGATTGTCTCCTGTCTGGCAGCATCTCGCTTGATCACTCTCTCGTTTCCTCTTCTTGGCTTCTTCCGCCAACGTCCTCTTTTCTCTCGTTACCTCAGCCATGATGTACGGCAGCTGAGTCTTGTTGTATTGTCTGTTTGTCTGGCTCTGGTGCTAGCATGACACCAATGCCACTGCCCCCTGCACCAGACTTGAAAGCCTCTTCCTTGCAATGGTCCAAAGCTCCTGTGAAACCAGTGGTCCAGTTACCACCGGTCCAGTTGGTACGGCTAAGACCTAACTAGCTAAAAGCTGTTACAGTTTACTTTAGGAAGTCAGCTGGTGGTTTTGTGTTCCCTACAGTTGTCACAGGAAACCGTACCCACTCAAATCAAATTACAGGTGCAAGAAAAGACGATGAGGGTGCAGAATGTGATTGACAGAGGCACCGTTCACCTTAATACACATCAGCGTAGCATCAAAATGATTCCGAAGCTGTTTTTAAGTCAGAAAAGTTGCTTTAAATTCTTGTTTTAGGCGCGTTGTTTCAACAACATCAATCTCAACAGATGCTTTCCTTATATACAGATTTCACAAGGGCACAAAACAACAGTACTCCATATGGTAACCATAATGTGCAAACCTCTTAAATTTAGGCAGATTCTGGAACAGTGGTGGTCTGTTTTTTTTTTTTTTTAGTTTTTGTTCTTTCTACGTTCTGCTTCATTGGTGACATTACTCTTCATCTCATCCTACTTTCTTTCTGTTTCTGTCCTTAATGTTTGCTGTGTTCAATCTAAAAACAGCAAGTGCAGCAGCAACAATATGCCACACATACTTCAGATTGATACCTGTCAAAAATAGTTACTGGAGGCCATGTCATTCTTTGCATAACTGGCATCTGTATCTGAACTGAAATAACCCATGCAATTAAAACATCATCTTTTGTACAAAAACTTATTTTGAAAATCCTCTGCCTCCTCCTTCTTAGTATCTTTTAATCACATTTTTAATATTATATTTCATAAGAAATTGGACATAAACTGTACACAACTGTATACAGTAAGAATTTAACCATTTCTAGCATCATCTGTCTGTCACCTCGACAACAGTTTGAACATTGTGATCCTTTTCCCAGCGTTATTTAAAAGTTTCTCTGGAAACACATGCATCATTTTGTGTGCTCCTTGTAAACATTTACAAAGTGGAGGTTTTGAAAGTATGCTCTGTATCCTGCATTGTCTTCTTCATGGTACATAACACATTAAAACACATTGAGGTCACTGCCGTCTATTACTGTAGCATGTGTACCATATCAAAACAACAACAACAAAAAAATGCTGCACTACAGTGTCACTAGTGATAAAAAGAAACTGTTTTATATTCCGTTTTGATTCTGCAGCTCCTGCACAATAGCAGCAGTAGGAGAAAAGTCTGTGATGGAGCCTGTGATGTATAGTAAACTACTTTCAATTTTTAATGATTGACGCCGGTGCACAATGTTTCCATCTGTTTCCTTCAGGTTTAGTTTTAAAGCCGGCCCACATTTTGAAGCTGTTGTATTTGTAGATGATTACCGCCTAATTTGTCTTGCTGAGTGAAGTTGTGCAGTGTGGCTGGTCGGCTACATCTGCAGTCATTTTTAATAGATGCCGTGTCTGTGATTGATATGAGCTGTGATCACTGGTAGCTTAAAACTGGGACGGGTGAGCAGAAACGAGCAGAACATTCTTTGAGATGCTGTAGACTTCTTAAGCCTTATTCTTTGTCTTAAAGTAAAAAGAAATAAAAACATACCTTATATTATCACATATCATATCATTTTGGATACTTAACACATTCTTCTTGAAATATTAGTTATTTACTGACTTTTCTGGCCACTGAATCCAATTTTCTGGCCTTACGCTTTTTCATCTGAAGAACTAGACGAGCTTCCCTTTCTGCCTGTCTCTAAGGGCATGCTTGCTCCAATTGTAATGCTAATTAGACAAGTTATATTTGATGTGTATGCCTGTTAGGTCTCCTAAATGAGTCCAATGAAAAACCTGAATTTAGAAAGTCTTTGGAAACACTTTAAATACCTGAGACACAACATGAAAACTGTCTCATAGCACTGTGATCGAGTTACATCTGCAAACTCGTGCAAAGACGACTTTATCAGAGTTTGATTTTTAATCATTTGGAATATTTTTCAGCTTGTTTATCTCAGCTAGAGTACTTTAAAAAATGCATTTTAAAGAATCATTGTTCGTGGAAACCCATCTCACCTCATTCCTTGTCAGTTTTACTGCAGGGCGTCTTGTTATCCACAATGCTGTAAAAATCATTCATGTATGGTTTGCTTTAAATTGGTATGAAAAGTAGGTAAGATTTGTATTCATGAAAAAAATATACCATCAACTGACCTCAAGGTAAATATTCATCTATTTTTGACAGTTTGATATAAAAGGCCTGTTTTCTCATGTTCTGTACGCTGCTCATCAAATTTCACTGTGGGGTAAAAGGAAATTATATCGTTTTCAAAACGTTTTTCTGATAGCATTATTTTCTTGAATTGAAAAGCTTGTGTGTGTCCATGAAATTGGCACCCACCTTGGTGCATTCCAGGCTGCTCTCACTTCAAAGTCCTCAAATATGCCACCTTTGTCAGTGCCAGTGGCTTTGATAGCGTCATTTCTGGCACGCGAAGTTAGGTCAGGTGACGTAGAAAGAGCGAGAGTCCACAGCAAGTCCACACATGGAGGTGCTAGGGGTGGATGGATGGATCGAGTAATCCTGGAGACCAATGTCCGTGTCCTGTTCGGAGCATAGACTGTATAAAACATGGGCGTAATCATCAACAGGTGAGCCCTTGTGCGGTGGCTCTGGTCACCACTACCTTGGCAGTCCTGGCTCTGCCACCTCTCAGCCAAAGACGTGGATCCTGCATGGAGCTGATGCTGACTGAATGATGCCTGGTTGTGCTAACAAGCCACCTGTAATGGCACTGACTGCTTTCTGTACCAGGCTGTGAACGTGTTTATTTCTGCTCTGAAGTTTTATTTTAATGTGAGTCAATCTCCATCAGCCCCCATGACAGCATCAAAGTTTAAAGTGCAGGGAGTGAATTGAGAGTGAGAGCGACATCAGCTTCTTCTTCAGTCGTGGTAACTTACAGAATTTCAGCCTTGAATGATAACTTCTTAAAACATCAATCTGTTTTCATTTTAAAACATGTTCTACATTAAATCTTTCATTTGTCTGATGAGATTTATTTTTCCGTTTGAGATGAAAACTGCTGGACTACTTTGTCAGCACAAATATGCACATTGTTGAGACTAAGCGTCGTTGAGCAGACTCCTCTGGGACTTCTATGTTCAGCATCAGCACAAGTGATTTATTCTTATATCTAGGGTCAGTTTAGTTTTTCAACGTGCATCAGGAGTTTAGAGTTTTTAAAACTTTTAACAAATGCAGGTGGTCATGAGCGGTGCATCTGCTTCACTAATAACAAGCAGGGAGGCCCAGATTTAGAGTTTTCCAAAGACAGTAATGTACACTATATCACAGAAAGGACCGTTTGCAATATTTGACCAATAAGTAGAGTGAATATGTGGTGAACAAATTAAGCTTCTTTGCACCAGTTGCAGTCATGCACGTGTGCAAAAATGAAATATTTTGGCCATGTTTGTGAAGCCTGTAAATTAAGTATGACACCTACCAATAAAAACAAATTACTTTTTGAGATTCTGGTGGTGCCGAAAGGCAGCGATGCAACCGCCATCAGGGAGATGTTGGTCCATCCTTGAAACTAACAATGTAGGGCAGTGTGCAGACTTTGCAGTAACAATGTTTTCTTGGTGTCCACTTCAATGTTTTATAACTGCCCACGGTTATTTCTGTAGAATAGACTATGCAGAAGAACACATCTGCTGTGATAACAAGGGAGCTGAGACTTGATTAATTAATTGGTTAAAAAAAACTGAAATACATCTTTGTATTTCATTATCTGAAGTTTGATGATGTTAAATGTGTTTAACAACTCCAGGGTTTGAAATCCCTTTTACACGCGGACACGTGATCACATGTAGGAAAGCAGTTTCCACATGTTGCAACATTGCACATGAGAATTCACATGGGCTTCACGTATTATCGCCAAAACCATGTTTCACATGTGTGCAAAGTATATGTTTAACATGGGCAAACCACATGTGTGACCGTGTTATATTGCCATAAGATATGGAAGATTAAATCAAACAGAAATATGCATCTATAAAGTTTTTTTTCTGAACACATAACAGATTTGTTTTTACAGTCAAGCTTATCATCATAATTACATATTGGAATTTCACATGGGAAACATTCGAGTGCATTATTAGCTATGCGGGTATAAGGGCAATATGATCTTATGAGGTTCTATTTTTAGGTTTGCGGATCATACAGTATGAGCACTCTAACATCCACAAAGCAAAATGTTAAAATTAAACGTATCAGTAGAATATTCACACGCAACATATTTCATTTTTTCCACAGTGAATAATGTATGATTACTTTTTTTATGGTTGCGTGTAGGCACGTGCAGCTCTTGGGGTACTTTTAGAGAACAATCATGGTCATATTGAAAAAGTCAGGGAGAATAATCCAGGCAGCAATTACATTAAAACTCAAAATATATTTGGCAGTGTTACTTAACTTTTAGG
The DNA here is from genome assembly GCA_036365135.1 of Miichthys miiuy. Classification (NCBI taxonomy): domain Eukaryota; kingdom Metazoa; phylum Chordata; class Actinopteri; family Sciaenidae; genus Miichthys; species Miichthys miiuy. The sequence goes on from CM071609.1 coordinate 2,786,920, forward strand.
ATACGGATTTGAATCAGAAGACAGAATTGCTCAAATCTACATATGAGACCAAATTCCTTCAATTCTTTGATTCTTTTGAACACCAATGGATAAAAAAAGTACAAAGTCAACGGATTTCTCTTCTTTTGAGAAGTGTTACAACTCACCTCTAATTACTTCGGGTTTAGCTCGATATGGCTTAGGACATGCCATCCTTGTTGCCAGTGTTTCTTCAGTCTGCCCAAACTCTAAACCCCATCTTCTAGAAATTACGTTTATATAAAACTAATCTGCAAAAGCAAAAGTTATACATTTTCATTAGTTTGTAAATTTTTATTTTTTCTTCTGTGTTTGCTGATGACACTGACTTACAAACTCTAATAAATAATACAAATGAAGAATTGATGAAAGTTGCAAGACGGTTTCAGCTCAATAAACTCTTTTGAAATATTAAAAAGACAAATATAAGAATATTTACAGGAAGTAGCAGGAGCTATATTTTGCTATAGTGCCAATAGATGGGAAAGAAATCCCCACACTTGTTGATGAATTCACTGGGGATGATCGGCAAATGAAATTTCATCAATGTCAATTGTTTATTAACTTTATATTATTTTATGATTCATTCATATTTGATTTATGGTAATCTTGTTTGGGCAAACGTATACCCGCCCAATCTTCCAATCTTATCAAACTGTGTTTGCTGCAAGAACGATTTGTAAGATTGGAAACTCTCTTAAACTGTAACGAGGCCTCTATCCCCCTGAATATATGACATATGACATAAATATTTATCAGATATGTGTGTTTATATACATTTGTTGTCTTTTATGGATTGTGTAATAGATCAAGTGATAAGTAGGATCTTTTTTCCATTACCGTCAATACAAACTTATAATGGTAACACTTATTTTTGCAGCCAGTGAAGTCGCCCTTCAGTGGCTCTTGAATGGTTGAAGGCACACCCACGGTGACTTCAATTCTCAGATTCAGGAGCTCTGTGCATTAATTACATACTGTGAACGGTCAGTGGTCACATATCTGTAAGCTGGTACTTCTTTCTAACAGCATACAACATAAAAAATGTGCATCGGTTGAGTTCTCTTTTGTGTGTTTTTGATGCAGTGCAGGACAATGGTGACTCTTCATGAAATATCCATGAAATCTTAAATCTCATGTTTGTTGTGAGACTTCACACTGTTATCTAACTGTTCAGCTTTGAATAAACACCAACTACTGCAAGGTATTGATACTGAATGCATGGTATCACGTATCACAGCTACAGTGTTATTCATTTTCTATGGTTTAGCGTCAAACTGGTGGATTGGTGCAGCAAGAGGGAGCTGAGCCGAAAGGCAAAACTTTTGATTTTCCAGTCTGTTGATGTTCCAAACCTCACGTACGGTCATGACTTTTGGGTAGTGACCAAAAGAATGAGATTACAGATACAAGCGACCAAAATGAGTTTCCTCAGTAGTGTGGTTAGGCTCAGTCTTAGAGATAGTGTGAGAAGCTCGGACATCCGGGCTCCTGAGTTTGTGTCGAATGGAGCCAACTGAGGTGATATCGACGTCTGATAAGGATACCTCCTTGGCACCATCCATAGGAGGTGTTCCGGATAGATCTAAGTAGCAGGAGACTCCGGGGCAGACCCAGAACTCGCTGCAGAGATTATATAGCCCATCTGGCCTGGATACGACTCGAGATCCCTCAGGAGGAGCTTGGATGCATTGCTAGTGAGAAGGACATCTGGAACGCCCCGCTAAACCTGCCTCCACTGTGACCCGACCCCTGGTAAGCAGAAGGAAATGGATGAATGGATGGATGGTTTAGCGGCTGACAGCAGTTGGTTCAGGCTATAGGGGACATGTCATGCTCTTGGTTTAATACAGAAAAGATCTGCAGCGATATAAAGCATGTCACACGATATTATTGTTTAACTGAAACCACGATCTTTTCATAAATTTAATGAAAGTCCTGCACTTTATTCATAAAAAAACAAAGATGCCTCTAAACGTAATCCAGCCAGCACTTTCTTTTTGTTCATCAAGTGCTTTATTAACGTCATTTCTAGAACAAGTTTGAGTAAAAAAGCTTACGTAAAGATGTTTCTTTATAAAAGATTAAAAAGGTTCAAAGATAATAATGCTTAAATCACAGACTTAATGCAAAGATTATATATAATTATGCTATTAATAAACCACATTTTATACAAGACAAATGACAGCAGATTATTTTATCTCTATTTCTTTGTTCACTTAAATGTCAAAGCCCATTTGTCGGAGCAGCTCTCTCTGTTGCTTGAAATGTTGAAACACGAAATTGCTCAGGCAATTATCACCTTTCCAAATGAGAACTGGGAAAACTTCCGTACTCTCAGTTCAAGAAGCTAATGCTCCAGTATGCACAGCGTTCCTACTCGTGTGTTTCTATTGTAGCATCTGAAATTCATCATTTTATTCTGAAATTGTTCATTTTGCTCATGAATGAGTTACCTGATTGCCCAGACTGACTCCGAATACAGGACACATTCACATCAGATGATGAGATTTTATTATTTATTTTTTTTAACTGAGTTATGATGTACCTTCAGCATGAGCATGAAGGTCACACTTCCAGGAATGCATTACAGTGCAGTACATTTCCAGCTTGTTTCTTTGCATGCCTCTCAGCCTCTCAGCGAATTTCCAATTCACTCTCGCCTGCCCGGATCTATTTTTCATCTTCACTGTAGCATCAAAGGTAGTTTTTCTGTGTCCACTAAGCTTTTAATTCAGAGGAAACAATCCATTCACTCGCAGCAATGTCCCCTTCACTGTGCATTACCTCTGACCTTTCTCTGCTGGACAGCTCTCCCGCTGTGATTTTCTCGAGTTGAAAGGTGCAGACTTAACAGGCTCTCGATGGAGCCAAAAAAGGGGGTCGTGGGATTTGACACCTCGGTCGTGATAAAAGGGAACGACCTCCCCTAACTGTGGACAGGATTTGCTTCACAAAAAAAATACAGCTCTGTAGTGGATTTTTTTTTTTTTTATCTTCAAGAGTAGCTGGAGAGATCTGCTTTCTATTAAGAAAGTAGAAGAAGGAAAGCAGAAACTGCTGTCACTTGTGTTGAATCCTGATGGTCTTCCAACATGTTCATAATTCCACGTGTGCTGTAAAACCGAATCAGTAATCAGCAAATGTTGTTGTTGACATGAAAAATAAAAAGCATATTCCATCAGCCTTGTTAGCCGAGAGGAAAAAACCCTGAAAGGGCATTAAATGTGTGATAATGTGAGGCTTCTGTTGAACAATATTTGTGGTTTTATTCACAAAGAGGTGACAAATCCATTTTATTTATTTATTTTAATATCAACCGAAAACAAAATGTTGCAGTGGGGGTGAACACACAAATCCTCAAGTGAAAGCGTAATTACGCCAAATAATGTGCAATCACGCCAAGCTCCCGTCTCCCTCTCTCCCCCTAAAACCATCCCAAATCAGTTTTGTATGAATGTGTAATTATTTTTGCTGCACAGAGGAAAAAAAAACAATTGGCATCATGCAATTTGTTTCCTCGTCTGAGGCAGTGTGCATCTGAAAGCGGGTGGTGGGGTTTCGGCAGCCAGCATTGTCGCCAAACATCCAAAACACACTGGCACTTTGTTGCTTTTCTTCTGCCCGCGCTGACATCTGCGGGTCTCCGGTGCTTCATTTAACAAAGACCATTTGGGAAGAATGTGAGCGGAAGATAACAGGCTTCGGGGCTATGAGGTGACAGTGTGTTCTGCGATGCAACAATCAATTTGATATAATTACACTCTTTATTGAGTTGAGTTCCTTGTTGTGGGCATTTAACAGTGCGGGAATGTACTGTGTTATATTTCAGATTTGATCCACTATTTGATGCTCGTGCCTTTCTGCTTCTGCTGCACTGCATTAGAGAAGGAAATATCCAACTTTTCACATAACGATGAAAAGTACAACTGGAGGTCTTCACTGGTCCAGAAGACCAGGAAAAGTATGACCCAAACCTAAACCAGACCTGTCTATTGTTTAAAAGCTGGACCCCCGACCCATGCAGACCCAAACAGTACATATTATACAGCTGATTACTATTGACAAGTTAACATTAATTCATAATTATTACACTATTAGACATGGAAGAACAACTAATGGCACTAACCAGCGAAGGCTGATGCGTCGGTGGCCCGTGGGCATGGAGGAGGTGTGAGAGAGGAGGATGCTGGGAGGGCTGGCGTCCATCATGAGCGGCTCCTCTCACCTCCTGCATGAGACTGTGGAGGACTTAAACAGCTCCTTCAGCAACAGACTGAAACTCCCACCATGTAAGAAGGAGCACTACCACAGGTCCTTCATTCCAGCAGCTGTCAGACTCTTTTTTTTTCTGTACATTTCTTACTTGTGAATAATTTATCAACCTCGTGTATATGAGCTACTGTGAGAGGTGAATTTCCCCGGTGTGGGATCATTAAAGTCTGTCTTATCTTATCATAATAACAGCTGGTTGTTTTGTTCTCATGGCTACCATCTCCAAGATGAATTGTCACAGTTTGGTTAGTTTTAGGCACGTAAAAAAAAAAAAACTTGTTTGGGTTAAAATAAGAACATAACTGTAAATGTAACATAACGTAACCAGCTGCAACATTAAACATCCTACTTTTACATTAATGAATGAGTAATTATGATCTAATGACACTCACAGGGGCCATTTTCTTCATCAAGTACACTTACTTTAAATACTTGAAGTATATTTTCCCCACAGTCAGTACTTATGTACAATGTGTGTATCAGTACTTTCACTTAAAATTTAGGAGACAAGCTAAACAATGTCTCTTTTTGAGGTTCCAGATACGATATGTGAGAATTTGCTGCTTTTCCTTTGAATTGTTTCAATTATTTCAGTTTATTTTTAATAACTTTGAAATTAGTTTGATGTCACATGTCACCAACCAATCAATTAATGAGAAAATAATCAGCGGATCAATCCATATTGATAATAATAAACATTACACCCGCAGAATATGTCAGGTATGTATTTTACCTTTTTGTGGCTTCGAGGACCTCAACGCCCAACGTGGAACCAACATCAGTTTTCGATAAAAGTGCACATCAAAGGCTCACTGATGAGATATGGGCACATGTCAGGAGAAAATCTCTCAAACGGCGGTGGCTTATCGAGACAGGATCTGTCAGAGCCTCCTGAAAAGATGTGACGGGGGAGAGAGCTCAGAACCGGTATGAATCAAATGTAATCAAATGAAATCCTGTCACCGAAAGTGCATATTCTCATCAATCTCATACAATAAAGTCAGCGATAACAAAAACACCCCTGTGGGATCTGTCCTGCCCCGTACGGAGAATACAAAAGACGTGCTCAAATGTGACACAGCTGATCTTTTTCTGTCGCTTTCCTGAGACACATTTTCAGTTCAGTGTTTTCTGTGCAGTGACCTTGTTGTGTGTTATATTCATTCTTTGTTTTGTTTTTTTACAGGAAAACGAGTGTAGTCATGTTCAACGATGATATTCTCATCACACCACCAGGTGTGATGTGCTTGTTGACCTATACAAACACACCTCGCCTCGGAACTCAACCTCCAGATATTAAAAGACGAGTTTGGACTGCGTGGATACAAATATTGTGCTTTGAAACCAAATCCCGGCTCTCAGGACACAAAGAAGTTTCTGTAGTTTGGTTTCCACTGGCCTTATTCGCTCTGATAGATGTCGCTGTGTTTCGTTGCTAAAAAATAGTGTCTTACTATCACTTGTACTGCCTTATCTTATCTTGACTGCTGTTCAATTCATCTTTACAGAAACATATTATAAATACATACTGTCACCTATTAATCAAAAGAGTGTAAAGAAATGCTGCTTTGTCTTTATTTTTCAGCCCTGAGCAGTGTGTGCAGACCTCCCTCCTGGGCTGCATACAGCTTGAACAAACGACTGTATATATGATGCTGAGTCCCAATTCTATATGACATCCTGCTGTATACAGTGCACAGATATAAGAAATCAACTGTTACGCTTAGTAGTTAGTATATAACACTTCACTGTTATATGTTAGTGATGGTGACTGCTAACAAGTCCCACCTGCCGTCACATATATCGGCAAATGACCGAGCAAAACAATATCCGCAATTTTACATGCAAGCGGAGGAAAACTATTTTGTAGCCCGTGTAACAAAGTCCTCGACCATCGCCGAAAGTCAACTATACAGTACGTACAGATTATATCACTGATCGTTGGAATCACTTGTGCATTGTGCATATGGGTGACTGCTAACCATTTTGATTGTTTGCTTTGGTTAATTATCTCGCCTCACTCAGTACTGGGGTAAAAGCGTTTTTACACTCCAGTACTAATGTTCAGATTTTTACAGAAAATAAAAAGGAAACAGTGTTTCTCAATCTGTCTGCCTTGTTTTTGTCTCATTAAGCCTGTTAAGACTTTTTGATGCGGTTTAAAAGTAAAGAAAACAACAAAAAAGGGGCGCAAAATTCCTCGCAAAAAAATGAAGAAAATGCCGCCGCAAAATCACAAAAAAAAAAATCGTGAAATCCTGGTGGGTCTGGTTAATCTCAGCAAGGTGTTGTTGTCTCAATTCAAGTACGGCCATTATGCACGTACCGGGAATGACAATGACAACACTTCAGCGCTTCTTCTTCTTCTTCGCCAAAACAGCCACCATTTTACAGTGCTGGTGGTCCTTCCCCTTCCACTACGTAGCCAAAATGGTGCGCACTGAGGGCGAGACGTGTCCAGCATTCCACTCTCAGCTTTTTGACCGTTGCAAATGCGCCAACGTTGCCATAACTGACAGTGTAAGCACACTTATTTACTCAAAATGGCAAGTGTAAGTATGGCATTACACAAATTGAGACACAGCAGGTGTGTCTCACCCTCTCACACTTTGAAAAGAACTGTGAAGCAGTGGTTTGAAGGAGCATCCAATCTTAAGTCTCAGAAAACATTTACTGACCCCTTATTTAGCTTCGACTGACTCTCTTCTTTTTATTCCCCTTTAGTCTGAGTTTATTGGTGAATCTCACCTGAACCAATTACTCCTCACAGCCACACTGAACTACACAGTTTGAGGGCGATTTTATGAACTTTAAGATGTTTTTTTTTTCTTGTCTTTTGTGTTGCTGTGACGTCTGCTGTGTTGATGCCTGTCCATAAACGCTGAATTGTTTGCCCTCTGTGGGTTTTTAAAGATAACCTTGCGGAGGCGACTCTTTTATCATGTTTCAAATGCAACGTCTCGGTGGGAACATGTTATATACTCACCCCGCAGGTCAACACTTCTGTTTATAGAATTATGAAGGTGTTTAATCATAAAAAAAAGCATCCTTGCTCTTACAAGTCAAATGTCATTTCCATAAAAGATGTTTAATGCATTGAAAATTTAATTAATACTTTCCCTTAATGTTATGTTATTAATGTGTGCATGAATGCAAGGTGCTCTATATGCAAACACACACACACACACACAGCCTAATGCCTCACTCACATACACATGCACAGGCCATCTGGCAATCCTGGCAAATGTCAAAAGGTTTGCTCTGGGCCACGGCTTGCAGAAAATCTCTTGGCAAACTGAGATACGGACAAATATTTGTGAAAGAATATGAAAGCTGCACGGCTCGGCCACTTCACCGGGTACAACATCATCACATGCTCAGTTCAATAACACCAGTGATCAATGATTAGGCGATGGCTATTAAACAGCCTTTTGGTTGCTGTTTGTGGTCATGTGGATTTTTGCAGCATGTTTTTCCTGCAGACCTAATTAAAAACTTTGTTTTCATGTGTTTTGATTGATTAATAATAGTTAGGGTTTTAGGGGTTTGTGCAGTCGAGAAATTCAATTTGGGTTTTTTTTTTTGTTTTTGTTACTGTATTCAATTTTAGTATTTTTTTTTTTATTCCTCTTTCTGCTGTGTTGTTAAATGTTTCGTCTTTTCTAATCCTCGTGAGAAACATTTTGATTGAACGTTGCCGTGCCACTTAATTTAATCGGCATAACAAGTGATAGTCTTTTTTAGGACCTCTTGAAACCTAACATCAAACATATGATTCGATGTGATACAAAAACACAAAAATGATCTTTTTCAGGTTTCAGTCAACACACACACACACACACACACACACTTGTTTAAAGGATACGTCTTGGGAAAAGCCGCTCATGTAGTAGTAGAATTTTTACCCAACACAAGTATTGCTTAAGCCTGAGACATCTTACTCCCCTCTGCAATGCAGCTACATTGTTGTCCAAAAACTATTATTAATCTTAATAATAATAAATAATCAATGAGCCAAACTGTTACTGGATTCCTTCATTATCATTAACCATCCCAGATACACACACTGTCCCATCACCATAAATATCGACTAACAGGCCAAATGTACAGGCCGATGGTAAATAAAATATATTGGCAATACAGTCGGCAGCAAAAACACAATTTAGGTGCCCGACTCCTGTGTGAACGCCGTTAACAGCAGCGCTAGCTAGTTAATCCCTAATCCCATAGATAATAAGACAGGTTAGGTACTGTGTCTGTGTTAACAACAGCAGCTGATTGGTTTATTGCTTTTGCTAAGAGAGGCTAACCGACTTAATTTGGTAGCAGTCGTTAGAAGGTTGCAGCTATTGCAGATTTAAAACTTCTATGTGCATGCGTCTTCACACACACACACACAACCTTGCAAACACTTGACCTGCACGGCGGGGATAACTCACAACAATGAAAACAACTGAGTTAAGTGATGTCGCTCACAGGAGTGCATGACGAATGGTTATGAAGTACACTGCAGTTTGCCATAATTGACTGTTTGAAGTGTTGTGTGCTCAAAATAGCAAGTGTAAGTACTGAAGTACGTGAATCGAGACACAGTTTAGGGATGCGTTTGGATATCAGCAGGCAAAACATTTCCCAAGAATGTCGTCTAATTTATTCATTTCGTCCTCATCTTTTCTATTGAAAATTACGGGGACTTTGTAGCCCGACTTATCCTTTAATGCACTAAGAAGCTTTAGATGTTTTTGTCAAAAAAAATTACATTTCAGCACTAATATGCAAAATAATGCAGCAGGGCGCTCTGATATCTTAAAACCCATGTTCTCTTTAGGTGGTCTGAGAGTCTTTATTGTTCCTTCTTTATTGTGTTTACAAGAATTCCTACACAGACAGACACATGTTGTGATGACAATGTAATTTCATGCAGTGGAGGAGGTCTGCAACTATGAAGAGAAAATACACTTTAAGAGTATTTATGTTCCCTAAGGCTGATCAATTGCATGAGAGTAATGGTAGAAATAAAACAGCACTGTTTAGTATTTACAGTAGTAATTGTTGTGGCTTTCACAAATGTGTTATTCACAATACAAACAGGCAGTCAGGAAAGCGTCTTTGCCTCCTGTAGAGGCACTTGAAGACTTGCAAAGTGTAACTTGTCATCCTGATGAAACATTAGAGAGTTTTCACCGCTGGTTTGCCACCAACGGCGTGAAAATATCAATGGATGTACAGCAGAGAGACGTACCGTTTGATACTGTTAAACAAGCACAGACGGGCGAGTCCTGCGCGATGAGGACTTATCAGAGGAAAGTAATTATTCTCTCATTATGTTCAGTTTTCAGATGTGGAAATCGTAGTGATAAGTTGTCAAACGTACCCTCCTAAAGCTGAGGGATCCCGCTGAGACGTTAGAACGATTTGCAGCTGAGTGTTGATATGGTAGGAAATTGATTAGGAATTCATATTTTCATAAATTCAGCAACTGTGCAAGACAGAACTGAAGTTTAAAGAAGCAGAAAGAGAGAAAAAACCAACAACAGAGAAACAGAGCCCAAAGAAGACAGAATATCTCCCCTGCCCTCCCCGGTGAGCGAGACAAATTGATTGTATTATTCCTGGCTGTCGGCAGTCACTATAATATAATGCTATAAAACAAAATACAGCCATAGAAGCAGCGGGGAGCTTATGCATCATAGGAAGATAGTTGATGGTTATCATTTTGAGAAGAATATATACAATGAGTTACCATTCAGCATGCTCCTGTAGCCCTCCCACAAACACAGAAATGACAGCAGAGCGTGCAGGTTTGTAAAAAATCTAAATAATACAACCGCCTAATGGAGACAAAAGACGGCGGCGTTCAGCGGAGGATTCCTGTAACACATCATCTATGAAAAGAGTGCTAAAGGAGGAGGACTGAAGTTGTGGTCTAGGCTTTTTACAAAGTGTGAAACGATAACCTCTAATTAACGTGGTTACAGCATTGAAATAATTCCCTAACAGTCGTATTAGCGTGTTTCCTTGCGTGTCACTTTATTCACTTTTTCTCCCCAGATAACAATAATTATCCTGTCATCGTTGCGGGTTTTTGAAATGTTAATTGTGAAGATGGATCACAGCAAACTGAAGAAAGGTGAACCTGCATGAACTGATATTTTGGTCACACTTCTTATTATTCATCATTATTATATTATTTTTAAAAATTTTCAACCCAAATTCCAAAACAGTTGAAAACTTAATGCACTGATTTACAAATCCTTTTATATCTGTATTCAGTTATATAAAATGATCTCCGCTACATGTTCCAATAAAGTTTGGACAGGGGCAACAGAAGACTGTTAAAGTTGAAAGGTCAGAAAACACCTGTTCAACAGGTAACAGAGGATGGCATCATGACGGGTATGAAATAGTCCAACTTTAGGGATTTCACATCTACTATCCTAATCTCATTAAAGAATTCAGAGAACGTACAGGGAGAGGGCCAGAACCAACACCGGACGCTTTACCCGCATTAAAAACCAACATGACTGTGTAAAGGGTATTACAACATGGACTCTATGATGCAAAGAGAAAGACAGATATCAACAACATCCAGAAACACTGCTGACATCTCAGGACACGAGCTCATCTGAGATGAACTGACTTTTGGAAAACATGGACGTCGTATCCTCCAGGCTATATTTACACACCAACGCAACTTTTTCTATTAAGAATGCCGTCAGTGTCTGATTATCAACATTATGCACGTATTCATCATAATCATGCTTGGCGTGATCTTACATCACGATCTGCTGTATCTGCTTTTCATTTTTTAAAACAGAAAATTTTATCCTTTAAGACCAGTTAATGCGATATAATCTTCTTAACAAAATGTTATTACATTAATAGTCGTGAACACCAGATATCCATGTTACTAAATCTGCTTAACAGGATCATTGCAGCGCGGTACACCAGGTGTGTTTTTTTTAAGGTGCTAACAAGGCACACACTGGCTTGGAAACACAATTATATTAAATTTTAATCTGAGGAACAAAAATAAAAACACTTTGTGAATATTCTGAACGTGTTAACAAATTTTGTGTTTGGTTGACAAATACATTTTCAAAAATAACAAACCTAATTCAACTGATGTCAATTCTGGTGATATTTGCATTGAGAGCTGGAATAATGAAATGCGTCTGAAATATTCGGAGGGGTAATCAGTAACCTGGCTCTCCTCCCACCAGAACACACTACTGTAGTCATACAGTGACTATATCACACCCTATTAACCAGAATGACCCAGAACCCAGGTGGTGGGGTACTTATTCATCTCGCTGCTCCTTACGCTACGTGGTGTAAACTCGGCAAAAAACTGTTATTAAAACACTTCCTCGGGACATAATTTACCATAGGCCGGTGAGCGTGGAGAAAGGCCAACACGTTTAGAATCCATTTTGCTGCTCGGATGCCACTGCGAAAAAAAAAAAGCAACTGTAGGTGCCTGGTAATTGCTACACCAACCTATGAACCTCTTTAATTTCCATACATCCAGAAGGGATCAAACGTTCACCCCGAGTACAGCGTCAGCATTGAGGTTTAATGCACGTGTGTGTGTGTGGCTGTGTCTGTGTTGTCGAGCAGGCCGACCTGTGTGTTGTCCCCGCCTTTTGATGAGGACTGCCGCTGTACAAACATCGGCCCCTGGGAATCCGGCCGGACTGAGGCAGAATGCAGGCGGTGTCGCGGATGAAATATGATTCGAATGCTCAAGCCGAAATGGGGAAATATCACATTAGAGGCATACAGTATGTATGTCTCCATGCCCTAAAGATACAGGGGTTCATTACGCACCAGCTTTGATGTATCTGAGAGAATTTCAATGTTTATCGTCGTTGTCCCCGTGACGTGTGCATTAATATCATACGGCCTCGCTGTTGTTTTCCCTCTGAACTCAGCATGCAGAATTGATAACCGTGGCCTCATTTGTCTGCCTCGGCTGCTTCCCGGGTCAAGAACTGAATTGTGTCAGTGTGTTTTGTGGGATTTTGTCCAATTTAAGGGACTTGGGAAATCAATGTTTTGTTTTGTTTTTCTTTCATTTTCAGAGCGAAGATGTAGCTTCCAAAATAGACCTAGTGGCTAAGTGACTGGTGTCATTAAAGGCGGCGGCAAAGATTGGTATTACGAGTATCACCTCATGTATTTTGTAGAGCGTGATAGGTCCAATCATTGCAGCTTAAGGGGGCTTACACTCTCAACGCATCATCGGTACTCCATCAGTGACGAGGGCGCGAGCACGGAGGTGACACAATAGCCTTTTAAATGCTTTAAAAGCGTCTCACTCTGGCATACTGATCAGCCGTAGAACAAAAAGCAGTATTCATCCATTTGGTCCCATCCTGAGTCGGGAACTGTGCTGCCATACCTCTCTCTTACATCCAATTAAAAAAACACATCTGACTTCTCGGCTGTCAGACACCTCGCACCTTCAAAGCCACGGTAAGATTCTAGCACCTTTAGACAGCTGCTTTAAAAAGCAGGCTTCCTCAATGCATTATGATCAGCAGAGTATTTGCCATGGCCCGAACGTTTTCAGCATCTTAAAAGGTTGCAGAGCTCAAGCTCCGGCTGTCTGTGCCATCACTTTGCTTTGGTCAGCATTACCATTACAAACGTGACAATTTGGCTTCCCACAGCTCAGCTCCTCCCCCTCCCAACACTAATCTCACTGCCAGTGAGGAAGCTCTCCTCCGTGCTTCACACTATATCACAACCCATATTTTGATGAATATATCTATATGTATCATCCATGCATGCTGGTGGGAGCACACTGCTGTGCTGTGTAACAAAATGCAATGTAAGGATAAATGTCAAGGCCAGTTGATAAAGTTCAATGTTAACTACTTCAGTGGGCTCCAACCCTTTTCTGTCATTGAGTAAACTGATCACGCTTAATTAAGTGACCTGTTTTATGGATATCCCATATTATATCCAATGCATATTAATAACAGCGCAGATTGAAGAGGCCTCCGACACATTTTCACACATAGAGGTCTCACACACTGGACCTGTAACAGAAATTAATGAGTGAAATATTGGCCCTGTATACATACTGCATAAAAACAACAAACCGTGTGACGCTTTGAAGAACCCTAGTGGTGGTTAGGACCCCCAGTTGGGTACCAGTAAACCAGCTGATATTTGACCAAAAAGGTCAAAGGCAAAGAGGATCCAAACATATCATTCATTCAAGTATTCAGAAAATTGGCTATAGGAGGAATGATGACTACAAACTTGTATAAAATAGTTTCATAGTTAAATATATAAATCTATATTGATGTAAATCACAGAAACTATGACTTACTCTGTCAGTATAACATACCTATTTGCTCTCTTGCTGTTAGATGAGACAATTGATCGCCTTTCCTCATCAGTTGGAGCCAGAAGATTGTTAGCATAAGACTCCAGGAAGTTACTGTTCCCAGGCAAGAAATAGCCCGACACAACCCACCACAAAAATCATCATCATCATCATTTTTACACTTTATTGTTATTCAGAGAGCTTTTAAGGTGCTGGTAGGCAAATTCTGTTCCACCATTCTAAGATGAGAGTTAACAAAAGCACCATGTTGCATTCAAGGTCAGGAGGTGTACATGATTAAAAAAAAAAAAACAACTTTCACTTCAAAGTGACTAAATCACCTTTGTAAATATTGCTACAACAGTTATCATTTCATGTTTCTTTGAACACAAAAAAAGTGCTGAGAGCAATAAATAATTATAACTGACAAATGTTGCTACGGTAATTGTTATTCAGCCAAACACGACCTTCCTGTGTCGCACTGTTTGTATATATATATATATATATATATATATATAAATAAGTGACCTCAGGGTTTATGATTTTCCATAAGGTGTTTACATCATTGTCCTGCCTCCTGTAGCTTGTTAGTTGAAAAATGAATGCCTGTGTTTGCATAAACGACTGTAAGAACATGTTTTGGAACTTTTGGGTTATTTTCATTAATGAAGACAGCAGGGCGAGCGTTAGCATGCTTATAGTCGGCATATCCGAGGGAGTTCGGCAATCACTCTCCTATCAGGGGGTGATCTAGCCACTGTGACCAGATTACATGGGGGGAACCCATGAGGCTGCCTTTATAATTACTCTGCTGATTGGAAAAATAAGAACCCTCTAACAAGCTCTGTCAATCAAGCATGCACAGTTTTCCACAACGATTATGTAGAGGAAAAATGTTGAGCCTTTTCTGTGTCATTATACAGCCCGCGGATCTCGAATACCCAAAGGTTGGCCAATTTACCAGTTTCACAAACAAAACAATGGAAATACATAAACCCTGCACATTCATAAACATTTCAGCTTCAGTGAGTCCATCACCCAACACACGTGTTGAGAAGACTGCATGTAATTGTGTGCGTGTGAACGTAATCGTGCATGCATGGGTATTTGCATGTGTTTTTCAGCCTGTGTGTCCAACGCAGTCGAACCAAATCCAACAGAAAGTGTTTGTTTACTTGTGTTTTCTCCCCATTGTGGTTCGCTCTCATACTAATCCCTATCTGAGGACTTATTCTGGTCTGTTGTTTGGGGTAAGACTCCAACTTGAGCGAAAGCTTGGCAGGAAGGAAGGAAGCCTCTCGCGCTCCTCCTGGCATGTCATTGATGCATGCCATTAGGCGCCATGTGTCACATTCTTCAACGAGGACATGCAGCTTTTTTCGGAAAAGGCACCAAACAATGCAGAGCAAATAAGGGCCAACCTGCAGGATGGCAATTCGGGGACGATAATAAGGACAACCATGTGCTCAACGTGAGAGTGACTGAGCTGTATCTGCAATTCAGAGGGGATGGAAGTTTGGTGGAGAACTAAAACAGGTCGTTCCATACTGCATCCACCCACCCATCTATCTATTGTCGGCAGGAAACAGCCAATTTGCTAAACGAGGAATAATACCAGTGTTTACCATAATAGCAAAGTGAACATTTGATGACTCACTGTATGTTATGTTTAACCAAACACAAGCTGGCTATTAAGTGTGTTTATTTAGCACAGGAAATGACTACTCTCCCTCCGTTGCTCTTCTCCATTTTTCTCCGTCATTAAATGACCCATCAATTCAAATACCGAATCAGCCCCTAAAGCACACACTCATGCACAAACACACACATGCATACGCACTTACTCCTCGCTCTGGTGTGCACACTTTGGCTATAAATAGCATCACAAGGATGCTATACCCTTGGAAAAAAAAAAAAAAGAAAGAGGGTCTTCAGCAGCAGAAGTCACACAAAAGAAAAAGGAAAAGCTGCCATGTTCAAATGTGGGAAAGCTTTGAAGGCTACGTGCCCCCCCCCCCTCTGTAAAATTCATATCGTTTGGAGTAAAGCTATAGCACTCTGGCAAATAAACAAACCAAAAGAAGACAAAACACGTGGCTGTGATGAAATTGGGCTGCAATGACATGTAATTTAGCCCGAGCAGAGCACTGAAAGATGTGGACGGGACTGCTAACCCTTACGTTTTCATCCTCTGAGACAGCTGCTGCTGCTACTGCAGTGCTTACTCTGGGCAGTGTGGGAAGAGAGGAGGTAAAAAAAAAAAAAGAAGGAATAGCTGCACAAGAGAAAGAGACACTTGTGCTTCTGACTTATTCATGGACAGCCCTCGATTGCTGTATGAACGGAAAAAACCCATTGGAAGCCATTCGATATGTAGAAATACAGATTTCCTTTTTGCATATGCAAAGCAAGCTAATCATCGTCATGGTTACCTGAGAGGGCATGTGAGGAAAGCTTACATCTGTTTATTTTAAGCGTGCTTTGCATTTCACGCCTGATTGTTATGTTGGGGAAAGATACGCCCCCCCGAAGGATTTTTTCTGGTTGAAAGCAGTCAGAAAGAGATCACACACACTCACCAGTGCTGGCTTTCAAAGTAAATGTACTTTATACAAAAAGTCTGAAAGACTGAAAAGCTAATAAATGTTGCCACTAAAGCCACAAAGAAGCTGTGTGAGTGGGTTCCGCTTTCTGTTGAAACAGAATACGAGGCAAGACATACTGAAACACAATTATCCATAAGTCATAGCAGTGATAAATGAGTAAAATCATGGTTTCATTGGCGCACAATGATGTAGTCATTTGAGGTCAAAGAAGTAGAAGGAACTCAAAAACTCACGGATGCTTTATTAGAACTGGATACCCAATGAGGGCACCTATTCAAGTCCAGTGAGAATGCTTGTCTGGTGCATGTACCCAAAACGTTTCCAGGTGTACTTCCTGTTTGCACACCCCGCTGAATATGTGCGTTTCACGACTGGAGGAAAAGGTTAACAGATAAAAAACCTCTATGGATCAGCAGTTCATAATAGAGAGAGTCATGATTGACCCTGTTTGCAGTTCAAAGTGTCTCTTTTACATGGTGGAAGACGCTTCGGGCTGCAGATAATTTTTGGAATCTGCAACACCACAAGAAGTCATTGGGCAAAATTGGAAGCAAAGCTAAGCTATATCCAGAGCTGTGTCTCAATTAGTACACTTCTAGGTAGTACACTGTGTACTTTCTGGCATATATTTCACTAATATCTGCAGGGTGGCGTTGTCTCATTTCGAGGCCATTGTGCATTTGAAATGATGATCACAACATTTCAACATTTCTTCTTTGATGAATTACAAGAGCACTAGCACCAACATTTGACTGACATATATTCATATATCTTGAGGTTGTATATGCACAACCGCTTCAGCTCCAGGTCCCTCCCCTTCCAGTACGTACCACTGAGGGCTGGAAATGCATTCTACACTCAACCTTTTGACCACAACGGCATAGAAGTGATTTGTTGAATCATTTTCCAGAAGTTGTGGATAGACTGTAGTCAAGCAAGTACAAGTTTTAACACGAATGCTGGAACCAAACTGGGACGCATGCAAGATTCTGATATGTTTTCATTTTTTATGAATGAGAATGTTAAAGGAATATCCTTAGTTTAGTTTCACCTAGATTTTTATGCCCTCACGCATATACACGATGTTGTACTATTTCCTCCTGTCCACAATATGCTTCTGACAGTCTAAAGTGAAGAAAATATATCAGCATGCATGTATGCATAATGTATATGAACCACAACAGTGAAGCATAGACTCCAACCGGATGAAAAATGACCCACTGAATGAACACGGTGAGCGAACAACTCAAAATAACAATAGGTTTTATTTATCGTATATAATTTCCCTTGTTAATACAAGTAGCTGAAGGCACTGAACTCCAAATTAAACATTGCAAAACATTTCACAATATGTGAACATATATTTATCTTCTTTTTAATGAGCCGGTCTGGAATTTCAATACAGTTAACAGTTCTGAGCTCTGCATTCTTCAGCGTGACCTCCATTACGAGTGAGCGCTTTACTGCATTGTAATAAACACAAATGAAAATTATATTTTTCTTATCTTCTCTCTTTTTTTTTAAATGGTTGAATTTTTCAGTGCCTGCTATAAGGACAAAAAAAAAAAAAGATGGAGTACACTGACATTATAGTGCGATTTCAAGTCTGGTTAAACGACGGACCATTGATGGAACAGCAGTGTCGGAAAATCTTTGTGCCCTGCAACAGAATAAATAAATCATGAGTAAACAATAAGTTGATACAGTACATCCTATTGACAAATGTTTTGTCTTTAACTGTGGATGAATTTCATAAAAAAAAAAAAAAAGATGGATAGGAGGTCGTCTTGCTCTTCTTTCTGGTTTATTTTTACTGCTCTGTTATTACACCAATCTAATATTGTGATTGGCTGCTGTCAGTGCTGAACTTGTGGAATAAAAACAGGTAATGAGAGACGTTAAATCAACTCGCGTCCCCCAGAAGATTTAAGCCGCCATCAGAAGATAAAACTCACACGGCTGAAACAGCACAATCTGTATGCAAAACAGTAACAGTAACGGCTAATGGTCCCATCATTAATTAATTTAACCGCACTACAGGCTGAAACGTCCTCATCTAATTTTCTCACCAGTCAGACAGATTTTTTTTTTTTTTTTTAAGTATTCTCGAAGTAGGTTTGTGTTTGGCTGTAGCCTTCAGAATAATAGCCCTGCCTTGTCTCTCCTCTCCCTGTTCAGTTGTTACTGAACTAATTTTTATTCACACACACTCAAGAAAGTCTTATCTGGGGGAAAGTTGTAGGATTTTAGGGGTTGGTACAAAAGTTTTAATGATAAAAGTGCCAGCAGCAAATTGCGACATGATTCACTGGAGTCTGCAAGAGGCTTTTTGACAGATGAGACAACCATCAGAAAAAAGAGAGAGAGGGAATAAACCAATTCAAGTCAGGCAACAGATTTGTTGAAGGAATGAGGAAATAAATGATCTTGGCAACTTATTAAATAAACTCTGAAGAAGCAACTTAATGTGTGCCTTTAATGATTCCAGGGGCCTTTTTAGAAACTCAAGGTTTTGAATTTGCAAGGACTCTTGAAACTTTACAAAATGTACAAAACCTCCATAAGGGTGTCTTCTGTTTATGCTACCGTATAATTCATGTGGCGTTAATGAAATTAGCTTCTTTAACACGGAGTCAGGCCTTTTTCTCTTAGTCGTCCATCAGGTACGCAGATGATGAGTAAGACAAATGGACATGCTTACATTAACTATACATAGACACCTTCAACTAATATTTACACGTGGCGCTGTTAGATAAACAGTCGCCTAATTGCACCATTCCACAGCTCATAAAGACTCTCGGTATCCATTAACATGAGGTAATTAGTCGTAATTTGCATCATTAAAGACAAAACAATAGCATAATCGTTTATGAATACTCAATCAGAGGATAATTAGCAAGTCTTGATCTGCATCTTCAGGCTTGAGAGATGCGGGGAGAAAAAAAAAGTAAAAGAGGGTTAGAGGGTGGGGAGTCTTTGTTGTTTGACTGAAGAACAAGAGGCTTCCTCCTCTTCCTCCTCTGCTCCCCTACGAACACGCTTCTTCAGCTTTAACTAAATTTGACTGTTTAATTGCTGTTGGCCCAATTTTTCTTTCCCTTGTTGTTCTTTTTTTTTGTGTGAGGAGAAAAAAGGAGAGTGTACAACAAAGGCGATCCTTTTGTCTCATGTTGTAGCCTGTAAGACTCTGTCTGCAGAATGCCATTCCTCTTTGTTGGGTATAGAAAGTGAAGATCGTTAGCTGCTGGGAAGACATAATGAGGGGAGTATTGGTGAGGAATATTTTGAGTGTGTGTGTGTGTGTGATGTGGGTGAATGTTTGAATGCACACGCTGCCAAAGACTGTGCAGTATATCTTTATCTTAGCTGGTTTTGAATGTTTTATTGCACTGTATACATTTATATGCCAGATAACAGACCCGTATACTTCGTGTACATATTAATGCTTACATGGCGTGCACAGTATGAATACATTTTAATGTTTTATTTCTGAATTTTATCCAATTATATACTGTTGCTTATGTCAGCGTTCAGCTAATGACTCCTGAATGTAAATCAGCCTGGAGGAGTTCTGTGTAGCCTGTGAAAACATTTGCGCACAATGGTTTCTGGGGGAGTATTGGTAACGTTTTATTTTGATAGTCCACCTTCAGATAGTTCATAGAGCATTTGTCACATTCCAACAGCCCATTAGTTGCGATCCAACAACTGTTTTCTGATGATACCGCCGTGGCTAATGTTTGGTCAGGCACAAAAATAAACCATGAATCATGAATTCTCACGTGTACTTGATAGATACTCTGTTCAACATGTACTGAAGTGAATAAGCATCTGAATACCTGATTGAGAAGTCAATCACATCTTATTTTTTTTGTATCGCTTGATACTTGTTTTCAGGAAGGTAACTTCAAGCATTAAATCTTTTTAGGCTTTCCAAATTCAGACAGAAAATGTTAAATATTTTACGAGGGATTGGTGAAGTTTAGACATCAACATTTTAAAAAACAAACAACAGTTCTGTTTCAGTGTTACTCACCAACACAAATTGTGTGAAAGCTTGAGGTCTGACAAAACATCCATCCATCCATTTTCTGTATCTTTACCAGGGTCGCGAGGGGCTGCAGCCTATCATGGTATGGTACCCGGAGAGAACCCATGCAGACACGGGCCTCGTACCCCAACAGTGCTAACCATTACAAACCGTGCTCCCCTGTCTAACAAAGGTGATGAATACATTTACATTCTCATAAAACACTTGTTCAGGTCTTATCAGTTTCGGGACTCCCAGGTTGGAAACCACAGAAACAATGTCTGATTGTAATGTTTGTCCTCTTAATACACATCCTGTTACTCACACGATTCAAGAAAAATGACTTTATGTGACTGTGACTGGAGAACCTGGACCCTTTAATTACATTCTGCTCATTTCAAAGAGGCTGATTCAGGATAGATTAAATAGAGTTTAAAGGAAAATGCTGTTAATTCAGTGATACTTAATTAGGCAGCCAGTTTCTTGATTTTGAAGTGTCGGTGTGGGCTTGGGGACTGTTAAAAATGTACAAACTGAGAAGACTGAAAGATGCAGCCTTTAGGAAAGGCTGATGAAATGCTTCTTCTTTACTTTTCTTTTAAAAATCTGTTGTTGTTCTTTTGAAACTAAATGGAAGTGCAATGCTAAATTGTTGGAGTTTAATTATGAGGCTCAGATGTGTCTTTTTCCTGCAGGAACAAACCAGTTCTGCAACTTTTTGCAAGACAGCTGCTGGACCAAATCTTTAGCCAATTGTCTCCCACATTACTCAATGCTCCGCTACGGAGGATTAAATCTGTCCTAAATCATAATGACACATAGTCTTAGGTTGTTATGATTTTGATTCATGTGTTTTTGAGGCTTTATGTCAACGTTTTACAGACAGTTAAATAAGCTTTATTATTTTTATATGGAGATACGTTGTTTTATGCACAACAGAGTTGCGTTTATTTGGCATTATGAGAAGGAGGACGTTAAATCACACGCGACTACAAAAATGTCAAAGATAAGACAATAAAGTCCAAGACGTATTTCCATTTTCTTGGAGAAAGGTGCATGTGAAAATGAGATGCTATAATTGTAGGTCTACTTCTCATACGCAGTCATTCATCTTCGTAAACTAGACAAAAACACTCCTTACCCATAACAGCTGCATGCCGTGCAGATGCTAATTTATAATGATCACATCTAGTTATGTCCAAAGATGATATACATAAAAAAAAACAGCACCTTTTTCATCCCAGTTCAAGTGCTGCCCACAGAGTAGAGGATCATCACATATGCATAAAGATCAAGACAAAGATTAACCCCCACACAATGCTGATGAATGTATATTAAACACACACGCATGCACAGGAACAGACACACAAATAGCCCTACACACACACACACACACCTGCCTGCACACCACCTACACTCTATCACATCACACACACATCCTCTCCCTGCACACACACACACACCACCTCGCCCACCCTAACGCAGATGGTCGGTCCAAGCTACAGTGCTGTGAAACACTGAGGCCACGGAGCATCAGTCCAAGGGATTCTGACTTCCCATCTGAGCGCTTAACATGCACGACGACAGCCACTGCATATGATGCTATGTGCCCCGAGAGAGACAGACAAAGAGAAAGACGGACTGACGGACGGACAGAAAAGACAGAAAGGAAACCAGAGAGAGGGTTAGAGGGAGAGAGTAGACGCAGAGACACAGCTCCCCACAGTGGAGCTGTATTGTACGGTCTACAAAAGGCCATAGGAAACATTATAAAGCACAGAGCTTTATTTACGTCACCTACAAATCAGGTTTTTACTCCTGCTCCTCACAGCAGCAGCTATACTTCAGTGAGACCCCTGTTTAATGCTGCACATAGATATTATTTATTACAGAATGGCATTACAACCTCAGAAAAGAAAGCCTTGTAGGACATGCATGGGCCCCTTTAGATGCACTTTCAGACCCTGCAGGATCACAAATTTCCCTCCCAAAACAACGTTATTAAATTCTAATATTTTTCTATCAGTGCGTCTCCTCCTGTTTTTGTTATTGCCTCAAGCTTTCATCTCCAAATAAAGCGCCGTGTGCACTGGTGGTATATTTTTGCAATTCAGCCGTGAATAGGGCGTGCCCTGCGAGCTTCGTGTCAAGCGTAATGTAATTAGAGAATAGGGTCGACACAGTAAAACAGGGGGTGAGGAAGGCTAATCAACTCTCTGAGTCACTCTCCATCTGTAATGAGAAGAAGAGCATGAGAGAGCCGGCACACAGACAGACAGAGAGAGAGAGACAGAGAGAGAGAGGAGATTAAATTGATTAGAAATTGAAATCCCAGCTCAAATATGCTCTAAGAGACGTTAATTACAGTGAAATTGATCATTTTATTTACAGTTTGCACTAATTTCCCCAGTCTCTATGTTCACTTTTTACTTCTCCCTGACCTCTATGAGCAAACTTTGCCAAAAGTACGTGATGAACATTTGGCCAAAAGTATGTGGGCGGCATAACAACAACATAAACACACAAAAATAGGAGAGACAGGTGATTTATTTTAACAACCGTAGGCATTATTCTGTTGCTGTAACGTCCACGCTCCATTTTTAGAATTTTGCTCAAAATTTTGGGCCTAAATTTAAATGTGTGAGTTTTGGAGATCGCTCATTAATTAATGACCTGGGAGCTTTTTTTTATAATGAATCACATCTAGTTATGTCCAAAGATGATACACATTAAAAATAAATGAGCATTTTTAGGTATACATAATGGTTTAGGCCTTATTATATTAATCACAGTCAGCTATGAATTTATGTAAATCTTTATGGATTTCACTGACATTAGATTGTTTCCGCTGTTCAACAGATTCAAACAACCATATCACCGAACACTTTGAGTTAGCACAAGCTCTGTAGCAGTCCCCGCGGGTCTGTGTATTTAATCCCACAGAGGGGACAAGCAAAGTCAGACGAAGGTGTGGAGAATAGTCAACCATCCACTAAGTATGCATGAGCTGCAATGGCATTATTCAAATAAGAACTGCCGGTAGGTGGAAATGCAGCAAGCTAACGTGTTTCTATGAGCCTCTGTTGCCAGTTCAAATATGTCTAAATGGGTCCTTTCCTAATCCTTCAGTTATACAGTGGACCGTTTTATACTGGATTTTTTTTTTTTTTCTGCGGTTGAGGTGATGAGGGGTCACTGGTGTTACCACATAAGATGCCTTGTATTTAAGAAATATTACACAAGTGTAATATTGCGATTATACAACAATTACCAACCGAAATAAAATACATAATCAAAAGATT
Source organism: Miichthys miiuy (assembly GCA_036365135.1). Lineage (NCBI taxonomy): Eukaryota > Metazoa > Chordata > Actinopteri > Sciaenidae > Miichthys > Miichthys miiuy. The sequence continues at coordinate 2,810,491 of CM071609.1, forward strand.
TTCATGTTTTGGGGCAAATTTCTCTCAAAATAAACATTTCTTTGCTCGCTGTTTCTGTTCTGATCTCCGTTTCTATGGAGATGCACACGGTCTTTCTATCCTTTGGGTACACAGGGCCGAGCATGGGCCTTGGGGTCGTGGACGGTGACGGCGCTAAGCCAGATCAGAGAAGACACTCTCTCTTGTTTGGAGTACGGGATGAGTGCAGGTGCCAGCCTATCTCAGAGTTGCCTGGTGACCAGGGTCAGAGAAACTCAATATTGGCCTCCTAGACATAATAGATAGCTAACTGTGGTCTTCCTGTATGTAATGGAACCCAGTTTACTACTCCAGCAAGTAGCCCGAGCCTTAGTAATGCCCTAGCAACGGCGACACTTTCTAGCCCCGTCAAAGCTTACGAAGATCGTGGCGTTTCCCAAACTGAATAAATAGCGCACATATAAACTCTAAACTGCTTTGCTAGTTCAGCATATCTGCTGAAAAATATATTTTCCCTGAGTCTGTGAACTTCAGCGACTCACCGGCACAGCTGATGGAGGATGATCCAAACATTTCCAGTAACTCCACAGCGTTGTCCAAAGTCCAAAAGTCAAAATGTGTTGAACAAAGATCGATGGAATCATTTCCAAAATGAACAACATCTTTTTATCTAACCAAATATTCAGCTTCAGTCCATATTAGTCCACCTTTAGCCTTCAAAAACAACATTTTCTCTGAGCTCACTGAACTGTTTGAACACTAACGAGGTACACACCTGTACTAACGAGGTACACACCTGTACTAATGAGGTGCATAGCTGTATTAACGAGGCGGTCTAACATCGCCATAACACAGAATATTCATTAAAGAAAGCTGAAATTGTAAATCAGATGTATTACTTTATTAAAGTTGACTTCCAGTGGACTTACTCGTATTTGTTTACATATTTTCAGGGTGTGACAATGCGGAGATGGCGGCGTGATATTTTTAGTGGTGAGTCAGGTGTGCTGTCATGCTGATTTGAGCACATTCTAAATGTCTAGTTGACCAATCAGATTGCTCGGTCGGACCTACTTTACTTTATTTATTTATATGTGCACATCACATTGGCTGCATTTACTTTTGCTCTTTGGATAGCAGGTCCCAGTGTACCGTATGTGTTATTAATTAACTTACACAACACGCAGTAATGCACTTGAATAACGTGAAAGCCAGCAGAGTTCATGTTTTCAATAACACCTAAATAAATAATGAAGTGAAACTCGGTAGCTTTTAATGGATTTTTTTTGTAAACCAAGGTCTCACGTGGCCTTTACCAATGCAATTATTGGCAAATGAACATTTGTATGTGTTGTTTAATTATCAAAGCCTCCTTGGTAAAAGGTGGGTTATATAAGACAGACCTTGATGGCTCATTTTCTAAACAGATGTTCTCCCTGTGTATCCCATTGTGTGTCCCCAGTGTACGTCTTATTGAGGAGAAAAGTCCTTCAGACACGCACACGCAGTAAAAACCTGAGAGTTTCTGGAATGGAAGGCTGCAACAACATCTCCAAGTCCTTGGCCGTATCTGAAATGTGAAATGTACCGTTAATGTACCGTTAATGTACCACAAGTGTAAAGTAGCAAAAAAAAAAAAAAAGTGTTGTGAATACATTTCACACAGCTGCCCGGATTCATTCACTTAACCCAAGGTCAGCCGCTCGGGTCCGATGCTTTGGCTTGAATCAAGCTCAGAATATTCATCAGTGATTCTAAAGCGTTGACGGTCATTATGTCATTTGCATTAACGCGTGGACTTTAAAGCTGCGTTAATTGATTATTGGTCACTCGGGGACAGCAGGACAAGCTGTAAATGTAACATTATTATCATCTTGGTAATCATAATGAGCCTATTTATACACCCAACAGACACAAACCAACGTTAAAAGTCATTTGGAGTCATTTGTTCTTAGTGACCTTATAAATGTGAGGCCAATATTTGCTCTTTGTTCTGTCTCCATAAAGTCCTGGGGGAAATATCTGTATCTTTGGCTGCTAAATCCTCCACTATTTACTCCAGCTAGCTGCTACCTTTAGTTGGTAGCATACAGTGGATTCATCAGAGCCTTTTTTTTTTATTGCTGCCTCTTCCTGCTGGAAGCGTGGAAACAAATGTGAGTTTATTAGTTTATTAGTGTATTGAATTAGACTTTGGCCATGTGTTTTTTCTGCCAAGTCTGTTTTCTGTTGCATATTGGGACAACTTTGAGTGCATTTTATGAACTTTTACCACAGGTTCAAATTGAATTTGTGTTCAGATTCTGATTCAGAACCAAATTCTTGGTTAGGCCTTACTCATGAAGAAGAACAAAGACTTAAATCGCTCTTAGAGGAATTCAGTTTTTACCCAAATTACACGTATACTCAAACAGCACCTATAAACATGCATTAATGTCAATTTGAGGAGGCAGCATAGAGTCAGAGTAGAATCAAGAGGAAGCACTGTTACTATGGTTATCTGCAGCTGATGTGTAAACATCGTCAAAGCAGCTATGTGCAATCTTATTATGGTATATTTCAACAATATAAGATAACAACAGTACCACACATAACTGCTGGCGTGCTCATGCAGAGGTAGACAAATGAAATGGAGACAGCCAGCAGGAGATGTCTGAGATAAAGTAGACTGCAGTCCATTGTACATTTAATAAAAAAGCAGAGCTGTATCTACGTATGCCTAGTCAGACTGGTGTAACAATTCCACTTCATCCTGCTGTTACCCGGGCTCTCTTTGGCTATCGCTCCTGAGCTGCTTCTGTGATCTCCACACACTAAAGGACTTGTTCAGTACCCTGCAGATGTCTGGTCATAAATATGAAACACAACTGATGGTATCAGGGCCACTCAGAGCATCTCAGTCTGGGATTATTTGAATTTCTAAAACCCTTCACGTGCAAGCTGTTGTGACATCTTTTCCAACTATACCGATCCGGTGTATTAACCAGGTGTGTCATGTAAAATCATGCTGCAAAAATCATTAAACACGCAAGTGTGAATCTGCCACAAACAAACCCAAAAGTTGAGGAAATTGCTAAGATAAGCAACACTTTGTTGTGTTGAGGAGACAAAAAAGCTGTTCTCCATCATCCTTAAGTGATAGGACGGCGGAGAGGTGGCAGCCGAGCTGGTGATGAATACCATGCCGGGCACGTATCTGACAGGTTTTTGTTGTGAACATCATACTCTCAGCATCTCCAGTGGGGTCATTACAGATGCAAATCCCAGTCGCCGCGGTGTTTTATGACACCTGTTCTTGTTTTCCAGGACGGCCCCGGCAAGTGTCCCGTCGAGGACTTGCAAATCAAGACAGAAAAACGAGAAATGGGCGGACAGGTAGGACCGCTCAGCTGTCAACAATATCCCCCGTCTACCTTCACTCCCCCCCGTCGCTCCCCTCCCGATCACAGCTCTGCCATTTGTGCTCCCATCAGTCATTTTCATAGCCCCATCCCTCTCCCCTTCTCTCTCTCTCAATGTTAGATGAGGACATTGCACCCCACCTCTGCCTGATACTTCAGCATCTGCTTTCTTTCTGCCACCGGTTTGTCTCCGGAGAGTATGATGCTTATCGTTGGGTTCTGTGTGAACTGGGTCAAAGAGTCTCCTCATTGCCTGTACAGATGCAAGAAGGAAATAGGTTCCAATAACATGTTGAAGAAATATCGTGCCACAACCACGGGTGAATAGTGCAACCATAAAATTCTAAAGAATCCTGCAAAGCCTGCCAAGCACTGCATGTATGATAAATTTAGAGGTCTGCCAGGCAGGAATTGTGTGTAAAAATAGGCCTACACCATTGTTATCCACCTGAAACTCAAAGTGGGGTTGCAAAAGTAAAGAAGGTACAATACAGAGCTGAGGTGACAGACCTAAGACCTATTTTGACATTACTGGGAAAGCTTGATACAGTACAATTAAGGACAGTGAACTGGATTACATCTAGGCTATATTTTACTTTCTGTGTCATTGCTTGAAGTAGGGTTTCCATTATGGAGCAAGACAGAAAGTAAAGGTGTCAAGGTTGGCTTAGGGTGTCCTTTTCCCTTAACTTTACACACTGTTTTAGTCCCCATACCTTAAATCATAGTTTATTTTCCAACGACCACAATTTTTCAAGAAAAGTTGCCATTGAACACACACACACACAAAAAAAACAGAATCATCCAATACCAATCTGGTCTCGTGATACAATAACAATAGTGACCCTCTTCAAAATCTCCAGTAGCACGCTGTTGTTTGCTGATAATTTCTGTGTAATTTCCAGGTAGAGGCAAAAGCAGTGCATCAACTTGTACATACAAATATAACTAAAATATCCAACCAATCAGGCCATCACAGGGTTTTTAACAATTGTGCCTTTCTTCTTCTCCTGTCGAATCGCGCTCGCCTTTCTCTCCATAGTTTATGACCCATTGTTTTACGCTTGAGATTGATTCCACCTGGTGCTGTTAGAACAGGAGATTTCAACAGATCCGATTAAACAGGAATGCAATTTAATGAGGCATTTCATAAAAAAAATATATATTTAAAAAAAAATCAGACAAGAATGAATAATTATAGTTAATGCTGAGACACTTTTGGTCTCGTTTTTAATCATGTAACCATGTGAATATAGATGCTCATGGTCATTTTTTGGTTTCACAGAGCAGCATGCCTTGAACCTCGGCGCTTCTGGAGCACCTGCTTATAATTATCAAATTCAAGTAGGCCATTTGTATCCCTTTAGAAGTGCAATGAAAGGTTTTCAAAAAGAGAAAGACTCGGTCGGTTAATAGAAGCTAATATGAGGGGCAAGACCGGTCGCCAAGACAAAGACCAAGTCAAAGGACCCAGACAAGGCCGAGACACAAAAATGTCTTAAGACCAAACTCACATTAAAAAAAGTGCCACCAGCAGTCTGTCTCAGTTGAACATCCTGTTGCTAGTAGCAACCACTACTGGCACAGTTCTATAGCAGTTAACTGAAATTTGTTTCATTCATCTTTTTGTGAGATCCGTGTCCAAATATTGACAAGTTCCTTTTTTTTTACCTCCTCGCCAAATGTTGCTGTGAAAGCTCGCGGTTGTGTGGTCGGCTTGTTAATTTGTGCTGTTGTAGAATTTTGTTCCTCTATGATCAGCTCACAGACAACCAAGCTGCAGGTTATGTTAGCTGTTAATGATAATGTGTTGCTAAATAACTGTTGGATAACTGAAACTGGGAGTGTAGTTTCTTTACTGGAAGGGTTTGTCCTTCCTATGGGGTCTGATGCACTCCACCACTCCCCACCGTAGAACCACAGGATCTTAAGGGGGAGCTAGCAGGTCAACAGTATATGATGCATAGAAATGGTATAGATTATGTGAAAGCTGGGCCCTTAGGATTAATTTGTTTTTCCCGTCACAAAGCTGACAACATTGTGTTTTGGCGTATAAGGGCTCAGAACATTATGACTGGTTGATACTATTTGTCACACAGATTTGATGCATTATTTTACCATGTTTGACCACTAAAATGGCCAAAAAAGATCCTCAAGACACAAAAAATCATGCTGTCAATTTGCATCATTTGGGAATTTCTGCAACAATTGCCTTTGCGAGCGCTTCTATTCTGGAAATTGCTCGGAAACCTTCTTATTGTCAATACATGTAGGAAACCATCAACCTCTGAACGCCCTCGGTCTCTGGTATGTGGTTGTACAGTTTCATGAAGTTGTGATTATCCTGGAGGTCATTTTATACAGTGAAGTTAAGTTTGAAAAATGCTCTCACTGCGATAACATGGCTACTATGAGGACTAACATCATCTATACAATTTATACTGTGTACAATATAAATGACAGAACACATTCATTCAACTATCTGGAGGTGAGAGAGGGAAACTGGCCATGCAAGTTTTTCCCATGTCAAAATTTAGCCGAAGTCTCGCCTAAGTGTTGTGCGGCCTCTTCCAGACAAGCTGGCATGCTCCCAGTTTCATATGATCCCAGTGTCTTGCCAGCATGTCGGCTGAGATACATCGTTTCTTTGCTCTTCCTTCCTTTTGTGAATCTGGTTTCTGTGTTATTAACTGTACTTAATCATTGTTACAATATAATCTAACTATACATGAAGGTCTATCGTTAAATTTGTTGTCACTGATTAATGACCGTATCAGTCCTTCCAGCATTCACGATGTAAAATATGTTAATGTTATGTTAATGTTAAAGTGTCCTTCCCAGCTCACTATTAATTGTTCACACTTCTGAGAATTGCACATCACCAAAGTGGTGCATGATTATTCTCCTTTTAAGGGCAGGGCCAGTCACGGCTGTGCCTCCTATCTCCCTCTGCTTTGCATTGTAAACTAATGATTTGCTTAAAGTCTTTTAATTTTCATAAGGTTTATGCAGCCACAAGCTTCAGAAACCGCAGTCTTCTGACCACGGAGAGCAACAAATTAAGCTTTTTTTTTTTTAGAGGTAATACTTTCTTACTTCTTCCAGACTTTTCAGTAGAGGGAGTTTGGGGTTAAAAAGTAAAGAGTGAAAGCTAACATTTCTGCAAACCCTGGGCCTGCCTCTGCTACGACTCAACATGCATGGGCTTGTACCTGTAGGGTTTGTCAGGTAAGGGAGAAGAAGCCAGAGCAGCTAAGGAGCAGGAGTGTGGTGTGTGTTGTTGGACGCATTTTTAATCAACAACTGGCTGTTACGAAACACACATCAGTCTTTTTTCTTTGGCAACAGAAACAAACACATGTTGTAAGTATGAGCTCCAAATTGGCTTTAAGCTTCGGGACTTTGGACAAACGAGTTGTTTGGCACTGAGGATTTTGATACTGTTGAACATTTTTGAATGTTTTACTTCCCCTCCAGTCTGCCTTGTTCTTTCGTTAATGACCGACTTTCTCTGATCTCGCCCGGCCAAATAAAACTGGGATGTGTTTTGCCGATAGTCAGCTCTCTTGTCTGAGTCTGTGAGCAAGTGTTTCTGATGGGGCTCCTGTGATCTCAGTTTTTATTGGACGTTTCTCCCTCTGTGTTTCTCTGTGTTTCTTGTGTATGCCTCTCTCTTTCCCTTCCTCCCTTCCCTCCCTAAGAAAACATTACAAAAAGAGTCTCTGAGCTCTGTGATCTATGTGACGCAATCCAAAAATGGATGGCTGAATGAAGATATAGCCTTTCCCCTGATTCCTTGTCCTTTGACTTCTGAGAGATTTCTTGATAGCACATCAATTGAAAGTACAGTTGGAAGCGGCGCTGTTAAAGCTGTCTGAACTACGTTCAGGCAATTAGCTTCTTAAGAAGAGGAACGTCAAACTTCCGTTTAATTCGGTGATGTAGAAGGATAATTTTAGACCTCCAGTACATTGAGCAGGAAAAAGAGAGCAGGCCTTGTCCACCTACAGACAGTTTTTTTTGAGTTATACGCAATAAAACAGGAATTGCACCAATATGCTCGGATTATGCCAATGTGCTTTCCTAGTCATCCGTACGGGCTGCAAATTCCCTCTTCACATCCACTCCACCCTGGTTCGGGCCTCTCATGATACCCACTAAAGCTCTGTTCTGTTACCGTTAATAGCCACATTAAGCATCCAAGCAAATTAAGTAGGACTGTGGGAATTATGTAATTTTGCAAACGTGTGAGTTCATGCAAAAAAAACCAAAACAAAAAAACAAGCAAACCATCACAGGGAGGTAGTCAATGTCTTATAGCTTATTGTCATTTTTTTCTAGGACTTTTTAAGCCACCTTGTCACACACACACACACACACACACACAGAGAAACACACAGCTCTTCAGTCTGTCAGTTGGACAGCTGTCACAGCAGAAAGAACTGTGTGACACTCAGTCGGCTCTGTTCGTTAGACGAGGCAGGCTGCTGGACTGTGCTGCCTGGAGCAGTCTTGTTCCAGGTACTGGTGCTGATGACTAGCTGGCAAGGTCAGCCCCAGTGCTGCTGGCTTATTGACAGAACAGAAAGAAACGAAAAAATGCAATGCCAATACCTGGAAGTGTTTTTGGTAACCGCTAGCAAAGCATATTAAGAGCTTGGGAATGTGGGAAACTGTCTGATTGTGGAGCAGGTTGTCAACCAAGATAAATAAAGGTTTTAAGGAGAATGCTAGCCGGAAGAGTAGAATTATTTTTTTGTTGACAAGTGAAGCTCAGGTGCACCCACAGCCACCCCCTGCTGTAGTTTTTCATGTTCATGCGACTGCAACACCAGACTGACAACTTTACGGTATGTCCTCGGGTCTGTTTTGTCGAGGATGTAGTGTAGCAACATATACCGTGTGTGTATATTGTGATGTAAAATAAGACAAAAACGTGCATTCCTTAAAAATACACTTCAGCAGAATGCTGGGGATTCGCCACAAGTTTGAGATAAAAAAATGACAGCGTTCTCCACATGCAAGAGCTGCTTGCAATGTATATTTATATGCATTTATGTCACAGACATACTCTGTACAGTAGCTGTTGTCTCATCAGATAATGTGAATAGCTCTTGCACATCCTGTGAGTCTGTCAGTGCAGATGCTAGTCCCGTCTTTATTTGCTCCACTTCCACAATGTTCACTTGCTGTAATTCCTTGTTTTACATTCGCCGCTCTGACTTATCTCAGTCTGCGCTGCCACAGCGACCCACTTTCCCCCCACAGGGATCATTAAATTTTCATCTAATTTAGGATTTCCAAAAACAAGTAAACTAATGACAAGAGGATGCTTCTGGTTTGGCTGTTAGCTACCACGCTGACATAAATCAGACAAGCTACAATTAAAAAACAGGAATGTCAGTATAGGTTAGTGAACCCAGTTCCCACAGTGGTTTCAGTCCCATATTATAAACATACAATCGTATTAAACCATCAAGATTGACCCGCATGTGCCCACTGAAACAGAAACAAATAATTGTATAGCAACTGGGAGCTATTTAACTTAGCATGATTTGATTTTATGATTTATTCTTCTACTCCTCACGAACAGAAAATGATTGCACTTTTTGCCTATTTTGTATTTCAACCAGGTACAACTTTAAACGCTGCTTAATGTGTTGATAATAACAAAATAATATATTACATGTAATAATACAGAAAGGGGAAAAGCAGCATTTACTTCAACACTTGGGGGCGACAGAACAGAGCCACATCATCACCTTCTAAAGTTGATATTGAGCAACACGGGCATTTTTTTTGGAGCTGTATTTCTGACTGAATTCAACCCATTCACTCTTTTTTTGCTTTGGTCGCCACCGACTCTCAGCTGCTTAATGCTCCACAGTATTCATAGTTGCTCACTTTGCCATTTGGTGGTGGGCGGGTAGGTGGGTAGGGTTAGGGCGTACGCACGTTTGGCTTTTGTAACTTTTCGCTGAAGTTGCCTGCCGCTGCTGGAAAGAAGGCTGAATAAAGATGCTAAAAGGCTGTCGTTGTATTTAGTGCTAAAACAGGGAATACTTTCTGCACCATATTTAATGTGACTCTAACTTTTGATTGCCATTTCTATGATCTATTTTCATGTGTTCGTGGTCAGGCGGAAACCCACGTCCAGTGGACAACACCGACAATCTCATACCTGGTATTCATTTAAGAACTAAGATGTGAGTTTGTCCTCTAGGAAAGATTAAAAATTTGACAAGATGAGTTGGCTGTCTATATTTTTTTTTTTTAATAAATCCAGAATGACTGATTTATAGCAGTTAATTAACAGATGTAATCATCAATCTCTCCGATGTAATGAGGAGATAAAAATCTGGATTTTAATGAGATGACTGACAGCTGATACATCGCTGTCCTCTGCACAATATGTACGTCATCTGATTTACAAGATGGACATTAAATGGCATTCTTGCTCCGCAGGGCTCCGGTTGATGATGTCGTGGCATGGGGAGAGTCACTCGACAATCTTCTGGAGTGTAAAAGTAAGCTCGATTATGGATTTGCTCCTCTCACTCTTACGCCAAACTCTCCTCTCTCGATTGTCTGTCCCTTGCAATTCTCTGCCGCTCGGCCCCACATATCATCCCGAATCGCCCTCTGGGCTTCCTTAGGAGGATCGAGGATATATTCTTCCTTTTAAGTTCATCAAATCCATTTGGAGATATATTTAAGGAGGATGACACTGGCTGAGATAAGAGGCCTAATCTGGGCTGCCGGTGTAGATAGGATTATTCCAGCGGGCTCTTATTCATTTATACAGCTGCCACTCGCTGATGCTTTTTCACCTGACCATATTCCCGGCCTCTATTTGAAAATGACTAAAAGGGGGCAGATGGGTTCTTTCCCTCCCTTTCTTTTCCTTTTTCTTCTCTGATGTATATCCTCTCATTACTTTACTGAAATGAATTCAGCTGATCTGTAATATTTCAGCCTGTTGTCTCCTGCGTCAAAATTAACTGTCCTCCGGAAGATAAATTTTGCCTCGGATCCCAGTTGCTCCATTTCCCTCCGAAGAAGTGCGGTGACACGTGTGACAAATCGGTAAACAGTGGCAAAAAATAAATAGTTGCGCACGTGGCAGCTGTAATCTGACGGCATTTATATACCTTTACATCTCGTGTGATTTTCAAAGAGTCGACTCCGGAATGATTGAAAGCTCCGATATGGGCCGAGAGTGATTCATCGACAGGAACAAGCGGCCTCTGGACAATATTTTGTTTCTTGTCAATTACTGTCAGAGCGCCAACTGTGATTTATGTAAAGCAATTTGTGTAAAACAGCAGTGCTGGAAGTTTAGCTGTTTGTTTGTGCTCCCAGAAGACTTCCAAAGTATTTTTCACCTGCATTTGAATCATGGCTCCGTGAATACTCCCCGTAACAAAAAGGTAATGAGTGTGAGGAGAAGATAACAAAAAAAAAAAAAAAACAGTAGGCGTGCACAATTATATGATGCTGAAGCAGCGCACATTGGGATGCGGGGTTTTGAAGTTAAAGGCGCCTCCAGACATCCGGCACAATACCTGGCAGTTTGCTGCAGCGCCTCTTTGTTCACCGACGTCTTTGAGCTAACAAGGACTGTGCTGAGGAAGAGACAATGCGAGTGAAAAATAACAGAATGGTTTAAGCTTTAGCAACAGCTTGTTGCTCATATGAGTTTCTCCTGCAAATATCCAGATTTTTACATTTTTTTTAGGTTTTTAAAAGAGGTTAGTTTGAAGCTACTTTCACCTGCTTTTGTCCACAAATGTGTTTCCTGTTGCAAGAAGACAGTCACCAGTCAACAAGGTCCTCTTGTTACAAGGTCAGAGATCTTCAGATCTTCTGGCAAACAAAGTGAAGACAAAAAGGGGGAAGGAAACACCAATCAGCTGCTGGAATCAACAATCATAATCTGAGCTTTAAGTCATATGTCAAGGTCTTCATCAGGGATGAATCATGATGAATGTATCACATCAGCTCCATTTGACGACTGTGAAAGGTCATTGCACTGCATTTGAAAGGTCACAAGGGTTACTCGGCGGGCAAAGCATGTTTTGTAACAGCAATAATAGGCACCTTTCAGCATCCAGAGCACTCAAACGCACCTTTGAGGTAAAAAGGGAACCTCCTCTGGCATCGTTTAGGCTCAGTGTGGCCTAAAACGATGGTACGAGGCGGCTTCTTAAACTTCCATATTAGTGTAGCGCGTGCCAACCTGCTCTGCTTTAATAAAGGCAGGCTTCACGGCATCATTGTGACCAATCCTGAGCTGAGCTCAGTCAGACTGTGGCACTTAAGTTTTTAAGTGGGTGCAGCCAGTTGATCTCTTTCTTTCTGTCTTCATACTATAAAGTTACATATTTCTTTCTATGTATTTACTCTCTTTTATATTGTATTTTTGTATATATTGCCTGTTTTTATCAAGTGTGCTATGCCAGGTTTTGTGATTTTTATTGGCGTATTTCAACACGGCAGTTTGTACCCACTTTCAGGAGTTGTTAGAAAACCTTCTCACTCTTGACAGCTGCCTCAGGCTCTTCATGCAGGTCTCTGTCCAGCATCAACCCCTGTTGCACCGTACAGTGCAACATCAACCGCCCTATGCTACAACATTATCTCCTCTACCATCGGCACGACTGTCACGTACCACGTAGACATTTTAAGCGTCTCGTCAGACAGGTTTTATGTCTGTGACTGTCACAGTGCAGTTGCTGCTCGGATGACGCATTGTCGAAAGCTGCTCTATTAATATTTTCTAATTGTTTCAGGTCATCTGTGCCGACGGCTGACGCTGCTCAACGCGTCTGCTCATTGAGCACGGTGTGAAAGTCTTCTTTCCAACAAATGGAGCAGAACAGGAAAACATATATGGAAAATATTAAGGGCAAAGATTATGCAAATCACACAAATGCACCTCACCGTTGAGGTGAAACGAGCGATTTAAGACGGAGCTCATGCAGTTTAAGGGAGTTCAGTGAATCCGACTTGGAACGCTGGTGCGAGAAACACTCACAGAAAAGATAGTTTTAGGATGAGAATACAAACATGTTCTTGCTTGAGGCCCGGTTGTCATGATGATAACTTGAGATTACAACATATCTTTCTAGACTTCAGGACAGTTGCAGCTTTGGGGGATATAGGACAGTGGTTTTATATAGTATACACACACAAAAACACCAAGATGTTTGAGTCAGATGAGCGATTTGGATGAATTTGGAACCGTTTTTTTGTGTTTTCCTTATATTTTTAGAAACGTTTTGTACAGTTCTTTGCATTTTTACTTACACTTCTTCTCCGTGATGCTTAGCTCTGGTTGGTTCTACGATCTCTTTGGTTGTTTTACCTGTATACTTTTCTAATGAAGCACAAGACTGTTTAGCAGATAATGAAGGCTCTGTGAGTAAAGCTTTCACTCTTATAACTTAAATAATAATCGGACTTAAAATCTAAATAATACTTTGATTTTCTTCACGTAGATGAAAGAAATGCTAAGATATAGTTCCTCTGTATATGTTTTTAAAAGTTGTCTGCGCCCATGTAAAATCAATAAGACCTCAGTGCTCGGCATTCAGTGTTGGTTTTCGACCTTGCCTCTTACGTGCAGAGATTTTCCTGGATGCTCTGAATCTTTTAATAATATTGCAGATTGTAAGTGGTGAAGTTCTTTTTAAATGCGTGTTGACAAACTTTGTTCTGTAACTATTTGCAGTTTTTGTGTGTGAAGTGGTGAACCTCGTTCCATCCTTGTCTGTGACCTCGTGAACCTTTGCAGGATGCCCCTTTAATACCCAATCATGATACCTGATCGCCAACCTAATACCAATGAACCTGCCCAGATAACACGGCAACATGGATTCAATGTTGACATTCCATCATTTTGAATAGTTAGCGATGAAGGCAACATTGAATCAATGTTGGTCTGCTCTCTGGGGATTGGTTAAATTAATGTCATTTCAGTGTTGGTTCAATGATAAAACGGCGGTTGATTTTAAGTTGAACTAACATTGATTTCATGTCTGTCTTCAGATATTTTTCTTTTATTATTTCAGGGTTCAAACCTGATGACAAAATCAATGTTGTATTTCAATGTTGAGCAGCGACAGCTTTTACAGTCTTTTGTTGCTCCTTTTCCAACTTTATCAGAACAGACTAGCCAGAAAAAAACAACTTGTCGAATGTTTGAATGAAGGCTTTAAAGTGTTTGTGTTTCCTCTGTGCAGCGGGCCAGCTGGTGTTTGAGAACTTCTTGAGGACAGAATACAGCGAGGAGAACCTTCTGTTTTGGCTGGCCTGCGAGGACTACAAGAAAATTACCAACGAAACTGAAATGAAAGCTGTTGCCAAAAGGATTTATGCAGAGTTTGTGGAGGTTGATGCGCTCAGACAGGTAGGACTTTTTGTAAAGTGAAACGTTTACAATGTGATACAATGTTTGTAGACCACCTTCCCTTTCTTTGTTGCTCTGTGCTACAGTTTTTTTTTCTTTTATATATGAACACATATAGTAGTAACTTTATGAAAAGGCATGATAATGTAAAAACATATATCTCCAAAGAACTCATGAGTGAAATAAAAGTTGCTGTTTTCTGAACACAGGTAAACATTGACTGCGTGACGAGAGGAGAAATCAGTAAAAATCTCTCTCAGCCGGGGCCAAATTGCTTCGACAGGGCGCAGAGACTGATATACGGTCTGATGGAAAATGACTGTTATCCGCGATTTCTGAAATCAGAAATCTACCAAGCTCTCCTGGAACAGCAATGAAAGCAACACGAGGAAAGAGAAGAAATCATCCGACGCCCCTCTGAATGATTGATTCTGCACTTCAGCCGACTCTGCTTAGAATCTCGGTTTAAAAAAAAAAAAAAAGAAAAAGGCTTGTCTGTCAGAGGAAGCAGAAGTGAAAGGAGATGTGGAGCTGTAGGTGTGAGGACTGACAGGATTTAAAAAGCCAAACATGATCTAAATAATATATTAAGCAGCTTTTGATGTCAATTTCTGTTTGGATTGCACAAAAAGGCCTGGAAGTTCCAAGTAAGGTTGTTGGAAAGACAAGCATCAAGGGTAAAGAGGGGATAATTTGTGCATGCAAATCAGTGATATGTACCATTAAAGAAATGAATTATGATAAAGGGGGTTTAAAATGTTCTGTGAACAAACTGTCAACTGCCCACTATAAGAGCGTACCTAGATAGCAAGGCAATGTTGGTTTATTGATTGATTTTAAGTTATTATCTTAATAGCTATTTATCAATCAATTTATTAATTATTTCAGGGTGCAAACCTGATTTAAAAAAAAAAATAGTTTCGTTGATGCATCAACATCAACATTGATTCAATGTTGGTCTGCTATCTGGGTATGGTTTAAAAGTGTGACGTCATTGTCTGTTAAAATTCTATGTGATTATATTTGATGAGTGACTCCACCTTCTCATTATATGTAACATTAACAAACATTCTGTGTGCTGGTATAGCTAATAACTTGTTATTATCTTGTTGAATTTCTAAATAATCAGTTACCAGCATTGTATGGTATGGTGTGTATGGAAGCCCATTTCTGCCAGTGAAAAAAAAAAATGAAAACTCACATGCTAAATCATAATTATGAGATAAAAAAGAAAAAAGTTCTCAGAATTCTGACTTTTTTTCTCAAAAATGGAGAATTTTGACTTTAAAACTTAGAATTATTATTATTTTTTTGTCAGTAAAGGGCCATAGGTCGGATTCAAACCCTGGGCCGCTGCGGCAAGGATTCAGCTTTTGAACATGGGGTGGATGCTCTACCAATTCAGCTAACCCAACAATTGTGACTTTCAAACTCACAATTCTGATTCTGAAAATTTTGACTTTTTTCCTCAAAATTCTGATTTTTTTTGTTTGTTTTTCCTCAAAATTTTGACTTTTCTTAAAACTCTGACTTTTTTTTAAAATTCTGACTTTTCTTAAAATTCTGACTTTTTCTTAAAATTCTGACTTTTTCCTCAAAATTTTGACTTTTTTCCACAAAATTCTGACTTTTTTTTTGACTTTTTTCCTTAAAATTAGACTTTTTCTTAAAATTTGATTTTTTCTTCAAATTTTGAAAAATTCTGACTTTTTAAATTTGACTTTTTCTTAAAATTCTGACTTTTTTCTTAAATTCTGACTTTTTCTTAAAATTTGACCTTAAATTTCTGATTTTGATCAAAATTTTGACCCAATTCTGATATGAAATTTTTGACTTTAAAACTTAGAATATTTTCTTTTTTGCTCAAGATAATTTTTGCTTGATTCTGAGAAATTAAGTTTTACTGATGTTTTATTTTACACTACCCATAATCCTCGACATGACGATTTGTCACGTTGAATGATACTGATACAAAAGGTACCCTTAGTCTGTATGAAATCATAAGGTGTAGTTTAATTTTTTTAAATTACATTGCATTTTGTTGCATTCAAGTTAATGTGGGTTTCAAACTGAACATTTCGTTCACATCTACGATGCTTATGTAATATTTGGCAGTTAAAGGATCCTAAAACAGGATGATTCAGATAAGGAAAACATGCAGCTGACTAATTTAAATGTTATTCTTATGAGCAGGCACACGTGTTTGGCTCATTGTAATTGGTTCATCTGTGAATCATCTCAAAAACCCTTCTCATGATGTGTTAATATACATATATATATATATATATATATATATATATATATATATATATATATATATATATATATGATAATATATATATATTATATATATATATATATATATATATATATATATATATATATATATATATATATATATATATATATATATATATATATGTTGTGTCTTAATTCATGTACTTCCTGGTGTAGTAGTAGTAGTCATGTGATCATACATTTGGTGTATGTCACATGCACTTTTTGTAACTGTATCCAGCAAATTCAAAGAGTACATAATCTCTCATTCCTCAATGCTATGCCAGCTCTGACTAAGGCTTGGGTTCAACTATTAGATTACAGTTAAATCAGCATTTCAGGAGCAAATATAGTTGGTATGTAACTGAAAATGTGGACACCTCTGGCATCTGTGGCACAATCCAGTTTGTAGACTTCGGCTCCATTTGTCACTGAGATTGAGGATGCAGACACCGAGGCAGAGCAGGCTGAGTAAGAAAAAGGGACTTTACTGAACCAATGTTTAAATTAACAGACTTGAAGTCGGTCCAAACACATAAAGAAAGGCAGCCAGGCAAGTCGTAAACAGGCAGGCGGGTCAAAACACAGGCAGCAGATATCAGGCAGAAAATCAAGAACAGGAGAACGAGTACAGCCGGCTGGAATACAAATGCATGACGTGACACGCTGGCAAAGGGAAAGAGGCTGGTGAGCTGATTATATATGGTTATATATGTGCGAGCAGGTGGGGATGATTTGAGAATGTGAACAGGTGGACGTGGGAATCGGCTGATCTTGATCCGGAGAAAAGTCCAAGGGCATCTGGTGGCCAGGTGTTGTATGTCAGGTCTGGAGAGTTCCTCAGAAATGCATGGTGGAGCCTGGGGGAAGTGGAAGGTGGCTCGAGGCAGCGACAGACTGATGGAACATAAAAAGGCATCCGTGTGACACCGTCATGAGGGCATGAGCTTCATATGAAAAATGACTCAGAGTGCAGCATGCAACCACAGACGTTGCACAATCCAGTGAATTTGTAAAAAATAAGGAAAAGAGGAGTTTGCATCAGAAGCTGCATCACAACAGATATGATGATGCGTAATCGTGTTGACTGTGCAAAGTGTCGTCTGAGTCAGGCTAATGTAGGGACATCGGATTTAATGGCAGCTGTCAGAGGAGTTTAACCCTCTAAACCCTCTAACATCTGCTCTGTATTTCACTATAGTGCCACAAAACACGGAGGTCCTGAGCTTTGTATTGCAGATATTATGATGATATAATATACATCATTATGCCGATATCTACATTTTTTCTGTGAGTTTCCGCTCGGTGTCAGGTTGTAAATTTAAAAATGCCTCTGCCAACAAACTCCTTTTACAACCTTACGGAAGCCGTAAGATCCTGAGCCACCGCCCGTAGTGGAAAGCGACAAAGACACTGCGAGTTCAAGCGTTTTGCCGAACTTACCTGGTTCTCATTGCCGAAGACAGGATTCTGTTTTCGGTGGGTGGTTCGCCGAAGAGTTGGCAGGGAGGACTGACCGGCTCGCACCAACTCTTCCACATAAATTCGAAGATCTTTTTCCCGGTTAAGACATTACCTACTATCACATTACTGTTGTTTGTTAGAAAGATGTGGGTTGCTCTAAATTGTATCACATAATCACCGTAGACAAACAACCGGCTCTCACTGCCAAGTCAGAGGCTGTTTTCTGAGCGGCAGTTCGCCAAAGAGTCGGCAGGGACGACTTTTAGCAGTACTGTTGATTCGGAGGAATCAGCTATTCACAGCAGTTTTAGTGCTATTTGTTTTTTTCTTTCTGATGTTTTGGAATGAGTTTTGATTCAAACTTGGTTGAAAAAAGCCACAAATAGCTCATATTTTATATCAAATAAAACAGGAAGTTGTGTTTTTTAAAATGCAAACAACTTATGATTGTCAGTTTATTTCTGTTTCTGAGAGAGAGCTGTTGGTTGATTGGGTAGGAAATGTATCCAAAATGTGAAATATGAACAATAAAAAAATGTAGCAAAACTGAATTATTGTCACGATGACAGCCGCGTTGCAGTCCTTCTGTGCCTTATTTTCTCTCTCTACTAGCCACTTCCCTCTTTTCAGAGCCTGCCATTCCCTCCCTGTCCAGCAGTTGTCGCCCATCCTTCATCAAAACTGCACAACTGCTGCTCATTCCCTCACTGGCTTTTCCTGTTACATACAGTATGCTAGCTCTCTACCCTCTGTACTTTGTCATTTCATCTTTAACAATGGTATCATCATATTAATTTTTCCCAGTGAGCCGGAATCCACAAACAGGATCCTGAAACTGAAGCAGACTTCAGCTGTATCAAAATATCATCTTATGACTAACCATTATATTTAGTGTGTTCAGGAAAAAAGCCCCAAAGAAAGCTGAAACTGTTTTGAATCTAACGTTACCGGCATTTAATAACTCTATGTGGTTTCTGAGATACAGCTACTTCTGTATATGTACTATATTTACTCATTTCGTAGGAATACTATATAAAGTATGTAATCTTTCTCTATTTGTTCCAGAGGTGTTTTCCTGGAAAATAAAATAAAAAAAAAACCTTCTTGTGACTAACAAAGAAAATTGGATTTGTGCTTAGTTCAGTGAGTCGCTTGCGTGCTGTGAAGAAATTCCACTGTGGATGTTACGAAGTTTGTCGTTAAAGCTGACGTCTTAATCTTTGACATGCCTTAATTCTCACACTCTTAACCTCTGACCTTTGACACCGAGGAGATATTTGATTTAAAATTCAGGAAATTGTATATATTTTTTATGCTGCTCTGTTTAGGAGTAAAGAGGCTAAAAAGTATATTATGTAATTATAATATATTTCTTAAGATTTCTTGAAACAGTGGATTGCTAATAATGTAGACGTCCCACATGTGACTGCTGACAACACTGGAAAATCTGTTATCCATTTTTGTTGGCTCTCAAACTGCAAACATCCGGTGGGAATGAAGTAAATTGAGGTTATCGAGCAGCATTTATGGCACATTGCAGAGATCAAAATCTCAACCATAAACATCATCCCTGCATATTCTAATCTTAGCCATTTAACAACTTCCTGTTCAGCATTAAAAAAAAAAACGATTCTTCTGTGTGTTTCTGAAGTCGTTTTCATGTTTGATGCCTGCAGGCTTCACACTCGGATTAAAACATTTATTTGAAGATTTGAAGGAATACATTTTGGGCATATTCACTTCTAACACACATTCATATTCATATTTCAAAAGCTTTATTTATACAGCATTCTCATGGTACTTATACAAAATATAGCAGTATTTAAAATGACTATTAAATGTACAGTAAAGAAACATTACATTTAATAGTGAAACCTTTATTTTATATGGCATTCATAACTATATGTCACGACAGCATTCCTTTGGCAGTCTAAAATATGGAAAGAAAACACCATAAACATGAAATCAACAGTACAAATACCCATTTGTACGAAGTAAAATTCTGGCAACCACATCTGACACAACTGTTTTATTGTTACAGTGTAGATGAGAGATTAAATACTATATGAAGCAGGTTAGCCTAGCTTAGCATAAAGAATAGACGCAGGGGGAAACAGCTAGGCTGCATATTTCTAGAAATGTCAAACTATCCCTTTAACACGGACATGACAGCAGTGACCTGCAATACTTTTACATTTTGTACAACCTCCATGGAAGGCGGGAAAAGAACAAGCGGTCAAAATATGTGAATATATTATTGTGAGGCGAAGGCAAAATATCTGCTTTGATAGAAAACTCAGAAATCAACATGAAACCTCCCCGAAAGCAGGAGGTGATATCGTAATTAAGACTTAATCTATTCTGAATATTCGGGGGAATTCATGCAGTCAGTTGTTGTTTCAGGGGAGACGTAACAATGGTAACACGTTTCCACCAATGAAAACACCTTCAGGCAACATAACTCAGCGTGCCTTTCCACGTTTTTATGGAAGTAACTGAAACAAAATTGAGGTGGAATTCATTTATTTATTTATGATAGAAATATAAGGTTATTGCATCTTTTCTGCGAGCGTATCCTCGTGTTGTGGTGTTGACCTCATGTGTGGGTTTCAGTGTGCATGTTTCTCGCTTGCCTGCATACATGAAACCTTTCTTGGACCTCACAAAGAGAGTTCGCTTCTGCTTCTGCATCTGCAGAGTTCAGTCACTGAATCTGTGGCAGCAGATTCTGCAGAGGACTACCTTCTGCCAGTCTGATTGGAGTTACAGCATTATCTGATTGTATTTCTGGCCCCTGCTGGAACTTGGACTTAATACACAGGAGAGATAGGAGAGGATAGGATAGGAAGGGTTCGGTGGTGGAAGGTCAGTGTGGGAGGAGAAGGATAAAAAAAAAAAAAAAAGAAAGAATCTGTGCAGAGGCTGGATGGAAAGAAGCACAGAGAGGGAGCAGAAGGACAAAGCAAAAGTAGAATTAGGAGTATGGAGAAGAAATAAAGGACAGTAATGAGGAAAGGGAGGATTTGCGTGTGAGGGAGGTGAAAGGCCGAAAGGAAAGGGAAGGAAAGAACAAAGGGAAGAAGGAAGGCAGGGAAGCTGGAAGCGATTGAAGGAAGAAGCTCAGCAGGACGAGGGGAAGGATGGATGACAGGCGGGAGTGAGGGAGGGCGCGGATGCGGCAAAAGCCCCAGCAGGTTGACCTAATGTGAGCAGCAAAGGCTGAGATAACGCCCCATGACTTTGGGTTTGGGGGAGACGCGAGTGGCAGAGATCGCAGTGGGTGGGAGATAAGGCGACCGGGTCTCTGCTGACAGCCACAAACTGTTCTTTCTTCCCAACAGGGAGAAGGAAACTTTACACTGTCTCAGCTCCCAAAGATTAACTCCTCCCGTGGCAGACTTGCAGCTCTTTAATACTTACAGGACGAGTGATAAAGGAGTGTTTTTTTTCCCCTCTTCTATCGTATAATCTAAGGACCCAACAGTTTCTCTTTCAGCTTCCTCCCGGACACAGTGCACTGCGACTGTGTTGTGTGAGAGAAAGAGAAAGACCCTGCAGCCTTGCTTTATCACTGCGTAATAAATATTTGACATTATTTTCATCTTTTAAGTCAAAGCCTAACACTGAAAAGATTATAGCAGCACACTGGTTATCACAATCGCAAATCGTCCTTACAGCAGGGTCACGATAAAACCGCGTCATATTTATTTTTAAAATGACACTGCAAATGTTTTATGAGGAGGAAGGAATAGATTCAGCGTGTCCGTTAGACCGACATTTGGCGAGAAACAATGAAATTTAACAGAACTTTTTGTCGTTTTCAAGACACAGCAAAGCACCTTTAATGAATCAACAGCAAACTTTCTTAATTGGTTAAGTTTGAAGTCATTCATCAACATTTTTGCTGCCTCTCAAATATTACGATTCAGCTTTCTATTTAAGGTCATTAAAGTTGTGCAATTTTAAGACATCACTCTGGGCTCTGGGAAGATTGTGTTTTTCATTATTCCCTGACAATTTATAGACTAAACAAGCAATCAGGGGAAAAAAGGAAAGACACGAACAAATACTGGAAATAATTAGATGCGGTTTTGATTTATAGAACATTTGCAAAAATGTCTTCAGCCTTTTATGAACTGTGCGGCTCTGGATGCCTTTTTAAAACTTTATTTAAGGCATTTTCAGTTATATGGACATAAGCATAAATACATATACAAACGTACAAACTCTTAAAACCTAATCCTGTATTAGTACCCAGTCAAATATGGAGGACCAGAAATCAACTATATGACCAGAACATGTGGCCCAATGACACTGAGTTTCCACATCTGGGACAGATAGGGTGAATAGATGGGTGTATTTCAGCTAGTCGTCATTGGAGTAATGTACTCTGTGAAATACCTTGAATTGTATCAGCCTTACATACATATAGAGGAGGTGTGTATGATGGAGATTTAGTCCAGACATCATCCAGGATTCCCAGGCCTCACGTGTTTTTAGTGTGTGTTGGAGGATCAATATTATACGTCTTAGAGATCAGACCCTGTTCCATGGATCCAGATTGAATAAATCATATGCCGAGTCTTTATTTGGTGGTTTGAAGGCGAAACTGCGGGTTTGGAGATACGTGAAGAAGTGCGATCTTGGAATATTATGATCTCTTACTAGGGCTTCGAAGCACAGGAAAAAATTCTCATCAAATAAATCATTTAAGAAAAACAGTCCATCTGAACAAATGCATCATTTGACTGATCTCTCCCATTGAAGTGAAGCCCGGTCGGCTCCATGTTTGCTGTCTACCAGCGAATAACTCGATTAAAAACATACATTGTTGAGGCTTACATAACATAAAAATAAAATGTCTGATCTTGACTCTCTTTTCACAACTTCACCAGGTCAGTCATTCAGCCTGGGCTCACACTGAACCTACACTCTCACTCACTCTCTATAAATCATGACCACTAGATGGAGACAAATGCCTGGTCTTATCAAACGCACAAGAAGCCTCATCATCCACTCTGTTTGTATCTTTGGCATCTTTGTACTTACACCTTATTGTGTTTATATTGACATGAAGAGTAATTACTGTAATTACATCCTCATAATTCAGTTAATTATACTCTACATGCTGAATTGTGATCAGTTGTGAAAAGGCAAGTTGCATGAATGACTTGAACACTGAGTACGGGATTTCATTATTTACTAGGGCTCTTTATCTGTGTTCATTTTGTTCCACGGCGGTGGAAACGCTGACAAAAATGAGAAGTTTTATCCATTATTGCGCTGCAAAAACAGGAAAATGTGGTCAGAGCAGCGTGTTACAGATTCCTGCTGACAAACAGATCAGTCAGACAGATCAGGAATTGAAGTGTGACGCTCGAAGCAGGGACTTCTGTCTGGGGACAGTGGACGACATAATAGGAACCTGTCAGTCTGACTTCCCCTGATTCTGCCCCGGCTTGATGTCCCTCAGCTACCGAAAGCTGTTTCACTTCCACACAGTCTTCTGGTGAAACACTTGCGACACTGATTCCCCCCCCCGTCCACCACCACCACCACCTCCACCGCCACCCTGTCAGACTGCAGGGACAGCAGCGGTTCTCTGAAAACCTCAACAAGCAATCTGAGGGACAGCATGCCAAGTGAATCACTTTGGAGAAAAGAAGTGAAAACGTGTTCGGCATGGATGATCACATCTTTGGAGACGACAACGGTTTTGGTTTTGAAATGTTTGCTTTCATGTCACTTTTGTGAGATGGTGAAATGTAACTCATTACGACTACTCATGTACTGTATCGAAATCCAAGTAACAAGTACTACTACATTTATCTTTGAGCTTTAGTTACTTTACAAGATAAGGTATGTGCATACAAAACATAAGAAGCTTATTAAATAATACAGTATATATAAAAAAATTTATTTTGATAATCTTCGTCATCATTTTCATGGTTCCAGTTTCTCATACGTGAGATTTTGCTGCTTTTTCTCTGTAATTATTTTAATAATTTCATTATAATTTAACACTCTAGGATTTTACGCTCCTGTTTGGACAAAACAAACCTGTGAAGGTGTCAGTTTTTTAGTAATTTTGATACATTTCTGTCTTTCTTTATTTCCATTTTTTTTTTTTTTACAGAAGAATAGAAGAGATACTTTATTATTACATGCGTTTTTCCCTGAAATACAGCCACACACCCAGGAGGTGAACTGGCACCTCTCCAGAGAGTAACTCTCGGAGTTACTGCCGCCTCGTCCCAAGCAATCAAAATCGATCATTGAAGAAATAATCCCTCATAAAAATAATAAATATTGAAGTCCTACATGCGAGCTGAACCTAAATCACCTATAACGCTAAAGTCCTGCTTTCATATTACCTCGAAGAATAATTATCTGATATAAACACAGCATATATCAGCTAGAGGGGATGTTATTCTGCAGTGACTACTTCTGCTTTAAGAAGTACATTTTCCTGATTATACTTACAGACTTTTATTCATTCTCAAAGCAGGACTCTAACAGTGTTTTGTTTTTTTACAGTGCAGCATTAGTAGACGAGTAAATGAGGGATCTGAATATTTCCACCACCATTGTTGTTGCTGTCACGTCTTATTCCATGCGTGAGATGGACTTTCCGCCTGGTTTTGCATCTGCCGCTTGATTTACGTTACCACGTGACAATCACAACGTCAAAATAAAAAGGTCTTTGTGTGGAATTAGGCCACCAGCATATTAAAAAAAAACTTCACAGGTACACGATTCTAAAATTCTTCTGGAGCAACGTCATGCTATATTTTAATTATTATTACAATAAATTCACCATTTTGGGTTAGAATTAGGGGACTGGGACAACATGGTGTCTTATGTTATTGTGCTCATGAATCCATGTATTGCTCTGTAGCAAACCGTCGACCTCGGGAGGACACAGTCTGATCACAAAAACACAAATGTAATCCTTCAGGGTGTGTTTATGCGACAACAAAATACTTCATGCTACCACCATGATCGCTCATAAGATCTGTCATCCATGAGAAACAAAAACCTAAACAAAGGCTTCCTTTGGCACATGATTCACCAGACCATGCCAGACACTTTTTGTTCTCCGTGACAGTATCATTTTTTTTTACCGTACGAGGAGTTTTAAGGAACTATACAACAATAAAATAATAGTGCAGAAAAGCAGTATTCCTGTCAGTAGGTTTTAGTAGAAATGCCTCAGTGCAGAAAAGAGTACCGGAAGTCCTCGCTTCCTCCCCTTCAGGTCACACTGATGAGATGTCTGTCTCTGGCCTAGCTTGATGGAAAAGCTCATTTCAGGGAGCAGAGGGATTTAAGGTTGACCACACAGGGTCAGACAGACGCAGACTAGTTACCATGGCTAGTGTTCCCCTGAAACCTCGGCAAGATCAACAGAAATTGCTCTGTGTGCTCTCCCCTTTTGTTCCATGGACCAAATTTGTTCATCAGCGTTCATCTGGTCCACAGGCACAATATTCCATAAGCAAAAACAGACTGATGGAGCATCTTTAGAGAAATACAGTACATCATGTGGCGTTTGAAAAGACTGATAAGTATGTGCGCGATGACTCAGCAGATTCACCTGACTCATCCCATCCCCGGCTCCAGTTTTAGTTTAGTCTGCATTTGGTTTGATGAAAGAGTCAGATATACAACTACACTGCCCAGACAAGCAAGTACAGAACACACACATGGACAAGACAAGACAAGACATACACAAACATAATACAGTGCACTTGGTAGGTAATAACTCTTAGTTAGAATGTGAACACGCTGCTTGTTCTCTGTTCAATTTGACTCTACGGGATACATCTCCATGGTCTTCAGCTGCCTTTGCAGTAGATGATTGCTGCTGTAAGTGTTCATATCTCACAGAAGCACACTTCCTGTCAATCAGTCAGACCCCAGTCTGATGAAATATTTCACGATTTTCCATTATTATGTAACGCTAATGTCACAATAGCTCCTCTGAAAGCATCCAAAAGTTGTGCGGTGTCATACAGTAGCCTGATGAAAGGGGGGTATTGCTCGAAAAACAGGGGGACATTCTGGTGTGAACACACTCCAAATGCATACGCAACAGATATTGCTACTATGAGAAACGGTAGGTCAGACAGAAGACAGCTGAATTTCACATATGAAATAGGTGTTTGGATAGTTGTGCAGTGTTAAAGGAAGATAGCTCAGAGCAGACAAACCAAACACTGCCTCTAGATGAGGCCTGCAATCAACAACTACTACACCATTAGATGCCACTAAACTAACTTTTAACCATATCAGCACCACACCACCGTTAAAGTGTCCGTATGATGTGAAGTGTGCACCCCTACACTATAACTACACAGTCAGACAAAGCGTGTGTAGCCACACAACGGCTAACTTGTATGAACCTTTAACAGCATTCATCACGGCTGTCTGAGGAAAACTCAAAATCAAACACAAGCGTGTATGTAAGCTGAATAGACTGACTCTGGAAAATATGAAATGACAGTGAAATATCGGAACATAAATGTTGACCTGGACAGCATAGGCTGATTTGTATGATCCTCCACTGGTGTGTTCACGTGAAATAGAAAGAGTTAAATAAGATGGACAGCATGTGATCGGCACACGGCCAATATGAAAAGAGAGGTTGAAAAGGTCTGTAAATATCTGTCCTTGAACTTGTGTCAGATGACTATTTTTTCTGAAACCACGGTGCGTCAGTGTTATGTTTTATCTAATGTTACTGCTGAGGTGACTCATGTTTTTTGTCTTCTTTATGATGTCACCACAGAACACAGCCTGCCATTCATACTGTAACTAGATTTTTTTTTTTATGCAGTGGACCAGAAGAATGCCAGTAAATGCAGTCAGTGCACTGTTTTTCATAGCACGTACTGTAGCTGTCATGGAAAAGGACAAGTTTGAATAATATAACCTCATAATTTGTTAAAAAAAAAAATCAGATTCCTCCATTATGATCCAGAGGCAATACTTCATGCATGTTAAAACTTATTGAGTTACAGATACCTAAAGGTCCAGTATGTATGATATATGTAAATATAGTGAAAACATGATGATGATTTTCAGGTCCATTCATTTTCCATGACCACTTCACCTTATCAGGGTCACGGGGAGCCAGTCCCAGCTGGCATTGGGTAAGAGGCCAGGCACACCCTGGACAAATTACTAGTTCATCACATCATGATTATACACTAATAAAAACTTACTTACAGACATCTTACACACTTTTGTACATACTTTTTAAAAGGCATATTACAGTACCAAAGCCAGATATTTTAGATCATTAGTAAAGCGGGTCTTAAAAGATACACAACTAGTTTTGCTAAGTTGATTTGCCGTTATTAGAAGAACTCTGTTATGTTAACAGCATTCATAGACGACTGGATATCACAAGAGTTGTGATAAAAAGGAAGACATTTTAGATATAACTGACATACAGGAGGCTAAAGGGGCTAATCAGATTTTGCTTCCTTTATACCTTTCACTGTGAGTTATATTATATTGTGTCTAAGCTTGTTATCTAATTGAACCGTGGCCTTTACACCCGTCATGGCACATGGTGAAGTATAACACAAGGGTAGGATTGTGGTACAGTTCTGTTAAGCGATGCTATCAGTGATAGGCATCAACTATTTTTCCACTACCGTGCCAACTACAACACAAGAGGAAATGAACCCACAGTAGATGAGAGACGATGACGCAGCCATTCATGTTTGATTCACGCGTCTGTCAGTTCAGTTGAGGTATTCGGACAGACTAAAAAAGGCTAAACTGTGCAGACACAATGATTTATAAGTGTCACTGGCAGCCACTCAAGTGGAAGTGCCCTACCATGCAGTGTTGAAACTAAAGTCGCAACTATGATGCACGTCTTAGTTACTTCTCTAAAACTCATTTTATTCTTTTTTTAAAATGTTTAATTTAAGATTGCTGTCATCTGCATAGAAATATCCTCCTAGAGTGTCCAATCAAATTCTTGACCTTGTTTCCATTCCAATGGAAAATAATCTTAGAAGACGTAGTGCTTCCACGACCCCCAAAGTGGGTTATGACAAATCTGAGGGCTCACAAGTTGATTAATAAGACAGAAGAACACATTACTAACGTCTTCCCCGGAGTTTTTGTGCTCTCTCGTCCAGCAGGTTCTCGTGGATCGTGGTTGCTGCTGTGGTCCTGCACAACGTCCACTACATACATTATTGTTACCATATCTCCATTACAGTTTATAGTTAATCTATCTGCCCCCAACCTCCTCTCTCTCTATCTGCCCCTCTCTATCTTAAACTCAACCGGTCGTGGCGGATGACCGTCCACCAATGAGCTTGGGTCTGCCAAAGGGTGACGGGGGCTATGGCTCGGCTATATAGGGTCACAGGCTAGTGATATCAAAAAGCTAAAGCACGCTGATGAAATCATTTTTTTACAGTCTGAAATTAAACACACGGAGCAAAGAACATCCTGTGTACACTTTATATACAACATAATGTGAGTCAGGATGTGGATCACTGAGATAAGCTGATTGACTGTTCTATCCGCTCGTCTTTCCGCTCTGTTGCAATTTGCATTTTATTTTCATTCATAAACAACAGCAAGTAGTTGACCTACAGAAGGCTAACTAACAGGCTGCAGGATGAAAAAATGTTGACAAAAAGTACAATATTTCTCGGCGTGAGTTTCAGGAAAAAGCCAGTGAGAACCACAGTTAGTGTGAAATGTAGTATTCGTCTTCAGAATCACAGAGGTTATAAGAAAGACAAACCACATCCTCATATTGGTAATTGACTGTTTGGTAAGTCCCGTGTTACAGCTTTCATTCTCATTATGGCACATTCTTAGTAATTTTTAAAATCCAAACTGCAATTGTGTAGTGAAGGAGCCACATTATCATTTATTTGCAGTCGTGTTGCTGTCCATCTGGTGAATTTAAGTGCAGATATCCACTCTCTATTTAGCTTTTGGTCTTCATCAGTTCTGGCTCTTCAGCTGCTAAATGCTCCACGATGTTCAACAGCTAGTCGCCTGTCTGTTTGTCTGTCATTTGGTGGTGAGTAGGTAGTGTACAGTGAGTTTTTAAAGCTTTTTTTTTTCATATATTTAAAAAAAAAAAGCTGCCTCTTGAGCCCAAAAACAACACTGGAAGAGTGGTCAATGCCAAAATATATAATATTCTTCACTCCCAAAAGAAAGGCAGCTTCAGTGATGAACTGGACCACTGTTGAGGGTTTGTCTTTTATAGAAACTCTTAAAGAAATGAACATTATTGGACTTCTAGAGTAGACTGTCTATGGAAAAATGAATGAACTATTGAACAATTAAAATTTGGGTGGTGTCACACAACTGTTTCAATGAATGCATTGCCGCATGTAAACACCAGACCGTATTAGATCACTTCCCATGTAAAGTAGAATCTGCAATCATAATGATTTCTCAATCAGAATGAAAAAAGCTGAGCACGTAACCGCATTTATTGTCAATAAAATTTAAAGAATAAACATTCAATTAACACTCCGTAACAGTATGTAGATGTTAAAGAACTCTGTCATTTCACAAGCTCGGTGGACCGATCAGGATGAATATATTTGCATGATCTGAACTTTCTCATGGTCCTGATGAAAGTACCGTTCAGCCAAGCATGCAATATTAAGGGTGTCGCCCGCCGAGAAGCCAACTCCCTAACCCCGCACGTGCATCCACTGCAGCTCTTGTAGTTCTGGTGTGGAAAGTTTGTAAAAAACACTCACTTCAGCATTCTCTTAACCACAAACACACCACTTTAAACAATAGATAGACCCCTGAGGGAATCCTGAAAAGCACCACATTGACACCCGCCCAAGCACAGGTTTTGTATGGTATAAAATATAATCAGACAAGAGGAACTATGTCATGCTTATTTACATATATAATCAAGGTTGAGAGAGAATCAAATCAAATCAAATTTTATTTGTAAAGCCCAAAGTCACAAAGTACATTTGCTTCAGAGGGCTTTACAATCTGTACAGGGAGTGACACCCTCTGTCCTTAGACCCTCGGTTCGAGTGAGGAAAAACTTGCCCACAAAAACCCTTTTAACAGGGAAAAAAGGTGGAAGAAACCTCAGGAAGAGCCACAGAGGAGGGATCCCTCTCCCAGGACGGACAGACGTGCAATAGATGTCACAATGCATGTATGAGTGCATTAATGCATTTGAGCATTAAACATGTATGACAGTAAAGTTAAGAGGACTCATTACAGGAGTTGTTCTGAGAATTGTTCGGGTATTATTGTTGCTTGGTTTCAGAACACATAGAAACTTTCCAGTGAACTTCCTGTCTCTTATGCTTTTACACGAACTATCTCTGACTCAGAGAAATGGTTCGATGTCTGTGCTTTTATAGATTTTTTAAGTTTGTTGCTCAGGAGTTTTTCTTTTTCAGTTTTGAACTTAAACTCGGTGACACTGCAAATCTTCGCCCATACTACTTGAACTGTGTTTGCTGCGACTGAATCAATTCAAATCTTAAAGTTTTTTATTCAGTTCCTGCTCCTCGACAGTTCCTCTACTCTGGTCGTGCATCACCCAGTATAAAATAGTCTGCTTGCAATCCGAGGGGTTGTATATAACCTATAGTTTGACAAGTATCCTGGGTGGTGCAATCATGTTTCCTTCAGTTGAGGACAGTAAAAACGTACCACTTTCAGACCTTGAGAAAGGTTT
Organism: Miichthys miiuy; assembly: GCA_036365135.1. Lineage (NCBI taxonomy): Eukaryota > Metazoa > Chordata > Actinopteri > Sciaenidae > Miichthys > Miichthys miiuy. The sequence goes on from CM071609.1 coordinate 2,840,738, forward strand.
TGTTCCTTTCTCTTGGACTGCTATAATTAATGTTATAAGGCAATTGCTGGTCTCCAGAACATCCAAAATATTTTTACTTTTAACAAACAAATTCTGGGAAATGATATAAAATCACTCCCATTTAAAGGTCACAAATATATACTTTCATTTTCAAAAAAAGTCTAAAAGAATTCCCCCAAAAAAACAGCCTGACCTGTTGTTGTCAATACAGTTTTTGGACAACAATGGAGATGAAGCACAGATGGAGACATGTTAGACTTTAGCTACACACGCAATCATTGTTGGTAGGATACATTGTCGTTGTTTCATGCTCTTTCATGGGATTTGTTGACAATAATAAAATTAGAGGATATCACTTGACTTATCCTTTAAATCACTTATAAGATCTGACTTTTAATGGAAAACATTTCCCAAGCTTTTACAGAGTTATCTTTTTTTACTTTGGCAAATCTAACCAGTTTTTATTATTATTGTTTGAATCTGGTTCGTTTTTAGAGATTTTTAATTGTAGATTTTCTAGAAACTTTGTTGCAAATGTGAGATGAGTAATTCATTGAATGAAGGTACGTCTTCACTTTGATGCAATCTGTAACATTCCTAATACAACCTGACATATCAACTACCTCGATGAAACTGGTATAGCTACATCGTTTGACAGTTAATAGTTCTGAGGCTTCTCTCCACGTCTGGATTCTTTTTCATTGTGTCTACAAACTCACATCCGCACATTCTAGTGCCAGAAAAGTCCTTTCCCACTGGAATTTTACAGCTGTGAGTCAGTGACAACAGTAACTGAGTCTAAACAGCAGCCAGCTGTGTGCTTATCCAAATGGCATTTAGATACCTGTACGAGCAGGTCCCGAGCGTCATAAGTACTCACTTCTCCTGCCTTCACATGGCAGTACAGGGGTAATACCTATGGGAGACAACGGACGGTACTGTTTACAGACACAGCAACAAACTCTTGGACCTCCTTAGAGGACATAACCAGGGATGTTAAAATGCCAAAACATTTGTTTTCAAAGATTCGGTTCTATGAAATTAAGGATCTGATGCAAAATGTGAAGCGGCCCAGAAGGTAAGCCAGACTCAGATTCATGATTCTGAGTAATGATCTGAGTGATTTTACTTCTTCTTTCACATCACAGCACAACATTCAACTTCATTTGTTTTGCAGAATTGATATTGTTCTTAATCGAAAGAGACACAAGAAGGACATCCAGTGCCTCATGGTGCAAAAAATAAACGATGAGGCTCATCCTTCAAAACTCAGGTAGTGTTTGTTGCACAATTAAAGATATCTCAATGTTACAGCTCTTATTAATTTAGGTGAAAATGAACAACTCAAATTTCTCTTAATTACAGCTGGCAGACTAACCATAAAGTCCATCAGACACTGGAGAAATTGCTACGGGATAAAAGTAAGAGTGGAGTAAATATCTGTTAGAAATCATATTTTGTACATTTGTTTCTGAGTTTACCCTCGCGATCTAATGATGTTTCTTCTGAATCTTTCCCTCAGAATATTTAGCAGCATTCCATGCCTTCCTGCGGTCTGAGTTCAGCGAGGAAAACATCGAGTTCTGGCTCGCATGTGAAGACTTTAAGTCCACCGCCTCGCCGGACGACCTTTGCTGGAAAGCCGAGGAGATCTACCAGGAGTTCATCCAGCCTACAGCCTGCAGAGAGGTCAGTTTGTCAGGGTTGATGATGGTTCTTGGTGGAAAGAGACGGAGCTGGATGAATAGCCTGGATCAGCAAAAAAAAAACCCCAAATATACATTTACTGAAATTCCTATTACAGAACAGGTATTGCATCAGGACAAGCCCCTCCTATACACAAGAAGAATGAGTAAAAGATTCACAAACTGAGTGAAGCAACATAGATGACTGCTAAATGTCACAACTTTCACTGTTTACATTGCCTTGTGCTGTCCCTTTTCCTGTGTCGCACTGAAGCCGTATGCTGTGATTCAAAGGGTGGGGCTCCATCGCATTTGATCTCTCTCGCGTCCAACTACTTCAGAATAGAGCAGCTCTGCTTCTTACTGGTTTTAACAGACGACATCACATAACTCCAATTCTGACTTCCTGTTAGTTTAAGTTAGTTTATTGGTTGATTTTAAGGGTTTACTGATCAAGTAGTCTGTAAGACTCGCAGAAACAGTGATCTTTTAAATCACATTTTTTATAGACTTGATTTCACGTAATGTCATCTATTTTTCACAAGAAAAATGGGTGTGTGAATGTGTGTATATGTTTTTTGTTCTTATATTTTTGTCTTATTTATTCCATCATTCACGAGTGCCACTTCATTTTGTCTTGCCTTTGTTTGGCCTCAGTGTCTGGCTCTCATGTCATTAAGTATCTTGCTTGTGCTTGTCTGTCAAATCACTTTGTAAACTCTGTTTTTAAAGGTTCTACATAAATAAAGTTATAATAATTATTATTATTTTATCAAATCTGAATCCAGTAGAGAACTTGCTTATTACATTTGCACTTTTTGACTCTCTGAACCTCTTAAATGTTACCATAATGCTCTGTTTCAGCTCCTGAGCTGTATGACTCAGAAGCTCTGGCACTGATGGTACTTTTTACGCCGCACTACCCTCCCAGATCCCAAATTAATGAATTAGGACTTCACAAATAAGGTGCCGTTGGAATCCTTGGATCAAGACGAGTTTAACGCACCCTATGACGTCAATTTGCGCCATATTGGATTTTCCGCCATTTTGAATTTTAGCAAAAACCTTCAAAAAGCATTTCAGGTCACACAGATTGTCCGATTTCCACGGGACTTGACACGTAGAATCTTCAGACCAAACCGCACAAAAGTTATCATGTGGATTTTTTAATTTCGCTTCCGTTTGCCCGTAGCAGCCAATCAAACTAACCGGCGATGCCGCCAAACAGGAAGTGAGGCCATATCTCTGCAACAGTTTGATGTTTTGACTTCACACTTCTAACACAGACTCATGACCACTTCTTTGAGAGGCCTAAACATTTTGGTGACCTTTGACCTTTAGGGGGCGCTATAAGTAGCCAAAATGCATTTTAGCTCATATCTTCATATTGCTTTGGACTTTAACCTTGATTCCAGTGTTGACTGATACTCTCAGACATCCCAGTACATTTGGTAAAGAACTGTGTAATACATGCATAAAGATTTGGTGGCCATTTTGAATTTAGTCAAAAACATGTTTATGATTACAGAGGGCACACACTTTGTCTGATTTACATGAAACTTGATGGATATGGTCTTCAGACCATGGCGGGCTGATGGTTGAAGTTTCATGTCTCAACTCCAAACTCTTTTGCCGTAACAGCCAATCCAAATCGGTGGCGAAGTGGGCCAATATCTTTGCGATGCCTTGATGTATCGCCACGAAACTTGGTGTATGGACTCATGACGCCTTCCTGAGCAGGCATAGGCTTGCCTGCTGTGCTGCTAGGCTGCTAGACACACCCATCACTGCTTGCAGCTATATTTAATTCTTGACTCTGGAAACAATAGTTTAACAAAAAAAAAAAGTTCCGCTGAGCAAATTAAATTAGCCGAGGAAGACTCTGAGACGAGGTCGAAAGCTCTCAAAAACTAAACTGAAACATTTAGTGTGATTGTCTCTGTATTTACAGTTCTCTTTGTTTTGCTCTCCAGATCAATGTCGACCACCATATCAAAGAGGAGATTAAGAAGTCTTTGGAGAAACCGAGCCTCTCCTGCTTCGATGAGGCCCAGAAACAAGTTTATCTGTTGATGGAGAGAGACTCTTGTCCCAGATTCTTGCACTCAGACGCCTACCTGAGTCTAAAAAACAAATCCAAGTCTCTTTGGTACATTTAGTTTGAGAAAGAACAGAAAAATGTCATTGAGACACTAAAAATCTCGCTATTTCTCTCTTTCTCCATTTGACTGAATTGAAAAGTTATTTCACACTGTATGAGAGGCGAGAGGTGAAGATGATGTACTGTGGATGGAAAATAAAGCACAAAAGTGAAAAGTATTGTGAGTGGAAAAAGGTGTACTGAGTGTATGAAGGAAGGGGGGGAAAGAAATGGTGTTGGTATGTGTTCGAGTTGTTTGAAATACTGTATGTGTTAACTGAAAGTCTAAGTAAGTTAAGGTGCAGTGTATAAATGATAGGAAAATGATAAACTGTTTCTGATATGCAGAATAAAATGATCTAATTTTCATAAAATTTCATAAATTCAAAATTCTTGACCAACTTTGGAACTTTCGTCTATGACTACTTTTTAATATTCTTATTGTTTCCATATAGTCAGAACTTTAGGTCAGAACAGGGGCTTATATTTATCTGAGTGACTGTCTAACTGGAGGTGTGGGGATGGGCATGAGTCAAAAAAAGAGAAGTTTCCACAGCTCAACCAGCAAAGAGATTCTGTTTTTGGTCACATGTCTGATATATCCTCTAATTAGGTGCAGAGATAACTCCACACACCGGCAATGGGGTTTACCAAACTGGAAAAAAGTAACCCCATACTAACCCTTGATCCCACTCAGTTCTGTAAATGGCCTTATTCCTACAAAATGTGCCTTAAAAAGGAGTACTGAGGCAGCTAATAATAACTCAGGGGCTTAAACGACAACACTGGAGTCATCAGACAACCTGATGCGTAACAGATCAGCCTGAATGTGCTGCCTTGTTAGGGGAATAATCTCATCACGCACAGACAATGACGGCAGAGATACATTACTTTAGAGAAGTAACCTGAAAGAGTTCACGTAAACGTATTAAAAGTGGAGAATGAGCATCTTTATACATCACATAAATGAAGACTTGTGTTTTATGGCTTGTTGTTACGGTCTCCGGTCTTTGGAAGCTTGTTTTGCTTCCTCCAAGGAGTCTATCTAATTAATGGCGTGGTGCAAAAAGAAAATATGAAATGAAAGTAAGCTTATATTGTAGTTAAGAACGTTCACTCTCACTTTGTGCCCAGAAAATATTCCCTGCTGCACTCTAGATTCTATTCTGAGCACGAGTAACCACCATACACTGCTTTATAAAAGGTTTTTTGAACCTGATCTGGTGAAGAGAGAAGTAGAAATGCTAATTTCAGTCACATTTTTATGGATAAAATGGCACCATTAAGTATCTCTCCTCTGTGTTAAGGTCAAACTTTGCTTATTTAGAAATTCCTGGCAGTCAAAAATATCTTTTGTGACTCTCAAAGGTCCACGTACTGTAGCAGGAATCGACGTTTTAAACCATGTTACTCATCATGATGGTCTGTGTAGTTCTAATTTCTTTTGTCACGTATACAATTATCAAGATCATGTAGAAACCTCTGTGCTTACTTTGCAGACATCTTATTTTAACCTCAATAGCTTCCACATGATACAATCGTAGCTGTTATCATTTGATTCCCTGCACAGCCACATGTACTGAGCTAGCCTATACTAGATTGGCGACTAGATCGGATATTACATAACATATTTCTTAACTTTAATTAAGTGCTTTCAGTGACAGTGACAAAGTTGCTACAGTTGTTTCGACACATGTTGCATTGCGTGAGTTTGTATTGTGGATAAAGTCTGTATAAAGTTTATGTCCTCAATATGTTGATGGTAAATATAATCCAGGCATCTCAATATTTCTTGCTAAATGCATTTGTTGTTGCAAATCAGTCTTTTTTTTTTTTTATGGCTGCAGACTGGAACTATTTTGCAAGTATCACAATAAGCAGCTTTGTGAGCTTTTATTTTGGCGAGCAACACACTTTTCTCCATGCCAAAAGCGTCAATAACTCTGAGTACGCCGACATGTCAGGGGTTGTTCCTGATAAATGACAAATCTCACATCTCCCGCATCACATGGTCGCACTATTCTTCACACACAATCTGTCTGTTTTCCAACAGCCCGGCACAGTTACCATGGTAGCAAAAAGGAAGTGAGTACTGTCGATGGCACGTCGTTAGTCAAGACAAGTCACACTTGGGGGAACTTCACTGACAGATCTCGATGTTACAGGATAATGTATCGCATGGTGCTTTCTATACTGCTCTGTTCCTCCATATAGTAACTGTAGATACTTGATAAAATATGAAAGCGACAGCTTTCAGTTCACAGTGTTTGGTGACTCTTCGTAACGCCTCAGTTCCTTATAACCGTGTTTGGGCAAAAGAAGAGGGTGAGCAGCGTCAGTGAAGCCAAGCCAAAGGGCAGATTGTAACAGAATGGCCCGGGGCATCAGATGGTGAGCTGGAGGCGACAAGCACAAAATCTGATTCGGTCTAGTTTCTGATAGCACAGAAGTATTTTTAATTATCTTCTGAATCCTCATTCATTTATTTTAATTTGAGTTTACTGCCACAATCTGCTCCCTCCTCTCTGAACCCATTAGAACTTGTATTTGTAGGGAAATTAAACCTAACAAACACCACGGTTAATTGCGTTTACTCCTCTAGGTTTATCAGGTTGAGTAGCTCTTTGATTACATTAAATAGCTATGCTTCATTTTTACTTTTACTGAAATGAACTTTGAACTCTGAAGGATTTTATCTCTCTACAATCCAAATAAGATACGGTAAAAAGTAGATCTTCTCGGAAGCCAACGAGTGTTGACCTAAAAACTCACTGAGCGTGACAATTTACACGTTAGATTTGCATCGGACCTGCACACCTCTGCCGGCAAATGTTAAAATGTATTCATGATACCAAACATAACCCACAGAAACCAGACCGTGATGCCATTCTTGTCTAACTTTGTCAACCTGCAACGATTCCCTTGTCAATCTCAAGCTGCGTTTGTCGACTTTGTCACATTTATTTGGGAAGATGGAAAATAAATTGCTGCGTTAGGAAGCAAGAATGAGCAAAATGAGAGAGACAGATGGCGTGTTCTGTCACACTGGTAGCAAAAGCTTACGAGTAGAAGTGGTATTTCCAGGGATATAAAGTCTTTCCTTCTAAACTCACCATAGCAGCTTGATACACAATTTTTAGAAAGTTGGAATTATGTTGTGGTACTCCTGAAGTGAAAGAAACTTAAATAAAACAGCAACGCCTTGGATTCTCTGTTCAATACAAGGCCTCTTGTCGATCCGACCAGCAAAACTATCAAGATTTCTTGACAAGATTGATGTTTTGGTGGTTTTATTAGCCTTGCTGTGAACTCATCGTTAGCACGACAGCCACAGTTCTCCGTAAACTCCATCTACTAACTGTAGTACTGTACAATAACAGCACTAACTATCGACAAACTTTCACTCCAGATTTTGGGACAAACAAGAAAATTCCTGGTTTGTCCAGAATCGTGTCCCAGCATTCTCTACCAAACCTCTTCGGTTTTCACCACAATTTAAAACATGAATGAACATCGTTAACCTAGACGTCAGTCATTATTTCATGACCCTGAGCCACAACGCTGTCTTGTCTGTTAGTATGTTCATAAATCAGTGTTGTCAATAGCTTATGAGTCATAGACAAGTGTCATGCTTGAGGCTCTTTCTGACAGAATATGTTGTGCGGGTATCTGCCATGTCAGTCTTTTCAAAGGTACTCTAGGAGGTTTACTCCTACTTTCGTGAAGTTCATCCATCCATGGCTAGGTGTGCTGAGGTGTGACAGTTCACTGGATCTGAACCTCTCTCTCAAGTTTTTTTCTTAGTTCTGTCACTTTTCTTGTCTAAAACTGAGTGTAAAAGCATGAATGCCTTTAAAGAGAGGCTGTCCGAGAGTGTGCGCCATTGTCAAACTTTGAACGAATATCACATCTCTTTAACAATGTGGCCATTCGTTACTGCTATAGAGATGTCTCCCTTTACCCATGGTACCCACGATACTTCGGTCCAAGCAGCCTTCACTTTAAGATAAGACAGAAGTTCAGGATTGGACGTAGAAGCCTATAAATTCCCACAGTTCATTCTTTAGTTTCAATCATGGTGGCAGCCTTTACGTCAGTGCCAGACCAAATATGTCATAGGCCAACAATGATTAAAAGGAAACATAAAATGTCATGGGTCAGCGTTACTAATGCTAATTTTAGCTAATGCTAGTCACTCGCCAAGGAACTGTCCAGTTCACTACAAGTTCTCACACCACAACTCGATTTCTGGCCAAGCCCGGGTTCTTTCTCTTCGCCCCTGTCTGCTCCCAGTCCCTTGAACATCTAACAGGCTGTGGTCCGTCAAATTTTGTGTGAATCAGCGTTGACGTTGGCATCAGGATCCTTGTTCATTATTGTAGCAGTTGATCTTGTCAGCCATCTAATTAATGTCACCGTTTCTTAAATTTGACTTACGCAACGAGTCTAAATGCCAATGTAAGTGTGTATACAGATTGGGAAATACCTTCTCTACTTCATTTTCTAACATATTAACTCCCCAGTGATGTCAATCTAAAAAGTCTACTGTTTCTAAGCCTTTCTCTACTTGTTTGGATATTAAACTTGCCAATTCAACCCTCCAAATAAAGATTTCAGCCTACAGTTTGACCATGTAGGATATAACAGGCATTTTTTCTAACTTCCTGTTGCCTTGCTGACTCTATGTTGTAATCAGTTTCCTCTTTCTGACATATGTGCACTGTAGCTTTGAGTTGCATAAATTTACACCACATTCTTTGTTAAAAATTCTCTTTGTGGGATCAATAAATGTTGAAGTTGAATCCACACACTCACGAGACAGAAGAGCAATCCTTCCGTTTGTCTCTAACAGGCTTCACTTTTCCAAACGACCAAAGCACACAGTGTGTGAAGGTCACAATTTGCCTATCAGAGTCACTGTTACTGTAATTTGCATCTGTGCTGGTAGACTAAAAATAATGCAAACACAGCATGCACTCAGCCAAGAGTGCAGATAGTTTGGCTCATCCAGTCGGGAGGAGGGAAGGATCTGCAACAGCAGTAGGAAAAGAAAGCAGAGAGACATAATAGGGAGTAAGACACTGAGAGGAGGGAGGCATTCATACAGCTCAGTGTGAGCATGTGCTGTTTCTAACAGTGAGGTAGGAGGAGAGGAGGAACAGGAGAAGGAGGAGGAAGGGGTGCTTCCTCTTCAGTCTGGGCTGATGTATCCCAGCAGCCCCGGTCCGTAGCAACAGGAAACCTTGGTATATAAAGCCGCGTTGCAGGGGGAACCCTCCTAAGTGTCTCTCAGCCACAGCATGACCAGGACCGAGAGCCTGAGAGTTTGGACTTAACAAAACAATGCCCAGCCTAATCGCCGAACCACTCAACACACAGCACTTCATCATGGACAGAGATGACAGGAAGAGAAACAAGAACATGTGAGTGAAACTTTTACTTGAACTCTCGACGGTTTCCAGTAGACGTGCTGACACGGGGCTTATTAATGAAAAATGCATCGATATTTTCTCACGACAAACCTTTCAGACACGAGAGCACACACATAGGAGTCATCACGGATGCTTCATTGTATCTCCTGAAAATAGTCGAAGTTAATAACACCATCTAACTTTACCACACCACATGCTCTCTGTTCTAATTACTAACATGCCCGACATGCTTTGACCAATTCACTTGAAGCCAATTTAACAGCAGCAAATCCAACACGGATATATATTCATGCATTTCTTATCTCTACGCAGCGGAAAGAACTTTATGTGCCGACTCCAGTGCATGTTCTCACACTCATCAGGCTCTGAGAGGTAAGGAGACTTATGGAGTGTTTTGCATACGTTTCAGTTTTAAAATAGCCAGCCTGCTTCTATCATTTCCATCTATGGCATCATGAAAGCATTCAAATGAACTAGAGACACAATGTTTGCTTTGGCACAGCACACACACACACACGGACGACAACGTATCCCATGGCTATGACATTTTTGTATGAATTTGATAAGCACATCTGCTAATGCTTTCTTGATTAGACTATGTCTGTGTCCTCGCAGCCCCTTGCAAGTTTCACCCTGGCTTTATTTTACCCAAATTTGATTCTGGTTGAGTAATCTAACTTGCATTCTCTCCCAGCAGGCTAAGTTTAGAAGATACCCAACAATGGTCACAGTCACTGGAAAGGCTTCTGGAGTCTAAATGTAGGTTGCTTTTCCCCTGAGGACAAGAATACTGGTAGAACAGAAAATTATGTTTGTGAGAATGATAGTTTACAGAGGATGATGTATTTTTTTTTTAAGGAAGCTAAAAACAGGGTGTTATCTGTACTTCATGTTTGCTTTGTGTTTCCTCAGATGGACTGGCTACTTTTCGCAGCTTTCTCAAATCTGAATACAGCGACGAGAATATCGAGTTCTGGCTCACCTGTGAGGATTACAAGAAGATCAAATCATCAATCAGAATGTCTTCAAGAGCCAAGAAGATCTATGAGCAGTTCATCAAAGCAGAATCTCCCAAAGAGGTAACTTAGAAACTCTACATTCATGCACAGACACTCTGTCAGCCTCATATATACTTCTTTCATCTTTCTATACTGTTATATCAGATGAAAAGTGAAGATACATATTCAGTACGGACAGAATATCCAATAGGAAAAGTGTCTGCTCAAATGTTGAACCTCAGATCTCTCGCTCTTGGCTCAAATCCCCTCATTCCTATCTATGTGCCTCATTCCAGATCAACATTGACTATCACACCCGAGAACAAATCAAAAGGAACGTCAAGACTCCCACCATGCACTGCTTTGACGACGCTCAGAAGATAGTTTACGGGCTGATGGAAAGAGACTCGTACCCTCGGTTCCTCCGCTCGGACATTTATAGGACTCTCCTTGAAAACCTCGCCGCCGACGCCACAAAAGGATGAAGGCACGCTGAGGAGGAGGAGAGAGAAAGGACATAAAACCCCCTAACTGGAATGTTTGAGCTCCTTCAGGAGGAAGGACTGACAACAAAGAAGGAAGGAGGCTCGACCCCCGCCGCGCCACACACGGACACATGCAGAGGTCCAAGACCTCGGCATCGGCGTCACTAGATCCAGAAGTGAACAGTGCCTTAGTCCCATCTTCGGAGGATTACCAAACGCTGATCACTTCACACTTGAGGACTTTGGAACAATAAGAAGAATAAACATGACCATCTTTTATGATAATGAACTCTAGTGTGTGTGTGTGTGTGTGTTTGCACTGGATGATAAGACTGCGCAAGTAGGCAAATTTATCACTTTGGACAATGAATGAATCAGGAGGGCGACTGACGCCCGCTCTGACGGTGGAGCTGCGTAAGCAAACCATGCAGCGGACCTCCTTTGGCCTTCTTTGCTGTGGTGTTTCCTGTGCAGATAAAGATAGCGGATGTAAGATGCAACGGTCACACTCTATTAGTGTGTGTGTGTGTGTGTGTGTGTGTGTGTGTGTGTGAGAGAGAGAGAGTGAGTATTTAGTTGTTACTTTTAACTGCCACTGACACAGAATAAGCTGTCACAATAAGAGTTGGACAATTATCTAATGACAGCAATAAGGAAGCCAACAAATCCACAGCAGACAGAGGACTCAATAATGATAAGCCATCCTGAGTAAAGGATTGCAGGAGCCATTCTGGGACACTTTGATTTTTCTTTTCTTTAGATTGGATGTGGGGTTTTAAAAACTGATGCCAATAGATTTAAGCTGATATTTTGTGCCGATATTAAATATCTTTACGATAAAAGTAGTTTTTAATCCAATAAACATCCAGAATAAATATATTTTTTATGTTAACAGAACATATTAATGCACATTTCTCGCGTGGAATCTGAAACAAATTCCACATTTCCAGCCGCTGAAGTCTAATTTAGTCCCTCAGCGCGCCGCCACCGGCCGTCGTCTTATAATCTAAACAAAATTCTTACAGCACTGAAGTGTCCAGAGTTGTGACATTACATAATGAACTATTTAAGCGGGATTACTGTAGAGATAGAATGTTTCACCTTGCATGATAGGATGTTCAAACTCCTTGTATACTTTGAGAATGTGCCTTGTTCTTGCTTTCCAGAAGCTTGGTGTCGTTTGAATGCATTCTTTGGTATTCTTAGGAGTCGATAGTTAAGTTAACTTAAAGGTTCAACAATGTATTATTTATTGTTAATTGTCACCATTTGAGTAACAAAGTTTGTTGCAGTGTTGAAGTGCTTGTTATAATGTTAGTGATTTGAATGACATTAAATTATTTAAATTGCCTACTTGGAACCAATTGACTTTTTTCAGTGACACACACACACTTTCTAGTTTCTGCTCTCTGTTTTAGCCTTGTGGTCTGTTTAAAGTGGACAGCAACACACTTGCAGTGAAATAGATCTTAAAACACGGCATGGGAAAATGAATGAGATGTTTGCATAATGAATGTCTGTTATATGTTTAAAGCAATACTCCACCGCATAAGCATGGAAACATAAAGGCTGTGCCAAGTTCTGGTGGGCCCGAGGAGTTTTTTTTTCACTGTTATGGAGAAACAACTACAGTTGTTGGCAAGACTTAACACTCCATCCTCCTTAGTGACAAAGTATATATACAGTATATTTTTTTAGAAATAGAGCTCCTGGTTTCTCAGTCAAACATTTTCAGTATTTTAACGCCTGTGAAGGTTGATATTCAAAATGTCAAAGTGAGTACAAAAACATGATAAATAAGAAGATCAGCAAGACAGCAACAACATATTATATCCTGCATTTGTATTGGCGGCTTTGGGTTTCAGTACTAAACCTTATGCTATCTGACAAAAGATATCGGGTGCTTGGAGTTTCCTGTTATCATTTTTTTTTTTAATCACTGAAAGGCATCTGTTGACTTGAGAATTAAACGCACAAGTGATATGCGCTGTTTTAGAAACAGGAAGGCCCGCACTTCCAGTTTCTTATGAAATCAGTCATTGTGAGAAATGAGATTTTCTCTGAAATGTAACCACGCAGCATAATGAAACACTGTACTATCTGACAGAAGGAATGATAAGACTTTAGGTTATTTTTGCTTACAGTCATGCGAAAAAATAAAATAAAAAATTGTGTTTTTTTGGGGGGGGGAGCAGAGAGTCACATCAATCGTTGCCTCGAACACATTAGTGAGTCAGTCCGCCCGTGGGTGAAAAACACTGGAAGAAATTGAAATTGTCATTAGCCAAAGTGCACATGGCTGAAAGCTTTAGGACTGGCAAAGAATAGGAAACCCATGATGAGTGTCTCACTGTTTTTTTTCTGTTGATTGTCGAACAGTACAGAACGCTGGAGCGATTATAGAGGCAGGAGGATGGACAGACTCCATTTTCTGATCCAAGACAGTAATGAATGTGTGAGCAGAACTCGTTAAATACTGTTTGCTCTCATTCTCTCTCTTTCTCTGAAACACACAAACAAACACACAGTCAGACTTTGGAAATATGAGTGAAACAGCCTGACATTGTACTTTCTTTGTTCCCAGCTGGAATGCTGTCCAACTGAATAGATTAACAAGAAAAGGAAAAAAAAAATCACATAGCCTGTTGGTGTTAACATTTTTTCTGAATGCACTGTTGTTTCCAGACTGGATGTGAACTACATGTGAAGCAAAATATACATTCAAAAGCTACTAAATACTTCAAAACCAGGACAAAAGCTCATTTGTTTACTTAAAACACGTAATTGAATTTTATTCTGAAAAGCTCTCTGTGCTTTGATTGCAACTCATTCAACATCTAGGTGAGACATTAAAAGTTAAATAAAAAAAACCTGCTGTGCTCTGCTTTTACAAAAGTTAACACCTGTTAGGTGACTAATACAGATTGCACGGTTTCTATATTATACATAGAATTATCCACACCAGCAGGTACAAAATGACACACATGAGGTGGAAACATACAACACTCGAGAGATGAGAAGTCATATTAAGTTTCATGTCTGTATTTACTCCGTTACAAGGTGACAAACAGCTCGTAAAACAAGGCACAATGAGAGCACTGTTGTCACTGACATGTGATATGCTGCCACAACATCATCGAAAGCAGCTCCGTACACGTCATCGGTCGCTTATACGTCATAAACATTTACACCAGCTCTGCAAAAATGTTCAGAATCTGCTTCTAACCCGATGACATATTTTCAAACGCTCCAAACAGAAGTGCACAAACCTTTGCACATGCAACGCACCGATCACAAACTGATTGTAAAAGTTTGAGAGACTCTTCCATTGTACCACTTGCCAGTTATTGTTTTCCACACTTAAAGGACGGAAAACAACTTTACGCATCTCATTTTCCATTCCACTTCCACATTTTATGCAAATAGATCTTACACTCTGGATCTTTCATGGGAAACTTCACGTATGTTTTGAAGTATATGCTTATCCATACAGTTTAAGTGTATGCTAAGGATATTTCACTGGATGACCTTGCCATCAGACAGAGTTTTTAACCTCAGACCTTCCATATTTGTAGCCCAACTGCACCGTGCACTGCTCCACAGATCAGCTGTTCTGTGAACATCTTTGAAATCTGAAGAAACATGAAGTTTGATTACAATCTGACCTTGCAACTTTCTCACTTGGACAACTCTAGCTCTCACTTTAAGTGAACGGCAGGTAATCGCGTAGTTATGATCGAACAGTCGCTACTTTTTTCTCCTTGCCTGTATGCAAAAAAACGCATGCAACAGGATTTGCATGGTCAGGTACTTCGGACGTGCAGCTGCTGTCAACACAACTGTAGGCGATTTACTGTAGTACAGGAGCTGTATAGGGATTGATGAAATTGCTTCAGGTTGCAACAGGTTGCCAAAACATCCTTGTTATGTTGTGAACCTTTATAAATGGTAGGTGTACGTTGGATACACCCTCCGTCTGATAAACCGGTCCAAACACATTTCTATCTTTTACAGACGCTGTTGATTTTTTAATGTCAGCTTCTGTTAAAAGGGAGGTTCCTCAGTGGTTTGTGTGTGTTGTACCAACTTCCACATGCAGTGCATACACACACACACAAACACACACACACACACACACTTTTTACAGTTGGAATTGATAAATGTGCTATTTTGGCCCCCATCGTGGTTTTCATGTCAAAACTGTCGCTACTAGATTAGCTGAAGTTTTTCATGCAAACAATTCAACACAAGTTCAGTGAAAATGGGACCCTGGGACATCATTAAAGGATGTATCATGATTGACTAGACACAGCTGAACCAACAAATTCAGCGTTGAACCTGCTGAACCTGTGCAACCTAGCATCATGTTTTTTTTTCATAAAAGCCATCATACAAAACATTTGATGCGTTAGTTGGCAAATACTGTGTCTTAGGTGGAAAGATTTGCCTCCCTATCAGATTTCAGGATTCCCTGGAACACACCACAGCTTAGCTGCCAACTGTAGAGTTTTCGTTTTGGCAACGTCGTCTTATGAATGGCCTTTGCCATTGCTGGCTGGAGTGTTTTCAGCTAAATGAGCAACTGTCTTCAGCACATGATCAGTGCCTTGTGGCAAGAAATTATGCCCTTACATAAATTTGCTCATGTGTAACAAACATAATGCCTGACAGCCTGCACTTGTCCATCATTTCTTATGAAAAAAATCATCTGAAATATATTTGTGAAGCCAGAAGAGGTTTAAGCAGAGCAGCAGAAACCAACATATAAGAAATGCATGAATGAATCATTAAGTGAGTGTTGCTCTGTCTTCTTCTCCTCCTGGCCCTGCTGTCTTTCTGGCACTCTGCCTTCATACAGCAGATGAGCGAGAGAGCTCAGGTTTCTATTATGATATAATTAGTCTACTTATAATGATGATCGTTAGTGGCGGGACCACAAGAGAACACAAAAGACGTAGAACAAAAAGAAGAGGATGAGCTATATGTCACAAACATGCTGAAAGGTGCGTGACGTGAGGTCACACGTGGTGGCACGAAGCCCGGAGGATTAACGGCAACAAGGGTGGTGGTGATACAAGGAGCAGTAGAGTGTCATCGGCGTATACACAGACACAAAGCAGTTAGTGTTTCTTAAGTATCGTAGCCTACTGCACAAACAATATGAAATGCAGGTACTTCAAAACAGATGCTGCTAAAGGTCAATATTAATGCTCTACTAACCAGCACTCTGAAAGCTCGTTAATTAAAGCGTTTAATACATAATTTTATGTTTAATAACATATATATATATATATATATAGCTCTTCTCCCTCATGGAATGGTAAGTATATTGCAGTATTCATCACAACAACATCAGTTTCAGCTGCCATTTTCAAAAATGCTGATGGTTCCTCCCTTCTGCCACGTAGCCAAAATTCACACTCAACTTTTTGTTTTGACCGTTATCGGTGCACCATCTGGGCGCTCGCAGTACGCAGCCTTTTGCCATAAGTGACAGTGTGAAAGCTCTTGTGCTCTCAAAATAACGAGTGTGAGTATGGGAGTATGCAAATTTAAGGCACAGCAATGGTCTTGACGAGAGAGAGAGAGAGAGAGAGAGCTGTTTCTGTTTCCATTCTTCATATGAAGCTAATCTTAGCAATCTTCTGGCTCTAGCTTCGTAATTCACACGCAGATATGAAAGTTGCATCTGTCATTTTCTGTCTGAAGTGCTGTACCTTCAAACGCATTATGATTGGCAAAGAACAATAAGCCTTTTGTGTTGTCAGCTGATTTCACCTTGTATGTAATGACTGTGCAGACCTTGTTTTCGTATCTTTTCTTTACATTTCTGTACTGGCTATGTCCTGGCTTGTATTGTACTCACTTAGGAAATGTGTTTATTGGTACTGTATTTTATTGGTGTCACAGTACTTTTAGTGTCTTTGGCTGGCTCCAGAGCAGTATAATATCCTCTCGTATTTCCTTTTCTGTATGTCTTTATGGGTGTGATCTGTCCTTTATGTGTTGTTGACTGACTAAATTTCTCCCTGTGGATTAATGAAGTGTATGTTTTACCACTGTCAATGAGCAAATGTGACTTTTATCAATGTAAGATGTGTACAGTGGTTGTGTACAACCTGCTGAAACTTGCAAACTATCTGAGCCAGAAGAGTTGTTTCCTGCAGTTGAATCTTCATGTAAGACCATGCCATGACTGGATTCTGCATCCACCACGTCGGCCCTTAAGGTGATGAACTTACCAGGCTTTGTTTGTGCTAATAAAATAAGCTCACAGTACGTAACTGTGGCTCTGATTCACTTTTATCCTCTAACAGGGCCGGACATGCTTAGTAAAGTGTCAAAAGGCAGAAACTGTGCTGCCTGCTCTGACATGGAAACAACCTGACATAACATTATGTATCAGTCAACACAGAGACATGTTGACATGCCAAGATCGAGCATTGCCCAGGGCAGGCCTGTCTTAACCTGCCCTGATGTTGTAAAAGTACGGGAAAGGGAGGTCAAAGCAAAGACGCAACACACAAGCTGTATGTACAGCATGACGAGGCCAGAAGCAAATAGCTCATAAAGGTACAGCTTCACATGACAATGACAAAAATACACCCTTAATCTGCACTTCCTTGACTGTTATCATCATCCATAATTTTCATTTTTTTGTTACAAACTTGTGCCAAAAAACATCAATCCAAACTCTAATTTTGGAATGGCAGGGAACCCTCCAGAGACTTATTTGTTTTGAGCTGTCACACTGAGAACAGCTGTGGCTTAGTTGGCAGAATGGATCGTCTACTAACATTTAACGGGTTGCTGGTCCAGTCGAAGTGTCTTTGGGCAAGATACTGAACCCCAGATTGCTGTCGATGTCCGTGCCACGAGTGTGTGTACGGGTGAGCTTTGTATCATCGCAGGCACTTTGGATAGAAAGCTGCTCTTGATGGGCAGTCGGCACCTTGCATCTGCCATCACTGCATGAGCGTGTCGTGTTAGTTTGAGTGGTCGGTAGAACAGAAGAAGCACAATGTAAATACAAGTTTAGCCTCTAAGATCAGTTGTTATTTCATTTTTTTTGTGCTTTGATTTGGATTGAAAATCTGCTTACAATTGTATTATTGAACTGGGACACAGCTAATAAGATCAGTCACTTCCTTTTCTAACACAATGAACTCTGTATTCTAGCAGATATGTAAATGTGAGACACGGGAAGTTAATGATGCGCAGGTGTCATCCCCATGTAGCCTCTAATAACCCGTATGAGGATGTAGTCTTTAAAAGTCTGCCAGCACCTTTTTATTTCTTTCAGTGTCTCTCAGGTTCAATAAAAACATAGACGAAACATCTTTGCTGATTAATCTTAAATAATCCAAATCAATATAAGCCTTATCGGTTTTATACTGTAAAATATCGATTTTAAATCACGTTCATGCTACTGTGATTCAGGTTCTCACTATGTAACGGCTACATCTCTGGATAATTACTGGGTAATTATTTTCTTCCTGATGGGAAGTAAAGTAATTTCTGTGTAGCTGCTGGCGTTTTGGACCACAAAGAAGAGGAGGTTTTTAGGGTGTGGGGGAATTCTGACAGGAAAGCTTAGCCAGTGTCGTGCCAGAACTGGAGCTGGGCAAGTGGGCAATGTAACCGGACTCAGGTGCCTTTTTGGACATAATGACAGAGGTAAAGAGGATGTTGGCGGAGGAAGCTTAAAAAAAAGGAGAGAGTGACTCAGCAAGAGGCTTCCGGACAAGACAAATCTGGGACTGGGCGAGAGCTCGGCTTCTTGCTGTTGGACTAGTAAGTAATGTGTTGTTGACTCACTCATGTACAGCAGTTCATATTTACCACAGTGTTATTACACACAAAAATACCAATTTCTACATAAAGCTGCTTTAAATTTGTCTCCTGTCTCCCCTCAGTTAAAGCTTGCCTGGCTAAATAAGGTGTTTAAGAACAAGCCCACTTGGTCATGACCCGGAATCCATGTGAGACCGTCCTGTTTGGGGTTTCATCCCACGTTTGTTAGTTGAACTTTAATCACAAGTTGCCAAAATGGAAAGTAAGTTTCACAGAGGTTACTAAGCGTTGCTGTTTTCTCTAATTGTTTTGGGCTGAGTGCATGGGTATTTTCCACAGTCTGTAGTAAACACTTACTGTACACACAACAGCTGTGTTAGTTTTCCACTCTGCCACGTTACAGTTATGCTGGTGGTCTTCCCTGATGTGCACGCTGCTGTTCGCACCTTTCCTCATTCACTTGAAGCTTCATGGTAGCTCCAGGCACTTCGCTAAGCATAAAAACGAAAACCCTGGCTAGGTTAAAAGTGCAGCCAGGCTTTATGAATATCACAATGTACAAACACAAAGAGGACAAAATCTGCTGGGAATCACCTTCTGCGTAAGGCCCTCTGGACGGACCTCGTGCCTTAGTGGAAACTTGGCTCTGCTCTTCATCCACTTCCAAACAGACGGCTGCTTACACACTAGTCTGCACACCATAATAAACACACGAGGTGAACACAGTGTTTTCACCCAGAAGAGCTCCAAACTAGTGCGAGAGAGAGAGAGAGAGAGAGGGAGGCCGGTGATGATCACAACACAACAATGGCAGGTGACGCAGGCGCATATAGGTCACATAATCGAGAACAAATCGTGATTGTTCTTAACATATGCTTGTCCTGTTCCTTAATGGGAATGGCCCCTTTACTGGTTTCGGGACGTGATGTCGACGTCTAACTGCGCTGTTACTGGAATAAGGAGTTCAGTGTGCATAAATGGTCGGTTTCTCAAGCACAGACTGGAACATTACCTTCAAAATGTTGTCCAGTTATGTGTGCAGATTGTTGAACCGTTGCTCGGATTCATGATGTGTTGCAAATCATGAGATGTAGCTGCCTAGACAGCGTGTTGCAAATGTTCTCTCATTTTTAACTGTTTTTTTTTTTGCACTTCTGTTAAAAAGTGTTGCTAAATAACACATCATAACATTCAGTCCAGTTCAGCTCAATATTATTTATGTAGCGCCGAATCATAACAGATGTTATCTCATGGCTTTTCCATATAGAGCAAGTCTGGACGTACACTTTATGATAATATTTACAGAGACATAACATCAACCGTATTCATTCTTTTTATTTTTAACCAGTGGAATTATTTTGGACCCGTGTTTACTTTTCCACTGCTGCATCTCGTAGACAAATTGTGCATCTAACGGAATGACAAATTCATGAACGCAGCTTTGCATGCAAACAATGAGTGAATGGAAACACGGCGCGGTGGCCAGTGTGCATAAAAAACCGGACCTGCAGGTTTAGCTGAACAACACATGCGCATTTGATACGCCGCGGAAACTGTAAATAATGGAAAGTGCCGATGTATTGCTCATTTACGACAGCTGTCACGTTTGGTAGTCAAATTGATGATCTGTGGTTTAATCAGCGTGAACTGCTGAATTATCTCTCCAAGATTATATGAAAGACAAACAACGTTCAGTTTGCTGCCGATGGAAAACATTTGCTGCTAAAGGCCTGAGGCAGTTATTTAATATCATAACATAATAGAAGGTGAAGATAAATCTTTATTTTGGATCTACAGTAACCAGCCCTAACCTGATCCTAACCGTGCAGACCGAGCTGAGGCCTTTAGAGTTTGCATGTTTTTTCCACATCTGCATTGGTTTTTCCGGGTGCTCCGGCTTCCTCCCACAGTCCGAAAGCCTACAGGTGTGAATGTGAGCATGAATGGTTGTTTGTGTGTGTTGGTGACTTGCCCAGGGTGTACCCCATTTCTCGCCTAATGTCAGGGGATCGGCTCCAGCCCCACGCAGCCCTCACAAGGCTAAGCTTCATAGAGAATGGATGGATGGATGGATGGATGGATTTGCACTTTTATTTTACAAATACTGTAGATGAAATCTGATGTTAAAGAAGTCAAATGTAGGTCTTCGTTTCAAGATTGTACAGTTTAAGTATTAACATTGTTTATTTGCTACATTGACATTAACAGCCTCATAGAAACGTTTAAAGTTACTAAAATTATACTAAAAATGCTCAAAGTCCACACGGGATCAGGTCTCTAAATCTGAGAAAATAATTCTTTTAGGCGGGTGGTGGGTGAATGATTTATGCATACATGTGGATTTGAAAGAGTTCGGAGCCAATCTGCACATCAGTGTCCATAGCATTTTTTCCTCTGGCAGCGGTGCTGAGGGCTGCTGTGAAGCTGAGAGCGAGAAACTTTATATTCTCTGTCAAAATCAGCAGGAGAAGCACGCAGAAACAGCTGTTTGCGGCTTGCAAGCACTATCGCTGTCTCTGTTATTCCCTCTCGGGGCTTCACTCCAAAGATAATGTGAACGAGTTCGCTCAAACACTGATAGGGACGATTCGGTCCTGCCAAAATATTAGCAACATCCCTACCATCCATATGCAAAACTACGCCCTTGGATGAACCGACGAGAGAATCGGCAAATTCTGCAGCTCTCTGAAGTTTGTTAGCAGATTCTGACTGAGCTGCTGAGGAAAGTCAAGTTGAAGTTTAAGACACCCAAACAACCACTCCCGTTTGTCACTTGGACAATAGATCAAACTCAATGAAATGCTAAAAATGCTAAACTTGTGCACCTTGGGCGATAATATGTCAGAAGACTGTATTTTTAGCTTGTTGTGGATTTTTTCAGCCCCTCAAGTGACAGAAAACATCAACACTTTAACTGTACACCAGAAGACTTTGACATGCTGAGCTTAGAACTGGTTGATGGTCAAATGTTTCCCACGTTTAGGTTATGTAAAACTAAGATTTCAGACATAGCACTGGACTTTCGTCCAGCTGACCAGTAGCATACAGGTGTGAACTTCTCACCACCACTGCTGCTGATACCCTCATGCCAGCGCACTTTCTCCCTCTAACCTCAGCCCCCCCCCTGCCGCCCCTATGGTGCTGAAGCTTCAGGTACTGTTGACATTAATAAGATCTTGCGTCCGTGCATGTGTTTGTTGACGGGGGATCAGTTCTCCTAGCAGCAGCGGATTCTTTGAGCTCCCTCAAAGAGCAAAGCCCATTTTTCCGCCAAATCTAACCGTATAACTCTTTGCTATAAAAGGTCAATCCCTTGACTGAAGCGTTTCTGACTGACCTGCTTAAGTGTGGTCTATGGAGAGAAGTTAACACGAGAGGAATGTAAAACAATGCATTCAGCAATGCAGGCATTTCTGTTTTTAAACACCTCATGAAGCTGAAGAGGATGTTGCATCATTATCTTCATACCAACGCACCTCAACACGCCATGGTTAAGCAATTTTTGATGTGTCCACACCCTGGTGACTCATTCACTGAATGTGAACACCGCAGGTAGTGTTGCAAAGTCACAATGAATCAATTGTACTTTAGAGATGTCACACGTGTCACAAGTCACATATGAGGCTCAGCAGACTTTTTTGTATTTCTTTCATTTAGAAAGTAAAATATAAAGTATTAATCAGTGCCTGGACGAATGCAGAGCTGCTCCAGGCTTTGCAAAACACTCTGAACGTAAAAGAAGAAAGAAAACCAGTGAAGAAAGGTGGGAAAGGTTCCATCACAGGACTTTATTTTAAGAATAAGTGCATTGAGACTGCCATGCACGTCACATCTTGACCTTATGCTTAAAAATGGAAGCCCTCAGGAAAGTTAGGGAGAGAATGTTTATGCAGTGACAGCCTATCATTGCCTCGGGCCCTGAGAGTCATACCAGGGTAAGTCACTGTTTACACAGCGAGAGCCAATCGCGCAAAAGACCTGCCATTTCCAAGACCCGCCTCTCCCCTGTCATGCTCGTGTGGCAGGAGAGAAACTATAAAGGTTGCCTGACGAGTCAAGAGGGAGAAGGAGAAGAGATTGAACCATGAGAGAGAACCTTGCCAGTGTGTCATCCCAAAACATGGCGTCCACAGACTGCATGAAACCCACCGACCTGCCCACAGAGAAGGGAATGAAGTAAGTTAATGCGGTGTTTAATGAGGGGAATGCTTCTGGTTATGTTGGACCTTATAAATAAAATATTACTCTGCCATTAAACCACTGATGATTTCTTCTTTTTTCAGGAGGAGAAACTGGAGAAACAGAATAGGATTTCTCTTGAAGTCAAACAATTCCCATTCGATACTCCATCTAATGAGAAACAGAACTTACAGGTAAGACCGTTTTTATTTTGAGGATTACATAACATCTTGTTTGTGCTTTACGCTGGTTCTCGTTTAATCAGGTTTCATTTCGTTTTACCATCTCTGTGTACCCATTATCCACACGGCTTCATGGATTGACTGCTATGAATCTATTAATTCATGACTAAATAAAAACCAGATATCAAATAAATTATTTTAACTTCAGTGGAAGAGGAAGTTTCTGCAGTATTCTTTTAATCATACCAAATTCTGATAATAGATTTGAGGATTTTGCAACGTTTCCCTCAGTTTGCATGTAGAAGCAGCGACTGCTTCATATTTACTTTGACACACTCCTTCTCCTTCACCCTCAGGCCAACTGCTGATGACGTAAACCAATGGGCACAGTCACTTGACACACTCCTCAGTCATAAATGTAAGTATCATTCAACGGACTACTGGTGCACAGTTACATAAAAGAGCCTCAAAGGTCACACGGTGACTGTCCTTTCTGAATGACGGCGGTTTATTGGCCTCAATAAAACACTGTAATGGCTTTGCACTTACTTTATTTAACATTAATGGGCAAACAAGCGATGTGTCCCTCAGCTTGTTTTAACACTCTAACTCTCTCCCCTCCCTCCTCCCTCCTGCAGATGGGAAAGCAGCCTTTTGTATCTTCCTGAAGTCTGAGTTCTGCGAAGAGAACATTGAGTTTTGGACAGCCTGTGAGGACTTCAAGAACCACAAATCGCACAAAGAGATGGTCTCCAAGGCCAACAGCATTTACGAGGAGTTCATTAAAAACGAAGCTCCCAAAGAGGTAACAGCTAGTTACTTGATTAGTTTCTGTATTTACCCTGAAGCTTCATCAACACACAATATGTTCTTTATTAAGAATCTATATCAAATGCTCATTATGGCTGTTTCTTTGGTCACAGATAAACCTGGACTTCCACACCAAAAACGCCATCATTGAGAGCCTCCATGAGCCCACTGTGACTAGCTTCTTGGCAGCTCAGAGGAAAGTCTACAGCCTGATGGAGAACAACTCCTACCCCAGGTTTATCCACTCCGACCTCTACAAAGAACTGTG
The DNA here is from genome assembly GCA_036365135.1 of Miichthys miiuy. Lineage (NCBI taxonomy): Eukaryota > Metazoa > Chordata > Actinopteri > Sciaenidae > Miichthys > Miichthys miiuy. The sequence continues at coordinate 2,864,711 of CM071609.1, forward strand.
TGACGCCGCCAGGAGAGAGGGCAAAGCACATTGAGTCCGCCCGGTCCTGAAGTCATTTGTTTACTGCTGTGACTGTGTGAATAGACCGCTGATGATGTTCAATCCAAGCACCGCCTCGGGGATAATAGACCCGAATGCAAATCCGCGAGCATAAACATTACCGGCGAGGGTGGAAAATGCAAAACGGAAGCCATTTTTTATTCCGTTCTGCTGAGAGCTTTCAACAATGAAGCTGGGATGATTAGGATGGGTGCTATATGCTGCTGCAGGCAGTACACAGAGCATTTCTACCAGATAGGATTGAGGTTACATTTTCTTCATTTACCTGCACTTTCTTCACCACGCTGTTAGAATTTGGTATTTTGAGCAACGATGCAGTTCAAGAAAATCCGTTGTAGTGCAAATGCATTCAACACAAATAAGACTGTCGTTTGCCAAAACTCTTCACTCCACATCTTGCCGACGATGCTGTTTGAATGTCTGTTTTGTGCTGATGTCCACTTGAAGACAGCTATCACTTACGGAGGATTTCCATTGTTTTTTTGTTCTGTTTACGCAACAAAGTGCAATTTTAATTTATATGACAAAATTCACATTTTCACCGAAGACTGTATTTGGTTTGAAATCACTGTGAGAACGTTATGTATTGTAAATATTGTGACACTGAACATGCTGAATGTAAATTTATGTTTTAGGGCAGCTGGACTGCTCGAGAAATAAAGACGTATTCTTCAATGCTGAAATGTCTCTGATGGGCTTATTTTTGAATTCAGGGCGTCACCGTTGACGTGGCGGCAGCGGAAACGCCTTTACGGTTGCTATGGCTACAACAAACAGTTGCTTATCTACATCAATAGTTCCCAACTTGACTAAGTGATATATTTTATGGATATTTTCTATTATATAGACTGCTATTTAATAACTCATATTGTACCTAATTACTTTTTTTTTGCCTGTCCATGCTGCTTATACTGTACATATCCTATAACATATTCATAAGTATATATCCTATAGAATATTTATATTTATACCTGCACTATACTTATATATCCTGATCATATGTACATACTCTGCACTTCTGCATTTCGTTGTCTAAGTACTTGTTACTTTATACAATGACAACAAAGTTACATCTAATCTAATAACAATAACCGAACAGGACAACTGATGGACTGTGCAATTAACACAAATAACGAACGCAATAACTGAACGACGTCACGTCTGTGTCAGAGGAGCAATTTGGATGAAGTTTGAGCAGATCATTTCCTGTGAGCTCTTTGATTGCTTTAACTTTTCGAATGGAGGACGAGGCTGTTTAGCAGAGTGAAGGCCCTGAATACAGCTCGAGTTCAGGTCTTCGCTGAGCCCTCAATCTTTATGTAAATGAAATATAGATATAGACCTATTGTATTTTATTTTAAAATGAGCTGGGTTGTTCCAAAGCTAAGTTGCTAAGTTTCTTTGTCCATTGTTCAGTGCTGAGCAGGCAGTCTACGGAAGGTTAATCAGTGTTTTTTGCTGAGAATAACATTGATGACAGCACTGAGAGTGAATCAACAGTAAAGTTAGGATCCATAAAAAGAAAACAAAAAGCTTTGAAGAAGAGTTGGATGATAGTTATCGTGGGTTGTATTTATTTGATCCATTGTTGATACTAAAATATGAATAACTGCAGCTTTAAATAGATTTTCTTAAAATGGAGCCAAAACGGGCAAACATGTCTCATACGGTCCTAAAATATGTCATCTTTTGCTAAAGCAAAGTGAAACAATATTTTTCCAACTTAGAAAATGTATTTTCCACTGCCTGTAAATCTTGAACATCAGAACTTGAAATGATTTAACGCAAATGTCCTGCGCTTTGGGTGTTTGGTTTAACAGAGAGGTCAAACACATCGACATCCTGTACACCACTGATATTTTCAGAAACAGCGTGCTCGATGTTCAGTTACACAACAAAAACAACATTCTTCATCTTTCTGGAACATTTCATTCCACTTTGTGCAGCCGACGGAGGGAGGCAGGCCACGTCATCGTGGCTCGAGTTCCCGCCCTGTAACAGTGTTTAAAGTTAAAAGTGCAGACGGATAAAGAACACCTTTACTGACACCACCACAGAGAGCCCTCCTCTGCCTGCCCTGTGTGTGTGTGTGTGTGTCTCCTCTCTGATGCCGAGTCTGTTTCCAGTCGTGAACTCATAGTCGAGGCTGACAGTGGCCAGACACCCGGACGTTGCTCCTGACAGGCTGACAGCTCGTGCTCTCTCCTCAGACCTGTGGCCTGCTGTTGAAGTGTAATGAGATCATCTGTTACACCAGCAGCTCTCCAGAACCGTATGCTCCGCTGGCCCACAGGTTAGAGGAGTAGCTTTATGATCTGAACATTAACGCTCTCAAAGCCAGACTGGCTGTGGAAATATGTCTAACTGTGTTAATAATAGATTATTTTCTTTAGTATTGGAATTTTAAGATATCAGAATGGCTCTCTCGGTTTGGTCCAGACTGAAACAACTATTGGATGGACGCCATATTTTCTACAGACATGATGAGTCATGATCCTCAGAGGATTAAGACCAGTGACCTTGATGATCCCCCTTCCAGCACCACCAGCTATTGGACAGATTACCATTGAATTTGCCACAGACATCCATGTTCCCCTCAAGATGAACTGTAATAAGCTCGGTGACCCCCCTAAAGCGACATTGTGTAACTTTTCTGACAGATTGTAGAAGCATGAGAAGTACGCAACATTTTGCGGCACTAAGTCACACACCAACAAACTATTTCACTGATTTTGGTGAAACTGGATCATATTTTATGGAGGAAACGTTTTCTTGTTTTTTCTCTGACGTCCTCCGGATGCTTAGCTTCAACTCTTTGTGATTTACAGAGTTTCCAAATGCCAAATGTAGCTGCTGCTAGCTAAGAGCACCGTGGGGAGGGTTAGTGTTTGTACCACAGGCATTTTGGACCACCAGGAAGAGGTTTTCAGGTCCAGGCGCAAGCGGATGCTGACGTGGAACGGAGTCATTCTCGTGCCAGAACTGGAGCTATAGGCAGGCGAGCGATGTGACTGGGCTCAGCAGCCTCTGTGGACATAATGGCAGAGGAGAAGAGGCCTTAGAGGACGTCGACGGAGGAAGCTAAGAAAGGACCAAGTGATAAGCAGCTGGATGATTTCTCTTTAAATCGCCTCTCTCAGGGTTTCATCGTTTCATTTTCTCCCTGTGAATGCTACTTATGAAAACCCATTAATCATCTTTATCAACAAATAAATACCAAACATTTTCTGGCTCCGGCTTCTCAACTTTGCTGCTTTTCTGTTTTATATCATTAGAAAATTGGAAACTCTTTAAGCTTTTGCAGCTTTCAGGCCATCTTCGGTCCTTTTCCTGATGTTTTAATAGTCTAAATGATTCATCAGGAAAACGATTAAACGCAATTAACAGTTGTAGCATTAATGCTAATGTTATTTTTCAAGGACTTTTTCCTTGTCTGGGTTTGGGACCACGGCTTTTTATGGGCCTCTCAAGCCTTTTCAGACACTGTACCGGATAATGAGCTGTACAAATAAACTTTCCTTGACCTTCAAAGCAGGACTACGCAGCACACATTCCGTTACGCAGCAGTCTTTGGCTATTTTTAAAGACCTAATTCTTTTTCGTAGCATCCGCATCGTTGTCTGCCTATTGCACCATACGCGTTATGTGACGTCAACCAAATAAAGAATAAAAGAACGACAAAACGCTGATAATTGCTGGGTTTGACAACAAAGCATACAATGAGCTAGCGAAGGTATTCACCTCGCCAAACTGGAAGCACCATTACCGTCAGTATTTTTTGTTCGCTCATCATGCTATGACTTCAGATAGAGGAATAAAAACAGACACACTGTTCTCTCTCTCTCTCTTGCTGGTAGTAAAACCTGTGAGGTTTCATTTGTTGCCATGAAGGATCTGGGCAACTGACTACTGGGATCAGAGCCAACGAGTACTTAAGGTGTGTATGTAAACACTGGAGCCAAAAATAGAAAAAAGGAGCCACGTTCTACTTTGGTCAACAGACTGCAGATGCGTCATACTACAGGGGACTTGAGACGCACACTGTGTTCGAGCACGCCCCGTAAGTCGGGTAAGTATGGTCGCTTTGTGTCGTACGAACCAGAACTTTTGATTTACAGGCCGCTGCAGACTCCCATGTTCAAAACAACATGCTGCTACGGGAAGTTATCCAACAAACACACGAGGAGTCTGTTCTTAATGATGCACTTATAAGGACTTTGCAGCTTGTCAGCGTGTTCTCATCAGGTCAAACAGTTGAACACAGATGAGAATGTAAGATTACGTTTTTTTTTTTTTAAAGGGTTTGATATCCATCCTTCTAAAGATGTAGCAGAGCTTCACTCAGTGATTTATATTAAACTAAAGAAATGGCTTTTGTTGTACTGTGCTGTAGAAACAAAGCCAAACATTTCCTCTGTTTGACCAGCAGGTGGTGGCAAAGATCTACCACAGAGTCTGACGCTGAGTGGATTTATCTCAGAGGAGCATTTTAGATGAAATTTAGATCAAATTTCATTTAGAAGTTCCAAAAAAAATCATTAAACAATTCACAAACATCTAGGCATTTTATTATGAAAATAAGACAGAACATAATTTGAGCACATCTTTCCTTCTATCATGCATTAGAGCTGATGGACACACACATGGAGAGAGCGTTTTTTTTTTTTTGTTTTTTCCTGGACAGTCTCTCTGCTACACCTGCAGTGCACTTCTTAAGGTCTGGATGGGTTCGACGTGATGCCACAGCGACCATCCGTGGTCTTTAATATGAATATGACAGATGATGTACAGTATCTGTATGTGGCTCAGTGATGGAAGAGTGACTGTTGGATTCTGGATGTGTGTGTGTGCGTGTGTGTGTTGGCTTCTTTGTTCAGGTGTGTTGTCATCGTTTACTTGGCCTCCTGGGCTTTTTTGGCGCTCTGTTTCTCCTTCGCCTGATGAGGAAAAAAAAAAAACAACCCAGAGACATTTTCATTAGTGTCCAGAAAGTTCCAAGAAATTAGTTAAGAAAATTGTCTTGATGACTCTAATCACAAAATATGAGCATGTACTCTGCGGACGTTTCAATTGTAATTACCGTAGCTGATTAAAACATACTCTGAGCATAGTAGAAGAATAACTTCAGTCTTATTAATAAACTAGGCCTGGCATGTTTGTCAGACATCACGTTTGCCCTCTAGTGGACAGAATAAACACTGACGCATTGGGGTGCGGTCCAATAGTCTATTTTGCTTAGGAAGGTTCCTAACCTAGTGAAATGACCCGGAAGTATTAATGTAATGTAATTAAGGAAAGGAGCTTCAATGCTTCCTTTATTATCTCCTTTAGCATCTAGGAAGTATCTCAGATGAAGCGTTTTGTAGTCCATCTTCTGAACTTTGTAGTTTTACCACAGATCACGTCAATAACATCCGCCGTCACGTCATGACGTAGTCTAGTGTGAGTGCAGGCGGATTCTCTGAACACCGCTGTCGTCTTCTCCTAACTCCTTATAACCTCTCCTTCACATCTTTCCTTGACCTCAAGGAAAAGTGTTTATAAAAAGGACTTAGGAGGTTGTTTTTTTTTTACTATTCGACCGAACCTCCGGTTTTCTAAACATCATTGCAGTTTTGAATCATCTCTCCTCAAACGTGACACCCGATACACTGGGAGTAAATGCTGTGGAAAGAAAGAGAAAAAGAAGAATACCTTCTCCACCAAAGGTATTAACTGCTGGCACTCTGCCAGCGTCTTCAGTAGCTCCATGATGAAAGGAAGGTAGTTGTGCTTTCGTCGGATGTTTTCGATCTAAGAGACAACACATAAATCCAACGAGTGAGGGGAAAACTGAGCTCAACCGATGTCTCCAAGAGGAAATGAACGTGACCTCTGCGGTTAAAGCACACGCTGAGCTCGTGGTGAACACAGCCTCGGTATAAATTGTTATTCAGAATTGCACGACAAGTACTGTAGCTCCGACCGACGTGCTCAAATCAGCGTGACAGCACACCGTGCTCATCACTGAACATATTACTGCCAGGGCCGGTGCAAAAATCGGCTGGCGACAATAAATGTGTTTCTTTATTTCAGAAGTAAAATTGACTGATTTATTTTCAGGAATAAAAACATTTCCAAAAAGCAGTGGGCGACTTTCTTTAATGAATAGACTTCATGCTGTCAGCCCGTCCCCGTTAATACAGGTGCTGCCTCGCTCGTGTGCACAACAGTTTAGTGACCACCGAGGACGCGACTGTTTTTTTTAAAGACTAAAGGCCGACTAACGCAGAACGAAGCTGAACGTTTTGTTGGATAAAAACTATTTTGGAAATGATTACATCTTTTTCCAACACATTCGGACTTAAACTTTACACGGTTATCGGAAACGTTTGGATCACATCCTCCGTCAGCTGCGTGGTGAGTCGGTGACACAGCTAGCTTAAAAATAAACCCGATGGTCAAGGAGGTAGTAACTAAATCTGTCCGTGGAAACATCTGCACATATCTTAGTCATGAGATTGAGCAACAAAGGCAGTTTTTTTTTTGGTTCATATGTGTGAGATTTCTTCAGATTGGGAAACTCCACGATCTCTAGAGAGCTTTAACGTTACCGTCTCTGCTGCAGGTCGCTACGAAGGGTCAGACTACTTGCTGGAGTAGTAAACTGGATTCCATTACATACAGCAGTCTACCGACATGACTGATTGTTGTCCAGGTGTTAGTCAGAACATACTTGATGTATTACATTTAAGGGTGAGCTTCACCTTATTATTGGCACTTCAGTTCTGCCCTGACTGCATCACTGTCGTGCCAATAATGATCATAAAGCACACCCTGTGATGTAATATTGCTTAAAGTTGTTTTCGTATCACAGCAAACGTTCCATAAAAAGGCAGCATGTAACTGTTGGAACGTGCCGTCGAGCACAAACTCACCTTATATCTTTTAAGTTTCTGATTTTCCTCTTCGATAAGGAGCTGGTACTTGGCGATCTCTGATTGGATGGAGCTAAGAAACGTGCTGCTCTGGTCTGTGTCCATTGGTTCATCCTGCGAACAGAAGGGGGCAAAAAAATAAGTTTCAATTTGACGAGGATGCATCTGAACCAGATTAGATGGAAGAAAAAAGCACTCAAGCAAATGAACAATAGTGATTCAACCACTGGTCAAGGGTGGCTTAAGGCCAGCATAAGGTTTTATACATAGTGCAATGACGAGTACATAATGTATAAGTTTCATTAATAATAAGTGAATAAGGCTCAACTCCTTGAATATGTCTGCATGAGGGTCATCACTGTCGACCTGATGCCAAACTGGGACTTGCCGTATTTATTCATGAGTGCTGTCATGAATGAAGTTAAACCTTGTGTTTGCTGACCTCCAGTGGTTGAATGCTTCACCTTGCTGCAACAATGCAGATGTGGTGATCAGTACATTGTTTGCTTCGCTGCACCTGTAACCACCAACCACACCCAACAGTGATGTCAAACGTCAAAAATATTTACTCCACTAGGTGTGGCATCATCAGGTGAGACGGACTAAACCATTTACCAGAACGAGGTCAGTGAAAAGATTTTTAGCTTCAGGTCAAGTAACTATTTGAGCCTTCTATTAAAGATGATCTTGTCATAAAAGTGGGCTGTCTATGCAGCAGGAAAACGCAAATATTTTTCAAAATGGTGCTACGCGACGCCCATCGCTCTCCTTCTCTGCTGCGGAAACCTTCATTCACGCCTTCATCACCTTCAGAATTGCCTACGACAACAGTATCCTCTACAGAACACCATCCAAAATTTAAATAAACTCCGCTGCAGGTCTGCTCGCCCACACTCGAACCCGTGACCACGTCACCCCTGTCCTCCAGGACCTCCACTGGCTCCCCGTTTCACGGCGCATTCGGTTCAAAATCCTCCTCCTCTTGCACACAAAGCCCTCCATAACCAGGCCACTTCCTACCTCGCTGACCTGCTCCATCGCCACAATCTATCCCGCAGCCTCCATTCATCTGATGCTAACCTCCTGACTTCCACCACCCAAGGATCAAGCACCAAACCTGGAGCGACAGAGCCTGCTTCTATCTGCCCTCCTCCCTCTGGATCTCTCTCCCCAAACACATCCATGACTGTACCGACCCTCCAACACTCAAATCTCTGACAAAAACACATCTTTTTAAAATTGCTTTTAATGTTTATCTTAGTCTGCAGTGTTTTTGGTGTACCGTTTTATGTTGTTTTGCTGCTTCGATGTCTCTGAGTATCCAGAAAAGCTCTTATAAACATGACACATCTAAACATCCACCCTCTGGACTGTGTTCACCTTCATAACGTCACACCTGTAACACTAAAAGCTGCTGATAGACAGGTCTCCTGTCTCAAAACATTCCAGGATCTTGATGATTCATAGCAGGGGTGTCCCTAAAATACACCACACTGTTCGTCTGCTGGAGCGCAACGTGGTTATGATCTCACGTTTGGAAGCTGACATTTCACATATGTAGCCTCACACGGAGAAAGTAAAAGAATACATTATTCTTTGTGTTGTGTGCAATGGATTTTTTTTTTTAAGCTGCCACTCACCTCAGTGAGCTGAGTCTGGAGCTCTGCAATTTTTCTCTCATATATCATCTTTCTGTCTGACACAATGGCCATTAAGTTGAATCGGATCTCTCCTTCGCTGTACCTGCAGAGAGAAACAATACAGTTCTACACGGGTGCAGAATGATACACTGTCAAGAAAATAAAAAGGTAGTACAGTATTTGGCAGAAAACGTCGCTACATACAGAGAGAATACTCTTCACTTATGAGATCAGAAACTATGGACAATGCTAATTAAGCAAATGAGATGGATGGCAGCATTAAAAAGTCACATCAGCCGTGATCGAAAGTATTTGTTTAACCTGTTTAAGTACAAAGACACTCACTTCTGTATTCTTTTCTCTATCACCGGGCGGACTGCGCTGATCCAGTCATCCTGGTTGCACGCACCTGGTGAAAAATACGAGACGAATAAATAAAAGTGCAGATGTTCATATGTGCGGTTACTAAAAGCACTGTACATCATCATAAAAATTTAGGGGAAAAGGAGCCGTTGCCAACGAGACAGAAATCAGCTGTGCGCAGCAGGACCTCACACTGACTGACCTTAAACATAAAGCAATAACAAATGACATTTTTTTCTGCTTACCCAGGTCAATTGGTCCTTCCCGAAGTCCGTCCAGCTCGTATAGCCGACCGTTTACGGGAACGTAGCTCACAAAGTGAAAGGCGTCCTCGTCCTTTGCTGACGACTTTGCATCAAATTCAAACATTTGCTGTCTGCAAAATGAAAAAAAAAAAAGCACAGAATCGGAGATGATTATCATGCAACCAACAAATAAAGATGTGTGTGTTCTGTCTGTTCTCCTGGAGCAGGAAAGTAGGAATGCATAAATTTATGCTAACAAACAAATGTGATGTACATCTGTGTCCTTAATAATGACGAAACATTTTTATTTCTCATTTATTCAAAGGAGCAGTGTGGGACTTGAGTGGCATCTAGCGGGTTAGTTTCTAATTGCAACCTTGTCGCCTCACCCTCTCCTTCCTAGCGTGAAGGAGAAACTACGGTGGCCATGACACGTTTAGTTCTGTTCTGGGCTACTGTAGAAACATGGTGGAAGAGAACCTGTGGCGTCTGTAGATATAAGTTTCATTCTAAATGTTACGGCCGCCGTCGTCTCGCCCTGGAATATCACTGTGTGTGCTGTCTCGCGTATGCCAATTCAGGTGCGTGATCACCAGGCCCCGATTGGTCCCCAGCTGACGAGGCGTGGCCCTGATGGCGCCGTTTCCTGGAGGCCCGGAGAGGTCCAGGATTGGATTCTAGTTTTTAGATGATTATACACCAATGAAATCAGAGCTTTGCATGTTATATTCTATTTCTGTCCCTTAAATCTGACACACTAGAACTCTTTTTTGGGAGTTACCAACAATTGGACCGACCTCACACACGCGCCTGTCTCACAAAAGCAGCCTCTTGTATTAGCAGCAAACGGGCCAAAAACACGAGTTCGTCTGAGGAGCTAAAAATAACACGGAGCCAATCAAACTGAGCCTCTCCAGCTGGATATGATACGGGCGGAAGCTTACCTGGCAAAGCTGTTGTGAACTTGCCGGATGACTTCGGAGTTGCTGAGAGCCAAACCTTTCATCTGAGGAGAGCGGGAGATGCAGGATTAGAACGCTGACTGTATAACCGCTGAACTTAAACATGCAGCAGTGTTATGAAGGGCTGTATGGGAGGCGTAATATGTTCATGCATCAAATTAGTGTTTCAATTTCAGTAACGTTAAAGAGTACTAATTAAAATAAATGACTCATTTGTTGCTTCGCCATCATCCTATCAATATACTGATTCTTGTGTGCAGCCGTTCACGGCCTGCTTGTTTTCACCATTTAATTAGTTGCTGCCATAAACTCATTAAAATAAATAGACAAAAAAACAACACAAAGTAGTTTGACTAGGCGGAGGAAGTCTCTCGATTTTTGAATTTTTCAAAACCAAAGCAGAAACTGAGCATCATAAATCAGTTCCGCCCGGTTCCTCTGAATATTTGTGGGACAGACAGACTGAGTCATCATGGTTTTGAAGGTAAGAGGATAAAACTGTCAGAGAAAATCACCAGATGGAGTTGGGCAGTAAATTACTGCTCCCAAAGGGAAAGCAGTTTTAACATTATTTTTAGAAAGAGTCATGAATTATGTATTTCTTATTGAGTTACAGGCGGCGCTGATGTCACGTAAGTTAAAAGGGAAGGTTCACTGTCTGTTCTTACATGAAAACTAACAGAAACCATATGATGAGATGCATCGACGAGTCAAATCCCGAGCTAGTGCACAAACAAAAAAAAATACCGTGGACGTACAGCAGCATCGAAACTCTGTGAGAACTCTCTGAACTCTGTCAGCGTGTCTCCGAGCAACATGTCAGAATGGGAGCAGTTGAGCAGAACGCTGACGATTGCCTGGGTGGCACAGGCGTTGTTAATGACCTGAAAACACACAGATAAAAATACAAATTAATAAAGTGAAGAGATAAAAAAAAAAACATTAGATTGATGCATGACGTGTTTATGAAATGAAGTTTCAAATATAAGAACAGCATGTTAATACTCGTTAAGATCTTGCAGAGTATTAATAAAGAATAGTCCAGAGTGACGAGAGGTCTTTGATGTGGGCTTAATGTCAAAGACCCGGCCTGGTAGCTGGAGAGATGCCAGTTCACCACCTGGGCACTGCAGAGGCACCGAACCCCCCACAACTGCTCGCAGGGCGCTGCTCTGGGTGGCTGCCCATCACGCCACCATCTTCTCTCCACATTTGCATGTGTACCATGTGTGCATAAACATGTATTTCGGGTTAAAATGCATGTAAAACTGAGTGATCCCTAGAGGGATTAATAAAAGTATCTCTTCTTCTTCTTCTTATTGCAGATGCACCTGATCAGATACAGACTACGTGTTTCTTTTTAAATGACATGTTTACCTGTTTAGCAAAGAAGATGTGGTCCAGCCTTGAATCCTGAACGATCGACCCTGCTGGCTCCTCACCTGGCTGCCACTTGAAGAGGAAAATCAAGCCATGAACTGGTCTGAAACAGAACAGATGCATTTAAAAAAAAAACACACACACACACACACGTCTTTATGATGCAGCGTGCAATGTAATGAAGCTGCGTGTGCATCAACATACTTCAAGTTGTCAAAGTTCTCTGGCTCCATGCTCCATATCTCTTCAACCTGGGCGCCTTTGCAACCTGAAAACAAACCAACAAACATTCATTCACATTTTGTGTCGCTGTAAATGTTTGAGCCAAAAAAAAAAAAAAAACGCGAGCTGGCTGACGGAGCAGCTTTCTGCAGAGACGGGATGACAGCACGGCACAACAAAACGAGCGTTTGTGATCACGCGCCGTTGTTTTGAACGCTGAGTAATGCTAGGCTAGTTAGCTTTGCCTAATTAATTTAGCTGCGACTGGCTAATTATTACACGCACCTTCACGGTGAGTGCAGCGTTTAGGTTACTCTTGAGAGTTCGCAGGCTCTAAAATATAATATTAATAATAATATTTTCCCTTCTTGCATCCGGTCAGTCGTTATTTATAAAGTTACCGTTAGCTTTAGAACGGCTAGTTAGCATTAGCGCTGTCGTGGATAGCCACGTTACATTGAATGAGCAGCTAGCGGCGAGCTAACGAGTCACTCACCGAAACCTTTAATGAGCTCCGTGAACACGCCGGGGTCACTCTCCATCAGACACCACTCTCCCGCGCTGCCAGCCATTCTTCACGACGGACGCTGTTTCTTCAACCTACCGTGCACATATACGAGATGCTAATATCTTAGCTTAGCACAGTACACCCGCTACTAGTCAAGCTAATTTCACTCGGAGTGACCTCACCGTGATGCGGCTCCAATGTGGGCTATAAGGGTGCGCTCGTTTTATCGCAGAGCGCACACCGAAGAAAGGAGACATGAGTTGGACCAAAAAAAACCTGACTCCAAACATAAAACATAAACTATATACATGTTCCTGAGTTTGCAAATATAAAACTAAGGATGAAAAACCCACCGCTAAGAGCAGCTCTCCTGTGAAATTAAATCAATATCCGCCTACCTGCGAGGAGAAGGGTACAAAATGAAGCACTCTTCGGTAAAAGATACAGTAAAGACGTGGGAGTAGACTTTCATTCATATTTATTAACCATAAATATACATTCAAGGCATTAAGAAAACATTTAAGAGCGGTTATGACTTAATGCACAGGCCAATTAAACTTTATGTTCTTAACACCCACCGGCGTCATGATTCATTTTACACTTTAATAAACCGACTACCTACATAATATCAAAGAAACTCAGACAAACAGCTACTGCTGCCAAAATCTCAGACACAGTGACATAAAAAAGCTTCAACAAGTTAAAAAAAAATTACAAAATGAGAATGTCTTTGACAGTCTAGCACATACCTAACATTCCCGAATATGATGTACGTAAAGTCAAAATACTTAACACAATAAAATGTTTTAATCAGAATGATCTAAAATGAGTCGATACGTCATAACCGCATGATGTTCACTGTTCACAGAGGTTTTTTTCTGACTGTGATGTTGTCCGTGCAGAAGACACACATGAAGCGGTTCCACTATTCACAGGTTTTGTTTAAAAGATGGCAGCTTTAATAATGATACTGTACATCCCTGGATGAAAAAAAAGGACGTAGCCTAACGTCAAGTAACCCAGACGCTTTGATTAATAAATAACATGTTCAAACAATGTATACCTTGTAGCACAAGATCAAGCGAACATTTCATAAATATAGGATTGAAAAAGACTACAAGAACCGTTAGTCATTTGGCGGACTCGAACCGCCCGCTCCCCGAGCCCTCGGAGCCGGTGGCGGCGCAGCAGGGGGCGCACTGTTCGATCAGAGGCACCAGCTTTCCCTGCTGATGGAGCTGTTTGGTGTCGGAGCCACCCCCGATGCAGTTCCCGTTAATGAAGACTCTCGGCACCTGAACACACAAATCATATCACGTTAGCACGATGTGAGCCACATTTTTAAGATTACAAAACTTTAAACTTGAACCACGACTTTCAGTATTTGGACCAGGTAGCTCATGAAGAATAAGGTGTGCCAGAATAAGTTCTACAGTTCAACATCTCAGATATATATTTAATCAACATTTGGGTAAATTAAAAAAGTGTCAGCCAAGACTTGGATTGGGATCAGGGTCAAAAAACGTCCCTAGTTTGAAACTTTCTACAGAGCATCAGAGATAATCTGCGAGATGAAGTGTGCGTTAAGTGTACCCAACCCAGCAACAGCCTGTTCACCCTGCTGCCGTCTGGAAAGTGATACAGAAGTATCTGCTGCCATGACACCAGACTACAGAGCAGCTTCTTTCCTCAGGCTGCGAGACTCCACAAGTCATCCTCCGCACTCCGCCATAAATAAGTTTGTTTTGTGTGTGTGGAGCATAACACGGGATTACAGCGTGCGTTTGGTTGTACAACCCTGTGTTGTAGAGTGATGAATAAAAAATGCTTTGCTGTCCTGTGCTTGTGCTTACTTTTGCAACAGTTGGTATTGTTAATAATTTTAAAATGATATAACTTCATCAAAATGTTGGGATTGGAGTCTGCAGTGAAATAAAGTTAAAGCTTAAAAATAAAAAGATCCAGTGTGTAGGATTTATTGGCAGAATATCACGTATTTAATGCACATAAGTTTGTTCTCATTAGTCAGTCATTGTTTCACACCATAGAATGAGCTCTTTACATCTACACAGGCGTCCTCTTACACCAGCTCTAATAGTAACTCTCGCACACATGCACTTGATTCAGCACAGGAGCTGCTTCAAACTGTTCTTCTCTCACAGAATTTAAAGTGCGTCTGCAGTCGTACGAGGAGGAAACTGAGACTAAATGTGCTGTTTTACAGAGCGACAAATTGCTAAGTTTGATTAAAACCTTTAGGAAGTCAGCCAACGGAGGCTAAAGAGTGACAAAGTCCATGAAAGGTGGAGTTTGTGGTAGATTAATGGGTCAAACATAAGACTGTCGCCAAGGATACCAGGTTTAATGTCCCGTGTGACACCATTTGTCATTAATATCAAAATGTTATTTTTCCTTAAACGTCTGCAGTAAATTTGCTACGATTAAAGACCATAGTCTGAAACGACGCAGCTTGCTCACATCTTTTTCTTGACTCAGACTCTGTTTCCATCAAGATAAACTCTTAATTCTTGGCTGCTCCAAACAAAAACACTGATCACGTCAACCCAAATTTAACTGAGATGCCGAGCTGCCAGAACAAACAAGCTTTCAAATATCCGTGTTTTGATTCTTTTTTTTTTAAAATAGATGCTGAAATAACAAGCTTGTGAAGTTTGATCCCAAAATACAACGCGAGGCTCTTACCGTTCTGGCACCAGTCACCTGAGCTAAGGCCTCTTGCAGTCTCCTCCCATCGTTGTGCTCATCCAGTTCAATCACTTTGTACGTCGCGCCAATTTCGCTGAACACATTTTTGGCCATTTTGCAATAAGGACAGGTGGTCTTGGAAAATATCACAACACAGTTCTGTGACACCACTTCCTGAAAGGTCAGGGAAAAAATAAGATTTAATTAAATATCAGTAGAACACAGAAATAGACTGCACATACCAGGCTTGAAGTGAGCTGCTGGGCCATAACTACTTTTTTATTAAATATTTCCAAGGTTAATCAATGTGGCAACAGTGGCAGCTCGTGCACAAACAGAACGTGATATAGATATCGTCGGCAAATGACTTTTTGAAAAATCATACATTTTCTAAAGGTTACAATTCAAATTTAAAGCTCACATCTCATCAGAAACTTCACGTGTCATCAGAAACATTTGTGATATTTCAGAGCCTCGTCTGTCGCAGATTTTGGATATTGTTGCTCGTTGACATGCTCAAAGATGTAAAAGAGAAACACGAAAACAAAATCTAATATACTGGAGCACACTGCAAAGCCGAGGGAGGATGATTTCAAGAGAGATCTGAGGCACACTGCTATATACCAAAAGGGTTTAACAAGCGTCTTACTTACCTGAACATACTGGACGCAGGATGTGCCGGAGCCTCCTGTAGTGGAGGAGGATGTATAATTCCCCATTCTGAAACAGACAAAGCACAATATTGGCGCATGCATGCAGCACTTTAAGTCACATATGAAAGGAATCTAACTGACACACACACACTACAAGGATTCACACAGCACAGCACGTCCAGGTTTCTGCAGTAACCTTAAAAACGTGAAGAAATCACGTGGAGACACGAAGTGAAGGCTAATAATATAGAAAATTAGATTTAACTGGAGGATAAATGCTGGTCTGAGAACACCCATGTCTACTGTTAAGAGTCCCAAACACGTCGTTTCACAGCTTATGACGCCTGATCTACAACTGCAATAAGGTTTATGTGCTGGGTGTGCGAAGTAATCCAGGATTAGGAGTACACATGCTCTACACCGGCACAGGTAATTAGCTCAGATTTGATATGGGTAGGCGACGTGTTGAATCCATTTAAAACGTGGGAAAATAAAGACTTAACGGCGATGTGAAAACGAAAAACACTTGTTTAATCAAAGGTGACCATTTCAGTGTGAATTCGGGATATTATTAATACAATTTCCAGCTTGTGTTTCCGTTAAATCTTTAAGAGTTTCTGTTAGCTTCACTACCCATTTGACGCTAAACGTTGAAAGCTACGTAACGTTGACAACAAACCAATGACAAAAATAGATTTTTTTAAATTAAGTAATTAATTATTGGTGGGTCACATTGCATGCCGAATCATCCACAGCAACAGGTTGAATCGTAATAGTTAGAATTAAAGTGTGTTTATGGGTGAATACGAGGCTTAAAAACGGATTAAACGTTAAACCAAGTGAAGTTGTTACGAAGTACGTCTGCTCAGCGTGGTAACGTTACGCTACGCACGCTTCCGTGAATGGGCTACGTTAACTTAGCCTCGTGAAGCAATAACAACAACAACCAGCGATGTTGTACTATGTTCTAACGTTGACGGTGTCTCTCCGTATCTCTGTAATAATGACCTGTGGTTGATTTATTCATTATTTTTAGTCAAGCTAGCGGGAATGACCTTCGACAGCCGGTCCACGCCACCCTGGGAAGACATCCTGCTCGAGCAAACATGGAGAGAAAATAACAAACGAGCCAAAGAGAGTCGAGCTGTTGGCCTGGATGAAACATGCGGTTAGTGTACAGACAGGTCTGCAGTCACAGTCACACACACACACACGACCTCTGGCTGTAAGTGTACGCGTGCTTTCGCCCCCCTTATGTGCAATGTTTATGGAAGCCTACCTTACGTGACCACCGGAAGCAGTTTGTGACGCAAGCCGTCAACATTGACGGTCACGTGATTACACAGAAATCAAAAGGTAATGTGTTAATTAATCAGGTCTGACTTTATAAACATTTTTACTATATTATTATTGCCTAAATTTTAAACTCTGCTTATTTCTTTAAATTGATCTTATGGTATATACTTAAATGCATATATATCACATTATAAATGCAGTAGCTCAGTCTGTAGGGACTTGGCCCGGAGGGTGGCCGGAGGACTAATGGTAAATGGACCGTACTTATATGTGTACTCATACACTGATGTGATTAGCTGCCATGCAAGGTGCCAAAAGCTCATCAGTTTTAGGAGCTAACCATTCATACATATTCACACACTGATGGCGCAGGCTTGCAGTTTGGAGCTCAGCATCTCGTCCAGGGACACTTCGACATGCAGACTGGAGGAGCCGGGGATCGAACCGCCGGTCATCTGATTAGTGGACAACACGCTCTACCTCCTGATGGCTGGAGAGGTGCCAGTTCACCTCCTGGGCACTGCTGAGGTGTCCTTGAGCCATGTACTGAACCACTAACCACTATGTGGCAGCCACTGGCAGCTTAAAGAATGGATGCCGTCTGTGTGACATCACCCGTAGGTGTCTGAAGAGCCGTTTTGAAGCTGAAAATATGTGGCTGTGGCCACCACCGTGTTGGCAGTCCTGCCTCTTCTGCAAGGTCGTGGATCATCTGCGGACTTGAGGCGAGCCAAATGACGTCTAGGCCATATGTAATGGCACCCACCTGTCAGTCAAAGCGGCCATGCTGTTAATCCTGCATAACTTGAAGCCTTAATATAATTTGATAAGGTGAGTTATATAAAAATTCACCCTCAGTACAGTTGTCATGAACGGGGAAATTAGCTATAGAGACCAAAACTGTTTTGTACCAGGCTGTAAACATGTTTGTTTCTGCTGTGAAGTTGGACATTTGAACATGGGGACTTATGGAGACTGACTCACTTCTGGAGCCAGCCTCAAGTGGACGACAAGAGGAACTGCAGTTTTTGGCATTTCCCCCATAGGCTTCAATCCACAGCCATGGAGGTTGCCGCTTCAACATAATACATGTCCTTCATTAGATTCTTTTATATGTGTGTGTGTGTGTGTGTGTTTTGACTACAGAACTAAACAAACACTCCATCTCTAATGAGCGTTTCAGTTTCGGCTCTCTTGGACACCTTTTTCTTCGTTCTAATGTCATAAATAGAGACTGGCTTCTCTCTTTGTGTGGTCCAACTGCCAAGTCGCCTCTGTAATAAGCGATGCCCCAAAATCCACTTGTGCATGTATTCGATCAGGATTAGTACCAGGTTCTTACAGGACTGAGGAATCTGTTATAGTTATATTACATTAGGCAGCACAGCACTCCACAAACAGAGAGAGGAAAGACAGACAATTACACAGAGGAGAGAGAGAGAGAGAGAGACATGATGGCATGTAAACTAGGGAGAGAGGAGGGGCTGAACCTCCTGGGGGACGATGATCCATCCAAGCGTCTGGATGAGGCGCTGACAGCCAGGAGAGAGAGAGAAAGAGGCTCCTATTGGTCCAGTGGAGAGGAGAAAACTACAGAGAGAGATGCATTTGTTGATTTGTCATTGGGAGGATAAACACAGAGTATACTTAAGTACTAGGGTTAAGAGATTCATGAGACTAAAGGATGAGGATAATGACAACAGGGACAAGGCCTGAAGTATCACAGGATGTGCATTAATTCAAAGTTACAGCAAAGATTTATCAGACTGTCAGATATGAACAGGGAGATTATTCCAGAGGAAAGTGGCACAATAGGAACCTCTTTGGATTGGATATAAGGTATAAACAGATCAGACATCAGCACATGGCAGACCAGACAGCAGAACATTACAGTCGTCACGTTGGGATGAAATAACGGCATGCGTGAAGGTCTCTGCATCAGGAAAAGGAGACGTTTGGATCAAACACCGATATATTTGACTGTTAAACTTTGAGGAATCACACAGTCGTCAGTGGTTGCTGTTATGTCAAGCAGGCCCAGTGACCACTATCTCTGTTTTCTGGGAATGCAAGAGCAGGAAATTATGTGACATCCAGGATTTCACAGCCGATACAGGCCCCCTAGATCATCAGCCTTTACGGGCACATACAGCCGAGTATCATCAGCGCTGTCTGTACACCGCAGGCATCAAAGCTACAAATGCAGATTATTTCCTCCTTTATCCTCAAAGGTTTTCATTTCCCCTCCCTCTTCAAAAGCAGGAGGAAATGCATTAGTTCAGAAGTACCTATTTCCCATTTACCATGTTATCCCAGAATAGGCTCCCAGGCTTAGGAATCAGTCACAAATCTAAAGATATCTGATGAGGCAGCACCAAAGTGCTTCACTTCAAATACGTTCTCTTTTTCTTTCTCCAAAGCCAAGAAAGAAATGCATCATTTCAGAATGGATCCACGCCATCAAAGAGATTTGAAGTTTTGCCCCGGAGTGGGTAATATCCCAACACAAATCCAGAAATGTTGTGAAGGACCGTTGAGAATTGTGTCAGGGTCGAAAATGTGTAGATACACGCGATAAAAAGACAAGGAGGATTGGTCCGGCTGATCTCTGCAACCTCAGTCATTTTTTTGATAGAGCCGGGGAGAGCTACAGTATTAAGCTGCAGTCTTCATCTCCCTGGCTACATTTTAAAGTGTGAAACCTTTTTTTTTCTTCTTGTAAGAGGTTAAGCGCTCTCTTTTGGGGAGAAGGCTCCGTCCATTATCTTTATATGAGTGCGAGTGTGTTCGGATTACAAATCTTGGAATCGTCTCTCTCTCTGTTCAGGAGATCAGTAAACCAACATAACCTGTGCTGGGGTCATGGTGAGAGAGGGGACTGATTTCCACTGGCTGGCCAAAGGGTTGCCACGGCAACACCCATCTCTGACAGGGCACATCACAACCTCGTGAATGGAGACACGTCTGAATTCTGTGTTTCTAAATCGAGAAACAAAATCCTCTGTCACTGGTCAAATTTCCTCATCATGGAGGCACCTTCAGCCCATTTCTGGTTTAAAGATAACCCGCCCCGCACTGCTTTTTTTTTTCTCTCACAGCAGGAGGAAGACAAACCTACAGGCACGAACACTAAAGAGTGTTGAACGGCCGGTTAATGTGATAACGGGCTAAAACTCTTATAAAGTGACAAGAACTCAGACGGGCATATTTCACATACACGCCTCCCCTCATGTAAAACATGTCGGTAACGAGGCGTGGAAAAACATTTCAAGCTGCGATAAATTGTGACGTGGAACCGGTGGCTGTTGACAAATTGTTGATGGTCGGCGGACGTTTTCGTGCCGCTGAGCACCGCGGAGAAACCTAATTTATGACACATGTAATGGAAACGCATCTATAGGGTCTCCTGATGTAGATGTGGGCACCCACGTACACAAAATGACCTCAGTATGCTGAACACGCCAATGCTGCAGTGTTTTTATGTGATACTGGTTAAACAACACACACCACAATAGAAAGACATTAGTTACGAATAATTAGTGATAACGAGCACATAAATAGATTAGAAGCTCAGGTCACTTTAAGAGAAACTTGAAGATTATTCAGAAGACAGACTCGCTGTCATTCGCTGTGGATCATTTGTCTTTGGAAAAGAATGAGCAGCCATTAGTGTGATCTGTATCACACATCTCATTGGCATTAGGCCTCTGATGCTTCACTTTGACAAATTACAGGCAGCGTGGGGCGAGTTGTTGACACTGCCTGTTCTGGTTTTAACACTTGTTTGCGATACAAATCACAATGTGCTCGAGCCGACTCCAGCATATGTCGCGCCGAAGGGAAGACTGCTTATGGACTGGAAACCTGTCCATCACGGCGATAGTAAGAAGAGACTGTCACATTCATGCATATCAGCAATTCACCACCTCAATTCCACTTGATATGTATCTTTAGCTCGGTGGAGGAAAGCCACACAAACACCCAGGTACCTGTATCTTATTAAGTGTTCATATTTGTTGTGAAGCGGCCACACTGGAAGGCGATAACAGCACACATTTGCAGACAGTCTCTCCTGGAAGAGCAATGGGCAGTGTTGGTGTCGGTTGTGCACATGAAAAGTGACAGCAATAGTTACGTAAAGAATGAAAAAAAAAAAGAGAGACAGAGAAATTCCCCTCCTCACTGCTGGCCAATCACGACCATTCCATTAATATCAAAAAGGCAGGCAGAAAGTTGGGTTATTTGAGGATGCTTTTAGAGGTACCATTAAGTTCTCCTTAATGTGCTCCTAAATTCAAAGATCATTTGTCCATTAGTTTGCCATTAAAGGGAAAGTCATTAGGACTAGTCATATTGTAGAAAGGGGGTTGGCTGTTTCCCATTTCCGTCAGTATTTGACGTCCTGGGAATGGGACTTAGTAATGTGGCTCGGAGTGAGTCACGCAAAACAGCAGGTGGAGTTTGTAGACTTCATGTTGGTTTTTGGAAATGAGTTTCTTTACTTTTATTTAGAAATATCTGTCAAACCCCGCAAATGATCAATTTAAGATTTACAACTCTTAATAGACCTCTTAAAATACCTTAATTTGAAAAAAATTGGTCGGACGCAGCTTCTGACATCGAAAAGGTGCGAGGGGGGAGTGATGAGTCAGATTTCTTCTCACTGTCTGACACACTCTGTGCATTTACATTTATTTTCTCCGCGGGAACAAAGGGAAGTTAGCGAAGGAGGCAAATTGCACACCACATGACCAAAATCTTAATGACACATTTGGTTCTGAGTCATTCTGGAAACACTGGAGGGTCCGGAGCAGCCGATCAGGACTTTTTGGGAAGTATTTTGATGTCACTGTGGCATTTTTACAAGCAGCTCCTATAATTTAATATTAAGCATTTCCTTTAGGCATTTTGATTCATAATGGAACAAGCAATAGTTCTCATTTATTTTTGCGCACTTGTAGTGAAAACAAACAGTCCTCAATGTAATATTTTTCACCACGTCTATCATTTTATTTCTGTCATCTCAGCTTTTGAGCACAGAAAGTGGCGAGTCTTAAGATGTTTGCTTTGTCAGTTTCTCTCCACATGATTATATTTTCTCTACAGTTAGCAGTTGCTTCAGGGCAAAGCGGTTTGATACTATTGAAAAATCTCAATTGTAGTCTCCATTGATCAAAGCGTAGCTCTTGGCCATCGCTTGATTGAGTGCTGTGGAGTTTCTGCTTAACAGGCAATTGGCAAAGTGCATAATAACTCATTTTTAGTCAGTTCATCAATAAGCTAACACTAAAATCGATAGCACTTATCATGCGGATAAGTAAAGCGGGTGTCGCTGTGATTTTTCACTCCGTGCGAGTTTCAGTCAGGAGCTGCAGCCAGACTCCTGATTTTTATGTGTTGAGAAAACTGTCAGTCAGGGCTGGCTGCAGTCAGGATTGTCTGGGTTGATTCCAGGTCTGCTTAAGACCATGTCCAAAGAGGTCAAGAGTGAGCCAACACTACAGTCAGAGAAAATCAGGGCAGGCCAACATCAGCGATAAACCTGCAGCTAGGATTTCTCCAAATGTAAAAATACAATTCAGCTCTGCCATAATCTATATTTTTGATGGAAACATTCAATTTAATAACTCATTCTCCGTCAGTGGAGTATTTTTGGGTTTCTAGCCACAATTTTACTGGATGGTTCAGCCATTTCTGGCAAAAATGCTACAAAAACAGACACAGTAAGCAGCTAGCTGCTCAACCATCACACAGCTGAAGGGCCAAATATTTTGTTTTAAGTAATAAGAAATATATTTTATAATGTTTTATAAAATATATAAAAATAGTGATATATTTATCAAGCCTAATCTGAGCAGGTAAATCACAGTTTGGGAGCCCGGATTGAAAAAGCTCAGTCAGGCTCGGAACGACCAGAAAACCAGCATCAGCTGATCTAAGCGTGCACCCAGGCTCATCAGGGGTTAGTAGGTCTATGAAGGAAGTATTAAAGTCAACAATAAAATGTTCAAAACAATGTGAAAATGAGCCCAGAAATGGGTGATCTTGTTTACTCGAACCGATGAAAGTTCTAGCAGCAGCGACCAATTGAAGGCGATGGTGGGAAACCAGTTTAATACCTCTGCAGAGAGCAAAAATATCAGCATGGAAAACTCTGTGTGAATCCTCAGACACTAAGAAAGATCTATTTTTTTCAATGAACTTGGGTTGAAAGAAACATAATCTAATAATCCATACAAAAATCTTGCAGTTGACTTAATCTTATGAGATAGGGGTCGAAGATTGCAAAGTATCTGCTTAAGAAAACTGGGTGTCGTTTAGAGAATCCGTCCATTAATATCAAAAAGGCAGGCAGAAAGTTGGGTTATTTGAGGATGCTTTTAGAGGTACCATTAAGTTCTCCTTAGTGTGCTCCTAAATTCAAAGAACATTAGTTTGCCATTAAAGGTGGGACTAGTCATATTGTAGAAAGGGGGTTGGCTGTTTCCCATTTACGTCAGTATTTGACGTCCTGGGAATGGGACTTAATAATGTGGCTCGGAGTGAGTCACGCAACACAGCAGGTGGAGTTTGCACCCTTCATGTTGGTTTTCGGAAATGGGTTTCTTTACTTTTATTGGCAAATCCCACAAATGATTAATTTAAGATTTACAAGGGACTCTTAATAGACAAAAACTAAACCCCTTAAAATACCTTAATTTAAAAAAAAAACCCTTAAATTCACAAATTTTAATTGACAGTTTTAAGGTGTTCGTGACTTCTCCCTTCATTCAGACATTAATTCACTGCTGTCAGTGATGAAATGTAATTATGTACATTTACAGAAGAACTGTAGAGCTAAGAGTACAATACTGCAAGCCAGATAACACCTGTGAAAGACGTCAGAAAGTGGTCTGGGGACCGGATTATCGCCCTCCAGGAGCTAAAAATATCCTTCGTTCAGACGACAAGCGTGCATGCTGTGTAAGAGACACATACAGGGTTAGCGAGATAGATTTGTTTGGTCTCCGGGAGCTTAATTTTACATCAGGAGGCTTTAAAAAAAAAAAAAAATCTGTGCATGGCAAGTGACAATCACTTGTGATAGATGGAGCCCAGCTCTGCTGCAGAGCGGGTGCGTTTTCCTGGAATCTGAACTCGGTTGTTGACTGCTTATCCAACCACTGCCCTCAAAAGACAGAGTGGCCTTCCAGTGCAAAACAACAGATACTATGGCAGCAATATATTTCTCAGACAGAACAATTTATGGGGCCATCACTATTAATCATTACCGTGGAGTGGAAGATTGCCTAACTCATCCCGAGCCCCCATAGAAATGTAATTCTCTCACTGCCTAAAGTGCTTATAGGGGTGAGCTGCGAATGCGTTTTGCCCACGCTCGGGCTCGGTCCTACACTGGCATGGCAATAAGCTGTGTTGATTTAATATCCGTTTTCCGCATGCATTTTCTTGGACGTGTAATCAGTCCACAAGGTTCCGCGAGAGGCTGTCATGAATCTCGTTGGCTGTACCATTTCCTTACCCCGCACCCCCACACCACCACCTCCACCCAACCCTTCCTCCTCCAGTGGACAATCACCGGTTTGCCAGCAGGACACGGCAGATCCGGCAGCCATTCCTGATTACGCTCATGACTCAGGTTGCCGATTGGCTGTCACAGGATGCAATCACGCATACAGTTTGTTTTTCCTTTCTTTGGTTTTCTACGGTTTTCTTTTGGTGCTGCATCACTGTCTTCTGAAATTTTGTCAAAATGATTGAGAGCTTGCTTTGAAATGCAAATACATCTTCCGTGCACAAAGACTGAGAAAAACATACAAAGTTTTCTACTCCAAGTAGTATTGAGGAGAAGGAGAAACCACTGGTTAGAGGACATAGTTTTAAAACTGAAATTAAAAAAAATGGTGGGGTGATTTAATGTGGCAGGATCTGTCTTGCCTCACATGAGCCTGAAGCATGTTTGTGATGGGGACATAATTTTAGTCGCTCAGTTATTCCCAAGCAATGTGTTTCAATTCTTATTGAAGTCCAGGTAGAGTTAAGGTTTTGGAGACTGTTACGCCTCACCATTATCTTCCGTGACAGTGTTGACTTGCAGTAGAAGACATCTGCATGCTTTTGATTTATGAAGGGATCAAAAGAATTTGCTCTCGTTGCTCCCGCATATAGTGGACATTTGCAGCTTCCCTATGTGTCGCCATGAAACATTTGCCATGAGTCTTTGAGTGATTGTTGATGGCCTCAGCATGTTTTTCAAGGTTCAATTCACAAAAGAGAGTCACATTGTTTGGTTCTAACTGTGCGGGCCATTTAACACCCTGCCATGACCTCCTGATTCAACCACAATCTTCACCTCGACTTACTCGATTAGGTTTTGAAGAAGATACTTGACAAAATCAACACTGTTTTCTGGTTTCATGTGGGTCTCCCAGGTGAAAGCCCCGTGTTTTGTTGACCACTGCTGTTGTAGAGAAAGCTCCACAGACTATATGTGCACACAGCTGAATAGGATGTGTGATTGTTTTACTTCGTCGATGTAGACTGGTTACCTGCATGTGGGAATACCTGTGAGAATGCTACGGGATCAGCACCACGGACAGCGTTTTTGTGACAACATGAACACATGTTAAAGGGCCAGCACACCTGGACAGGTATTTTCAATCATTCTGATTGGACCAAACTGATCAATAAGAGTGATTTATCCCACCTTAACAGGTGAGTGAGGGTGGTGTTGATCATTTCCAGTCTGCACATGGCCACAATCTCCCAGCAAATATATGGTCCAACCATACACACTGTGTGTTCCCCATTCACAAGGGAGTTGTTTTATTCCCTAGATGTATTAATATGCAAAACATAAAACCCACTGACAGTCTGCTTGGTGTGAACATTTTTCGAGGTCATGCCATACCTTGGCAATTTTATGTCAAATCTGCCAAGTCTCCTCAGGTAATCCTCTGTGACTGTCGTCTCCGGTTAATTAGAATCATAATGTTGTCACTTCCAAATCACATCAAGGCTTCATGGAAGAAGGCGTTTGTCTTATTAGTAACAAATAGCAATTAGTAACCTCAAAAACAAGTATTTTAGTCTAAATACTTGCACCGTCCCAGTATATCCTTGTGAATAGTATATCATTTGTGAATTGTTGTGGCGCTGTGTGTCTTTAGAGGTTCTTTATTTATGAGAAATATTCTGGCGCTGGGCACGGGCTGTTTGCCTTTCCGATACATTATCAGGAAGCCTCCGAAACATAAGCTGATGTACGTATATTTTTTGTGCATTTGCAGATCAAAATGTCAGCACAGGCCTGAGAAAATAACGTAGGCAACCAGTCTGAGATAACGGTATAAGGAAAAACAGGTTTTCTTATTCTACAGAAAGTTGTCATATAGATAAAGGATTACATAGAAGAAAATCAGAAACATGCGTCCGCAGTTCCATTTGGAGGGTTTAAATGAATTTGGCGCTCCTCCTCCTGCTCATGTGTCATCTTCGGTTTTTAAATGTCTCCGTTGAAAGATTGGACATGGCTTGTGTCAGCTGAGACGGGCCGTGCTATTGACGGTGACATTTGTTTTAGGGAAGGTTACGACAATGTGTCAAGTAAGTATTCTCCTGACTGCTGTCAACATGAATTGCTGTTTTTGTTGTTGCTGTCGAGGGGACGGGCGGAGGGGCTGTTGACACAAATTGGATTGGTGGCATGTCAGGTTAGTGTTTGGAAGTCTAAAAAGGACAGGTCCCAATTCTTTTAACTGTGTGTGTGTGTGTGTGAGAGAGAAAAAGTGAGAGGTTGTGTGTGTGTTTGAGGTTGGAGGTAGGTTTGTCTCCTTGTTATTCAGAATGAACGCTGACCAGTGTGTGTTTCTGTGATAGGAGAGGCGGACACCAGTTGTTTCAGTGGCCTGAGGTGTCGGAAGAGATTTCACAGCTCCTTGAGCACAGTAATCCTGGAGCTCTTGATACAAGATGGCAAATAAAACGGCCCCCTGGACGACGCTGAAACACTTACTGAACCCTACTTCCACTGATCTGTATCGCTCCACAATGTGAAGTGCAGTTGTCCCCTACAAATAAGGTCAACAACATCTTGCCATACGGTGTTATTTTCTCTGAACTGATTAAAGGACCAGTGTGCAGGATTTAGTGGCGTCGAGCAACGAGGTTGCAGATTGCAACCGACTGAATACCTCCTTGCATCAACCTCCCCTTCCAAGCTAGTAGAAAGAAGAAATGCAAGAAACATGGCTGTCCCCATGGAAGAGGTCTGCTGCATCTGTGGATATAAACGGCTCAATCTAAGGTAACAAACCAGTAACATTGGTACTTGATCAAAAACTAGCAAGTCGTCAACTTTGCTAAAAGCCAAATATCAGGCACAGTCAGCAACACAAGACATAGCAGCCAGCTAATACGTACTAGTCCAACAGCAAGAATCTATCTTTTATTTCACAAAGTTCTCGGCAACAACTAAAAGTCAGTCCCAAATTTTGTCTTCTGCTTCTTGTTTAGTCACTTTTCTCTTCTTAGCTTCGTCTGCAAGCATCCCCTTTGGTCTTTTTGCCTCTGTCACTATGTCCATGGAGGCTTCTGAGCCTGGTTACACTGCCCGTTCGCCCAGCTCCTTCCAGTGCCAGTTCTGGCAAGACACCAGCATCACTGTCTGTCAGCATTCCCCCATTCTCCCGGGGCCTGAAAACCTCCTCTTCTTCCCAGTTGTCCAAAACAACTGTGGTGCTCTGAGCTCACATTTCGGGAAGCCCAGCTAACAAATTGAGCTAGCGTTAGCTAACAGCAACTGTAGTTCACAACAGTTTACTTCACTGTCCATCAGGAAACTCTGTAAATCACAGAGAGTTGATGCAGTTAATGACAGAGACCCCGTTGACCTGATTACACATCAGTGTAGCATCAACATGATTTTAACATGTAAAAATATACACAAAACATATTTATGACTATTTTGAAAATAGATGTTACATAAATGTTACACCGTGGTCCTTTAAATACATTTCTTTTTAAATGACACATTCACACGAGCTGCATATTAAATTGAATTAAATGCTCAAAGGTTCCTGATGTGCTTTTAAACTCCATCTTTGTTGCATTTATATTTGATTGACATTTAAATCAAGATAGTGCTGGTGTGGTATTAAAATCGTTCCATTGTTGTTATTTCAGTGTCTGAAACTCATAACAGTTTCGAGGTGACTCAAGCCATTAACTTTTTCTTTCTTTTCAAGCACTTGATTGATATTTTAACGTCAACGCACAGAACAAGGTATGAATGCATTATGAAAATGTAAATGTCTTGAATAAATGTTTGGCAGTTTAATTTATTCTTTTGAAATATCACAGACTTTAATTCTACATTTAAAAAAAAATGCACTGGCTTTAATTTCACGTCAGCGGGGAACTACTTTTTCTGCCCGTTCTCTCTCAAATCGGAGTCAAAGTCAAACCAGGTGTGCTGTGTGTGATTTTGGTTTTAGGCTGTAGAGGGCAGAGTTGCTTTGTCGTATCACTCAGTAGAGAAGATGCAGTGACAGAGCCTGACACTGACTGTTTCAGAAAGAATCTAACCAACTGGATGGTGAAACACTTTACAGGAGAAACAGCTGACACTTTTTGACACTTTTTTGGTACTTATCCATTCTGCTCGTTTCATTCAATCATTTGCTTTGGTTTAAAATGAGGTCTTTTTCTAATTCAACGCGTGATCCGTGTGGACAAACAGAACAATTACTGATATGGTTATGTAGCAGGAGGAAAATGTAGCATTTATCTGTAATAATCCTCGACCCCTGAAGCTCAGTGGGCCAAGGTAGATAAGTAAACGGCCTGTCGCTGCTGCTGCTCCTGTGTGGGTGGCCTGCAGCAATCACAAATGACGTTCTGTTGGCTGTGGAAGCGTGGCGATCCATCTTCCCCCAACTCTCTCCTCTTCTCTTCTTCTTCTCTTCTTCTTTTTCTCCCTCCCTTATCTTTTTTAAGAATCCTTTCTCCGGTGCAGTTTTATCAGCTGGCTTCAGAGCCCCCCAAGCTTGAACGCCAGGTCTCCATGTGTTGCTTTATCTGGAGCAGGAATTACGTTGACCTTGCGGCAACTTAAACACTTTATCAGGAGCACAATAATCTTCTTCTTCACGGGGGGAAAGCGCATCGGCAGAAAAAAAGAAGAAATAAACGAGTTGCGGGCTAGCGGGTATCCAGGTTGGTGCTGTGGGGTTACAGCGCTGGCTGGCCTGGAGGTTTCAGCATGCTGAGCCTCATTGTCCTCAAAGAAAGAGAAAGAAACAGCAACTCCATCCATTCATAACTGCTTACATAGGAAGAAACACATTAATAATTAATGTGTTCCATATGTATGAAATCAGGTACTGGATGTTATTTATTCCTTTTGAAAAGAGAGACTGACAGTGACTCCTTTCATGATGCCACAGGATTGCGCCTGAGTTATTTATACACACGTGGTGTTGATACAGGCTGATTTCCTACAACAGGACTGCAAGTGTTTGATCAGAAGGAATGGTCTGCAGCGTCTGTTCCTATATAGACTAATGATTGACAGATCTTTTTTTAAATACGACTTTCCCATGAAAAGATTTTTGCATTCGTCACAAGTGCTCCATGGTAATAAGCCGCTCCCCTGATGCATCTCTGAGAAGATTCTCCAGGAATGACAATCCCACTTATCGCTTTCGTCTTCACGGCTGATACTTCTCTTATCTTGCAGGCTCTGTTTCTTAATGTCCTATCCCGCCACTTCTTTGACTGTATCCGCACCACATCTCAAAGTTTTTTTTAACGCGGTGGTACACATCTGATGTCGAGCTAAGGTAGAACGTAATGCGATGACTCGGGATGAGCCAGCATTTGCATAGAAGACTCGCTATGAGAAGTCATGGTGATTTGACACTGGAGGCTAATCTAGGGAAAGTTCAGTTGACAGCTGTTTTGCATGCTAAGTCTGTCACTTTTTCTCCTCTCGTGCATGCTGCTCTCTCATCAGCTATCCAATAGCGCAGCAACACACCTGCGTTGTCAGCCTATCATCCTCCTGCTGTCTGTTTGAATAGCTCTCTGCCTTCAGTTACATTCATGCTGCTACTGCTATGCGTACAGCTCCACCTCCCCATCTCCACCTTAACTTGAAGCTTCTCTGGGTTGCCGCCCCTCGATCACAAACATCTCTAGACTTAATCGTCATATCATCTGTTATAATAAATCCTCTCCTGATTGAACTGCATGAAACAATCAGTCATTTAATAATTAAGCCTAACAGCAGGGAAATAATCAATCATTAAAAATGATTAAAAATGTGCATTTATCTTTCTTCCTTTTAAAATGACTTCTCTTTTACCCTGCGGGGGAACGTCTGTGGGTGTAGGAATGTCTGTGGGTGTAGGAAAAACACCAGCACTGCTGCTGTTTTCTTTTTCCTTCAGAGAAATAATCAATTCCAACTAGTTGTTTACATGATTTAAACAATGAAACATGGGCAGCACTGTGGCTCCCTGTGGGTGAGTTAAAGACGTGCAGGTGGGGCGCTCCGGTAGCCCACCTGGTAGAGCATGCACCTCATGTATCAAGGCCGAGTCCTTACCACGGTGGCTCAGTGGCTGCTTGTCGTCTCCTCTCTCTCCCCACTGCATTTCCTGCACATTTCTTTCAGCTGTCACTATTTAATAAAGCAGAAAAAGGCAAAAGTTGTGCCGGTTATAGGTTATCATATTAGCTCTGGTGATCTGCCCAGCATCTAGCCCAAATCTGTCGCTGGGACAGGCTACAGCTCCCGTGACCCTGTAGACCCGTAGATGTAATGGATGAGTGGATGGAAATTTGGACACATTAGCTGCTACTTTAGATATTTCTCTGATTTATATAAACTGCATGTTGGTTTTATAGCTGCAGGTAAGATTAATAAATTGGTCTCAGCTCCGGTAACTCATGTATGTGGAGTCCTCACGAGTGTTAACCCACTAAAAGTGGAAAAACAAACCTGAAAAAGTCGCTGTCCTACTGTCCAACCTAAAAAAAACACAAATTATACTCCGAGATGTTGTGGAAACAAGAAGGAAGAGAGAACTTTAAAAATAGATGTGATCTAAAGTGTGTCTGTGACACTACATGATCCAATTATGGTTTCTGGCATAATAATCAATATTACAATATACTATACCTTAATAAAATAATAACAAAAATAGTAAATGATTCTCACCCAACCAGCCGCAGCCTCGTGTTAGTGCAATAACCTTCATTACTGTGATAACTGTCTGTGGCCGGAGGGGTACACCTTTGATTTTGTGCCACCTCGGTTTCCTTTAACTGCAAATTATTTTCTTTGAA
The DNA here is from genome assembly GCA_036365135.1 of Miichthys miiuy. Taxonomy (NCBI): domain Eukaryota; kingdom Metazoa; phylum Chordata; class Actinopteri; family Sciaenidae; genus Miichthys; species Miichthys miiuy. Next base: position 2,896,015 of record CM071609.1, read on the forward strand.
AAATGGAGTTGTTCTGGAAAAGGGGAGCCTGGATTCAGTCGTGAATAAAGGTGCACAGTATTATTATTTTTTTTTATGTTGCTCCGATGCAGTTTTATGCATACTTAAAGAGACTCTCCAGCATTTTACTATTGAACTTCCATAAAAGTTAAATGACTTGCAAGACTCGGGTAATAAAAAAGAGGGCAAGACTTCTTGACTTTTCATCTTTGGTGTGGGTCGAGCCTGAACAATGTTGGATCCTTCAACTCCCATAATTCACCTTGATATTTCCTCTTTAGAGCCTTTGAACTAAAATGATTCTTTTGTCACTGTAGACTTCATTGCATAATCTAGTTTCCTGTTAGCATAGGACGTTAAAACAGCCGTTTTAAAACTTGAATTCTTTAATCCCTACAAATTGTATGAGGTGCTGCTTGGAGGTTTATTACTTTGAAAGTGTGGTAGGATCTGTCGTTACCAAGTATGAATAGTGGAGATAACCATAACCTCAGGTTATGCTTCTCACATTTAGCTGCTAGCAAGCATTCACAACATACACAAACAGAGTAGAGACATAAAAGAGACTTTCATTTCTGTCCACACTAGAATGCAAAATAGACTCCAAACCACCACCTGCTGGTTCGAAGTGCAAACCGAGGTGGACCAAAGTAACACTGGGTGCAGCAGATGCTTCTGCATGCCTGTGAGGTGATGCAGCAAAGCTAAGCTAAGTTGTAAACTTGTTATCAGGCCTAGCAATCCTAACCAATAGGCCATCATTGCTGTTGATGGTTCAAGCACTTTACTCAAAGCAGAGTTTTAAGAGAAACTGGAAAACATCCCAGTTTGTGTGTGGACGAGAGGCCAAAACATTGCTTTTCAAAAGTATCTGTACACATGTGAACAAGGCTTTCTTCTCTCTTCTTCTTCTATGACAGTAAACACAACAACACATAACAACTGTGCAATATTTGACATCGTGGCTATGAATACATACTGCCACTCCCCACCAAGGAGCCTCTGTTAAGACGAGCTGCAGCTACACACAGTAACTCTCTCTAAGGGGCATAATTGTGACTGTAAAACTACCTCAGGGGAGACATGGAGATCCGAACTGTAGAGATCACCGGGTTAATGATTTCTCCTCCAGGGCAACCAGAATATCTTCATGATGCCTCTTTAACAATAAAACACAATAAATGGACTCGTATTTACATAGCGCCTTTCTAGTCGACCGACCACTCAGAGCACTTCTGCTACACATTCACCCATTCACACACTGATGCAAAGTGCTCACACTGATGCTGAAGGAGCAATTTTGGGGTTTGGCATCTTGCACAAAGATGCTTCGACTGGACTGGTGGAGCCGGGAATAGAACCTGCAAACCCTGGATGACCAGCTCTTACCACCCGACGCTTTGTAACGTGGATACAGTTTGAAGTCGTGGATTATTTTGAAGTTGCACGTGGCCATGTGGGTTCATAGTACAAGTACAAACCACAGAGTCAACCACACAATCGCCACTGAGCAGCATTTTCAAATCGGGCATGAAAGTCTGCAGTGTGACAGTGTCGCCTCGCAGACATGCTCAAACCCAAATCATTCTACATGCTGTTTCCTCTTTGATCCTTCCCTCGGCATATTAGCGTGAGCCTCTGTGTGTGTATTAGCTGCTTTCTCACCCACTACGCCGTCACTTTCCATCCTCCGCCGCCGCTTCTTCTCTGTCATTAATATTCCCTCTCCCTCTCTCTCTCTCTCTCTCTCTCTTGCTACATAACTCAGGGGATCAATCACCGGTTGCCATGGCAATGAAACCACCCATGCAGGTGTATGTGTTAGCCATCAGCTTGTGTATGTTTGTGTGTTTGCTGTAAGCTGACTGTACCTGCTTCCCCGCCCCACCTCCGAAGACCAGTCAGAGAAGGCAGTGAGGCCTTGGCTGCTGATGCTGCTCTCCTCTCCTCTCCTGCACTGCCCTTGCATCCAGAGTGGCTTTGACAGCTGTCTCGTCGAGATGCTCTCACCTGCCACGTTCGGCTACCCTCTCAGCTCCGTGCAGAATAATGACCGAATTCAAAAGGAGGACAATAAAATAAATACACACACGCAGCGCCGTCAGGCTTGTTTTGTTTCTTTTGAGTTAAGGGCACTCCGTGTGTGAATAATCTCTAAAATAGCAAAAAAGCTCCACGGTGGAGGAGCCTGTCATCACAAACCCCCCCGTCATAGAGGTTCTGTCAGCACGTAGAGTTCAAAAAGCAGCTTGGAGGTTTTTAAATCGTTCTCCCAGGGGTACTGAGCTATTAATCACGAGACGCCTCGATTGTTTTTGTGAGAAAATGATCAGAGTATAATCTATTTTTTCCCGCAGAACTGATGCAGCTTAGGAGAAATTTGATTCTCAAAAGTATTCAGCGTTTTCGTCATCCCTTCCCATCTCTTTCATCCCTTCTCCTCCCCTTGCCATGTCTTCCTCCAGATTTCACACCTTTACTTATCTCTCCCCTCCCACATGCTTTTTCCCAGCTTGCTTTGTCACTTCCTGCAGACCCCCCACTTGATTTCTCTGCTTTTTCCCCCTTTCAGCTTTCCCAGCGATGCGATGACTGATCCAGTGTATTTATAGGAAGAAGGCAGAGTGGATAATTGGAGTAAACTAAGACTGATGGTGTTCCCGTTTGCAAACAGTTGACTTTATTGTCTCCCCCCCCAGAGTAGGACGCTGAACCAGTTACTGTTGACCATCACATACAAAAGTTGACCTTGTGAGGGAAAGGTTGCTGTGCATGGTAAATGAGAATGAGTCTACAATGAGAAGAGAAAGAGGGAGGCTGGCAGAGACAGACTGCATCATATTCATCAGGCCTCGGGATGCACTACACCAACCAGTAACTAAACTAAATGAATTAATCATGATTTGTAATTGCAGGGAGCGCCACAGGAATGTGGTCATCGAGCGGTCAGACGGAGGAAGTCTGTGAAATACAAGCCAAAAACCGAAACACCGGGAACTGGTACGGCTGAAAACAAACCGGAAGACTGGAAGCGAGCGAAACTGGCAGCGTGACCCCGACTTAATCTCTCTACATCTTTGGGTCAATTAAGTTAATTTGAGAAAATGAACCGAGTGAAGCATCTTGTTGGTAGATAAATCGGAGATTAAAATCACATTAATTCTCCTCTTGATGCCTGTCCGGCAATCATTTCACCGTCTGCTGATATCTTTTTTTTTTTTTCCACAAATTGCGTCCACCAGAAGATTGAAAGACGGGGATTGAATTTTCCCAGAGTCCACCCCACTTCCTTCAAAGGGAATGTTCTGATTTTCTCATTTTGTTAAAGATATTTTCTTTTCTGAAAAGAAGAAGGTTTGGGAGGAAAAAGAGAGGAAATATAAATAAATAAATAAATAAAAACAAAAAAACTCTCCAGGCTTTTGTTCCTCCAAACAAGAGCGATTGATGCCCCCCTCTCCCTCCCTCCAGAGGGTAATATCGCCGAGACCAGGAACCAGCCAACCCTGAATTCCTGCATCACTTCTGAAAGTTGTGCCTTTGGTGTAACAGCAGCTGCTGCAGTTGCACTTCATAAAATGTTACAGTGGATGGATAGCCAGTGAAGGATGTACTGAATAAAGAGTCTTTAGAGGTTGAACAGGCTGTTCTGCTGCACATCAAAATCTCTCAAAACTCTCCAGCCAGTGAAGTGTTGAGTTCTGTTCACCCAGACGCTACATGTCTTTTATTTCTGCACATGCAAAGCTTCTCCACAATACGGACTTAAAGACGCTTTGGAAAACAAGGCTGTCTGTCTGGAAAGGAGATCAGGATTTGTATTTACTTTGCGATGTAATTCTTTTACTTAAAACAAGTAAAATCCAGGGGAGTGAGATCATTGAATGCTTTTTGACCCATTTAAAGAATTCCTTGAAATAAGTGCTTGTGTCTTTAAGTACTGCAGCTCTCTCCACTATATCAAGATAACAGGACTTTTACTCATTTCTTGAGATCACACATGTATCTAGGGCGTATATCGCCACCAATTTAATGTTATTAGAAGCGGTGCTGTGTAGTGAATGGAACATTTTTTTTCTCTTCAGGGTTTGTTTTAAAAGAGAAAATTATTAAATTCTTTGACCTTTGGGAAGAGAATATGTAGGCCTCAGGGTTGGCTCTGCTCTGTTCCCCATTGTATTACACAAATCCACAAAGTCCACTTTCTGAGCTTTCAACCAGAACCCCTGGTCTTCATGCAATGGTGGGCATTGGTTCAAAGAATGAATTTAATGATTACGGTTTTGTTTTTATGGATCTAACTACAGTTTTAGACTCTTTAAAGTTTGCTTAGTGTTACATATGTTCATGTAACAAAGGTGAAAGTTGCAGTGCCTTACAGTAAGAGGGCCAGGCAAGGGTCAAGGTCCAGGAAATCAACGCTGACACTAAGACAAGGGCGGGAAAACAAGACACAGGTCAATAAGTAACAGTAAATCAGTAAAGAAGCTGCAGCCAGACAATAATATCTTGTATCTTGATACATGAGTCATCTTCAAATCTACAACATCAAACCATCGTTTGAACCATCATCTTTACGTTTGGAGGGGAGGGTGAGGCGAGGGGCATTCAGCTGGTTGCAATATGCAACCTCACTGCTAGATGGCACTAAATCCTACACACCAGAACACAGCGGAGATTCATAGGCTATGTACATAACCGCCGTGGAGCTGCTAACATAACATAAACAAGACTACAGGAAGATCCAATGTACAGCTGCACAGTTTAGACAATATGACAGTTTTTTTCCCGCCACACACGCAGCTTATGTACATGTCATTGAAAACAGGCTGTGACTTTGCAGTCCTGCCTGGAGTAGGAAGGTCGCTCGGCCATTGGGGCGGGTAGAATAGGTTTGAAGCCGGAGCTGAGTGAAGTCCAGGCCACCATGGGGAAGGGGAGAGCTGCCAGTTATAACAGAGAGAAGAAGGCTTGACTGAAAACATGTACAATACAAGGTTACACTTCCATTAGCGCCAGGGTTCTGAATTTGATATGAGCAGCCACGGAGTAAAGAGGAGAGAGAGGAGGGATTTTACAGTACAGAAAAACAGAACAAAGTCATGCTGAGGTAAAATATATGAGGTGCTTTTGTATTTCTATTTTATGACAACTTATGTCCTTGTTTGGCTTGTTATTATCTTGTAACCTATATAAAATCCTCAGAATTGGCTTCCTGGAATTTACAAAACAAATGAGCTCCACTAAAACTCCCATTAAAATTTACATTCACTGCAGTACAACCACTCTCCCTCTACCTGATCAGTCCTGCTTTAAACTACGCCCATCGTTATTGCTGTTCTGTACAGACCAGCAAAGCCATCAAATGTTTTTATCACTGAACTCTCCACTGTTTTAACCGCCCTTAGTGCAGTGTATTAACGTTCGTTTTGATAACACTGGCTATATTTTCACTCAGGATTTTAATGCTTCAGCCTAACACAATATGTGAATTTTATATCCCACACCGAGGCCCGTATTCTTGACTTAGTCTGTTGTTCTGGCATTACACTATATAACATCACCTCTTGCTGAACCACCCATCTCTGACTGTGAAGTTATTCAATACCAAGCTACCAGTGAGTAAATCGAGGGTGCATCGTATCATATCATATTACAGCAGCGTACATGTTAACCATGAAGGTCTCGTCGGTTTAACTGCCATAAACCCGGGTCGTGCTCCCACCTCATCACTTCTGGAACAGTCTATCTTCTGTGCTTGATACCTTTGCCCCTCTGTCTCATTTGCCTATACGCCTCCTTGGTACGCAGCTGAACTACGTCAACTCGAGGTTTTAGGTCAGCGCCTGGAGAGGCTTTACATCAAGACTGGACTTGCTGTTCATTAACAAATGTGTCACGATCATATTCTCCACCACAAAAAAAAAAAAAAACTCTCTCAAAAGCTAAAAGCTCCTATTATACAACACAGGGTCATCAAAACAGGGAGGAAATACCAGAACTCTTTTCTCCGCAGTAAAAAGGCTGCTCAGACCACTTGAAACCACCATGTGCAGCAACCTCTCAATCTCTTCCTTTCAATTCCAAAATCAACACACTTCATGAACAGCTGGTCTCTGTTAACACAACGCGGACCAACCTACACCAACCAAACTCACTGAAGCCCTGAAGGGCTGTAGGTTCAGTGTTAGGGATCTTCTTGTTCATTATCTACCTCCATACTCTTGGCAACATCTTCTGGCACTATGGTATTAATTTTCACAGTTATGCTGATGATACACAGCTCTACATGTCCACGAAGCCCACATTCACTATCCCCTCAGGTACCCTCACCGCCTGTCTCCATCTACAGATTCTTGACAAAGTCTGTGAGACAATCAACAGATTTTAAAGAGGACATAATATGCATCCTAATGTCTTTTTTCCATGTTCCATCATATGAATTGTTGTGGTTTTTGTTTTTATTGACAAATATTCTATTGTAGTGATTTGATGGAATCAATAAACATTTTAGTTATTTTACTTAACAATGGTTGTATTGGCTGTAATATTGGAAAATATTGTTAAAATTCAGATGTTGATTTAAGCTTGTTTGCCATTCGTGTCATTGAGGCAGAATCTTTTTTTTATAGTGACCATTGCAAGTTCAAATTATCTGTGTTTTAAAACATAAGCCACCACCACTCTTTGGTCTGTCAGTGTCTGTCCCATCTGTGATCACCAGGTCTCTGTATCAGAGTCTTGTTACTGTGCGTGTTTTCACATCAGCTTGTGTAAACTGATCCCCGTGTCCTGCGTGACAATGAAACTGCATTGGCTCTGCGCCTTTTAGAGTTATCAGCTGAGTTCGACTCCGTTCTTGACCATCTGTGTGACCAACAGGATGTTGTAAAGTTATGAAAAGGAAAGTTTACGGCATTATGAATTGTTTTAGAGCACCCTTACGTTGTGCAGCAGGGTTTGCCTGGGACCAATGTGCTTATCAAGGGACAAACTGAGGTTTACAAGTCTGAAGTTTTAAGAGTCAACAGCACAGCGGCCTGAGCAACACAAGGACAACCAGAGTTTGGCTCCAGGCAATATTTTCAGTAGAAGCACCATTCCTCATGATGCGTTTTTTATATGTACATTTGAGGGTGTGTGCCGGTGCTGTGAACAATGCAAATGTTGACTTTTATTATTAGGTCCGTGTCTAGGGAAATTCAGAAAAATGCAAAAACACTAGCAATGCACCACAATAATGAAAAGTATGCAATTCATAATCAGAATAGGGTAGACTAAATATTAACCTGGAGTTTGTGGAAAGCAAACAGAGCCTTTCATAATAGCAACAATACCGAGAAGTGACTTGTTTATTGGCTTTTTCACATTTGTTGACCCATTTTCAGCCGGTTTTGCATTCAACTCTTTGTGGTGTAATCCGTGTTTGTCCATGTATTTAAGCATTTTGAATGCACAAGGACCACTTCCTCTTTCCCCAACAGGTCCCATGGGGTTGACTAATCAACAGTTTGGCCACATGTTTTTATTTATTCAATATACAATGGTCCACTGGTTTAGTCAGACTCTACATTTATTATGCTGCAATCCCCGGACTATTTTTTTAAAGTTTAGTTTGTGTGTGACCTTCATCTGCTCGAGCCTGAGTCTGATGAAGTTTGATTATCTCCTGAAAATGTCTCCCTATTATGGTTAAGACTCTTACTGCAGGCATTTTGATTTGGTGTTAATAAATAATAATAATGGTGGTGTTCCAGTTAATAAGCCGAGTTTCCATCCAATGTAGGGCAGATATTAACCCAATTTACAGGAAATCGTCAAAAGGAAATGAATGCGCCTTTTATCCACTATTTGATATTATGTTTAATTATTATTACCTGGGCTATAATATGCATGTGTTTAGATTAGTGTACTATCATCTGGAAATAAAAAAATCTTTATGTTTTTGTGACTTTAGAATGATACAAAATAATTTTGCCTTAAAGTTGAACCAACTTTGACCTTTGAATGTCTTAACAAACTGTTCAAAGGAAAGAGTTATGTCTTCATAATTTCAGTACGTTAGCTTATTGATTGGTATTTTTATTGGCTGTGTTATTGCTCTGTCATTCTTACTTTTAAGAACTAACTCTAGAAGATAAAGTGAGTCTAACTGCCGTGGTTTGTTCCTTAAAAGCTGCTACATAGCGTTTTGTGTCACATTTCCAATAAACTGTGCTGCTTTCTGTTGCAAATATTGCTTGTCTGCAATTTTCCCAAATGTGTCATAAAAAGGCAAACAGAGCTGCAGCTAGTAAATTCAATGACAGATCTGAGCACCAGTGGTTCAATATTATTGTTATCAGTATTGTTCAAGGCCTGCCAAGGCACACTTTTGCTGGGTTATTGGATTATGCAGTAACTATTGTTCTCAGCTTCCAACCTGTGGACTCACGTTTAAATTCATCTGATGCACAAAGTTCTAGTTCTTGGTTATCATAAGTAAAAGAAAGAAGTTGGAGTTCCTAAATTTCCACTGGAATGCACGATGAAATCAGATTTCCAAAAGTCCGAAAAACCTTATTGACCCCAACCTCAAAATCCAAGATGGCTGCTCCATGCATACACACAGAACTGTCCATCTTGTATCTGAGGACATGTTGCCATGATGTTCGATGTGCTTTCCGTCATGTACTGGAAAGCAGTCATTCCCAGCACAGACATCCAAGGTAAATGGATCTCGCCATGCTAGGTAATTAAGACTAAATATCAAGGCTGACTGAGTAATTCAGTCAAATTTGATACAGGACATCGCCCCATTCGTTCCTGGGAAAACTGCACTACTGAGTGCATACGGTGAAAAAGTTTCCAGTTGCTTCCTTGCACTTCCTTACATTGTTTTTGGGCCCACAGAGCATGTGTACCAAAGTCCTTCTCCAGCCAAACCAGCTGAGAGCGTGACTCCGACTGACCGAGCCAGCGGACTTCCTCTTGGCGCTCTACACAATGGAATATCCAAAACATAAAACCCTTCTAGACTGTCCATATGTCATTGAACCACAATCATGTGTGTGACACATAGAAACACTTCATTTCCTGTGATTGTGTATGGAAAAATATCAAGGAATTAATAGTTGCAAAGCTTGCTATTTTTTTTGTTTATTAGCACTTATCTCAGCGTGCAGTTGAGGGTGATGGGGAAATACGTAATTCGCAGCCATTTGTTCATAAATTAAGCATTGGACAGTTGTGTTTTTGACCTGATTTTGGAGCTAAATGAAAAGTCAGGAAGCCACCAAAGTTTTTACACTTCATCCTGAGATGCACATAAATAGGTCAACCATCATGTTACTCATTCATGATCTCTGGATCCTGCCCGTGTGTACAGCATTTCATGGCAATTAAGATATTTCCGGCTTGATAACAGACCTCGCTGCTTGTAGCGGGCTGTAGGATGTGTCAGGAGGCCTCGGCGGAAGAAGCACACATGGTTACGCAGAACAACTCAAATCCTCTCCTCAGGTTGTGCTTTTTTAGTTCAAATTATATCCTACAAAAATCGGTTACCAATAAATTCAGCCTTTTATACATCCCACACGGGGGAATTTATCTTTTTGATACAGCCTGTTTGCATTGTTGCATTGTGTAAATAATTACTTAGGCAGTGACGGAAACAACTATCTTTGTTTGAGACTATTCATGCAGCTCATGTCTGTGTGTGACTGCACTGTACTGATATATTGTCGGCCCCGTTGTGAACACACTACACAGTGTTCATGCTGTTCTTTCTGAAATCATCTATTTTTGGCCAAAGGTTGAATCAAAAAACATCAGTGAACATTTTCTATCTGTAAACATCTGCTAAGATTTGAAGGCTGTGTATTGATGCAGGGAGATTCATGTATTGTAGTTATGTGTATGCAGGTTTTTTATTGAAACCAAGTAGTACTTCAGCAGCTGATGTTACTGATTAGAACACCTTCAAGGAGCTAATCAGCAAAGTCACCTGCTGCTGCTGCTGCTGCTGTTTTACTGAAACTTCACATGACTCCTCAAGGACACATGCTTAAACGGCTCTACTGCAGGAATGACAGGACACCGGGCTTTGTTCAGGCTGCAGGCGAATCGGCTTTGTCTCTCAAATCAAGACGAATCGTCTTAGAGATCATTTGCATGTGATCAGATTGGAAACTCTCTGCATGGGTTGCTCTGGTAACAGCATAGGCATCAGGAATGCCAAATGACACAGCCTCCTAGCGCGGGAAGACACCAATATGAGCCGACGGAGCAGGTGAACTGAGATGCATCTATAGAAATCTGTAGGAATCAGGTATTTCAAACCACGTGGTTTGGATCCAATTAAAAAATCGCATTTCATTTTTATTTATTTATTTATTTTAACCGTCCAATCTTTCTAAAAGCATTCTGGATATGCCAAAAACAGATTTGGTCTGCCAGTCTGAACAAGGTCTTGAAGAGTGTGCGTGTGTTTGCTGTTAACTTAATATAACAAGGTATCTCCTGACTTTCATCACATTAAGCCTAAAGGTGTAAAGTCCACTCACATCACATGCTAACTGTCCAGACGAAGTAGTACAATTAGCGATGCATGAAAACGTCAGTTCACTCTGGTGCTTCTGATGGACTTTGTGCCTTTGTAAATGTTTAGCTCTTGGTTGCGTGTTAAAAAATAATGTCTGTGTACTCTATATACAACATTTAGTACACATCTGACATGCGCACACACCACAGCTCAGCCTGAACTTCGCCTTTGCTTGATTCCAGCCAGTATAAATAAACGTGGTTTGAGGAACAGACGGACATTGAGTACTGTATCAACAGCTCTTTCTTTCACAGACATGTGGCACTGTGGGGCAGTCCTGTATTCGTAGGAATTTTGTCTACGTTGGTCCAAATTTGCACTTTATGTCCTGTACCCACATACAGTGCCAGTGCAGGGAGTAATGTTTGCTGTGCTGCATATGTAATGAGGCAGAAAGGGAGGTTAGATTTGCATGCTTCATGCAGGAGACTTGAGTTTGCGTCCCATCCCATTACAGGCCTGAAGGAAACATTTTCCTATTTGTCAACCACTTTCCCTAAACCTAATCAACCCATAGTTTATTTGCCTTTTTTTTTCTCTTGCCTTTTCTTTCTCCTGCTTTACAGAGTACTGCCTTCCATGGTGCAAGATCCAGAATTTTATTAAGCTTATTTTATTTTTATCAGAAGCAGATGGAGCCTAAAAATGTGTATCCAAATTATCTGTGTGTCGAGTTCATGTCGTGTGAGAAAGTAATAATTTGTCTGCAGCTGCCATTATTGGCACCGGCAAACGTGCAAATGTGAACAAATCTGTAAATGTGTTTGGTTGATGTCGTGTGGATGTGGAAGCACAGCTCTCTGAATTAGGGCTGTCAATCAAAAAGTCAAGTTGGAACAAATTCGAAACAACACGCACACATGCATATGTAAAGGGTAATGTGAGTGAGTGTGAAATACAGTGGGCTGTGACTGTCACGTAGGGACTGTGATCCATCCGTTGGTGGTTGGTATAGTTATATTTTCCTCTGCAGTGTCATACACTACCCGCACTAACTACAGCAGCTTTTTATAAAGTCAACAAATAGCCTCATCTCTGTTTGCTTGGCACCTCCATTTTTATTTCTCAGCGTAGATCATTGATCGGTCACCAGGGCAGTGAAGAATGCTCTCAAACAGTTTGAATTCAAAATGTCCAGTCTTTGAGCACAACCATATATTGTAGATCAAATATTTAATTGAACTTTATGTCCAAGTTTCGATTAAAAATGTGACTTAAGTGTTTTATGACATCCCGTTATTGCAGCCATGCAATATTCATAACGCAAGAAGTTCTGACAACGGCCAACTCGCCACTTCTTGTTGTAGATCACAATGGACGTCTATGAGCGGAGTTCCCATCTCATCTCCCCTTCATTTAAATTGTCAGTTGTCAATAAATATTAATAGATTAGAGAAAGGCTTCGATGCAAGCAGAACGAAATTATTAATGTGGAGGAAGTTGAACTTCCACATATGGTTTGGGGGGCTGGTTGGATTACGGAAGAGACTGTGCCCAAAAAGTAATAAATTTTATCTGAACATACCAAACTACAGGCTAATGTGTATGGTACAAAGTACGGTAATCGACATCACTTGTAGCATATGCCACATCTGCCATAAGACCACAGCTGGACTAGAAATCTCCAGAAATGTTGGGACTTCCTCAGATTTACGTTGTGAATCCAAACGTCTAGGTTGGGAACCATTGGTATATCGGTCATAACCACTGGTATACCTGGCAGTGTTGTGCTTGTAGGCTGAAGGTGTGACAGGTGTGTGATATGAGAGAGCTTTCATTTGTTGGCACCAACAATCTCCTGTGCTTCATTTCGATAAGCCGTGCTGAAGTGGTTTATTTATTCAGCTCAAAACCATGCGGCCATGGTCACAAGTGTGACATTTACTCTGTCCCTGATGATACTAAACTATTTAAAAACAGATAGTGAGAAAAGCCTTGAATATATATAGTTTGTCTCAAATTGTCCATTAGGAATTAAGTGAGAACTGGGACTTATATCTGCTCCAATTTCAAGGCTGCCACTTTTATTTAGGCCCCCTGTGCCGTTATCTTGATTCTGGCATTTTGTTTTAATGAAACTTTGGATGCTACAAGTTAGCGCGCAGCATCAATCACCTCAATTAGGCAAGAGGGAGCTTTGGTTATAGTGTGTGCATCCTTTATTCCTCCGTGCTTGTGTGTCGTCGGAGGCTGCGAAGAGAGATACCTTTTAGAATAAAGTGAACTTAAAAATGCTCTACATCTTGGTGTCCTATATTGAGTTGTTTGGCATACATATGTGCTGCTTTATAGTTCATACACTTCTGCAAATGTTGGAGATGCTAAATTTGCCCGTCTGGGTGTTGTCATTGTAATTTCTGCTGTAATTTTTCTCTCTGCACCGCACACATCTTTTCTGTTTTCGTCCCTTTCTCTTGTGCTACAGTTAGCCAAGGCCGTTCAGGAGAAAGGAGGCCCGAGCGCAATGTAAGATTGTCAGACGTGTCTGCCATCTGCAAAGAGGCTTGTCACAATCTGTTCCCTCAGCCATATATCTGGCTTCCTCCTGCAAATGGCTGCATCCTCTCCTGTGTTACATCCCGCTGCCGGTATCCACCAGCAGGGTCTCCTGAAGGTCTTGTGAAGGAGACAGCGGCGGGTCTACAGAAGAGTTTGTGGATGAAAAGTGTCTGTGAGAGAGGAGGAGGAGGATTGAGGTGTGTGTGTGTGTGTGTGTGTGGGGCGTTAAAAGAGATGAAGGGATTGCTGCCAAGCTGATGTCAGCATTAGGACTTAATCTAGCAGCCATTGACAGTTTTGGCTGCCAACACTTCTGATCACTGGATCATTTGACACAAATAAGGTGCATAGTGATAGCGGACACATTTTTGATTTATTGTTTTAATTTTGGCTAATGTGTCAAAACACCGTCTACAGAAAAAAACAACAACAATAGCTCGGTGTTAGTAAGCCCTCCACGCCCCCAACAGACTGCAACATCACTCCGGATGGCAGACTTCTTTGTGACTATGGTCCTGATTGTGCGACAAGCAACATCAGTGTCATCCCACTGTGGTAAATATGGACAGATGTACACGTGTATTTGTTCTGATTACATTAGTTATGATCAAAAACAGCCAAACATCAACCAGGTCACCAACAGCAGACACAGCAGCCAGCTAATATTACTGACTAGTCCAACAGCAGTCAGCCCAGCTCGGCGTCTGTCTTTCAGCCTTTTTTCACCAAGCTCTTGTTGGTCACTCTCTCCTTTTTTCTTCATGGCTTCCTCCGTCAACGTCCTCTTCAGTCTATGTCGCCTCTGCCGTTATGTCCATAGAGACTGCTGAGCCTGGTTACATTGCTCGCTTGCGCAGCTCCGGTTCTGTCATGACACCTGCTCTACTCCCCGACAGCATTCGGTCCCTCCGGTGGTCCACAGCGCCTGTGACGCAAACACTCACACTCGCCTGGCTTTCTAGCTAACAGCAGCTACAGTTCACAGCAGTTTATTTCACCATCCATCGGGAAACTCTGTAACAGAAGGTTGTAGATTATATTAATATCCCTGTTGGTTTTATAGAGCACAAGCACAACTCAAACACAAGACAAATATATAATCAGTGTGAACCACGATGTCGCTCCTCTTGAGCTAATTCTTTGACCAGGGTCAAGTCGATATCTGCCGTTCTCGCCTAAATTGTTGGACGTCATCGCCCTCATTTTCATTCAACGTTTCGGGCAATACTTCCTTCTCTTCCTTGCCAACAGTTAGATGAGAGGTTCAATATCACTCTCATATCTGTCCGGTAAATATGAATTTGAAGTCAAGAGACGGCTTTGCTCCATTTGCTTCATTAAGGTGATACGAGGACAATTAGATGTGTTTAGAGCATTTTTACGACTCCCCCAAGTCACCAAGAAGTCAGTTAATGCAGTTGTGTATCATTACTTGTACTAAAAGAATTATGTCTGAGACCTGTCTTATATAATTTGAACGATAAAGACAAAGAATAAACTGGTACAGGGTCAGCAAAATTCATTTAATATCTACAGAGAAACAGACTACACTAGGACATCACTGGCTTTCTCCACAGATTTGAACCTTTGGGAGAGACTGAGTTGCGTAAGTTGATGAAAGTATTATCCACTAGAACAAAGGAATTATACCAGGAGATTGTTAATCTAAGTGGTAGGTCACTGCAAATGATGAATTGACCCACTACGGCCCTAATACCTTTTTTGACATTGGATCCCATGGTGACACTGCAGCTGTGTCCCAGTTCCAACCTATAAAGTATGCGCTATATATTAATCTGCAAATGTTTTGGCAGTTAAATCATCTGCTATAAATTAGAGCAGCACTTACAGAAAGAAAATGATATTCAGTATGCATCGGATGTCAAACTATGCCTTTGGAGTGCTGCTGGCAGGGTAACATTTTGGGGGAAATGAGAACATTTCCGCCCCAGTAAGACTTTTATTTATTTATTTTGTTTGTGCAGGGTTGGGTGACGTCCAGGAACATTTCAAGAAACAATCACATGATGTTTTTTTTTTTTCAGTGTGCATTGCATTGTGGGATCGCTGTGTCCATCAAAGCGTGCTCATTAATCTGGCAAATTTAAGAAGAATACTGAAATCTTTCCAACCAGATTTTGAGTACATACTAAGGAACCAGGACACAGCTCAGATTTGTCTTTCAGGTCCCACGCTGAAAAGGTTTTGGGAGGTTTAGATCCCCCCCTAATTAAAATGGGTACCATGCCGCAGTTCCCAAACGTGCACTACCAGACATTTGCCCGAAGCACTAAGAAGGATTGTTACATAGCAGGAGATCTGTTTTCTACTTTGCCGGATGACACCTCTGAGAATGTCCAGGAAAAAAAGAGCATTTTGTCAGGCTTATATTTTACTGGCACATAACCCAATAACCCTACTAATGCACTCTTGGCCTGTGATTTGTTCTCGTTTGTCGGTGCAGAAAGTGCAAGGGTAAACACGGTGCTGAAACATGAGCCTGGAAGAGGTGGAGGAGCTGCATCGGCTGCTGCCCTCCACAACCTCCCATCAGGGAGAGGGCGGACAGGCCTGAGGAGAGATAATTAGTGCTCCCCTCATTGATTTGTGTAGATTAATGTACTTAAAAAAAAAAAAAAATAGGTTTCTATTTTTACTTGCTGGCGATGGCACACTGTGTCAAGTTGTTCAAGCATAAATATCCAGTATCAAAAGGTGTCCTTTCCAACAGCCAACAGACAGGATTTGCTGCATTGTTCTAATAAAGCACAATGTCACTCATTTTTTCAGACGTGTTTGTAGGTTCGGATACATAAATGGATGAGACTGGATGGTGGTAATATTGTACTTGAGCTCCTTTTTCTCTGCTGTCACCATCTGTGCCGTGAATCGCTCACTGCTTTAGTGTTTCTGCACCGCTCCTGGCAGTCAGAGATCATCTGTCAATCAGTGTGGGTGCGATACTCTGACGTCTCCTTTCTTGGATTTCATCTGCTGATGAAGTTTCTCTCTTTGCAGCTGGCGCTTTTTCCTCTCTCTCTCTCTCTCTCTCTGCAGTTCTCTTTATTCTCCACAAATGGGAAATCTCTGCAACGCATGTGCTCCGGACAATTATTCACACATGTATGAGACTTAGCAGGTTGCTTTTTCCAGGTGAGCATGGATCATACCTGTATCATACAGTGTGGTTTCTAAATATTAGAAGAGCAATGTATTTTTTATTGTTGTGGCTCGCTCCGCAGTCCAGGATGTTAAATATTAAATGAAACAACGATTAAAGTGGTTAAAGTGCCGACTTTCAGCTTTGAGTGTCACTAAAAATCAGATGAACAACGTAAGAGCTGTAGCTAGTTTAAAGGTCCGGTGTGTAGGATTCAGAGCGCTTTCACACCAGCACTGTTTGGTCCGCTTGAAATGGACCAGAGTTCGTTCTTCCTCGGATAGTCTGATTCATTTGGGCAGGTGTGAAAGCTCATCCGAGCTCTGGTCCGCCGAATTGAACCGAGTCCCCTGGACTACCCTGGTGTGAAAGTGTGTGTCATCTAGCAGTGTAGTTGTTGATTGCAACCCCGTCGTCTCATCCTCTTCCTGTAGGCATAAAGGAAAAACTAAGGAGGCTACGAAATGGGAGTATCTAGAGCCAGTGTTCAGTTTGTCCTTTCTGGGTTATAGAAACTTGGCGGTTCAATATGGCGGAGCACGTGGAAGAGGACCCGCAACACATAAAAGTCTCATTTTAAGCTAGCAAAAACATAATAATTGGTATCTTCAGGTGATTATACACTAACAAAAACTTAAAAGAAGAACCAAAGACAAAACTGTACAAGACTAACATATTAACCAAACAAAAGGCTGTACTATGTGTGCAGTTTTTGGAAATTTACTACAAAAATACAGTATTTAGAAACATATATGTATATATACTTTTAAAAAGCATACAGCTACCCAACTTCCTCTTCCTCCGCACAGATCTTACCTAGCAACAGTCAGATTAATGGGCCGGAATCAAAACTGTGCCAGTTAAAATATTTAAAGATTACATAATAACATTAAGTTAATAGTTTATTAGGTGTCTAATCCTTTGCAGCGACTGTTCGAAGTCTACAACCAACCCACCAACATCCACAGACAGTTATCTGATCCCTGGCGATCCTTTGCCAGGTCTAAAACTGTAGCTCTCTTTGCCTTCTGCTTTTTTTCTGGGTCATTTTGGTCCTCACAAGTGCACAATCAGTTGCATTGAGATAAGATGAATAACTTGGCCCGTCAGTAGGTTCAAGATAATCTGCTGAATTGTCCTAAAAAGAGGGCTAAGAGTCTTTAAAACTGAGTGTCAGCACTTTAACCACACAGCCGTTGCGCTGGAGTTAAAATGAGTGGAAAATGTGCCTCAGTACCAATCTACTGCACTGGAAGTCACTGCATGACATTTATTTGTGTGGAATGTTGCATTTTAAGATCATAATAATGGAAGCCTTATGTTAAAATTAGTGTCTGTGTGTTTTTGTCTACTCAACACTGGAGAAATTACACCTGATCATATCACATGGCATTAAATATTCTGCTCCCGGTGACCCTTGCCTCATTTCTCGCCCTTCGCTTTGTGTGACTAATGGCCAGAGAGCCATGCAAACAGCAACACACATCTTCACAAAGCCCTCCTAAGTGCCAACAGGCTTGGGTTTGTTTATCTGGGGCCTGGCAGGTTGGATGTCCAACAGTTTTCCTGCAATGTGGAGCGTCACTGTCAAATTACATCCATAAATAGATTTTGGCTCAACGCTGCCACCACCCTATCATCGAGTCCCTGAGTCCTGGCTGGAATCTGCCATATATGTCCGAAAGTGTTTGGGAGTTCTGCCTTAGCTGACGGGGCACAGCGGATGTTCCCTGCACCCTGTAGAACTGGATTTGTGTGGAGGTTGCTTCAAGTACGTGGATTTGGGATTTTTGCCCGACAAAAGACGAAAACAGTAAAAGTAGAAAGAGTTTGGGGGCAATAATAAGTTTCGATTTTGACTATTTTAAAGCTACATCTCCATCCGTTTTCTTCCACTCATCCAGGGTCGGGTCGTGGTGGCAGCAGATTTAGCAGGGCTCTCCAGACATCCCTCTTCCCAGCAACGCATTCCAGGGCGCTCCCAGGCTAGATGGGTATACATTAAATACATTTAAACACGTTTTAGCCACAAATCATGTTCGTTCCAGAGGCTATAGCAGTTTAACTAGGTAGGCTATGGTTTCCTTTTACTGAATTAAGCAAGCGCTAGGCTATTTATTCTCTACAACAGCCATGTAGACACGTATCTTGAGAATCTAGTTGCTTATCTCATGATCCAACTCTGATATTTGCATAACGGAAGTGGAAATATCTATAAAATGTATATATATATATATAATTTGCGATACATTTGGATGGAAACATGGCTAGCTACTGCCTGGCACTATGCTAATAAACTAAATTCCCAATTTATATTTTGTTATACCTGCCTACCTTAACTATCTTGCTTTACAATGCCAGTCACTGTGCTTTGGCTTAGTTTTGAGATCCGTCTAGCTGACAATTTGCGTTGAGAGGCAGCATTCATTATCACACAAAGCCATTTTCTGTGCTTTAAAATATTTTATTTCCCCTGCCGTAGAAATGAGCTAATGGTTTTTCAGTGGCAGCGGATGGCATTTATCATTTTCTTTGTCAAATTCAGTTATTCTTCACCTAAAACTTCCAGTAGGATTCATCAGTCATGCCCACAGAGAGGTATTAGTCAGGTTCCAGGTCTGGCTGTTATGGAAAGGTCAGGAGATTTGTCTCTTCCTCAAGTGTATTTTCCTCTTCTGTGGTTTTCTGAGGAACAGTGAGCTGTGATGTTAAAGCCGGTCCCAGCCTCCACTCCATCATGGCAGACATCTCAATCCGTTTCCACTGTTAGCCTTTTATACCACGTTTACAGCAGCACAGATTTTCAATACCGATCAGTCACTGCTCCTTTCCCCTTCATTCATCACTACCTCCTTCCTGCTATTTTTCTCTTCCCTCCTCATCCTTTTCTCCTTTACAGCGACCTGCCATCACTCCCTGCTTTCCTACAATGCTTCCTTATTCCTCTCTCCGGTAGCAAACCAGTCCATCTACCTCTCCCTCAGCTTTGCCTCACACCTTCTTTAGCCTTCCCTCTTCTTTCCCACTCTCATTTTCGCCTCCCCCCTCCCTCCCTTTCAGCTTTTCATCATTTGTTGAAGGGCTGAGTGCGGCCGGATGCTGGTAATCTGGCGCTCTGATTGCATAGGACATGCATGAATGCTACCAAACCTTGTTCCCAATATCCTCTCACTTTGAGTCATGACTTTAATCATTACTAATGGAGGGTGATGAATACCTGGGACCAGTTGAGTATTTCATGAATTGCACCGAGGCGGAAATTGGGCTTCCTTGTTTTCATATGTGGTGACTATAAGGTTTGATTTAATGTAAGACCCAGAGGCTGATCAGTGCATTGTTAGTGATACTCGAATATTTTTATTGATATTATGAGATATACTACTGAAAACTGATTTTAAATCTCTTTTGTACATTGGGGTGGGGTGTGATACCTGGACACCTGTGGAGATTACATGCATGAAGGAAACCCTTCATACACACACTGTAACCTTTCAGGCGGTAGCATGTGGTAATGTTATAATTTGGTGAAGTTCTCCGACACTGCTGTAGCAGAAAAAAAAGGGTGTTGATCTTTCACATGGCTGAGAGGGTTGTTACTTAGAAATAAAACTGCAGTTTCTGCCATTAGAAATAGCAGTTTGACCAAATAATACAAGCTTAAACAAGTAAAGATTCAGATCTCATTTGTATGCCTCCTTAATTATTTTGTTGTTGACAGTCTTGCCTTGTGTTTTCTACTTAGCAACATCACAGTTTTCTTTTTTATTGTGCTTCCACTCAGGTCTCAAAATGACAAAACAGTGAGTCAGATTTAGAAACGAGAATGTGCAACAGATAAAAGGGTAAAGAAATCTGGTATACAACAACTTTATACAAAATTTGAACAGGCTGAAATGGGACAGTATAAAAGTTGGTTTAGATTTGTTAAAATGGGCATGTGCAAATATCTTAAATGCGGCTGAACAAAACAAAGCAGGGACAAAACTCGCTGCCTGTTTGTGTGTCTTCAGATGGATACTTCAAGATGCCGTCTGTTGCATTTTCCACAGACTGAACTTTTATTGAAAAAAGATGCAAAATTGGGTGATTGTGATTGGTGAAAACGGCCTCGTTCACGTGTATACTGTAGTTTACTTGCAATAAAGAGGACACAGAGAATGTGGATCGTGTTCAGGTTGTTGAAGGGTGCACTGTGCCCTGATAGCAGACTCTAATCTGTTCAACATGATGTGGCTCTTTTTTTCTTTTTACCTTAACGCACTGCTAAACATGTGAATTTTGGAAATTAAGAAGGCTAACTGTATGCTAACTGAGGGGGGCGGTACTAAATCAGTTTGAAGCAGGATTGGTTAGCTTGGAGATCCTGTGCCATAATAAACGGAAGCATCTACCGTTTTAACGGTTAACCAGCTTGGGTTCAGCTTCTACAGATTCAGCCAACACTCAGTGCAACCAATGCTAAATGAATAACTAGCTCACTTATAATAACAGCAACTGCATTAACCTTGACTGAATTAGCCGACCATGGCTATCTGGTTGTGATGTTATGTAGTGGCGGTGGTGCATTTGCAACATTCATGTCCTCTGTGCTGCACAAAGTTTTTGTATTTAGCCTTTCGGTAACAGTAAAGAACCGTTTGTGGTTGCACACTGGGTGTGACGAACAGTGCAAACTTCCTGTTTTTATGCCCGTTAGCCACATCCTGAAGAAGTGCTGCCACAGCCTCCCACTCGAGGTTGTTACATGCATTATACTTTATATAAGAAATGGTCTATAACAATCTCACACAGGTTCCTCCAGCTAACCAGTCCTGCTTCTGACTGATTCAGGACCACCGCCTCATTTAGCATATGTAGAAATCTAATATTTTTCATTAAAAAGTGTATTAATTTTCCATCTGTTTGAGTATTTATTTATTTATTTTTGCATTTATTCATACTGCGTTCCTCATATAAACATACACGAATGTTGCCAAATCAAAAGCAGTCGACTCAGTCAACTTTTAAACTCATCATTATCAGATCCGACTTCAGTCATTTACAGCAGATCAGATAATTTGGCTGCTTGATTTTATATGACATAAATAATGTTTGTCTCAGATCTTCTTAGGCATGACTTGTCTTTGTGGTTCATTCGTACCTTTCCTGTTTCATTTCTTGTTTCCACTGAGTTCATCACGTCACTCCGAGTACTGCTGAGCCATCGAGGCACCTTAACTGACACCTTGAACAGAACCTTTAAGTAAAAGTTGTGCCTTGTACTGTCAGCATCCACTCAGCTCCAGCATAACAGATTAAAGATGGTACATACTTCTGGAGAATTTAAAAAATAATGACGTGATGTCTCCTTTAAAATCTTCCCAAACTAGATAGCCGCTGCTGCTGATTGCACAAACTCTCTTGCATGGCTGCATACAGAGAAACAAATTAAGCAGTTGTTTCTTTGCCTGTGGCTCCAGCATCAAATTCAGCGCACTGTGTGGTTTATCTGAGATGAACATCTTGATATCCTCTCTCTCCGCTGTCTTCAGCTCCCTCCTCCCTTAAGATGCTTCTGCTTAGTGATTAGCGGCTTAAAATACACCATTGTGTGAACTTTACCCATTTTACAGCTCCCTAAACAGAATCAGTCAGTTGTACAGGTGATTAAAATGAGACTGACAGATGTGTAGTGAATTCTGTGTTGCACCAGTCCCTGCTCTCCATTAGTTTATTTATTACCTTGATCTGATATAGGCTACTTAAAGTCATCACCCAATTATATATGCTCTTTTTGTTGGTGGCCCTGCAGCACTGGAGTGTGTATTTATTTATTGCCTTCCTCAATCCCAGCACACGAAAACACACGCTCTGGCTGAAAGTTCAGTTCAAAATCATATGCATTCATTTTTAATTAAAATCTAAACTCGGCTATTTTGCTGCAGAACATTTTAGATTCCCCGGGGAAACTAAAGAGTACAATGTTTAATTCATTTTTCCATCAGCCTTGAGATTGTTTGTCTTCACAGATGTTCTACCTGACCTGAACTTCTCTGAATGTTTTTACTTTTTCTGTTTGGAAGTTAATGCATTTCTCCAAGGTCCACTGAATACGGTATTAACTTTTATTAACCGTCAGTTGTTATGCTTGTGAAAAATGCACATTATTTGCCTGGTTTGTTCAGAACATTTTCGATGCACAATTGTTCAGTAACAAAAGCAACCAGTAGTTTTACTAAGTGACGCATTTTGCAACAGTTGTTTGCAAATAGATGAAGGCAACATGTTTATACCCACGCTGTAATGAAGCTGGTTAGAAAAGATATCAAGTTGGCCTATGTAATGAGAAAGTCACTGTAGCAACCCACCCAGTCACGGGCTAAAACAATCATATTGGGCCAAGTGATATTAAATTTAACTGGCAAGAGTTTTTATGTTTCCATGGAGAAATATGCATTTCAGTTTACAGTAAGTGGAGAATCAAAGTATGCCAACCTAAAGCGATCATCTCTTTTTTTCTGGTATTTTCGGGTATTCTTCACGGTACACTAATTTAGCATCCAGTGAAACGTTTTCTCGTTTACAACACCGCCGGGGTGGAGTGATTGCTGCTACATGCACTCACTGATTACTGTACAAAAGCACGACTATAATCCATGAATTTGGTGAGACTGGATCATATTTTATACTGAATATATTTGCTGGTTTTTCCCCTGAGGCTGCTCGGCTTCAGCTCTGTGATTTACAGAGTTTCCTGATGGACAGATAGCTTTAGCCTAAAATCTTGCTAAAGCAGCTAACTGCTAATTAACTGTTGCCAAACTGAATCTGCTGTTAGCAGGCAACAGAACCGGGCCACCGCCTCTGAGACCTCCGAACAGGGAATTATGCTACACTACGGAGGTGATTTACAGACTTTCGTGATGGAGTGATTGCTGTGTAGTGAACTGTTAACTGTTCTGTCTGAAGCAAAGAGCACCATATTTTTCATCTTTGTTGACTTTTTACTCTTCTGTTAAAATGGGCATCTATCAGCAAGGTATTAGCTTCTTCAGTAATCAGCTAAAGTACAGCTTGTTCTTTGTTTGCTATGCAACAGTTACACCCAACAGTCACTGGGTGTAAATCTTTAGTAACAACTCTATTTAACAGCTTGTTTGTGTGCTGCAACACGGTTTGAATTACGAGCTTCTGGTTTCCAAATTAGCCTTTGCTGCTAATAATTGTTACAGCTGTAACTTTTGAATGCAACACATGGGTAGACAACAAACAAACACAAAGTAGTAACAAAATAATTTAGTGACAGCAAAGAAATCCAAAAGAAACACAAACAAGTAGACGGGAGGAACCAGTCAGTATTGTATGAAGTGGATGAATGAAATGTACTGTATGGCTGCTAAGTAAAAGTAAAACACAACGCCTAGGTGTGTCCCATCCTGCTGTTTAATTCCCTAATTGGTCTGCAGCCCTGCACACATCAAGCAAAGCAACAACAGGGTGAACAGTGAAGAGGAGCTGCCAGATAATGCTAACATTAGCAGAATATGGATAACATATTTGATGTTTTGTGATTGAGGTTCCCCCGTTAAATCACACACACACAACTGCAAACAAGATGAATTCAGTACATTTAATTGTTAATTGATTCATTGCACATTTGCTCAAGTGCAGAGTCATACTCAATGTAAAGCTTTAAAAAATACAATCTCAGTCATCTCTGATGTGATTCTGAGTGGTTTCATGTTGACTTTTGTTTTTTTCAAAATAAAATACAGTATATGACAGATAAACCTTTTTCTTTAGACTACTATTCTTTGATAAATCTGTAAAGTAAACATTGAGAAACAGGGCAGCATAACTGGTCAACGTCAAAGAAACTTTCATTCATAGTTAGGTAGTGTAACTGTCGACATAATACATGTGCATTTCCCTTTTTGTCTGTGTCAACACGAATTGTGTCTTAACTTTTTATTTTTTTATATTTTCTAGAATGCGACATACTGTACTACCCTTCGAGAGGAGAGCCCTCATATTTACTGTAGATTGAATTACCACCTTTCTGTTGGCACCTGAATTATCATAAACACCACTCTTGAGCAGCAGCACTTTTTTGTGAATGCTCCATGTCACACGTCCTCCCTTTCAGAAACAGCTCAACAGGTTTACGATACTTAACATTTTTCCTCAACTTAAAAAAATAGTTTGAATCATTGACTGTACACAATACCAAAAAACAATGTGCTTTTCCCCCATATATAGTGCTGAGTTCAACATGCCCTCCACCGGCTTTAGTTACAGTGCGCCCATCTCCCTTTTTTTTTTTGAGGCGGGTGGTCGTCACAGGATGCATCAAGGAGGCCTCTCTCCGTGAAACTTTCGGTGTCTGTACCTGCCATTCTTTTCCTTGGCCATGTTGATGCAGGCGTTGTGCTTGTTGCTCTGCAAGTGGTTCCAGTACTTGATGAGTTCATTGGGATGGAACTGATGGGATGTGATCAGGTGACTGTACTTACAACTGGAGTAAGACACCCGCCAATGGTTGAAGAGGAACTCGTTGGGAGGGGGCGCGGGGTCGATGCGTAGCTTCGCCAGACAGATCCCGACGTAAACGTCCTCCAGGTGCAGCCTGCGTATGCTGAGGGAAGCCTGGTAGATCAGCTCGGCCATGTCCCCTGAGAACACGTACCCCGTGCCGGAGCAGAATATCGGGTAGCGCTCGCTTGGGTACAGCTCTGGTGGCATGTACCACTTGCTGTCCTTGTTCCGGTTTGGTGCATAGCCCCTCATCAGGTAGCCAGTGAAGTACCTCTGCTTGGGAGGCAGCTCTGGCTTCAGCAGCTTTTGGATGAGATACTCCGTATTGACAAACATGTCGCTGTCTGTCTTCATCACATAGGAGGCATGCGGGCAATAGGTGGCCACCCAGTTCATGCCCATCAGGGTTTTGATGGTCAGGTTGTAGTAGGTGTCCTGATAGTCCTGTTGGATGATGTCATGGTGAACACGGCTCTCCTCCTCTATGCTGCTCTGGAGGATGTCTGAGCTCTTTCCTGTGCCAAGCAGGAAAAGACGGACAAACCCTAGTCCCATTGCTATGCTTTCATTCCCCCATGTCTGCCGGATGGCGTTGCGGGCATCGGCTTGGCCGGGTTCTGCAGCGATTAGAAGGATGAGGAAGGGAGTGCTGTCCCTACACTTGAAGGGCTCGTTCAGGATGTACCGGTAGGGTTGAGCGCTGAGCCTCCCTCCCACACCCATCTCCTTCTGTAAACTGTTGTTAGTGCTCATGGAGTCCCCAAGCCCCATTACGCCCATTTTGGCTCCACCCCCTGCTGCCTCCCCCGCTGCCCCGTCCACTTGCTGAGAGCTGAGGTTTAGCAAAGGCTTTGGTGCTACATACCCTGTCTCCCTCCACAGGCTCCTCAAGGAGTTGCTCTGGTTGGCTTCTCCCTTGGGGCTGCGGAAGCCCCTCACGGTGTAGGCCAGAGGATTCTCCCGGGGCCCACTGCGTCCCGGCAGCCAGTCCTGGTGGCTGAAAAATAAGAAGAGGGTGAAGAGCAGAGCCAACGAGAGGAGGCCGGCCACATGGGTCCGAAAGAGGGAACGCTTGACGGTCCAGGTCATCTTGATGGGACAACAGTGCCGCCGTCTCCACTGCATGGTGCAGATCGGGGTTGCAGGAGGCTGCTGCTGCTGCTCGAGAATGGGCGGCGGCGGCGGTCACATACAATCACCTCAAACATGTGGTTGCCAACAGTCAGAGGGTTATCTGAGCTGGCAGATGGGTTGGAGTGAGCCTCCTGGTGGAGTCAGGGGAATGTTTGAGCCCCTTAGTGCAGCTTGGAACAGGGTTAAAAGGGCTCCTGATGGAGCTAGGAAGGCGATGATTCTCTAGCCATGGAGGCTTCTCCCTGGTGTTTCTTTGGCACTGTAGACAAACACAAGATCATGCTCTATGTCTTGTCTCCTTCAGGATATGATAAGGGTCACCTCCTCTGTGTTTTCTCTCTCTAATCTGGAAATAGAAAAAAAACAAACAGAGAAAGTCTTGGTAGTTGTTCAAAAAGCATCTCATATCCACCGGCACAAACCACAAGTCAATTGTCTGAGTTGCTGATGTGTTTCTTATCCTACTTGTGGGGGTAACCGAGCTTATTTCTTAATCATTTTGTTTATGGTTTGTTTTGACACACTCGTTCTGGTTCTGAATTAATTTCTTGCAGATGCAAAAAGCCCCAATTAAAGCTTTCTGTGGATGCGGTGCCCGCTATGGTAAATGGCACTTTTGGTAAGCTGAC
This sequence comes from Miichthys miiuy, assembly GCA_036365135.1. Taxonomy (NCBI): domain Eukaryota; kingdom Metazoa; phylum Chordata; class Actinopteri; family Sciaenidae; genus Miichthys; species Miichthys miiuy. The sequence goes on from CM071609.1 coordinate 2,922,533, forward strand.
TTAACATTTTGAAAGGGAGAAGCTGAATCAATATGACAGTGTTGTAGCATCTTTGATTGGACAGGAATGTGGAACACAGAAGGCTCTGGGGATGCGGCTTTGTGAGGAAGGAAAATGGGAGATTTAGAAAATTTTGTGGAGAACAGGTCAGTGACAGAAGGGAAGATTGCTGCTGTAAAAGTGACTCTGCATCTGTATGGTTGAAAAAAGACCACAACCAGATGTGTGCCTAGTTGCTGAGCTACGGTATAACACATATTTTCAGAATAAATCAATCTAACAGTAAACACGATAGAATAAATGATCACATCTTCCTATTACTCTACACAATGACAGAAAACAAGAACATTTCCAAGATAATCACAAACTCATCTTACAGTTAAACCATCTAAAAATAGTAAAGAACAGAAAATATGGAGTTCTTTGTGGAAAATATGAGCCGGCTGTCTAGTGCCGGGCATGGTGAGATGGTAGTTGCTTCTTGCATGTCATTATTCAGCTTAATGCCTCAGGCGTAAGTATAAATTGCAGGTTTGCTCAACGTGGTGCCGGCTAACGCTACACTGAGCCGCTTGGGCGAGTGAGTGCCATCAGCCCCCCACTGTGCATCGACAGCTAGGGAGGAGATGCATCTGTCAAAATGAGTTTTCAGGGTCCAGCAGGCAGTGGCGTTGAAGCCTGTGCCAGCCTCTGGCGATAACAGCCTTCACCCACAATTCATCTTCCACCTTCAGCTTATCAATGCTGCCTACTGTGTAGGTGAGACCACCCAGGATGCTCAATCTTTCGGCCGCGAATACAGGAGGTACAAGAGACATGCGCATGCAAATGCACTGGCAGGCGTTCAGCAGCTCAGACAGAATGTGATGTGACTGACTGCATCTGTTGCCCACAGGGAGCTGTGCACAGAGGGAGGCACAAAGGCGATCACGGGCTGATTCTATGATTTTCAACACCTCCGACATTAGCCAACATAAAAATGTTACGAGCTGAATTATTCATCGCGAGTTAAGCATCGCAACAGTCAACCATTTGTGCCTAACCCCGGCTTGGTAGCTCGTCCTTTACTATGAGGATGCAATGCAATAACACAGCTATAAGGTTTGTGTTTCAATTTCTTTATTGCTCCTTAAAGTCAGTGTAAAGTAAGAACAAATATGTGTTCTGAGTTTGTCAGACCAACGAAGAAAGTGTTATTAACCACTCAGCCAAATTTGAATGATTAAACATATTATAAGTTTATGAAATCAGGTGTCAAAATCAGGTAAAAATGAATTCTCAGCTCCAGGGCTGTGGGACGTGGCACCAAAGCCACGCCCACTCATGGGAGCAGTCGATCAGCCATTTTGAAGTGACTGAAACGTGTCAGACGAGTTCAGAAAATGACATGACTAACTTTAAAAAACACTCTGAGCGCGATGAATTCATCTCTATCTCTCTGCTCAGGGTCTGAAAAGTCGTGAAAAACTGTTTGAACCTCCACATTTCAGTAATATATCGTTCAAAGTCTTTTCACATGTTTTCAGCAACAATTTTACAACATATTTAATGCGTTTGGAAAGAAATCTCTTGCACAGACTTTAAACGCCATCCTAATTTAGCAGTATAATCTTAAATTCAGGTATCTTTCCTCGTCTACGTCAGTTAGCTAAGGCGAGCTAGCTTACCTACTACCAGCCACAAAAACATAATTCATGGTTGCTATTTCGGAAACCATAAAACCTGTGTCATCTCAGTCCAAGTTGTCGATACCAAAGTGACAAGAGAGTCAAGGACGTGACAGGATACGTTGCTACCGTTTACAATGCCAGTTTGAGGTTGGTCATTAACTGAAGCAGTTAAAAATTCCCTTGGTTATATTTAGTTGATACTGAGTTGAATCAGGGGCAGCTGGACTTGGTTATAGATCCATGAACCAAGTCCAGCTTCCCCCTGACTGAATTCTTCTCAAACAAAGACGACCTGAACCCTCACAGACCACCTTGCTTACACCTCTATAGATGGTTTTGCTCATGAAGAAAAGATGCACAAAAGCACAAAACTCACTGTGCATTACACATAATCGCATGCACACCAAATACTGCACACGTCATTTTTTTTTTTTTTTGCCTTCACAGACACACTAACACAAAGTCTAATGGAGAGCAGGCTTGGCGAAAAACAAACACACTGCGCACATAATAACTCTTGTGTGTATAGACTCGCACAAAAGATGCATGTGCACATCACACATAATTATACCGAGACCAGACACATTCATCATCGTTGCTGTTGCACACGCACACCCACACACACACACACACACGCCAGCAGAGACTTACAGGTTGTACTAGACTCTAGTGAATATTAATTTAGCAGCAGTCCAAGTCTTGCACCCATCCTTCCTTCCTGAGCGTGTTAATTTATTGACTGCCTGCGTTTCCTTTTTGTTTATTTGCTCGCCTTTTAATAATCTGCGGATAACGAACACAACGTAGCATTCTGTCGTGCAAACGCTACATGCCGGTTAGTGTGAGGCAGATTTTTTTTTTTTCTAAACTTCCGATTTTCAATCCCTGCTATGTTTGCTCATTCATCATGACAACTGGCAAGGAACACGATAACCTTTTCAGGCGAGTGTGCTTACCCAGCGCAAGCAATTACAGGAGAATGAGAGGGGCCAGGGCCGGCTTTGTTTTAAAGGTTAACATACTTTACATCGAAGCATATCCAGTGCTTGAGAGATTTCTGCTGTCAACTAAATGAACATCTAGTTACGTGAGCTCTGATGAAGTGTGCACACAGAAAGAGGCGTGTACACACACACACACACACAAATACGCACGTACACAGAGGCACACATATTAAACGGTTGCCCACACACACACACACACACACACCCCACTCATGTCCACCCACCCACGACCACGACAGGTTGAGTGTTTTTCGAACGTAAAATGCCAGTTTCACCGGGAGATCAGGCGTCCATTTTTTTTTTTTTTTACTTTTTAGCAGTTCCATTTAATCTGCCAATGCCTCTCCTCACTAATTCATTTTCTTGCCTCCCATCAATGTCACTTCTGTGCAAGCCAATTAGTTACACTAGCACTAATTAAAGCCCCAGCGATTCTGCAGCGGTCAATAATCAGAACGAAGGCTGGGGGGGGGGTTGACACAGTGACATACTAGGCATACATTATGGTGTTGTCTCTGTCACCACGTCAACCACAAAACTGAACAGAGAAAAAACATCTTTGACAGTGAGGTATGAACACTTAAAATGAATGCTGTGTTTCCAGCCTGATCTGTTTTGGCCTATTTCCTCAAGTCAAAAAATACAGCTCCCATTTGTGAGCCGTTTAGAGGTTAAATTCTGCTTTATTGAAACAGGCGTGACTGATTATGTGGCTGAGTGAAGCCCCCCCCGTTCTGTCTAATAACACTGCCTCGAAGCGACGGTCCTCATTCAACCGCAAACGTTTATGATTTATTTTAATGTTAAAGTGTGGTTGTAAGTGCGTGGCCTTCATCGGGCCAAAGAAAAAAAGCATGAATTCTTTGACAAAATAACACAGTAATGAAGAAATTGTGACTGCTGTGGGTGAAGGAGAGAACCCTCGCTCCTTCAGTTCCAACTGCTATTAAAATTATTTTCTGAATTCATTTATTGTTTTGCCTACAAAGTGTCAAAGAATACTGAAATATTCATTTTAATTTCCCAGATGCCAAACAGTCTAAAACCTTACAATATTGACTGTAATTGCTTCAAGGCAGTGCTATTCTACTAAACTGAGCACATGCTCAAGAACGTCGTTTATCTTTTGTATGTAATTTTAGTTACTGTATGCACCTAAGTACGCTTTCTGCATACTCGTACTTTTAACATCAACGTAGGACTTGATGAATTGCTATAGAATATATTACCCAACAGAATAAAGTAGCTCCACCTTGTATAATCTAATCTAATAAAAAATAAGACTTGTAATGGAATATTTTTACACTGTTGTATAAATACTTAAAACATCTAAATACTTCTTTCCACAAGTCTTTCTTTGAACGTGTTTTCGGCTAATTTTGAGTCATATCAGATATATATGGTTATATATGGTTTCTGATGTCACAAAATGCGAAGCAGCCGGCAGATATAGATGACTAACTTTCTCTATGTACTCACCAAAGTTTTCAGGAAGGTTGTGCTATCAGCGTCAACGCTGAAATGTTTTATAGGAAATGAAAACTGTGAGTCGTGCAGGGCCAAGATTGGCGCGGCCAATCAGAGGGCCCACTACGCAGCATCACGGGCTTTCAAACCGGAGCCACCAGAAAATCCGGGTGGCTTGTCTTTGACGTCTTGTCGTCTATGGTGTTTGTAAGCTTGCCTCATTATTAGGGATGCACAATATTTATCGGACCGATAAAATATCGGCCGAAATTACGTCATTTTTTTTATCGACCCGATAGGTTCATTTTAACCGATAAAAAGATCCGATAAATTAATGAAATTGGGGAAATTGTTTGCAGGCCGAGTAGCCCCAAAAGCTATCGCGCCTTATTGGCAGGACCCAAGCCTGGCCCCGTCTCTGCCAGACTAATAATGAACATGTCTTCACCAGTGTGGTCGTTTTTCATAGTGGCAGAAGATAACAACAGCATTGCTGTTTGCAAAAGTTGTTCAGCGAGGATTCCGAGAGGAACAAAGAAGACTTTGAGTTTTAATACGACGTGATGTTTGAAACATGCGGTATTAAAAGAATATGAAGCAGCCACGGTAGTAGCTAGCGGTGCAGCTAAGGCTACAACAACAGAGTGTGGATGTCCCGATTGGTGGATTTTGATGATTGACACCTACCGACCAGTCAGAGTCAGGAGAATCGATTAGCACCACCCACATCCACCTTGACGATCCAGAATGAAGTAACCCCAAAGGTAGTATATCGCACCAAGAGGTCACACTTCACTTTCAAAGCCCCAGGACCTTCGTGATTGATTTCAAACTAAAGCAGAGACATAGGAGTAGACATTAGCAGCGTTGGAATAGAATAGTTTGACCACAAAACAGCAAAGATAAGACATACTGTATCGTTTTGTGGTTTTTTTTTGCTACTCTTTGGGGGCTAGCTCGCCGAGTTTTCATCGCACAGCGATGAGACACACGTCTTCGTAATCAGCGGAGTCTCTGCTTTCACGCGACGTGTGTGTGGTTTGGTTGAAGTGGTGCAATTAGCAGAAGCGCTAAAGTGGACAATGCGCTGTTTTTGTTGCATGCTCAGATAATTGCTTGGGGATTGAACTGGGTTTCGTTTGGGTAGCAATGCTTGGCTTGGCTTCACTTTGGTATGCTACATGTTAGGATTGGTGCTTCCTAGCAGACGCTGATCGTCTGTATTGTGCATGCATCTCACGCTGTTCCCCGTACGGGGGTTGAAATATGAAGTTATCGGTTATCGGTATCTGTATCAGCCATGAGAAGCAGGAAATAATTATTAAGCGAGAATCACACCCCTAGTATCTGGTCGTAACACTATTACATCGGAAAAGGCGCGTGTTTAATTTCAGACTCTGCCCTGTTCTCAATCTACACCGAGTCAGGAATCAAAAACCAAACCCAAGTATGAAGAAATGTCTTTTGTGTTAGTAAATCTTTCTTCCTGCATTAGTTTTGTTGGCAAGAAACACCTGAACTAGTTTCACTTGTGACTGAGTTTTAAGGATTTCATATCTGTGTTTGTTCTCGAGGTCATGCTGGGCTCGTCTTAAAAAAAAAAAAAAAAAGAATCGTCTGGGGGAATTCAGTCCAGTGGGCTTTGTTCACTTGAAAATTACTGTTGGAGAGTCCACACCTCTCTCCTCTGTGCTGATGCCGTCTCATCTTAATCCCTCCCTGCCGTGGTCACTTTCCTCGCCTCTGTTCCACCTTCACTCACTCTCTCACTCTCTCTCAACCATCTGTCATTTTCTGACTCTTGTTTACCACCCGAGTTCACAAAGAGTGCCAGGAAAACAAGTGAAATAGAGGCGAGGGGTTGCTGTTGCTCTTCCTAACTTTCACCGACTCACCGGCAAAATCTTGCACAAATTGCTATGATTAATAAAACATAAGAGAGAGGTTATTTAACATGTTGTTACAGTATTTTTTCATGCAACCATTTATCTTGTTTTTAGCTATTTCAATGACTATCCAACGATTTCTCCATTAAGTATCTATTTGACCTGTTTGATTAGCAATTCAAATGAATCATCCATTACCTTTAGCTATCTATTTCAACTGTTTATCCAGCTAATTCTAACTCTGCCTGCTCTCTCGATGGCAACATGTGGCGTTCAGGTTTGCACAGCTTATTCCAACCATATGTTCAAAAAATGTATGTCCACGTGTTTTTTCAATGTAACCCAAGCAGCCCCGAGGAAAACACTGCTACGGGAGAGATAAGCTACGTTCAAGACCATTTGTGGTTTTATTTAAATAGCAGTTTGTATGTATTTATGAACAATACCGTTTTTATTGCATTCTATTTGCAACGGATTATATATTGTGTAACAGCTGGTTTGTTGAATCACGCAGACTAACCGACAGCTTCAGTCGTGCAGCTGTTCTGAAACATCTGACTCAGAGATTTAGGCCACATCCCAAATACAAGTAAAGTCTTTAAAACATCGAAATTATGTCTGGTTTTCATGAGAACACATCCACGATTCCAAGAAACAGCCTCATTAAAAACTCTAAGAAAGGGATCAAATGTTTTTTTTTTTTTGCATTTCAGTGAACTGACCCTTTTGAAAATGTGCCTCAAAAATGACTCAACTGAGATAGGACCGCTGGGAGAGGGGAGGGTTGCGTTCTTAGCAAGTGTTGCAGATCAGATGATTTTTTTCCATCACCAATGGTTGGTCAGATCTGGGCCATGCCACTTGAGCCACCACCATCATCACACATCACCATATCTGATCGTTGAAGGGTCAGCTCATCCGAATTAACCCAAAAAAAAAACCAAACATATTTTCTCACTTAGCTCTCTCTGGCGGTATCTAGCCGTGCACACAGTCTGATTTGATCCTGTTTTAATCGTCAGTGAGACTTTTGCCTCCACCCTTGATAACAATGCAGAACCCAGTGACGTGCCAGCTAAGAATTACAGGAACTTTGTCTCAGACATTTTTCTGTTGACAGATAATCAGCAGCTACTTTGATCACTTACTATTTTATTTTTTTTTAACATTTTAACAACAGAGATTTTTCATGATTCAGTGGCAGCAAACTGACAGTGGACTTTAGTTTTTTTTTGCATCTTTTTCTGATTCTTTTTTGAGCGAACAAACGAATCATTTGAAATGAAAGCAGGAAACATTATTTAACCCCGACGAACCTTTTTACATGCATCATTTCCAAGGTGTTGAGTAAATTTAAGCCATTTCACCTACACTGTGATGAAATGGAGGCAGAAATCTCAGGAAATCTCAGAAAACTTCATCCGATGAAGCCAAAACTAGTGCGAAGATGTATTTTCGGACCCTTTAGCACAGCAGAGAAATATATAACGTAGATGGCACGGTGCAACATTTAGATTTGTTTGTCCTTTAAATCAGGCCGTAACAAAAAGGATCGAGCGGCCTCTTCAAACTGGACTCAAAACAAAAATACAAGAGACCTCTGGGAAATAAAGCTTTGGATAGCTCGGAGCTGCTGTAGCTGTAGTAAATATTATATGACAGTGATTTTCTTCCACTCTATGCGAGTGATATCTAACCCTTGTCATTGTGCCGCTGCCAACTTTTTTTTTTTACCACTGAATTGAATTCTAGCAGTATTTTTCTGCTTCTCTTCGTTAATGAAACCCGGCTGCGTCATTTAAGTTTCTTTTTTTTTTTTTTTTTAACTGAAATGTCCGTTTCATCACTTAGCAGATATTCCTAAGCATGCAAAAACTTCAGTGCCAAATAGTTGAGGCAGCTGGATGTGATCAAGTAAAAAGCCCTGTTAATTGAGCTGGATCAATGGGAACTCCCTAGCCTTGGCAGGTCCAAGAAGGGGTTTTCCTAAAGTTAAATGAATACAGTATCTCCTGTTTTATCACAGTGTTTCCTTATCTGATAGAGAGGACGGAGGGGTTGACTCTGCTCTGGGCAAGGAGGAAGGAACTATCATCAACATTCCTCCTTAGGGAGTGAGAGTAATAGCAAAGTATTCTTCATTTTCCAGTGGTGCACCTGTCTTAAACACCTGCCCGAGGGGCCCCTGGGTGTCACTGCAACATTTTAGGAAGCCACTGGGGGTCCAAAAAGTGCTGTGATGGAGAGGAGATGCGGGATGTTGGGACGTACAGAGAAAGGGCATGGATGGGTGGATGGATAGATGGATGGATGGATACTAGTCAAGGCGGCTGAGAAAGGTGGTATGGCTGGATGTAATGGAGAGGAGAGAGGAGGGCGGGGAAGGCTAAATGAATAATGAGGATGTGGAGAACTGATGAGACGTGCAGTGCTGCGTACCTCCTCCTCCTCATGCTGCTGCTGCGGCTTCTGACAGGGCTGCGGTCGGCTGACGGAGCGTGTGAACCCCGGTGCCTCTACCCGCCATCACCGCCTCCTCCGATGGGGAGACAATCTGTGTTTTAGTCGGTGTCCCCCTTCTCCCAAGCTCCCTGTCCTCTAATCACACCGACACCTTTGGATGTGTTACGACCCACCACGTCCTCATCCCCACAGGCTCAACAAACCTGCAGGTTTTTGGTTCTCCTCCTCCTCCTGCTGCTGCTGCTGCTGCTGCTGCTGCTGCGCCTCCTCTCTCTCCTGCTCCTTGTGTCCGTTATAAACCACACTGTCCCCCTCTTACTTATTCAGTATTCTCGCAACTGTTGTTGCCTGATCTTATCCCGGTTTATCTGCCTCTCCAGAGGTAAAAACACAGCATCCACACACACACGCTTATCCGGAGCTCTGACCGCTCGCTCGGAGGGGAGCGCAGCGGCGAGCGGAGCTGCAGGAGTGCGGCTGGTCCTTCACGATGCTCGGCGTGCTGATGTACAGTATCAGCGCGGTGAAAGCGATGGAGAAAAACACAATAAAAAAAAACACAATATCCTCTCCCACCTCTGAGTCCAATCACTGCCAAAACATGCTCCCCGAGTCCTGGAGGGGAAAACCAAAAACAAGAACTAGTGGTTTATCTTCAGCTCAGCTTCTCTCTGTCAGTCCGCTTCTTGTTTTTCTGCTCTGCTCTCTTTCATCCGCGCTCCGTCTCGGACCGACCCCCCCCCTTTTCGGATTTCCCCAAACCGGGCAAGGCAGCTGCTGGCCCGGGCAGGCTGGATGTCAGACACCGCTACACTGACGGAACTCTACCACGTCACTGCATTATTAGCGGACTATCCCACGTGACCAAGTTAGACGCTCGTGTTGCGTTCATGGGGTGTGGGTGAAAATGTCCCCTTTAACACACACACACACACACACACACCAGCTCAAATGTGTTCCAACACATATTGTCATAATTATAACGTGCTATGTTGTAATGTTAGGTCTTATTGCTGTTATTATTTGAATATTTTATTATAGTTCGAGAGCTTTATTTACATTAAATGGCACTTTTTGACACACCCACAAGCACTGGTGTGGATGGAGCAATGAAACATCTACAGCATATTTACAGCGCGGATAACTCTCCGGTCATGACCACGAGCCGGGTTCTGATCGAGGTCCCTGCCTCTTAAAAGGAAGTTTTTCCTTGCCGCTGTCACCAAGTGTTTGCTCATGGTGGGAATCATTGAGTCTCTGTAAATAAGATCATAAGGATAAAGGAGGATGGATACAACCATTCCAATGATTTATCCTGTCTATGCGCGCCGTGGCTGCTTCTCATTGTTTGAGGCTTGGCCCTATGCGGTTTCAGTAACGTCGGTTTTCTGCCAACTGTGTGGCAATGGTTTCGGAGAATGGTATGTCCTGTTCTGACATGCCCTTGTGCACACATCCAGCTCTATGAAAGAGAGGAGTTTCCCTGGTGGCTGGTGTTGGAAAAACGTGACTGTCTCGCACAGAGCCCTGACCTCAACCCCCAATCCAACTCCTTCAGGATGAAGTGGAACCTTGACTGTGAGTTACTCAACATCAGTAACCGGCTGAATGGGGAAAACAAAAAAAAATCTCTGCAGCTAGGTGCCAAAATCTGGTGGAAATCCATCCTGGAAGAGTAGACACTGTTAAAGCAGCGGGTTCATTTGTTAAAGTGATAATTGTTCTCATATTAAAAGGAGAACTGCGTAGGTTTTGGTGGAATTTAGAGGTGTCGTTCGTTGATGATTGCAACCACTTTGCCTCACCCTTTGGTTGCCTTTGGTAGCTGCAAAAATGGGCAAAACATGTGAAACATCGCATCTAGAGCCAGTCCATTCTGGGCTACTGTAGAAGCATGGCGGACTCTATAAAGAGGACCAGTATCTGTAGATATACAAGACTCATTTTAAGATAACAAAAAGATAAAAGATTCTTTTTTTTCAGGTGATTATACGCAAATGAAAACACAATCAGGACCAGGCGCAGTGTCTTCCACCTGAGAGCTGAAGTGGACGGTATTTCCAAATGCATGAAAACACATTCCTCCCACTTTTCCAACATCCACCTGAATGCACCATCACTCCTTGCTCTCCCTCCTCTCCTCTCCTCCTTCCTCCCAATCCAGCCACCCTGCTCACCCCCACCCTCCAACCTCTGTGGGCGGAAAAAGAAAGGGGATTTAACTCTGTAAGAGCATGGTGGCCAGCGGTTGTAACAGCTGCATCTGCCACCATCGTGCTCTTTGTTTAACGTCGCCTCTAATGTGTCTCTCTGGACAGCACCATTTTAAAACACATCTTTTGCCCTGTTTGGTACATTAGTGATGCATCATTATGCACGCATGATTACCAACTATATTTAGCATGCTTTCACATTTAGACTGACAAAAACAACAAAAAAAAAAAACAACACTCGAGGTCGCTGACAGCCCTGACTCCACCACAGCATGACAATGAAAGCCTCATTAATGACTTAAAGACAATGCAAACCCTTCATCAGCCTTCAGTCATGTTTACACTCGTGCACCTCCAGAGACCGACATGTTTCTTCATAAGCAATGAAAGCTGCTCGTCTCTTCTACCCCCCTTTCTCTCAGTAGAAATGGAGCAGATGGAATTATGGCTCATGCAAAAGCAGCTCGCCACTTCAGGGACAGTAAGCCGGTGGGAGAGCGGCCCTCTTGCAGCACTGTAAATATTGTACGGTAGCACCACAGCATAGGAGCAGCATAGGTGACTGAATAATTAATAGGAGCTGTGTCTTTGACAGATATACTTTGGAAGCCATTAGCTCTGCTACCTGGCCAGTGAGAGCATATTTGTCAAAAGAAAGTAATGCCGGGGAGGTGATTGATTTCCTGTGGCTGCCAGGTTAGAGGGAGCGCGCCTCTGTACATTAATATCATGTGGCATCTATTAGATAGTTGACTTCCTCAACTCGTCTAGGCCGGCTGCCTCTGCAAAGACCAGCGTATCAAAATTTAAATTGTCATCATTAATTGCTGGTGCTCGGGGAGTATCTTGGAACACCACGTCTGCCTCGCCTGCTGTAACTTTGAGAAAGCCAGTCTCTGGCGCAGACACAGACACATATACACAGATGTCCTCGTGTACAGTATACAAAAAAGCGCTTCCCTTACATTTCCTAGCAGTGCCTCTGCAGTCATTTTCTATAAACTCGGATTGCAGCTCCTGTAATGCGATCTCACTTCAAGGCATGGGTGTTTAAACTCCGTGAGATAAAAGCAGAAGTCAATAAAAGTGCTTTGGCACAAAGTGAGGCGCTATTCATCGAATTATGACTTATGAAAAAAGGAAATAGAGACAGAGACCACATTTCTTTATTATATATTTTTTTTGTTTTGTTTCAAACTCACTTCTACAATGTGAAAAAAGAGTGGAGCGCAGTCTCTTTTCCAATGCGATGTTAGGTCTTCATACACAAATGGGCCAACATTTGCATCGCAAACCTGGAAACCCATTCACATTTGAATAATTTCTAATTTCTATGCTTTCAGTCAAAGTCAAGTCGCCATATTGGCAAGTTTTTGAAAAGAAACGCTAACTGACAAGGCAAATAACGCAGTTATATACATACCTATTCACACTGAGAGTTTACCTATTTGATAAGTCAATTGTTTTTTCTCTGTTCTAATTCTTTCTAAAGCATATTTTCCTGCGGTTGTTCTGTATGTTACTTTACTCGCAACACTGCTTAAGGAAGAAAAGCTTTACTTATCTCGACGCTAAGGCCTTTAAAGAAATGCAGTCTCAGATGAAATGTGAGCTGTTATTGCTTCTCTTAAAGAGCACAGTCGCAATATCCTGTGGCAGAGCCTCAAGTGCAGGCAGAGATGTCTCTGTGAATATCTTCGCCTTCACTCAGACTCAGACCTCTGCTCGAAGAACAAAAAGCAGAGGGTCAGCTCTGTCGTCGAGGAGATAACGCATTAAGTATTAATTCGCTTAATGTCATATTATCTTGGAAATTAATAACAGTGTAAAATTACACACACACACGTTTAAAGGAGCACTGTGTAGGATCGGCACCTAGTGGTGAAGTTGCACATTGTGCCCAACTGAATACGGTTAGGAACATGGTGGTACAACACGGTGGACTCACCGTCTTTGTATATACGGCTGATACTAAGGAAACAGAACACGAAACACACAACGAAAACGTGCGCATTAATATTATATTTAATTTCTGCCAATAGATCCCCCTAAATCACAGGTCACTAATAGGTGGACCGCGGTCTGGGTCCGGACCCATTCTCTGTCCTGTGCGGACACAGACCCGGAACCGACATATCACTGAGTTCTATTCAGTTTTGGCGGAGATTGACAGTGTTTCTACACCGCTACTCAGTGAAAGGGACATCCTACCTGTCTCTGATTGGCCAGTACTCGTTGCCCTTGTGGGTTCGAGTTGGTTGGGTTTAGGCATGAGGAGGACTGAGATCGGTCAAGAATGTCAGCCAATCACAGGTAAGGTAGGGCGGGCCTTCACCGAATAGAACGGCAGTGACGGTGACGGAGAGAAAAATATAAAGGAGTGAGGAGACAAGAGAGAGAAAAGAGGTCAACCTGTGAGTCAATGTGCCACGTGTGCGGAGGAAGGTTGACACCGAAAACCGACTTTAAATCCGGAAGATTGCAGCCAAGTCAGCCAATAAATTGTTATTATTAATGTGTGATATTGAATATATGAACGTATGAACGTACTTGTGTGTTTGACTTTTATTATTTATGTTTTCTTATTTGTTTGATTTATTATTTTTTATTGTGTGTAGCGCTCCAGAGTCCAGAGTTGCACTGAAAATAAATATTGTTGGCATGACGTTGAATTCTATCTTTCTTTGTTTGATTTGAGTCGTTGACTTCACACAGTGCAGATGTTGATACAATGACAATCCTGCTTCTATATATAAAATAGTTGTAATGTATAGCTAAATTATAATGCAACTTAAACATGATGAAACATGATGAAATTATGTCTATCCGGACCTCCTGAAATCATATTTGACTACCCCTGCTCTAGCTCTTACACACTGGTCCTTTAAAATATGACGTTATCATTCAAATCATAACAGGAATTGGCTAAAATTAGATTTTTCTGATAGTGAATACATTTGCACCTGCAAGCAACACATTTTAATTATGTGTTTGCATGTTTTGACGAAGTTAAAAAAAAAAAATGATTTGCACAAGTCACACATAACATATGCAGGAGGAATAAAAAAAAAAATGTCAAGAGAGATGCATTCGAACACATTAATGACAAAGGGAAAATGTAATGTAAGTCAGATCTATATGGAAATACATTTTCCTGAGCAGATCCAATCAGAAAATGCATGCAATTGAAACAGTTGGCAGACAGTTTGGACGATAGCATGCTTGTCAAAATGGATTGGATTTTGGCAGATGGGCAACAAGCGGTGCGATGTTTACTGTCAATATATAGAGGCAGAATAATGAGAGCTAGTACACGTGGATGTGTTTCTTCACAAGAAAGAGATTTCAGTCTGTATACAGGAAACATGTTTTAATTCCATGTGTTAATCCATCTCAACCATGTCTAGACACATCTGGGCACAAGATACTCGTCATAGCACGGGCTAAAGAAAGCCAGATCTGTCTGTCTGATCGCTGTCACTGCCAGATATAGATGTGGTCAGACAGTCTGACATCGAACCACAATGTATAAAGGAGCAATGTAAAGAAGCAGAGCAGGAGGTGAAAGCAGGAAGTCATGCGGACAGCTACAAGGGCTGCATTACATTGCTTTAAGGGCAAAAGAATACTCTGAAGTGATGTCATGATATGATATAAAGAACCACACCGACATGACAGCTACAAGTAAAATCAAGCAGGACCAAGGAAAGCAGGTAAAACACAACACACACACTTTGTTGTCATTGTCAACAACATAATCTCAAAATCTCCAACACAGAGAATCTGATTCGGAAAGTAGGTCGAAACAAAACATGAAGGAATGAAGTGTGGATTTGGGACATATGGGAACCAAAGCTGCTGTTTAAACTCACGGATATGGTCTCGAGGCTCAATTTTGTCTTAGCCTTGACGCTTATTCCGAATCAAATGCAGCTTTTTTATCAATTAAACAAGTGAATCTTTTGCATTATACTCGCACACTAGCCACCCTCGCCACACTATAGAATATAAGGATAAGAATATCAAACGCACACATTAAAGCGAAATATTACATGAGATCATATCTGAGGTGTGAACAGAAATGAATCTCACCACATATGCTTAACTTGGCTCTTAAACAATCTAAATCCATTACAAAACACAGTATATGCTTCAGATTATAGCATGTACTTTATCATCATCCAGTTATTATATTATTAATATGCTTTAAGAGATGCGGCGTGTAGGAGGAAGGTAGGAAGGTGGAGTTGTTAAAGAGGCTGTCCATCAACCACACGGCTCGGTCTCCCGGCTGAGGACATTTCATGCAGGTGTCTGGTGGCCCACACAGACCACTGAAGCTGAGTACAAACCAGCTGCTGTAAAGAGACCTCTGACCTCCCCTGTGACATAAAATTGTAAAATATATATATATATATCTTTATTATCATCTGCAGCCCTGAGAATTTTCTTAATACACTTAAATTATTTCTGTAAAAGTGATTGACTGTAGATTGTTGTTAAAATGCAACAGTGATCAGTCTTTGTTATGACATACAAATTCTCAGGTGAAGGACTAAAAGTATCAGTTTGATAGTCAGTCAGTGTCATCATTGGATACTCTACCAGTAAAACCCATTGTACACACTACTTCCCCAAGAACAACACACATAGGTGGTGACTAGCGAAGAAAATAAACTGTGCTAATTAGGTATTTGAAATAAAGAGAGAAAGAGTGACAATGGGAAAGGGCTAGCATTCATAGCCTTGGTGGAGGCCTGCACGGTTATCATCACAATATCTTAATGACTCAATGAATGATCTTGCAGGATGAGGCCTGCCTAACCACTGTCTGCAGAAAGGGTGCGGTTGTGACAAAGTTTATGATGCTTTGTGTCTGCTTGATATGGAATAAAAGCATCGTCTGCTAACAAGTTAGCTGTATCAGTTTTATAAGGTGATAATATGTCAAAAGTTGGGTTTTAAGTTTGCGGCACTGCCCCACAAGAGGCCTAAAGACTTGAAAAACAACAATTAAGTCACCCACTCAGCACTTCTGTACAGCGTCTACACATGGGTGCCAACCTCACAAACACAACTCTGAAGGTATTAGTGAGGTAAAAGTGTTGGCTGGTGTTTTTTTGAGCTTTCAAAGTTCAGCAGAGAGCAGTGACCTACCTTTATGTTATGCCAAGCTAATCGCCCCCCTCCCCAGGTCCAGCAGCTGATATCGAACTTCCTGCACATTGTGACCAGATGCTGTACAGAGATATAGTTCAGATAACAAGTTCCTAACATTATCTGGTTTATATTTGCATCCACATAACAAAGGAAGACTTTGTAGGCAGGGCACCAGCCATGCGGTTGGGCACCAACACATAGAAAATCGTGACGCATTTGTGGTGAAACAGTTACACATCTTGGATAATAACTGTTGTGTTATATGAGTGTATAATAAAACAGGGAACTGTTAATTATTTAACCTTTTATTTTACAAAGACACATTTTGAAGATGTCAAGGAGAACAAGCTGTATATTAAAGAGCTTAGTCAGAGTTAGAGTTGGCACCCTGGAGGGCACTTTACCACGTCTGCTCCACTAGAATGGCACCCGAGAGGGCACTTCATCATGTTTTATCTACCATAGGGGCATCCAAGAAAAAAAAAGGGGGACAATTGAGACAAGACAAAGTAAGTTTTAATTTTGCTGGTGATTCACATTTGAATCAATCTGCAGCTGTGGGATGTTCTCCCACTCATGCAATAAAGTGCTCCATGGGGTTGAAGTCAAGAGAAAGCCAAGGCAGCATCGGTCTGCACAGCAGAAAACCACTTTACCACCATTCAGGACCTGTGGGTGACCTGGACTGCAGCATCAGGAGACATGACCGACCGTCTACCCAACAAGGACTTCACCAGTCTCTTCTGGGATAACATTTCCCAGCTGCAAAACCACAGACTCATCGCCCCTACGTGCACGAGGTGTGCAAAGTTACATATTCAAATATAGATTTAAATTCAGTCACAGTACACCAGTGTTTTTCTTTTGTGGTTAGTATGTTTACATGACACTGGACGTTTGACTGTCCCAATAATACTATCAAGAAAGCAGTGAAGGTTACCTGTATATAAGTAGCACCTGCAACTGCACAGAACCTTCTGTTGCTATGGATACCTGCAGTTTAATTTACATTTACAACTATATTTGAACTGATGTGTTTCTAATGAAACTGTCAGCCAGAATTTCGTATGGCCACTTTATGAGGCCGTTATCTGAACGGCTGTGCGGGACAATTCTGCATTCATTGGTTAGACATACAGCATATTCTGAATGAAACATTTGTGAGATAAAGAAAATGAAGTCTGCACATGAACTGGAGCCCTCGGGGTCCTTTCAGGTCCAGAACCAAAAATGATGCCATGATTCAGCTGAATTTTTGACCTACAGTACCAGACAGCGGACAGATAAGAGATCAGACAGTGGGGTTTGCTGGTGGGGGTCATTCTCCATTAATGCAATTCTGCTCAAATGTTTATAGTGTTCAGCTGACAGAGCGGGGCTGGTTTGGAGAGATAGCCTCCACAGATCTTCAGGGATACTGGAGATGGTAGAATCCAGCAAGATGCACCTGTGTATTTCTGATAATGCAGCACCACCGAAACTGAATGTGGCTTCAACCCTGTTCCAGCCTTTTCGATTCCAACCCTTTTCCCCTCCAACTGTCAGCAGTTCTAGCATTTCTATGTTGCAGAGTACATGTTAAATGTCAAAATGTTGAAACTGTTCAGGGTTTTTGGTGGAAGATTTTATTTTTTTGCATCTGCTACTGTTATTTTTCATTCTGGTGAAAATATTCATGCTTAAAAGGGTCAGGTCACCTAATTCACAAACACACACACAATTTCTCACTTACTCCAAGTTGCATCTAGCCATGAAGATCAGTAAGTCTTCCCAGAAACAACTGCTGCGTCTCAATTTGCACACTTCCATACTTACACCTGCTATTTTGAATACATGAGTGTGTTCACACTGTCAATAATGGCAAAATGCAGTGTATTGTCAAAAAGGTGATTGTGGAATGCTCAATGCTGGAATGCTTTGCTTGTCCTCAGTGGTCCATTTTGGGAGCGGGGCCGCCGCCACTGTGAAAATGGCAGCCAAGGAAGCTGCTGGAGCTGAAGCAGTTGGGGTCAATAGTGCAATATACAAATGTAAGTTGTACATATGTTTTATATTTAGATTTAAGCGTTAAAATGTTGGCGCTAATGCTCTGCATAGTCGCAATTCGGTGAAGAAGAAGAAACGGTAAAATGTTGCGACCATCATTTAAGAGCCCAACGGCCGTACTCGAATCGGGGTGACACTACCCTGTCGAAAATTGCACGATCCACCACGAGGTACGTAGTGTACACAGTGAACTGCATAGAAGTGTACTAATGTAAATATCCAAAAGTTTCCAAATTCAAAATTCAGTGATTGCTGTAGATGCTAAGAACAAAGTTAGCTTGATAGTCCAGTGCTTCCCAACCAAGGAGAGCCACAAGATTGGTAGGGGGCTCTGCTGCCCTATGGCACCATCCTTTGGAAGGAAGGGTAACAAGATAAATCTGGGCTTTGTGAGATGATCAATGTGGTACAAGTTCCAACACAGAGACATCTTCAAATACAGTACATACAAAATTCATATAGGAGATCTTTATCAGCTCAATACATCCATGGTCACATGATTCAGATGTCTTTGAGGATAACCGAGTCATCTTCCGCATACGCTTCCATATGTGTGGCCCACGGAGCAATTGCACCAGAGACTTCCTCCGGTCGAGCTGATAACTTCTCGTTTAGTCCTCTGCAAGCTTGAACGGGTATAAAAAGATTTAAGTGCACAACTGTGATCCATTTGGCCCCAAAAACATTTGGAAAGTCCAAATTCCGATCGTGAATTAGTGTGGACAGTGCTTACTTTCAGTTCACATGACAAGACATGCCTGCATTTGTGTCTTTAAGTCTACACTATAATCCATGACTGTAAGTGCAAGATTTGATAAAATAACAAACTGTATCAATGTTTGCCGGTGTGATTGGCCACATAGGGTTTTCAATATCGAGAGCTGAAATGAAAGCTGGATAGACATCATTTTGCAAATGGCCCAGGAACAGACAAATCATCACACTTGAGAATAACAAGCTTCCACCGATGTTATGTGGCCTACTGTACCTACGTGGATATGTGCAGCCAGATGGTTTTTGGTAATTTACATTGTAAATGAAACAGTTTGTTTGTACGATGTACTGTACAGACTGCTCGGCTCATCCGGACGGCATGATTACTCATATTCATTGCATGCGGCCACCAAAGCTTTGTGATTAATTCATGTCACAACCCCAGTAGTTTGTTTGTGATATTCTGCCTGGCACTTTATCTCTCCTTCCACTTCTTCAGTGGAAATATGAGACAGCCTTGATTGAGTTAGAATATTCCTTATTACTGTCAAAGCAGAACAGGGAAACACTGCAGCACTTTAGTGAGAAGGAACAGATAACAGTTACAATCTGAATGATTTGAGAGTTAACTGAACGCCTTCACTCGCACATTTTAATGTCAGTTAATGCCACAATTAATGCTAAAAAAAAGTGGAACCTTCCAGCATCTTGTTCCAGGTTTCCCTCTGTCACTTCCTGTGCTTGTTTTGCTTTGTTTCTATTTAAGTTTAGCCTCACGAGGAGGTGCGATGGTAAATTGTGCAAATGTGTGCACTATCCAGTGTCTGTTTTGTGCCTGTGTGTTAATGTGCAGGAGCATGCTCATGCTCGGTATCTGTGTTTGTGTGGGTCTTCCCGTCAACGTGTTCTTTTTTTCATGCACATTCTTGTGTGGGTGTGGGAGTTACTGACTCGTGTGTGCCCTCCTGTGTGTAAATGAGCATGTGTGCTTGAAAAACGGTGGCCGCTGTGGCCGTATTGGCAGTGGGACGGGTAAAACGCAGAGGTCAGCTATCACTTTGAAACATGCTGGTCCTTATCTCTGTCACGAGGCCTAATAGAGTAATGAATCAACATAAAGCCCGGGACTCTCTTGACTGGACTGCTGCCTCCTCCACCAACACTTGTGCTTAACTCCGACTACACTGACTGCTTCTGTAAGCATCTTTTGCCCTCTACCGTTCGTTGTTTATGGGTGGCTTTCAAAAGTGCCTGAATTGTGACCACTGTCAGAGGTGTATTCACACATGAGCAGCCTCGCCGCCTCGTCTTACACCCAGCCACTATGAAATAACCCTGGGATGGAGGGCCTTTTTGAAGGGAAGGTAATAGGGCACAAAAGGGAAAGCAGCATATTTGTGATCACCTTAGGATCTCATCTCAAATCACTGAGAGCAATCATTATGAGCTCATGAGAAAAAGTGATTCACAGCAGAAGAAAGGTTTAAAAAAAAAAAAAGAGAGATGTCTGGCGCCTGCAAAGGATGAATGAAGCTTGGTCAATGCTTTCAATTGGCAGAAAGAAAAAGACTTGTATGAGACTTATTAGGTGTTCAAAGCTTCCAATAGCTGCTATTTAGCCTGTAGTGCAAAGAAAATGACATTTTTCTTTCAGTGACAGCCTCAGTGAATATGTGTCTCGCGGTAACATTAATTAGCCCATTTATTATGATTGTTGACTCAAAGTAGGCTACACTATTTCAATCAATTTCCCTGCATTATTGGGAGTTGCAGTAAGTCCAGCCTTGATATTCACAAAGCCTGTTAAAGCTTTATACAAAGAACTGTACAAGCCCATTGTATAATCCAGTGTTACATAAGACATCACTCTAACACCAAAACTGAAGATAAAGAGACTTTTTTTTTGTTTTTTTTTTACTAGTTTCACTTGAAATTTGCAGTCAAAGTCACCAATATGGTCATATGCTGAGTTTTAGCATTTAACTATTCTGCTTTTCAGTTAATCTTGACTATCCCATGTTCAATGTGTCCTTGTGTCTTTGTGTCCTTGTCCGTGTAGCTGTATACAATTAGCTATTTACGACAGCTTAAGGTAAATTGCAGAAAGTTGAGTGTCAACACAAAAAAACCTGTTGCGTTTCTTCGATGAACGACACCTGGCTCTGCCACCTGTTCAACTCAGTTGCCTGATGCCTGTTGTTGTTCCTGAACAGACATGACAGTGATGGCACATCTCCTCTAGGTCACTTCCTGTTACTGTAACCTGGTCAGGAAAACTCCCTCTCCTTATCTCCTCTATACAACCGGACCTAATGCGCTTTGAACTTATGTTCAGCCTTCCCAGTCAAAAGTTTGGACACATCTTTTCATTCAATGAGCTTCCTTTATTTTTAGTATTTTCTACATTCTAGATTGATGGTAGATCGTAGAAACACTGGAGACATGAAAACTATGAAGAAACACATATCAGTCTTGAAGGAGTTCCCATATATGTTGAGCTTGTTGGCTGCTTTTCCTTCACTGCAGTCCAACTCATCCTGAACCATTTCAACTGGGTTTAGTTTCGGTGATTGTGGAGGTCAGGTGATCTGATGCAGCACTCCATCACTCTCCTTCGAAGGGCCAAATAGCCCTTACAAGAGCTTGGAGGTGTTTTTTGGGCCATTGTCTGGTAAAAAACAAAACAAATGATGGTCCCATAAAACAATCCTGACTGGTCTAATGTCCATGCTTTGTGTTTCGTGGAGCAAACATTTCTCTTCTTCTTGTTGGTCTCCCTCAGTAGAGGTTTCTTTGCAGCAATTCGACCATGAAGGCCAGATTCACACTGTAGATGTTGAGATGTGTTGGCTTCTCTGTGAAGCTGATATCATGCAGTCTGACTAACTAATAGCAGAGGAGCTTAGCAAATGGTCGCTTATGAAACGTGTCGTTTGCCAGTTGCCATCTACATATAAATAAAACATGCAAATTGCAATCATGAAGCTTCAGGTTGATATTTGAATAGCTTTTCTCCATTAATACCTGCGTCCACACTAATGGAGGGACTGGCCCCAGGCTTTCCCCAAGCCAACCTTTAACCTCCACAATAAATCGACTTTGACTGTGTATTATGCTGCAATATGAAGTTAAAACCAATCTAAGCATAACATTCATCAGCACTGTGGTTGAACTGTGAACCCCAAACCTCCTGGACATGTGGTAATGCCAGTTATCATTCATTACACAGTCTGTGACCATGACCCATGGCCATGTGGTGCTTTAGAATGATAACTGCACTCAGACCTGGTCTTGATGTGTCTTTTTGGTACAAATGAGGCAAATGCACCAGAGTTGATTTAAACCGCAGACAAATGTGAACCCAAGTCACATATGATATGTGTTATATCTTCTTAAAGCACTGAGTCCTCATAGAGATCTGACATCTGATCACTCTTCTCTTGGATATTAGCCTCAAGGGGTTCAATAGATGATACTTCATACAGCGGATTCTGCTTTCCATGCAATGTGCTTCTCGTTCTATTACTTTACCTGCGCTGCTGTGCTTTTTATGAGGATATTTTTAGTTCATGAAAGGCACATGGACATATGCTTCATTCTTTGCCCTCCAGTCTTATTTGATGTCATGGCATGCACTGAGCACATCCTCGCTCATTCAATCTGCATGATGATGCTTTTATGATACAGGCTTGTATCTAAAAGTAAACCTCGGCACAAATTGGCCGGGTTACCAGCCTTCAAAGAGAATACATTAATCAATTTCCATTGGCTTTGAAATGCAGGTTCTCTGTTTGAATTCTGTGTCTGCTCATAGACTGAATTTCTCCTCTTTTTTTTTTTCTTAAAAAGAAATCTCTGTCTTTTTTCTTTCATTCTCAGTCCCTTTTTCTTTTTTAGTCTGTCAGCACTTCTGCTCAGTTTGGTGCTCTACAGAAAATAATGGTTGTTTGTAACATTTATAAAAAGTTTTTTTGGATTTAGCACCGTCAGTTTTCAGAGTGACGCTGTCATAAATATGGACAGTTGTACATGTGCATTAGTCTTGCTGGCTCACTGTCTAGTTTTTTTCTCTCAGCTTCTTCAGACAAGGTACCCTTGAGTCTCTTCTGCTCTGTCATTATATCTACAGAGGCTCCTAAGCCCGGTTACGTTGCCCACTTGCCCAGCTCCTGTTCTGGCACGACACTAAGTCTGCTTCCCATTAGCATTCCTATTCCACTTTCTTGCGGTGGTCCAATATGCAGCAAACAAAACTGAGCTAACAAGCCATTGTTCAGAGTTCTTCATAGTTTTGTTTCTATGGCGAGCAGCTTTAAGGTCAATATTGGGCTTACCATTACCATGGCTTACCATTTATCAGGTTGATCCAGAATGACTACAAATGAATATTGCTCTGTGTCTGCAAAGAGTTTCTATTAGTTTTGTTAACATTATGTTATATTGTTGTTTACAGTTTAAACTGGAATAAATTAATATTTTGTTCAAAGTGAGACTTTTAACTTTTGAGAAAAAAGATGACACAATCCTCCTACATAACTCACCAGGAAACAGATTGTGTGTTCTCTAGTTCCACTTCACGGCCAGACAAGCTGCTTAATGACAATGTCCTCCAAGGACCGCTTTGACATTTTAGGAAAGACACTTATTTGCTTTCTTACTGAGACTGAAATGAGAAGACTACAACTTGCTTGTCCATGCAATGAATCTAAAGCGACAGCCAGCAGCTGGTTATCTTAGCTTAGCACAAAGACTGAAATCAAGAAAAACAGGTAGCTTGGCTTTGTCTGATGATAACAAAAGCACTATCCTCACTCACTAATGTGGTATTTCCTAAAACGTTGGAAGACTTCCAAGTAAAAGCTACATACCGCATCACTTTAAAAATCATTTAATAACAGCAAATGCATCTTCTTCACTGATTGCTGAACAATGGAGGAAAAGGCTAAAAAAAACTCTGATCACAGCACAAAAATAAATCATAGTCTTATTGTTTGGTGCTTTGCTTGGTTTGGATCTCTGATTTTTTCTGATTAGTAATCAGGTAATCGGAGCAGAGTTCTTTAACAAACCTCTAAAGGTGCTTCAAAGAACCGTCAAAAATAGGTTAGTTAAGGAAGTTAAGTTCTTTGTGGACCCATCTAAACTTTCAGGGTTGCAATGGAGTTGCGCCATTCCACTTGAGCAGCAGCATTTGGAGAGCTGGCGCCCGTCGATACTTCTTGGCTGTGGCGTCTCAAAGAAGAATTATGTGAGATCCCTTCACGTGAGGTTGATGCTTACAGCAGCACCACTTGGCCCCTGTCAAACACGGCAATGCCTTTGAGAGGAGAATATAATGCTTCTGGTTTGATTGCTTTGTTTTGGCCCCTCTGTCTAACTCAGAAGAGGCATGAGGTTTGGCATGCACATCCATTGGCTTCTCTCCGTGGAGCAGACACGTATAAATCCTTTTACATGCAATCCTGCCAAACTACCCTGTAGGCAAGCTTTGCATTTGAAATGTACAATTAGTTATCCCTGTTTGGTTTGAATGCAACATTTCTGAGACATCAATCCTCGGGGCAACACATGGAGAATGGCGACCCCATACATTGAACCTCCTTGTTGTTTATTCTACACCTCGGCCCCTGTCTGCGTCTCGCTCTTCCCTTTTATTCTTATTGCCTCTCCCTTGTACTCTCTTCCTTTTATATCCTGAGATGAACTGGAAAGTGTGAGTCGTCACTCGGGCGGGGCGGGCGGGGGCGGGTGGGTTCATCACAGCAGTATGTGTTTTGGCAGGAGCATAAACATGCTCCCTGAGCTTCCTGGTCAGGGTTGAGGGAGTAGATGGGATAAACTAAGGTACTTCATCTCATCAGCAGAGCCAGCGGCGCGCTGTAAAGCCAGCTGTTGGCCAGTAGCGAGCGGGGGCAAAAATCTGCTTGTACTACCTGATTTTAGCACTGACCCCTAGCGTGGCCCCTCGCTGTGCCTAATCTACAAAGACATTAATACAGGCAGGGCTGACTCACAACCAGGCTGTTAGGGGAGGCTTTTTAATCTTGCTAAGTGTTCTGCTGGCAAATGGAGAGCTTGTTTTGTGAACTCTACATGAAGGATTAAAATGGAGTTCAACATGCTAAATGTTTATGCTAAAAGAATTCATTTTTAGCTCTGTGTTTGTGATCTATTTATTCCTTTTTTTAAAAGGGAGTTTCCATTTCTTACAGCCTCCTACGAACCCTGAAGATTCTGGAGCAGTTTAATAGAAGCAAAAGCTGCATGGAAATTCCTCAGAGAATTATGTTTGATAACATATTTTCTGCCAATAGCCAGTCTTTTATATCAAGGCCAGAAGAGGCTTGGTTGAGGTCAGACGGAGCCACCTACACATCTCTGACTAGCACAGATTTGAAAGCACAACAATTGTGGGATTTGTGTTACGCCGTAGCTTAGCTGATGTATTGAGGGAAATTGTGAGAATGGACTTGAGGTTTCTGTGGAATCATCAGCTGTTGTTGTCATTCTGAAAGCCTAGAAAACGTCTCGCTCCTTTCTAGAAACTGAAAATACTGAAGTCTGCCAAACATCTGTTGTAGTTATTTCACAATAAACGCCTGATACTGGAAGTAATAAGAAAGCTGTCCTGCTTCATTTACTGTGTTCAATTATATTTTACTTCTATGTATACGTTTAAACTTGTAACACAACATTTTGTGATTGTAAATTAATTAAATATGGTTTGGATTTTAGCAGAACTTAGTCTAAATAAAGATGTTAAAGATGCAAATGTTGAATTGATTGTTTTAAGAAATTACTTCATTCATTTAGAGCAGCAGTCTTCAATCAGGGGTCCTCAGAGGTACTGCAGGGAGTCCACCAATTTTTGTCATAATAATTGACAATTTTCACCAAAATAATGGTGAATGTGAGGGTGCAGAAACTACAGCGGAGGCATTTGCACTCCAACTGGATGAATCAGTGCCCAAAGACGCACAGCTCTTGGCATTTAATAACCAGCAATAATTATGCAACTTTTGTATCAATCATAAAAACATACAGGCTCATAACCCGGTATATAAAGAGGTTAATAAGGTGAAATAAAAGGTGAATAAACTTAATATAAAAGTTATTATAAGCCAGGCTTAAAGTGTGACATTTTTAAAAAATGAATTACATGTAGGGGTCTCTGTTCTGTTTGTCTCTTGTCCAAGGGTCCTTGGGCTGAAAAAGGTTGAAGACCCCTGCTCCAGCATCATCAGGAAGCAGGAAACATGGAGGGGACCCTCTCCCGGTTATATTCTCCAATATTCTCCAAAGGAGGAGAAGTTGGTGGAGTTGCAGAGTGAGCAAGAGAATCTGTTTCATGATGGAGTGGAGACAGAAATCACTGCAGCCCTCGCAATGCACACACAACGACAGCTGTGGACAAAAGCTGCTTTTCTTTCTGCTCCATTGTGGATTTTTTTATTTATTTATTTATTTATTTTTTCAAATTGTAATTTTAAACCACATGCATGATGAGAAATAAAAATATCCAGCTCTAGTGTTGTAAGTGACCCTGCAAGATCGTCAGTTTAAATGATAAAAACTCTTTTCACACACCGTCTTTAGACGTGAGAGTTTGCGAGTGTACTGTCGGCATAAAGCAAAAACAAAACGAGGGGGCTTGGGCTCTGTTGCACGCAACAAATGAAAAGAATTTGTGAATTAAATGTGAAATAATTCGAGAAAAATTTGAGACTGACTGCCTTGCTTTTGAGAAGGTCAGGTTGCACAAACTGAGGTAAAAATAACATCTGTGCAACATCAGTCAAGTTTCATAAATAGATTTATGTAATAATATTATGCAAAAATGTTGATGGTGGTCATATTCAAATAATGCGTTCATATTTTTTTAGCCCACTGTAGTGTGAAGAGACTGCCATCTCAGAGTCTTAACGGTGCAGACTGAACATTATTGTGCCGTTTTGTCATGATTTTACATCCTCAGAGTGTCTGACAGTAAGTGTCCCATCGTCTTAAGAGTGTTTGCGATGATGGAGGTCAAGTAGGTGCAAAGTTTTATTTTCTCCTTGTTCTCACTTCACTGATGAAAACTACAGTGTCGTCGCTTCGCGCCTCGACACCGCTCACACACACACACAAAGCGAAACAGTGAAAGTATCCACTCATGCTCAACAGGATCGATTCCATGCTTTCTGCTCACATTTCCTCACGAACACTTAGCGTATTCATGGCCTCTTATCCCACACGGAAAAACACATCATGAAGAAAATGAAACCAACTGAGGGTGAAAAAAAAAAAGAAGAGAGGGCTATTTCTCTTATTTCTTATCAACAGACGACAATGGACAGAGTCAATGAACAATTCCTAAACTGCTTCCATATGAGCAGCGGTGAAGCTCTTCAGCTCAGATTCCAGTATGTCTGACTGACTGAGCAGCAGATATTAAACATTATTGAATCTTTGCAAAGACCTGGACTGCGGGGTTTTTTGAAATTTGATACAGCTGATGAAATCTGCGTCGAAAATTGGGGGGGAAGTGCTTGAAATGTTTCACATCTCTGGGCTTGAAATGAATCTGGTTTTATCAGGTCACCGTAGCATTTCCATGGCAATCGGAGAAAAAAAAAAAAAAGAAGGCCTTGAACTGAAATCAAAGCATAAAGACGATCACAGAGACTCAGCAAGAGCACAACTTTAAGATGCATTTCATAAAGCTCATATCCATTCCTAAAATAATTGTTAGTAGTTAAATTTAACCTATAGTGTGATTCTGTGGGGGAAAATATGATGCCTTTTATATTTATTGTTAAAAAAAAAAAAGAGGGAGCGAAAGAAACGCTCTATAATTGGTCCAGAAGCGAGCACATACGTTGTTTTAATTAATCAGACGTGATGAAAGGCAAGGGTATTTTCAAAGACATACATATTTTAATTGGAGTTTTCAGAAGCAGCTTTCATCTCCTCCTCTCTGTACCCGTGTTCTTTCATTAGGGTATCGCACAAGG
This sequence comes from Miichthys miiuy, assembly GCA_036365135.1. Taxonomy (NCBI): domain Eukaryota; kingdom Metazoa; phylum Chordata; class Actinopteri; family Sciaenidae; genus Miichthys; species Miichthys miiuy. The sequence goes on from CM071609.1 coordinate 2,950,152, forward strand.
TGTGTAGTGTTGACAGTAAGTCCTATGAGAAACCCATATGATATCCCCATACGGGTAAAAAAATGCCACGTCTGGTCATCTGCTGTTGCAGATACAGTGGATGTGGAGGAAATAAAGTCGAACTTGTCCTTTAAACACATCACTGCTGATGTAAACCTGATGTAGTCTTTGTGCATGTAAGGCGCTGGGGGGAGAAAAAGCAGGCCCATTAAGCTTCTATGCAATTTCTGTCAAAAAACTGTTCCCTGCACACGTCATCCGGCCCCAATTATTGTCTTCTCACGCAGCCTTTCAATATAGCGACTGCCATTTCTCCATTCATTCAAATGCCACAGCTGATAAAGGTGCACAGTGCGGCGGCAGTAATGGCAGAAAAAAATGATTCATTTTCATCAGTGTAAGTGCAGGCTGTTTCCAAAAGCTTGAGCTTGAGGGAAACATTCAGCAGTAGCGTGTGAAGTGTGATTCCTGTAATGTCACAGTTCAAAACAAATGAAATTGGTCATGCTAAAATCTTCTTTAAGCACTAATCTGTGTGTGTTGCTGTGAAAATGTGCTCTAATTCTTCCGAGAGGCATTAGTTTGCAATTACAGCGGCTCGTTGAAGCGGGAGAGGTTTTGACTGTGCAGGAAAATTGAACGCTTTTCAACATTTTGCTGGCCGATGAAAAGAAAAAAAAAAATTCATCTTTGTTTCTCTTTTTGGTCAAAATCTCATTTAGTTGAAGGAGGCCTATTCCTCTTCATGTCCAAAAGAGCCGAGCAGTTTCAGGCCTGAATGTGATTTTCTGGGGCTGCATAAGCATCATGCACATAGTCATTTATATGTAGACAGCATTTTACCATGTGTAGAAATGCAGATAATATTTTTTTTGCAAGATAAGGAAGCTTAAATAAGCTAAATATACCACACACACATACATAAGAACAACATAACATGATATTATCATAGCTGTATATTTCCTTTCTTCGACCCAGGATGCTACAAAATACTCGTTTTACACTTCAGAATCGATTCATTCACAGAATATCACCCACGTGCAAGATCAAATTTCCGTGTGCATAAAAAAAAAAAAAGATAAATAAATGAATGTTTTGACCACTACTGGCCTCGTATCAACAGATCCGTGTGTAATATCTGGTGCTTTACTAGCGCAACGATGCACAAGCACGACATATTTCCACTGAGTGCAGATTGCAGTAATGCATACTAATTTATCGTCGGTAATATGCCATAAAATTTATAATGTACCAATAAATGAGGAACGGAAAAACAGATCAAGGAATGTTGCAAATGTTTTATGTGGTAAGAAATGCACTGAGCAGATTTGTGAGGTTTTAAGGATACAATGCATTCTGCTTATAAATGTTTAATGTCTACCGTTGTTTGTTTACAGCCGAAGTAGCACATGTGGACGGTGCTGAAAAGTGTGCATATCATACAGTGAAAAACTGAAGAGAGTAAACAAAGTAGATACTCTTTATTTGGTACATCTCAATAAGAGGCACAAACTTTAACATGTGCATACCATGCCCATAATTGACCCTTCCTAAGTCCCACCTCTTTTTGGTCTGTGCTCCAATAACAGTCGAGCAAACCTTGGTCAGAACCTTCCTCCTTTCCCATACGTAGATATGCTGTGTGTTAGCTCATCTATGTTAAAATATAACAAGCAGAGACTCCAGGAAGTTACTGCAGCCGGCTAAGAAAAAGTTCCAGAATAAGCGCGTATTCAGACAGGAACAGGGAAACCGGCAACCGGTGGTGGGAGAGTACGGTGTCAGAGTGAGGGGAGCTAAGGTGGGTTGCCGTGGGCGTGTCTATACCTGCTGAATGTAACCGCTGTGAAACAATCAGGAAATAACTTTAGCTGATTAACAGCTTAACGAGGCTGGCGCTCGCTCTCTGTTATTGTTACTCTATGTCTCTCTACCAAAGCGCTCTCTCTCCCTCTCTCTCTCTGTCTCATCATCGGACTCAAATCAATTTAAACTTCTTCATGTCAGACTCAGATTTAGAAGCTGGTACATGATCACACACACACACACACACAGGTAGATTATCAGAGTTCAGTCCGTGAATCCACCTGGATAGTCTGTCTGTGGAGGTTTGACTGATCTGAGTGTCTGATTGGCTTGTGGAGCGTGACGTCGGGCTCCGGTTTCCCAAAAGTTGAATCTGGATGTTTTTGCGGCAACCCTTGTGTTGCGGGCTTGTGACCCTCCACTGAAATGAATTGAAAAAACGTTGCCGGCGTCCGGTTTCCCTGTTCCTGTCTGAACGTGGCCTAAAACTTCCCTCAAGACCACAACTTCTTTCTTTTATATTTCATGTTTTCATACAAGTTAGACAAACTAGATATAACATGTCAATTAGACAATTTACACAAAGCTAGTTAGCTGTAACCCCCCTGTGCCCAGTATTTATGCTAAGCTAGGCTAATCATGTCCTGGATTTGGCTCCAGACTGAAATGACAGATATAAATGGACAGCGTGAGATCGATCTTCTCATCTAGCTCTTGGGGGGAAATAAGCATATTTCTCAAAATGTGGACCTTTAAAAGCACACGTGGTTAACCACAGCATTTTAACATGATGTAGTCTATCATATAAAATGACAGCTATAATAATGTCTAGACAGACATTTGAATAGATAAATAAATGTCAGCGTTTTCACCGCTTCGTCTGTGCAGTCGGGACGATGATGACACGCATACTCAGCGAGTGCAGTCTGAGGTCGCTTTTGCTAGCGCTGCACACTCTCTCCACCTCACCCCCATTTGTTTCTGACAGATTGACACAAGGGTGTGTATGTGTGTCAAGCTGTGCCAGGGGGCTGAGGCGGAGGTGTTGATCAGTGAACTGAAGCTCTGTGACTCATCTCTTGACGACTATGACTAGCTATGCTGAACAGTTTACAGTGACTCTGCCTTAACATCCGGAGATTGATATCATCAGGGGTGAGTCCTCATGTAAGCCCGATGCTGCTTGGCTAGTAGTGGTAATGTTAATTTGCATATACATGACATAACTTGGGATGAATATATGATGTCCTATATATATATGCTGCTCTTTAATGAAAGCTAGTGCAGAGGGAAAAGATAGCTTAATCCTTAATCCTGAACTGTCCTTTAATATTCCTTCATAATCTAAACTGTTTGGATCATTTGGCTGATTACATTTTATTTCCAGTCCAGTAAGTCCATGTAAAGGCAATTCTGAGATTTCTTTCAAAATACATTATAGAAAATAGTTGTGAAAAGACTTTGAATGATATATTACTGAAATGCGGAGTTAGAGGTTAAAACACCATTTTTTTTTAGTCCAGGATTTTGTGGGCGGTCCTTAAAGGGTGACTCGATGACACGCTGAGGCCACCCACCCCCATAGCATACCCCAGATTAATTAATTTCTGAACTTATCTGACACGTTTGAGTCGCTTCAAAATGGCTGCTCGACTGCTCCAACGAGTAGGCGTGGCTTCAGCTAATTAGGCGGACTCGCCCCCACAGTCATTTTTACCTGATTTTGACACCTAATTGCATAAACTTGGTGATATTTTTAACCTTTCAAATTTGGCTGGGTGGTTAATAACACTTTCTTCTTTGGTCAGAACATATTTATTCTTACTTTACATGGACTTTAAACAGGAAAAATAGGATTAATACTGTTGTGTTATGAAGGAAATTTACAATACCATTTACATTTACAAGAACACACAGCAGGACAGTAACATGAGCAAGTAAAAGTCACCACAACCTGGTCAGTCCCCCCTGCCGACTCTTTGGTGAACTGTCCAACAGAAAACAGCCTCCATCTGGGCAGTCTGCGGTGAATATGTGATGAAATTACAAGCAACCCACTTTAGTATGACAAGAATAATGTGAGAATTATACATGAGAAAAGGTGTCTAAAATTTGGGTGGAAGAGTTGGTCCTTTCTGACGACTCTTCAGCGAACTGCCCCCTGGAAAACAGCCTCTGCCTGGGCAATAAGAGCCAGGTAAGTGCCTGTGTTTACTGATGGTGATGTCATGTGAGCAAAAAAAACAAGACAACTCACAATGTCTTCGTCTCTTTCGGCTATGCACGGCGGGTCAGGATCTGCCTTACAACTAAATTATACAGATTATAAACCTGTGGACACTTTGTCAGCGGAGACATTTTTAGATTTACAGTGGAAGCTGGGTGGGGGAAAGAAAAAATCACGGATTTTAACGCAGTGATGTGAATTTCTGGTGATGACGAGCGCTACAGTGACATACCGAATGGGCACTCTGGGGGTTAAAGTAATTATGTGTTCCAAGTGAAAACAGCACAAACACTTAAAAACCCATTTATTGAACATTTCCTTTAATTAACTGTCACCTTCCTTTGTTTCATTCTTATCTTTTACATGTTGTATGGCTCTTATGCCTCTTATTTTTTAACTGGTTGTTCTTAGAAAACCTGTTTGATGCCTCTTTATTTGTTTCCGTGGTTTTATCGCATGGTAATTAAACTTTTTTTTTATGTATCCTCTTGTCTCTACAGCACTTTGAGCTACATACATCCTCTGTATGAAAGCTGCTGTATAAATATAGTTTACTACTGTAAACCTATATTGTGGTTTGGCATTTGCTGAAACAAGCGATGCAGTCATTTACAGCATTTGCAGCAGCCAAGACACAAAACATAAAGTTGATGTATAGATAGTATGATGTATAGAAAGTTACAAAATTGAGAGATTTGCACGTCTCGTTAAGATGGTTCTTATATCTATACTTCTACTCACATATCATATGATGGCATCTTTGACTTGATCCTATACTTTGCCTGCTGATGTCCTTTGTCTCATTTCCCTCCATCCTGATCATAACATAACTCAAATAAAGCTGCTGTGTGAATAATACGAATTGTACTGAGCAGTGTGTGTTCATTTAACTAGACATATCTATAAAACAGCCCACAGAGCCGCTTACCCACCACTACGAGCACCTCGTCTTTTATTTAGAAAAGGCCGCCAGTAAGTAACGTTTCATTATTTATCATCAGGAACCGCGAATTACTGTAAAGCCCCATGTGTTCCCTTTCCACTGCAAGATAATGACATAAAACCTGACTGTTGTAATGAAGGTATGATTTTTAAGGGACAATTATGCTATAGCTCCACGCTGTGCTAAGTACAAATTAATTCTTTACAACTCTATTAGTCAGTGTGAGACTAAGCTTCCTGCCAGGCTCGCTGCATAGTGAAATAGTCAGTTTTGACACTCATTTGACAAATATGGCTATTGTGGATCTCCACAGTGAAAAAAAGTGTCGCTGCTTGGACGTGAATTAGAAGTCTTTGAGGTTTGTTGTTTTTTTGTGTGCCTACTCTGTTTTCGTGTGATAGTAAAGCAGAAAATATCTTTTTTTGCCACTGAATCACAGTTATCTGTAACTTTTAATGTTACGTTAAGTTGTGAGCGTCAGTGTCCCTTGTTCTTCTGGTGTAGGGTGGCTCATGGTGGTGTTGATTTCTCTGTTTCCACCTTCTTGCATGAATGCCCTCTTCTTCCTTGTTTTACTGTCATCATCTGCTGAGCTGGATAATGAGCTTCAGCGTCACGCGCAGACCTTCTCCATTACCTTATCAACGCCTCAGCTCCACCACTACTGGAATACAAGACAAACTCGGCCAGAATGCCGCTGCTGTTTCTGAACAGCAGTTTCTAAATGCTTAAATTATTCATTAAGAATTAATTAAGGAAGAAGGTGCAAATGTTTCAGGCCACTTTACGTCTTCATCAGAATCTTTATAAATGATTTCAGAGTAACAGAAAAGAAATTGAATTCCAGACTTTTGTACCTCAACTCAACAAAAGAACAAAATACACTAAAGCACTAAAATACCAGGACCATTTACCCTTACACAAAGAGATGAAGCCAGATGAAAGAAAACAGCATAATTGCTGCCTAATTAGATCTGCACTGGTTATAGAAGAAGTACTCTCCAAAAACACATTTTGTATTCTAAATATGTGCCGATATGCACGCACATGCAAACAAATGAGAACACCTGAGACCAGATGTATAAACAATACATCTGCCAATGCAATGTTTCATCAGCCCAGTGTCATAGGAATTATGTTCATATTGGATGATTCCACTCCTCACAATTTACATTGAATGCCAATGTTCAGCGCCAATGCAGGAAGCAGTGTCTTCAGAGGCAGAAGGTATGGGTGGAGCGGTACAGATGGTGGATGAGCATGTAGTGAGTCTAACAATCTTTTTTTAGTTGCCCGAACTATTACATACCCCTCTACCATCTTTTCCTACCTTAGCCATATGATAGCTGCCATGCCAAGGAAGGAAGAAAAACGTTGGCACTGGACACAAAAATGACCAAAAGTAATCCAGGGCCTTGTCTAGGATTGGATCGTACCTCAAACGCATGAACTCCCTTCCTTCCTGTTGACTTTTAATGATCTTTGAGATCCATCTAGACCATCCATCTTTCATGACCGCTTGACCTCCTTAGCAGGGCCACGAGAGGTGGGATACTCCCTGGACAGGTCGCCGCTTCATCATATTGCTGACACATAAAGACAAATCATAGAGACTGCTTGAGAAACTTGGAGTACCCAGAGAGAACCCATCCAGACTGGAGGAGAACATGTCTTGGAGTCGACAAGCAGGGACCTTCTTGCTTACCGTGCTGCCCCCCCCGAATCTTGAGATATCGCTGCCAATTATGGCTTACTGCTTTGGCATCATTGAAACACTTTGCCAACACAACACAGACAGATAAAATTTATTTTCATTCACATGGTCAAGACAGGCAGAGCAGGGAGATATGAATCTATTATGTAGAGAATAAAACAGAACATATGCAAAGAATAAAACCACATTTACATATTTCTGTAGTTGTACAAATGAGTTTCAGCCTCGCGGTTGTGGACCTAGGGTTTTACGCATCGTGAAGTAAATCTACAAAGAGCGCAGAGAGGTGTCAATGCGTAGGGTTGGTGCACAGTTCAGGTGTCTCTTTAGTATGTGTACCGCGTAGAGAACAGCTGTGTATCCAGATAGCGCAAGTCCCTGTCACTGACATGACCCAAAGTGATAGTCGCAGGGATTTCCTCTCACCTCCTGCCCTCGCACTCCTAAAGAGGCAGATTGACTGTTTTGACAGGTGGTACTTTTTCAAAAGGATTTTGTGTCACAGAGAGAGCTGGAGACTGACAATCGTGTGGAGAATTCACACTCAGGTCTGCACCGAAGCTGTCATTCTTTCTCTCAAGAATAAAGACCACGTGTGGCCACTTCAACCGAGCGAAATAGGCTGCAGAGGCCGCTGACAGACAAGATCAAGCAGGAGCCGTCGCTTTGTACTCTCTGAGAATCTACATATTTACTTTATGGCGTTCAGAGCCAACCTGCCACGCTGTTAAAAGGACAATGTCACCCATGCAGACTAAGTGTGGCACTCAATTTCCTTCAAAGGAGATCAAGAAAGATTCATTGAGGGACATCCATTAAAGTGACATCCCACATTGCTAGGACAATAGGACGATTTAGTACTTTATCTCCATGTGAGCACTGTGGACAGTGAACCATGGGTAATAGCTGCCTCGGGGAGCCGCATTTAGTGCCATACAGCAGGTCATAGGTGTTTGATGTACAGTTTTTTAGACGAGGCTCTCACACAGTATATTTGAATAGAATAGATTTGGAAAGTTCCCTGGACCACATTCTTTACATAATTCACCGCTGGCAGACACCGCGGTGGAAAACACACTGCTTACAGCGGGTGTTAAGCAAGACCCACTTGTGCTGCCACACATAACCACATAAACAAACAAGGCCATTACAAATTGTCTTTTTCTTCACAATGGTATGGATAAAGAAGCCCAGTATCCAACACGTCCATACCGAGCAATTCTGCACCTCAGTACCTGCATCATAGCATTTCTTCAAACGTAACCACGATTTATACCTAACTAAAGTGCTCGAGCTTCCCCTGGTGCACCCATGTTCTATAAAAAACACAGTAAAGGGTCCCTCTTTGATGCCCCTCTGGAAGACAAGACATGATAAAGTACCATCAAGGTAGAACAATGTGCAAGAAAACGCGACGAAGTGCCCTTCAGGGTGCTCTTCCAGTGGAGAAACATGATGAAGTGGGCTAAAAGGTGCCCTAAAGATGGAGAAAACATGATGAAGTACCCTGTGGTAACCTTTAATTTTTTGCCCTCATACCGCCTCACATGTTGTCAGCTGATCAGTGGAGGGTTACAATGCAACAATGCATGTGCAGGGATGTAATCCCAAGTTTAAGACCCAGTGTTTTGTTTTGTTTTTACATGGAAACCAAATATATTATTTTGCATTGATAGTGATATTTCTCAGACATTTTGTGATGAAAAGTAATATTGCCAATCTTAAAAATCTTACTCATGACTGCAGATACGGTTTCTGATTTCTGACGCTTGCATCGTCTCGGTCCGATTTGTAATCCTGCATGCAAACACTGATTCCACAGTTGGCCAGCTCATTTAGCCATGTGAGCCATACAAGGCTTCACAGATGCATCTGTCTCCATCTAGTCCACCATATGTAGCTCTCTCATCTAAGGGGTGTGTCAAATCTTCAGGAAGCGACTCTTTTTGGGCAGTGGTGAGTGAAATGCCCTTCACTAGTCACCCTGACAAGCTGCTGGTCTCTCTGTGAGCCTCGAGCTGTCGTGTATCTCCTGTATGTTACACTGTAGTGTCCTCTGCAGTACATGTTTCCCTGTACTCGTGACTGATGGAGCCAAAAATAGGGACCAATTATGTGATGTCCTATAAAATCAAGTGATTCATGTTTGTCTGGGGCAGTTTGACACATCAACACCCAACTGTTTTTATTATCCTGCATATATGGAGCCGATTCCTGATTGTCTAACATGTATCCCAATGTTAGCTGCTTTAAAACTTTAAAGAAATGAAATTAAAAACCGCGTTCCCCTGTGCCTTTGATTGATTCATTTCTCTGCTGTGCCTTTATTGTGTTTGGGACATTACTGCCCTGTGACTATAACTGCTATAATGTTTAATCTAATGTTACTTTATTTCAATTGATTTTATTGTCTTTTATTAGTAGTGCCTGGCATCTCTCAAGCTCTGAGAGATGCTTGATCTTCTGCGTGTTTCTTGGCAGTTTTTTATTATTAGTGCCTGTATCTCTAGCTCTGGGAGAGATGCCTGTATGAAATTATTAATTTCGTATTGGAATGCATGGAAAGCCCAAAAAAAATTCAACAGACATTTTCAACAGTGAACTGCTCTGGCATACTTTCACCGAGAGACTTCATTCAAACTTTAAAATGTAGGTACTCTTGCCTTCTTTTCAGTGATTCACTTCACTCATCGACAGCTTGTACCGTTTTAAACTATCAGGGCTTAAAGTTGAGCAGGTTTTACTCAAATTTCTGGGTCTATAATGGGTGTGTATTATGGAATGTTTGCGCTAGAGTGGATGACATCATCAGCTAGAGTGAAAAATCTGTGAAAAATAAAACGTATTCTGGCCTCAAATTTCACTACAGTCATAATTTATACAGAAACGTAGGAAAATTTGTCACTCACATCCGTCTGCTAAAGCTGTCAGCTTTATAGTTTCACAAAGATGCGCCAGCAACGCCCATCCACAGCCTCATAGACTGCCATGTTAAAAAGGCGGAAAATTTCTGGAGGAAAGCAGAAGTAACTTTGAATGTCACATTTCTTCATTTTATCGACACAAAATAAATATGTAGACGTTCAGGAAGGACTCGTGCTCCCAGTGATTTCGGTTTAATGATAGGCCAAACGGTTTGGCCAGAAATCCTTCCTGTTCGAGGGTGGTCTCAGCATTTTCTCTCTCTCTGTCAGCATTTCCAACTGACATTCCAACTGACAACAGGTGCAGTAACTGCTCTGCTGATTGCCATTTTAGTAGTTTTGGCACTTAATTTGAGCTTGTCTGTCTAAAATGACAGGCAGAGACAGCAGAGCAGTAAAGAGCTGTAAAGACATGCTAATTGCTAGTCATTAGCCACTAGGAATTAAATACATGCTCATGCTAACATGTAATGATAATTGCTTCTAGCAATTTTCATTAGCCACTAAGAAATACATGCTAATGCTAATGCCAACATGGCCACTAAGAAGTAAATACATAATGCTAGCATGCTAATGCTAGCATGCTAATGCTAATTTTTGCTAGCAATTATGATTAGCCACTAAGAATTAAATGCATGCTAATGCTAACATGCTAATGCTAACATGCTAATGCTAATTTCCCTAGCAATTATAATTAGCCACTAAGAAGTAAATACATGCTAATGCTAGCATGCTAATGCTAACATGCTAATGCTAATTTTTACGCAATTATCATTAGCCACTAAGAATTAAATACATGCTAATGCTAACATGCTAATGCTAATTTTTTCAATTATGATTGGCCACTAAGAATTAAATACATGCTAATGCTAACATGCTAATGCTAGCATGCTAATGCTAGCATGCTAATGCAAATTTTTCAGCTGCAATTATGATTAGCCACTAAGAATTAAATACATGCTAATGCTAACATGCTAATGCTAATTTTTGCAATTATGATTGGCCACTAAGAATTAAATACATGCTAATGCTAACATGCTAATGCTAATTGCTAGCGCATCAGCGCAACAGCCCACTGCACTCTCAAAATTTGAATTTTCTAGTTTAATTTTAAATGCTGTTGTAATACACTTCTTTGCCTTATGTAAAGGTCTGCGTCTGGAAGGTCCAACACAAATAAACTTGTTTAAACTACTCAGTGCGTGTACATGAAATCAGAGGAGTAAAGTAGACCAAACTAAATAAAGAAATAGGATTAAGGTTGCCACCTTTGGGCACCATCTATGACACCACCATAAACTTAAGACGTATCAAGATCGCAGATACCTGATGTGGAGGAAATTCCAGTGAGAGATGAACAAATGAAACTCCAATATTGTGTTTTTGGTGATTTATTCAACAGAGAAAGAATTAAATGAGGTTAAGAAGACAATATGAGAATACAACTGCAGTATGGAAGAACATCATTACAAAGAATACCACTCGGAGAATACCAAGTGTTTCAGCTGAAAGGTCAGAGGTCCTCACACGCACAAAGTGATTCACAGTCTGACAAAGAGCAATAAAATTTATGCAGTTCCTGCCCTGCCTCTGACGTGATTGGAAACCTTTAACTTGGTTACAAGAAACTAAAGTTCAGTTGTTTCTCACCCTGACAGGTGAATCTTGCCTTAATGGGAATCTGACCCTTATCTTTAGCCTTGAAGGTTATCACAAGAGCTCCTCATACATAGTTTGCTACCCAACTCTCTGCAGACACTTGTAGCAAGTTACAGCAGCAGAGATAGAAAAGTTGCAAACTGTAGCCACGTGCCTAAAAATACACAAAGCATAGCAAAAACAAAAATGTGATACAGTTAAATGTTAACAATGCATAGATAAATTTACCACCACACATAACCCCTTCAGAGACTAAACAAAAACTAATACACAACCAGTGGTCAACTACAAACACCCTCCTAACCCTCTCCTCTTATTTCCTACTCTCATTAGAGGGGCTCCATCGTTCGATTCCAAAGCTTTCCTACAATACAGCAGCATCCCGAAGAAGCTATGTTTGCTATCTTTCTGTTTGTTAATAAATCATTAAAATATATCTGTGTGTGGTCCTTGCTTGTGAAACATGCTATAGAGGTGGACTTGGATTGGGGTAGGTCTCCTGTTGGGGCATCTATTCGTGGACCTGGTGTAAAAACAACTATGTGTAAGATTTCCTGGCACTAGAACAGCACATGCTATAAAATATGAAGTATTTACTGAAGTTAACATGTGGACAAGCGGTGTGCCACTGATAATTTGCTTGTTTCTACTCACAATGTTGTTTGTTAAGTTGTTAAAATAAAGAAATAAATCTGTTACAAAAAGATCGAGTGTGACTGAAAGCACAGCAGAAATCCAGCTCAAAAATTCTGCAAAAGAAAACTATCTGACTCTTTTCTGCAGCAAATGTTCTTATCGTACCACTCAGCCAATTCTAGTAATAAAGACTGAAATGAAATGGAAATTCATGCCCAAAGGAAACAAGAGTTGAAGCAGAGAATAACATTTTCAGAATTTTCCGCATGTTTTACTTCAACTGTTAATAGCAGATCTGTTAAGAGCTTTTCTTCAAATGGAAAAATTAGAGTTCACTTAGTCACGGAGAGGTGAATCTTGGGGCAGCGCGAGTGTTTTCCACTCGGAGAGGAGATTAAACTCCCTTCTGTCAATATTAAAGTCTCATCTGAGGGTTTTGGAGAGATTGGCGCATCAGTCTGCAGGATTTCATCATGGCAGCGTGGAGGAAATAAGGTTACAGCCTCCCCATTGTCTTCTCTCAGGTGTGGATATCTTATTGCGTCTTTGGCTGACATATCAAGTTTCAGTCTGCTGGATGCTCAGGTGTGTCAGGACTCTTGATCCGGGGTGAAACATATATATACGTTAGCAAGAATGTTTTGAATCCAGCTGGGGCTCACATCACGTAGTTTTTTTTAATAAAACATATCCCACAATTTCATGTCACATTCTGATCAGTTCTGGTCAGTTTGTATCAGCACAGTCAAATTTTCTGAAATCTGATCATAAATCTCTGACTGACAAAGCTCCAAATCGGCCCTCGATGGACATGTTTCGCCATTTTGGATTGACGGTCAAAGAAATAACACTCCACACTAAAATGAGCGTTAAGGGGGGGCTTGAACGGCCTATACCGAGACAGCAGTGTTTTTAGCTAAATGCCATCTAAATGCACGCTTGCAAAACACATTTGCATGCACAAAATACTAAACAATACGTACCTACGACGCAGTTATGTAATAAAATGAATATTGCACTCATGTTCCCATTTACATGCAGCTGTGCACACTCTGATTCATATAATGACGCACATCCTATGACATCCTAGTATAACATAATAATAATAATAATAATAAAAAGGGCTGCTAGCTAGTTGACAGGGCTGATACTATATCTCTGGCTTCGTTATCATCACGATACTTGGGATGCAGATTTGATATACTGCAGTTTATGTTCTACAAGTATTACATCTCCACAGAGCAAGGTAAATATCAGCATGCATGTTTTTTGTGAAGCATGTCAAGAAAAGCAGATTGTTAATAATATTACTGGAATTGCAATTTCCATTAACCCATTCATGGAAATTCCCTGTATGAGTTACCATCAAACTAACAGACACGCTAGTTATTTAGGTGAATTCATTTTTTCCCCCTCCCCTGCTGGCTTACAATGCATCCTGCTGATCATAAATAGGCAGGAGGCCGAGTGCTGCAAACTGTGTTTAGAAATCACAGATGTAACGCGTGCAACAAATACACCAAACGTCATCCAAAGAACGTTCCTTAAAACCTGAACAACAGACATCCCACATGGTCCATCCAGTAGTTGTCAAGACATTTCACTCAAAACCACAAACGACAGAAGAAAAGAATCATTAACTGCATCTGCATGCTTCGTCCCCTGGGGACTACGAATGCATGTACAGTCATGACTCATTTCATAGTTGTTGAGATATTTCAGTCTGGACAAAAGTGGTGCGATCCCTACAGCTATGCCGTTAGCCTGGCTAAAAGAAAATACCATAAAATCTAATTAATTTCTCTCTGACCCAGTTTTGAATAAAAATGAATATTACACTTCACAATGGGCTGATTCATTGCTGCACTGCTGTAGCGGCCTGTACAGATTGTCTGTGCACGTGCAAATAAATGAACTCAGTGTTGGATTCACCTTTTCTTTATCTCCAAATCCCTCGGAAACTAGCACAATTTTAGGGGCTCCACTGAGTTTAAGAATGAGCATTTCCTCCCGGTGAATGGACTGTGTGGGCAGAATTGTTTTTGTGGCGAGAGCTGGGAACACAGACGTATTATTCCGAGCAGAGATCCTGTTACGCCAGGAGGGGGATCACATGCCTGGCAGGATGACCACTATGAAAAGACTCTGGTTATCTGCGAGCAGAAAGCCCCTAGCAACAGCATTCCCCAGGAGAGGAAGCTGGCAGAGTAGTGGCACAGAATCAAGTCACTGTGTCCTGATTGTTAAGTGTGATTACATGATGAAGTGTTACCTGCAGGACCCGTCGGTTGGGGCGGGGGTCCTTTGGTGCACGGCAGAACCCAGGCTCCATTTTATTTCCATCTGGGTCAAATGTGTTTGCGTCTACAGCCACTCGGACGGTCAGCGCGTTTTCTCTGCTGATTTCTGCAGAAGAAGGTTGACATTTAAAACTTTTTTTTCATGATTAGGTTTGTGACATTTAAGTGTGACATTTTCACATTAAAAATGTTTGTTTTGTTATTCACAGACTAATCGTGATCCTAATTGTGTACAGTTTGTGGAACCTTTTACATTTGCTACTTTCAACAATGTAAATTCTCTGACAACACAGAAAGCGATCTTTACATTTCTGACTCCAGAAGTAGATCTGGTTAGTCAGTGTGACATTTGGCAGTGACAGAAAAGACAAAATGCAACCTGCTAAATTTCAGAAATTCAAAATTCAGAAAGCTTGGAGGCACTATGGTGTCACACACTGCCTGTCTGAGAGCAAGTGATCTGAAGAATCCATTGCTGAAAGACAACAGTTTGTGCTTTAGGGGTGGAAGCAATACATAAACTATCTCTGTTACCAACACAGAGTCTTGTTTTGAGCATCAACAGAAAGCCAAAGTCGTGACATCATGTTCGGGCAGGCTTCTGTTCGGCTGCCTTCTGTCATTTCTTCAACTTTTTCGCTGTAATCTCTTGAAAACGTCCACGCTGTTCTGTCCTCCCTGCTGTTATTGCAGACATGTCTGAAGTAGCCACAGACACTTCACTTGTCTGTGGAGGTGTGATGTTAAACCTGCTGCGATCTAGGCCTGTTCATTAAAGTGAAAAAAGAAAAAAACTGAAATATTGAATAAACAATAGTAGATCGGTTCAATTACCGCCTTTGTCTAAACATATGGAGCTGGTTCCGGTTCCACTTCGGCTCTCAATTGGATCGATATTTAAAAAAAAAAAAAAAAAGGATCTGTCTCGTGTTAGATCACGTTCTCTACACTTCTTAGATTGTGTACTCTTTGTTTGTCTGCAGCTGCTGTGTGCCCGTGGGCAGCGGTTCTCATATTAGCTCAGAGAATTCACAAAATAAACATGTTTACTATTAAAAACTGTCTTGTGTTTTAAAACTTGTGCGATTAAGCGGTTTCCAGAGAACGGGACAAAGAAATGCCTCTGTTTGTCAGAGGTAATAAAATAAAAATAAAAATCAGTAGTAGCCTATTAATGATGCATTCCTTTCATTAAACATGATGTATTACTCTCCCATACATGGCAGCATATTACTGACTTTAAATAATATGAAGTACAGTATCAGTAATGTGATGAGTGATTCTGGCCCTGGTATTATTAATTGAATAGAATAGAATGAGTCACACCTCCCCAAGTGCATTAGAGGCAGAACAGCAAATTTCAGTATCATTTATTACAGTACTGGAGTATAATTAGCTCTACATTAATATCTACTTGATTTTAATGTTGCAGCTGGTAAAGATGGAGCTAGTTTTTGTAGCTTTACTTATAATAATTGATCATTATTTAACCGATCACTAAATTCCATAAGGTACGGCTGCGACGTGGCCCCCGGAGCTGATCGTGCCCATTCTAGACAGTGATTGGTGTGTACTGCTTCTGCATGATGTAACATGTGCTCCGAGTACGATCATCTGTGATAAGTACATGACGCTTTATGGCATACACCAACTATTTCCACTGATTTTGGTGAAACCGGATCATATTTTATGGAGAAAACGTTTTCTGCTTTTGTCCTCCGGCTGCTCCGCCTCAACTCTCTGTGATTTACAGAGTTTCCTGATGGACAGTGAAGTAAACTGCTGCAGACTGTAGCTGCTGTTGGCTTATTTTGGCTCAGTTTGGAAGGCTGGGCTTCTTTGCTGTTGGACTAGTCAGTAATATTAGCTGGCTGCTATGTCTTGTGTTGTTGCAAATATACAGCACTTTAGAAGCGCTCGAGGTTGGCCGTTACATAATTACCTCAGAGGAGACAGAACAATCTGGTCTTGAAGTCTTGAAGGTTGAACAGGTCTCATATACAGCAGAGGTTGATGAGATGATGAGCAGCAGGCGGTGATATGACAATCAGGTGAGAGGAAGACGGGAGGCCACGCCCAGGAACACACACACACAACAGAGAGAGAGACAAGACAGACACACACAGAAGGGAGGGGGAAAACGACAGGAAGGACTCGGCAGGGAGGAGGCAAAAGCCTCCATCATAACACCAATCTAAAAATATCGTACAATAAATAAATGAACAAATCAGGATTTCTGTGACGGAGGAGCGCTTAGAGTATGTGCTTTTTAATCAAAAGCACTTTCATCAAAACTAAAAATGCTTAGCATTTGATGGACCGTGAGATCATAAAACTGTGATAGGTTTTAGGTCATTGCTTCCTGATTACCCCGGCACGGAGTTGTCACTTTTTTTTTTTTTAAGAACTGCAAAGTCGCCTCATGTGTAGGTCTTTGCCATTAAATTTATGGTGATGTATGCACGGAGGAGACTAATGGACATACAGTAGCAGTCTGGTTTAATGGGTCTAGTCTTGTGTGCTTGCCAAACAAAATGCCTGAGGTATGTAAAAAGAAACAAGAAAAAAAAAAGAGAGTAGTGCATATTTGATCTGGTAAGCACTTGGAAACAGGCTGGAAGTTGTGGGGTTATTAATCACAGCACTGTATTCTACGAGTGAGCAATCTTGTGTGGTGTAGCGAGGTGCACTGTACATTTCATCACCCCGGAAAGCAATTTATTGGACCAGCTTCCTTCTGCAGAAGAGGAGTTGGAGGGTGGAGGGAGGGGGTTGGGTCACACTCTAGATTTACTCCATCACCGCAACTATTTATGTTTTGTATGTGAAGATTTGCTGATTGAATGAGCAGGAATACGTGGTTGTTTTAGGTGTGGGTGACATTTCTCTGTATGCACTGAGTTTAACGAGACTTTTCAGGGAGTTAGCATCTCTAAAAAAAAAGGCTTTATCAAACACAAACTCCCACTCTACTAATTCACTTCGGCAATTGAGCCGTACGATTGAGATGTCAGAGGAGTGTACTAGTCCTTCCGTGTGGAAAGAAGGGACGCTCTCTAAATTGATTTTTCCTTGTTGCCTGAAACACAAAGCATTTAAGGACGACAGCATAGGAAGCACAGTTTGTCTTTATCAGCGGATATAAAGGGAGATACACTGAAGTGAGAGCTGAGCTGTGTGTTTGTACGCCGCTGTGCATTCCACAAAGCAGAGGAGCTAGTTTGTGGGTTTGAGAACAAACGTCTGGAACATTTTGTAAGTGGAAAGTTTTACTCAGGTTCTGTTATGTCTTATGTTTATCAGTTTCATGTCTTACCCTAAAATAGGCTAATTTGTTGTTCTTGAGTTGCAATTTGTGAGAGAAAATAGCTTTAGAAATACTATTTTCATTATTTGTATTTGCCCAATATGTTTGTTGTTTGTTGTTCTGGAAATTCATGGTACATCAATGCTGCATTGCCTTGTTAAGTGGACATAAATCAGTGTACACACAGTAAGCTACAACTGCAAACAGGAGTGAACAGCGCCGAGAGCAGAGAACCAATCCTTTGTACGAGAATGTGACTGAACTTAAGAAATAATTCCAACATTCAAATATTTGTTATCCATTATTATCAAAGGTAAACACATGGTAACAGCTGAGATGTGCACTTCAAACTTTGGTGTTACTCCCTACACATGTTAAATCAGTAAATCAATAGCACATATGAGGGAGTGCGGCTATAGTGAATATCAGCACAGCTGTGACTCGGTCACTGAAATAATCATTTTTCTTCTGCTCTTGACGTTCTACAAAACATTTGTATTATTATCATAATGTAGGTACGCTCTCTTCAGCACCAAACAGGAAGCAGGAAACTGATTAGATAGAAAAATCCGCTCTGTATCAGATCACCTCTCATTCCTACAGTCATCTCGCACTAAAATAGCACAGGAAACCAAATTAATTAATGAAGTTATTTCCTTATAATAATAATAGTTGACATTGTGTTTAAAGGAAAGGTTTGACATTTTTGGAATTGAGCATATTTGCTTTATTGCTGACAGTCAGATGAGAAGACACTGTTCTCATATGTATGTAGTAGATATGAGGCTACACCCAGCAGGCTGTTAGCTAGCAGCTAGCCTCGCTTTATCCAAAGAGTTGACAAAAAATCTGCTTCCTAGCATCAAGTGCACTAATTAACACATTATATCCTGCTTCTTCTTCTAGCCTACAGACAGCCTGACATGTGACCCCGTGTCGAACGCACAACTTTTCCAGACTAACAAATGAGACACTACGTGCTAATTAGCGAGCTTATAGGTTTACTTCCAGTCTTTACGCTAAGCTACGTTAACCAGCTGCTGGATGTCACTGAAACGTGGAATTTTGACGTCTAAAGTAAATGAGTGAGATAGTGTTGCATATCTGTCCATTCTGTTGACAGAGGACTAAAACAATATTTATATAGTCACAGATATTAGAGATATTAGAGTTGTTTTTTTTGTCACCCACCACACCAATGTCTGAAGACAAAGGCTGTCAGTTGTCAGTATTTATTGTATTTTGTTTTCTGTGTGAATGAAAGCAAACAGCTGACGCTCAGAATACAGTGAAATCACAAACTGAGAGAAAATGGTGCAGACGAATGGCAACTCTTTACAGAAATGCAGTGTTTGTGTATGAATGTGCTCTAATGAGGCCGAGTGAGTCCGGTGTACGGTGCTTCAACATCTCAGCGCTGCACTGTCACAGCTTCTTTTTCTTTCTTTGAAGCATCACAACAATTTTGGAGACTTTCTTTCTCACTCCGACGAAGACAAACAACTACAAAGTGAAACCGACTTACTTCGGGGCATCTAAAAAGACTCCAGAGACTTCAGTTGGACAAAGACGTTGTCACTTCTGCGCTAAATACTTGCAGAGAAAATGACTGATGGTATTAGAATTCACACACAGGCAAAGAAATGTTGGCAAAACACCCCATGGGATCGTGTGTTGTGAGTCGCAGCTGTTACCATGTCACTTTTCTCTGCTGTTGACTCCTCACGACGCTGTCGCGAGTAACAGTATGATGTTTGCTTTCGCAGACATCAACCCTTGTGTGAAGCAGACAGGTGTGTCAGAGGACAGACTGGAAGCAATCCAGAGGAAATGAGAGTAAATTCTTCTTTTTCCACGCTTAACAATGTGTTTATTTAAAGCTGCATTTCAGTCGGGGCCTTTGTCAGAGAGAAAACAGTTGATAGGCGGTTCACAATAAAGAGGAACAAACTCTTAAGAATGAGCAATGGGCCCAACAATTGGAGCAATCACCACCATGAGCAAGCACTTGACAATGGTGGCAAGGAAAAACCTCCTTTAAGAGGCAGAAACCTTGAGTGGGATCCAGCTCATGGTGGGCGGCCATCTGCCACGATCGGAAGAGGGGAAAACTTGTCAGACTTGTGTGAAATATTGCCAGTACTTTGTGGATTTTTTTTAATTGAAATGATGGGAGGGGTGGATTCATTTAAGATAACATATTCATCAGCCAGGTTTCAGTAAGACAACATAAATCAATATCATAATCTGATATTAAAACAATCAGTAACTCCTCTTCCGTTTACTTTCCTCTTTGAATAATTCAAGTGGATCGGAGACAGACACAGCCTCTCTGGAGTTTTGGGTGGGCAACCGCTCTAATGGAAGTGCAGACAAGGATGCAGGACTAGAGCTCTGCCTTACAACTCCGAGTTGTCATGTTTTCGGTTGACTAATAAACTTGGTCAGATTTCTAGATATGAGAGCTGCTCCATCCAAAGTAGGTTCAGATCAGGTTTTCCCCAGAATGTCTCTCTAATTATGAGTCAGTGAATAAAATAAATGTACTCAATAAAATGTCAGAAAATACTGAAGAAACCACAATTTCCCAAAGCTAAAAATTATGACTTTAAGTGGCTGTTTTTTTCCGGCAAGAAGTAATAAATAAATCGTAGATTTTCCAATTTCAGAAGCTGATACCAGCTGTGCTGGTTAAAGTGTTTTGCATGTTTTCTCAATAAATTACGTGACTTCAATGTAAATCAAAAGATGTCTCAATATAAAAACAGCCAGAGAGGGCAGGGGCAAGAGGAACAAGGCAAATACAACTCAAACAGTCAGTAAAATGTCCGTCCATCCATTCATTCGTTCAACCGCTTATCCTTATCAGGTTTATGGGGGGCTGGAGCCAAACCCACATTGGGAAAGAGGTGGTGTACATCCTGGACTAGTTGCCAGTAAATCGCAGTGCTATAAGTAAATATATCAAAACAAATTGAAACCATAATTTAACAACTTCTTAATTTTCCTCCAGAGGTCATATGAGGCTCCAATTCTGAAAAGAAAAGAAAGAAATATAAAGAAGAAAAGTCCAGAGTAAACTATGTTATCTCTCCACTGACACTGAAACCGGTCGATGTCGAATGAATCGCGGATCACTGACTCTGTGTTCGCTCGAATGGGCTTACCGTGTGGAGTAGGACTTCAAGTCAGACAGATGCTTCCAGGTGGAAGTGGACCAGAGGGCAGTGCAGTGTTTCTGGAGCACAGCCACCAAGAACCTCCACCTGAATCGACCCGCTATCCTACTGCATGGCATCCCACTGAGGATTCTCCGGGCCTCCCTGTCTGCCCCACAGAGCTACCGCTGGATCAATAATTAACTCGAGATGTTGTAGCTGGCCTGGAGTGTGTGAAGGGTGAAGATTTATGCATTGTGGACAATCTGATTGGTTCCCATGTGTCAGGAAAGATAAATTGATGCCAGAAAAGTAACAGTGTTCTTTTTGAATAGTAATTGCCACACTTGGCTGCTTCTCCACTAGCATCTCTGCCACTGGCATATCTCCAAGGGCTCTTGTTCAAGGGCTCCATGGGAATCTCTTTCTTCTGTATCTAAAGGATTCAAATGTGACAACCAATTATTTTATTTATTTAAAAAATGGCCTTTTTTTTATGTATTTTTGTGACAGATTGGTATCGCAACTGACTTGTATAGTCCTTTATTTAGTTCGCCTGTAAAATCCAAATGTTCAGTTTTAACGGAGAGGTATTCATTAAACTATATATTTAATACTGAGGTTGCAGCTTGCAGTTGGGTTGAACTGAGCTTCATTATCTTGAGAAGTGTTTCTTATGCTGACCCCATTTACATGAACACGAAGGGGAAGCAATATTACAAACACATTCCAATACAACGCTGTTGCAACCTCAATAATAAATTCAGTTAAATTAATAAATCTGACAGTCCACAAAATATAAAACATAATTATATCAATATATCTGGTGGCTGATCTGTTGTACCCTCGAGTTCAGAGAAAACGAGATCACGATGATGAGTTTTTACATTAATCAGTAACAATAATACATTAATTAAAACATTAATCCAACAAACGTTACTCACTCGCCTTATCACTGCGGTTCTGTCTCTAACAGCTCTGAGAGAAATGTCTAGCTCTTTCAGCTAGTAGCTAAACTTTGTCTGTCCGCCATTTGACATTAGTGCATGAAACCAATATAACTCATTAGACATTGGCGTTAAATGACTTAACATTGGCGTGTTATTCATACACCATTTTGTGCTACAGGCCTAAAATCCGAGCAGCGAGAGTGAGCCAAAAAAAAAAAAAAAGTACATTTGCATATATCCAAAACAAAAGCTCAAAGTCACTAGGGGAACTGTCATGTTTAGTGACATTACACATCGTGTCATTGCGAGTACTTGAAAGTGTGTGATTACAAATATGTACATTTAAGCTCAGAGAATAAAAAGACATTGGTCTGTAAACAATGAGGAGGATTAAGCTAGGTCATTAATGCAGCTGGTTAATTAACTATCTTTGTGAAATGTTGGAATAAAGCTTTGTCATTTGCTTAATTGTCTTCAGAAGGAAACGGTGTCAGTCTTAGCGACGCTCTTTATCACTTCAGCACTTGAAAACTGTTTACCATTTCAAACACTGCCTCCCACCGTGATCCTTGATGGGAGACAAAGTAATAGACATACAATAAAAAAAACAAGAAAAAGATATCGCACTGAGTAAACCGTCTAAATGCTTTTCTATTTGTCATCACTGACTAATAGAAATCATTCCAAGTGGAGATTTTGGAAGCTGTCGCGTCCAAAAGAGCTGCTACTGGAGTGTGACCAACGTCTTCGCGATGATGACATCCAAAAGTGTCATTCAAGGATGTTGATGTCAGCGTGAATTTATATTCTGTCTCTTCTTGTCTGGCTGTATCTCTGACTGACAGGGATGAGATCTGAGTCCAGATCAAGCTTCTTGTTTTCTGCAATGATGGACATTAATAACCTGCTATTAACACCCTGCCTCCCCAGCCCTCCATCTCTTCTCCACTTCCTGTGACTCATCCTCTAAATAAGCACTCTGGGAAAATAACTGTCCTGTACACAACTTTTATAGTAACAGCCTTGAGATGGACAGAGGGACAGACGACTCCTGCTCGCCGGCTCTCTCCTTTCTTTCTCTTCCTCGCTCCACCGAGGTTCACCTCGCACTCTGTGCACCTCCACGCAGGCTCCTTCACCTTTGCCTCAAACACGAATAAACAGTTGCTCTCAAATCCTACTTAAGATTCTGAGTCCAGGCTGCCACTTATTTTCCAGAGGACTGGATCAAATAAGGCCAAGGGCTGCTTGCAGGGAAGGGGGGCACCTCTGTTTCAATCCACAGCCTTGAAAACCCAACAATATAACCATACTACATTACTGCGCATGCCAGTATAAGCTTTTTATGGGACACATGTTCTGGAAAACCAAGCACAGAAAGAGCTTTTCTGCCCTTGGTTTCAAGGTTAAGTGCTTGAATTGTATGAAAACAAACCCATTCAGCCTATGGGGGTATATATTCAATTCACTGGCAACATCTCCTGCTACTAAAAAGTGCAATAATTGTTGCCAGTTCATGGTAATTAGATTAGAAAATGTGAGTGGCCTTTTCTAATGGTTACATTTGATGATTTCATGATGCAGAAGCAAATCAAACATTCACTTCTGTTCCACATAATGCAATTAGCCTCTTTTTATTAAGACCGGCGATGTGTCATTATCTTCCGACGGTATGGTGGCCATCGGTTAAATGCGTCTTTATAGTCTGACAGTGTTGATACAAGCTGGTTTGTGTTATATTGTGTTATGTAAATGGTTCTTGATTTGTTTAAATGCTGCATATGAATAGGATGAATTGCAATGATCTGCTTCAGTTTAAGGCTTCCTTGATGAGGTTCAGTGCTAAACAGAAAGCAGAAACAATATGACTTTAATAGATGGTGTTCATATCCAAGTGAACACTAAAACGGAAGAACCGTAACTTTGGTCATTTTCAGCGCCACCAACGTGTCAAAATTTGTGTCTCAAGAGGTCAAGAAGGACGTCTATTAATTGGACAGTTCGATGATTTCCTGTCCTCGAAGGGTCCCTCAGCAAGATACTGAACCCGAGTTGCTTGTGATGAACAGGCCACATGAATTGGTGACTATTCTTGTCAGTTAGTGCTTCTAGGATCTGCATCAGGATCTGCACAGGGTGCTTTATTTTGAAAATTAACATAAATTCTTCATGCTTTCTGTGTCCGTCTTCTGGCCACCTCCATCTGCTCTGTGGCTGCTTGAGAATGAGCTGTTGGGTCGCATGCTTCCTTCAAAAATAGACCAGCCTCTGGGATGCTTCTGAAACCTGCTGCACTGCTTGGGGTGGAAACACAATCATTGTGTAGAACATCACAGCCAGAACACCTCGCAGCAGTGCCCGGTGGAATCAAGCATCAACAGAGTCGCCCGCGTGGCTGTAGGCTCATAATTTCAACATTTTTGAATTAAATTCTTCTCAGAGACTGGCTACATTGATAACCAGCATTTTAAGAGTCAGTGATATTGTGATATTGTGTATTTGCGCTCAACCACAAATAAGTAAAGTAGAGAGGAACATTACTGAAGTTGCTGAAGTATAGATGTTACAACACTCTGTGCATTAGTGGTTCACAAAAGTTTCAAACTTTTTTGTCTTTTTTTTTTTTATCAGATCAGTGCGAACATACATGAGCACTGCTGGTTGATTCCCTCACCTTATTGCCCTCCTCTTCAATTGGCCTCATGGGAAATCTATAGCTGCACCGTATTAAGTAAAACCTCATGCTTCAGGAGTGTAGTCCTACTCCTGCTGACTCATAAAAATGATACAGAGCCCATGCTGACATCAGCTGAATATAATTCTATTAGAGCACCCATTTGTTGTCGGGTTCCACTGCGGCTTCATTCAGTTGTCTAAATGACCCCTCATTTATTTTAGTGCCCTGTTGGGGAAAGAGGGCGGCACCCGAGCACTCTGGATGATGCTCCGGAAGCCGAGCCATCAGAGCTCAACTGACGGATCGAGCTGATGCATTTTCTCTCTCCTCTCTTGCTGTTCCCCCCCTTCCACTCTGCCGCTAATGCATGAGACTCTCTCTCTCTCTCTCGCTGGCTGCAAATGGAGCTCTTAACAGCTGCTTTCAAAATGGATTAGGTGGATTTTTCTTTTGCAATTTTTCTCTGACATAGCTCTGGTGTAAACAGTAAAGCACGCATCACATATGGAGTTCTAGCACAGTGCTGTATGTATCCATAATTCAAGGCCTGAAAGTATGTTTTTCTGCTCCTTCGTGTTTGTCACATCTCTTGGCTATAGAAATCACATTGTCAGTTATGTGCTGTTAAACAAGACTATGGGCAGAATGTTGTTGTTTTTTTTTCCCATCAGGTTTTACACTCGGTTGGATGCCTCGTCACTGTAAACACCCACATATTTTCACATGCTTGAAAGTATGCAATTGTCTGCCTCTTTAAGCTTTTGACACCGCACCATTGACAGCACATTTACACTTCATCTTGTTGACTTTTACAGTATGAAGTTCTCCAGCTTTTTTTTTTTTCCCAACAAACTTCTCATTCTCATTCTCCACTCTCTGCCAATATCTGTTTTTCTTCCATCACTCTCTCAGTACAGGTTTCTATTCTTTCCTCGCCATCTCTTTTCCCCTGGTGCGTCTTGAGTCGTGAGCAGAAACAGGTGGCCCCTGACAGGAAGTGGGTTGGCTCGTGCTTCAAGTAACCCTTCATTCTTGTGGGTTTTCTTCCCAGAGCAAAATACTCCCTGCTGTGATATGGCATGTCTGTGGGCGCAATGGTATTTGCTGCTTTTCTTAAAGCAATAAAGTCAGCAAATGTACAGCTGTTCACCTTCAATTTCACCTATTCCTCATTCTCTCCCCCTCTTTCTCTCTCTTGCAGTTACTTTCTCTGCCCCACTAATGAAGGAGAAAAGAAAAGTCTGGCTATCTGTCAGGTTTTTTTTTGTTTGTGTTTGTTTTTCTGGTGACATCTTGAGTTTTAAATGCACATTTTTTTTTCGTCTTCACTGTCAGTCAAACATGTCAAGTGTTGTCTTCTTCCTCAAACTTTCTGTTGAGTTTGTGTTCCTGTATTTGGGACACTGTTCTTCACCGTTGTCACTGCTCATGCTGATAATACTATTTATAGCCGCGCTAGCAGCATGGCTCAAGGGATGACAATGTTGGTCTTGCGGTCATTCGGACAGTCACTCTTCTTCGACTCAGGCTGAAATATCTCGACAACTTTTGGATGATCTGCTGTGGAATTTCGTGCATACATTCTTGGTCTACAGAGGATGAATCCAGCTGACTTTGGTGACCCTCTGGTTTTTTTCCTCTAGTGCTAACAAGACGGTGACATTTCTGATTTTTAGTAAAACTATAGGATGATTTTTAGTTTGTCTAATACTTTAATTTATGACCAAATAACTCCACATTCTCATCAGCCTCAGCTGCCTTTTGTATTTTGTGTTAATTAGCAAATAGTAGCATGCTAACATGCTTAACTAAGATGGAGGACATGATCAACTGTACACCTGCCAAACATCTGCATGTTGGCATCGTCACTGTGACCATGTTAGCCTCCTGACATTCACATTTCGTGGTAGTAGCATGGTGGCCAGGTGGCCAGCCACAGAAAGGGACAAGCTGGCAGGTTCAAACCCAGAACATTCTTGCTGTGAGGTGACAGTGCTAACCAGTGTCTCCACAACTGCTGGATGGCTCACCATGTGTTACATTTGGTGCAGATGTTCATGCCTCCCTCTGGATGAATTGCAAAAAACAGTGATCTGATATTACTTTATTTGGCGCCATCATGAGAGAAAAGTTTTAGTTTGTCCCAAATTTTGATTTATAAGCAAATAACCGCACAATTAATCATGTTCTCATCAGCCTCAGTTACTGCTATTTAGCATGTGGTAGCATTGGAGATGGAGGACATGATAAATATTAGAGCTGCAAATCATCTGCATGTTGGCATCGTATCGCCAAATATTAAAACCAAGAAATGTATCAAATGATGACAATCCCTGAGATGGTCACCACAGATTAATAAGCATTGCATATGCATGTAATTAAGGGGGCTGTGACTGAGACCAAACTCCATCGCTCTCTGGAAGTTCTGTTGTTCTCTAATTGCTGTTTTTATTTAAACATTTCTAGTAAATTCAGATTCGCGATCCGTCTCTTTATGGCGTGTGTGACAGCAAAAGAGAAGGCCATCCTCGGTATGGGAAATTCATGCACAGTTTGCCTTCTTTTATTCCCTAAAGGCAAGT
The DNA here is from genome assembly GCA_036365135.1 of Miichthys miiuy. NCBI lineage: Eukaryota > Metazoa > Chordata > Actinopteri > Sciaenidae > Miichthys > Miichthys miiuy. Next base: position 2,977,035 of record CM071609.1, read on the forward strand.
TTATGCGCCTCTCAAAGGAAGAACATTTGTTTACAGACACGCATGGTTATTGTTTTTCCCCAGCTGGGAACAGCAGATCTTCAAGGATATTAAAACTGTGGATAGTTTCATAAGCAGACCCAGAGGAACACGTCGCCTCGATGCTGCAGATAGCTGTAATGAAAGAAAACGGTCAGTTGGTGGTAACGCCTCTCTCTGTCTCTGTTATCTCTTACGATAATACTTGATAAACCATCCACAAAATAACAGATTACAATGTGGAACTGCTTGTTGTTTTAATTTAAACTCCAGAGAGTTGTGATGTTTGCACAAGAATGGCGAGCAGATATGAAGAGCAAGATTCATTCATTCATTTTCCATGACCAGTTATTGATCCCAGCTGACAATGGGCGAGAGGGTACACCCTTGACAGGTCGCCAGTTCATCACAGGGCTGACACTTAAAGACAACCATTCACGTTCACAATCGCACCTTTGGGCAATATAAAGTCACCAATTAACCTATGAACCTGCACGTCTTTGGATTGTGGGAGGGAGCCAAAGAGAACCCACGCAGACACAGTAAGGCCCTGAAAGTGTCCCCAGAAGGAGGCTGGTTGGCCTTCTTGGCAGTGCTAAACACTGCATCATCATGCCGAAAGAAAAGATTAATGATAAAATAAGTAATTAAGATTATAAGAGATTAAAAACTGGCAACACAAATGTGATTTATGGTTCAGATCTTTCAGTGATACTTAACTGAACTGCTACTATTTAGGCAATCAGATAATAAATAATACCCTTAGTTTAACTGTGGAGCAAAAACGTCAGTTAAACTTACACCTTATGCTGGCAACCTGTCAAGACACACACATTTATTTAGGTGTTGCTTTAAATGTCCAATGTTTACAGCAGCCATCTTCTGGTTTTCAATATTTAAAGCAGCGACAAGAAACTTTCACTCTGTGTTGATTCTGGCCCCGTGTGGACAAAATCAGTATTGGGAAATCCAACCAAAACTGGCCGTGCGGCAGGTGGTGACAACATTAAGAATAACCAGAAGAAACAGCCGATCCTCACACTGAAGGTTTGTTTATGCAGGGCATGTCGAGGTATCATGACCTGTTAAAATCTTTTAATAACCAGTGAGGACACAGGATGCAAACTCTGTACCTCCACCCTTCACTACAACGTGTGTGCAGTCCAAAAATAATCAGAAATACAACTTTTAGACAAAGTGAACTCACACGTAATATATATCCAGCTTTCAGCCTGTCTTTTATAGCACTCTGGGTTATTTAATTTGAAGTTTCACTTTAAAGATTTGATTAGTCTGTTTGTTTTCATATTCATTCATCTTTATCTTTCTGCATTTCACAATCTTCATCCTTCTTTTGTCACATTTAGCCCCATCATTTGTGTGAATTTGTGGACCTAAGGAAGATGAACTACATTTGCAGAAGCTAATGGGGATCCCTATCAAATCCAATCTGTACAATAATGCAGATATCATAGTGCACTGGAATTAAAAATATCTCATCAAATTAAAATAAGAGAAGGCTTCACAAAAAGTTCTAATGTTCTCATTGATTTTTGCAGATGTAGTTTGACACCCAAAGTTACCTTTTGTTTACCGAGCCGGGCTGAGACGCCCAAAATGCCAGCTCGTCTTCCTCCTTCTCGGCAGCCCACATGAAAGTGATGGCTGAAAAGGTCACACAAACACAGGGTACTTTTCACCAGGTTTCCCTTACATCAGTAAGCCTGAACAGTGCGGTCAATAAATCGGAATGACAGCCCGGATCATTGGCTGCTTGTCTGCGGGTTCCTACGTCTCTGTTGTTTTATCCCCTGTGTGGGACTGTCATGCCCATCTTCATCTGGACACTCTACGCAAATATTGATTCCAGCCTTCGTTAGCTCAGCTGGCAGCTGAGAACACTGATGTAACCCAGAAAAAGCTTTTGACAGACAGCGACGAACAGGATGCGGTCAGGCTCAGCACTAAAACAGGCGCTGTGTTTTTGCAATATGATATTATGACTTGATAAATATACAGCTTTGGAAACAGGAGTTCACATTAGAGAGAAAAAAAGTCAAGGTATCAGAGAAGTGATGCAGAAATACCCGTTTTCATTTTGCAGTTTTTGCAGCATTATCTGTTTCATCTTAACCTCTCACACAGACTTTAACACATCCATGTCTCTCTCCTTTTTTTCCACCCCTTCTCTTTCTTTTGTAGAAACCGGCTCTGCAGAGACAGAAGTAAATTTCAGCTTCACAAAGACGTTGAAGGACGCAGGCAGGAAAGGTTTACCTCTCCTCCAGCCTTCCCTTTTTTTTGGCCACGCTGACATATCGATCCGCAGAGCGTTCAAACCTGGGTAAAGGCAAAGACGTCTGTGTGTCCGCTCAACTCGCCATGTACCCCCGGTTCCCATGGCAACCCGAGGCTGTGCGTGCTCCTGTCTCCAAGCAGCCTGCAGGTTTCCATCAGTGCCTGAGGTGTGGTGAGGTGGTGAGCTTTCTCTCCATTCATCCATCCTCTCTCTCTCTCTCTCTCTCTTTCTCTGTCTCTGGTGTCTCCCCGAAAAAACAGAGTGGGGACTCGAAGAAGAAAAACTGCAGCAGCCATTTGTCTCTTTTGATTGTAAGCTGCCACACTTTCCATGTTAGAAACAAATACACTATCGATGGGAGGTGGGGGGGGGGGGGATTTTGCACAAGGTGACACTGCTGACTGTACATCATTTCAGCGTTCGGGCCATGCTTCTTTCTCTTTTTTTTCCCCACCTCTTTGCAATTTTTGTCCATGTTCAAAAACATTTTTCTTTTTTTTCTGCTGGTCAAGCACAAAACAGTTTGTGATAATATTAGTTTCCTCCAGGAGCTGCTGCTCAAAGAATGAATTGCTTGCCGGTATTCAACATCGGTTCTGTCAGTAAAAGCTGAATTTCACATTTTGACTACATTTGTCATAAATGCGTCCTCAGATAAATGAGATACCGAGGCACAAAAAAGGGAGTGCCTCCATTATTTCGACTGCAACCCGCACGCAGAAAACAACATCAAGTTAATGTGACGTGACTGAACAACTTTGGTTTCTGTTACTAGTGGGTGTAATTAACTCATCTCACCTGGGGGTACAGGCCCCATGAATAAATCACAAGAAACTGCGGTGCCATGATGCATTTGTTGCCAGGGCAGAACAGAACTGCAGGCGCTTTAAGATAAAAAACGACAACAATTTTTTGGTTTATTCTTTATTTTGTTCGCAGTAGCTCCGACCGATCATTTGGCTGGAAACGTCGCTAAGGGTTCCTTTTTTCAGATAGCTAGTGAACATTCACGCACACACCGAGCCACACCGCCAATTTTTGCCCGGCTACGAAATCAATACTCACCCCCCCCAACACAACTGCACACATAACCCCAAAAGGTTTTCCTCGTAAAAGGTTTACAGAACATTGGTGAGTGCAGCATAAAAAAGAAAATGGATTGGAGCACCGTTTGGGTCATCTTTGTCCGAGTACAAAAACACACACAGGTGCTTTTAAGAAAGGGCAACAATTTTATGTGGCTACAATAAAATGTCTGTAATCTTTGGAAATGGAAATGCTGTAAAAAAAAAAAACAACAAAAGGGGCTGCAGAGGAATACTGTGGAATAGTAAAGCAATGGTGTACTTATGTGTTTTTGCAGGTTTTGTACAGTATTATATCTAGACTGAATTCTCCATATATTCATTATCTTTAAATGTTATGTAATGGCGATGTTTGTGAAACAGTAAGTCACAAAAGTCAAAGGACTTCGATTAGTCAGAAGTTAAATATAGAAAAGAGCATGACTGTGTTAGTACAGCCAAGCAGTGATGTTGATGTGCCTTCCTTTGGACCATTATGATTTGAGTGTCTTTATTTGTTGTTTGTTTGTTTGTTCAAGGCCTGCATGCATGGTAGGAGAGCTGCTATGACTCATGCTTTACCAAATGCTGGCAGATAAGAGAGATGTGATGCCGGAGAGTCCAGCTGTCTCTAGACTTGTTGACTTGTCCCTCATTGCCTCCTAATAGAGAAGGTTTGTACTCATGTTGAGGTTTTATTTATTTTATCTCTTTTTGCTCTGCATCCATCACCAGAATTTTACAAGTCTAGGTTTTTGAGACTGGTACTGTTACCTGTAACCCACCTTTCAGCCTTTTTTATGTACTGTTTCACTACAGTGACACACATTTAGCACCAGAAATTAAAATGGTTGATTACAAAGTCATCAGTAAACTGTTCATGTGAGCTTAAGTGGATATGTGGTACTAACGACTTTATGTCCATCGTAATTGGCAAACTATCAAGAGCAAGGCTGTCCTACATGTTTCCACAGAGCACGTTGGCTCATTTATTGGTCAATGGGATCATAAATTTCATATATTATCTCTTATGTACGCCAACATTGTTTGGTTAAATATATATTTAAAAAATTCATTCACAGACAGAAAAATGTACAGCATCCTATCCTATCCTACATCCACTGACATGAATTGGTGTAAATTAGACCCTGGAGCGGTTTAAATCTAAGCTCATGTCCCTGAAACCCCAAACAGAACTAATCCATAGTTTTTCTGCAGCATCTGAAACATGTCAGCAGTTCAAATTCACACTGATAAGCAATTCTCATTACAGTTGGAACGGACCCTAAGCAGAACATCGGGGTTAATTGTCACATGATGTCTGGTTAAGCAGAAATCCATTCGAAATTAGACATTCATTGCATCATTTTGCAGTCTGTCTACCCTCAGGAGGCAAGATCAATTTTTAAATGTAATTAAGATGGCATTCATTTTAATTATCAGGGTATTGTAATTGTGGTTTATTACAAAGTTAGTAAGTTTCTTGCTGTCCTGCCTGGTTTTACAGTTGTCTAAATTTAAGCTGTGCTCAGCTCAGCTTCCTTTAATACTGTAAACAATCAGTTCTCAGTGACTAAACTGTAGGAGAAGGCCAGAATCTCTTTTCAGATCTGTGTATTGGTTTGCTTTGAAAGGAGGGAGGTTATCTTTAGCATCCGATGTTTGTTTGCGTATTCATATGCAGCACCTTTTTTTCCCCTTCTCTTCTCCAGACAATGACATGCTCAATTATCCCTCCAGATTTATCCACTGAGGTGAAATCTGCTGCCTTTTTTTTTTGCAGCTATTGATTCCATTGGATTCCTGAATATTTCATAAGGATAAATTTCAATACAAGCATATCGCCTGACCATAGTGCAATCCATTAATACCCATAACTAAACCAAATGAATGAGAAATGACAGCTTCACGACAGAAATTGACCATGACATCAATATTTCAATTTTGCAGCCCTTCATGCAAATTACAGAGGCTGGTGGTTTAAAAATAAAAGTCAGAGAAGAGTGAATGGAGCAGCTATGTTAGACTCTGCATGCACCCAGCATTGAAATAAGTATTTTCAATCAGAGGGTGGGCCATCTGCCATGTTATGTGGACTCCAGCTGCTCTGGACCCATGATTCCCCTATACTTACTCTTTCAACGGCTGACGTTGAGCTCCCACCATGAGCCATCCTAGTAGACAACATAAAGACAACATAAAGTCAACATCGCTCCGACAAGTCAATCAGCCTTTTCTGCCCCATCCAATCAATTCTTTGCTTGCCTTCAGAGGCCTGAAAATATATTGAGGTTCACTTTGTGTGGCTCAACAGATGAGAGTGCTCTTAACTACAGGGAGAAAATGGGTAGCATTTCCATCCTTGTCTCTACAGATGTACATCAAGAGGGGTATATTCAGTTTTGGTAACATTTGACCAGAGTAGTATGCTTTTAGAGTCCATTCTTCTGCCCTCTCTCATTCTCTTAACATCCCCGTGCTGCACTCGGAAAATCACAGCGTAAATGTTTCCAGCGAGACCAATATTAAGGTAGTACTCCTAAATTTACTAAGCACAGCCCCAGTCTGTGGCGGATTGAAGTGATACTTCATCCCATTTGTTATTAAGATTTGAAATGTGACGTCATTAGTTACAATATTTTTCACGGTGCATTTCCCTGAAATCAGACCTCTCGCTGATCTCTGAACAAAAGTGTCACTCAAAGGCAAAGACAGGGGAGTTGTGACATTTTCAGCATGGATAGTTTGATATACAAACTTGGACATCGCAGACATGGTCATTGGTGGACAAATCTTGATTTGTTTTAACCACAAGTTTGGTCCTTCTCTAGTCTTGACATCCTGTAATTATGCTTCTGCAGAGAAACATGTGAACATATTTGTGAATGTGCGTAGAGAAGGGCGTTATGGGTAACTGTCAGAGGCTCTCCGACATTCATACTTCCCAAATCTTAACAACTCATAATGCGGACCTTTGTCTCGAGCAAACTGACTGATCAATCCATGTTTGGGAGCACATTTCAGCATGACTGATCTTCTATTAGAGCACGGGAAACTAAACGACACTTGTTGTCTCGTCACTGTCCAGTCCATTTACTGTATGCTTTATTTATTGATTTCCGTTTCCTGGTTTCTTCTTCAATTTCTTTACATTGTGGTCTGCTAAATATGACACTGTTTCCTAGTCAACATACATTATACAACTAATATGTATGACCAATTTATGTAGGACTGTACATTTATTCACCTAAACTTAACAATACGTTAACGATAGAAATGATTAGAAAACAGCAAATATATGCACTTATAAAATATAAAACAAGTTTTAAACCAAAATTTACATAGATACTAGAACTCAAATCTTCAACATAAGACACTTCTCCATTGTCCATTCATTTCCTTACTTATGTTTGCTTAAACTAATCACTGAAGCTACAAATGGAAGCATCACATTTAGCCAGTTTCTGTGAAGCAGAAAAGAGTTGCTTGCAGAGGTTTGATACTGAAATGATTTGAGGCTGAGTCTCTCTTTAAGATACTACTTCTACTCTGTCGTTCTACTGTTTCAGGAATGAGTTTAAAATCTCAGTTCAAAGTGATTTGCATTCCAGCATTTAACAGGTGCACCAGAAGAAAAAAAAGAATCCTGAGTAGCATTAGTGTCATAGTTCAAAGTAACAGTAACACTGATGGCTGTCTTGGAGATTAGCTACATCAGTAAACCTTAATGCCCAACAGGTAAAAACCCAACACCATGAAATGGGATTGGAGAAGATAAAAAAATGCACATGCAACAGTCACTTCCTCAACTAGAAGTATATTTTTTGTGAGATACTAAATGTATTCATTTAATACATTACTGTCAAAGACATTTGTAAAAATTCAAATACGTATAAATGGTCATTTTAGCTTCACTTCAAGTCTAATTCTAAAATTTCGATGAATAACAAAGTCACTGTCTGTGAAATCTATCTGTTATTGATAGTATGTGCGTATTGTCTGTGATGTCATTTAGCGTTCCAAACCTCATTATAATTGGTTTGGGTAGGACCACCACCTTTGGTTGATATAAAACCTGTAATAAGGCCTCAGTTTGCTTCAAACTAATTACATGCATATGAAACCCTCTGCACCTTTCCCGTGGAGGTCAGGCAGGTTTTATCTGACAGTTCTTTATACCAGAGCTGACAATCAGGCAGCGATCGGCAAGGTGTGCAGAGGTGAGAGCATATGCAGGATTTGAACTTTTTTTTATGCTTCATACTTCAAGGATAGGCTGTATAAAAGTGTTCAGAATATACGCAACATTTTTGTCAGTTTGGAGCATGTCCCAGCCATTACACCTAAATGCCATCAGGCATGGTGTGATGTTCTCCACACTGCTTCATACTTGGCCAGGAGGAGCATTTTGCCCGCCAGACTTTGTTAACTTGCACAGATTTGGTCATTTTTCTTTGGTTTCTACCATGGGTAAGTAGGCTAAATTGTTTCCATTTTGTCTGTTTGTACAATCAGGTGTCTGCACAAGGTGTTTGATTTTTAAAATTGACCAGATTCTCTATGCTGTTTCTGTGTCTGAATTCCGGCCAGCTCGATCTGCTCTGTGTTGATTGATGCGACTTCCATCAAAAATAGATGAGCTGCATATTTTCCGCGGAGCAGAGTTGAAGAGCTGATTCCGGGATGCTTCCAAAACGCGCTGCAGCACTTCCAGTGGGACCACAGGCATCGTGTAGATTGGCTACAAAAAGAGCTCTGGTGAAATCTAGAGGTTACAAACCACAAATAAGATGTCGGACTCCACAGAGCAGCTGCCTCCTCCTGTTAGTGCAGTCCACCATTTTCTGGGCAGATACATTTTCCAGGAATCATCTTTCAACTTGCTTAGTAGCTGATCGTCATCCCAATCATGTCACGATGAGCTGTGAGTTACTAATCAAAGGCCACTGAAATAAGGACATCATCGGCAAATAGTAGAAATCACAGTAATATCATAGTGAAGCTGACCTCAACTGCACATTAATACCCGTTGCAAGAATTTTATGAACAGTTCAGGAGATATTTGAATAAACTAAAGTTCACTTTGATGTCGAAACAGCAACAGATCGGATAAATCATACAGTCATCACATTGGTAATACATACATGAGGTCTGAAAGGGTGTGAAAAACTGATTACAATTCAAGTGTGAAAAATGTGCATGCTAAACACCCGACAGTATTTCTTATTAAATAGGTAGAAATGAATGCCGGTCCTGTTTGCCATCTGTTCACACCATCATTTTGGGCCGCTAACAACATACTGGACATTGTATTAGAAAAAGATTGGACCCAATCTTGCACAGTTGATTGATATTATCTCCATTGCACCTCTCTCCTCAGTTGAATTAGAAAAGCCATCCGAGTCACCTTCATGACAAATTTATACACTTTACACACTGCTGAGAATCAATAGGGAGGGAAAATAAATAGAAAGTGGAATATCAGCAGACACATCCAGAGTTTTGTCTTCTTTTCCCCCGGTTTGTAATTGGGGGACTTGGCTAATTAAAATAGAGTTCCCAGGCAGTCGATGACGGCCGGTGCTGCTGCAGCTCTCCCCTTCAGATGTTCAATGAAGAGGAAGGGGTATTAGAGCCATAAGGAATGACACAAAGCTGGCTATTCACACATAATTGCTCACCCAGGGAGGATGCAGTGAGGCTGGTGGCCTGACAAACGCTCGAGGTGTCAGTTCCTGTCAAGATGATGAAGCTCTCCAATGCCCCCCGGCCCTGCACTGAGACCCCAGCATGCTCCAAATGGGACGTCAATTTTAACTTTATAAATCCAAAATTGATGAAATATGAGGTGGCTGTAACTTCAGACTAAGCCTTAGTTAGGTTTCCTGTGCAGAGGCCCCTAACTGGGGCTTACATCAGCTGAGCTGCGGATTTATTTATGGAGCCAATAAATCTCTGTGTCTCTAGAAAAGGAAGGTTTTGTTTGAAACAATCAGCCAATGTTTAGAAGTGTCTTTTAGAGCTTCATGATTCAGCACTTTCAGTCTGTGAAGAGTCTTGTAAATCACGCTATCAGCCATAGACGTGCACATCGGAGGTATACGGTTCGATTTGGTTCCCAGAGACCTCTGAAACATTAGATTCTGAATGATGGTTTTAATGCATGCTGGTAGAGATAGCCAGAGGCTTATGAACCGACAATTAAAGAGTAATTGACATGAAATTAATTTGTTTGTTTACTATATTGGCTCTTTTCTCTATTCAAACAAATAAATAGATTATATACACCCACCAGGGTCCAAGCACTAAATGCATCTTGGAACTGATTGATTGCTAACTGACTCAGCTAAATTAATGGTCAATAAAACTGAATTAAAACTACCAATAAACAGATGACAATGTCATTAATTGTACATTAAACGAACATAAGACAAGTAATCCTTAAAGATTAAAACTGGAAACAAAAGATCATTGCAGAGTCTCGTCCAACTAAATTATGAACGTTGTGAATCTGAAGCCAAGATCAGGTATGATGCCAGCACCAAAAACACAAGATCCAAGAAGTACGGGACGCTTGGCAGGATAATTTGTTATTTTATTTTATTACTCTACCTGGGAACTCACGATTTTATTTGTCATTTGTGGTGTTTTAAAGGTTACAAGGTGTGATGCCCTGACTAAAAGACTACCGTGTCATTTATTTTTCTTGTTTTCTCGCCCAGTTTTAGATCTACAAGGTGCTCTACAAGTCTCCGAGTACCAAGGCTGCCTGACATCCCTGATTCTGCACATCTGTCTGTGCATGGGCCTTTTTGTCCAATCACGTCTGGACTTTACTCCGGTCATAAAAGACTGTAAGCAACGATTGACTGGGGCTCAAGTCGAAATGTCGGATGTCTCTCAACGAAGTCATGCCAGGATCGCAATTACCTCATCTGACATATTGACAGTCTCTAATGACATAAATGTGCAGTCGAAGCACACCTTGTAATCGGGGGAATAAAGTCAGTGATGAACTGTCTTTTGGTCATTTAGGAGGGCAGCGTTCATTTGGCAGCACTAATTTAAATTAATCCCGCAAACCTTAAATATCCATTGATTCTGGAAATCCACCAAACTAATTTTGGTTACTTTTGGTGTCTCAGTGAAAAATCAGCATAAACTGCTGATTAGAAAACAAAGTAACTAACGTATGCTTGATACTTCTTCTTCTTCTTCTTTGACTTATTGAACTGTACATCTGATGCAGGATTGCTCACTTCCTCACTTTCTCTAAATGCTCCTTGTTTTTCCCATCATCGCTCAGTGCTCTCGACTGAGTGATGCCCGTGCCTCGTGGGGGCAATAGTGTACTTGGACCACATCCAAAGTTCAATACTTGAGGAATATTATTTAATATTCCATATTAAAGGGCTGAGAGTGGATTGGAAGCACAGAGGTGCGGGAAAGAAGAAACTGCTATGAAATTTAATAATAAACAAAAATGCCGCTCCCAGCCAACTGCCTCCCTTGACAACTTCCGATACTTGCCTATACTGCTGTATAATGTTGCGGCCCACAGTGTAGTAATAGCTTTTGCTTAACTTCCTTTTCTGCTGGCAGTATTTGTGACGGTCTCTTTAAATAAACAGCGAACTGATTACTGCTCTAGTACATGCTCCTTATTCATAGTTCTCTGACATACACGTCATCAGAAATACCCCAGCTTCCCACAGGGGTGCATTAAAATTAGAAAACAAGACAGGAAGATGGACTAGCCAGGTCCAGGCATAACCTCAGACGACATGGATTCACATCTGGTACAGAGGAAGCCAGCCATATTTCCTCTGGAGGGGAAAAAAAAGGGAGCGGATTAGAGTTTGAGTGATGTTGGAGCTGTAAGATAAATCAAATCTGACTCGGGGAGTCACTTGAATAAGGTGACAAATGACCAACTGAGACAGACAGGGCAGTTTTTAATCTCCTTTAGTTAATTTATCCAGGACCTGAGCACCACCCTTGGAAATCCGTTATTATTGTCACTGCACCAGACATGCCTTGGCGACAAAAAGGATTTGAAGAGTGAAAAGGAAGCCGGGAGAAGACGTTTATAAACCAGCGCTCGAGTCATACAAGGGAAATAATGAACAGATGTAATAGTGTAATTGTGCACAAGGGTCCCTAAGACAGAGTTGTCTCAGGTCATTTAGCAGACGAGCGCTGGCCTGCGTAAGCCTCGTCTGTGTCCATGTGAGGAGATGCCAGTGGCCCAGAATGTCCTGACATGATTAAAGAAAAGACCTTACAGAGAAACATCTGTTTGGCCCGCAGACATGTTGTCACCCAGATGAGGTCGAAGGAAGGATTCTCATGAGATTAGCGTCTGGGTTTTTAATTTAGAGAATCTCCTCCTCTCTACTTCTCATCACTTTCAACTCTTTCTCTCTTTTAAATCTGCCCCTTCTCTCTCATTCCCCGTCTAATACGGCATACTATTTTTTAATATTTCTCTCTCTTTTCTGATAAAGTGCCACTTATTACAGTGCGTTTAACCAATTTTGAGTGTTACAGTTGATGTTAAAAACATAAATGATGATGACAATAACGCAGACGGCGGTGATAATTACTATGTTTGCAGTACCATTAAAGGGTTATTTAGAGACAAGAACAGGCAAAATGTAATCTGTGCTTGACTCAAAGGGGAAAAACCTAATGAGAAAATGGGGCTTATTGCTGAGGGAATGAGATGTGGTAATTACATTAAAACAGATAACAACTCTTTATGCATCAAGCTCCTACTCCAGCGCAATATAATAGTAATACTCCTCAGAGATTAATGCTAGGGAAGATATGGAGTGCCACATGATTGATGGGGTCATTAGCTCAGCTTTCACATGGGAGCACAAATGTAGAAAGTCTGACTTTAGCATCAGAAAAATGAAATATGATGTTAGTTGTGCGGAGAGAAAAAAAGGGGGCAGAAAGAAGTCGTGCACGGGGGCCGGACGTATCGTACGCTCCTCGGGGTGAGTCAAGTTATTATTAATAGAAAAGTTATATCCAAATGATTTGGATGTGAATAAACAGCTGTATAAAGCTTTTAGTGAGGGATGACTGGCTGTGTTTCAAATGATATCAAGCTCTGACGAAGTCTAAATGCATTAGTATCCAGCATTGCTTCACTAAAAGCTTTTTAATAGTTTATTTGCACCCAAAAGCTTTCTATTTATGCGCCTCTATTGTTATGATATCACCTGTATTTGACATTGATTTGTTTAAAAGCACTCACATGACACAGCGACGAGGCTCTGTCATACCGACGGCGGCATACGACTGTCAGATTCGATAATTGCAAAGTGATAACTTGACAGACGGTGTAATTACTTGTTAACAAGGGTGGAGGAGGGACTATCTGGCAAACACACCCATCCTTATCCTGCGAGGTGAGGGACATAAAGTGACCTCTGTTCGAATCTGTTGCTGTGGCAACGCCAGCAATCTGCATAATCCCCATTTTTCTCTCTCTTTCCTTGTCGATACACGGGATTGCCGCGGTGTGTCTGCACTCGTCAATCAATGACCCGCGCTGTGACATGTTTCTCTTGGATTTTATATTGATGGAGTCTGCACTTGTAGATGTGTCACTCCTTTTTTTAATTAAGTCTAATTTATTGTTTCTCGTGCTAAAAAAGAACAGGAAATGGATAAAATATGCCGGATCGATGTGAAAGTGATGACCCTGATTCAAAGATGACCTCCACCTTTCCGTTTATCAGTCACATCCTCACAAAGTCTCCTGTCGGGCTCATTGAAGTGGTCGGATTGATTTTCTTTTCTCATTTCATTGTGTTTTTTTCTGGGTTACTTCATATGTCATTCTGTGACAAGATAATTCTTGGCTGCTTTCAACATGCTTTGGCTCTTTGTCCATTTCTGTATTATAGACATCGGTTGCTTGTTACACGTGTGAAATTCACGAAGGATAACAGGAGTAATTAAACACATTTGAGGCTTCACCATTAACTGACTTGAAAAAAACGTGCTTGCCTAGGATACAGACAACAACTAATATTTAATTTTTTTGATGATTTAAACTCAACAAATTGCCTGAATGGCATATGGCAACACATGGTTAACATATTATCAAATGTTTGGGGTTTTTTTACAGCTATTTACACATCCTTCATTTTTCTTTTGGCTCCGTTTTGTTCTCCACCAACTCCTAAAGGAAATGTCATGCTAATGTTCACCAGCTAGTTGCTATTACTCGATTACTGTCTGTTGGGCAACAGTGCTTCAGAGCTGTTAGACTGATCCAAAACAGTACAATGAGCTAAAAGAGGCTAAAAAGCTCTCTTAACAAGGGACACATTACATATCGTCTTTTCAGCCATTGTTTGCACAAAAAATATTGATTAGTGTATCTTTAATGTAATATTCCATTTATTTTCTGCTGATAGCAATGAAATTGACAGTCTGTCAGATAAAAATGCAACATATTATTTATTTCAAAGTGAAGCCATCAGTGTATTTTTTTTCAGAGCAGACTGGGGGCTGGTGTGCCAGGTTCAGTTTCCAGCTTTAGGCACGGCAAATATTCAGGATTAGGATCAGCACTCATGTGCCCGTTAAGAATGATTGCGTTCAGGAAAGGCGCTTTGGTTTATTGAACACAGGGATTTATCTGATCCTCTCAGGCGGCTCAGATCGTTTAATGCTGCCTGGCTTTTTCCCCAAATGAATTCCTGTGATTAGACATGGCGCAGCCCAGCCTATCAACTCCAATAAAAGGTAATGGGAGTGAGGGAGGTTTACATAAGTCGACGTTGTCATTGTGTCATATTTCATTATTGAATGTGAACGGGATGTGCAGGAAAGCGGTGTGGTCGGAGACGGTTCAGGTAATCTCAGGTGATATTTACCAAACCATGAGGTGATTCTTTAACATGGTCCTTGTGTGTTCAAGAAGCCAAAGGTCATCACATGATTTACACAATATTACCATATTATATACTCTCATATTTAGTTCTCAGACGCAGAGGCACAGTGGGACAACACGTTCAAAGGCAATGAAAGATATGATTATAAGATTTAAAGCAACTTTCTATGTATGCATTCTTATTGTGCATTCCCAACCCGACATGATCAAAACATCTCTTTGAACGTGTGCAGATGAATCACCCTCTGCTTCCAAAACATCCCACAGTTCAGACTGTTTTCCCCAAACACCCAAGTCTTGATAACATCTGCCTCCTTTGACCCAGAGGTTTACATTATTAGTGGATAGTATGAGCTTTTTCATAAAATATCTCTCTAACAAGGACTCAAGCAGCTCTTTCCTCTTTAATCCTTGTTTCCAAGGCTTCCATTAGTACTATCGCTCATTTTCTAAAGCAGCCATTTTACTGTAGCTCTCTGTTTTAAATGGCACAGAGATGCAAAAAAAACAAACATTCTCTTCTTACTTTAATGAGCGCATTATTCACATTTCCAGTTTGTAGATCACGCTTTGCCTCCATGATAAGAACATAAGTAGATCCAAAGAGTAAAAGCCTGGAAAATGCATTGTCTCAATTTATTGTATGATAAATGGGTTTCTTATTTGAAGACACTATTTTTCCTTATGAAATTAGAGTTTATGCATTTGTGTCTTTGTGCTTTTGCCTCTTATTGGGAGTTGGCAGAGTTCAGTTGTAAAAGGTAATGTCACAGATATCTGACTTGAATCAGCAGATTATGTATCCAGATTTTTAAAGGGAAGGTTTGACATTTTAGAAAAAAATGTCTTCTGGAGGAGATGAGAACATTTATATCCAACTCATACAGTATCTGTTCATTATATATAATGCTACAGCCAACAGCCGGTTAGTTTAGCTTAGTTCAAAGACTTACAAACAGCTGGGAAACAGCGAGGATGTAGCCAATGCATTATTTTGCACACAATCCCATATAAATTATCATTTTAACACTTAACAAACAAGATTTAACAAGGGTGTCAAGTGTCGGTGGATGTAGTTATTGTTGGACAGAGCTAGGCTAGCTGTTTCCCCCTGTTTCCAGTCTTTGTGCTAAGCTAAGCTAAATGACCGCTGGCTGTAGCTTTATATTTAACATAAAGTTATAAGTAACATAATTCTTCTAATCTAAATCTCTTCCAGATGGCAAATAAACATCTCAAAATCTTGAACCATGTCTTTTGACAAATAATTTTTTCATATTTTAATGCTGATTATTATGTAGTCATGAATATTTAATGTTCTGGAAATATCCCATTTCAAGGTGTTTGACGGTAAAAAGAAAAAAGCAGCATCGTGTCGGATTTTATTTTTAATCACATTGGCACTGTGGGCAGATGTTCACTGATTTGTGAGGTTGTTTCTAACCTGGTAACAAAGTGAGCAGCACGATATTTTGTCTCGAGCACTGAAGTTGCATTCAGCGAAACCTGTGATGACATTCAGTCGTACCTCAGCAATAACGGGAAGGATTAATGTTTCGATTAGTCTGCGAGTCAAAGCCACTGCTGCAGATTAATGTACCAATGCTACCCCATGAAAAAAAGCTTTTCATTAGTTATGTTTATGTATTCGCTGTAAGAAAAGGTGAATCAGAAAGAATAAGTCAAGATTTTTAAAGATTAAAAGGTCTTTGCGTTCAGTGTGTACATACATTCGTGCTGAAAAGAGATTTTTCTCCATTAAACTTATAACGGCGGTGTATGGCGTCAAGCTGAGCCCTGTGGAATCTATTATTATTAAAGGTTTTATTGGATAGTTGGACAAACTTCATTCTACAGCTGACTGCATTTTACCAAATGTTCATGCTCCAACACAAGGTCAATATAGTCTAGTAATGAGATGACCCTGGAAAAAATCATTTCAATCATAATGCATTCCAAATAAGTTTCCCTTTCACATTATGAAAAATAGAGCTGTAACCTGAGAAATGCTCCAAAAGACACATTCAAGTGCAGAAACTTGTTTTAAAATGGTGGGAAAGTGGACAAATGCAAAGCAATATCTGGTGTTTCTATCTCTCCTAATAAGACACACTGTCTATATGGTTGTTATGAGACAGATTTAAAAGGTGAATGTTTTGTGTGCAAGGCATCCATGATACGCCTGAGTGCAATCTCATTGTCTTGCTTGGCTAGCGTGAATGCTGAGCTAACACCAGGGCTGTAATCTATCACCACAGAGATTGCACTTGTTCCAGCATTGTTTTACAAGCTGCTGAGGACTAGGGCAGATAAGCTTTATCCTGCCCTCACTTTCTGTGTGAGCCTTTGAAATCCATCTGTCAATAAGATAGAAACAGTGTGGACTGGAATAGCTTGGTGCAATGGCCGGTGTTGCTTAAGGGTTTGGTGGAAAGCCCATTTAAAGTGAACAGTTGCTTTTTTTTTTTTTTCTCTTTCTGTAACACTGGAGATATTTCTACACTTTCAAGGTGAACTCGAGGATGGAGGTTTAGCAGGATCAAAATATGATCTTAGGCTCTTACCCGAAGACTGAAATGAAAAAGCCGAACTTTTAAAATAGTTTTAAGGGGACGATCAGTCACAGACGTATCGCTCAAGGCGCGGCCACTTCAAAAAGGATTCAAGCAGACACGGAGCTCTTAAAAGTCCATGAAAAGGAGCTTTTGGGTTCACGACATACCGAAAAAAGGAAACGGCATGGTGAATACCATGTCTTCTGTGAGATGTGTCCGCTAATATCAACCTCTCGTCTATATTACCAACCTGTCACCAAAACAGGTAAAAAGTGGTGAAGTTTGCTCTTTGTGAAATCTCAAGGTCATGTTGAAGATTTAATTCATCATTTCAGCGTATTTGTCCGTAGCACTGTGCCATAGTACCAGGTCAAAGTGACTTATTTCAAATCTTGATATTCCCCAAAAAAGTCGATGCGATGTTGAAAGCAAGTATGGCATCATGAAGGCAGGCCAAAGAGCGATTAAGTATCCAGTTGACAAGAACTTGCGTGGCTAGTTGGCGTGTATCGGATTGGTGGAAGTTGTCTAACCGTGATTTCTGTTGATTAGAAATGTAAGGTTGTTTCCGCATATCCGCAGTCTTTTTCTTGGTGTTCTTGGTGTACCGTTCTACAAGAACAAAACAATCCTACTCTCTTCATATCGTCTCTAGTCTTCTCATTTTTGCCACAACAATAACTGACTTTGTCACAACATACAGCGTGATGGTTGTTATATCCTGGAAACATATGAGTGAAAATGTTTGTTGAGATATTTTCTTTCAACTTTTCTGCTTGTTTGAACTTTTTCTTCTTCTTTACTCTTGTAAGTTTCTGATCTTTTTTTTTTTCTTAAAATATTCCAGCTTTACTGTCAAAATCTCAAGAGTTAACAGGATGCTGTTTCTCAGACAGACTTCTTTCTAAAGCTTTGATTCTTGATCAGTGTGCACCAATATATATATATATACTGTACAAGATTCCCCACCGGTGAACATAGCCGACAGCAAAACTTCAGTGGGAAAGAAAATATAAAGTAGGGCATCTGAGTTTGAGGAGGGTTACATTTCTTTACACCACCCCCACTTAGAACCATAAACTGATAAAATAGCTGGAAATTTACACAGCAGTGGTTGAATGCTTTCTTTCATCAGATGGACACATGCAGTATATTTTGAGAAATTGATTCTATGATGTAATAATCTCTGCAAGTGTTTTTGTTACTTTCATGATTCCTGTCACTCAATTTTTTTAAGTTATTGTCTGTTTCAAAAGCTAAAGTAGTGACCACGAAGACTGCTCAACCTGAGAACCAAGGTTTCCTACAGTGCACCCTGCTTAAATGTCCCTCAGGAATACGGATCCTCAACCAGCTTCAGAGGCTCTGGAGCTGACTCTTAGCTGCTCTTTGAACACAGTCAAGAGAAACGCAGTTCAGCCTTGTTAGCACTTATGCTCACACTGGATGATTCTGCAGGTGGAGGTGGAGAGGGTGGACAGTTTCAAGTACCATGGTGTCCACATCACCGCCTGCCCCCATTACAGCACACTGACTTCAAATACTGAGGACTTTCCACTCCTATCCATCGCAATTTGAACTTGCAGGGCTCTGTGGTGAAGTTAGTAACAATTATACAACATCCTTTCAAAATGATGCGTGAAGAGGCAGATTCTTTTTTCACTCAGTTCTTACACATTTAGGCCTGAAATACAAGTAAGTGATGGGTAGCCACATAGCGACACCCTGGGAGCAGTTGAGGGTTCAGTGCCTTCCCCAAGTTAAACTCGACAATGCCCAGGAGATGAATTGGCACCTTTCCAGCTACCAGTCAAAGCTCCATACTGTGGTCTGTGCTGTACTTGAATCAGCAGTCCAAATCCCTGAGATACAGCCACCCTGACAGAGATTTAGGAACAAAAACTCGTGGTGCAACTTGTGTTGCATACTTAGTTAAAAAGAAGCCCCTTGTCATTTTTAAATTTAGGTGAGAACCAGCTGGAGAAGTTCCTGATAGGAAATAATTTCCTGGTTCGGGAACAGCTCCAAACCACAAGGCCCTGCCAAGAGTGCAATAGGTGGTGCTGAACCCTTTCTAAAGACATTTACACGGGACACTGCAAGAATAAGGCTAGGATCCTGGAAAACATCCTGGAAGAAGATATTGGATACACCAGGCCAGCAGTGAGAAGCTTAGGCTAACTAAGACTCATTATTTATTATGTTTTATATTCTTTATTACCGTCCTGAAAAAAGATGGATGGGCAGATGAGAAGAAGAATTTCCAAAGTGTTAAATAAAAGAATATTTGGTTCACATCATTTCCACTCTCTATTATATCTTAAATACCAATTTTACCCTCTACTTTTAGAAACATGCGATCCAATCAGGGAGTGTTGTGACTTGTCAGTGAGGATGATACCTTTGGCCTTTTCATTCTGCTGCCTCAGTGTGAAGTTATTGATGAGCCCATCAGCTTGATGCTGTCAAATGGCAATCTATCCCCCCCGTCCTCGTTCGCTGTCATCGTACTCTCACTCTGCTCCGCCTTTCTAATCCTGGATTTTAATTAGGCAGGAAGCAGCGTGCTGACCAGATGAGAGTCATACACTTAAAGGGTCTCTCTCTCTCTCTCTCTCTCTCTCTCTCTCGCTCGCTCTCAGCCGGTGATACTTTTATTGGCAGCTCTCATCCGACATTTGAGAGCCTCGAGCGGTGGACAGGAGTTTGAAGGGAGTGGAGGTTCACTGCAGCTGGAGAGCCCGAGCAGGAGAGCTGAGGGTCAGATGACACAGTGGGAATAACAAGAGATGAATGGCGGAGAGAATAACAGCCGCAGAGCAGAGTGCAAGGTTGTGTTTAAGCCTGAGGGAGCGGGGAGAAGAGAAGTAGATGCTCTAAGATGCGAAGGCGTTTCTCTGAAAAGTGAGTCACATTGGGACCCTGAGCCCAGTATGACATTTTTTAAAGAGAGCAGTTAAGGGTTGTCAACATTTACCTTTTAACTCTCATGCTCTCAGGCAGACAGTAGGCTCGCTTTACTTTACTTTTGCTCTGAAAAACGGCTCGTCTAGTCCACTGGAGGGTGTTACTGCTGTATTATAAATGTTTCTGAGTGCAGATACACAAGCTTTCCACCACACGACTGAGTGCCACGAGCAGAGTGCTGCAACAGAGCACCGATGCTTTGGTTGAGTGCGTTTTTGTGAATGGGTAATCACTGTTCGATGACTGTAAAGAATTTGCTTTTAAGCAATTATTACATTATTTTAATTACATTCACCAACATAGTAATTAAATTAAAGGTATTTTAACACACATAATTGAAGAGTCTCATTTAGTCACAGACAACTGCCCTCGTGTTTCTCAATCAAACATAATTCATAATAAGGTTTGGATATTGACAAATGTCCCCCCTCGATTAAAACCTTCACGCTAGCTGATACCTGTCAATCAACACTGTAGTCTCAGGTGTTTTACATATCTAACATCTTTCAACGCATAAGCCTTATTAATAAATATTCAAGGTTTGTAGCTATGCAAGGCATGTGGGATGTTAGCAGGTCAACACCTCAGACTCGAATGGTTTTGTTTTCAAGTTTTACGTGTCCTGAGTTAAACAACAAACAGAACAAGTATCATTTATTTTTCATACTGAGCCCATCAAAAGCCTTTAAACAACTGCAAAGCTGCGAGCGCCATCAGACACCCAGCTGAGACTCTACTCCAAAAATAACCTGACACATAGGACCTGTAGAGGAATTGTTGTTTTTACACTTTTGTTGTGAGCTATGACAACAAAAGATGAGCTATAACATGCTATCCGAGGTTTCAGTCTTTATTCCAAGATAAGCTAACCAGCTGCTGGATTCAGCCACATATTCACTGTACAGATGTGAGGTGATATCAACTTTCTCAGCTCATTCGTGTCAAGAAAGCACAAAATGTTGGACTGTTCCTTTCACACACGTAGAAATAGAAAATTAGACATTGAAGTTTCGTTAACCTCTAACCTAATGTTATTTACTGACCGGCGAGCTTAGCCCATGTGACTTGTTCTGACAGTGAAGCCAAGGTTTACCCTCAAACTCATTTGATTTGTAAATGTAGGCTTACCAGTGGCTAGCTTGGGAGTGGGGCTAGTGTCATGCCAGAACAGGAGCTAGGCAAGTGGACAATGTAACTGGGCTAATCAGCCTCTTTGGACGTGCTAATGTTAATTAAGATAACTATTAATGTACCACAGTTACAACATACAGCAATGTAATAAAATCTCTTTTGGTGTAAACATTATTATTTCTCCCCACGGTTGATATTTGTTGACTTTTGCGGTTCGCAGGATCTTCACTGAATTCTATAGAACGGCCTTGCTCTCACATTGCTTCATATATGGTGACCCACCTGCCTCCCAGTCTTATTGCTTGAGGTTGCTTTCACTGCCCTGACTTTATTGAAGTGTTCCAGGACCACACATCTATCTCTTGCTGCTTTTCTTGTCTGCAAAGATCTTCATGGCTCCAATCTTGCACAAGTGTCACTGCGGCGTGATAAGCTCCCGCTGGCTGGCGATGTTGTTATTGCTTGTGGAGGCAGAGCGATACGAAGGGAAATGTCAGCTGATGCTGGCCTTTGCCTGCTGGAAAGGCCGTATTTATGAGAGTATGTAAATCCAAGTGCATTGTTTCTGCTGCTAGTGAAATGCAATGCAATATTGAACAGTGATGGAAGAAGAATGAAAAGTGACCTGCGGCTAGCCTGTTGTTTGTGCTGGGACATTTTATGTCATTTTGAGAAAAGAGACTCGGAACACTACTTTGTGCAATGCAGCGACATACCATGCACACAAATGGGGCACCAGACCACAACTCTCTCTTTTCCATAACAGGTTTATATAGTGTATCAAAATGTAAGTATTCAATCTAATTAAAACTTCAACTGCATTTAATTCAGTCTTAAACTTTATATGCTGCTGCGAACACAAAGATCATCAAAGATACATAAACATAAAATGCAGCTCGGAGTGCTTCACAACAATAAAAAAAAAAACAAGTCATAAGGCATGAGAAGCAATAAAATGAGATGGGAATAGAAATATGAAGAACAACATTAGTCACAAAAACAAGTTTATAATGGTAAAAAAAAACAACAATGTTGCAAGAAAAATGTGGAATTAATTAGAAGCAAGATTGTGAAAGTGAGTTTTGAGCTGTGTCTTAAAACTATCAACAGAAGAGTTTGTTTTTTTTTAACTTATGACTGGAGCTTGTTCCAAATCTTTGGAGCACGGCAACAAAAAAAGCTGTTTCACCATTTTTTTTTTTTTGTGAGTCATCTTTGGTACATTGAGCAAACCAAAGCTTAACGACTGAAGGGGACAGTTTGGAACGAGACACAAAACAACTCGGATGAGCGATTGGAGAGGTACGGAGGTACTGAATCATTTACTTTACAGACAAAGTTAAAGGAAATAAAAAAAACGTAGGAAAGCAATCCATCCTCTGAATGTCCTCTGTCTCTAGTTTATGGTTGTAAGTTTCATTAGGTTGTGATTATCCTATCACAATAAGTCATTTTCTATGTGGACAAACATGAATTTAACCGCTCTTATTGAAAACAGGCTTCGACTTCAGTATACAGAAACATTTATACTGCACCAAAAAAAACATGGTTGCTATGCTTTTTGTCCAGCGCTGTACAGGATTAAAGTCTGTGTAAAGGCAGTTCTTTCAAAATACATTGAATATATTGGAAAATAGTTATTGAAAAAACGTGAAACTGACTTATCACTGTATTACTGAAACGTGGAGTTAGAGGTAAAAACAGTTTTCAGTCCAGGATTTTTGTGGGCGGTCCTTAAAAGGTGGCTCGATGACACGCTGAGGCCACTCTGAGCATAATCCCCCCGCCTCCCTAACCCACAGCAGTATAAACTATATTCACACGGACTTTAACATAAAATTGGCATGTCTGTAAAGGGTAGACTTGTGGGTACCTATAAAGTCCACTTTGATTCAGATTCTTAAGGTGACAGGTCAAGCAACCCCTTTGAAAATGGCCATGCCAGCCCCCTTCCCAACAAGCCAGCATGACACAGTTGGTACCAATTGATGCTTTAGGTCTAAAGCTGAACCCGCTACAGCCTCTGAATGATAGTACTGTTGGCCGAGGACTTCCACGAGGAGTGGAAGAGGGCAATTATTGATTGCAGATTATAAATATTACTCACTGTCCAAAGAGGCATGTTTAATCTGGATCTGTGTGCTGTTGAACCTAAAGACCATCAGTCCAGTGACCCCACAGCAGCCCCAGCGCTGATTCAGAAGTGATATGGCCGCCCAGTGAAATTTATGGAGATGTAGCAGAATGATCTACTGTCCGCTGTGGCCTCCCAGCACAAACCCAATCATTGAACAATACAACTGATGATAATACATTTGGAAGCAAGAGTGCTTATGAGTTGTTCTACTTTTAAATTACAGTATGAGCCGAGGTACCTAACATCAGTTGGGAGCTTAATCACTGCGGCGCTCTGGCTCGGCAGGAGATTTAAGTCACCGCCGACTGAAAACGGATTTCATCTGAATCAATAACGTTGTAATTATGCCTTCCATAGATTCCCTGCACCTCTATTCATCAGAGAAATCTGACATGTGTTCTCCTAAACCTGTCAGGGCTTTTGATTTGCAGCAAAACATCTGCTGGCAGAGGGAGGAACCAGGCCTCAGACTGTTTTGATGTTAGTTAATCTGCGGGCCTTCGTTATGATGAGTCACTTAGTGGGTTGTTTAATCAAACCCGAAATTATGGTCTGGCTTCTGCCCAAGCACAAAACCATGTGTGGACGTTTGTGGGCTTTTGTTTTCATAAAGAGAAATTATTGAAACAGCAGAACTTTACAGAAGAACCTTGTAATTGGTTTTCTTTAGAACTTGTTCGTATACTGCTGCAACTGTGTGAGTCATAAAAAGTGTTGCTGCATTTTGTGTTTTTGAGTAGACATCTCATCATAGAAGAAGTTCATAAATTGCATGGTGGTGCAGTGGTTAGCACTGTCACCTCACAGCAAGAAGGTTCCTGGGTTAATTGGTGACTCTAAAATTGCCCGTAGGTGCGAATGTGAGTGAGTCTTGCCCAGTGTGTAACCCAATGCTCTCACCCAATGCCATCTGGGATAGGCTCCAATCCCTTGCAACCAATGGATCCCCAAAGTGGCAAGGTTAAATTCTTATTTTGTTATTATTCAAAAGTATTTACAGTTTCGTTCATATTCATCAGCTCAGTCCAAACTGTATACATTGTACAAGACGATACGTTGGTTACAAACCAAAATGTTGAACATACTGTCTCATAAAAAGAATTCAAAGTCAAAGATCTTTGCGTGCACAGTTATGTTCTAGTACACTACATTAGCTGCAGAAACAAGGCTAGACAAGGCAATAATCTCCCTGGAGAGAAAAGACTATGTCATATGATTTAGCTGAGATTGAAACATTCCTATTTTAATCCTCATTGTGTGGTGATTTGAGTAAAATCTCCTTGAAGAGTTCTAAAAACAGAAAGTTCTGTTGTTGTCATACATGTTTCATCACTGCAGCAGCATTATTGGTGTGTTTAAGTCCATGGAAGCTGAACATTTGTACATTTGACACGATAAATAAGTTACTAATACAGATATAAGGGTGACAGTAACTGTGGAAGGGTGGAAGTCAGTGTTTTATATGAGGAGTTACTACACCTCATATAGGCCTGTACTTCTAAACTCGGAACTACAATGCTGTACATGATGAGTAAGTACATTTACTCAAGTACTATACAATTTTGAGGTACTTTTACATAACTTAAGTATTCATGGTTCATACTTGTACTCTTCTTGTGAGCTCCTGAGTCCTGACCCCCCACTGTTTTAATCGGTATATATATATATATGACCCCTCTCTCCCTCTCTCTCGGTCACCATGTTATGCTAAATATCGAATGTATCCTCTCCATCCCCTGGTACTTCAGGTGCACTGTGTCCTTCTCTTGTCTGTCTCCACTTGTCTTTCTGGTTACGGTTGTCTGACTTCTCCTCTTCCCTGCTGTCTGCTGTTTGAGGACTGTGTCTCCCCTGCATGGACTGAGGACTGAGAAACAGAAACAGTAACTGTCTCCTGTGCTTCTTCCTACATGATGTTTGTATTTTTTTTTTTTTTAAAAAGCAATCTGATGCTCGAAAGTCATACAACTGCACTTGAATGGCAGAAACGAACATTATACAGTCATTAAATCTTTAGTGCATGGTAATTGAATGTTGTCTATTTCTGTTGGTTTCCTCTCTGCAAAATAAAATTATAAGCTCGTGTGTTTTATTAGATGCTGTGTGCCATTTCTCGGCTCCTCCTGGGAGAAATATGGATTGTCACAAATCCACACTTTTCGTATTTATTTTTTTGGCCAAAAAAGGAGCCATCTCCCACACATGTCATGACTACAAAGGAGGAGACAGAATTTGTAAAATGACGGTATTGAAGAAAATGACAGGCATTAAATTAAAGCGTTAGGTTGCACCGTGAAAAGGAGCCAAAACATTTTATTTATGCTTCTGCATCTCTCATTCAAATGCTTGTTTGGTTAAATTAAAGCAAAAAAACAAAAAACATATATATTCATTCACACAATGTTAATTACATCTCCTCTTCCTCTTTTTGATGTCCATATTCATGAAGCCTGTCAACAGTGCTTTCAAATAACACACACATCCTCCTCTCCTCTGTCTTCCACCTTTACTTTGGCGTTCAGGAAAAAAACAATTTGCCTCCTCTCATTTCCTGTTATCTGCTTCTTCCTCTTCTTTTTCTCCTCAATGCCACACCGAGTTTGATCTGGACATCTTGCTCCAGTCAGTTAAAAGTAACATCCATTGGTGAGGGGAAACAGCCGTGGCTGGTGGGTAGGGAGTGCTCCTGCTCTCTGGTAATAGCTTTGGACACAGCTGTGTGCATGGCTGACTCCTCTGCACTGCTGGGCCTTATCTCCAGAAAGGAGATTAGGTTTCTGGGGGTTCCCGACGTATGTCTATAGTCGAGGGGGGGGGGTGAGGCTTGTGAGCTGGTCCACTGTTGCAGTAGCCGCAGATAAAATGTTGGACACATTATTCCAATTCCCTACGGTTTTTGTTTACTTTTGCTGTGCTGATCTTGAATAATAGTTTGTGAATGCCAACCCAGAATGTGTAGCTGGAGCCAGTAAGGCAACACAGTTTTCAGACTGTAATTTTCACTCGGTTCCACTCTTTTATTAGCCTCTTTCTTTCCCCACATTGCTGTTTGTTCCATTTTTTTCCAAGACAAACATCTGAAGAAATGAAACCCAAATTGCAGCTGCTTTACTAATCGCAGCCCATGTGCTGGTGTGTTGTAAATATAGAAACAAATGCCTTTTTTTCTGTTTTTTTTTTCCACGTTTACTCAAAACTTCACGCTGTGTCTCCCACTCCGAGCGCTTCCTTCCTCCACATCATGAGGGGTCTTCATGTATTTTGAATCAGCGGGAACAAAAGAAGCACGAGGCAGCTCTTGACAGAGTGGCGGAAATGATGGGGTAAATGGCTGCAGCGCTACTTGGAACTTGAAAAGACGAAAGTCTCCTACCCTCATCCTTCTCTCACTGTGGATTTTGAGGTTTTCAGTTTTTTGGGATGAAGGAGAATTTTATATTTCCCCAAGAATTCTAAATTGAGCTTGGTCTCTGAAGAGGAAGATAGGCCTCTTCCTTTCCGACCCACTTCCAATCTCCATCATCTCACCAGGACAGGCAGCCTCTGCATCCAGAAGATGCTGCCAGTTGTCTTTTACCTCCTTCTCCTCCTTCATTTTCTTTTTTTCCACTGTGAATTTCACTTGATGCCTTTCTCTCCAACTGTAGCTCAAAAATAAATAAGAAACTCAGGGCTGAAAGCATGTGTTGAAGGAGGGGGGGTTCATCTTTTCTGGCAGTGTGTGATTGCTTTCGTGACGCTTCCATGCTGCGTCCTCATAACGCTCATTCAAATCCCTCGACGAATTGGATAAACAAGCAATTTAAGTACCGGTAGTGTTTTAGAGTTGTTGTTTTTCTAAAGACAGCTGTTTGAGGAAAAGTTTTGAGAGCCACCGTGGAAAAGTGGAAGGTGAGTAAGATTTGTCTACATCTTAACGCCTTGATGGAGCTCAGGTCTCTAATTTTGGAGAGGTTTGTTGTTTAAGTGACAGCGATGCCTGAGACTGAGACACTGAGGGAATACTGTTGCGTGTTAAAAAAAAAACGAGCAAAATGATAACAATGTTTACAACCCATTATGCCTAACGCAAGAAGCACTTACACACACAACAGTGAGAATAGAAAATGTAATAAATAATAATGGTTATTGTAATGTGAGTAAATAAGTAAGTAAAAGGTAACTTTAAAGCAACATTCTGCAATTTTTCTACCATAAAACAAGTTTAAATTATTCAAAATTATTGTTTTGGTGCTGCACTGACTTATAATCAGGTGAATCTGTTATTCAAACATCTTTTCTATGCACATTGCAGCATAGTACCATAACCATTACGTACGAGCACAAAGTCATCTACCAATTGCATCATATTGCATATCCAGCTTTCCTGATGGACAGTAAAGTAACCTGCTGTAGCTGCTGTTAGCTAATGTTAGTTCATTAGCCGGGCTGCCCGGACTGTAAGCTCAGAGCAAGGGGGACTGTTTGTGTTTGTTTATACCGCAGGCATTTTGGACCACCAGGGCGTGGTTGAATGCTGATGAGTAGTGGAGCTGGTGTCGTGCCAGAACTGGAGCTGGGCAAGTGCTCAGCAGCCTTTATGGACATAATGACAGAGGAGAAGAGACTGGAGGGGATGTTGATGGTGGAAGCTAAAAGTGACTGAGCAAACGGCTGAAATCTGGGACTGACTTTTAGTGGTTGGTGAGAGCTTGGTGAAATAAAAGGCTGGAAGACAGACGCCGAGCTGGGCTGACTGCTGTTGGACTAGTCAGTAATATTAGCTGGCTGCTATGCTAAGAGGAGTACTTTAACGTGACACTTTATACAGTGCAGTTGTTAGTCAAATTGCCCAGTGACTATTACATGTGGTTCACCCACATTTTGCCAGCAGTCAAAGTCCAGTCCATGTGCAAGTGAAACACGAGCATGTTGTTTGAGACGCTCCACTTGACACTTTCCGGGTAAACATCTTCTGTTTTAACACCTGGCATCAACCTATTTTAATCGTGGTCAGCATCCAACTTGATGTCAAAAACAAGCCTTCATTTCATTCGCAGCAGTATGGCAGGACATTGACAGCTGTAGTAATATTTTGGGGTTCAGTAATACATCTCATGACGCTGCTAAATACAGTTAAAATCTGATTTCTTCCATCTCTGCAGCGTGAAGCTTTTCTTTTCGGTTCTTGGCGACATTTTTGTGAATGAAACCCTATACAGCAAATTTAGGGGAGTCTGCTCTGATCAGATCTCACTCACATACGCCTACTCATGATGAGATGTTGTGCTGAATGTTATGTGGATCCTTTTGAGTGCAGGGTTTTGTCAGTCAGTTCGCAACAGCAGTCACCATCGGAGTTCGCAACGGTTAGTTCGGGAAATGATAAAAGGAGGCGAGAGCTTTTTGTCAGCGTTGGACAGCTAAGAGAGTTGCAGAAAGTTGAGTGGATTCAACTTCTAACGCCCGCAAAAGAAGTAAGACAGATTCAGGGTAAGAATACAAAATGTTCTTGTGTGAGACCCAATGACTCTTATACCCCTCGCTCGATCTCAGTATGTCTCTCACATTCTCTCCTCAGGTTATTAAAAATGAGTGACTCCAGAGGTGGCTAATTTGTCTGAAGCATTCAGCTCCATGCAGCCTCTATATGTCCTTTTGAAGACAAGAAAACGCTCAAAGGCTGCAGTAACAGCCGAGTCACCGCGAACACTCCTCTCATCAAAATCTCTCACATCTCACGGAACCCAACCTGGGCGAGAGGAAACGAGAGCACCAGGGTGTACCACCGAGAGAAAAAAAAAAAACAGCGGAGCAGTTGAGGTTAAACACAGAGAAGGATTTTGAAAGGCAAACTGAACTCTCACTCCGCCGGGAGATCGCACAAAGATGAAATGTTCATAGTTGTCAGCGAATGGCAGCTGTCTTAAGTCTTGAGTTGCACAGCAAAGGTTTAAGAAGGACTCAAAAAGTTGCAGTGTGGGAAAAAAAGGAGACTGAAATGAACGAAAACAAAACTAGTCATGAGTTTTGGGGGGTTTTTTTTTTGCAAACGTGATTGAAAGTTGCATATTTCTGACAGCTGTTTTCTCCCTCAGAAGGAGGGAAGAAGTTTTCTGCTGCATGATTTTTTTTTCTTTTTCTTTTTTTCCCATGTCAAAGTACAGTCTCGTTCAGAAGTACGATCATTAGCGAGCGCACATCAAGAGCTCGGCCCACACGGTGGAAACATAACGTATGTTATGATATGGATATTTTTAGCCGTTTTCCACTTGGTTGATACTGAGGACCAGATTTGCATTTTGCATCTGTTTCATCTCGTTTCAGATGCATTCCCTGACTGGAGACGTGACATTAAAGCAGCGCGGATGAGCGGTTTACCTCTCTCTCCGTCATGCATATTCATTTAGGGGATACTCGTCCAAATAACGATGATGAAATATGGCTGATTGTGCAGTCTGCTGGATTTACTCGCTTATTTTGAAAGGGTCAGCTTTCTGCCTCTGAAAAGCGGGCGCAGATCTGCATAGGTATATTTAAGGAAGGTTGTGATGGTGGAGATAAACTTTAATTCAACTGTATTCTTGCACAGATTATCATAAAACTATTGATGTAATTCCAGCGGTAAAATATGACCAAATAATCATTCAAAGCTGTGGCTGCTATTTGAATGTCGTTTTATTCATGAGCGTCTTTATTTGAGAACAATCCTGATTTATTTTCTGAGCTTACTTACCTCCGACAAGTCTCAACATTGAAAGGTACCTTATGAGGGAAGCCCACAGTCACTGATTGCATAATTAGCTGCTGCATTAGTCAATCAAATGCTAATTTCACACAGATTCTGAAAGTAAATTAAATGAAAAGAGTGATGTAAATTTGCCAGGTGCTTTTCTGTATATTAATGCGTGCCTGGTGATCTGAAGTTGCATTTGGTCTCTCGATGCTTCCTCATCAAAGCTTCATATAGTTTTACATTTTTATTTCTTTCTGTTGAGGCACGTCTTTCATGTGCTGCGCAACAGGGAGGAACCGCTAGTCAGCTCTGAAACAAGTCAACAACATCAGCCTTCCAGCTCCTGCAAAACATTTCAGTTTAGAAATATTAAGCAAAATATAACAAGAGTTTTGACTGTAAGGAAAATGAGACCATTTCCACTCATGCTAAGCTAGGCCACACGATGTAACATTGGTATTGATCATCTGATTTTACTCACCAAGAAATAAAATGAGTGAATTTCTTATTGCCTGTCATGTCTTAGCTCAGTCCATGGGGACTTGGCCGGTTCAAGTCCAGTATGGACCAAAGTATGGAGTGTGTGAGGTGTCAGTTCACCTCCTGGGCACTGCTGAGGTGTCCGAACCACACAACTGCTCTCAGGGCGCCGCTCTGTGTGGCTGTTTCTTAAAACTTTCAATAACTGCTTTGTTTTTTGGCCACTGTGTGGCAGTAGGAAGAAGTTGCATTTGTAAGTGGTTATATCTAAATCTGTCCACCAGAGAAAAGCTGAAGCTGAGCAGTCGGTCCAGTCCAGAGTCACCAAGATCACGTTATAAAGCTGGGCTTCTGTACATTATTAAGTGAGGCCTGGTTATAGATGCACGTAGCAGCCCTCAGAATCACTCATAGACTGTATCAAACAGGAAGCACTCCACTCCGGTGGCATCATCAGTGGGAAAACATTTAATTTGGTGCAAAATTGGTATATCATTAACCGGGCAATGATAAACTCTAAAATACCATTAAGAATGCTGGTGCTAATAGCGAAGCTCTACCTCAGGTGCAGGCTCATCACCAACCGACCTGACTGCCTTCCCCCTCATGTTAAACTAATATCTCCCGACTCTGCAGCCTGTGGCCTGCTGTGAAACCATAAAAACAGTCCCAGACCCCAATGCACCCCAAAACATCAACACAGCCCTGGAAGTCGGAAGCCGGGTCTCAAGGCAGATTCCAAGCAGAAGCAAAGAACCAAGTTTCTCGTCACTACACGTACTGAACGCTGAGTTTTTTAGAGCTGTTTCACTGAAAACACCTGCCTGCTGTGGCTTAAAATGAAGCAGCTCTGCAGGTTTAGGTGAATTATCATTTTGTCACTCCGAGTGAGTCACATTGTTTCAAAAAATACTGTTTTAGCTTGGACCCATATGAAGAAGCTACATGATCCCGTTGCAACTTTTTGTTTGTGCTAACAAGTTTCTCAAAAGAAGACAAAGTCAACAGGAATCTCTCCTGAATATCACATTTTGTCTGTCCTCGTTTTTTTTCTTGCTGGCGAACGTGCGGTGCATAAAACCGGCACTAACTGTTGACCAGACTGGGAGTGAATATCAATTCTTGGAAAGAAATGGAAAGAGAAAAATACAGCTGTCATGCTAATAGCGAGGAATCTAGCTGTCATAAAAAGGAATTAAACAGTAATGAGTCTTTGTTTGAATTTTATCTTTGGCTGCAGGTTTACTTTGCATTCATCTGCAGTCATTGGCCCGTTTCATCTGAAATGAGCCTGTCTCAAATATATCCTGCTCAAACCCGACAAGACAGGGGATCTTTGCCCGTGTAGTCAGCTGCTGTCGGCTGTCACCAGTTAAAGTCCTCTCTCAAGCCAGTGAATGTGTTCATTTGTGCTTCATCCATAATCTACTTGTATCCCACTGTAAGCCTGAAAGAAAGGCAGTCTCTGAGGGTGACGTTGGCCCGCTTCCAGTCAGAACACCAGTGTCGGAGAAGCCGGGCTTTGAATTGACAAGGGGTTCATCATTAAGAGAAGGGAGCGAGGATGATTCCCAGCCAGGAAACGGTGTCTAATGGAATTGAGTGGTGACGGCAGCCCTGTGGGAGATTATGCCACAGTCTGTCCGTAATGAGCAGCGTAATGGCACGATTACAGCAGCACTTAATGACTTAGAAACGGCCACCACGGTCAGCGTGTGGACACCCTCTACTGTACATCCTTCTCTTACCTCATTAGCTGAAGCCCTGCACAATTACCGCACAATTTATAATCCTGTCATATTCACATGACGCATCGGCTGTTCCTGATTCTGTGTATCTTTTTTCTGCAGTCTGATCTGTCTCTGATAGGTTATGTATTTTATAAATGAGGCCAGATCATGACTTAATTTAACGTCTTTACCTTGAGGAAATATGTGCAACACCACCTTAAAACTCCCCTAGACACGTCCATTAGTGCATGCAGTCATGTGTGGAGTGTGCTAAAATACATAACTCGATACATCAGACTAGACGGCTTCATCAAAAAATAATCCTAATCAGGTTTTATGCAGCAAATAACTTCCTTTACTTTCATTAATGATGATGACTGACTTAAAGTAGAAATAATAATGATTAGATGCTGCTTTTATGTGGCACAAATACAGGTACGGGTGTTATGACAGGTAAGATTAAATGTGCTTTAAATGTAGCAGCAGCTCTCTGGGGAAATCCACTTGACACAGCCTAAGAATTCTGCTCGGCACAGCTAACAGGATCGGATGTTATGTCAAGCAAAGGTGCAATTTTCATTAACCTCCAGCGGTGCTGTGATTTGAACGTGCCAGCCCAGCAATTAGTTGATTGTGACTGATTGACAAAAGAAACTGCTTTTTTTTCTGTTCAGTTCTGCTGAAAGATGGAAGTCAAGAGAGCAAATGTACAGTTGACACCTGGGTTTGGCCCCCTTTCACGACACAACCCCATACTTCAACAACACGCCCCACCCCGATCGCTCGGTTCTGGAGAGTCTGTGCTGTTCTCGCAAGGTCGCTCTGAAAGCTCCAGAAAGTGAAGACGGCATTAACCTGAGGTCAGCTGCATAAAACTCTGTGTAGGTTCACGAATTAAACAAGGAAGTTCATCCTTTTCAGTAGAAACTCATCACGTGAAAGTAGTGGATAATGTGATAAGTGCACAATTGGATCGCGTAATAATCAGCCTATAGTGTACTACAAAAGATGAGTGAATTATATATTAGCTTATTATATTTCGTACAATTTGCCACATTATGAGTTAAGTTGCGACTTGTTTTTTTTAAAATTCAAATGTAATAACACTGACACATGAAGCATTCCAATTAAACTAAACCTATATATACATATTATTAAATACACAATGATTAATAAATGGTGCAGACCGGTGCCAGAGCCGCCGTCTTTACATACAAGAGGATAAAAATAATCATTAATTTGTGATTTATATTACAGCGTGCATATTGGAAAAGAGTGCTTTATGATGAAAGGATCCAATTAAAGGTAAACGCAAGAGAAACATGTTGATGAAAAGAAGCCAAATGGAAACATGAAAATCAGGTGAAATGAAAAATATGGAGTACAGAAAAGCAATTAATTCAGAGTCTACCTTTATTTAGAGTATAAATAATGTGTAGACTGCAACAAAATAATAACACAGGCCTTGGTTAAATGGACTCAAAAGAGATATGATATTATAGGAGAGTATATATTTATTCATTGCTTTTCTTATTAAAACTGAATTCTGTTATGACGTATAGGTAAAATGCACATTTGGAAAATGGAGAGTGCACGGTTCTTGTCTGTTTACAGGGAGTACCCGGTCTAGGACCAGCTATGAAGGGGAAGATACGTGCACTTTGCACTACATGACAGCGACATGTCATAAATATAAGGGAGTCACAGCTTGAACTCTCGGTGCTCCACTTTCAGATCTGTTTGTGAGCGAAGGGATAATGATCGGTCTGAAGGCTTTGGCAGAAGTTATTTATCATGCTGATAAGTTTCATCAATGGGCTGAAATGCGGCGTGAAGTAGCTCATCAGACGAACCTGTTTGAGAGCTCCCTGGGCGGTCACTCTCCTCTCCGTGAACTCCTTAGTTGGAGGCAATTGAGCGTATGCATCACATGCAGCTTGGAGGGGATGTAGGGGCCTAATGTGACATGATTTGCATACACGGGTGTGCAAGACGTTCTCACAACAAGAGCCCTGGTCTAAATATAGAGAACCTCTACCTTCTTTAGTGAAATCAGAGAAGCTGCTCTAAAACCCTTGTCCATTTATATTCTTCGTCTGTGTTCATCGAGACAAGGTTGTGTAAGAATCCGGGCTGACATTTGAATACACCGCCTTGCTTCTCAATTCTCCCCGGAGCCTGCTTTCTGGGGCATTTCACCAGACTTTATATTGAGCTGGTGCACCTCTAACACGGCGCCTGATCGATATGTTATTGCAGCATTGTCAGGGACATATCTGCCATTTAGATTCCAGCCGGGCAGCCTGACATTCTTCTCTCCCCAGCGCAGCGGGGTCTGCTTGGCAGAGATTTTTGCAAAATTGGAAATCTCTGGAGGTGACATCACAGGCGTATTAATAAAGCGTCATACTCTTAAAGGTTATCGGCGGTATCACCTGGACGTAGATTTGCTGTGGAGGCAGAAAAAGTGAGGCGGCGTCTGCTCTCCCTGGAAACAAGAGAGGGAACACATTAAACAGCATTACAAATCCTTTAATTTGTTAATTGCAGCAAACGATTTCCCCAGCCAATTATCCAAATGCCACAGTGAAACATTGCAAGACTTGCCTAAAAGTGCTCGGTATCATGCCTCATGCATTGGTAATAGTAAATGCAAATTGTCTTTTTTTTCCCCCCTTTTTCCTCTCAGAGTTTTCAAATTGTTCAAGCTGCCTTTCCCATTTATCTTTAATGCCTGCTGATCTCCTATTGTGTGAAAAAAAAAAACATTCTTCAACAACTGTAGATCTGTCTGTACGAGCGGGAAAGCAAACATAATGGCATGCTGGGAGAAATTACACAGTGATGTAAAATTCAGTTATGTTGCTGTTTTCTCGGAAGCCCCTCCACTCCGATACATTTATTCTTTTCCTCTGAGTTATTTCTGGATGTTTCCAATAGATGACCAGATTAATATGATTCTCCCTTTTCTTCTGAGATCTGCAAGATGTGGGGAGTCTATATATTTTACAGTTTCATTATATATTGTTGCAAAATTGTTCCCAAAAATGCTCAAAGTGAAAAAGTTTTGTGTCTCTCTTTCTTCTGTCATTAGAAATTCTCTCAACAACTACGTCTTTCCCTTTCATTGTACCCTTGGTGTCAAGGGTTCGGCAGTCATATTAGCTTGTCAAGGCAAACCTTTTTGATCTC
The DNA here is from genome assembly GCA_036365135.1 of Miichthys miiuy. Classification (NCBI taxonomy): domain Eukaryota; kingdom Metazoa; phylum Chordata; class Actinopteri; family Sciaenidae; genus Miichthys; species Miichthys miiuy. Next base: position 3,012,241 of record CM071609.1, read on the forward strand.
TCCTGGTTTTAAAAAAAAAAACAACAATTCTGAGACAGTTTCAGGCTGGGAGAGAAAAATGCTCCTAAATCAGCAATAAGACGATCTGCAGAGTTGTTTGGGCGCAGGCAGCTTTGCGCAGAGAGACTGACAGTGCTTAGATTGGAGAAAACGGGTCTCATTTTTGATTGGCATCATTTAAAGGCCCCCCTTTTTCCCTCCCCTCATGCTGCTTCCCCTGAAAGCTCTTTAATGTACACTGTGTGGGCTCCCTCCCCTCTGCTGCAGGTCAAACTAATTCTGCATTTGTTATATTTGAGGAAATTGCTGGTGGTTTGGAGGTGAAGTGCTTGTAAGGTGGAGATCAGGATGTGATACTAAGGGCCGAGGGTTGCGTCTGAATACAAAGGAGATTGCAGTGTCGGTGTGTTGTTTCAAATTTGAGGTTTTAGTGTTTGTCCCATTAATCCCTGATGCCGATAACCTCTGATCTGAGCCAGCTTCAGCCTCCTTATCGAGGTCTTTGTAGATATTAATCTTTACAATGTCGGCCGGCGCTGTTGTCACATTTAAAAGAGCAACAGGATGCTAAAGTAACTTCTCTGCGAAAAGGCCAAAATGGGAAAAACGTGTAAACGGTGTAATGTCACAGAGCAGATGTGGTGTGATATTATCCCTTTATTTTAGGGTTTCTCATGTCTGCAGTACATTTTTACAATAATCACATAAAGCCAGAGGTGTTTTTGCTTTAAGCATCACCCTCAGAGGAAAGCTGCTGTGCAAAGGGTTATGTGATTTTAATAGCTACTGCATGTCAGGCAGATATTTTGGAAAAAGAGTCAACTCTTCAAATTTTCCAACGTTTTGTTGGAGGGAAAAGGCTTGGTCTCATGACTTGTTTAGCCTAGCTTAGCATAACGACTGGAAACAGCTAGCAAGGTTCTGTCCAAACGCTTCTAAAGCTGACTTATTTACATTGTGTGTATAGACAAATCCACCAGTTGATTTATGTGAATATGGAAGTTCTTCAGTCCCAAAACACGAGTTTGAAATAAAAACAAATTTAAAAAAATACACAGTATTGCTTCAGTTCCACAGTGGGTAGTTAAACCACAGTCGGCATTAACTGCCCTATTAGACTCGCGTTTAAACAAATTTGCAATTCATGGTTTATTGCATTGTAAACGAATATATCATTTTACACTAAAAGACTTGAAATCATCCGTGAATTTAGCAGCAGCAGCAGCAGCTTCACAGCTCACTATCAGCCCCGTGCAGGCACTCGTCTTTAGCTTAAAGTGAAACTGATTTCAGGGAGCAGAGGACTGCTGTGGATTTTGCTTTCTGTCTTTCTCCGAAGTTTCACTTTATTGTTAGAGCGACTGATAACAGCAGGCAACAGTGAGTCTGTTTTTTTGGGGGGTTTTTTTTGTTGTTATTTGCAGGATTTCAATCATTTTGAATGAACAAATTTCACAATAAGGATGAGAATGGGAAAAGACTTAGATCCCATCGTGAAGTCATTGTGTTGGTAAAGCTGTGTTTGTGCAGGAAACCCCCTGATGGTGTCTAGACACTGGTGGTGGTTATGGGATGAAGAGAACGGATAAATATCTGAATGTGATGAAAGTTCAGGCTTCATAATTAACCTCTATTTACAACTATATTACTATATATATATATAAACAGGAGGCTGTGCTTCAACAATGGGATTCTCACAGTGGTGTAATGTCGCCTGGAGAAGAAGGTATAGTCTTAACTTATGACCCAGTTTTTTTGTTTGTTCACGTCCAGTAAAAGATGAACACCCTGTGTTATAAACAGTAATATGTAAAAGTCTTGCATATTTAATTCACCCAAAAATGGGCCAGTAGTATTTGCACATTGTCATTTAACTTCTGCTGCACGACTTCAGGGAGTACGGATCATTATGAAATCAGCATTAGCTACAGGAGAGGTAATCGATACTGACCCCCAGAAGTGTAAGACAACTACATAATTATACTTTTTGAATCAAGTGTTACTCATTCCTTAGTCCTCATAAAAATTGGATGATTATGTCATGCCTTTACTGTGTAAGGAATACAAAATTCAGCTGGAAGATCACTACTGAATGATGGACAACAGAGGGGAGATAGAAGTGGGTATACCCAGTGTTGCCTGCATACACCCTGCACTACATAAAACCAAAGTCCAGTGTTCCAAAGAACGTGAAAAGGCAGCACCTCTCACTTACATTCACTCATTTATTTGACTCACAGCAACTGGACTGGCAGTCTACTTGGGCAAGTGTAGTCCATTGGGACTTGGCTTGGGAACCAGAGGGTGGCTGGTTCAAGTCTAGCATGGACATGGACTGGTAGCTGGAGAGGAGCCAGTTCACCAAACCCCTGACTGCTCCCAGGGTGGTGCAACATGGCTGTCCATCGCTCCACCATGTCTCCACATTTGCGTATCTATGAGTCCTTTGTGTGTGTGTGTGTGTGTGTGTGTGTGTGGAGTTGCATTTCAGACCTATATACTATGTAAAAACTTGAGTGAAAAAAAATTCCCCATTGAGGATCAGTGAAGTAAATCTAAATAGAAAAAAGTAGACTGTCTTTCTCGTTCTGTCTGAAACATATACAGCATGTATACATTTTTAAAGAATGCTTATCACCATCTTTAAGCTCTCCAGGTTGGAAAAGAAAACATAACAAGAAGCAGATGGTTAGAAAGAGCATGTACTTCATTATACTACATCAGCTTTGCATTTCTATAAGAAAAACATGCAACTCAGGCAGCATGTACTTCTAAATCTTCAGAGCTCTCTCTCTCTCTCTCTCTCTCTGTTTCTGCTCTACCATCTGTAATGAGCTAAGCAGTGGAGTGTAAGCAGCTTCTTAGATAATGAGGCACAATTCCCCGGGGAGTAAAGCTGGGCCCACAACTTTAATATACCATTTCTTCATCCTGAAAATGAAAGCAATCAGAATGGAGAGGCTGTGGAGAGAGATACACGCGACTCGAGTGTCAAGAGGCGCTTCCTATCTCTGTTACGAATCTGCAGCCGCCGTCCTGCAAACACCATTTAGGAAAACTACTTGATAGCGCAAATACTTATTTGTATTGCCCAACTGAGGGATACAAATGATTTTGGAGCCTGTCAGATCGAGACTGATTTAAAACAAAAGTTCTCCAACAGGCCCCCAAATCACAGAGCATCAATTTTTCATTACATGCTGTATCAAATAATGATAGTCGCATTTGTACATCTACCATTTTACAAATAGCACTAATGCATTTCGAAAAGTCCCCAGCTGCAATGCAATGTAGATATATAAATGCTGCAGGTTATTTTATGGCTGGTGATAGCAGCTTGGCAGTCTAACTCAGCACTGGGAGCTGAGGCCTCTCCAGCTTTTCTTGGAGGATATCTCCATAATAGCCTCATTATTCAACTGCGAGCCCAGGAACACTCAGGCTGAAGTAATGAGCCCCTCACTAGTTGCTGAGTATCACCTTTTTTGCAAGAGGTTGCATGGAGAACGCATCCTGATTAGAAGTGCTGTTTAGCTATTTTGTAGCAGGGATACAGCAAAGGTCACAATCTTTATTTTTCTTGATTTTTTTTTTTATAATTTTCATTAAAATCAGGACCAGGTGAGTCAACAATCGCTGCTAACGTTCTGGCCAGGAGCTCTAGATTACAGACTGAAATGTGTCGTAAATAATTCAAGCAACCGTTCACAAACACGTGCGGTTGGATGTCATTTTATAATGAGTGTCTGTCTCACTCAAATGACCCTATAGCTGCAAATGAGGATAGGTGAAGAGGTTCACAGCTGAGCAGAATCCTGTTTGATGTCCACACTATCATTATTCTTATTATTATAACTCCTATTAGTCAGATTTCTATTCCAATTATAGTTGCAGTTATCATTATCATCTCTGTCTCTCCTTTCTAAACTCGACCTGGCATGTCCGCTCAACATGAGCCGGGTTCTGCCTCTTTAAGGAAGTTTTTCCTCGCCACTGTCACCGAGTGTTTGCTCATGGTGGGAACTGTTGAGTCTCTGTAGATAATATTATAAAGAGTACGGCCTTATTTCAGTATTTCAGGTACAATTTTAAAGCATGTCCATTTACTCATATGCTTCGTCACATGTCTTAAAACTTAATTTGGCAGATTTTTATGTTAACAAATATGATTTCACATTATCTTGTATATGACAGTGTATCACTATCATTCATTAAGAAGCACGTGTCATAAAGGTTTGTTCTGTGGCCTGGCTTTATTAATTAATGGTTAATACATACAAGAAATAAAGATGACATCTGGGTGAAAAAAGCATTGGTTTGACATTTTGGGAAATACATAGCCAGTTAGCTTAGCTTTCCTTGAAACGGGGAAATAACCTGCCTTGTTTGAATGGCTTGTCGTCACCACGAGGTTGCCAGACAACCAGCTGACTTAAAGCGCTTTGTCCAGAAATAATCTGGTATTATATGTCCATAGAACCACATCACAATTAAATAAACATAACCTGTGCATTAGTGAGCTGCTGGAAGGTGGGTTGCAACCTTTGTACAGAACATTCTGCAAAATGTGATCTACTTACTTACTTTAATGTCCAACTCCATCTCTGTTTGCAGTCAAAACATCATGTTGAGTTGACTCTCACATTTATTGTTTAGGTTTTTATTTTGGAAAAGAGTAGGGAAGGTTTAAGGGTTCTTCATGAATTTCCTCTGTGTGGGCGATCTGTTTATGTGTGCTGCTGACAGCTGAGCTGGCAGAGCACAGAGAGGCAAAGTCAACAAACCTTTTTCCCTGTAAGTGTAGCTCACAAGCCAAGGAGAATATGTTTTGTTAGCAGTGGTGTTGAAGAATAAGAACGTCTTCATTTAGCATCTAAACTAACAGATGTCGGCATGTTTACGTCTTCAAAGTGTTACAGCCGACTAATTAGCTACATAGCCTGCAAACTGATGCTAGACGTGCACTTTTCTCTGGCGGATATTGTTGTTGTTGGTTGATATCCTGTTCAAACAATCAAGAAGCAACACATGACATGTGCTCATGCACATGTTGTGCTGGAATGTGGAGGAATCTGTCACGGGTTGTTCCGTGTCAGGCTGTTAGTCAGTGTCATCATCAGCCAACGCTAAAATATGCCAACAAGTTCTCCACATACAACGGCAGAGAACGCACAGCCTGACTGGTAAATGTGAAGATGAGAAACAGTACGTTTCCTTTTGCTGTCTGAATTTTTCGCAACGCAGGACGAGAGATTTACAGAGCAGAGGTGTATTTAATCTCTGTTTGAGTTAAAATAATCAGATATCGGCATATAAATGCACAACACGTTGCCAAAGGGCCACGAGATTAGCGGAAATGTGTCTTTCTTGTCATTCTCGCGTATGAAATTGCTAATTGGGCTGCGGACGAAGTGTTGGCACAGATATCCGTCATGCTGTCTGCACCAGAAGCCCAGAAACATTAGCTGTTGGGCCCAGAGGTTAAATCGTCATCAGACAAGGCCAATGGGCTTAAAGTACAATCTTAAGTTATCACTTGTACATTATATCTACTTATACGTACTTCTACTCCCTTACATGTATTAGATCATTGGCTGCGGTTGCAGACTAAGACTGTACACGCAAAACATGATAAAACATACAAATATGATGCATTGTTTCCAATTAAAATTATATATGATCAAAACATCTAAATAATAGCCAGCTACAGCAATAAAATCTTGGGTACCACTTCATAATAACATGTGCTGAAACTAATGGCTTCATGAAATCACGTGTTAATGATTTGTGGATCCACTATAAGCCTTTAATTGGGCCAGAAAACTCCATTTTGCTGTTTTTATTATTTTCCTCCTGCAGATTGTTGTGTGTGGAAGAGTCTTCCAATGAACCGTCAAAGATCTGAACCTGGACCAGGATCCATTTTTAACAACTTTATGAACATTTTTTAACTGCAGATTCTGTGATTTTTTTTTACCGCCTTTTATTGCCTTTGATACTTTTAAAACCATTTTGTGAAGAAAAAATTTGATTGGATTTATTTGGGAGTATTTGTTCTCTGTTGTACTGCTGCGTTTTCTTCTTCCTTATCTGGAAATGTCAGCATTATACTGTGAGGTTTTTATTTATTTGGTTTAATGGGCTTCAGAGCAACAAATGAGAATCCCCCAAACTAGAAGAAATAAATGTGTTGTTTTACTTTGAGGAATTAAAAGGAGCCATTATCAGCGAGTTTGCAGACACTGTATCTGAATTCATTGCATCTGGGCCATGACCAAGATGGCACCAGCCAACCTGCTAATGCGATGCACAGCTATAACGGCATCACAGTTTAATTAATGATCATGCTTCTGTCTTTCGGCTTTGTCTAATCCTCAAGAGAATGTCACACGCTGTTACACTTCCCACATGACAAGAGATTCTGGGAGAAGTCATCTCACATTACATTTCCCCCCCTTTTGTACGACTTACAGTACCAGTAATTTACCTAATCTGCCCTCGTGTACATGTGCGTGTGTGTGTGGAGGCCTAGCTCTAGCTGTCTTGGAGCTATAAGTTGTGTAAAACCCAGAGTCCCTGCTTGCCACCTGCGTCCCAGTATAGCAGTAACATGACGGATAGCACCACTATCAGGCCCCAGGGCCCTCTCAGTTCATGATAGATACCCTAACACAGACTCCCGCTTGTTGTGCCTAGGGTTACCACCGCAAACCTGGAGGGATCCTAATTAGCCCGTGGTCGGAACAAGCTCCGACATGATGTGTGTGTTTGCAAATGCAAGAGCACAGCGTCCCGCTGATTTTCTCAAGAACACATATGCCGCTATCTTATGTACTTATACTGTTATATACTGTATGCATACGACAAATATTTTCAAAGGTTTGCATTTGCAGCTCATAGAGTGTCAGGATCTGTTCCCACACCTTCACAGAGTAACAAAGAGCCTTAATAGATGGCGCGCAGGTACCTTTCATGTTCATGTCCGACATATTTTTGTTAGATAACGCGTCGAGTCTCAAAAGGCTTTGGAAAAACCACAACAGCATCGGCTCATGACCTACTTCAAGCTCTTTAAGAAGAGTCCTTAACAGAAAAAAACAAAGCATGTAAAGAAAATAACTGGAGGTAACCTCAGGAGAGGCTACCTAAAGACGGACGGCCGGGTGTGCAGTAGGTATTGTGGGGGGATAAACAGAAAATGTGTAACATTTTCTCTTGTCTGAGAGAAAAGGTCAAATAAACAGTCCACCTAGAAGTGCTCCAGTGAAAATGTCCATTAATTGGTCCAAAGTCTAAAAAGTCTAAAAGCACAGGTAGGCATGTAAGATAACATTTCTACAAGTTTTGACTGAATTAGTTTGTTATTTAGTTCTTTGCCCTGTTTTGCCTTGTTGTCTGAAGCTGGGTCAGTAACACAGCAGTGGGCATTAAACTCAGATAACATTTACTCAATGCTTTGTACAGTTTCTTCTCCGTCTGCCTCTCCTCGTTATCCTTTTCCATCTTTGACCTTCATCAGGTTCTCGCGCTCAAAAGACTGAGCCTGGAGAAGGAGAGTGTCAGGATTCCTCTCACTTAGAGACCAGGAAGTGGAATAACACATGAATGTACACACGTGACAAATATTTGGCTGTGGCAGAATTGTATGCAATATTTGATTTATTCATTTTATGCATCGTTAATGCACAGTTTGACCCTTGTGGTTTGACCCAAGCTCTGGAGCTGTCGATTAGCATTTTTCAATAATGTGAAAGAAATCTTTCAAAGTGCTAATTTCATTTTCATGAAATTTACCTTGTTTTAATTAACTTGATCATGAAGCTCATTTGTTTTGATCAAATTACAGTTTTTTTGTTGTTGTTTTTTTTATATATATATATATATATATATATATATATATATATATTTGGTTCAATCACAGTTTTTAATGAATTTTCAAATTCTACAACATTTGCGAGGCTGATTTATTTTGAATGTGGCATTATTTTCATATTTACTGTCAGTGTTTCCCATTGCTGTGCTTTGTGACATGTTAACGCCGCCTGTAAATCAGAGGAATAGCGTGAAACCATCAGCAGTATCACACCATGCACAAGAATGTGCATCCATGTGCACAAGACCGGTATACTCGTGTGTAGTGTTGTGTTGTGTTGTGTTGTATGCAAATTCAGGTGTGTGATCGCCAGGCCCCGATTGGTCCCAGGTGAGGAGGCGTGGGCACCAGACTTGGCCCTTCCTGGAAGCCGGGAGGTCCAGGATTGGAGCGGCACCTTCGCCGTTCCACCAATCCGAAGGAGCCAATCTACCAACGCACCATTATTTAAACATGAACGGTCGAATGGTTGTCATGAATGGGTAGATCAGCTGTAGAGACTAAAACTTGTTTTTGTACCCGGCTGTAAACATGTTTATTTCTGTATTTCTATATGGGGTCTTATGGAGATCAACTCAGTTCAGCCCAGTGGTCATTTGAGGAGATGCAGTTTTTGGCACTTCCAAGTTGCCAGGCAGATTGCATCTTAGCAGCTCAGCTTTTAAACTTTATGAAACCTGTGTGTCCAAGCAAAACTATATTTAACAATCTCTGCATCCAGTCTACTGTTAGCGATAGCTTTAATGCTAATGTGTCTTTGTAAAATTTAGCTCAGATACAGCATGAGACAGTGGTGAGTCTCCACCTTAGTTTAAGCTATTTCCTCCTGATACATGTTCATTTTCTATATGTACTGTATGCAGAAATATCTGCTGATGTTAGCATGCTAACCAGCTAGCCTCAGCTTGTCCTCCACTTGGAACACTGTGACCCATTATGGCCTCTTTAAGGTACACTCTGCCCTCGGCCCAATAACAGTGTGATGGTTTTCTTGCTGGGTTGATTTCACGGGCTGACTCCACAATAACCCTCCACTCAGGCCTCCAGAGGTGGCCGCTAACTGATGTCCACTCTCCCTCTCGCTGCTGTCCTGCTCCATCTCTGCTCCTGTCCTCGCCTGAACCAGGTGTGTCTTCATCGTCCCCCGGAGTCAGAGGCCCGGTTGGAGCTGCGGTAAATCACCTCGGCATGGTATTCCCTGCTGTGAAGTGTGAATTCGACAGGTGGCCAATTCTTACATATTGCATATTTAAGGACGTAAAGGTGCTAATTTATGGGGTCTTTAATCTGCAGCGTGAGCAAAGCCTTAGAGAAAAACAGCTTGCATGCACAGCCACACACACAAACACACACACACAATCTCACTAAATGTATGCTCAATCATGCATCTCTGTGCTGTCACATGCACTTAACAATGCAGCCCATCATTTATTGTAGATTAATCCTCGTTCCATACAGTGTCGGGACCTGCACTTTACCTTGTTTCATCGTCATTAAAAGGGAAGAGATTGAAGACCGTGGTAGTGTGCGGGACGACTGAGGACAAAAGAGCACAGAGGCGAAGAAATATCCAGTAAACGGTGATATTGTGTGGGGAGGCAGGGAAAACTGGGCGAGGTAGAAGAGGTAGAAAAAAAAGAATTAACCTTTGACAGATGAAAGCGACAGTGGAGAAGACTGGAATACAAAAGGTGAAGGCAGGCAAAGAGAACGAGATGTTCCAGGTTAGATTTTAACAACTTGGTGTTCCAGTAATGCTGCGACATGCGACGTTGGATGGCAGTGTAGGGTTGCCTGAACAGAACAGACCGGGCCGGATTTGAACCAGCTGTAAGAATGAAGAAGAGAAGCAGGTGGACAGGAATAAAGATGGAGAGGTGTAGAGAGATGGAAGCTTCCTCTTTTTAATGAACCCTACAGCGTCGGCGCTACCCTCCATGCTGCAGCCCCTACCCTCTGCCCTTGCTGTCAAGACCATGTCTGAGTTGCACAGAGCAGCGGTGACAGCTAAAGCAAGCCACTTTGAAGTCCGGAGTGCAGCAACAGGGTAGATAATGACCCCGCCAATCTCCTCCCACCGCCCTGTCTGCTTCCCCCTGGCCTCTGTGCAGGGCAGAGCGGGGGGCCTAATGAGCATACTTTTCTGAACAACTTTCACTGAAGGCAAATGCATTAATTCTTGATCCGCTTCCACCCTTTGTAGTGTGCTCAGTCTTCCGTGGCAGCGTGGATGAGTCAGGGTGAGGGAGAGTCACTAATGCATGTTTCAGGGAAAAAAAAAAAAGCAGCAGCAGACCAAAGTGGAGGAGACAGGACACAGAAATGGTAAGATGCTAAGCCAGATCTGCATCTTTGTTGAGCGTTGTGACAGAGAACGAGAGAGACAAGGTTGAGAGGCACAAGTGACTGCCGGATTTAATGATATCACGGTAAATAAGCTTCTGTCTCCTTCCTTAACAGTTACAGGGGGTGGCTGTCCGTTATCTGGCGTAATTAATTAATGTTTACCTGCTTAAAATTGCAACCCAGTCGCCGCCCAAGGAAAGACGTTGAATGCTTCTTCATTTGCGCTGTCAGAGTTACAAAGAGGCGAGGTAATCCAAATCAGCTCTGCCAAGGACAGCTGCTTCATCACAATTATAACAAGGTGTCTGCCTGCTGCATCCATACCTGCGGCACTTCAAACGGGTCGAGGCTAATCAATCTGTAGCTCTCCTTCCTTTGCCAGCAATGGCAACGGCCTCACTTTTCTCCAGGAGATGTTTGATGTTAACTAAAGTTCCCGCCGTTGTTACATTAGCGAGATCAGGTTCAATATGGCAGAATGGAACGTTCACAGTGAAATGATTCCTCACAGCAAAAAAGCTTCGGGGGGGAGAAGTGTGCAAAGAGAAAAATCAAGTTATTGGTGTCAGAGTTGTGTTTAATGGTGACAGATAATAGCAATTTTTGTAGGTTTAGACTGGGCTCATTTTTACTCCCATTTCCTCCAGGGGAGAAAAAACACAATTACTGCCAGCACCACAACAATCACTTCACGTTCTTTTCTTTTTTTTAAACGCACTTTAAACTGTCTGGCTTGTTAGCATATCTCCAAACAACAGGTTATCTATGTTTTCTGCAGCTTATTTCCTCGTGTTTGAGTCTGTTTTATCTGCGGGAGTTTTTTTTTTTTTCCCCTTTCTGTACATCTGATGATGAATGGTCTCCTTTTGCCCTGAGAGATCTTTACCTGCAAGACACTGTATATCACATCAAAAGCAAAGAAAACACAAACGCGCTATCAACTCTACCAGGAATTGTACCATAGGGTCCATACATCATGCTATTTTAAGGCACACACATTTTAGACAGAACAAATAAAACTGACCCCCCCACACACACAAGGGAGGAACTGGTATGAAATGTCTCAAAACAGCTGCTGCTTTTATGCTCAGAGTAATGATTGTTTATCGCCTGCACGGCATAAATTAACAATACCCATCGCTTTACGTGAATTGCGTGGTTATGGTCTTTTGTATGAGACACTAAAACATGTTATTATGACAAAAAGAAAAACTCCGCCACGTCCCATGTGAATGCCAAAAAATTTCCCGCCAGATTTGAGCCCGTGTATAAGCACGTATTCATGCACCTGATTGGAGCAGTTGCCTGGATCTTTTCCTGAAAGCCACTTTAAGGGTCAGTTCACACAATAACTTTTTTTAGCCTCACTACATTTTTCACTTTGTCTCCACACGCAGATAGTTTTGGGTTTTACGTGTTCAGGCTTTGAGATTTGAAAGTCGTGCTGGCACAATAACTTGATTGCAGTGAACATAATTTAATTTGCTGCTCAAAGTATTTAGAAAAATCAAACAGTAATTCGTCCACCAAATTCGGCTCCATTTCATCAGAGTGACGGATCTCAAACATTGGCAAATACGCCATATGGACTAAAGTATTTGGCCACACCTGTCCTGCTGGACGAGGGATAATGGTATGGGGGTTGTTTTTAGGGGTTTGGGCTAGGCCCTTTATCTCCAGTGAAGGGTTATGTTAATGCAAAACCCCATCGAGCACCTTTGGGATGAACTGGAACTGGAGAGCCAGGCCTTCTCGTCCAACATCAGTGCCTGACGTCATAAATGCTCTACAAAATGAATGGGCACAAATTCCCACAGAAACAAACAAAATCTTGTGAAAGACTTCCAAGAACAGTGGAAGCTGTTATAGCTGCAAAAGGGACCAGCTCCATATTAAAGTATTTGAATACAATGTCCCTGTTGGTACGATCGTCAGTCGTCCGAATACTTTTGTCCATATAGTGTGAATCCAAAAATATCCAAATACCTGCAGAAAGTTGACCTGCCAGGACACAGAGAGGGTAGGAACATGATTATATAAATATAATGTATGATTATTAAAATGTACTAACAACAGCACCCTGGAGTTTTAAAGCTTTAACTTCACGAAACTTATTGTCATTCCCTCTATCATTGTGCAGGAATAAAAACAATCAATATTTTTCCAGAGGTCAGTCCCACCTTCTATCTCAAATCGTCCAAACATTTGACACTTGTTATTTCACAGGTCAGAGCTCAATTTTCAGAGCGAATTTTATCTGAAAAATGTCTGAAAGTGAAACCAAACTTGTTGTCCTTCACCCAAAGGAGAAGAAATACTGCTGCAATGGTAAACATACATTCTCAGCATCTGAAGCTCACACAATGAAGTGAATAAAGATTAGAATCATTGATGTGGCAGAATAATACGACTTTACAGTCGCGATCGCTTTACTTGCTACCAGGTGGGAATACTGCTGCACTGAAGATACTAAGTTCTGACACTTTATGGCAGCTGCAATTAGCAGCCTTAGTGAAGTTCATTTGGTAAATTGAACACTCTGTTTAAGGATTGGCATGAAGTGTCCATTTTTCATTTAATTGCCTGTTTTAGCCTTTCAATGTTTGCTGTCCTCACTCATCTTTGCCAAGAGGCAAACCAGCCGCATGCACGTCAGGTGACTTCAAGAACGTGAAATCAAAGATCACTGCTAATACACAGCTACCCAAGTAACAGCCAAGCGACATTGTTCAAAATGTACTAAATTGCAGACAAAAAGTTGGTTTCATTGGGAATTTCTAGTCATTCATAAAAGTGGCCTTCAGATCATCAGCTTTACTTTGTGTTACATTAAAATGTTAAAATGACAATAGATGATGGTGACAGACAGTCACGGATATCTGCACCAAAATTTCACAGAAATCCTCCTGATATTTGTTGAGACACGCCACTAAATATAAAAAAAAAATGTCAATCTTATTGCAAGAGATGAAAAGTCAGGACATCCTCAAAGTCAGTGGGCTTCATGGACGCCAAATTTCAAGGTAATCCATCAAATACTTGAGAGATTTCAGTTAAGAGTGCGGATTGATCGAACGATGGCCGGACACTGCCATCCCGAGAGGTTTTGGCCATCGCGGTGTCACATTATGTCAGGACCTTGATTTAAGCTCTTGTGTCGGCAGCCATTCAACCCAATGACATGTCCTTGAGCAAGACAGACTCCATCCCCCCACCAGCTGTAGCTGCTCTCTGCACTCTTACCTCCCTTTGGAATATATACGGTGAAAAGAGTATTTCCCGAAGGGGATCAATGAAGTATCACATTGTTATTATCATCGTCACACACTCCGTGAACACAGTGAAACTGCAGAACAGCCTGAGGGAATCAAAAAATGATGTTAGAGGACGTTCTGCAGCCCTCTCCACCATCAGGCTTACTTCCTTATCACTATTTTAATTTGTCGATGTGCAATTGCACAGACTTGCAGATGCTCCCCGCGGTGACTGGAGCCCTCTGGTAAGCCTTCTGCTCCAGTGTCTCCAAACTGCTCAACATATGTGGCAATAGATCAAGCACCTGTTTCTGCCTGTCACATCTGCGCTCAAACCTCTGTGGCTCTTATCTGGCCGACAGTTACAGATGACCATGCATCCGGAGGCTGATGCAGATGATGAATGAATGAGTCTGCCCTGCACGTTACTTTCTCTTCTCTTTCAGTCTTCAGATGAGCAGCGCGGGGAGTTATTATTAAACCACAGCATCTCTACAGCCTGTCCAGTGGTTGAGAACACTCTGCTCTGATTAAATAAACCGGAGGAGCACATTTCCCACTCTCGCTTCATTTCCTACTCTTTCTTCTTCTTGCACTCGTCTTTGTCATAGTTTTCATGTTCTCTTTTCATTAGCTCTGACATCCATAACGTGAAAGCAGGGCTTGGGATCTTCAGAGCTGGCGCAGCATCACTTTGCTGTCTTGACAAGAACTCAGAGAAGGGGGAAGCGCATGGAGAAACATTTACGCATTCTGTTTGCAGCAAAGGGGATGGGCTCCCTGCTTTTGCTCCCTTTGATTGTAATCCTATCTAGGCCAGCACAAGACACTGGAGACTTCATTCCTTGAATCTTAGTTTGCATGGATAAACAGGAGATGGGGTCCAATGGTATTGAATGTTTTTTGTCTTTCAGCAAATTTTCTAAGTGCTGCCATTCACCCTCCAAAAACTTTACGCAGATAAAAGTTGTTTCTTTGTTATTTTCATGCTGCTGTAGGGTGTAATGTGTGGAACAGTATGCTGCTGCTTCTTCTTCTTCTTCTGTAATCTTTAAATAAAAGTTGTTGTTCCACTGATGTTCCTAATGCTCAAGGAATGGAAATATACAACTTTATTCACTCAGTTTATGGACCGTTTATTGTAGAGATGAGCCTGTGCTGTATAAATCAAAGCTAAGGCGAAACCTCCCGTTCTCACCCAGAGAGAGATACTGTTTTGAAATCAGCTTCAGCGGGACAATTTTGTTGAATCTTGCTGTAATTTATTTGAGAGACCGTTTGATTTGATTTGTTTGCAGTTTTTTTTTTTGTAGATTTCAATCACATCAACAACAAAAAAATAGAGAAGCACAGCAGTGTGAAATGAAAGTATGAATTATTCATAAATATACACTTATGGATAACAAAAGGCTTCCCTGGCTCGGGGGCCTTGTGTAGTCTGTAGCTACACTATTCACTACCAGCATTAGAGTCTGTACATCAGCCTGACATACTGATCTGCTTCTCATAAAGCCTCAGAAGTCCAAATATTTCCAACATCACTGCAGTCAGTATCACCACAGCATAAGACGCCACAGCCTGTAGAAGTTGCTGGTGCGTATGAGCCAACGAGAGGTCGGGGAGACTTTGCAGAAATATGCGAGCAGCTTCTTCCCTCCACTCAACGGTGAAGTCATTTAAAAAGTAATGAAGAAAAGACGTATGCGGGTCAATCTCGCGCACAGCAAGCAAGCACGATCACTGTAGAGCGTCTCCTCATGCATAAGATTCGCAGTTGCTCTCCTGTTGGTGAAGTGTCTTTGTGAGTGCCGTCGAGGTGACGCGGTGCGTCATGTGACAGAGTTGTTCATCACATTTGCCCTACTTAGCAACGGCAAAGACATAAGTTACATAACAATAAAGAGCTCACAACGACGTCATCTAATCCAACGTCCTGATAGAATCCTTCAGATGACAGATGCAGTACGAATACTTTTGATGACGTCAATGACAGCTGTGATTCGAGAGTTTGATAGTGAATTGTTGAGGGCTAGTAAGTAGAGTATGAATTATGTGGTCTCTCAAGAGTTTTATTGTCACTCTGGTTGTGCAAGTTCGCTTGTGTCATTGCGGTTTAGTAAGGCTGAACCCAAATGCAGAAACAGGACAGGCAGGTACGGTGAAAACAGGTGTTTTATTTACTGTATCGGCAGGAATACAGAGATGTGGCTGGCTGGCGTGAGGAAGAAAAGGGGAGGAAGTGGAGGCTTGGCAGAGGGAATGTCAGGCATGACATTCAAAAGTAAACTGGCTTTGTACAAGCATGCAGCATTAGTAGAACTAGAGTTCAGCAGTAGAAGTGTAAGCAGGGTTCATGAATAGACGGTGGACAGGTGTGCTGATGGGAGACCACACCTATGCATAGAAGACATATAAATATAAAAACTTCAGTGCTACAGTAAATACTGTAGTAGGGGAACGTCCATTTTCTTTGCCATTGGTCAAGCTTTGCCTGTTGTTATTGGTATGGGTATGAATATTGTTATGGGGCTCCAATTCAGTCTGCAGGAGCCCAATCCAGGCTGCTTGGATCCTGTTGTTGTAACGTGGAGTAGCAGTGGTTAGTATTCTGCTTGGAGCCCATACATGGTCCTTTGAACAAAATGCTAATGTGATCATGCTCACAATGACGATGTTTAGCATAATCAAGTTGTATCAAGCTCACAATCTTAGTCTATATTAGGATACTAAGATTCAGCACTAAAGTCTAACTGAGGCTGAACAGTTTGGGAGAAAATTGGTTGTAAACCAAACATAATGGACAAATTCAAATGTTGGCAATTCATCCAATAAAACAACAAGATATTTAACTAAAAAACAAACATTTTAACCTCATTTAGGGTTCATCAGGGGACCATGAATGTCTGTGTAAAACTAGATGGCATTTCATCAACATGACATATGGTCTGAGGCATCCCTAGAGCTTTGCTGCTCCTGTGGCCAAAGAAAAAAGGAGGGTTAGAGGAATCAACATGTTAAGACCAAAAATATGTTGCCCAAAGATGCAGCAAATTTAATTTCAGGAACACAAAACTCTTTGTGTTTGGTAATCCACACATAATTACACATGTGTTACACATCTATCTAGTTTATCCATTGATCCATAATGTTTTTAGATATGATTGGATTCTTGTTCTACTTCAAATTGTCCAAATGCGTCCCATGGTGCATCTGAAAAATGCTCCATTCAACACAAACCCATTATCCTTGTGAGTGACAGCACGGTCAAATAAAGACAGACAGAGGAAAAGTTGGGGAGTATTTTAGATGAAAAGACAGTAGATGAAAGTCGACTTGTGACGGGTATCATGATCGAAGGAATAAAGAGATGAGGAAAACAGCTCGATAACATATTGACACTATCCTTTAATGTCTGTCAGAGTCCAAACAAGTGCTGCAGCCCCAGGGGCATGCTCCCTGCTGTGGTCGTTGTTAAATGGGATGCCTTGACTTTTTCAGTTTCTGTCTTAATTTCACCTTCATGTTTTTTTCACTCTACCAGGGAAAACTTTCAGAATTTGCCTGTTACTGGCTGAAGATGAATCTTCTGCTGTCCTATTTAAAAGCTATGGATACAAGTTGAGCTACAGCATGTCAAAGCTAAAACATGACGTACTAATACATTTAAAAAAAGGTAAAGAACACAAAGACAGATCAGCAGAAATCCTACCTAGTATGGGTGAGCTTAGCATCAGTGCGAGTGCTTTGGATAGGAAGTGCTGTATCACTCCTGATGAGCTGTTGGCACCTCGCATGGCAGCCTCCGCCATCAGTGTATGAATGTGCATGAATGGGTGGAAGTGACAAGTGTTGTAAAAGCGCTTTGAGTGATCGGTAGATCAGAAAAGCGCTAGAGAAATACAAGCCCACAAGTCCATCTTACCATCTTGTTTCTAAAAAAAAATCCAGTGTGCACTACCTGCCCACCATTAAACACTCTCCAACTCCAACTAAATGTGACAGCTTGGAGTCAGTGTTTCAAAATAGGACACTGTATGTACTCCTGTGGTGTCAGTTTTGCATGTACAGGGCTCTGCAGTGAAGCTAGCATGAAAGTTTTGTGTGTATGACCCATCCGCCCATGCCAATCTTTGATCTCTGTATTATGTCACCTGACCTCAATGGCAGATCAAAACATGATCCGCAGTCCAGAAATGATGGTGGAGCGGTGCCTATTTGAAGGGTAGGGCCACTAACCGAGCTGCTGTGTTTGACGACTTGGGAGTGAGAACATATCAGGATATCTCAGTGTAATCTATCTTTTGAGTTTGAAGGTAGGTTTAGCAGGTGATAGCATGAAGGGCATGAAACTGTGGATGGTGTGAACTCACGTCAAGGTGGGTAAAATGATCACCTTCTTCCTCTCAAACAAGTCCTGCAGCATCATCAGCTGTTCCAGTGTCCATCTGTACAAAGCTACACTACATGCACTTAATTTGCCTTAATGCTCAGATGACCCAGTTGAGCTTGTGAGCAGGTGTGTTTGTTTTGCACATTAGTGTGCTGGTTCCATTAATCGGACTCGAAGATGTTAAACAGAGCATCACTTTAAACCACGATGTAAGCGTGCTCTTCATTCTTCAAAAATTATTCAAAACTTCTCTGCTATTGGATGAAAATCCAGTCGAGTCTCTTTTTCTTATGTGGTGTTTTTATATCAGAAACAGTGATTGATCCAACATACTGTGTGTAATCAATGTCTCTTGATGTTTGCCTTGGCTACACTGAAGATTTTACATCCCATGAAGGTGCAATAATCCTTAAATTTAAAACAGTGGGGTTGAGTTAGACTACAATATATTAATCAAATCACTTAATATCGATCTTAAGGGTGGTCACTAATGGGAAATCTTGCCGTAAATGAAGAGCACAATACGAAGTGTTATCTAAAAATACAGAGTGAACAGCCAGTCCGTTGCAAACCCCAGAAGTTAACTATAAATCTTTACTCCAACCCACTAAACACAAAGAAGACATTTTGTGCTCTGGTTGCAGCAGCTCTTTACTAATCCATCAATATGCTGTGTTTAAGGTCTTTCCAACTTCATAGTAATCAAACTGGTGATTTACTAAATCAGGTTGTATCATTAAAATTTAATGACTTGAGCCAGTGAATTACTTAGCATGTTTAATCAAAGCCAATCAACTATGTAAACAGGGAGTCACTCTAACATCATGAGCTTTTAAATGTAACATGTCATGCTGTGTCAAAAAGCAGCTATACTCGTAATTTATGCCCCAAATATTTTGTTGCCCGCTCAACAAAAGATAAATGCCCTAAACAGTGACATGTAAATCTGCTCTTGCATATTTAGCTCACCAAAAAAAAAGGCCATTAGTATATTTGTACATTGTTGCTTAACTCCTATGGAGTATGGATCATTATGAAATCAACCAGCCATGGAAGAGGTGCATATTTTTCAATAAATATTACTATTGATTACTGCGTGAAACTTTGTAAATACAGAAATGACTTATTTCTCTGTGCATACACATGCACTGAGTAATGTGTTTCAGAGTTAGTTGTACTCTTGCAGTTTAGAGTTAGTGGAAAATGTCTGATTATGCTACGCTAACAGCGTGACATTTTGTAATTTAAGGTCTATTGTTATTTTTGTGAAGAATATTTGTAAGTGTCAGGTCATGTTATCGTAACCTTTTTTCTTCTTCACTCGAAAGATCGAATATTAGCAAGCTGGTTTTGTGTTTTGTTTTAATTACATAATGTTTGGATTAATGTCACCCTGTTACAAGTGATTGAGGTGAGTAATACCTTTAACTCCTGCTGCGCTTTTGAGAAGTGCCTAGTTAGTTATAATTTGCCATTTATACTGTATAGCACCTGATTTCAAGGACGGTAAAAGCAATTGGCTGCAGGGGGTGGTCAAAACACTGCTAAATAAATCACACATCAATCTTTTGATTGTTATGGGGACACATACAGCTGCTTAGTGTCTCCATGAGAAGAAGTCAGTTTGTGTTTCGGAAAGCAGGCACCATTTTGATCATTATTTGATCATCTGTCTCACTCCCTCGACACAACAGATAGGTATAAAAGCCTCGACAGAGTCAGATAACAAAAAATACCTACACATATGAATATAACTTAATTTATATAACTTAGTAACCGTCACGCAGTGTTTACACACAAATTTACTTAATCCGCAACATAATACACATTAATATGTCAATCTCCCGACCACCCACATTGTAGACGTTCATCTCTTTGTCTGTTTTTCTTCTGTCTCGTTTTTAGTTTTCCATTATGAGGCACAGAAATAATGCTGTAGTTTTACAAAAAAAAAAAAGACCACTCCTGAGACTAATAAACGGGAAAAGTTCACATATTTTAATATTGTCACTGTCACTATGACATTACAATAAAACAGCATACATACATCTTTAGCGTCATAGGGATTCAAGTGTTAAATGTGTCCAATTTATGTTACAAAAACTGACTGATCAGTAGAATAAATCAAAAGCTCATTATGCACAGAGCACTGAACACCGCACTGAGCTGGGAAATGAGTTGTGCCGTTTGCTCACTTGCTGCATGTACAGTTTAACAATTAGTCGAAAAAACCCCATCTGCAGTCGGCACACTAAATGCCTCTTTTTCCGACACAATATGTCCTTGTTTATTCCACCTTGGCGGTGACTGCCCATCAATATTGCTGTGTTTAAAACATAAATATCACACCTAATGGCTGCATGAGTGGAGTGTTTCTGGGAATGAACCTCTGAGTTCCTGCTGTGATGTACAATTGGATAGAAATGGCTCCTGATGAAGGTAATAAAATGATGTGCATCAGGACTCCCGTTTCCATGCTGTACCACAGGCAAGCATGTGTTTCCACTTCTTCTTTCCACACTGCTGTTCTACAAGATTTTGCATTTATATCACTTTTTTTTTTTTTATTTGATTCCCCCGAGGTTATCATAATTTTCATGAACAAACCTCTGAAATGCAGTTCAGGAGATGACAAACCTCCAAGATTGAGTTATGGTGGAAACACATATCTCTATGGCACCGAAGAGAATCACTATTGTGGTAACATGAGCAAGTGCATGGTCTGTTACTCTTACTACATCTTACAAGGTCAATAAAAGTTTAGTAAGTAAGTAAGTTTGGGAACAGCCATCTACAGGGATCTATTACTGTCTGGTAAAATACACACCAACCCATCTTTATGGGTTTACTTGCACACAACTCTTGAAAGTAGGCACTGCAGCTGCACAACCTTTTCCTCACCTCTTCACTATTCAGACACTGACTGGATGAAGTCTTCACGTCAGCTATTTCTCCCCAGATCGATCAGCCATGTGCACGGATGTGAACGAAATATCAGAAATTCTATCAATATAAATGAAGCTACCTTCTATCCTCAGACAATGTGATGTTTTGCTTTCTATGGCTTTGCACTGGGTTTGTCGGCCTGTGCTCTTTTGCTTGTGGAAGAAGTAAACAGAAAGAAGTAGGTAATATTACTGATTTACTGAACAGAACAGCCAGTCAGACATCTTTTTCTCTCAGTGACTGCTGAACATGTTCAATCAGCTGAATGGCCCCATTTGCACTAGTTTCCATTTACTGGTGGCCAGACGTAA
This sequence comes from Miichthys miiuy, assembly GCA_036365135.1. NCBI lineage: Eukaryota > Metazoa > Chordata > Actinopteri > Sciaenidae > Miichthys > Miichthys miiuy. The sequence goes on from CM071609.1 coordinate 3,033,361, forward strand.
AAACAGTGACACAGGGGCCAACTGTCGGTTGGGTGAAGAGCTATCGTGCATGAAGGTACAAGTAAGTGTATTGCTAAGTTAAAAAAAAAACACAACTTCCTGTTTTATTGGATACCAAATATGTATCATCTGGAGCTTGTTGATTGTTGTTGACTGATTCAAAAAAGGTCAGAAAGAAAAAACACAATCAGCACTAACTGTTGGAAATAGCTATTTGTCTCTAACTAACAACACAATCTTACAGCTTCCATAAGATTGTAAAACCTGATGTTTTTAGACCTCCAGCAGAGACCCACAAAACAATCACAGATAAACATGATGTATATTTCGACTTCTGGTTATTCATGACAACTTTAACTATCACAATACAAAGCTCAGGACTTTATTTTCCTTGTTTTGATATCCTGGGATTTGAAAATGACGGACGCTCTGGGGCGCTATGAGTTCTAGAGGGTTAAGAAACCCAATGCTGTGCTGCACTAGCCGTGTAACAGCATGTGTTCATCCAAAACTGTATTCGTTTTGATATGCAATCTAATACTTCCTCATAATTTTTCTGTGGTAGAGTGACATGTGACTTTAATTTAGCCCAAGAGAAGTGAAGGGGCTTGCGTAAAAGGATATCAGTGTTTGAATGAGGATGCCTGATTGTTACCGAAGACAGAAAATGTAGCTATCATCTCAAGGGGATTTAAGAGCACCTGGCCCTCCACTTCTTCCGAGACGCAAGTAAATGACCCTCTTTCCATATAAGATGGAGGAGCCTGCTCATTGTAAGCAATTTCATTGAAAATGCTGCATAGTATTATTACGAGACAATTGGGTCTGAGCTGAATCCGGGGAAGGTTATCAGGTGAGCCGAAACTCAGCGGTTCCATTTCGAGCATTAATCATTCTGATTATGTCTCAACAAAGAGTTTAGGTTGAAGACGAGGTGGTTTGCCTCTCATTAGCCAAGGAGAAATGATGTCTGCGGTGGCGGAGAAAAAAACAAATCCTCTCTCTAGGTGAACCTGCGTGAACGTCTGGACCGTGAAAACTGAGCAACAACAATGGTCCTCCTGCCAAAAGCCCACATTTGTTCGGCTGCACAACATTGAGCTGGTGATTTCTGTCCATCTGTTCCCCTGCACAGCCCGATATTCAAGCTAATCACCATGAGTGCTATCATCAGCGCCAGTCATTCAAGTGGACTGATCTGCTGAACTCCACACAAAGGCAAGAATGCACACTACGTGTTTCATAGGCTATTATAACAATGCAGCAGGTGTGGACGGGGTGGAAAGGCTAAAAGAAATGTGGACAAAGTACCGGCAGCAGCAGCAGCAGCGCCGTTTCTCTGGGGTCTAATTATGCCTCCTCTCTCCCTGTTTGTTGGACAAACAGCACAAGCAGATTGGATATTATTGCATTTGTATGAAGGCAAATGAATATGCTCCCATTTCAATATTCATGAATTGAGTAAGGCATACTGGGAATTCAGTCCCGTTATCCATGAGCACATGAAATGAATGCTGACAGTGTTTACCATGTGGAAAGTTATAGACTCAAAACTAAAGTTCTGTTCATATAGCACAAATATTTGCTCATCTCCAAAGCAAACCTTTGAACTTATGTGCTATCATGGGATATTTGAATGTTAAATATATTTTTATATGCAGCTATTTGTTGTGTTTTTCATCCATAGTATCGAAACTGTTCAAAGATTCATTACCAGAGGTCGTTGCTTGAGTCAGTTTATATTTGTTAGGCTTCGGATCGCATTGTGATTGTAAAGTAGATCACTGTTTTCATAGCGTTGTATTGTAGCATATTGGTGGCATTGACATTTTCTTATTTACAATGAGATCTTTATGGAATCCCTTTAAGACACGGAGAAGAAAAACTGGCAAAAGGTGAAATAAACTAATCAGTCTCATCTTGTTGTGAAAAAAAAAAAAGCAGATATGCAGCACTGCCCCTACCTCAAATTTCAAAAGGAGTCAGACCATTCAAAAAAAAAAAGAGGCTTTCAAACAGAAAGGAAAAACCTTTCATGACAGCCAGGGTCTGATTCCCTTTCAAACATCCTCTGCTTGACAGACCACATTACGCTATTGTTCCTCCCCTTATCTGTCATTCCAATCGGTCCTTCTGTCAAATTGTAATCCTCCTATCTGTCGCAGGATGGCTAAATGGCTTCCTCCCGGTGGGTTTGATGTCATCGCTGCCCTTTAGAAACAGAATGAAAGTTTCAAAACGGGGGCTGAAACAGAGAGAGAAGCATAAAACGTGAGTGCTGCTGACATGTCGGATGCTGGCCAGAGCCTATCACCTTTCATCTTTTTTCATTTTCATCACAGGTTTCTGTGTATTGGGCTTTGTAGAGAACACTGTCTTCACGGCCTCGTGTACTAAAAAGACACTGCTCATATACAACCGTTACACCAAACAGTTTTTGTCAGGATGTCCATTCATTTTCTCTAATGTCATCACCCTGCCTTTAGAAAGGTAAGGGAAAAGTTTCAAGTGTGTTTCATTTAAATAACAGACAGACACAGACACAATAAAAATAAGAAAAACAATAAAGTAAAACAAACTCCCTCTACAGACACTGTAGACCTTCATCCATTATAAATCATCACCAAAGTACCTGAAACTTTCAGTTTTTTAAAAGGAATGAAAAAGTTTCTTTAGCTCCATGGTGCCTGTGTTTCCAAGATTAGATAAATTAGTCTGCTGATGTATGAAAAAACGACAACTAGGCATGTGCATTATTGAATATATTGGAATATCAATTAATGTGCGATATAACAGATCATACCAGACCACATCGTTGAATTTGACTTTTTAGTGGTGCCGTTATTTTACTTTCTTACATCTGTCATCCACCCTGCATCACTGTCTCTTGGTTTGTGTCTGTTTTAGTTTTAATAGATTACTCTTGTTTTAAGAGTACCCCAGTTGAGACCTAATGTACCGATGGAGTATTTCAATCTGTCTTACTATGACGTGCTCCAATCTTTGGCCCCTTGCCTTATTTATGATTTTACATCCAAGCTATTTAAACTATGCCCCAAGTTATCATGGTGCAACCGATTTTAGTAGCTGATGTTGGCTTACCTTAACTTTATAGAGAATTTACACATAACTGGTGCAATCCAGTGATGCACCAAGTTCTTCTAAAGATTCCCAGTAATAGTTGTTGGGAAAAGATCCTGCAGTGTAAATGTGGATTTACACCGTCCTATGTTTTGTTATGATGCCCTTAACATGCAGTAGTTAGTCATGTTCAGTGTAGTGCTGCTTGTAACTGTTTCTAAGCTAAACACGCTACTGTCTAGCTTACTAGGCTAGCAAATAATGTTTTTACACATTGGCTAACGCCAGTATAAAACTATCACACAAAATACTGTCACACTTTTTGTGAAGTGGTCCATTATGTTCCATATGATTCTGATCAAAATCTGTATTATTCTTCATACAACAGCCGCTGCTAACGTAACCAAGTTCAAATACTACGTAGCCCGTCAGACTTCTCTCACATTCCCACTGAAGAAATGAAATATTAAACTTAAAACTGGACAGAAAAACAGATATTTTGGTTTTGCCCTGTAAAAAAACAAAAAAAACTTTTGCTCGTTAGTTGAATTTTAACATATAATCTAGAAAGTTCTCATGCATGATAGAAGAGTTCATCATTTAAAGATGGACCACAAATATGTGAGTGTTGTACTACAGTGTTTGCTAAAGTAAACAAGCCTAACAGTATTGGAAAACATCAATAATTTAAAAGTGTAACTGTAATATATGATTAGCTGATATGATGCACTGTTGAAATGACCTCAGGACTGTCAAAGACTCTCATTAAGACTCTCTAAGCTGGATGGACTTCTTTCTTTGCTTTGCTGATTTATAATTAAGGACACATTCAGGGAAAACAGACTTTTATTCACTATAGTGAGAATTATTTGTAGAGCTGGGACCAGAAATCACATTCCAGCAGCTCAGCTGTGTGGTCATTAAAGAACCTGGACCTGGATCTGGGTGGCGACAGGTGTGAACACTTGTTATGTCTGCTCCCTGGTTGTGTAATTGAATGTTGGCAGGCTGAAGACAGGTCCATGAGCTAAGTGACTGGGAGAGCTGGCCTTTCATCCACCCTGTCACTTTGACTTTAATAACCCCCAATAGTGAGCTCATTACGAGATCTCACATTTGTCTAGGTGTTATTATGCAATTTGCATACTTTTTTTGCACTACCGTATGTGTTGTGTGTTGTGTGTGTGCACATTTTATAGAAGACGCTGAACATTTTTGACTTTTTTTGTAATTAGGATAAAAGTTTGACTAATTATTTATATTATCCTTATAGTAAGACTTATAGTGGGCCTAACGCTAATACTTGAAGTCATTTTAATTTGTCTTGTGTTTAATAAAATAAAATAAGTGATTAAATACTGTCACTTCTGTACCATATTTATTTTGTTTCCACTGATAGAACAGCACATCTACTTTATTGGAGTTTTTAAATCATGCTAATACACATGGAGGTGCTAAGATGTGTCTCTGAGACATATTATTTTCCCCATGCAGAACAAAATTGGCTCATACTCCACAGTGGTTGGCATTTTAGTTTTAATTAAAAACCCATTAAGTCTTTGCCTATGCCTATTGAGTTTTATTTATTGGTAAATGGAATAATACGAGAAGTTAAAGGCAGCTAGATGTAATAAAAAGACTTGCATTGTTAGATCTTCATTTGATTTTGTTCTGTCTCATTATTTAATATCTTAAACTGCTACAGATATTTGTTTTTGTCAGCTCGTTGTGATTTTTTCATTTTCACATCCTCTGAGATGTTATTTTCTACTTCTCTGCAACGGTGACCTGTTTGGCAGGTGTAATCAGCATATGTTATCCTTCCATCTGGTGCTGTATAATATCGCAGCAATATTGCTTTCCTCTCAGTGGCTGTGTGTCATCGGTGTCGTGTAGGAAGCTTCCTTTTCTAGAAAGTTAACTTTTTCATGAAGAAAAAATAAATAAATAAATAAAAAAGAAGGTTGATTCAGCCCATCAATCGTTTGGCTCGGCTCCAATATTATGAAACCTTTTCTGCACATGGAAGATAATGTCAGCAGTCAACCGCAATAAAAAGAAAATAAACCGGCAGAAATTGGAGATATCAGGTTTTGGCAGGACACCAGCGATGATGTGTGTGGGGATGTTTGTAATCTTCCACTGTGAACCTTTCAAGCCATTATTCATCAGCACAGTTCTGTGGCTTGAAAGAAATTGCAAGTTATTAACTCTGCTCTCAGACAAATGCTCAGAAATGCTAAGCCATGAGAAAAGTATTATAGAAAATCACAGTTTAATCCTCTTCACTGATGTAATCAGTCAAATGGCACACATCTGAAATCTGATGCCGAAATTGGGCTCTCTCCAAAACACACTCAACGCTCTGGACTTTTTCCTCTGATGCCAGCCAAGCAGCTGTGTGTTTGGCGCTTTGTGCCAGATGCTCTGAGCTCAGCACATGGTGGCCCTGGATAGCACTGGATATGGGGCATTGATTAGGTCTAAGCATGCTGCACTGCACTGCACTGCACACACAGTGCCTGAATTGTTTGTTTTTTTAATAAATAAATAAATAATGTCCGCCTGCTGGATTAAATCCATATTAGAAATTTTCAATTGACAGTCCAGTGTCATGAAACTGGGCTATCCATGGCTTCAAGCCTGGATTTCTCTGCAGCTTAAAGTTTCTGTGGCTTGAAATAGTAAAAATGTGTCTTAAAGTTGAGCATCTCATTATGCATCCAGAAAAATCAGAGCAGAAAAACATTCATAACAAAATATAACTCAGAAACATCGGTTTAAGGCTTACACTTACACTTTATTTAGGATATTTTAACTGCTGCTGCTACTTTGCTGCTCTTTCTGACAAAAACAGTAAGTTTACCATCTAACTCCGTAAAGTGAGGGTTTATATTGACCAAACTAGAGTTGGTGATTGTCGAAACAGCGGAAAGATTAACCAGCCGAGTGTTAACAAAGCATCTAAGCAAATCCTGGTAAAAGAGAGAAACTTGAATTCAAAAGACGTACAGTTGCATTTCACTCTTTAGTAAGAAAAACAAGTGGAATGTATTTCCTTTGACAGTTCATGAGATCATTTATTACACTAAATGTAGCAAAGTCGCGGCGTCTCTGAGGCAGATTGAGTGACATTAATTGTGTAAATGTCTGAGCAAAACCACGCCGAAATCAAACCAACGTCAGGAAAGTTTCCAAAAACTCAAATGACAATATTTCGAATCTGACATGAAACAAATTACTAATACTTTTAAGATGCTTACTCTTATGGCAGTAAGACCCTGAACTTTATAGTTCGAAAGATTTGGGTTCCTAAAGGCTTTAAAAGCCAATAAAACGGAGAATGTCTGTCATGAAACTGTTGTCGTCAAGCATCGCATGACTAAAATACAAGATGAAATCTAATTATTAATTAGACTTTTGCAGTTGTTCCTACGCCTGTCTGTCTTGGAGACAGAAGTGAAAAATGGAAACAAAGAAATGTCAATGAAGTCAATTTTCACAAAAAGAAGAAATCTTGTCAGAGAAAGTAAAATTATCGTAGAACACTAAGTGATTTAGTGAGTGAAAAAGGTCTAACTGTCGCTCAATTATGCTGCAAGTAAAAGACTCATTTATTGACTTAGAAAGTCAAAAATTTGCAAGTGTTGACAAGATGTTTGACAACCTCATAAATGACGTACTGTCTCTAAAAGCAAAAATACTTGAGTGTTTTACAGCCGTAGTTAATCAAAGATCAAACAGTTGATTTAGTCATTTGAATTATTGGTTTAGTATTTCATCATTTAATTTAGCATCTCAGAATTCAAAAAGGTGTTTAAATACTGTGTCAAGATTTTGGTAAGTTAGTATCTAAGTTCATATACTCGTGATGTACGATACCTTGAGTCATTATCATCCAGAACATTTCGTCTATATTTTCCTCTTTAGGCAGAAATTACTTTTTTTCCAACTATGCAAAACAGTTTGCAGGTGATTATTTTAAATTTCATGCAAGGCCTACTCTGACCCTAAAAATATTCTCCCAACAGATGCAACGACACAGAAAGCCACGCCGCGTTGCAATGTGATTTGCGATGTCAGTTACAATAATTATTTCAAGCTATAAACCACAGCAACCCAGATGTCACTTGTGTTCGGCTTGTGGGGGAGAGAAGCAGAGCTTTAGAAAAGGGATATGCTGTCGTGTATCATCAGTGCGTGGGTTTTTCATCTCGTTCCAAAAGTTATTTCTCGATGCAGGGTCGGCTGACCTTTTCTGTGTCCAGCGATTCCTCAGCGTGGCTTCTGTGTCGCTTCCAGAACAACTTTGTACTAAAAAAAACACGTGGGTTGTGCAACAGTGTGCCCAAAGAGACTAAGAGTAATAAAAAGAGTTGGTAGAGAAAAATGCATCATCTGAACAAGTTGGAAATTTTTATATTTGGCCACTTGGTCCTCAGATGGATTACTTGAATAGGCCCACTGAGTGTCTGCAGTATTAAGCGGTTGTGTCTACGGATCCATGCTCTCATAAACTTTTTCTTTTGGTGGGGCCCACAAGATTTTGTTCAAATATATTTAATGTGGGACTAATATGAGAGTGACCCTTTGCATCGTGACAACCTCTCCACATTTAAGAGTCGGCTTAAGACGTTTCTTTTTGATAGAGCATGTCACCAACTTCTGTCTCTTCCCATGAATTGTGGTTACGTCTAGATCAGGGACAATGGTGTGCTTACTGCTGAGCTGCTTGACATCCACTTGTGACATACACCTGTTGGGGGGTGCCAATTCTTCAGCTACTTTATGAGGTAACTGTAGCCTTCGGCCAAGAGCAGATATCGTCAGGTGGTGCGCAACCTTCACTGAGTGTTTCAGCCCTCGACCACAACACTCTCCAGCTGGTGGGCCGGCAGTGGTGGCCAGGTCACTGCCCATCTGCTCCTGGCTTCCAGCTTTCCTCCTCCCGCCCACTACAACTTGTCGACCACTATGTTATATTTCTTTTAGAATTATAGTTGTAGTTATTGTTATTGTCATTGCTGCAGGTTTTTCCTTGCCACTGATGCAAAGGGCTTGCTCATGGTGGGAACTGTTGGTCTCCGTAAATAATAATATAAAGAGTACAGTCTAGAACTGCTTTCTATTGAATTGCTAATGATGCTAAATTATTGTCTGTGGTGGTTGTAGACCCAAACAAAACAATGTAAACGAACAAACTGCCCCCTGACATTCGCACCACTGCTGATCTCAGCCTTTTTAAATCGAAGCTTAAGACCCACTTGTGGGGCAGTACTGTTTCTCAGGTGCACTCATTCTGTCTGCTCCTTTCTATGTATTTCTGGAAGGCTTTTAATACACTGCAGCGCTGCAGCACTTTCAATTGTATTTATCTGTTATGTATCTGTTATGTATTGTTTTATTATTATTGTTGTAAAGCACTTTGGGTACCGTTCGGCTATCGTAAAGGGCTATACAAATAAACTTGATTTGATTTGATGTTAAATCTTCCATCTGATGGCCAGACTGCACAAACATCTTCCCATTTGAACTTTGGTAAACTACTAGTTTGCGTTGTTTACCAAAGCCGCCTGATTTGAAGTTACCTGATTTTATGGATTTTCCTGAAGCACAACAAAGCTACTTTTTTTATGCTCTTTAATTATGTGGAAACCTTTCCACCATCCAGCACAAGCCAGCACTGTGCCAGTCAGGTTCAAAATCACCCACTCATGTAAATAAGTTCACCGTATATCAGCAAGACGACTGCCAACTCTTGGCAAGTTGCTATGCAATTTCATTTAGAAAAATACATTTCAGACAGCAGTATATTAAATGGCACCATGCCTGGATTACACTTCATTAATATGCATTTACCGATTAAGAAGAAAGTCGCTCACAAATACAGCCACATGGAATATTTGCAAAAATAAACAAAATGCATTGGTTGGGTAAAAATATTCCATTTGATTCATTTCTTACATTTTCTCAATGAGTTCATACCATAGTGTGTTATTCCTGCAAATATTATGCAAATACTAAATGTGTTAGAATCTGAGGGTGTTTGTGCACCTGTGACATTTACAGCTGAACAACTGCCAGGTATAATCACAATTACGTCCATGTGAGTTACCCACAAGGAACAGAGAATATTAAGAAGTGCGGGCTTTGTTAGTAGTTTCCATAGCAACCGCAAAATTACACAGTAGCGGCTACATTTCCTCACTGCAAGACTTCCTTCAGGATTCTTTCTTGTAAAATCTGACAAGATGTTGTTAGTACATTAGTTTGCATTGACCGCCTTCGTCACCTCATCCGTTTCATAATCTACCATTCATAAACAGGAGCCTTTTTTAATCAACACGTGGAACTCAATCAGCGCCGCTCGCCTCTGCTGATGCACAGATTCATCTAATTAAAAAAAATAAAAATCACACCCACAACTACCGATCAGTATTGCTTTAGTAAATATGCAAATGAACTGGAGACTTAGCATCGCCGCCGCACATTTCAATTAGTTTCATTGTCACTGGTATTACATTTGTCATCGTAAACAGCACCATATGCTCACAGCACTTAATTCAAGTTGGGGAGAGATTATGAGCAGATGATTTAGCAATTGCACCGCTCCTCCACAGTGATGTGGTACTGGCTGATGTGAAGTGAAATGAAGCCAGGCACTCGAATGAGTTGAGGGCAACGTTTCCCTCCCCTCTGATTGACTAAACATTTAGCTGTGATATAATTGGTTCAGTAACAAAGTGACCATGGGGCGTGAATAAATTTGTAACAAGCCCTTTGATCAGACTCAGAGGCACACTGGCATCTCGGGGGCCTCGCTAGACGTGGCGGATTGTCAGCGATGTTTGGCGAGTTGTGAAGGGCAGGAATTTGAACACAGGCTAAATGATGTGACGGACCTCTTACTGGATACACTTGCCTCATCAAACAGGACGTTATCTCTGTTTTCTCAAACAGTGCCCATTGTGGATAATTAATTTTCCCTCCTTGTGTAGTTCAGTTCAAGGTGAAACTTCCACAGAGCGAAAAGTTTTCAGTTTCAACCCTGAACTGGTGATGCAAGTACAAATAAATAAAATGAGGATCTGAGGATAAACCTCAGGAAGTGTTTGTACAAAGAATAGTGAACTAGCATGTAGCAAGATCACAAAAAGAGGAAAAGGGATTACAATGCTGTGGAACAGCTTCCCAAAAGACCTGAGGGCAACAGATAATATTCAGATTCAACTCAAGACTTCAAGATCTTTTCAGGCTGGCTCTTACTTGAAATAAATGTATTTATTTACAGTTTACAGTTCCTCAAACGTCCACTTGAGGCTGGCTCCAGAAGTGAGTCAGTCTCCATAAGTCCCCATGTTCAAATGTCCAACTTCACAGCAGAAATAAACATGTTTACAGCCTGGTACAAAAAACAGTTTTGGTCTCTATAGCCTGTGTCTATGATTTATACAGTCTATGCTTTTATTTAATTTTTTTGATCAAGCATTTCCTCAGTTTTGTATTTTTGTTTATAAAGGTGTGTGTGTGTGTGTGTGGTTGTGTTGTGTGAAACACGTGTGAAAAAGTGCTATAGAAATATAGTCTGATTGATTAAAGTTGAACATAACCAGGGTTTGTTCAGACATTTGTGTAACTGATGTGGGGTTTTATACAGATCATTTGCCAGCTTTGTTATATGAAAGAATATTTGAGAAATGACCAAAGCAACCATTCGGATCCTCAGCAAAAATGCCACATTTTCATCCCAGCATGCCGGCTGTTGGTGGGCTTGTCCCAGAGGTTAAATTATCATCCGCTGCACTCTCACCAAACGAACTATGGTAGGAAGAAATAAGGCATCTCCGAGCAGCAGGGGTGAAGCTGTCAACTGCTGTGGTGAGGAAATGTACTGTGCTCGCCGCTCCACCGTCTGGCCCGCTCCATCTCCCCGTTCCTTCCGAGGCTTTGCCCCTCACGCACCCCGCCCCCCTCCCACGGCTCCGGGAATCAGCAGATCTGTAACCTGTCGGTGGTGATGAATAGAGGGCGTCTGCAGCCGTGGCTGCCACCACAGGCACAGATGGATGATAGTGGACTGTTAAAGTGCTTCCTGCACCGCAGTGGCTGAGATAGTCAAGGCGAGCGGCAATGTGCAATGTTCCTTTGTTTTATTTCTCTCTTCTTCTTCTTTTTCAGTGAAGTTTGGGCAGCAAGCGCCACAGGCAAGAGCTGAAAACACAGACCCGGCACCTGGAGCACCAAATCAGATATTTACGCAATTGGGCTGCAACAGTGACGTTTTTTTGTTTTTTTTCCTCCTTCATGCAACACATTTTCCTTTTTCATGTCAAAACATTTTTGAAATATTAACCACCTGTGTGCTTCGGCAGCCCGGTCAACAGCAACTGCTGACATGACGTGTCAAACTGCAAGCACCCTGTCCACATAATTCACTTCTGTGGCGCTGTATCGAGTAATTGCATAGCTAATAGGAGGGCTAATTGACAAGTATTCAGAATTAATTATAAACTGTTCTCACAGATGATGAAAAAAAAAATGGTTCAATTATATATACACCTACTGTCTGCCCCTAATCAAACCACTTAGCCCCTGTGAGCAGTCAATAAAGAGCAAAAAATAAATAAATAAAAATGATGCAGGCAGCTTATCAGTTTCAGGAACTCGTTTGTTTGTTTACATACACTCAATTTTAATATTTTCTATAATAACTCATGTCTATCTTCTTCCCTAATTCACTGAGAACATCTTAATGGAATTATTTACTTCGTAAATCTGCCGCAGTAATGTTGATTCTTGGACAAAAAGAAGAAAAAAACTGACCTCCTCATTGCTCTAAATCCTATTGTGCAGCTGTCACAGTTATTAGACCCCATAATGACCCTGGGGAGGGATTGAAGCATGAGCCAACATTGGAATGAACATAAACCATTAGATGCGCTGTTACAATGTTACAGCGAATTGCATGGTATCCACAGAGAGCTCTGCTACAGCCACGGAGGCATCCAGAGGAGTCGAGCATGCGCTCAGGCCTGCACCATGTGGCAGCGTTATTGTCGTCAGATTAATAAAGCCAGCTGAAGACGCGCTTAACTCCTCTGCAACGTGGTTATAAATCACCCGTTTTCAGCAGAGGCCAGCTATGAGCCACACGTGTGTGGGAGCCACAAAAAAATGATTTTTTAAAAAGGTATGGGAGGAGAAAATAAAATGTCAGCGAACCAGAACCTCATTTGCACATTTCACTGCATAAACTGATGCTGCGCCGCACTCCTATACTCTTGTTTATCAAACAATGGTGACATTTTAGGGCGTATTTGACGGGCCAAAGCTTATTTGCATCAAAGACCTGCTGCAGCATTGACGTTTCTCACAGGAAGACTTGTGCTGTAGATTTTTCATAATGAATATGAATAAATACAATCAGTGCATGGTCAGGACTCACAGAATCACACGTTACATGAGGATTCTTACTAAACACCAAAGCGGTGTGTTGAAGAGCATGTTATTGTTGCAAGGTCCTGGCCTTCAAGAGGAAGCTCAGGAAATGTTACCCTCCAGAAACTGACAATTTTAGATGGTTAGATGAGAGAAAATCCAACAACACGCTGTTGAGAATGTCGTTATTGTGTCAAATTATTGGTTGAAGTTGCAGAAACATCAGTGCAGCTTGAGCAGCAGCCCTACTCAGCCTGCGACCATACTTAAAGTATCCGTCGGAGCTCTACAACAATCACATCCTGCTTTCTTTCTAGAGGAAATGAGCAAATGAATATGCACAGAGAGAAAACAGATACGGCCTCCTGCTGTTCTCTGCTGGCTGCCTTTGGGGCAGTTCTTCTACATCGCTTCTGAATTTCAAATTGAGCATTACAAAGCTGCCGTGCGCTACAGTAGGTAACAGCACTCATCAGGGGCAATTTCACACGAGGGGTCAGTAGTGTCAGGTAAGAGGTGCCACATTATACAGTCAGCTGATGTGACAATAAACACTGGAAGAGCAGCAGTTTGGAGAGAGAAGAGGTGGTAAGTGGCCGAGAAGGAAAATGAGCAGCTGAGCTGAAGTGGCGGAGCGTTTGCTTTTCTGATTAAATGTGTGTGAATAGATGCAAAAGTCCTTTGACGATTCAGATCCAAGGTTCTCAGTTCATGGAGTTGTTAGCGTACTGGCTACTTCTGACACACCAAGCCAGAAAAGACTGCATGCATTCAATTAAACAGACCTTCAGCTGCCAAAATTAGAAACTAAATTTTGTTCTTTAGTTTTGGCTCACAGCTTTAAAGGAGCAGTTCAACACTTTGGGAAATATTTGCTTTCTTGTCAAGGATTAAATGAGACAATACCACTCTTGTGTATATAGTCTTTTTATACTGCTTATTTCTCCGCACACACATTGTTAACCCTGGGTTTAACCTAAACCTAAGGCGATACGATACATACTGCACCTCCACTAACCCACTTGTGTTACATGTCAGTGGGAATGTGTGAGTAATGTTTCCATTTATGTTTTCTCTCTGTTTGCTTTGTATTTAGTCAATTTTCAGAGCTAACCCTGCTCTGGAGCAGGTCCAGCAAGCCCTAGGCTAAAGTCGGGATAAACCAGCACCAGCTTAACTTGTTGCACCAGCTGGGTTTAAGATCAAACTTAGTAATGTTTTACATTAAAACTAAGCTAAGATGTGATTTATATATCACTAAAATAAATAGCACACATGCCCTCGTGTCGGTCTAAATCACAAAATGTCACTGAATTACACAAACTGATGGTAAGCCGGCAGTTTTTCTGGCACATGGCAACAAAATTGTTTCATTAACTGGATGCCATTTTGCAACACAGCACTCCAGTAGAAACCTTGTTTATTGATGATATTTTCAGTATCGATGTGCCATGATGCCAAGTGGCTCATGCCAGCCAGAGGGCTCATGCACATGGGTATCCATGACGATGAAATGATCTCCTCTTTGATTGGTCACTCGCCTCACGTTGCATGTACAGGATTCAGGCAGACGTTTGGCAGCAGATGACGACACCTTCTGATCGGCACAGGAACAAACAGTGAGACGGGATGACAGGACGGCAAAACGAATCACACATGATGACATGCTGTTATGACAGTATATTTTATTCCATCCTTAGGAAAGTCAAATAATAGACACAGATAAATTGTATTTAACTAATTAATTATTAGCTTCTCGCTGTTCACATTTCCCTTTTTTTGTGAGGGAGCTACTTGACATTCGGTTGTAAATTTTCGGTTTAACGTCTACCACCTGAATCCATGCGAATGAAGCATTAGTTATGACTTTACAGTTAACTTCAAGCTCAGTAATTAGTGGTGATATCACCATGATTACTTTGAAAAAAGCTGAATTTCCCATCACTATTATGAAAGATTCAGCTCTTTTGGTTCTGCTCCCCGTAGAAGAGCCGGCTGTGCAGGTTTGTTGTTTGACCCTGCTCTTACGGATATTTTGATTTCACAAATCCTGCACTTGCAGTCTCCAATATCACTGAAAATGCAGCCAGATGCTGCTTCTATTTCAGTTTTCACTCTCTTCTACCACTACACTCACAGCATCTTTGGAGTGTCTGCCCCCCTTCCTTCTTTCACACAATGGCATGATCCTAGTCTGTCCAAGCATGCGATTGACCACCCACGGTGTGCCCATCAAACTAACCTGCCTGCATGGATTCAGAGCAGGGGCGGCTCTCCCTGGCTGGAGTCGGTTCTTGTCGTTCTCTACGCAGAATAGGCTCCTAGAGCCGCCTCGTTCACGAACGACACATCACTACTTCATGACCTAACTTAGCCCCAGGCTAAAAAAAAAGTACTTTCTTAGCCAAAGGCTACGTGCAGTGTGAAGCCCTCTCGATTGAAAACTAGCCTCCTATAACTTGTTTCTACATTTCAGTTTTTATGGATTACACAAACAAAATATTTCTCAATTATTCTTAACGTGCATGTGCGCCATGAAGTTGTTTCAAGTCTTAATGCTAAGCTAACTGTCTCTCAGCAAGAAAGCATAGTTCCCAAACTGTCGAACTGTTCCTTTAATTAGAAGAAATGATATCAGTTTTGCCCTTGAGGCTCATAGAGCTGCCTGCTGTCATTGGGATACTCTCTGAGGGACACAGGCTGGAACCTTCCAGCTCCCATGAGTCAATGTCCAATTGCACGAGAGCTGCTACAAGAGGCAGTAAGTCATCTGTCACATCTATTGAACACTCTCGGTCACCAGTAGGAGCTCCAGCGACATCAATACGAGTTGAAACCTTTAACGCCGACATCTACCCTGTGACTTTGGCTTGTAATAGACCAAAAACAACGGCTGTACTTTGCTCGAATTAGCCTCACTTTTATCTTTCTTTTTATTGTCAGAGGATCAGCAAAATCATGCAGGAAGACAGCGTCTAATAAAACAAAACTCTGTAATAACAACAACAACAGAGATGAAATATCATTTTTTGGCTGATGTTGTGTGACATTAGTTTCCTGCTCTTAACGTCTCCATTTACTGGATAGTTGTTGAAAATGCCAATATTTGGATTTTATTTCTGCTGGCCTAAGCTTTAAAAATGTGACACCTGAGAACTGACTCCAACAACAGTTTTATATTTACTGGCAAACTCCTGCTCGGGCTCGTGTTATTTCCCCAATATGAGTGCACATTTCAGTAAACTTTTCAATACTCTCTGTTTTCAGTGCAGAAGGGGAATAAATACAAAGACATCTCATTGGGTCATGTTATTTGGAAGGTCCATGCAACATTTTATGACACTGGGTAGTGGTAGAGATCAGGAGTCTTGAATTAACACCCAGAAATCTCAACATGGGGCCAAGTAATCATTTGAGCATTGATCTTCAATCTTGTCAAGCTCCTCCAAATACATCATTCTCTTTTCACTTCTCACACCATTCAAAGTAACACAAGTCCTCAGCAAACTTCCATGAAAAAAGTTAAAAACAGGAAGAGATGGGGCTCAGCTGCCTGACCCGTATGAACTTTGGCAGGCTGACAAGGTCCTTCATGAACCCATCTCTATTCTGTTCTCTGGGGAGTTCCATCTTCAGGATGTCCTGCTCCCCTCACACGACAGGTCTCTGAAATAATATATTCCTTCCCTTCCTGCAGCACGGACAGTACTGTAGCAACAAGACAAAAGGAAAATCACAATATGCTCGGGATGTGTCAAGTGTGTCCACCAGTTTCAATATTGGCCGACTCACTCATAATTTCTCACCAAGAGACAGATGAGAAGATTGATACCATGCTTACGTCTGCAAATATGCTGCTAAAGCCAGCAGATAATTTAGCTTTGCATAGCATAATAAAGTGAAACCGCAAGCCCTGGATTTGTCCAAAGATAACACAACTTGGTGGGGGAGCAGATTTTATTTGTTATGTCTTGTTTGTTTATTATTTGATCATCTTTGGACAGAGCACATTTCCGACGGAGGTAGAGGACGGCGCGTCTGATGAGTCATGCATCACCGTTAAACAGAGAAGGCAAAGTTTTTCAAGTACATATTTTGACAAAACGACGAAGCATTATGAGACATTTATCCAACCTTTTAATCAAAGATAACCTGGGCTTCATGAGAATATACATCTCACCATAAATAATCACTTTTATTAGAAATTAGATTACAGAAATAAGCACACAAACATCTTAATCAATGTGCCGCCATTTCCTGTTAAAAATCAGAATATTCCCAGCAGAATCGAAATGGGCTGCGTCAGGACAAACAGTTGCACTCTGCCATTTAATATTTTAGCGGTGTATTTAAACTGCTTTTGTGCTCATAAAACATGGCCAATAAGGCTGCATTATTAAAGCAGGTTTCCATGTTTGTTTTCAGACTTTCTGTCAGTAGTCATTAGTCTTCATTTATTCTCCTCTCCTGGTCCCCCGGAGCAAAAAGCCCAGGAATCTGTCCCCCACAGCGTGTGACTCATAGAGCACACAAAGGCCATCGCTGAAGTAAATATCCACTCTTACTTACTGCCTCTATTTTTTATTTATTTATTTATTTATTTTATATGTCTGTGTGTTGACTCGGATGCCCGACACAGTAGGTGAATTTCTGGCCAAAGTACCAGGACTCTGTGGAAATGTCAACACATTTAGAGGCAGTCTGTTATTTGCTTTTATACTTGAAGCCGCTAATGTTTATTATTAGAATTTGCAAAAAAGGTCATAAAGTAGTACAATCAATGTTGGCATTTTTTTTATTTTTCCTCTGCATTACAGCTGACATATGCAGGCTGTTTTCGTGGCAGGTAATTTGACTTGTCATGGCAGAAAAAGCACAGGTGTAATTAATAATTATGTATTTAATTTAAAGTTGTAGTCATGCTGTCTAAATGGCATGGATTAAGGCCCGATGACACGGCATTTAAATTGCTGAAAATACAATAATTTTTAATTACATTGCAGACATCATTGTTTAGATGACAGTTGTCTGGTTAAGTTTAAGCACAAAAATTTCTTGGTCAATGGAATCTGGATTGAAACTGGAATTGTTTCCCGACCTAAATCCAAAAAACTGGCATCATGCTGCAAACCACCAAAGGCAGGGGTCTTCAACCAGGGGTTCGTGACCCCTAGGCGGTCTGCAGAGGTACTGCAGGGGTTCCACCAATTATTGTCATAATAATTGTCACCATTATTTGGTGAAAATTGTCAGACAGGTGCAAACAGCGGAGACATTTGTACTCCAGTTGGATGGATCAGTGGACAGACACACAGCTCTTGACATTTAATAATAATTATGCAACTTTATCAATTCTAAACACATATAGCGTATACAGTAAGGTGAAATAAAGGTTGAATAAAGTAAATATGAAAGTTATTATAGGCCAGGCTTAAAATGTGACACATTTGTCGGGGTCCCTGTTCTGTTTGTCTCTTGTCCAAGGGATCTTTGGGCTGAAAAAGGTTGACTCCTGACCAAAGGTATTTTCTTTGCAGAGTGATATTTTATCCATAAATTCATCTAATTTGAGCTAGGAGTGCTTTAACATGTAAATACAAATTAAACCTGGTAGGAACAATATTGCTTTTTAAATATTAAAAAACTGGTGAGAGATAATAAATGATCAATCATGAAAAAGGACAAATTGTTACGTTTCCCAAATTAAAAAGTGTAAAACATACAGTGTGCTGCGAACATATACTCTAAAGTCTTATGTTTTGAAGTCTTTTGAAGATTTAATAGCTCAAAACAAAAATATAACAGTACTTAATTTATTCATTCTGAGCCGATCTGTGATTCATATTCACTTAAGCAGGACGTCAAACTCAATCTGAAGCAGTCTTTGGCTGCTTGCCTACTTCTGCTGAAGGGCAATTTTAATCTGTCACGGCCGGTGAGATGCTCCTGGTACCTGTGATTCCTCGAGAAAAGAAAAAAAAATGCTCTAAATTAGCCATGTTTACAAATCAAGGGCTGTCAAGGTGATTAATTACCACCTCCATTCCCAGATAATATCATGTGACATCTGCCCTCTCCCTTCTTCTCAAGTAGTGGCAGAGATCACTCGTCCTCTTGATTAATTAAAAGAGCCCCACGGGTTAACATTTGCAAGAAAACCTTTAAAGTCAGGCATATTAATTCTTAGACCACCACACACACACACACACACACACACACACACACACACACACAGAGACACATGTCCACGGAGAATGCAGAAAAAGACAAGAAGACAGGAAAAAGATGCAGGGGTGAGGTGTTATGTCAGATTTGACAGCCGACTCCAGGAACTGCATTAGAGACAGACAGGACACAATGGCTAATAATATCACTTTGATCCTCTCACCCCTGAGGTTTGCTTAGAGTGCAAAGAAAGGTAAGATAATGGCTTCCTCCCCCAAGATTAGAAATAAAAGATAAGAGGAAACTCTCTGTGAAGCAGATATGGCTTGTCTCTTTCAATTGCACGACCGTCACTTCACTTCTTGGGATTTTTTTTGTTTTTTATCGTCTTCTACTCTTAGTTAAAAAAGTGGAAAGTAAAATTACTCAAGCACTGTACTTATTTGCAAGTTTAAAAAAAAAAAAAGGTACTTGTACTTGTTAGTTACATGCAGATTAAGATTCTACAGACAACATCACAGGTTTTACTCTGCATATTGTTACACAGCAAAAAATGTTCGCCTCATCCAAGTCAATTCTTTCTCTCTGTAAACGTGTGACGGTGTGGTAGATATAATATTTTAAATTGTTGTTATCTTGTGTGAAACAATAAGGCAGGCCGCTGCACTGCAAATGAGAGAAAACAGAAAATCCAATTAAAAGAAAATTCCAATTAAACAAAACTAAAAAAAAATAAAATAAATACAATTATGGAAAAACATGACTTGAATATATTTGTGGGTTTGTGGGTAATTTAAGATATGCGCTGCACAAATAAACAAACAGAAAAAAAGAGAGAATTCTTAATGAGTTGTAGTACAATATCTAATACTTTTTTCACAAACATGATCAAATTTGTGTTAGTGAGCACTTCTTTGCAAAGATAATCCATCTGGCAGGTGCTGTTTAAAGAGAAAAACAATGACATGAAAAATGAAAAAAAAGCTGTTTTATTTAAGACATTCATTTTTTTTTCTTTCTTCCAGTCATGACCTGCCCTACTTTGCCTCTGATTGGCTAGTAGTTGTTGCCTTAATTGGAATCAGGGTCAGTTTGTGAACAAAGTACGAGAGAAATAAACCTTTTGTGTGCTTAAAAAGAAGATTTCTCTATGAGCTGAAGTAAAAGTGTTGCTTTCATACACACCCACACACACAGTCAACGTATACACGGTAAACCCGTGCAGGTGTTTCTGATTAGACCTCGTCTCTGGACTGTGTGGGCATGATTGACATTTCTTCTAATTAACCACAACAACTGGAAAACACACGCACAGTTTCATCAGACCCTTTCATGCTATGGACGTTACTTTATTCATTGCATTGTTGGGGTATCTGAGGGCAATATACCCTGCAGAAATCTCTCAATGTGTGGATGCTTAAATACAATGTGAACAGTAAACATGGTGCACATAATAGTACTGTAAATAGAGGGTGATTTCAGACACAGCCGTCGACTGACTGATTCTTTTGTCGGCTTTGTCGGGTAGGACATTTTACACCTTCATCACTGATGTAACTACAGTGTTTAGTGACCTCAAGTAATTCCTTGAACCTCAGCAGAGGTTTAATCGGGCAGAATAACTCCTGTGTGGATGTGCAGAATCATTAATGATTGAATTATTTAGAGAGATGGCAAAAAAAAAAAAAGCCATTCTGCATGATGAGTACTTGTTGTTCAAAGCAAAAGTGCTGCATTCCAAATTAAAGAGGTTTTCTTATCACAAGTATTTTTACACTGAGATATTGCTACTCTTTTTTTTTCGAGCATCTGAACATTTCTCCCCCAAACTGCTTAAACATGTATTTTATACAGAGAATGCTCGCAGAAGTAAGCAGAGGCAAGTGTACGCAGCTCCCGGTGCAGTCAGTTATTATCCATTCAGTGCTGTTAAACAAGCCAGCAGTTCATATGAACTTTAATGATTTATTCCGAAAGCCGCAGATTTACCAAGAACACTGCATCATTCACCAACTCTCCCCACCCCCTCCCCACTTTTGGTCCTGATATTAAAAATACAATTACCATATTTCATCACTTATGACAAGCCTTTGAAAGCGCTGATAAACCATGACTGCATTATTATTGCCGCCCTGACAAGCAGTCTAATATATTCTAGAGCAGTGAATTTCATTTGCTATGTCATGACACACTGCATTGCATTTTTGGGGACTCTTGGAAAAAAAAAGGCCTCAAAACTCATGTTAAGCTTTCAGTGGAATTCAATCACACATCTTGCACCACCTGGGTTTAATCCTCCACTATATGTTTCTAAATTATAGTGTGATCCCCTCTTAAATGTACAAACCCGTTCCCGGCGTTATCCTTTGTTTGCTGTGCAGAGTGTGCAGAGCAGTTGAAACACTAAAAAGCTCACTAATTTGTGTCATGTAAAATAGCCCATACAGGCACATGTGGGAATTTGAAATAATATTGTACTTTGCTCACAGGATTAAAGCATAGTCACAGCTTTGAATATAAACCATTTGCACGACGTAATTAGTCATTAAGATATTTTCTCCATGTTGCTGTCTCAGCCTTTTGTATGAGCAGGCAGTCTGTTCCATCCTGATAGCAGCTTCATTATGAAAAAGAATACCGTTCTCACATATTAAACACTTTGATGTTGCACATCGCCACACAAATGAAGTAGTTTAGCTGCAGGTACATTGGCTTTATTTACATGAAAACATATGGCGCTCCAATTAAATATTTCCAGTGGTGTTTTTGTACATGGCACATTAGAATTTCAAGATGCTTCTAATGAAAAATTTAAATAAAAATGAATCTCAGGTTTTTCCATGTGCAAACTGCGTCGCCCTGTTGTGAATACTGTGGTTTGGTTTGAAGTGATTCAGTGATCGCTTGATGCTCAGGTACCTGGCCTTGATACCTTGGTTTTACATCCACACTGCCTCAGATCGACACACACATACAAATGCTATAAAAAGACAGACATTTGGACACCTACTACTTTGCTTACCAGAGGGAGAGAGAGAGAGCATCACCACTGAAATCTCGTCAAGTCAAAGTGTCTTTTTGAATTTTTCACAGGCCACTGGTTTGTGTTGTTGATAGATGTTTTCTCTCTCTTTAATATGTTCATCAATACACCTTAAGTGGAAATGTGAGCGTTACTATTCATGAGCTCTGCCCAGTTACAAGTGTACCATGATGGCATAACCACCTCAGATTGCCCTCGTCATCATGAGATTGCCAGAATTACTGGCATCTCATAATAAGCACCTGTGTTGCAAAACCTTTTTTTTGGTTCCCAGAATCAGAGAAATAATATTACACGTCCTACTCATGTGAAGGATGATACAGCATGAACACCACAGTGTACCAGAAACCCACTCACAAAGACCGACATTTAAATTTTTCATCATCTTCAATGTCAGATGTGGTGGTTAAAATGAAAAAAAAAAAAAGTAGGTAGGGACCCTCCTACACAGAGCAGAACATCTGATCAGTGAGGAGGAGGATGGCGAGAGGAACATGCAGCATTATGTCAGGATAAAAACACTGACTGGTCAATAACAGCTGGAGTTCTGCTGGTAGAGGACCAAGCAGTTCCTGTGAACACACAATTGTGTTCTTGTGAAAAACATGGATGGATACCAGCAGTGCGCGCTGTTCATGTAGTGAAATTTGTGTAACTATGAAGCAACACGGGCACTACAGACTGTATAGCCTACAGAGAGAACTGTAGGTGATAGTACAGCGTTGGCTGCTGGTAGGAACTGTTGTCAGAAGGTCATTGGTGGTCATGGCAACAACCTAAGACCTGCTGTTGGACACCAGTTGTGAGATGGCCTCTCAGGATTGGATCGTCCAGTGGTCTTTTGAAACAGCAGACATGTACTATGGAACCAGAAGGGCTGTCAACAGTGTGTATCCCACCAAAATCCCGGTGTAGGAGGAATTCAGGAAGTCCACGGAGAAGGACTTTTACTTGGTTTCAAGGAAGTTCTAGCAAACTGTTTGACATTTCAGCCAGATTCAAGGCCTGCTTTCCTTTCTTGTGTTCAACCAGGGAAGAGAACTGCTGATGTAGACTGGGGCTGTTATTGAGCAGTGAAAGAGTACTTTGAGGAGTCAAACATGTTTGCGGTGGGTGTTGGACTCCACCAAGGTTGCCCTTCGTCTCCGATCCTGTTTTTAATATTCACAGACAGGATCTCAAAGGGCAGCTGGGGTAAGGAGACCTTCAGCATGCACTGGGGCATTTTTCAGCTGAGTGTGAACAGTCTGACAGTCAGTACCTCCAAGGCCAGTGCCATGGTTGTCAGCCAGAAATATGACATGCGTTTCCTTTGTGGCTGAGTGGCTCAGCTCAGCTTTGGAGATAAGGTGGAAGCTCAGACATCCGGAGGAAGCCCAGAGCCGCTGCTTCTTCATGTTAAATAAATGGCAACTGAGGCGGTTCAGGCATCAAATTAGGAGGATTCCTGTGCACCTTCCTTTGCAGGTTTTTCCAGTCATATCCAACTGGGAAAAGACCTCGAACTCCCTGAAGGAATTACATATCCCATCTGGCCTGGAACGACTTGAGAAGATGTTGGGAGAGGAACATCTGGAATGCCCTGCAGCCATGATGCCTCCATCCCAGACAGGCAGGAGAAAATGGATGGATGGAAAATAGACATTAACTTATGTCACTACTTAATCTATAAATAATGTAGACTCAGTGGCATGCACTGTTATATTAAATGCAGCCTACTCCTTTCATAGGGTTCCCCAGAGTGCCAGAGATTGCCCTCACATTCCCATCTCTGCACAGCTTGGTGACAATGAAGCCAATTATGTGAATTGTAAGTCATTCCACAGACTCACTCTCAGGTAACTCTTGCAATGGTAACTTGCAATACACACTTACACAATACACTTAAAGAGGTAAAGTGAGAGGTATGGTCATTTTTCCATAAAGCTCAATACAATCTGACTTTGTTTAGCAGCCAATGAAGCTGCCCCCCGCTGGCCATTAGAAGAAATGCAGGTTTAAGACACTTGTGCGTTGGATTCACTTCAGACCTGCAAGCTTTGCCGACTATTTACAGTGTCAAAAGTGAAAACCGGAATCAAGAAAGAAAGAGCGGAGAAAGATTTAATTTATTGAATTGTATCATTAATATCTAAAAACGTTACAACCATCAGAGGCTCCCTGACGACCCTTAAAGACATTTTAAGTATGACATTGTCCTCTGACATGAAAACTGAAGATATCTCCTGCATCGTGTCTTCTGCCTCACATTTAGAAATCATTCTAACTTGAGGACCACTTCACCCACCGTGTGACACCACTTCAGTCTGATTGTAACAATCATGCAGCTCTGGCTATCTGAACTCTCTCATGACAGTCTGCCTTGTTACATGATGAATCTAATCAAACACACGTTAAATATGTGATATACTGTTATTGTACACTCATGGCACTTTGTGATGTTTGAATTATCACCTTCCATCTGGGGAGGTAGTGTAGTTTCTGATAATAAGCATGAGACATTTGAATACCATCTGGCAGAAGTGTTCCTCAGGAAAACATCACACAGGCATAATATTCAGAAATCATGAATATGTGAATGACTTGATTTTGGAAGTACCAACAATATGTTGCAGTAGTAAAAGTAGGAATGCACTGTTGGAGAATACATATTTATTTAAAAAAAAAAGGTCTTAAAATATAGAAACAATATAGGGGACCTTTGTTTTTTGTATTAAGCAGTCACAGTGGAGCAAAATGTTTGTGTCAATAATTGATCGTGTACACACAGCACAGCGCTAATCAATACAATGTTCTGTCAAGGCTTGCTGTGTCAGGTAACTGATGACCGACCCGCTTTCCTGAAGCAAATTACAAACTCTTATTTATTATTAATCAACTGCTTATTTATTCTGAGGCTTTTGGCTTTGATGTTTCCTTTAATAGTTGACCTGGTTAAAAAAAAAAAACCTGAAAGCATAAAACCCTTTGATGAGCACCGTCTTTAAAATTGATTGTATGTCTTTAAAATCTATAACAGCATGCTGGATTGGTGCTTTATTAACCGGTGGAATTCTGCACGGTTTGATATAAACTGAGCAAAAGGATTATTTATTCCAATAGATTTTTTTCACTAAACATCTCCCCCAGACAACGATTGGCCGATCATAGCATAGCAACTGTAACTAAGAAACAGGTTTTTTGGATTTCTCCACACACTGAAGAGGTGTGCATGAGGCTCTAAACAGAATCAAACAGGTTTATTGCCAATTAGGTTTCACACATACCAGGATTTTGCCTTGTTTTTTAGTGCATAACAACGATGCTGCTCACTATCTAAAGAGGTTTGAGGATGGCGTCTTTTGCATCGCCTTTCCAAAACCAGACTAAAAGTGTAGTGACTTAAACTGTGTTTATCTGCTCTAAGGTAAGCTGCAAACATCAGCCCAGTTAATCGACTTACAGCTTAATGTAGTAATCCAGATACCCTCAAAGGCTAACTATATTATTGGAGTTTACTTCAAATACCTGTTCAGCACTCTAAACTCCAACCTGTGGGAGCTGATAGGCTCCTATATTAGAGTAATAGCGGCTCCGTCCAGATCTTTCTCTCCGCTGTGTTGGATGGCGTTACGTTTGTCATTTCTTATCCCGAAATCTTTTTCTTTTAATACTGACGCGGAAGCAGATTCAACAGAACGTTGATCATCAGCGGCGGCCATCTGGCTTGTTTGTACAGACATCGTATCAAACCCGCCCCGTATTAGATAAACGATTGTGATTGGCCCAGAAGGGGGACCAGACGCAGCTGCCAGAGCAAATAAAACAGGAGCTCAAAATGTGTCTGGTTCCCTGGCTATGAAGTTGCAGCCGGACAGCTGGTTCAGGTGATGATTCTCCCTTTCACATTGTCATTGTTTCCACGTTGTGATTTTAGGCTATGTATTGCCCTTTTAAAGGTTAGCATCAGCTTCCATTTCTAGAATGGAAAAGCTTGCGTTGTTAATGCCTGTGTGAACCCCAAACACACCATTTCAAGAATTAGATAGAGTGTTAATCTACCATCTACGTTGACATGCCATGAGAAAAAAAATAATGGCAAGCAGCTTGAGCAGCAGCAGACTGCTAATAAAAACTGATTTAATGAAATTATTTACATGAAGTCTTTTTGACTTTTGAAGAAAAAAAAAAAAACTTGCTCAGCTCTCAAGACAGAGTTTAATGAGAATGACCTTTGAGGATGGAGAACCGAACTCGTCCTCTGCATATAAATAGCGATGAACTCTGACCCAAAGATTCAGGATGCCATCAAATCATGTCAGCGCTTTCCCCCTCGTCTATGACTCACCCGTCTTAAAGAGGCTCTCTATTCGTTTTGACACAACGAAAACACACGCTATCAGGCGGAGTACGTATAGTCGGTGAACTCCCTGGAGGTTTGTGGTGGCCTTAAGTGTTTGCTGCAGCAGCAGCAGATCAATGCAGTATGACTCAAGTATACAGCACACTTGCTGAGATGTTGTCAGGAGCCGTTTTTCTGTCTTGTTTGAGGTTATACTGAACTACTCATGAAAAGGGAACATTGCAAGCTTTGAAACTGATTCAACGTTGATGCATCCATTGCATAATCAAGTCACCGAGGTGGGTTGGTTTGCACATCCAGCGATGGAGATCACAACCCTCGGACCATTCTACCTGCAGGTCCCTCACTGCTTGTTCAGATGTCAGGGAGTGTGTGAAGTACAAAAGGAGGCGTATGTGCACTGCATAATATAAAAAAAAAAAGTGGGTTGGAGGAGTTGTTTATGGATGTAGAGAACCCCCTCCAGGAAGATTTTTAGTCTGAAGTCAAAAGAACAAGTCATACACAAACACTCTCCCGTAGGTACGCTGGGATATATGATAACACTTATTGTCTCTTGCTCATCATCTCCAGGATATTTTAACTTTTGTCCTACCCGTGCAAGACAACACTATTTACGAGGAAAAAACTAAATTATCCAGCATAAATTATGAAATGTAAGAGTAAGTTTGGCTAGTGAGAAATATCAAAAAATTACTGTTACATCGTATTGGTGGCAAAAAAAATATTGGTGGTTATTCATGTTATTTTTGGTCTAGGGTTGTTCAGGTTTAGTTCTGATACTGTAAAATCTTAAAGTCACAGCATGCAATGGTATTTTAGACAATGTTCTTCACAGCCTTGCTGCAACATTTTGGGGAAGACCTTTTCAACATGCCTCAAGCGCATCCAAAACCTTTGGGATGAACTGGAATGTCAACTGCGACCCATCACCAACATCAGTTACCGACCTTACTGAGGCTCTTGTGCGGATAGAAGTGGAATGTAACTGAGAACACAAACTTGTTAAACTTATTTTGAATCATCCATATATTCTTCATTAACTGTTTCTTTATCAGGGTCGCAGGTAACTGGGGCCATCATCAGTTCATCGCAGGACTGATTAACCTGCATGTTTTTGTGGGAGGAAGCCAGAGAACCCATGCAGATACATGGAGAACATTCAAACTCCACACAGAAAGGTCCCAGTTGTCGTTCAGACCGACTGACTTCTGAAAAAAGAAGCTAAGCAACCCCATCATCATTTATGTACTGTGTTACTGCACTTTTATTTTGTCCTATTCCAGCAAGCTTATGGTGTTGCTGAGTCAATCACTGTTCAGGCAGTTCTTTGCATAACTACTATAGTCATTGCTGAACAGAGTTATGGTTTTCACATCCTTTCATCAAGCTTAAGGATAAAGCTGTCAATATTCTATTTCTCTT
This sequence comes from Miichthys miiuy, assembly GCA_036365135.1. Classification (NCBI taxonomy): domain Eukaryota; kingdom Metazoa; phylum Chordata; class Actinopteri; family Sciaenidae; genus Miichthys; species Miichthys miiuy. The sequence continues at coordinate 3,060,855 of CM071609.1, forward strand.
TTTCTTAAAAAGTCTTAATTAATCCCATATGATCTGAATACTCTGTGCCGTGTAGTATAGCTCTATTGTTGTCCAAAAACTATTAACTCACTGGAGCACCAAATGTGGATTAATCCTCAGCTGAAAGTAGTCCCCAACAAATGCACCATTAACTCCTGTTTGAGCAGCATTTGTTAGAAAGTACAGCGTTGGTCAGCTGTTTTTGAACTTTAGTGATACTTTTTTAAAAATGTGTTGAAGAGCCAGTGGGAACTACAAAGCAGTGAGCCCGGGGCTGACTGTCACAAACAGTCTGTCTTAAACTTTGCATCTTCTTCTACAGCTGAACAGTTTTGAAGTAAGAAAAATACTGCGTATCACAGATGACGTGACAATGGTGGCAGTGATATCCAGTGCAGTTACTTACTGATTTGGTCAGTGTCACTGACAATCAGTCATTCTAGCCCACGGATTACAGTGTTACATTAGTTTGTACATGTACTTAAAATGCAAATCCCCGCAGTCAGCTTCCAAAATCTTGTGGAAAGCCTTCCTGCAAGAGTGGAGGCTGTAATAGCAGCATATTAAAAAGGGGAATTGGCTTTGTTTATTTGTCGTCCTTTCTAATATGTCCTCAACTAACTATGATTAAGTTCAGTCTGTTCCACATATTTTAATAAATGTTGTGCAGGTCCACAATTCATTTGCATTTTACTGTGCAATCTTGTCCTTGACCAGTTTGTGTCAATAACATCCAAAACTGACTTCAGGGTTATTTTCTCAGTATTTCTTGCCCGATACAAACTACTTCAAAGACATTAAAATAAATGGACTGTAATAAAGAAGCCGTCTACGTGTGCAGATGTGTAGGTGTAAGTGTAGGTGGACTTGCTGACCTAAGACTCTCTTCTGTGTGTCTATGACTCAGGGAAGAACAACAGATTTCCTTGCATTTCTTCACTGCATACAGTCTGTAATTGAGCTGGACAGCTGAGTGAGGAATGGACCTCTAGAGACCTACTAGCAGTAATCAGGTGGTGTCTGGTTCAGATCCCATGTGGAGTGGGGCAGAGTGGCCCAAAGTGAGAGCTATTATCTGACCCCTCTTCCATAGATGCTCCTGGAAACGATGGCTGAAGGGTGAAACTATCAGTGTGGGTAAAGGCACCATCCTGCAAGTAAAAATAACGGATTTTCTCCCTGTGGTGGTGACAACTTTATGCACTGCTTTGTCTGTGAGAGGTGACTAACAGGACGAGGGGCAGTCATGTGGTTTTTATGTCCTCCAGGACACAGGGGACACACACCGTGGTGGTACTTAAAGACCACTGCAGGCTGTTTGATAGAAGTTGGCAGGCTTGAGTGTGATGTGATGACACCTCTCAGGCACCAGTCTCTCTCTGTTTGTGTTTATATCTCTGGGTTTCTTTTCCCTTCCATGCCTCTGTCTGTGTCTATGAGACAGGAATGAGAGAGGCAACATGGACACGAAGTCTGTCAGGAAGACAGACTGGATGGAGGTGGAGAAAGAGGGGTGTAGAGAGAGGCGGTGGATGTGGAGACACGGGTAAATTTGCTTCACTCCAACTTTGAGGTTATTTAACTTAGTTCAGATTAGATTTCATCTGAAGTCGCCCTGCAGTTGAATTCAGTTTTATTAAAGAGTAATTTAACACTAGCTCCACTCTTTTGAGTTAGTAAAGAGTCGCTTTATTATTGCTCCGTTTATTGATTCTGGTCCCATTTTATAGCGTTCAATGCAACACAAGTTATTTTCTTTGTTCCAGAGAAAGTCCGGTTATTTCGTCCACTGGAATCGGGGTGTTAAGTTGCTCTTTAAGGTCTGTTCAGTAAAGTCAACTGTAATGAATGAATTTACCCCCAAATTCCACTAGGCGTGGGCACGCCGCATCGCGCGCAGTGATACGCGGCTAGTCAATGTTTCAAACCCCACCGGCTCCGCCGCGGTCCGGTTCAGAAGTGTCCCAGAAACGGGCCTCCACTCGACCAAATTTGAGCAAGTAAACAAAGTCTGGCGGGCTAAACGCTTCTGAAACGCTCCCGGTGGGGTTTGAAGTCACGCGCAGTATGGACCAAAACAGCGTTGCAGCCGCGACGTGATAGAGACGTGTCCGCTCGGGTTTCGGGGTCAGAATCTTATCTGTTACTTCAATTCAGTTGGATTTCTGTGTTGTTTATTTGAAATTCAAAGTTTTAGGATAACAGTACTTGCAGTGATAGAGCAGAGTAACACTATAATCCTACAGAAAATCAGGATGAAAATGTTGTAATCATAAAATGTGTATTTTCTTTCCGCAGGCTGGTTATCAGAGCAGCGTACGTTCTTGCATCATCTTGGATGTGAAAAGGATGTGGGCAGTACACTCAACAAAAATATAAATTAATACCTTTTTTCGCTCCCATCTTGAGTGAGTTGAAGTAAAATATCTTCTATGCCCACAGACAGTTTATTTCTCTCTTTCCTGTGAGCATATTCTCTAATTGGCTAATTACTCATTGTCTTTTTTTGGAATATGAACATTACCTGTGAAATAAACATAGTTCATTTTTAAAAAATCGCTCCCAGTGTATCAAAACACAGAATACAGATAGTTTAAGTTGTCATCAATAACTTGAACTAGAAATATGCATCATTATGTTGATGTGTTTTTTTAATGGCTCTGCAGACAAAGCGTCTCCGGGTAGCTGTAAGATTGTGTTGTGAGGGAGATCTTGACTGACTGACGCGTAGTGGAAAGCGACGAAGACCTTGTGAGTTCAAGTGTTTTGATCACCGTAGATAAACAGAGGGACTTAACCAGCTTTCACCAGGCGAGACAGTCTGTTTTCTGGGGACCGTTTGCCAGAGAATCGGCGGGGAGGACCGATTGGGTCGCAGTGACTTTTACCCATAAATAGAGATTTCTTTCCTCATGTAGCTGTACTGTTAGTTCAGTTTCATTGCTTCTTTCTGATGTTTGTACAATCAAACTCAGTTTAAACATATTTTGTATCAAATAAAAACAAAAATTATTCGATGAAATAGAAAAAGTAAAATGCTTAAATGTAATTGCCAATTTCTGTTTTTAAGATCAAGCTGTTTGTTGATTGAGTAAGAAAAAAAAAAATGCTCAGTCGAGTTCTCACTGAGCTGCAGCAGCTTTCTGGAACTTTCACATAAATACTTGGAATTTAAAGTCAAATTTGACAACGTCTTTCCAGCCATTCTAATATAGCAGAGGCAATCTTTACTTAATTGTGTGAAAATGTAATTTACAACAGTCACAGTGTCACAACAGGAGCCGCGTGTCAATATTTGACCGGAGACAGCTGCATTTTTTCTGTCTGCTTAACATTCCCTTTGATAGATAGCGAGGAGGGGAAGTATTAACTGCAGAGACCTCAAGTTGTGACTCGCATAATGACATGAGCACATCTGACAAATAGACCTACGCAGCTGGTTTATTGAGATTCATAATGCATACATGTTTTCTCAGTTTAAACTTTTGTAAAGTCTGGGTGGAGGTGAGGCTGTGTGTGTGTGTGGGTGTGTGTGTGGGTGTGTGTGGGTGTGAGAACAGAGTTCAGCTCCACTTGTAAGGTCCTGATGTCCTTACATGCTTTTTGGCAGGCCTCTGAGGGGGAGACAGATCCAGATTTGTGCGATCACATGGAAAATCTGCATTCATTATATATGTGTGGCGTGGTAAGCATGTTTAATGCATTCTGTTTGTGGAGTTACTCAGTGTTAAATGATTGATGTCCATTGCTGCAGATTAAAAAAACAATATCCCTTGTAACGGCATTTTACCTTTGACTTGTGAACTGTGTGTTCTTACTTGCAAAAACTATAACTATAGATAAATATGAACTAAAACAGTGCTAGATCATTTCCTTTCATACATTCAAAAAGTAAATCTGCTTCCTGAAGATCTGGTTAGGTTTAGTCTCTCTCTGGGTGTCGGTGTGTGTGTGTCGCTGGGCGTGACCTCCAGTTTCCCTCTCACCTGCATTATTACTTCACTACCTGCACCTCATCGCCTCAAACCTTCAACCCTGCAGACTCCGCCAGATCATTCAGTCTTCTTTGTGGTAACAACCGTTTGGATTCCTTTAACCACCACCTCTGTGTTATCGATTAACTCTTCCTGATTCAGTCACCGGTTGTTGTTTGCATTAGAGTCCACTACCATTCTTCTTAACAGTTTAGGGAAAGCTCATGGTATGGTTCTAAATTAGGAGTCCAAGATGTCTTATGCTGCTGAAAAGGTTTATTGAAGCTTGGCCAAGGAGAATGGAGGATTTGTTGTGTTGAGAGAGTATAATATTTTCCTAAATGAGGGGATGCAGTGGCTTACTCAGAAGGCCACTGAGCTACTAGGGGGTACTGCTCCTTCGCCTATAATGCAACACAATAGTGTCGTCTGTTGGACCTTTCTGCTCCACACCCCGCGTTCATCATGCTGGCTTTTGGTTATAAATATCAAATTTCAAGCCTAATGGTCATCAGGGTTAGATTCATCTCCATGTGTAAAAATCAGTGGCATGTCCCTTTAATTATGAAATGAAACGTCTAGGCCTCGTTTTGCCTCAAGATGTACATAAAGAATGGCATGTACACTATTCTAAGCTCTTTCCGTCTGAGTTATTAACTATTGTCTCTCTGAAAGAAGGACTGTGATAAGTGTCCAGGCTGCCATGGAGTAATTCTTGCTCCAGAGGGGTCATTTGCTCCTTAACACCCACTGTCATTAAACCCCATGTGCCCAGTAAAGCGATTATTCAGCGATAAAGTTTTTAATTGTGTCGCTGTCTGTGAAGAAGGTGGCCAGTGGATAATTAGCGGTCCTGAAAGCACAGAGGGTTAGGGCAGCAACGGCGACGTGTCTCCAAGACGAGTGTCACACTGAAATAACCTGGTGAAATAATGAGCTAATAATAAGACCGCCACATGTGCACTCTGCGTGTCTTTCCTCACAACAAGTACTGCTCTATTTGCATGCGTCTGCATCAGTGTTCAATCAACAATGCTCTTGTTTTGAGCTTTTAGATCAGGGATGTCAAACTCATTTTTGTTCATGAGCCACATAAAAACCCAATTTGATTTCAAGTGGGCTTGACCGGTAAAACCACAAAAACATACAAGTAACTCATCAGACTGTCCATTTAGCTAGCTGGGCTTAGGTGGGGAGTTACCGACACATTAAATAAGCACGCACTGAGACAGCTTATCAGAATAACCACAAAGTGATTTATTAAGCCATAATCTCTAAGTGGCTTTCTAAAAATACAGATTTCATATTTCAAAACATAAGTGTGTGGTCAGTAAATGTTTTTATTCTGCCCTCTAACCCACATGAACTTTAAACCACCTGTCAGTTATCAGGCAAATTACAGGCGTCTTATGACCACACAATCAAAATTAAAGTTTTAATTCTTTTTATTTCTCATCATTAATTTATTTCATGAATCAAAATACCATTAAAACATCTTTCTCACTTCATTTTGTGATTGAAAGCTGCCAAATTGGAGACAATGACACGTGGCATATGTTTATCCGGGCATCAAACAAATCTAAAAAAAAAAAGGTGTTGATCGCAGAAAGGAAGGCAGGTAATCAGAAACTGGAGAAGACATTGGCAACAGTCAGTTCAGAAAAACAGATTATAGAAAAGTTAACAGGCAAACAGCCATGAGTAAGAGGAACACAACAGCAGCATGCCAACTTCAGCAGGATGGCAAAAAAAGAAACAAAAGTGGCTGAGAGCTGGCCTCTAAATATAAACTGGGGCTGATTGTGAATGAAGAGCAGCTGGGGAAGCAGCTGATTGGATCAGGTGAAAAAACTGCATAGAGGTGAAGCAGGACAAAATATTCTAAAACAAACACACCTGTAATGAAAGAATATGAGTCAGAGGCTAAAGGTAACAGAGAGCGACGTGTCACTGTGATGAGACTGCGGCCCGGTTCGAAAAGGCTGCGGAGTCTCTTTAATTTATTAGAGTTGTGTTGTTTTTGTGATCATATCCTTTCACAACATGTTAATTTTAGCTGATATTATCACATGATCAAAAGAAGATTTAGCTAATCAGTTAATTGTTAAAGTCAAAAAATGCCAAATATTAGATTCTCAAATGTGATAATTTGCTGCTTTTGTCTTTTTTATTTGGTAAATCAAACACATTTTTTTGTTGTTGTTGTTGTTGTTGTTGTTGTTGTTGTCCAAGATGTCTTATGCTAAAATGTTTATTGAAGCTTGATCAAGAAGAATGTAAAATTCCTCAGTGGCATGATGCTGCCTCAATTATGAAGAAGCTGTCCGCTTTGGTTCATCCATATCCATAACTACTCTATGTCCATAAGGGGTCACACTTAATGCATCCACAGTATAAGGTATTGGTCAGTGAGTCATCTATGTAGAGGCTTTTATGTGACGTACCTATCTGTTGTGTCTAGGTAATGAGACAGCGCCTATCTCCTGACCTAGGTTAGAAAGCAAGAATGGTGCAAGCTTTCCTGTACAAACATACAGAGGCTCAAGTCAGTGTCCCCATAACAATCTAAGATTTAACACTGTCCTTACAGTGGCCTCAGGACATATGCTTGACCCTGTGAAACCCCTTTATGGAAAGAGAAAATTCCCTCACAAGACTGAACAAGAACTGTGAGCGATTTCCAGAAAAGAAGTGCTCGCCATTAAAATCTCCAAATGTGCAAAAGCTTTTGACACCAAATCAAAGCGTGATTTGTTCCTGAAGGTCTTGCGGTCAAACTAATCTCCAGCCTTCAGATCATGTATACTACCCTCCATTTGGCATATGCAGTTGACCTGCTGTCTCTAAAGATCCCCTGCTCCTCTACACAAAGACATAAATATCTTCACTGTTGGGAGAGGTGGAGCAGAAGAGGTCATAGTCATTTTTTAAAACATATATGCTACTGTTGCTAAACCTTCTAACCTTTCTTTTTTTTTGAGTCTCACTCACTCTGATGCAGGGCACGAGGATAAAACAGCAGCGTCCTTCCTTCTGAATACTAATTCTCGTTATCCTTTCATGTAAAGAAAGACAGAACTGGTTTTGTTAACCCTGTGACCCAGCAGATATAAATAAAACTTAACAGCTACTCTGATCAGATTCCCTTTGAACTCAGGTCCTTTGGTGATGCTGCTGATGATACTTCATATACTCGCATCCACATCTGAGACAGATTTTTACATATTTTTTTTTTAGTTGTCTTGGGAGACTCAGACAGTCTTAAGAGGCTCCCATTAAACCCTCACAGGAATTACAGGGACGCAAAAAGAGACTCAACACAAAAATCATTTCCTTTCTCCTGAAATGATTAGATACTCGTGCCATTTATCAGAGACTCTTTTTTGTGTGTGTTTGTTTGTTTGCTTAATCCCTGGCTGACACTTTTCCAGAGTTACAGTGTGGTGAGATCTCACCTCCTGTGAGCCATCTTGACACCCTCATTATCTCACACTGTGTGATCCCACTCTGCACATACTTTATTCTCCTCCATTTTCCTCTGCCTGTGCACTCACTGCCTCTCTCTCTCTCTCTCTCCATCAAGTTTGAAAGGGATAGGACCGGTTCTTGATCTGGCACCAGGACAGACTTGCAGGCTTTGGCACATCTCTCCAAAAGATTTGGCTTACGTAAATTCAACTTAGAAATAATTTATTGAGCCCTCAGTTGGGGTTTAGCATTTTGGCAGTGTGAACATTGTTTTTTTTTATTATTATTATTTTGGACATAAAAGAAGGTGTTATGGTGCATTAAACAGCAAGAAAATGGTATGATGAACTGCTCTACTTTCATAACTCTCTCTAAGGTTAGATGTCTTATGCTTCAGGTTTTGGCTTCACACAGAACTTTTTTGCATATCAAAGGGTGGACTGGTTAAAAAAGAATAAAAAATGCAAAGCTTATGCCTATAAGCAGCACAAGTAGATACACACTTCAGTATAGTTTTAAGCCAGCATGAAAAGGAGATTTCTTACTTTACTAAGTTTATTGAAGTCATAATACTTTGTACAACAGTACATCCATAAGATGTCATAAAATGAACAGAGCCAGGAGCAGAAGCACAGAGTGGAGACCATTTTGTGTCCTGCCCTGTGAAGTGTGTAATTTAGTGTAATGACAACTCAGTCTCCTACCATTAACCGGCTACTGTGTCCTAAATTGCTGTGAAATTAACTCTATTTATGTTGTTACCAATTTTCACCAAAAAGTAGACCAGTAAACTAAACTAAAGATTGGCCTAAACATTACTCCTAGAAGCTCTAACCAGGAGAAATGACAGCATTGGTAAATTGTTTTGGAAGGCACAGAAGAACGATGCTGGACCATGGAAAGTCAAAGAGATCACCCAAGTCAGTAAATTTCACAAACTTTAGTGGCAGTTCAGTAGATCTTTCACTGGATAAGTGAACTTTGACCTGTTGGTGGTGCATAAAGTCATTGGGATTATCCTCTGTGGACCATGAATATCGATACCAATGCTGAGATATTTCCAAATTAGTGCACCAATCAACCATCTAAAGACAGACTGACATTGCTATCCTTTAAGCTCGAGCAAACTTTTATGGATATCACTCTGGCAGTGTCCAGGTAGACCTTCAAAATAAAGCTTGATGAGAAACATTGCATCGCAGTTTGTTTAGACTTAGGCACAAAATCTATTTGGTTAGGCTTCAGATAAGTATGTAACATACATAATGAATGTAATGTAAGTTAAAAAGAAGTCAGTGTTGTCATGTCCCATTAATGCATGCTGCATGTCTTCCTGCTTAAAGTGTTACAAAGAAGTGTTTCCTTGGTACCGTTGCCAAGTGCTTGCTCATGGTTGGAACTGTTGAGTCTCTGTAAATAATATCATAAAGAGCACAGTCTAGACCGGGCTCTCTGTGAATTGTCATGAGATAACTATGATTTTTATGTGTTAATAAAACTGAATTGACTTTTGGTTTCATACATAAACATGAACGTTGGTCTCCTGGGTGAAAGCACTGTGTTTGTTTGACCCATTCATCCGCCCCCATCCTCATCCATATGCAGACTTTCTTGCTCATTATACTACGTTACCCAACTTCAACGGCACATCGTAACATTACGTCACCTGGGTGCCTCCAGAAAAAGACTGCAGCATCCTAGTTTTAAGCATATTGTCACTGACCAAGCTGATGTACTTGACAACTTGGGAGTGAGAACAGGCTGACCACGCCACACACAGCAAACCCACTGGCTTGATCATTATGTCTTGGTACGTCACCTTATCTGGCACGTTTACCGTTCACAGGGACATTTTCTCATTATTGGCCGTTATCTTTGTGAATGAGGATGTTTTATTGGCAATCTTCACATCTGCTCCCGGCGGGAATTAAGTAATCAGTTGTTTAAGAGAAGAAGTCTGATATCTGCACTGCAGTTTGCACCATTTCAATATGTAACGCCATCAACATGAACATGTTTAGATACACCCATGTATATTGCAGATACTGTCCTAGTGGTTGCTCTGCTAAAGCTCTCTGATTGCTAATTTCAGTTCTATCAATATGGCTCCACACCATGTTATACTCCCTGGAGAAATTAACTGTGATTGATCTGTTGTATCTAATTGCCTTTTTTTTCCTTTATTTTTTGGTTCTCAATTTTCCACATACTAATGACCGAGATACTTTATCCCTCCAGTTTTCCCTTCAGGTAAAAGGAAACGACCAAGTGCAGTTTCATTTGGGAAATTAATTTTCAGGCAGACAAGTCTGGCTTGCCTCTTGACATGACAGGAGAGGGTTGATAACTTGTAATTGACCTTGTTGTTGGAGCATACTTCCAGGTATGGGGGTAAACTCAACTCACATCCAGTGTTGAAGAGGCTTTTCTAATGAAAGAGCCTGGCTGGCATTTGCAAAAGGATTTGGTGCTTTTAAATGAGGTGTTTGTTGTTGGTGCTACGGGCTCTTTTGGTAGAAAAATCCCACCTTGTAAAACATGCATTTATCTTTGAAAATAACATCATGTACAAATCCATCTCTGACCTTTCAGAAGTGTTATTTTATCAGTATCTGATAATGCTACAGTGGAGCCAAAAGCAAAAAAAAAAAAGAGCCACCGATGAGATAAAAAACAATTTCCGATTGATAGAGTGATATGATTGATGTGAAGTAGGCTAATCCTGGCTTTAAATGATCAGCAGGTCCATGTTCTCATACATAATGCATTATGTAAATGGTTGTTACATAAATGTCTTAATCATGTATGTGCTAAATAATGTGTCACTGCCGGCGTCAAAGCGGCTGGATTGCATACAAGATGTTCCTGCCCCTGCACCTGTTAAGATATTTTAATCATTTTAGCACTGAAGTTTCTTTTATGAGTTTTGATGACCCAGATTCAGGTGAATTCAGAAATGTGTTTATCGTTCATTATTTTGTTTTTACAGCTCCGATTTCATTTAATGCTTTTACTATGTAATGTTAAATAAATATTTACTGAGTGACTCATTAACTGTAGTTTTAAAATGTCAAAACCAAAATTAATCCACAGATAAAATCCAATAAACTGCACCGAGATGGTGCAGCGATCTGTTCCTAACCTGTGTTTGGAAGACGCGCTGTTAATTTACAGCGGAAACAAGTTGTGAACACAATATTAACACATCATCACCTTTTAAGCTTGTTAGCAAACTGTTGCTTATTTACACATACAGCAGAACTGTATTTAAGCACGGAGAATAAATCATTTATAGGTACAGTGGATGTTCGAGACACAGACTTACTCTGTGCAGGGAGTGTTCCTGACACTGTGCGTTTGGTGTTAACTGTTAATGAGAGTGATGTGGCCTGTGGGGAGAAACTCAGCGCCTCCCTGAGTGCGTGATAGATCCGCAGTGATGTTTCCTACCTGTTTCTTGAAGTCCTGAACGGAGGGCAGCAATGATTTTCTCTTCTCTCTATAGAGCAATATTATCATTAATCCACTGAGTCCGAGATTCACTCTCTTTCAGCTTTGATTTTCTGGCTCTTTAGCTCAGTGTTTGTATACAGTAAGCTTTTTCGCTGAAAACAGCTGCCTGCTGTGGCCTAAAATGATGCTACGGGAGAAAGTTCAAGCCAGACAGCTGAAACTATTACACTCGATGAAGCCGAGGGGAGAAATTTTGATTATGCCGACTTTAAGTGCCAGTACAACAATCTAAAAACAGTTCAACAGATGTAAAATGCCTCCATTTAAAATCCCTTGTAAGCAGAAGTACAGAAGTACTATCAGACTAGTAAGTATTAAAGGAAAAGTATGTCATTCTGCAGAACATCACGTCATTAAACTGTTACTGATGCAGATTACTTTGAAATGTCGTCAGTTAATAAATACAAACTGCATGCCATTTTTTTTGCAATTTAAACCATAATACATTGGATTTCATACATGTACTAAAGAAACAGACAAAGTTACAAACATTTACCTATTTTCTTGTAATCTGATTACATAATCTCAAATGTAGTAACCATTAATGACTAAGCAGCATTTTAAACGGTTTCACTGGTGGAGGTGGAGCGAGTTTTAACTGCTTTATAGTTGTTTCCGAGCGAGGATTCAACCCCGATCGAGGAGCTTTCTGAGAGTAAAGAGTTGTATTTTTTTTTTCTCTAAATCAGGATCATTTTCTGTAAAATATTGGATAATTTTACCACTTTGGGCTTCAAATGTTTGTTTTTAAATGAAATCATTTGATAACTTTAGAGGTGAAAATCGCTCTTTGGTGGATCTGCCAACAACTCACAGACGTCAAAAAGAGACAAGTGGCTTCAACTAGACACTGTTTATTTTTTAAGGAGCCAGAAAAAATAAAGTTTGGGAACCAATGATTTAATCATAACAATGTGTTGTATTTTATTATACTGTGAATGTATAATATCTCCCCATGGAATATAGCTGAGGAGAAAACCTCTGAACATTAATTGAGGTGCTGTATCAGGAGAGTTTTATCCATTAGATGGACCACACTGTGCGGACTCTTTAGATGAATCTGCATAACAAATGCTTTATCTTCAGCAGGAATGACCTTGTTGAGTTTCGGCATTGATCAGCACATCGACTCATCCACTCCGATAACTCTGAAACCCATTTATCATAGGCAAGGTTTTAGCCTGCCACGGCTACATTTACTGACAGAAAATCAATCTATTCTTATCAGTTAATACACCGGCGGGTCATGGCAGGAATATGTGAACATGTACAGTACAAGCCAAAGCCCTGATTAGAGAAGATGGAAATGTTCAGTAATGGGAAAAGGGGGGAAAAAAATTAGAGTGGAGAGAGGTCAAATCAGAAAGACGCACGGTTCAGCTCAATCCAACACTGATTCTCCATCATACATCGTTCTTATTCTTGCTTGATGAGTTGAGAAAATGTTGTAAAAGTCAATATGCGCTGCCTGTGTCTCCCAGGAAACCTCCCCTGCTGCATTCCACTGCCTGGAAAACAGGACAAAATTTGAATTTTTCTTTTTTTGCTTCTTCAAATACTCATGGGAGAGCAGCAGTGGTGCATAGTTGCCCGCAGTGCACACACTGTACAAAGCAGGGCTTACAGTACATACAATGGCTACATCTGTATGTGAGAGATGCCATTTGCATACTGTAATGCACTCTCTGCCTGCGTCTGAGCTCAGCACACACACACACACACACACACCCACAGAGTCAGACAACAAATGTTGCCATAGGAGTTGGACTTGTTGCAAATGGAGGATTTCCCACAAGGCTCGGACATTTATGTAGCATAATGAAGCAATCCCTTAATGGATCAACCGGGTGTTTGCAGGTGGGATTATCTGCATGTGGTGTGTTTAAGATAAACAGGAGAAGAAGGAGGAAGAGGGGAGGGGGGTACACATTCTTGTGAATGTATCAGGTTTTGGCTGGATTAAGTGGTCTCTTAATTACATGGTCTGTTTGTTGTGTGGAATAAATAGCAAGCGAACGAATTGTGCTTGGCATCTTAGAACAAATACAACATAACAACGTGTCATTTGCAATCACAGTTTACAGCACTCAGAGAGACAAAGTCAATATCTCCTAATGGACACAGGAAATCTGTAACCTGTCCTGTTGTCTGGGCCAGAATGCTTATGCAGTCCAACTGTGACAATGCCATTTACTCGCTGAATCTCATCAACTGCATGATGACTGAATGTTGCTGTTCCAAAGCTTCGGTCTGAAATTGATGCAGAGCTTTGGGTGAGCAGCGTGCTTGCAGTCTGTTCTTACACTAAATGATGGTATGTGCAACATTGTAATAAACTGTTAATCAGCACTGAGGATACCCTTTTAAAGGGTCGGTTAAACCGGGTAACTGTAAGAGTTTTAAAATAATAATAGTGTATAACACACATGAGGAAAAACATCACTGATTTTTGTCTTTTAATCTCGGATGTGCGTCGTAAAAAAAACCAACGAAATCAAATTAAAATGTCAGTGACTATAATTGAAATTGAAATGTTTTGCAGAGATTTTTTTTTATCAGTATTATTATTATTTCACAAACTAATAATACGAACTATTATTATCAAACACCTTCGTTTGCTAAATTACTATCCAGAATTAGTTAGAATGTAAAAGGACACATAAACGTAAAACTAAAACGATTTACTTTAAAATTACAAAGAAAAATGTTTAAATATTTACTGCATATAACAAGCTACATATTTAATTACAGATTATTGTCATTTTACGTGAATTTGTCTGTAATTTAAGAAAGAAGAAAAATACTGTATAAACAATCTAGTAATTTTTCTATACAAAAATGAGAAATTAACTGAATTGTTCTTTGTCATTATTGGCATAATACTTTAAATAACAGTTTGGTTGGTAATTTACAGATAATGTCTGTAATTTTACAGAGTTGTGTAAACAGTACAATAAAACTGTAATTTATACATGTTTGATTTTAGTGTGGGGACCCCCGTGAGTCTGCAAGCGGTTCAGGAGGCTTAAAGCTGGATCTGTAAACCCCTCATATCACCAGATAATCTGGGCTGAACATCACTATCAAACATTGGTGCCGATCAAGGTCCCAGACCAGATTTCTCCTCCGATTGTCAGGAGGGCTGAGTCGGAGGTAAATCATCCCACATTTAAAATACCCTACAGAACAAGTCCTCCTACCTAAACAACACGATTGTCAGATTTACCGGTGTGTCTTCTCCATGGGTAAGTCAAAGACGGACGGACCTGTGTTTATGTATTTAATATTGTGTGGGAATAGTTGAAGAGACATGAGGAGCCTTTAGTGATTAGACCCTGTTGTAACATCATCATTTTATGGAGTTAGTCAGGCCATGTTCCTGCAGGAATATCCTTCCAATACAGTCTAGACACTTGGTAGTGGTGGTGAAAGTCAAAAACAGCCTATAGCTGAAGATCCGTATGGATGTGATATGGAGCAAGATTCCTAATGAACTCAGTAGAACAAAATGGATGTCTGGTTCTGCTGAAAACTGGATGTGTTGGCTTCTGTCAATCAAGTGAGAGCAGACATCAGCAGAGAAGAAGAATTTTAAGGTTTGATAGCTAAGAAATGTCATTTTGGTGAGAAAGTCAGAAAGACAGCGGCGCAGGAGAGACAGAAATCTCTAGTTACTGATTATGACTAATATTTATGTCATAAATGTGCCAGTAGATGTGTTATACTGTACAAGTCTTATACAAGACTTATTCCTGTTTTCACGTATCTGATGTGGTTTGGTGTAAAGGTGGGAGAAAAGAAACAAAGATGAAGCAAGTTGTTTGTATTTTAGTGTCTCAAACCCATGAAATACTTGCAGCAAGTGTGCAGAAATAATAAAATACTGCTTAAAGTTTTAATTCACTCTCCAGTCGGTGGATTCTGTTTAATCAAAAACATCAAAAATAACTTTTAATGTGTTTAAAACTGAAATATTTTATCTTTTTTCTTTTAATTGAAAGACGTTGCATGTTGCTAACAACATTTAATTGAAGCAATTTAGTTTTTGGACCCAGTCTGAGTGTGTTTATCTTGTTTACCTTCATTACATTACATGCAAATGACACCAAGCTGCTACAGAATATCTACAAACACCTCTCCAGACATCACACAGGTCCATTATGAGTCTGTTTCCTGCCTGTTTATGTGGGTGTCACATCAATGGAACTCATTAATCTTGAGTGTAATGACCTCCTTTCCATTTTTCTTCATATTTCTGTTTTACATTTTATGATACGATGTGAAAACTTACCTACAGCAGATTTTCACCTACGTTTTTTTTTTTATCTTCTTACCTTCCTCTGCCCACATCCTCTTCTAACTCTCTGCTAACAAACTGAGCTAACATGAGCTAACAGCAGCTAAAGTTGGCAGCAGTTTACTTCACTGTCCATCAGGAAACTCTGTAAATCACAGAGAGTTGAGGCAGAGCAGCCGGAGGACATCAGAGGGAAAACCAGAAAACATTTTCTCCATAAAATATGATTTAGTGCTATAAAACGCTACATACTGTTCTTTCCTGAAATAATTCATTAATAATTCAAATTGTATTATTTATATAATTTTATGGTAGGAACGTTACATAACATTTCTTAAAGCTAACAATTTAAAAACGTATATGTAACTATAAGAGTAAAATGTAAACAGGGATTGTTTTGTAGCGATTTGAACAAATGATCTGTGTTGTTTTCAGTCAGGAGAGTCTCTGCTTTTCTGTTTTTCCATCTTCACCCACGCAGCATTACAGGTTCATCTTGATGTCAACCGAAACAGAATAGCAAACAGTACTTACCAACACTAATACAATCTGACTCATTATTTTTGTCCCTTGTGTGGAGTAACCTGCGAGTGAAAATGGTCTTTTAATTGGTTTATTCAGAGCTACAGAAAAACCCAAACTGGTATCAAAGGTTCATGCAAACAGCTTAACCCCAGCGACACTGCAGTCGGACTGTGACCATCAGCCTGTATGTTTCTCCAACATGTAAACACAATGCTGGTTCAACCTAAAGCCAAATTAAATTTCATCACTTATCTTGTGTTGTGTGACTAATGAATAACAGAGGTGGAAATTTACTGAAGCCAAGTGTGGTGGAGATGTGATCATCCACCCTGAACACATCACACTGCTCTCCAGTAGTGTAATAATGGATGGTAGATGGCTGCCATTACGACCTTCCCTCTGCACGGCGGAGCACTGTGAGCCACATGAAATCAAATTACTGCTCAAGAGGAGGTTCACTCTCCTCACCCGTGTGCCCTGTCTCTCTCTCTCTATCTCTCCCTCACACTCTCTTCTCATCTCCTTTTCCTCTCGGTCTCTTTTGCTGGCCCTGTATCAACCTCCAGAGGCAGGTTTAGGAACTTTGGAATGAATATATGAATGCAAAATAAACAACCTCTAATATATTTGGTATTTGAAATAGCCTACATCTGTGGTCAGATTAGACAGCAGACACCGAGATGTGGTCATTTTGTGTCCCCTTATACTAGTTTTGTAATATTTTGTGGCTATTTTGCATCCCTTTGTGGTCATTTTGTAACTCTTTGTTATTAGTTTGCATTTATTTAGCATTTTGTGGTCTTTTGTGTTTATTCTACATCCCTTTGTGGTTATTTTGTAACATTTTGTGATCATTTTGCATCCCTTTTTTTATTTTGCGCTCTTTTGTGGTCATCTTGTAACTCCTTGTGGTCATTTTGTGTCCCTTTTGCAGTTATTTTCTATTATCTGTGGTCATTTTGTAATTCTTTGTGGTTATTTTCCATACCTTTATCATCTGGTGCTCTTTTGTACTCATTTTGTAATATTTTGTGGCTATTTTGCATCCCTTTGTGGTCATTTTGTAACTCTGTGTTATTAGTTTGCATTCATTTAGCATTTTGTGGTCTTTTGTGTTTATTCTACATCCCTTTGTGGTTATTTTGTAACATTTTGTGATCATTTTGCATCCCTTTTTTTATTGTGCGCTCTTTTGTGGTCATCTTGTAACTCCTTGTGGTCATTTTGTGTCCCTTTTGCAGTTATTTTCTATTATCTGTGGTCATTTTGTAATTCTTTGTGGTTATTTTCCATACCTTTATCATCTGGTGCTCTTTTGTACTCATTTTGTAATATTTTGTGGCTATTTTGCATCCCTTTGTGGTCATGTTGTAACTCTTTGTTATTAGTTTGCATTCATTTAGCATTTTGTGGTCTTTTGTGTTTATTCTACATCCCTTTGTGGTTATTTTGTAACATTTTGTGATCATTTTGCATCCCTTTTTTTTTATTTTGCGCTCTTTTGTGGTCATCTTGTAACTCCTTGTGGTCATTTTGTGTCCCTTTTGCAGTTATTTTCTATTATCTGTGGTCATTTTGTAATTCTTTGTGGTTATTTCCCATCCCTTTATCGTCTTGTGCTCTTTTGTACTCATTTTGTAATCTAATGTGGCTATTTTGCATCCCTTTGTGGTCATTTTGTAACTCTTTGTTATTAGTTTGTATTGATTTAGCATTTTGTACTCTTTTATGTTTATTCTACACCGCCTTGTGGTTAACACTTTGTTATCATTTTGTATCCCTTCATTATTTTGCACTCTTTTGTGGTCATCGTGTAACTCTTTGTGGCCATTTTGCATCCCCTTGTGCTAATTTTGTAATTCTTTGTGGTTATTTTTGCATCCCTTTATCATCTTGTGCTCTTTTGTATTCGTTTCATTTTGCCTTGTTATTAGTTTGCAGTTTGTGCTCTTTTATGTTTATTCTACACTCTTTTGTGGTTATTTTGTAAGACTTTGTGATCATTTTGCATCCCTTTATTATTTTGTGCTCTTTTGTGGTCTTGTAACTCTTTGTAGATTTATCTGTGATCATTTTGTGTCCCTTTGTGGTTGCTTGATTGACATTCCAACGATAAATATTAAAAGTAATTTAATAAAGATGTTAGTAGTCCTGTTAAGTAATCCATCCATGATACTAACTAACAAATACTAATCACTTTCTGGCTCTGGTAGGGGCCCCTGCCCCACCTCTCATCTTCTGTTCTCACTCCTGTGTTCTCTCTGTCCTCTGGCTCTGTGGAAATAGGAGAAAAAAGAAAGTGCAGCGATCCTTTGAGATCTCATAAATTCAATATATTCATAATGCTACACTCCCTAAAAGTGTTTGGGAGTGCATTCAGTGAGTCCATAAGTCACAACATTGTCAGAGAGGTGATGGTGATGCATGACGCCGGCACTCAGTTCATTTCAGAGCAGGTACTTTCTGTCAGATAAGTACAACCTTAATTCCTTCCGCTGGCCTAATGTGTTTTTAATGCAGCCTTGTGACTTATGTTGCTGTCAGTCGGCCGGCCTCATAGGGATGCCAGGATGCTAGTGGGCGGCAGACAGGGACCAGGAAAAGGTGGCAAAGATTAATCAGAGCTGCAGAGCCATCACATATTTGATCAAATCCGTATTGACTCAGACCACTGAGAAGGCTGCGTCTCTGGAAGTAAAAAAAAAAAAAGAAAAAAGAAAAGAACGTGACGCTCGGCTTGTCTCTGCTGCAGGATAAATGATCTCAGTTTGTTCAAACCTGCATTTGATGAAACAATACAGATTGACCTCAGAGGCAATTCATGTCATCAATACCATTCAGAGGCAGGTCAATTTCTCATTGTGATGTCGTTTGGTGCAAATATTATTAACTGTATCCGTGTTTTCAAGCTTTGGAGACTTATTGTAGAATCAGCACACAGCTATACATCAAAAGGCATGTGTCATATTGTGATCAAAAGACACTTCATTTAAAACCAGAAGGAATTTACAATGTATGGTTCTGCCCTCTACAATGTCCCTGGGGAAATGTAGCCTACATTTACATTTGTTCCACTTAAAAAGATTTATTTGTCTCACTCAGATAACTGGTAGTCATCACAGGACGTACGACAGAAACACTGCAGGATTTTCCAAACAGTTTCTCCCACTAGTGGGCCAACAGAGGAACAGCATGTAACGAGGGACTTCTGCTGTTTTTTCCTTTTGTTTTCATTTCATACTGACAGGCTGTCAGTGTGCACAGGGGGAGTTGGCATCCCTCTCTTTTTTTCTGTTCTGATATTCTCTTTCAATTTAAACGCTGGAATGTTTTCTAAAGGGGTGCTGCTGATCACTCGAGGAGCTTTTAGCAAAAAGTCAGAGGAGCATTAATATCACAATATTTCCACTACAAAAAACTGCTGCACTAATTATCTGTAGCATCGGTCAGTCGTGGTTTTAAAGCACCTGAAGATTTCCTCCTGTTTCCATCTCCTCTTATTTCCTTCTCCCTCACTGAAAAAACACAATCTATGAATATGCTAATATCACTTCAAAATTTTAATTGCTAAATATAAGCTGTCCTCCACTCCCAGTGTTTGTGCACTGCAAGTTTCAACCTTCCACATCACACTTGTGTAAGTTATATTGGACAATGACTGACTCCACACTAGTTGTGATGTCACAAAATCACCTTGTTTACATGCTGGTCTTCAGCTCACAGAGGAACCCTCTCCCCTTTCAGCAGACGAATTTGAAAACTCTGCACATTCATCATTCGACACACTAAAGGTCAAACATCCAAGTGAAAGAACAAACACATTTTTCTCTGCAATATGAAAAATATTTAGAAACACATCTTCAGGATTTATTTAAAAAGTTGGTTCATCTGCTTCATCCTGACTGAGTCTACACAACCAATCAACTGTCGACAGATTCAGGTTAAATCGTGTGATTGGTGTGTGGAAGTATATGACATCACCTGTTTCTTAATGAGCCCGCCCTTTCAAAAAACGAAGGAAGAAAAAGAGAGAAAAGGAAAAAATAGAAGGATTGTGTAGAATGCACCTGATCCCATCAGTCATACTGAGATGGCCGATATAAGTGCTTTTACACTCTGCATATATTGTTCCCCTCTGTAACTCTGTAGATGTTGAATTAACAGCAGAGAACAGAAAACTTTGAGGAACATGTTATCATTATACTGTAATAATATGATATAATGATATAATCCCACTGTTGTTAATATGATTAAAACCTGCATTAATTATATTTTAATCAAATGGACCTTTGGGATATAAAACCATACAACACCGTATGCTGTAATTTCCAACAAATAAGCCAAATGTATGCACTGCCTGTTCAGGATTTGACAGAAATATTTTGTCCCATATCTTAAATTGATGTAGACCTATAGATCTATATAGCGCTAAACTGTAAGAGAAGTTATCTCAGGACGTTTTTAATATAGAGCACATCCAGACCGCAATATTATATATAATTTTAGTACTATAGTAGCACAGTAATACAATAATACTCCCAACTAAACTCTGCACCTTTGTCTGATGTTGCTAACTGATGCTAAATCCAGTGGAGTTATGATATTTGTACCAAATTAAATCGGCCAGTTAGCAGCGCCCAGTAAGACACAGACAAGAAATGGTAAACAGGTTCATTTCTATTGGAAGCAGATTTAAAAAAAAATCTTTCACTATACTGAGGATTCCACTCAGCTGGAAAATTGATTTTTTTTTTAGGATTTATAAACACAAGTCACTTGATAAGATGTAGATATTTGAGCAGTGAGATGAAGGAAAGAAAAATAGGTTTATTTATTTTTACTTTTTTTCCCTGTAAAATAGACAGGATGCTTCTCCTTCTTCAGGCCTTTGAAAACAGTCTGAGGAACGAAGGAAGACTAGACAACACCAAGGGGAAAGATTCACGTAGAGTACTCTAGTATTTCCATTCATTAAGTCGACAGAAACAAAGCTGTCATGATATAAATAACAGTTTTAAAATCATCATGTTGATGCTACATTGACTTTAATCAGGTCAATGGCGTCTCTGCCATTCGTATGTTTGTTCTCGTATTAAATGAAGCTGGATCATATTTCATGAAGAAAATGTTTTCTGGTTTTCCTGACCCAAACTCCCACAAAATGTAGCTGCTGTTAGCTCAGTTTGTTAGCCGGGCTGCCCGGACTGTGAGCAAAGGGGGAGTGTTAGAGCATCAATTGCATTATAGACCACCGGCTAGTACTCAGAATACTGTTCACGTTGGCTGTTTTTCTAATAAACTGTATGTAAATATGTAATATCTCACAATAACACTGTGCACGCTTTTTTTGCGTACATTTGTGAAAATGTTGATTCATGTGTATTGGAAGTACAAACCATTAAATAATTCCAAACACTGGATGTACCTCTGCCGCAGTGAATTATTATTATGTTATGTCCTTCGTTTGTGAGTCACCACATGTTTTTTTTCTCCACTTCTGAGTCTACGGCCAAAGGTTTCGCCGCAGGGACTCCAACATGCTCATCAAAATGTTCAAAAGGAAACCTTCTTTTAAAACACCACCATGCCTCCGTATTTTTTTTTCCTGCTCTTCATTTCTATAGTTTGGTCCCCCAGCCCCGATAATCCCCCACATCCTTGGCTAATCAGCGGGAAAGGAACAGGACAGCAGTGTGCTCAGGGTTGTGTTTTTAAAAATGCATGTTCTTCCTCTGAACACACACTGCAGCTCACAGGGGAGCAGGCTTCCTTCCTCCTGTGGAGAGAGAACCACAGGCAGATAAAAACTCTACGCAGGGTAATGACATGCATGACTACCGCCTGCATGCACATGCGGTAGATCAGCGCTGAAGGTGACGACATTTCCTGAATGGAACAGAGATAAACATGGAGTACACCAAGGCCGAGGAGGTGGGAGGTTGTGTATGTCTATGTAGAAATGAGGGGCTTGTTCAGGGTGGGAGGTCTTCTGCCAGCTAATTGTGTTTTCCCAGCCTTGTGCCTGCCAATAAATTGGCCCTGTGGTCTCTCCCCAGCTGGCCAGGCTGCCACAGAAAGGTCACAGGTGCTCTGGGAGTACAAGACTACAGCACTGCATTCTGTATGAGGTGTTAAAAAGTCTGATTTCAATCTTTTTTTTTTTTATTTCTTTCCAGCAGGTTTCCATATATTTCATTTTCATCTGTGACTGCAGCAACGTGAACTTAAAGAACTCCTCACATTCAATTTGAGCTTCAGCTTTGTTGAACTTTACCGTCATGGTGGTGAAGCCACCAAACATTTCAGTAAAATTTCATGAAAAGTAATGAATTCAGAAATGTTATTAAAAGATTTATGATGAAGGTCCTTGACTGAGGTGTTGTATTTCTAATAAACTGAGTGCCGACAGGGTGCAGAAATTTCAGTTTCTTAAAGGACAGTTTCAGTGCATATTTCTGATGCACATACATGTCTAGATGCAAGAAACAATATTCAGTATTCAAAAATATGCAGTCACACTCATGCATGTAATGTGCTCATACCGCCATGATTAGTAACGAGCTAACAAACCCTGAATCGTCGTTCCAGATGAGAAATATTAGGGAAAAGAAATGCGGATCAGGAGCACGACTGTCCATTCATAATTCAGCTTCAGGCAACATAAAATAATCTTAATAGGAATAAACCTGCGTCCTGTGTAAACTGTCTGAATAGGGTTGGCTGCTGTGTTTTAACATCTGTTAGTTAGTACTGAAGACTACCTGCTGCTGCTATAAACCAAGTTGCCTTTAAACGAACTCACTTATACATCCAGTGTGAAACATTTAAGGGGATCTATTGGCAGAAATGGAATATAATTAGCATAATTATGCTTTCATATGTGTATATTAAACTAAAAATAAGAATCACTGTGTTTTTATTGCCTTAGAATGAGCTTTTATATCCACAGGGGACAAACCAAACATAGATCAAATCTTTATCCTTCATGCTTGCAACGGGAGGATGAGGCAGGCTGTATTCAGCTGGTTGCAATATGCCTCTTCACCACTAGGTGCCACTAAATCCTACACACTGTACCTTTCATATCTGTGGTCAGAAAATCCAGATGACAGCACTGTTTCTTTGTTTTCTAACACGCTGTGGCTGCTTTCAGATTTTTCTCCAGGTTATTGATTCATACAAATCCGTGGCTGTTTAAGATTCGACACAGTTAAGTAGCACTTCAAATCAGCCTCTGTTTGCAATATGTCAAACCCAAAGATCCTCTAACAACCCGACTCACGAAAGCTAAATGAAATCATGTTTCTCTGTGACTTAAAGAAGCTGACCAAACCGGCTGTTGTTATCTTTGAGACTTTCAGAATAAAGTTACAGCACAAAATAAACCAGGTTGAACAGATTCGATGCATAATATTTGTGATACAGCACAACGTTGGGTTACTATTACTACTAATATATAATACTGTATATTGCTTAGCAGAAATACTGCAGCTGATCGACCATGGAGAAAGAGAGATGATATCACATAAGAAAATATAAGAAAGGGAATTTAATTAGGTCTCGACTGTGCACCACTTGGGGGAGTAGACCTGTAACAATCAGCGCATCCCAAACCCATAAATGTATCTGACAGCTGTCGGTATCTCTGTGTATCTGCTGATATTTCCTAGAAATATTGCTCCCGAGGCGACACTGGAGGGAAGCGAACGTTAGCTCTAACTCTTGTTTCAGCCTCGGAGTCCCGACTGACGGATGCTTCTCTATATTTGTTTGTTTGTTATTGATTCGATCACGCGCCACAGTCAAGATGAGTGACGGCTGTTGAAAGGATTTGAAGTTCGTCTGGTTGCATTCAGAGGTTCATTTTTTTTTTTTTTTTTTCACAAGCAGCACATGAAAACTATCCAGAAAGCCAGCTGGAAATGAGATATTAATCTTTAATCATGCATTTATGATCGCATTGTCTCATTTTCTTTTTCATACTTTCTCCTTTTTGTCCTTGTTTATACTTCCACATGATTATTTATGTGTCATTGTCTATGTGTGTGTGTGTGTGTTGGGATTTTCCAGCATTTACCTCTTGTATTTGCTCGTGTGTGTGGCCTATTTTGCCGTAACCCCGCCTCACTGTTGTTTTGTTGTTACACCTAAGAATTCTCATTTCTCTGAGCTGATGTAGTACTTCAGGGCTAAGCTGTGGACAAATAGCTGCATTATTTATCTCATTAGTGGTAAATATAACCCATTGCACTGCTACATTTGCAGGTAACAACGCTGATTATGGCGCCTCGGCATTGTTAAGTCTTTTCTTTTCTGTCCCTTTCTTCTTCCTCGCCTCATTGCTGTAGCGAGAGCCATTTCTGTGAACAACAGGCACACAGTTTTATCTGCAGGCCATTTGGATTTTCACTCATTTTTTTCTCCAAACCTCATTTCATCTGTGTTGAATGGTGCTATCTTTAGCTGCAGGCTACGGGGCTGTGACTGCCTTCCAGAATGGCTCCACAGCAGCTACGTGTACGCCGAATAACAATCACGTGTTACTTTGATTGGACAGTTAATTAGCGTCTGGCGTCACTGCCGTCTCCGGCTGTCCATCAACATGATGCAGATGGACAAAACTATATTGGATTCCACGCAGCCTGTTTCTTCTGCAGGGTGATATGAATTAGAAAACTATTTTGTATCGATTCTTTCTTTTTTATTATTGATTTCTTTCTCTTCATGAGCCTGAAGCGAGCGAGCGAGCCGCTCTGATTGGCTACATGGGCTCTGGCTGTGTTTATGTTGGATTAAGGTGCCTGGGTTAAAAGAATACACCTTTCTGTTATCCTCACAGCAAAGTTCAGCATGTAGGATGCTGTGTTGTTAACATGCACTCAACACTAATGTTGTGTTTGTGGTCCTGGAGCTGTAACACCTCAAAACACACGCTTATCGCCTTAATAATTCATGACTGTTTCTAACTTTATGAGAATTGCTTGTAAACTTGATTTTAAACTTAGTTATTGTACTCCTATTTAGAATTAAGCACTATACATTGGACTAAATGTTTTTACTTCTATTAAAACTTCTATTATTACTTCTATATTATGCTGTTTCCATGGTAACATTATAACTGCCAAACCTACAGTAAGAAAACTTTATTTGAAGGTGAAATTAAGATATGATATCTCATAAAGCAGCAACATTACCCAGTTCATGCATGAAAATAAATCATGAACCACCGTGGGCCTGTATAGACTATGACCTCCTGTTATGATAATTAAATCGACTTTCTTTAATAACTATAATTTATGGTGCTGTCCACGGAAAAATGATTTATTATTCTGTTGCAGTTTGTTACTAAGGATGTGGCCACATCACTGTCATGCCAATAATCATACCCTCTCATAGGAGAAGTTATATTATTACAACTTACTAAACTATTGTCAGTAGTAGTTGTTGACATATACAGTACATACATTGATTTTATTTTGAATTAGTTTATAGAGGTTTAATCTCAATAAACAGATATCTGCAGATGAATCCACAATCTGATGTTCATTCATTTGGCTGCATGTAAACAGTCCATGTGGAGACGCATTCAATGTCATATATGTTCATATGTGTTTGTAGAAATCAGCTAAAATTAGTTTTTCTCGTCATTCTTGCATTTGAAGTTGCTAATCCGACTGCAGAGGAAGTCTTGTCCCGGATATCTGTTACCTGTCTTCCAGATATCTGGAAAAACCCAAAACATTTTTGATAATGTCTATTTCTTTCATGCGTAGCACAACACAACAGGTGACACAAAAACACGAAACATTTAATTATTAGGAGCAGTAATGATACATCTGTAAATACTGGATTTAAAAATAAATACATAAAATGTATAAATTGTTGGTTTTAACAGCAAACAGAGATGTTAAAGAACAGAGAAGTAAAGAACACAAAAGGTGAAATTACTGCAACACCACAGTGAAATATGGATGTGAGAGACATCACAGCCGTCCTGCTCTGGTGTTTGTGAGCGAGAAATTTCCACATAATATAGTTATGGTCACACATTCTCCAGACTGGCCGAAGTATTTCATGCACGCTAATGTAGTTTAGTTTGAAATGAAATATCTGCAGCTTCGCTTTACTGCTTCCCAGTCGCTCTGTCTCTCACTCACTGCTCTTCCTCTTTCTCGCCCTTCCTCTTCGCAGCTCAATCTTATACATTACACTCGCTGCTTTATCTCTCCCCTCCCTCCTCCTTCTCTCTTGCCTCCATGTATCAGTTTCCAAAGGCTAATGCACTGAAGCAGATAATTATACACACCCCCACCCCTCTTCCACACTGGCGTCTCAAACAACATCCCTCTCCTCCGTGTGTGCACAGTGAACCTGCATCGATGCAAGAGAAGAGAAGACAAAATCACATATTCAGCGTACGGTGATAAATGAGGACACATATGCGGCAAACAAGCTGTCGTCGTGACATTGCTGAGGGCATTTCACCCTATTACCAAAATAAACCCATGTTTGTGTGTGTGTGTGTGTGTGTGTGTTTTCCCATCAAATCACATTGTGGGATACTGCGCAAGTTAAAAGCTTAAGACATCATTTAAACTCAGAGCATTGCAAAGACAGCGTGTGGAGTTCTAGCTTTCTGAGGAAGTTAGAGCGATGACAGCGTTTCCTCTGACAGCAGCAGGCTCTTATGCTATATTTTTATGTGTAACAACAGGTCTGAGTGTGCTCAGGAAGTAAAGTGAAGGTCAGGGAGGTAAAACAAAGTTGACCAAAGATGAAAGCTTTTTTTTTTTAGAGTTTCTCCAAACTCTAATTATCCTGACATAGTGCCCATAAATAGGAAATGTAAATGCCGTACTCCATCTTGTCTCCTGCTTGTCTTTACTGAAGCATAAAAGAGACGATGTGGTCCTCTTTTCTCATTTCCTCCTGGAGTTTTTTTTTCAATTTAGTATTTGCCAAGTTTCGTCCTCAGTCCTGTGCCAAATTAATCTTTTGTGGGATGTTTGAGTTAAATCTATTTGCTAAAGAATTCCAAGTTCGGCTGACCTTTCTTTTCCCCCCCAAGAACTCCCGTGAGTGTGCCCAGAATTAATGTGACATAATGCTACAGGTACTAATGCATGTGCATGCCTGTACGCGTCACATTCATTTTGTAAGCCTCATAATCCAGAAGAGATGAGTCCCATGTGTGTGTGTGTGGAGCCAGAGGACGTTTTTATGATACAGTGACAGATGAAGTACAGTTTAGTTTTAAGTGTGTGTTTATGTCTGGATAGCAGTGTGAACGTGCATAGAGTTTATACCAAAGCAGAGTTTGCATGCTTGCTAGTCTGCATACACTACAGTGACAAAAATATGTGGACATCCATACATTAAGAAAAACTCTTTTTAAGAACCCCTTTTTGCTCCGTGAGGTTCTTTGGGGAACTTTTTATGTTTAATAATCTTTTTTTTAAATTCCTTTTTAGGTTCGTTTTAATACTGATGACTGGTTCACTCCTTTGCAACGATGTTACCTGAATTTGAATAAAAACAAAGAAAGGGACAGTTTGAACCCCTTTGTGAATCTGAAGTACGTAAACTTAACCAATTATTTAACTAATAGCTGCTGTATGGCCGACCTATTGACTAACTTGTGGCTGTGTATAGAAATGTTTGCTGTGGTACCATTTCTAATTATAAATGGTAATATTCTACTACTTTTAGAGAGAGCATTAGTAATGTTGCATTTCAATTTAAAGATTTAACCAGGGAAAATTACCATTTACTCTAAATTCTGGGAAGAACTTGATATTTTAAAGAAGTCTTTTTGAAGAACCAGTAGGTAAAAGGTTCCTTGCAGAACCGGAAAAGGTTCCCCAGTGGCATCATTTTAAGGGTGTATCCTTGTACTTTTGTGTACTTGTGGTTTGTGGTTGTTCTTCTTAGTTCCAGTAAGGCAAAAATCTTCTCCGCTAAGCCCCTCCCACCAAACCCACACGTTCAAATGGCATCAGGAAGAGTCCGTCGTCCTGCAAAAACAGCCAATAAAATCACCCTCTTTCTGAAATGGCCTGCGATCGGCCCGTCGCGGGCTAGATTTTCTAAAGGCTGAAAACGGAGCCAAGTGGAGGAGCAGAAGTCTAGTTTTCTCTCACTTGAATTACAATATGCTGAAAAGCTATTATGGATTTTTTTTTTTTTCCCTGATGAAGCCAAAAAAAAAAAAAAATGAAAAAGCTGCCTACCAGGCTTTAAGGGATATTTTAATGCTACAACACACAGTGATATTTTAGTCAATAGTGTGCTTCCAACATTAGGCCACAGTTCGGGGAAGGCCTTTTCCTCTCTTAACATGAAAATGCTCCTGTGTGGTCCGTAGTGGATTTCATTATAGAGTTTTTTGTGTAGAACAGTGATCCTCAGGTTGGGTCGGAACCCCCCCATGAGGGCTCGTGACAAGATTAACAGGATAGGAAAGCAGAAAAACATGTTTCTACTCCCCAAACCGATGTTGATTTTTCAGATGTCCCTCTAATCTTTGCTTTTACTAAATTACTTTTTTACTTTTAAGTACTGTACTTAAAAAGCTAAAGCTAAATACCTTAAAAACTCTCCTGGATTAGCTGGAAAATAGGTTCACATTCACAAAGCTGAAACAACAACAATGGAGCTCTTTGGCACAGAAAGTTGAGACGTATCAGGCTTTGACAACACATAGTTCATCGCTCTTTTCATGCGTTCATTGACAGTTAAAAAAAAACATCAGCAGACCTTTAACATTCTACATCGGTGACTGAACGGAGCAAACCCAGAAGAGTGGAGGCTGTTATAGCGGTGTTTCACCATTGTTTTGGCCATGTGATCTTGTTGCCTGGATTGCCACAGGTAAGAAGTGACACAGATCAGCACAGGGTTCAGAAAAGCCAACTTGACCATCCGTGCAAGGTGACTCCTCAGAGGTATGTGTGAATAGACATCGATATCATCGCTAGATACCATCTTAGACTTCACTGCTCTGCTGCTGCCACTGAATTGCACCTTGCTTGCTTGCATGCATGCCCACAACCAAAGGAAAACAGATCAGTGGACTGGTTTCGAGGTCTGTGCCTCATAGTGCTGCAGTCCAGCTAAAGCAGAGCAGACGAATTAACTGATTGTAAAGGACATATGCAGGATTAGGCACGAGAAGACTGGAAAATTGAGTTTGGACTAGCAATCCACACTAGCAATTCTCATAACCGATGGTATGCGTCCATGCATTATTAAAGAGTACTCCTTTGTCTCCTCCTTCTATAGGAACAGCAAAGGAAAAACACCCTCTCTCCTCGTTTCAAAGTAACAGACACATTCTCACAGATAAACGTCCAATTCTACATAACAGAATGCTTTACATAATAAAAGAGTGATTCAACCCACAGTTCATGACAACTTTTACATTTGTAGTTTCAAAGCTCCTTTGTGCAGAAGACGTGATGCTTCAGGGAAATCTGAAGAATGACGAGGTAGTTAGCGCACAGGCAAAACCAACAGTTGAGCTCTGGATATGCTGAAAAACAAGCATTAAACGCTCTCGCCAAACAAAGACATGCTAGATGTTTTCAAACAGCAGAAAGGTTCTGCTGGGCCTCTGCTGCTGTCACTGTAAATATGTTTTCAATATAAAATACAGATGAAGTAATTGTGACAGTATAAAAAAAAGTCATGTGCAGTCACTTCCTGTACAAAGAAACCAATCTAATCACAGTCTTGCCACTCGGTTCCACAGGAGGGAAAGTAAAGGTTGGACTGGCCCAGTCTCCTTAGCGATATGCTTTGGATCATTGTTGTGTTGGAAAGTCAGAACTGAAGAAGCTTCTTGAATGAAAGGCGAAACGTCTTCACGGACTGAGAACCTTCACAGAATTTTTGCCTCTTTAAGGAAGTTTTTCCTTGCCGTCATTGCCACGTTTCTATGGGCTGAAATATGTGCCACCAGAAACTGAATTTGAATCAATTATATTTGAATTTGAATTGCTTAACTTGAATCATTGCATTGAAAAAACTGAATCTGAACTGTAATTTGAAATTGAATTTATTAGTTTGGAACTGAACATTCAGTTCTCACAATTCAAATTCAATTTTCTGTGACAAACATCCGGGTACTTGAGGCAGAGCAATCGAGCGCGGATACACAGGACGCCTCTTCAGCCAATCAGCACCTACGTACGTGTGTGTGTGTGTGTGCCACTGCAGGTTCTGTGGCACATATTTCAGCCTATACATGTTTGCTCATGGTGGTAATCTGTAAATAATATCACTAAAAAGTATGGTTAGTGAATGAAGCAGGTTGTTTGGTATACATTTCATATGAAAAGCTGCACTGGAAATATATTTAACGATAAAAGTACTGATGTGTTGAATATTTTTTTCCTCTCCAGTCTACCTAAGGAAGACAGCTTAATAAATGTGTTTACTTGCTCTCTTAGTTACCCTGTACCTTGTTATCTCCAAAACAACCCCTGTTTTTATTTAGGTACACTATAGTCCCCCATTAGCATAAAAGCAGATATATATATGTGTAAGTCCCTAATTAGCGTGCACCTCAGTGAGTACAAAATGAAAGTAGTGTCGTCTTAAAAGAAGAGAGAAAATTCATGGACTCAAGCAAGAAAGGAAAGTATATTATGCAGAGGAAAGTGCAAATTTTGTGTACTACCAGACAAAACTTCTCATAATTAGCCCTGCACAAAGACGAGGTACATATTGGTATTCTGAATGCATT
The DNA here is from genome assembly GCA_036365135.1 of Miichthys miiuy. Taxonomy (NCBI): domain Eukaryota; kingdom Metazoa; phylum Chordata; class Actinopteri; family Sciaenidae; genus Miichthys; species Miichthys miiuy. The sequence continues at coordinate 3,091,378 of CM071609.1, forward strand.
TTCAGCTGTGGTGGGTGGTCAGATTGCAGCGATTACCCCGCCGAGACAGAGTGGCACCAAACACCACAGTGGGTGGGAGTGTTTATGTGTGTGTGTGTTTGTGTGTGTGTTCAAGGTGAGAAGGAGAGAAGTAGACAGATGATTTGTGTATTGAGTTACTAACTGAATACTTCAAGCAGTTTGGTTCATCGCGCAGGTCGACAGCTTTTACTTGAAATGGAAATTGCATTGCACACCGCATACTTTATTATATTACATCCTGTTGTATGTCTCTGAGAGCTGATGCAAATGAACCCTCTTATTTTTTAGGATATTTGGAATTTTAATGTTTCTTTAGAGCCTGTTTTCAGTGGCGTTATTGATGGAGCTGCTTGGTATCGCACCCCCCCCTGCTCTCGGTTATATAAGTATAGCTTATTTATTATTTAGTTCTAGTCAAAGTGAATAGTAATTAGCCATGACCCTGTTTGATGCTGCAACTGGGGCCTGTTAAATTGATGCTGTGGAATAACTCTGGGTCCAAAACGAACTCAGTTCAAACCTGTTCATTTATTCATGTCAGGCTCACTGGCGGCGCACTTACATAAAACTTTGCCTCTTCTTTTCCGGGGTTGCTCAGTTCATTTTTCACACGTAAGTGTGTTTGTGTGCAGGTTCGAACGTGAGAAAGTGAGATTTGTTGCTGGTGGTGGGATGGGAGAGATAAAGATTGTGAGATACTATCAGAATTATCCACAGCACAGGATTACGATATGTATTTTTTTTTCCCCATTCACACAAGATTATTAACAATGCCTTAAGGTCTATCAGATACTGTTAAACAACCCAGAACTGAAAATGAGCCTGATGTGATACTGTAGAGGGCAATTTACACAATGACACAAGCCTGTAAATAACTTCAAATTATGTGTCTCATTATTTTTCCATACCGCATTAGCCGTTACTTTCATTAGCGACTACAAAAGTCTAACAGGATGTTAAAAGTGTTGGGAAAGGGGAAAAAAGGAGCACTATTATACATAATTCCTTTCCTTTGATGTAAAATCTTCTGGAAGATTCTTGAGAGCTGATGGGGGCTGATCTCATATACGTTTTTTTTTTTTTTTGCATTGCTCGAGGTATATATTTGTCATAGTTTAATTATTTTCCGTAAAACATGCACATGAGGGTAGCGAAGGTTATGAAAAAAGGCAATCAGCTATGCCAAATGAATATAGTTCAGCAACTGTGCTCCGGGGGATAATACATATTTATTCAAATTCATTCATGTTTATGAGCCACAAAGATTCTGGTGACTTCCAGAGTGGAAGACACACATTATTTATGCATTTTAATGCTCCATTGTGGATACAAAATCTTAAGAGAGTTCAAGTATTAGCTGCCTCCCAGTGTTTAAATATTGGCAAAACTATTCAGACCACAGGGGATTTGCTTGGAGACAGAGCACTTTCTAAGGACTGGCATTAATGAGAAACAAACTCTGCACAGTCACCATGTAATGACCTGTAGATTGTTATAAAAGCTGCAAACTGTCCATGTCAGAGGTTGGGTTGCTATTTAAAATGAATCAGTGACTGCTGATTAATTTCCCATGCATGCAAATATGTGGCTATTCCAATTATGCTAATCACTCCTCACAAGAACAGAACTTTGTCATCCACATAAAAAAAAAAAACTCACTTTTGCAGGCCGACTACAAGACTCCCATTTCACCCAAATGTACGTCATTTCGCAGGAAGTAATAGTGCACGCTTTGGCGAGTTTTTCGTGATGGAGAGTTGTTTTCCACCCGAGAAGAGGTATTACCCCCGGCAACAGAAGTAGCAGTACAGTAAGTGAGGAAGGTGTGTTCGGTCTGTGACCTGGTTAACGAAAAGTGTGCTTTCATTGTAGACTACTTTATACGATCACCTGCGTGCACCTTTGTAAGCATGCACAATAAAAATCATTAATGATTTTGGTTCAAAGCTTGTAAAAATAGCCAAACTAGACTGAATAATACATGCATACACTAGAAGATCAGTGTATTTATTATCTATATTTTCTTATAATGTGTACATCTGGTCTGATACCTAGGTGCAGGGAAATTGATCTGCCTTGTAAGCCCATTATAAGATACTACATGAATATCAGAATACTGATCCCCCAATATGAGCTGTTTTTGTTGTTGGACATAATCTAGTCCATCTAAATGTCAACATATTTTAGCACTATTTTCCAGGATAGCATTATGATGGTCAATTTGAGGATTTATTAACAGTCAGGTAAAAAAAAAAAAAAAGTCCCAGTGAGGTAGGTGATTAAATGAATACAACAACAAATAACTCTTTGGGTAACACTAAGCCTGCACATGTAAGACTGCACTGCCGAGCTAATAGCGTCTCTGTGCTCCAGTGGTATCTGCTGTATTTAATGAGGAACTTTAGGCATACATTTAACACACAAATGAGACTGAAAAAAAGTTGAATTCACAAAGACCAGCACTAATAGTCACACACAGAGAGAAAATGATTATGTCTTCAGGGAGTTGGTGGTAATTGAAGTGCATCACACCCAGACTCTGCAGCGATCATGGCAGCAATGCACAGGACAGTAGAATACCTCACATTCACCGTGAGGGGATGTAACTGTAAATAACATAAAAGCTACTGCTGGGCATGTGAGACGGTAGTTTGAGCTGTGACAGTCCAGAGCAGAGCAGGAATAGGAAAAAAGCTTTCCATGCATCAAGACACGAGGGAGAGTCAGTCTGACACACGATACCAGAGACATCCTGTAAAATGAAGGAAAGAGCACAGGAAGTTAGCTCATAGATCATCAGAATATGTTCTCTTTCAGGGATTTTAGGAAACGAGTGAAATGTTGTTCCAAGAACTGCATTTATCATGTTTTGACTCAAACCTAGCTTAACCACATCATATACAAATATAACTGGACCACTATACCGCAGATTAAAATTAAATAGCACCCAGAAGGGAAACTTTATCAGTTTGTTTATGCTGTAATATCATTAGCACAATATTTTATGTGAATGGTACCTTGAGATGGGGCGGATACAAGTGATGCACAATTCATGGTGCAGTCGGTGGCTGAAATCTGTTTGCAGGTCTTCATGATTATTGATGCCTATGTGGAAAAAGAAATGTATAAATCCTTTTGTGGCTCCAAATCTGAAAAAAAAATGGCTCCATCCAAAGCTCTCATCTCAGGCTAGCAGCTCAAGCCTAGCATAACAACTGAATCTCCAACTCAAGTTTCGGTGGTTGCGTGGCATTGTGGGTATTGTAGGCAACGGGTTTTGACAGGGAAGAAGAAGAAGAATGTGTAATATATATAAACAATAAATAAATACTGTTGCATCAGTTTTGATAGATCATAACGATGCCTGTACACGGTTCCCTACAAACGTTTTGCTCATTGCTATCCTCCATTCTCATGAACTACACACTGATTAGAACCTTACCCCTGTCACTTGTATCACGAGGTGCATGAAAAGTCAGCACAATGTGATAATAATATATGGTTCATCCATCTAGTGGTACTCGTATCGGTGGGACAAATCCATTCTGAATTCTAAATCAAAACCTGAACCATAGGTATCAACGGGGAGGCGGCTGTTGACCTCTTGCATCGGCCATAAATCCAACTTTCAATTTTGAAGGTGATGGAATGCAAATTCTCCTGCATGAAAGTCGAAAATGTCCCATCCACCACCCCCGACAACCACACCCTTGCTTTAGATTAGAGATTAGATTATTCTTTATTCATCCCACAACGGGGAAATTCACTTATTACAGCAGCAGAGTGTAATATACACTACAGAATTAAAGTAGAAAGGGCAAAACACAACGAACAGACAGAAGTATCTTATAACCTACACAATAAACAACAAAACAAACAACCGGCAAACAACAGACAATGTGCAAAAACAAGTACTGAAGGTACAAGTGGCATGATATAAAAAGTATTGCAATGTAAAGTGACCATAAAATAAATAATATTGTACATTGTAAGTAATCGGAATGGAAATATAAATACTACAACATGATCAGGTGGTGCAGGTCTTGTAAAGTCTGACAGCGGCCGGGATGAAGGACCTGCTGAACCTCTCCTTCTTACACCGTGGGTGTAGCAGTCTGCTGCTGAAGGAGCTGCTCAGGGACCCCACAGTGTCGTGTAGGGGCTGAGAGGTGTTGCCCATGATGGATGTCAGCTTAGCTAACATCCTTCTCTCCTCCACCTCCTCTGTGGAGTCCAGAGGACAGTCCAGGACAGAGCTGGCTCTTCTAATCAGTCTATTGAGTCTGCTCCTGTCCCTGTCCGTGCTGCCCCCTCTCCAGCAGACCACAGCATAAAAGAGGGCTGAGGCCACCACAGAGTCATAGAAAGTCCTGAGGAGAGCCCTGCACACTCTGAAGGACCTCAGCTGCTCAGCAGGTGGAGGCGACTCTGGCCCTTCTTGTAGAGAGCATGTGTGTTGTCAGTCCAGTCCAGTTTATTGTTGAGGTGAACACCCAGGAATCTGTAGCTCTGCACCACCTCAATGTCCGATCCCTGGATGTTCACCGGTGTGAAGTGGGGTGTTTTCCTCCTGAAGTTGACGATCATCTCCTTCGTCTTGCTGGTGTTGAGCTGAAGCTGGTTGAGCTCACACCAGCTGACAAAGTCCCTGATGACCGTCCTGTATTCCAGGTCGTTCCCCTCAGAAACACATCCAACGACGGCTGTGTCATCGGAGAACTTCTGGATGTGCCAGTGGGTGGTGTTGTGGGTGAAGTCAGAGTACGGTGGAGCCTCACAAACTGTGGTCTGTTGGTGAGATAGTCTGTTGTCCATGCAGCCAGGTGTTGGTCCACTCCCACACTCTCCATCTTCACTCTGAGCAGTGTAGGCTGGATGGTGTTAAAAGCACTGGAGAAGTCAAAGAACATGGCCCTCACAGTGCTCCTGCTGTCCTCCAGGTGTAGCAGCGATCTGTGCAGCAGGAAGATTACTGCGTCATCCACCCCAATCCCAGGCTGGTAAGCAAACTGCAGGGGGTCCAGCTATGTGCCCACCAGCGGTCGCAGGTCTCGCAGGATGATCCTCTCCATACACTTCATCAGGTGGGAAGTCAAGGCAACAGGCCTGAAGTGGTTCAGCTCCTTGGGGCACAGCGTCTTCGGTACCGGGACCATACAGGAGGTCTTCCACAAGGCTGGGACTTTCTCCAGGCTCAGGCTCAGGCTGAACAAGTGCCTGACCACAACACAGAGCTGGTCAGCACAATCCTTGAGCAGTCTTGGGCTGATGTGACGTGTCTGACCAAACAGTGAAGCTAAAGTCTAGTTTTTGGTGCATAGCGTTACAGAAATCCTGCATCATCAGCTCAGGATATGGAAACATCCACAAGTCTATGACAACTGATGATCAAAAGCAGAACAGATCTTTTGTCAGCTCCTGTTTCTAAAAGGTCAAGAGCTGCCTTTATGGTACCCAATATTACCATAATTCCCAAGGACACAAGAATGTGTCTCCTGATTGGTCAGTCCGCCTGTCCTCTTCTTTGACTCCCTGCTGCTTGTCACATTTGATTTTGTAACTTATATTTTTTTAAAGTGTATGAACCTCAGCCACACTCTGTGTGTTGTACGAAGGCATTGTAGCCTTGACACCGTGTTGATCCTCACAACAAGAGAAAGAACAAGCACAAGAATATCCACAGGGAGGTCAAAGGTCAAGCTCAGCTGCAGAACACAACCCTGGAGGGGCTAAAGCTTTATAGTAGCTTGCTAAACGGCACTTCAGTATGGAGGATGCTTGTCCTGATAGGCGACTGGACCAGTTCCTTCTGTCCTTCTTCCTCATTCCCATACCCTGCTGATTGATACTGATATTGCTGCTAGTGTTTGCAACCAAAGTGAGGGTCACATGTATATAAAGAATGTATTGTTAATATTTTAAATTCATTAAATACAGTTTAACTAACTTTAACTTTTCTTTTAGATCTCAGATTCTTGAAGTGACTCTCAGCATTATTTATTATTTAGCATTTATTCTTCAATCGGAGCGATCTAGACACCCCAGAGCGTCTGTTTGATATTTCACTGTAGCGCCTGGGAGCGCCCATCATTTTAAAATCAAAACATGAAAAATTAAATCCTGAGCTTTGCATTTTAGATAGTTTAGTTGTCATTTTTATTATTTACATTGATGTCTATGATTTTTTCCACCCATTGTAAATCTAAAAATGGCTCCATCGACAATGCACCCCTGGGATTATGATCTTATGGAGGCTGTGAGAACGTGCTGTGAGGGAGATCCTGACTCGCTGTGCACAGTGGGAAGCGACAAAGACATTGTGAGCAGAGGTGGACTTCATTACTTCAGTAAAAGTACAGATACTCCTTGTCAAATATTACTCCAATACAAGTAAAAGTAGCTTAGTCAAAATATTACTTAAGTAAAGTACTAAAGTATTTGCTTAGAAAATTATTTAAGTAAAAGTATTAAAAAATATATCTCAGGAAATACAGGAAAGGAAAGTAGCTTTATTGTCATTATACAATACACTGATGCGATTCTGCTACAGACATGTTTATAGCTCAGAAATAAACAAATAAAGGCAAGAAGCCTTACGTTTCAAATGTTCATCTGCAATTTAACAAACATTAAGCTAGCTAACGTCAGTAGCTACTTTACATACCACGACGTGATATAATTTGTTCACGGTAAGCACAACCAACATTTAAACCGAAACAAATCGGTTTTTGTGACACAGATAAGGCCATGGGTGCTGTGTTTCTCCATGTTTCTCTCCAGTTTCTTCCTCCATTGTATGGCATGACGTAGTACAGGTACGGCAATACAACTAAGACAAAGCATACACGAATCAGCAGAAACAGTTTATTTTCTCAGAATTTTGAAAAAAAAAATCATCAGCTGACGTAAGCTCAAAAGTAGCGAGTAACGAGAGCATCAATAGAAATGTAGTGGAGTCAAAAGTACAATATTTGTGCTTCAAATGTAGTGGAGTGAGAGTAAAAGTATCCCCCAAAAATAATACTCAAGTAAAGTACAGATACTCAAAAACTGTACTTAAGTACAGTACTCAAGTAAATTTACTTCGTTACTGTTTCAAGGGACAGTTCGCCAAAGAGTCGGCAGGGAGGACTGACCAGGTCCCACCGCCTTTTTGGCATAAATTTGAAATTCTTTTCTCATATAACACACTAGCACATTATTGTTGTTTGTTATAACAATGTAGGTTGCTCAAAATGTCATCAGACAATCACTACCAGTAAAGAGGGACTTACTCAGCTCGAGACCGAGGCTGTTTTCTGCTGAAGAGTCGGCAGAAAGAACTGACCAGGTCGCAGAAATATCTGTTTAAACAGTCTGGTGCAAACTCAGTTTAAATGCAATAAATGGTTCATATTTGGTATTAAATTAAAGTCGATTATTGTCGATTTTTGTTCTTAAGATCGAGCTGTTTGTCGATTAAGAAAGAAATTCTCATTTGCGTGACAGTTCTCAGTAAACTGCAGCAACTTTCTAGGACTCTCCTGAGGTCTGGAGGGTAAAGTACAGAAAACAAATGATAGAAGAAAAAAAAGAAAAGCAGCAGCAATCACATGTGTAAACAGCTCCACCACGCCTCACTGCCTTGGTGCAGAAACTGCATCGTGTCATGCTTTTCATACTAATGAGAGACAATTAGTCCAGAGAAACAGTGAGCCACTCCTTTATGTGTCAAACACAGCATTGTCTATTTAATGTGGACTCGTTTGTTATGCACCCAGGGCTTATTACTGGATGGATGGCTCTGGTCATGATTGTTGACTCAGCACCGGGGTATGAGAATTTAATTGCAAAGCGTTGTCTGCATCATGTAGCAACCCAACTGTGCAAGTCTCCCCTATTATCAATTACGTTACATCAAATATACTGAATGGCTTTTTTTTAAAGTGAAACTCCTCCCAGTCAAAGTGTTTGTTATGATTTGTCCTGACAGGCGTGCATGAGTTATCAGTCCTCTCTGAAACGTAGTTTGTCAGATTTTCACTTGAAGTGTATAAAGTGGAGGCGTGAATAGCGAGAATGCTTCATTTGGTGCCCAATTCAAATGATTTTGTGTTCATTTGAAAAACATGCTGTGGCCAAGTCCGCCTAGGGTCATTACCACAGTGAGATTCAGCTGGTTGAGTTTTCATCTGGGTTTGTCAACAAGAGAAACGTGAACTCTTTATCTAAGACCCCTTTTATGCCAAAAAATAAAGTGAAAAAGCTAAATTATATAGTCACTCCAAGATTTGAATATTGAATATAATGATACGTTAAAATGTACACATTAATGTGCTACTAGGAAGTGTTTCGTACAGTCCTTTCTGACGACTCTTCAGCGAACTGTCCACATAGGATTGTAAAACCCAGGAATGGTTTGCCAGTGGAGGCATTTTTACAGCGGAAACCCGTGGAAAAAATCATAGATATCAATGTAATGATGTGTATTTCCAGTTCCAGTCACTGATGACAACTTAAACTATCTAAAATACAAAGCTCAGGACATTGTTTTCCATGTTTTAATACCATGGGAATGATTTGGGCACTGTAGTAGCATATAGAACAGGAGTTCTGGGGTGCTAAGTAAATTGAATTATCAACACTAGGACAAATATCTGTAAAGAACGCACACCAACATCGGCCCAGACTACAGATAAACTGGTTGTATACTGTACTGTCATACTGGTCGACCGTACAGTGAACCACTGTATTTGAAATTCTGTTTTTGCTAATGATTACTGACTGGAAGTGTGAAAGTTATCACATGCAGTACCTACCTCCCACACATCCGCCCTGCATTCAGCGCATTTGCCTCTGTTTGATTTGCTATATGTTGCGATCATGAGAAAAGTGCCAAGTCTGATCAGTGTTAAGGTAGTCCTCTGTGGTACAGTATGTGTCACCACCACACAGTCACAGCTACGAACGGCAAGCTCGCTGGTGACTAACCTGATTCCATCTGACAGCTTTCACATAATCTCCACATCATCCCCAAATAGAAAAAAAAAAATAGATGCTGTGAAAATGGAGGCTGTGAATGAATCAAAAGCAGTCTTCAGTCTCGGCTGATTTATTGTGGAAGTCATACTATGAATTTAATTGTAAACATAAAGCTTTTGTTTTCTAAAGCTATGATTAATGGCACTATACAGTTTCTTGCTGTGTTTGAATGGCATGATTAATGATCCAATTTCTAAGGAAATATATACAGGAAGTATATATGAATGCATTATTGATGACTTTTGAATGTTAGAGGATGGTCGAAGTTTTGAGGTTCTTTCTCAGTGTGATTTGTTTAAGCCCCGGACTGCATCACATTTGTATGATTGGCTTTCTGTGCTGTGACATTCTTGAGATGACAAAACTCTTGTGCAAAATTACAGCTCTATCACAACTGTGACTGTATTTTTGTTGCTCGGGCTCAGAATGCTACAATATAGCTAAAAAAAGAAAATCTTACAGGTTGTACACACACTTTATGTGGAGAAAAGAAAACTAAAACAGGGGCTGCAGTGGCTCAGTCCATGGGGACATGGGGAGCCAGAGGGTGGCCGGTTCAAGTCTAGTGCAAACCACTGTATGGAGCGTGGAGTGGTAGCTGGAGAGGTACCAGTTTACCTTCTGGGCACTGCTGAGGCGCCCTTGAGCAAGTCACCAAGCCCCCCAAATGCCTAACTAACTCCACCATTAATAAAGTAAATCTTCTACGTCTTCTTCTTTGTCTTCATCGTCCTCTAAACATGAGTTAACCAGCATTTGAAATGTATTTAATGTATGTTACTGCAATACAATTTCCACTCGAAGCTGTTTTTTATGGTTTTTATGAGGAGCAGTGGATCTTTAGGGGGAGATAGCAGGTCAACAGTTTATGCTGACTATATTTCAAGTTTTTTTAGTCATAAATATGTAAAATTATGCACTTATTCAGATATTGAATATTTATTGTGTATAAGGGCTTAGAACATTGTGATAAAGTCAGCCCCATGTTCTGTTTCATAAGTTTCTCAGCAGTTTTTGGGTCGCTTCCAACAGATTTGGTGCAAATACATTTTTTGGCCAAAAATTCCCTCCAAAATATCACATTAAGGCAACTAGGAACACCAAGTTTCAAAACGTGGTATCTCTATTATGAAATGGTTACCATGGGGACTAACATCATCACACGTGAATACAACTGGGCTTATTGAATTCACAAGAGTCTCAGCTTTCCAGTCAGACAATTTATGCAATTCAAACACTGTTAGGGGAGTTCAGTATGCAGAAATATTTAAATACACTAGGCAAAACACATTTATACTGCATGCCCAAAGCTGCATGGGATTAACATAATGTGGGCATGCCTGTAAAGAGGACTCTTGTGGGTACCTATAAAGTCCATTTTTCATTCAGATAAGTAACTTCAGAGCGTTATTTAGCCCCCTTCCCAACAAGATAGGCATGGATGATACCAAACTGATGCCCTAGGTCTTCCATTTTCATGCGATATCATAATCTTCACTCCAGGTTTAATACTTAGCCGGCTGCAGCCTCTGAAAGACAGTAATGTTGGCCAAGGACGCAGGTGTCCCCGCAGACTGAAAGAGGTTTTAACTTAACCACACCTTGGACATGGTGGTTATTTGTGGCAGTCCTGCATAAATTAGTCATAGGGGTCAGAGTTTCACATCCACAACTGAATCAACTATATCCTGCTTTAATATTTCTTCTCCTCTTAAAAGGAATCACCATCGGCATGCATTGTAATTGCTATAAATCCAAGATGACAAAAGCTTCAGTCCTCCCTGAAGGAGCGAGCTGCAAAAGGGTTGAAGAAGCTCAACCTTTCAAGCGTGCAGGAAATACTTTTCACACATTTTCTTAGAATTTAAAATGGACAGTGACTTTTAGCTGAAGGAGAGAAGATAATCCGAAAAACGATTCATGATTAATGATCCAAATGTTTTATAAAGTCAGCTTGAGTGAGCGGCCCTGCCTCAGATTCGTAAACTTCAAATGAAGAGCAAACAGAAGAAAATTGAATTTAATGACCAAATCCTCGTACGTGCATGATGCAAACCTCAGCCACAACCGGTCTGTCATGTCAGTCAGTCATTACTGCGACAGTCATTGCAAAAATGAAGTAAATGTAGCAGAGTTCTTTTACAGGGCAGAAATAAATAATACAGCAGACACCCATGAAAGACATCATCATGGACAGGGAGATTACAGATCATCCCTTGTTATGGGAAAGACTGTCGCAGAATAATGAGTGCAAATCAAATAGAAGGAAAATAACACTCCTTAGATTGTGTTTTTCATCATCCCTAATTAGCACCTAGACCTTGCACCATTTCAGTATGCAGACTTTGCCAAGTCTGCGCACAAAACAGTCAGAGGAAATTCTAATTGGGCAGTTTTATTAATGCTTTTCCACAACTCAGTCTATCTCTCCTGCCAATGTGACGGTATTGTGTTGCTATTTAAGAAGTCAGGGCGTTGTGATCTGTTTCCTGGGAGTGCAGTTGTTGGTTTTTTTTTCCATTTTTTGGTAATTAAATTTCTTTCTTCAAGCCTTTTATCAACTGCTCTAGTATTTGCGGTCTATCTGTCACTCTAATAGGGTTGTTTTTTTCCTCTCCCTCTGGGTGTATGAAAGAATTTAAATCTATCAAATTATGCAATCGTACTGCACATGGAAAACTAATGAAAACAAGGCAGTGGGAAATTAATTTGAAATGATTTGAAAGCAAAGTCTGCACCAGGAAACAAAATTAGAGCCTCATTCAGCGGGAAGAAACATGACTGAGGCCTTTAGAAAATCCTTGAAACGGTTGTCTCTCTGACTGTACAGGCTATAAGTTTCCCCCGGCAGTGCTATAAAAGGTTTAATTTGAATACTAATATCACATATGCTTCAGTGGATCAGTGGTCATGTGAAGACTGAAGCTCACTTTTCCTCAATTTACATTCCCCCTTAGAAATATGCATAGATCAGATATAAGCACTCTGCAGACAAGGCCGTGAGGGATAAGACAGGTATCAGAGAGGTCTTTTTTTCAGCAGTTCTCGACTTGTTATAAGTCTCTCTGATCTCCTCGAGCATTACCACTTGGAACGGCACTGTATAGAATATGTTGTATTCAGGAAAGAAGATAAAAGACATTACAACTATTTTGAGCCAGATTTAGACACCTTGTGCATCAGACGGAAGGTCAGATATCTGAATTCATCACCATCATCATTATCTTTGCCACTACTGCCGTTCGCCATATATCCAGATCCATATATACATCCATTACTTGCAATGAGATATGCATTTATATATACTGTATGTATATTTTTAGTCTTACTTGAGCAGTTCTATGACCACCAAGACCCAAGCACTTACAATCTGGTGAGGAAATAAAAGATCTTTTAAACATTAAAGTTGTACAAGAATAAAACTTTCCACTACAAATATAAATTCTTATCCACAATCAGTCTCCATATTTCTGGAAAAAAAAAATCCCTAATTATTGCATTTAAGTGTTTTACTGCAACGAGTGTGACCTATTTTAAAGTGCTTAATTTTTATGAGAAAGAATGTGTTCTTAATTACTCAACAGGGGAATAATTCTCCTTTCATAAATTGTTTTGACTGTGGTATATCTGCTCTTACTTTGTCATTGGGGAAACAAAACTGCCTGTCACGAATTCTCCAAATACGTTTGACAGAAATGTAATTGTACTCAATAAGCGAGGTTTATGAGTATCAAGACATTTTCTTCTGAACATTTCTGGGAGTCTGTTGCTGTCAACAGAAGAGCTATGCTGCCATTTAAAAGTTCAGTTCCTCATGTTGCGGTGTGCCGCGCATCTGACTGGAGCTCCTTTCAGGCATGCAATCCTTCATGATGTAGCACACACGTACATGCATCTTATCAATGCAAATACCTGCACTGCATACTGTATGTCATAGTGCATTAGGATTTGTCACAAATAGCAAGGCTCTTGCCCATCACTGCTCTTATACTTAGCTTTGTTGCCCCTCCATCTAAGAAGCTGTGCTCGAGTTTATAAATTATATATTTACATGAAAAAAAAAACTTTTTTATCTAAATGTATTCAACAAAAGTGTGTGAATATCCGTGCCCTTCTTGCCAGGGCTAACGTTTGTTAACAGCACCCAAGGCTAGCACTGAATAGGTATAAGAGCCTTTATAGATTCTGTTTGCAGTTTTTTTCCAGCCTTGTTGCAGAAGGTTTCAGCAAACAGTGGTGAATGTAAATGTTGGATCTGGGTGGGTTAAAGTTTTATTTTTATGATCATTTATTTTGTGATAGTTTCGACTGCGCAAGTTGTTTTTTAAGACGTGACCTTAAGGGTCGTTTCCTCACAGTGTTATTATGAGGGCAGTCATTGTCTGTCCAAAACACATAATGACCATATTGCATTCCATAACTACTCTTTTTACAAGATTTATGGATCATCATTGGTGTATTTAGGCATTTTATTTAAGCAAACAAGCAATACCTTCAGGTAAACTATTACACTACTAACATTTTGTAACACATTGATCTTTAGCTGACAAATATATGCCCCTGATTAAAAGATTCAATATTTACCTTTAAGATAAAATAGAGTAGAAGTACAAAGTAGCATGAAATGGAGATATCAAAGCTACTAACAATACTTAAATAAATGTACTTTCAACCACTGTGAAAAACATGTCTTTGCTGTTTTTCTGGTCCTAAAAGTGTTCGGAAAACTTTGTTTTCAAAGAAGGAAAGGTCTTATTATCTCACCTAAAGAATGCATTGTTAACATTTGGAAAACACATTAATTTTCATTTAACTACCCCCTTATACCTTAAGGGGGTTGACATGGTGGCTGATCAATGCCAATAATAACTTTTTAATTTGAACAGGTTCGTGCCACAGACCCCTCCGTAGCAGGAGATGCTGAATCCAATCATTGTTATTGCACATCCTGGTAAACCTAAAGAGGAATTAAAAGTTCCCTGCACACTTCTTGTATACAAAAGTATAAAAGTTATGTTTTACCCATTGGGCATATCCTTCATTGTTTAAAATCCATATTTACTGGCTTAAGGTTTTCTTCTCTGCCTTTGGTGGAGCATTGCTGTATATCTTGGTGCATTACTTTCATCTTTACATCAGTGGAATGGTGTGAAACTATTTGCAGGAAAGTGTGTCATATCCTTGCCATGGTGTTGGAGACAAAAAAAAAACTGAGACCTGCTCATTAGAAAACCGTTACGTATCTAGATAGCTAGCTACTAGAGGCTAAAAGTAGGAACTTTTAACCTACTGTTATATAATTAAATGTTGCAAAGTGTTCCACCCATGAATCATCGTTTATGGCACAGGATTTTAGATATCTGGAAAACAAAGAGAACAGAAATGTTGACATTGTCTTTGATATTACAAAAGTTTCACCCTTAGAGAAAACAGGACTCTCTAATATCACTCTCTATGGAAATGAGTGTAAGTGTTATATAGATAATTGTTTAAGTGTCTTATTTTCTGCACCGTTCACACCATCCAAAACACATCATGTTAAAGCTGTCACATTAGTAAGCGGGCTAGTTTAATAAACAATAATTATGCCAACACATGATGAAAGACTCCACTAAATGATTCATGTTCAGACACATGAGCTTATATTATAATAATACTAAACATATATAAGAATTATATTTATTGTTCACATGCTAATTAGAACTTTTTTAAATTAATTATTCCATTTTATTACAGCAGAGAGTTTGAGCAAGGGCAGCTGAAGTTAGTTTCTTAAATCGTGTCCTTACATGGAACTCTACTGCCCATAAGGCCATACGTAATTTAACTTTATCTTAATTAAATCAATAATATTACCTTCATTATGTCTGGTTTAATTGTATGCTATATATCCGCTGGGATTTTTTTTTTTTCATCCTGTTTTTATTTCTTTCTCTCGTGTAGCCGACCTTGAGGCTGAAATCCCTGCGTGTCCTTCATTAGTAATTAACAGCTGTGTGCTCTTCTCCAGAGATGTATAGATGCCAGTTGCCTTTGTCGGCATCCGTGTTTCTGCTGCGGTGCGAGTGCTGATGGTCTACAATTCTTCTGCAGAAGCAGGGGGAAATTATCAGGACCTCTTGAACTCCACAAACCCCGTGTGAGATAAAGAAGTTGAATTTATTTCCTGAAATTACTGCTTCCAGAATATGCTTGAGCTCTCCCTGGACACCCAGCAGATGTCACTCAAAATGGGGTCTACCAAAGAGACTCCCTTCTTTTCCTCCACTGAGGTTCGCCGTACAATATTCATCATTTTCTCACACTACTGGAAGAATATTCCAAAGGCAGCTTTCATTGTCATGAATATTAGCCTCTGGCTTGTGTTTGAATACAGTTTGTTACTGAATTTAAATCATCTTTTATTTGATTAAAATGAACAGCCGTCTCCATTAATGATGTGTTCTGTGGTTTTGGAGCAAACAAAAGCTGTTGTTTGTCTGGCATACACTCATAGGGTGTCTGTAACTGTTCGGGTATAAAGTTATGAGGACCAAATGTCTGCACAAATCCAGAGAGATTTGGGTATTAAACATTACTCCCTTACTTAAGATTCAAGTTCAATCATGGCCACTTTCATAAAGGAAGTCTAAAGTCTTGAAATCTCAGTTAAGTTAAATACATGTAATATTGTAGATATCAAAACAGCTCACTGATCTAATGACAGTTCTATTCTACACGTCTCAAACTGTCTACAAATCCACGAGCACGCCAAAATGACAATGAGTGCCTTTTTCTTCTGTGCGCTCAGCCATGCAGTGACAAAACACACCTCCAGTGAAGGTTGATTGTAGTCGGCCTTGGACGTTTTTGCTGGAAGCGATAGTGATAACAAGTCAGAAAAAGAGAGAAACAACAAAAACAAAGTTAAACCAAAAGCGCAGTGTCGAGAAAACTGGACTCACGAAATTATAAATTTAAGCCCCAACAGAACATTTGATGTGCCTGCAGGATGTGTTATCATAATCCGTCTATCAAAAGTGGAATATCACTCTCAGCTGATTAATAAATGAAGTAGGACTAGCAGCTCTTCCCGTGGAAAATCTCAAGAGATCCACTTTAAAATAAGTTGATCCAGACGGGATTTAAATTACAGAAGGACCAGCAAGTTTGGCAATAAACAGTAGGTAGGTAATTGCGGCTCTAATTATTCAAAATTACCCACTTGCACCCTCTGGGGTTGGGATTAAAATTGCTGAAGAGCTCAGGAAATGTTAGAATCATCCCACCCCCCACAGAGAAATAAATCCAGTCCAAAAGGGACTTTACTGTCACTGTTATGTTGAACAGAAGCAGACTTAAATAGCAAACACAAGCTAGTGCCCAGAATCAGCTTTAACAGTTTATTGAACCAGAGGTGCAGGAGTGCGGTCGCAGGATGAGATCTTGCAGCGAGTGGAGCCAGGCTGGTGGCAAAACTCCAGGAGGTAGATGCGGGGACGAGACGGAGCTGGATGTGGCTGAATTCCTGGAGCACGGTGTGATTAAGGTTAATCAGATATCACAGCAAAGACTAGCTTTCTAAAGCCACTCACAAAGTCGGCCATTACACTTACAGGGAAGATTGAGCCAGTCTTTTATACTGCATGGGTTGATTGGATGATGAGGGACAAGTGGTGAGGTGATCAGGCAGGTGAGAGGGAGAACCGGAGGCCACACCCAGCAACACACACACACAGACAGACATACACACAAGGGAAGGGTAAAATAACAGGAAACAACTGCCAACTGATGAATGGCCTCTGTAGCCAAAACCAGCTCATCCCCCCGTGCTACAGGCCTCCAGTGTTGTCCAACTATAAATGCATCAATGAGTCAAACTGTTGTACAGTTCTGGCTGGCGTGCTGCTTCATTACCATGAACACGGGCTCTTTAATGTATTTTGAGTCAGTCCGATGTACACCATCCACCTGCAGTCAATAAGATAAGATAATCCTTTTGTAACACCGGTTATTTTCTGTAGCTCTAATTCACAGATGTTCCCTAAATACCTTGGAAGCAGGCTAACACTTTCTAGGCTATTTCACAGCCTAGCAGAGAACCTGCAACTCAGACAGGTGTGAAGATTTTAGAGACATGAAACTGAGAGGAGCTGGAAGTATTTCCAGTGAGAGAAACCTGCTAATTGAGACAGCATAGCTCTGTGTCGGGATCCCTGTCTGCTTCTCCAAACTGGGGGCGCAGCGATCTAAGCACTCTAAGATTTCATGGCAATAGAGTCGAATCGTCTGTTGTTGTATTTTGAGAAACACCATCAAGTCAAAAAAATCATTTTGTGTTATGTCAAGTAAGTATGGTTGTTGGTACGAGCTGCTTAGCTATAAGAAAGTGCGACATGGCTGCTGATTATTATTATTATTTGTAGTGGTATATTGTTATTTTTGTTGGTGTTTAAAGCCCATGGTTGAGTGATAACCTTGAAGGTGGAGGAATGGAATACAACATGCATGACAAAATAAAAATAAAAAAGACACCACAGGACTTTTAATGTTTTTAACATGCTACAATCAGAGGATGAAACAAGGTGGTTGCAATCGCCAACTACACCGCTAGATGTCGCTAAATCCTACTGGTCCTTTTAAAGGAAATGAGGAATGATCAAGAAGGAAAACAAGCAGAGATTATTAAGAACCAATAACTGATTTGAGTTAAACAGAGAATGCATTTAATTTTTCCTTACACCTGGTATGAAGAGTCGAGCATACAGTCGAAAAGAGCACCAGAGAAAAAAAACCCTAGAACCCTACATACTGATGTGGAAACTAAAGTCAGATTCAGCAGCATGGACTGTCCACAGCAGAAAATCTTAGACGTTACTGGAGTGTTATTCTTTATTAATCCCACAGTCCAGTGTTACAACGGCAAAAGGGGGTAGCACAATCGCAGAAGCATCAATTAAAGACAAGATATAATAAATAAGTAAACAGCAACATATAAACAAGAAACAGACTCAACAGCTGAGTACACATACTGCACATAGGAAATATTGATATTGCGCAGTTTGCTATACATCGATATTGCAGTGAATCTGTCAGTTTTGGTGTGTGAGGTCTATTGGGAGCAGTATTGATTGTTAAAGTGTGTCAGCAGCAGGAAGAAAGGACCTGCCATATCTCTCCTGAACACACCGTGGGCGAAGCATAATACCTGCTAGAGAAGAAAATCTTTATTAATCCACTGCTGGAAATAGTCCGGCAACAAAGACACTATTTACTCCCGTTTCAGTAACGTTCGCTTGTTAGTCGACAGTTTCAAGCCGTTTTAGGTACATTACTGAGCCTTATCGTTTGGGTTTTAATAAGCTAAATTAAATGTTTATATTGCACATAACAATAACATCTCACTGATTATTGTGGTCAGCTGTGCTGCCTGTCTTTTATCCTCCTGTACACTGAACTCTCCTAGCTTGCTTCTCATCCTGCCAGTCTGGCTCAAGGACTTCTCTTCTGTCTTTGTTCCCTCTGTTCTCTTTTACTTCAAAGCACATGGACAGTATTGTGCGGGCTTCGGTTTAACTGTTCAAAGAAGAAAACTCAAGTCAAACAGCTGTTTGTTTATTGTGCTCATGTATATTTTAAAATCTGGTTCATTTCACGCCCATAATGAGACACTCTTTTTTTTGTCAAACTTACAAAATATTCTTTAGACGTAACTTTAAAGATAAAAATTCGGAATAATAATACAAATGTATCAGGACCACTTGCAGTGGAAATTGATTGCAAACAAAATCAATGCGAGCTAAATGCAAAACAGAAAATAAAAAGTAGTGTGGAATACTTTCAAACATTCAATCACATTCTAAAGCAGACTAAAATAAGGTGTGAGCTCCTCTCTGTCTCTGCAGATATCTCAGATCTACTCCTAACCAACATAAGAGACCTCTGGTGCTCTCTTAAATCATTCTCAAGTAAGAAATTTGATGAATAGTGTCTATCAATCTGGTAATCATTGATGTTGAACATGGTAAGCCCTTAAACACTCCTCTGAAGCTGAACCCACAGCCCGTATGTTCTGCACCAATCTTCTTCGTCAGAACACCCAATTTGTCCTCCCTCTTTTCTCGAGATAAATTATTCCTTTGATCTCAAACTTCTCAAACTTCTCCACCTCGTACACTCCCGATCTTACACAAAAAAAAAAAGCGCTTTCACATGTGAAGTCAAATACTCCCTCAGAGTGAGGGCTTCACTTAACCTCGTCTGACCACGCTTGTGGTCGCTGTGTGGAATCGGATGAAAAAGTTATAAAGAATTGATTGATCAAGTCAATAAACTGGAGGACGTACTTGCTTTCTTGCAGTCGCTTCATCCGCACCTGTGGCCAGGTGGGTTGAATGAATAGTTTGTTGAATGTTGAGTGGGATGCAAGTGTTCATCAAACCAAACCAATGAACAGCTGCTCAGAGATGCAGATACAAAGCAAAATTAGCTTTAATTTAGAGTTTCCGTGCACCTGACACACGTCCAGGTCCAATATTTCAACTGGTTGCTAACTTTATGTGTTTATTGGTTGGTGCCACCTGCTGTAACAGAGTGGAGACGAGACCAAAACAGTAAAGTTCCATATACGAAGTCTATAAAACCAAAACAATGAGCTGAAAGACACTAAAGTACCAAGCAGAGCTGAGGGGGACTGCAGAGTTGGGTGATGATTCTCTGTCGGTTTGCCACAACCAGCAACACTTTCCACATTACATGTAGCCATTTGACCCATTTTTAATATAAAAACGTTGATCAGTGCAGCTTTAATTCAGGACTTACTGTCGAGTCTACGGCCACCAGCAGCTCCGTGAGGCTGTTATTTGAGCTAAACGCTAACATCGGCATGCTAACATTCTTGCAATGACGATGCCCAATCTTAGTTTAGCATGTTAGAGCACTAAAATTTGCTCATTAGCATACAAACAACAAAGAAAATGTGTAAATGTCATTAGTTTTGTAAAATCAAGACACAGACACATTTCTATAACCTTCTCCTTATTACCTGCATGTTGTTTGGTGTGATTGTGGTGTAAGTCTCTTGTTTTTGCTCAGTGATCAGTGTGGTTTGGAAGGAGTCGCTCCAAGGCGACAGCGGACTGGAGCTGATTTGAGGTGTCGTGTAATTGTGTAAGATTGTGAAGCCGCCTCGTATTGTCTGTGAGAGGAAAAACAATGGTACCAGTATCACAAATCCACGTGTTTGCTGGTGCAAACCCGGAGAACATCCAGTAAATGTGTCGAATGTATGAAAAACTGCCCGCTCTCTTTCTTCCACCACAGGGTCGTGTTCACACACACACACACACACAACACAAGTACACACAAATCTTCCCATGTCTCTCAGTTAGGAGATTGTCTGGCTCTTGCCTATTTCATGGATTAGTTACAGGAGGGGCTTTTTAAATTGTATCTGAGTGAACATTTTCGGAGGGAACCTCTGTATAACCTTGCCGCTTGCACACTGTCTGCCAGACTTAGGCTCATCTTCTCCGTAATAAAGGCAGACACAAAAGAATATCCTTGCTCCTGCCCTGTTCTCTGTGAATGCTGCGTTTCTTTTCTTTGTCCATCACGGAGTCTTTTGGCTGCGCTCTTCAGAAGGCATTTTTCAGCAAAATATCTAATTTGGTATTGTTGGAACTTTTGAATAGGACGGGAAATGTAATGCATAGAGCACTGAGAGGAATAAATTATTAGCCAGGTTTCTTTAATGGAATGCAAACTGAAAAGCAAGTAGCAAATGTCATAAAATGAAAGAAAGTCTAAAAAATGCCTGACAGAAAACGTTGCCTGAGGACGTGATCTGAAGAACTCCAACTTTTATTGCGGTTCTTCACCTTCTTCAACCAAGTGCACGTGGTTAAAAAAACACCCAGAAAAGTTAAGCAGGCCTAATGAATGGGACAAAATGGGTCTCGTGAAAAATGAAGAGTACAGATTCGTTATCCAAGAGCCGTGACAGGCCGTCATTTCCTCTTTTTTAAGGACAAATACGACCCTGAACACACCACACGGGGAATAGCATCCTGCCATCCCTCCCCAGGCCGGAGTACCACGCCCACGGGCACCAGCAGCCAGGCTTCAGAGGGGTCCCATCTCTGGCTCCGGCTATGGCTCCGGCCCTGGTGCTGGTTCCGGTGTTGGCTCTGGCTCTGGTTTCGACTTCCACACCTGATGCTAGTTGGTATGCCAGTATAAGATTGGAGCGGTGGGCCACCTAGGTGGCGTTGTCGGCAACATTTTAACTTAACACAGCCAAGGATGATAGATATGTGTGGTCCGATGTTGTTGTCTGACTCTGTAGAGGCCTCTATGTTATGTACCTATCTGTGTCGAGGGAGTGAGACAGCCCTACCCTCTGACCTCACTTTCCATGGTAATGATAAAGATGCCGGTGCTCTGTATCTCTAGGAGAAAAGTCAGTAACAACCTTTAGAAGATTTAACACTGTTCACCGCAATATGTGGACAGACCAACCAACCAACACTGCCATTCACAGAAACACAGGCATGACTAAAAAGTAAGACAGGAAAAGAAACTTGCTAATGCCTGCTTACTCAGTTATTACAGTTTGGTTGCCCTTTAGCGAGGCATTTTATTCCCACCTGGCCAATAGGGTTCAAATTAACATCACTTTCATTTAAAAACAGTAAAAGCAGCAAGGTTTGAGTATCTGAAATTAACCACATGGCTAAATAAAACTGCTTTTTCATGTGTAATGATGCAATGCACAAAATGCAGCCTTTTTCTCCATCCTTTTACATTTAGGGAATCAAAACTCTGGTTCTTTAACGTACATCAAAGGGATTCTTGTTGACAGAGTCCTGGTAACATTAAAAATAGATGTCCCTTTACCTTTAATGAACAAGTACAAGCCTCAGGACGTTTTTTTAAAAGTCTCACTTCAAAGTTTGCGGCCCCGTTATGAAAAAGAAACCTCCGAAGCTCCTCCTGTCCTGCAGGACTTCTCATCAATTCACTTTTCATGACCCAATCACACATGCCAAAGTGGAATACATCAAGGGGAATTAGATTATGGTGCCCGCTGCTGTTTGTTAATGAGGTATCACTTTGTGAGAAATCAACTTGAAGGTTTATTTATTGTTAACGTTTCACCCTGGAGTGCCAATTAAGCGGCTTCTGGGACCTTCCTGAATGCCAGTAATTAACAGCCATGGTGATGTGGGTTTTGGTCAAAGTTAAGAAGAGCAAACGTGTAAACAGAAATGTTCTAGTTTACAGACTTAGCAGACAGATTTTCATTTAAAAAAAATACACCCATGAAATAAGAATAAACAGACGTGCAACACAAACACTAAACACCAAAAAAAAATGAAGGTAAAAGGTTTGATTTTGTGTACAGGTGCTGAGTTATAAACACAGTCGGACTGAGTGGGCCTCCTCTGACTTTAATGCAATATATAAATCATTATAACTTCTAATTTCTTATCATATATTGCTGATCACTGTGTAATACTACAGGCACCGAGTTGTGCATACAATAGGACTGAATGGGCTTCACGGCCAGCTGCAGATTGTTCACTACCATTAATCATTTCAACTCAGCCTCAACTTTTTTTTTGTAATTAAACTTGAATTAATGCAACATAAAATAATATTCATACTGTAAACTGTACATGCCATTGAGAATATGGACAGCTGATCAGTGTGTGTGAGTTTTTACAGTGGCTGAGAGATGCTGTAAATGTTCAGCGTCAGTTATAAGGACTGTTATGTTTTTGTTAAGTTAAACTGAGCCTTTTATATCTACCTCTTTCCTGCGTCTGCCATGTTGCACCACTATGTTTCTACATTAGCCCAAACAAACTAGATACGGATCCAGATATGGAGTTTCATGTTTTTTGTGTTGCCGCTTGCCAGTAATAAAAATCATGGCCGGCAACAAAGAATTAAGCACAGTTTGACTTGGTGGGATTGAAGCTGTGAGAGACAAACATTTCTTTAAAGTTCCATGTTGGCTATCAGTTATGAAGGAGCACCCACAGCCTACTTAGCATAGTGCCTACAAAAAATATTATTATTATTAGTCTATTATACATTTATGCTCTGGATACACAAATGATTCATTATATATTATAAAATCAAGTCATTTGAAAGCTCAAAGCAGGCTTCGATACACGATTGATGACCATATCGCAGAACACACTTTTAGACGTACTCTCCATGTTTACTGAACTCTTTTGGTCTCGCTCTGTTTCTAAGCTTTGTCCGCATCCTGCACCGAATGATTACAGGAGCTTGTGAAAATCTGCTTAGACTCAAAGCTCTGCAGGACTAGCGAATGGATGAGATGCTTAAAAGTGAGACAGGCCAGGTTTTCTTTTTTTTTTTATCATTTATTATTATTTAAATGTGCTTCAGCTTTCAGAAATGACAGAGAATAACACCTGTGAACAGCCACACATACAAAATAAATCCTCTATTCAAAACTGTTGTAGCTCACTACAATATGTTTTTCGGTTCTGCTAAATGTGGGTACTCTGCCAGTGAAAGCAGCTGACCCTCCCCGCTCTCCACATTTTTGTGCTATACAGTCCCAGGCTGCTGTATCCATGCCAGCGCTTTATCGCTTAGACTTTCTCCAGGGCCATTTCTTTTTCCCTGGCAGCCCTCTGATGGAGCACGAGCTCATTCTTCAATTCTCTGTGAAAACAACAGCAGAGGATGCAGTCTCTTTTTTTAAAACCGACTCCTATTTACCTGAGATGACACCGGCCGACAATTCAGCTGCCAGCTTGTCTTGGCGGCTTGTTCTCCAGCAGTCTGGGCTGCCCGTTAAGCCGAACACCAGGCTAGGTGTTTAACAAGCTAACACTTTGCAGATGGACTTGGCTACACAGCAGTCTTGCAATGCATTGGTGCTTTCAGTCGAATACAGTAGTTTTAGAAACTAAAGAAACCATATTCAGGAACTAAACCCATGAACCAAAAATAAACCAAACCTTCATGTGCATTGCTGTTTGTGCTTCCTTTCCATCTGTAGATGAGGCAAATTACCAGTGACAGAGATTTGTTTGAAGAGCAGTCACGTTCTCTCTTTGTCATTTACTGATTTAATGTTTGAACGGAGTGATAGAAAGTGATAAAGGCAAGATGTTAATCTCCAGAGAAACAATAATGTGCCATGTGTTCTCTGGTTATTTTTCCATTTTAGAGCATTAACCATGTTGAGGTTAGTTTCTCTTCCTCATTGTTTGGACTCTCTAATACACACACATCACAACAAATGACGGCAAAGCACCAAAGAAGAACACGTTTAATGATTTACCTTCCTTTTTTTTTTTGCAAAAATATAATTCACTGACATGGTGCAAAGATATAGAGCAACTTCAACTTCAAAAATCCAATTCTTATCATCAAAGTAAAGACTGATAACTGCAAAGGAGGTGTTGGACTGGCCTAGTCGATCACGATTTAAACCCAATATTTGTAGAAAGAACCGAAGTTCAAAGTTCAACAGCAGGTCCCCAGAATACTCAAGACTTAAAGACTGTCTGTGGATGAATCTCACCTGAACACTGAGGGAGATTAGTTTCTTTGTACAGGAAACGTCTTGAAGCTGTCATTGCAAATAAAGGTTTTTCCACCAACAGTATTTCCTTCTGAAAAGTTGTTTGGTAGAAGTATAAAGTAACATAAAAGGAAAATACTTAAGTAAAGTACAAGCTCCACCTTTAAAAACGTCAATAAACGTTCCCATTCCTAGTCCTGATACCTCATACGTCATACAGCACTGTAGACACTTCCCTGAGAGGCCATCGGAAAGAACTAACCCCAGCAGGGGCGTTTTCCGTGCCCAGTTAATAACTTTAGACCCTGGTTCCTATGCTTAAAATGCAGGTAAAGCGCCAAAGTTCCTTAAAGATTCCTGGATACCTGAAAAGGTTCCTGCAGTAGAGCTTTATTTGTCCTGTTGGTTGACTAGCTGAGTGCCTATTTTCACTTCAGTGAAGGATACACAGCGGCTCAGCCTGATCAGGATTCATGTCACACATCTCAGGGATGCGTAATCGTTCAGCTGTGGACCCAGCAGGTCAGGGTCTGACTCGAGAGTCCTTTCATGGTCGCTAACCTCAGCAGGGACATTGCATTTCAGCAGAATGAGGATCAGTTGAAGACGCATTACAGAGGTGGCCATAGCATCGGGCTGGCGATGGTGATCTTTGACTGTTCTGCCTCAGCAGCCACTTGGGTGAAATTTATATCAATCAGGAGCAGTGACTTCTCCATGCTCTTCTTTCTGTACATTTGAATGTGTTTATGTTGCTGCAGCTGAATGGATTTTGAATGAATCCTTCACATGCTGATGTCATTATTCCCCCTGTCTGCTGGTCTGTGGCGAACCAAAGCATAAAGCTCTCAGCTAACAAACAGGTCGCTCTGACACCAACACACACGCTGCAGCAGATGACTAGTTAGATTCTCGAAATTTACCCAAATTTCCAGTCATCTTGGTTGGGGGTCATGAGGAAACTGCTACACCGTCAACCTCAGCATCCCATCTGTTGATCTCTAGAATAGGTTTTCTCAGTCTGAGGGTGAAATAAAATAAATAACATGCTTACAGTCTCTCATTCCATACTTCTTGCCATATAATATATCTTAGCGACGTCAAACCAAAAGACAACAACAGAAAAATGCTATTTTCATACGTGTTAACATGCCCAGCTCCCTTATTAATAAGCAATAATCTTTTGGGCTTAAAACAAACATACCGATTGTTGAGTAAAGGTGCAGTTACTTCAATAAATCTAAAAACAGCAATTAAAGTCAAAATTGGATTAGTTGTTGGTTTATCTGCGAGAAAACTAATAGTCTTCCTGTGTGAGCTTGGTAGTGTTTTATGTGTTATATTACAGCCGCGGGCAGACCAAGCGTGGGCTTACAAATGCTAACCTAATTATTTTGATGGTCCCACCTTAAAGGTTGAAAAAACAACAACAACACTAGTCTAGAAGGTCTATCCAATCCACACAATCCTGGCTTAAATGAAGGCCCCGCCTAATTCAATTAAATATTATTCATAGAGCCCCAAATCATAACAGAGGGCACTTTTCAGGATTTGTCTCCCAGACTCATCAGGAGGATCATTTTCTCACATATTTGTCCGCCATCTGTCACACACAATATTTCAGGTCAGATAATTAACAGTATAGCGGTGTATGTCTTTTAGAATAAGTAATTATTACAGATGAAAAAAGGAAAGGTAAATACTTGATTGGCACCGATGGGACTGTAGGTTTCTGTGTTTTCGCTGGATTTTCAGTGCCCATGAGGGTCTGGTAACCTGTGTCTGTGTGTACTAAAACACTGAGGATGTGCACCGTTTGAATTTGTGGATGCTTTGATAAGCTTTGAGACACACTGGGGAGCCACTCTTCCCTCTGTCCCTCAGCCTGGCAGTAATCGCTGATTAGAAGCTCAACTCATCTCGCCGCGTTTGAAAGTTTTTTTTTTCTCCAGATCCAGAAAAATGTGCCTCATCTGATGCGTCACAAAGCCACTGGCTGATGCACGGCCACTTTTTCTGCAGGAGACACAGTCTGTGTGTTTGTGAATATATTATTGTTTCTGTCACGAGTATAGAACGGACTTCAGTCTGACAGGGTCCTCGGCAGATGCTTGGGGTCCTGTAGAAGCCTCCTGCATAGGAACTGATTTATAGTTCAACGTAGGATTTAATGATTGTCATAGCAGCACTAAATGATTGTGTCATAAATTATCTTTTCTGTAATGAAATTAAACCTATTTCAGTTCTTTCACCATCTGTGTTATGGAGTGTTAGTAGGAAGGAACGCCTTGTCTCCTTAAAGGGAAGGAATCCATCAGTAACAGAGGGAGTACTTGCAAAAAAAATTAATGAACACATTTTTCCAACTGAGACTTTTCCAATTTAACGGGTACGGACTGTGTCTTGCCACTGTTTAATTATGTTTAACAGCCTTAAGCAGTGTGGGTGGTGACTGACTGATATATGTCTCGACCTCGGGGCTTACCATAGCTGTATACGCTTGCTGCTCAGTACTACAAATCCATATCCTCAACTTGATTGCATGGTTAGTGGTTTGGTCTAATCAAAGTCTCAAAAGATAAGACTATATGAACCATAAGATTAAGATTAGACAACCACTACCATTCACAGAAACTGTTGTGCATATTCAGCAGTAACAGGAAGTCTATCTCGCTCTCTCAACATCCTCTTAACACATGTGAATAGGTGATTTCTACAAGCTTATCTCACCAGCTGTATGGTGATACAAACTCGAGTGCACTGTAAGTACCTGGGGGGGGTATGCACTTCATTCACACATACTTCAGCTCGGAACCAAAAAGGACAAAACACTCTTCTTCTTGCAGCAATGTGTTGGACCTCACCTTTTTTATTTATAGTAATAGCAACATGAATACTGCATGTGTTTTTGTGACTAGGAAGTTGCTTCCATGTCCATATAATAAAAAAAAAGTCAAATGAAACAGTCCTCTGTGGTCTGTTCTGATTCTTCAAACATTCAAAGATTTTAGATCCTACCAAAATAACATCTTGATTTAAATGAGAAAATAGTTGTACCATCCTAAGACCACAGAGGCCATGAAGCCTCACTGAATCGTGCCACAACCCTGATTCTCATTTCCTAGCTTGCTCACTAACGACTTGCACTAACCGCAACACAACCACAAGGGCATTAATCTCCATTCGACCCTCGTGCTCGACTCCATTTCATCCACCGCTCGACTGTTCTCATCTCCCTGACTCTCATTCTCTCCTTACCCCACCTCACCTGCCGTTTCAGTAAACTAATCTGCAAACATGAATTGCATCGTCTCTGTTACATCGGTTACAATAAAATAATAAAAGTACCTTATGTAACACATTGCAACTGAGCACAACCGGACACCATTGACACTGACTCACTGAGCAACCTCTTGACTCTGAGGTGTGTTGGGTGAAGGAATAATGGATGGGAGGTCGGCGTCCTTGTCTGTGCTTCCACTTATTGTCTGGATAGAGACAGAATATGTGCCGGGCAGTCGTACAGTTGGCTTGGTCAGCACTCAAGTTATGGTGGCACAGTTTAGCACAGAAAAATGCATTTCATACCCTCGTTATATTTCATGACAGTAGTCAAAAGCATGTTCATAAAGAGGGCATATTGATATGAATTCTCTGCTCAGTTACTCCCCTACCAGCAGCATTTAGCTACTGAGCGAAACTGCCTTAGAGCTAATAAACCTACACTACTGAACAGCAAATGAAATCAAATACAAAGTTCCCTCTCAGGTTTAATTAGGAAGTGTTAACGTCTACATCAAGTGGCAATATTAAAATAGTAGCCCCTTTTTATACACATCTAAAAAAGACCATGCCACAATATGCCTAGTGGCTGCATTGCATTCTGGTCCATTGAGAACACAGAGGAATCTGACTTCTCTCTCCCTAGTGGATGTCGTGAATCCCCCTTAAAATCCTATAAAAATCCTCCATTTACACACAGCACATCTACATGCCTCTGATATAAAAACGGGATTAACTATTTTATTTTTTTGCGCACTGTAACAGGTTACAATAACACAGATAATACAGATGTGTTGCATATGGGATTTCTAGCCATGACTAATTTGCCATCCCTGTCCCCTGTTTAGGCTTTTCTACTATGTTAAATCCTTTGAGAGTATTAGCAGACCTGCTGGGTACCCCACAAGAGGGCAACTAAGACCAGGACTGTGGAGATAAACCAGTGATTGCTCAGCTTACATTTAGCCCATGACCCTGTGGTCAGCAATCCCAAGAGATCTGAGGCACTCTGATGAAATCCTTTATCAACGCGTGAGAAACCACTGTGTTTGGACTCAGGAGGCTCTTTACAAGGGCAACTTCAAGACACTGGTTCCTGATGCTTTATTAAAGGACTTGTAACTCACATCAGAGTCTAAGAACTCTCAGAGTTGCTGTCCACAGACCCTAAAGGAAGATGAGTGATCAGTGTTTTATGTCTTATTTGCCACATCTTGAATAGCACCTGGTTATGTGGAGGTTATCCTCCACTTTTTAAGACCCACTGTAGTGCTCTTCAATGTTTTTAGCCTTGCGAGTGGTTTTTAGTATGTTAGATAGTCAATCACTTAGCCGCTATGAAGCCGCTTAACTCTAGCCTAAAGACTAGAAACAAGGGGGTAACAGCTAGCATGCATCTGCCTACCAGCACCTCTGAAATCTCTGTAATAACAACATACCAATAATACGATATCTCATTTGGTCATATTTAATCTAAACAAGACCGAAGCATAAAAACAACATATGGTTTTATGAGCTTTGAGTCTGTCGCTTGGCCAGGACCACTACTAACTTTCATGTAGTCTCCTCACAGAAAGTAATCTGACTATCACATCAACAGGAATAACTGACCTCGGTCCGAGGTGTGTATTCTCTAACCGCCTCGTGTCACTTGAATGGGATTTAATGAAAGTAAACACAGTGGATGGCTGCACATAATGGCACTTCTCAAATCAGAGGCTGCAGATTTATCACCGTATCTGTTGTTGCGCCACCATGAAAATACAGCCCATAGTCTTGTTCTCTTTTTAAGGAGCAGGACTGACGATCCTTTTGTTGTCACCTAATTAGATCATGAATTAGTTGTTCTATCCTTAACTCTATTTGCTATTCTACAGGCAAATCGAAAATTAAACTGTAGATCTTTCAATATTAGACCATAAAGACCACACTTCGGAGCGCTTTTAACTGTACACACAGCGCCCATTGCGGTTCCCGTGTTACTTAGAGTGCTTTAATTTCAGAAGCATTAACAAACAACACCTGCTCTAAACGCCGGCAATACATTTTGACCCAGCTCTCCGCAGCCAGTGAGCTGTGTGGTCCGAATGGCTCATTGGCTTTATGATGATTACATTTTCTGAGATAACCTTTTTCTTTTTTCTTGCTTTCCACAGATGTCTGTAATTTAGGGGGCAGTTTGTTCACAACCGCTCATTTCTGTGAATAGACAAGACCCTTTGGTATCCAGAAGAAATCAGTGGTGGGCGTGTGTGAAGGACATCTTCTCTCATCATCGCCTCATTTTGTAGGTTAGGACAATATAACAGTACAGTGCATAAATACATACATTGCATGTTGAATTTGATTTGATCTCCTGTTTATATTCAACACTATTTGTTTCCTCTAAATATCTGATTTGCTGTGCTTCTCTCTTTCACCGTCTTCTCCCAGCGAGCTAAAAATGGTGTAAGTTGCTTCCTAATGACCTATCCTCTCATGAATATTTTATGCAATGTTCTCATTCACATTTGAAAAGAGGCTAATTCACAGCATAAATATTTGATACGGACCTTTTATATCCCCACCTCCCACATTTCAATTAACTACAAAATGTATCTCTGGGCTCACAGTTTACAGCTGCGCTAGCTGCCATGGAAACTATTCCCCTCATTACCTTTGTGTTTGTTATGCTATCATAAAAACAAGCAACACAAAGCATTAGTAAGATTGTATTTCCCATTGATTAACCTTTGAGAGCCTCTTCAAGTCATTTCTCGTTGACCATGTTAAGCACACTTCACAGGCCACGAGCGAGACGGTTCATTTTCTAATGATTCTGTAACAAGCAGTTGTAGCTTTATACATCGCGAGGCGTCTTCACATTGTACAGTACCGCCTCGGTTTCACTGTAAGACCAAAGGCGCAGGAGGCCACAGCATCTCATCAATCAAACTGGGAGTAATCAGACACAGATTGCTGCAAATCACCCAGGAGGATGGGAATCAATGTAAAGCAAAATTAACCCAGGGACAAAATTGACAAAGATGAAACAACTGGTACAAAATTGGATATGAATTCCAATTATGATAAATACCGTCGCTCGAGGCGTAGGGCCTTGTTTGTTGGCACTGGATTCTTTGAAGGACGTCGAGTGGAAATCTTCGGAGTGCTCTCCTGGCCAATAATAAAAAGTATCCATGTTCACCTTGTAAACTGGATCCTAGTTTTGATTCTCAGAGCGCCTTGTAAGACCCAGCAGGTACTATGATAGTGCAGCAGGCCGTACTGCGTACTGTAGCATGCAAAAACAGAGGGAAGCACTCATGTGCTTCATGTGGACATCTTTCAGCACCTGTCATTCACGAAGCAAGACCGTTCAAGCACAAGTGCATCCACAAAGGACCAATATGAAGCGTGTGGAGCAAACATGTGCACATATGCAATCTGTGGATGTGTTGACATTGACATGCCAACAATAAATGTTAAACTTCTCTGACCTTAGCTCCAGCAGGTATGCTAGTATCTTTAATAAAAACGAATTAGTGATGAATCACGCATTAATTAAGTGATTATACATCAATATTAACCTAATTTTAAATGATACTACGATACAAAAAAAAAATAGAAATGCATGGCAAAAATAGCATATTGTCAATATTTTATAGACCCTCCAAAATTTCACAAATCATCTTTTCAGAGGAGCTCATTATTATGAAGAGGAGTCGGCTCCCTCTGGCTCAGTTTGCACCCTGACCATCACCCCTACTGGAGTCAGACTGGTTAGTACTGTTTCATGGATGCATTGCTGAGCAGGACTACCGGGCACAGGCCCAGGGGCCCTGGACATTTTCACAAGATTTCATCTCATTAATTTTGTTGGAAGGTTACAAATAAAATAAAAAAAAACCAACAAAGACACTAAAGCAATCACAATAGGATGTTACAAAGTGACAAAAACGGACCACAGAGAGACTCAGAACAACCACAAATGGATGCAAAATGACCACGATGACACATTTTCTCATGTATGCAGATACACTTTTCATTTTACTGTAACTTCTGGTTTTGCAAACTTGACGGTCAAAAAAACAACAGCATGGGTCGATCGTTTATATATATTCATATGTTCATATTCAGTATTTTCATATTAACAATAGAAAATGATGTGCAATGTGAAAGATGTTGTTTGAAGTGACGACAAACAAACGTCCATTTCTCACAGTCCCATTGGCTTTTTAGTGTTTTAGCTTTCTGTTCACTTTAGCGTTGTTGAGTTCAAAGTTTTTTGGGCTGACAACTCCACCTACGGTCCACGTCTTTGCCCATTTTTAGAATAGCTGGGAGCTCGGAGGCAGGACTGCCAAGATAGCGGCAGCCAAAGCCACCACATCATCATGGACATCATGGATACGACATCAAGGTTTACACTTCACGTCTATGGTTGCGCCTAATTCTGATCAAACTTCAAGAACAGAGGTGAGAGATATTTTTTGGCACATTTTGAAGAGTAGTTTTCAGATTTTAAGCAACGACAAACAATCTGTTTTGTGATGAACAATTCACACACTATGTTTCTGTGTAAAGTCCTTTAATTCTCAGTATTTAGACCATCTTGGAACGCAGATTTTCCCAGAATATTCTCTCATTATTTACATGACACAATCACAGTTTCTGACATCTTTTAAAAAGTCTGTCAAAAATCAGCATAACCCTAACATACAGTGTGTCAGATTTTTCCAAAGAACGAACAGGAGGCCTTGACAGGCATCTAAAGCCTGAATAGAACCGAGCCATCCTCTCTATCTGTGACAAGCCACTGAACCCCGACCAGTTTAACTGATCCTTTCTAGAGCCGAGTTCTGCTGTGCTCTTATCTGAAGGAGTGTGTTGATGTGACTGTGTCATGATAATGAAGTTAGGGCCACAGAAGCCTGTCTCAGTGACTGAGTGATCGCCTGAGGGCTTCTGCCACCACCCTCATTCATCACAGCGATGATAGTTTTCTCTTTCTCCCTCTTTTCCCCCCTCAGTCTCTGGTTCCCTGTCTCTCCATCTGTCTCTCTCATTTCCCATTCCCAGTCGCTGCATTTGCATTTGTACCCTTTCAGCTGTTCATTAACACTTGATGAATGCTGCTGTGTAAAAAGGTTTCCTTAAAGTCATTTAGTTTGTGAGTCATGAATATTTCCTGCAACCCTTTCTCAAACTCACACCACACCCATCACGCTTTCTTTGGCTGCGGCTGCAACACAGCTCCTCATGCAGGTCATCTGTCAGACACTCCTTATTATCTGTTACCTCTGTAGATGTGACATCCAGGCACCAGCACCTCCTTTCACCCCCGAGCAACCTGAAACCTTTGAATAAGGGCAGACCCGGGAGACTAGTGTGGACTGACATCACATCACCATAATGTCTCTCTCTCTATCTTCCTGTCTCTTTCACCCCCCACACACACAGCAGAGGGGTGGGATGGCCCGATCCCCCAGAATATGATTGGAGAGCTCACTTTTTTAAGCAAATGCAATGATCTATTTGCTTTATGGTGTCACAGCTGCCTCCGACACTCCTCCTATACACGTTTTCTAGGTGTATTTATGTGTATGCTGAACTTGGTTGCAGATGGTAAGGCGTGGCCACCCTCGTCACCCCTTCCTGAAGAGCTGGAGGATTCCTGATTGGAGCAGCACCCTGTCTGGGCCTCCAATCTGCACGATGCAACTTGGGGACTACCTTACTTCATTTTGGCTGGATGTTCTCACAGCTTGCCAACATGCCTCATCTGATTTAAAATAATGAGTTAATGACCACATTAAACCTCCACATGGGTCTCAAAACCAAACATCGGTCTGATACGATATTACCAACTAAAGCAGGGCAGACTGATGTTGGACGATTATATTATATATATCATATGTATCAAATGCAACCATCTACTGCTTTGAGTCAAAGTCAGTGAAGTTTAAGATATTGTGCCAATGGTGATGGAAGGAATAGCATGCATCTCTAGCATCTTTATTCAAGTGAATTAGTGATGAATCATGCATTAATCATACATCATTAATAGCTTAATTTGAAGGATCTAAAATGACAAAAACTCATGTCTTATTAAGAGAAACAGAGCTCCCCTGTATTTTGCACCGTGGCTACCGCTAATAGACTTAGTGAGTGATAGGCAGTTGGCTGGTTAGTACTGTTTCATGTTTACTGGGCACACACACACAGGCATTTTCACAACATTTCATTTCATTCATTTTGTTGGAAAGTTAAAATAAACCAACAAAGATATCAAAAAGACAACAACCACAAAGTGATGCATGAAGAGACACAAAACATCTAAAAAAAGACCAAAAGGAGACTCAGAACGAGCAGAAAGAGATGCAAAATAACTTCACTGAGACAAAAAAAGACTACATAAACACAAAACCAGACAGACTCCGTCAGTCTGGCTGTCTTGCTCCTATGTGGGAAGGGTGCAGGCCCTTTCTTACATGTCTGGCTTTAGGCTATTCAGACTCACAAGCAGACATTTATTGATTGATTTATTACTGCCAAGAACAAGAAGGATTTAAATGTGAGTCTGACCACATTTTTACGTTTTTTTTTATTTTGACTAATTTTTACAAATGTGCCCTCAATCTTCAAAACTGTGCCCCAGTTTGCCCCCAAGTGAAACATTTCTAGACCCAGCAATGCCCACACATCATGTCTGGTCACTGGTTCTGCCTTTTCCCTTTTTCAATCACTTTCACTGTCATTTCTTTCCCTCTCCCTCACTTTTCTTTTGCGTCTTACTGCTCTTTCCCCTCATATAGCCTGATTTTGCACTTTGCAGCTGCCATTAGTCCAAAGTACTGTCTCTCATGCATTAACCATTGGCCCATATTGGCTCCCATTCCAGATCTGCCAGCTCTCATAGAGGAGGAGGTGTTGGAAGACAGACTGAGTGCAGGGGCCTGATGCTTTTACAACAGCCACAAGAAGAAGGCGAGCCGTCTTGTGCTTATTAACGTCCCGTTCCGTCATACTTTCAAAAGTTAGCGCTTTACAATGGGAGGTTTCATATTAGCGGCGTCAGAGGAACAAGATGAAACGCACACTTTCATGAGCCTAACGATTCGTATGCTAATTGTGATTGGTTGATCTGCTGCGCCGCTGCCAGATGGAATGCCGATTGAGGGACAGAGGCTTTTTTGATGATGGGAACTTGAATGTTAAGACGTAATCACATCGAGGACGACCTTTACCATCCTT
Source organism: Miichthys miiuy (assembly GCA_036365135.1). Classification (NCBI taxonomy): domain Eukaryota; kingdom Metazoa; phylum Chordata; class Actinopteri; family Sciaenidae; genus Miichthys; species Miichthys miiuy. Next base: position 3,126,491 of record CM071609.1, read on the forward strand.
CTGCACCTGTTGGCTCATTAATTGGCAAACTGTTTTGATGTTTCACTTTGTGTAAATAATTCAAATCTTTATACGAGTCATATCTACTTGCACTGTCAGTATATTAGCAGATAGAGGCAAATGTTACCTTGCTGCAGTCTTATCTGCTGTATTGGGGGTTTATCACGTCGCTTTAGCTGTCAGAAAGATTCATCTTCTAAAATATCTGTGAATATCTACCAGAGTATATTTTCCAAGGCAAGGCCAACTCCATGGCATTAAAATTGAACTTAACTTTTAATGTTACCTCAGTAAAAAGAAAATTTTGGACTGAAATTAATCAAGGTTAATCCTGAAGGGAAAATTTGTGAAATAAGGATTCAGGTCTTTGTTTTTGTTTTTTAGTTTTCTGCGCTCTTTGTCACATTTGCAGCAGGTATCAATTAGCCCTAATAACACTTGTTATGAAATTAAGTCAGCCAGGTGAGTGCCTATATTTGACCTAAATGACGCATTGTAATCACTCTGTGTTTGTGCCCAATTTGTGCAGATCTATAAGCTTTCAATAACAGTTGTTTCAAACAGAGAAAAACAGGATTTATAACAGCTTGTCTGTCAAACTTTGGATTTCTCTATATGTTCAAGCAGTGTGCAAAGGGCTCTAATTAGAGCTAATTGTGTCTTAGCTTTTTCCAGAAATCAAAAACATCATTAAAAGTTTATCTGTCTGCTTATGAGGCAAGAGACGCATTGTTAGCTAGCTACAATATTTTAAAAAAAAAAAAACCTTTTAAGGGCTGGAACATCAACTTTTTGTTTACTTCTTAAAGCAGCTGTAATAGATCTATTGAATCTAATGAATGACTGAGAAAACAATGTGACAGGTGAAAGTGGTCACTCTTTGGTGACGAAACTACAGAGAATTATTATCTGAAGCTCTCCTCAGCTACAAATATTTAACAGCTAAAGAGCCCAAAAAAGTTTCCCCCAAGGGCTAAAGGACTGTGAGTATTGGAAAGTCATGCAAAGGATGTTGCTTTGTAACTTCTGCATGTGAAAATAAGACACTATTTGCATTATGTTTGCCATATCAATGTTAAATGTAACCATATATCAATGTTGTGTTTACAACCCGACCCCAAGTGGTAAAAAAATAAACTTATAATGAACACTATAATAGATTTAACACATTTATAATTATTTAATGGAACTTACAAAAATCATTAAAATCCCTATGAGAAACGCCACACTCCACATGTTTCCATAATATTTTTAAGTAGTATGAAAACCAGTAAAACTGCGTAATTAAAGGCCAACTGTACAAGTTTACTCCTTTCAGAGATTCATACTTTCATATTTTCCATTTTGTCATTTCTATAGACTTCTACAATAATCTTCTCCAACAGGTTGTTTGTCAACAGGCTTCATTAAAAGTTCTAAAAAATATCAGGAAAACTCATTTCTGAGGCAAATTATTCAGGAAATCATTTTCTCAAATTTCATCCAAATCACGAGTTTTGCACAAACTTCTTGCATTATTGCGTTCACTATTTTGGTTAATTGTCAGTATTGGTATGCATTGATTCTAACATGAAATATGCATTGGATAGTCAGGGGTCGCACTTTACTCAATAATAGAAAAAAGATTGGTTGGGAAGAACTTTCCTAAAAGGACAAACTGGACGAGCACACAGAATAGAGTCATTCAGTGGAAAATAAATCGGGCTTTCCTGCAGTGTAGGCGTTGTGTAGTTAGAGGATTTTCTGGTGTGACTGCCTCGGTTAGTGTGTTGGATTAAGCACAGTGAGCTCTGGAAGACCCTGAAAACATCTGCAGCGATTGTAACTGAGGACGACAGCTTTGTTCTGCTTTGAATTCCTGCTTCATTAAAACGTTTTTTTTAAACCAGGTTGCAGAAACATTGTAGATCCATTACTGCATCTATTTGGTGCGTGGAAGAGACGGGGGATGTGGAATGATGTCTCTATTTTGAGCTCTTGGTGCACTGCCTTCCTCACAAGGAGAATGTTTGTTTTCTTTTTGCTACTAAAACAGTCTCTTTGAATCCCCGGAGGACTCGGAGGCCTCCACTCTTCCAGCCTTGATACTGATGCAATCTGATGTTCACATCTGTGTATCTGTAAGGCTTTTTTTTTCCTCTCTGGCTGGTTTCTCCAAGCACAATATATACTTCACTTTCCCTGCTGGAAATGTAATATAATTGGCCTGCACACAGTTATGGTTGCATCTTTTTGCCTATAACCAATCAGGCGTCATTAGTCTAGGCTAGTGAGAGTTTTCCCCATGTCAGCGTTTCTCATTACAAGCTGCTCTTGTTTTCTATCCTACGGTTATTTAGAGGATCAAGAGTCTATCTCGCCATGAAATGCAACACAGAATTGAAGAAGCTGACCAGCACAGATGCACATTATCTAAGTCAGAATCGCTATTAACCCACTGGCAAATGGAGAAACAGCAAGAGTTCGCCGAGGTTTAGATGCCATGTTGAGTATCACATTTGTCCGCTAGTAGGGGTGTAACACGAAGTTATTATCTATGGCTCCATGAGACTGTACAGGCAGAAGAATTTATAAATATATACAAAATAACTACATATTTAATTTTCTATTTGTTTTTAAATTTATACACAATTCTGTAATATTAAAAACTGCACTGCATCTGTAAATCAGCAACCGACCTGTTATTTGAAGTATTCTGCCGATAGTTGCAATAAAATTTGTTATTTTTTCTTTTTCTGTAAAGAAAAATAACTATAATTTTTATACAGTATATTTTCTGCTTTCTTTATTTACATTCATGTGTATCGTCACGTGATTTAAGGTGTTTGATCGTAATTTCCAGGTATTTAGTCATAAAACAACGTAAGTACTGTACCAGATTTTGACCTGATGATCACAAAAGTAACCATGGTACTTACCGGCTGGTGTGGCTTTGGAGATTTAGGGTATCACTAAAGTCATCGGGATTCATCATCTGGGGAACATGAATGACAATATTTCATGGCAACCCATCAAACATCATTGAGCTATACTGTATATTATGTAATAATGTAATACTGTATCATGTTTCTTTAGAGTAGGTTGTGCATGCAATGAGAGGCGGTCCTGACAATGAAAAAGGAAAATGACTGACCGCCTTGATCATTCGGAAAGGCTAACTTTTTATTCATATGTTTATATATGTTTTTTATTACTCTCGTGTTACACCAGGAGCTCATGGAAATACATTTCACTGTATAATTGTACTGTATGTGACACATTCATTGAATTAAGCTTTTCAGTTTGCACCAGTGGTGCAGGGTGCCAGGCTTCATTGAATCATCAGGTAAAAGGAAGATCAGCTAAGCTTGCACTGCCTGAATGTCTGAATATTGGATTGAAAACTATCCACGGCTCTGTGTTTTTGGCCTACAACCAAATTATTCACATTTTGGCAAATCTGCCACACGAATAGACATGCTGCTGCTTTATAGCCAGCAGTTTGGCACTGTATGAACAGAAATTACCTGGGTTACTCTTGATAGTGAAGAAAAAGTCTGAATCTGATTCTTTTTTCTGATTTATGGACATTTATTCCCCATGGACACCAGATTTCCTCGTATCACTGCACAGAGATCTACTGATTGTAGCGAGATTCTCAGGATGTCTTTGTTCAGATAAGATTGGACTCAGACTAAGAAGACGTGTCGTTTGTGGGAAACTGTGTCAAGGGGAATGCCATTCATATCCTAATAATGTCTACCTCTTTGGCCTTTATTAAACCCTAAACACTGTATTCCTGTATTTGATGGGGAACATATCCATTCCCTGGAATGTACTGTATATAATCTTTTCATTGCAGGCTGAAGACTATCTACAGGGTGGAAGTCAAGCAAACATTCTGGATGTGTTTCCAGTCTATTGGAGGGCAAACACACAGTCATGCAGACAGACAGCCGACAGCTGAGGAAGATAATTCAACTGTTTGCCGCCTGAACATCAAAGACGAGGAAAAAGGCAAAGAGAAGGGAACAAAATGGTGAGCTGGAATGAGCAGATGTCTGTTTTTATTCCCGACGGCTGCAGCTTCTGTGTTTTAATGACGTCACAAAAACACTGAAGTCATTCAAATGGTGCATTAGTCCTACTTTGGGGGGATGTATGGTAAAACTAGTCATGGTCATGGGAGTTAGAAGTCTATATGTTCATTTCCTGATATTATTTTATGCTTTTGATTTCTAAATTGTATCAGGAAAACATGTTACATGGTACTATTAAGGTTTGAGAGAGAGGAGGCAGTGGTTGAGCAATATAGACAATGAATGAGAGTGAGGGAGCACTGGTATTGGCAGCACCACCGGCACCAAACCTCATACCCTGCCTCCACACACCACCGCACGATGCGATTCACGCAACCCGATTTGGTCCGAATACGGCCTCAGATTTGAAAATTAAAGACTCGTGACTTGACTTGACTTGACTTGAGACATGATCATTCAAATTAAGTCATTTTTGAAATATGGGAGGTCATGCCAATGAAGATGGGTAAACTCCACATAGAACAGTCTGTGAATTGATTGGTCGCTCCCTCTCGGATTGCCACTGTGAGCCCCTGTAATGCTCTGCAAACATATTGAATTTGTTGATGAGCATCAGGGCCTCTAATGAAAATTAAATAGCCCCTGAAGTCTTTATAGTCCTGGAATAAATTAAATCTTATCCCAACAATTGTTTCTTGTTCCGTCTCTGTTTTTAGAAAGAGGAGGAGGAACTGATTAAAGAGACAAAGAAAAGTCTTGGTGACAGTGAAGTTCACCTAATCTCTTTCATTCTCTCCCTCAGAGACCCAACCCCTTCTCACTGCCCCATAACTCCCTCATCCTTTCGCCCTCCTTCTTACCTCTTCAGTTTTAATACCAATTCTCAGAGGCTTGACTGTGCATATAACCCACTATGGCTTGATAAGCCTCTGATAAGCAGTCTGTCTCCTCTCCCCGAGGACCCGGAGGTTTGAGTTTCTCTTCCTGACCTCTCTTTGAGGTCCAGGTTTCTTCCCTGTGGAGGAGCGAGGCCCAAAGCTCTCATTCGGTGACCCGTCCGAGAGAGCCGTGCAGAGCTGACAGGATCAAAAGCAGAGGCATTGAGCTCAGGGAATAGAGAGCTCTGTACATGTTCAGACTGGAGAGGAGGAGTGAGACTCACCAGCTTTTCATGTATGTCACTCTCTCTCTCTCCTTTCCTTTCTTATAGTGGGTGATTGTTACTGTATACATGTCCAGTCAGACGTGTTGCTGCATACCAATGAATTCAAGCTCTCTGCGGGTTTGTGTTTTGGGTTTTTTCCTTTCCTGACACTCCCTGGCAGAGGCGTGATGTGCTGACCATAAGACGTTAGTAGGTAGATGTAAACAGAAGCACTGAACCAGAAAGAGAGTTGGACATGTTCTCCCACGAGGCAAAACAACTAATCACATGATATTGTGGACAGGCTCCATTGGATCTCACAGCTGCTGCAAGAAGAATTACACCAGCTTGATAAAGGCATTGTGAACTTGCAAAGTTGAAGCCAATGCAACAGATCTTTGATTTTCACAAGCTTTGCAACAATTCACGTGTCAGTTCAAGCTCTAAGTTGGTATCTCACTATGTAAATTGTTTGGCTTTAATGTGCTGACAACCTGAGTCTGATATATCCGGTCCAAACCCAATACGATGTAGGTGAAAGGAATTTTGTTTACCATCCTCTAAACACTGAAAAAGTCTAACAGGCTGCACTTGGTGGTGCTTTCAGCTGAATGCTAACATGCTCACGCTGATGTTTAGTAGGTATACAGTACCATTTACCATGTTGACTGTCTTAGTTTAGCAAGTAAACATGCTAACATTTGCTAATTCTCTCAAAAACACAAACTACAGCATCAGTTTAGGAAGTATTTTGGCACCCCCAAACAGAATTCCTTTTACCTCCATTATATTAAGGTGGCAAAGGAAATTTCAGAGGCCGATACTTCAAAATTTCAGCACAGAATGCCGACAAACAGTGAAGTCACTCCCGAGCACTGGTACTAAACAACACTGTCGTATTTCACATTGAAACCATAAATCGTTTACTCTTTTCTTTCCAGTTAAATTTTCATTAACATTCAGGACAACTCCAGCACTGCAACATGTAACAGGTTTCTTTCTTTAAAAACACTTCAAAAAAAAAATCAGCGGAAACCAACGAGTGCTCCACTTACATGTGATTCCTGGCTGTGTGATTTCTTGTTATTCCTAAAATTTGACAAAATTAAATTTGGATTCAGAGGAGATCATTTATACTCCCACTGAAAGCCTGTCACCTGGTGAGACCTAACTGTGAGAAACAGGTTATTTTAAATCATCAATTATGAAGTCTTAATCTGGAGAGGGTTATTTTTCTTTTCTTCCTTCTTGTTCTGTACTGACATTTGTATATTTTTGCTGTTGATGCAAAAAGGAAAACAGTAACAGTTAAGATGTTTTAGTCTGGACCATATTATATATGTTATGTTATTTCCAACCCCTCATCCATGCCACATTTTTGTGTAAATGTAAATTCCTGTGATTAAATTCCAATGTAATTCCAAATGTGATTCCAAAACATTAAAATTACGCCTTGACAGGGGGACTGTGGGGCCATTTAAATCTCACAGTGCGTGTGAGATGCTGTTGCGACACGCACTCTCACGACAAGGTCTTTCGTGCCTCTCCACACAATACGGCCGTGGCACACGGGAGATAGGGCCTGGAAGAGACTTCCTCGACCCAACTCTGTTGATCACCAGCAGCGGAAAAAGCTGATAAGAAGTGACAACACAGTCTCCAAGATAACACGGGTTGGATTTAGGTGACAGTAACAAAGACTTGGGTCGTTTTTTTTTTTTTTTCTTCTTCTTCTTCTTCTTTTTAAGTTTCAAGAGAAAGAACACTAAAAAACATCAAAGGTCACAAGATAAAACGCCAGTGTTAACTGTAGGGGAGGGCTTCGCTGAACCCAGGCACAAAATGCAAAGGTAACAGATCGCGTCTCTAAAAAAACACCAGATCAATTATTCATAGGCAGAAAACACAACTGGAGACGTACGTGGAGTGAAACAGAAGCCGCAGTTTCAAACTATCCCAGCTAAATTCAGACACTCAAATCAAAGCAAATATGGATTAAGACGAGGAGACACAAATTACTAGGAACAATATTTGCAAACAATATATCAACATCTACAACGACAAAGTCGAAAAACTTTGTTGAGGAAGGATTCGGCTGGGCCGACAGTATATCTACGACAGGAGGTACAGAGGTCCTAGTCTGATTTTCAGCATCAGCACAATACATTCTAGCTCTGAGCTTACCGGGTTCTTGGTACCACATGCACCATAACTGCTAACCCACCACCAATACCTGCAATATATACACTGGATACTGCTGAAAGGCCACTATTCTGCATTATGACATACATGGAGAAATGAGTGTATTTATGCTTCTTTACATCAGCTTAAAGTACTACTTAGCTCTGGTTGTTCTGGTAAGTTATAGCGATATGCTTCATGATCAGGACAGTGCTTTAATAGTGCAGTGATACAAATAGGCGCTGTTTTCAGCAAAAAAAAAAAAGGCAAGATAAACCCATTGTACTCTACGGTATCTGCTGGAACCAAAATCAGATTCTTACCGGTGAACACGGTGGAGCATTAATCTGCTAAAGAGCCAGCCATGAGTTGGTGGAGACCAAAACAGAGTTAAAAGGGGAATACTTACATTTGTTGATGGCTCAGAAACATGAATTTCAAGTTGATCTTGTTGTCCTACTTCCTCAAGATATGAAATTAGGAGAACTACTTCACTTATATAATCTGCGTGTCAACCAAATATCAGAAAGATAGAAAAAATATAGGGGATGGAGACTCAACATAACCTGCCAACTGCATGGTGGTGATAGAAGAAAGGTCAGGGATCACCAAAGTCATTAGGATTCATCTTCTGAGCATCTTCTGTCTGTACAAAATGTAACCGCAATCCATCTACCAGTTGTTGAGATATTTCAGTCTGGTCCAAAGTGGTGTACTGACCAACAGATCAACATTGCCATCCCTAGAGCCATTCTGCAAGAAACTACTGTCTGCATCTCAAGCAACCCTGCACAAGGTCCTAACACCAAGACTGAGAAACTGCCTTCATGTACACTAAGAAGTTCCTGTCATTATATTAACCATCGAAGAGATCAGAGGAACAACAAAGAAACAACAGCGGACATCACATTCCACTAAACCCGCCACGTCTATACGTCACTTATCCATCAAAGTGTCTATATGTGTTCACATGTTCTTACTGCATCCCACAGCAGCACCGATGATGACTTGAGAGCACTTCTCCCTGAGCTCATGAATAACATCTGTAAGGATGCATGAACATATACATATTCAGTGACCCGGTTTTATGTGATGCAGCAGTTGCTGCAGCTGAGCTTGATCACAGGACCATCTATAAATAATATTGCAGCAGTGAGTTGGCTCCATTTTGTTCTGACCCCGCAGAGCGACTGATTTTAGATCGAGTCTCCAGGGGAGCCACAGAAACTGACATCAGGGAGCGTCTTCGGTGTATGCGCTGTTCAAGAGGGTTTGCAGTGGAAAGCTACAGAAGGTTTCTAGATGTCTCACGGGTGTACTGTGGCTTGTAGCATTAAAACCATCGCTTTTAAAGTGTCTTGTCTCTAAAGTGCTGTCCAAAAGTGTAAAGGCTACAGGACATAATCATGTTTGCAAAGTAAAGCAGACAGAAAAATACATCTGCACTCTCACCTCCTTTGACCTGCCTCGACTGTGGAAGCCTGTCTGAGACTTTATATACCAAGCAAAGGATGAACACAAGCCCACACACGCTCTTTCACTGGATGCTGTACATGCATGAAGTTCAAACAAATTGTCCTGCTTTTGGAGCAGCTGGCAGGTGAACTGTCTCTGCTTAAGGGTATTAAGAAATGACATAGTTGCTGACAGAAGAGAGAGCAATGCTTCTCATGCACACACACCAGTTTCCTGGTCAGTGTAGGGATTTCAACAGCACTGTGTGGTATTATTATCAGCAACACTAAGGGAATGGGTGTGAAACATTGCTTCTCAGCTAAAGAGTTAAAGCTGCATTAAGTGTTTGTTTGCTTTTTTCCTGCCGACACTTGAGGCATTATCACCTATCATCACCTTTTAAGCTGATATGGTGAATATGTTAGCATAGCGTTGACTATTTTTGTCTCAACAGAATCACTGACAATAGACTAATTCCAGACTTTTAAATCAGCCACAGAGTGCTACAGGAATGAATCCTAAATCCTGGAAATGAGTTAGCGTTTTTTACCACATCCTCGATGCCTGAAATAAGGTCTGTGGTTAACACAAATATTTTCATGTTTTATTCTATAGAAATGAAACCATCTATGATTTTTTAAACTTACATACTTTCAAAAAAAAAGTTGTTGCTAACAAGTGGAAGAAGAAAGTAGAAATCATAACCAACATTATCTCTAGATCCAACATTTCTCACCAAGCACTTGGCGATAGTGGCAAGGAAGAACTTGCTTTCTCTTCTACTCACTAGTCCACCTCGATGTGTTAATGCTCGTCCTCTTGCAAACTTTTCTAACACAAAATTTTCCAACTTTTAGATTTTGATTACAAGATTAAATTATAAATTTAGTGGTGACGTTAACTAATGTTTGCTTTTACTTCTGGTGATTGTAAGTATCATAAGCCTCTGTCCGCCGCAGAGTTTATTTTCTGCAATCATTCAAACTCTAATGAAAATAAGATGTAAACTGGTTGATGCTAACTGCTGGGTTAGCCTATAAAAATACATCATCCCTGCCACACTCAACATCTCAGCTGAGTCTCAGTTTTTTAGTTTTTAGACTGGGTTAAGAACGTGGATGTCATTCTTTCTTCATAGCGAGCTTCTTGACTACATCCACATCTACAAAAATGTCACCCAGAGTGAACAAAAAAAGACAGTACAGCAATACAGACTGTTGGCCTATAGAACTAACAACATCCATTTTCCATAACCGCCTTATCAGAGTTGTGCGGAGAGCTGATCCCAATGAGGGGCGATGTACAGTTCAGGGCAGACACATACAGATAAAAATCATTCACACTTATGGGCAATTTAGAATCAGCAATTAACCTATTAAACCTGCAAGTCTTTGGACCGTGGGAGGAAGCCAGAGAACCCGTAGAGAGGTGTCGGGGGTTGAACCAGGAACCTTCTTGCTGTGAGGTGACAGTACTAATCACTGCAAACTCTTCTATTGAAATGACGTTGGTGGCATGGACATATCAATTCCTAGAAATAACACAGCGTCCCAACAAAAAATCTGCTAATAATCTTCTGTAGATTGTTGTCACTGTCCTTAGGTCTCAACATTAGTTACATGTTTCTAAATCAGAGAAGGATCCCTGTGTTATTTCTATTTTAATATATAGCTACACAACAGGTGACAGAAGCAGCATTAATTGGCTCTGAGTTTGAAACATAGATAATTATTTCTGCTTCCAGCCTCTGAAAAATATTTTCATCGATCAGTCTGATCAGTCCATCAAAGTGGCGATACAACGGATTTGTTATTTTTCTCCTTTTTCACCAACTGATTGCAAAACAATTGTGAAAAAGAAACCACAGCTCACATATATTGCTCACATGTTCCACTGTCGTTTCACACAATTTACAGTGACCATAAATCCACTGTAAACTCTGTGACAAAGCTGCAGTCCTAAAGTAAGCGACAAGTATTTCTCGCGGACACATATGAGGCATTCATCACACGAATCAGGAACAACGTTGTTAAGCTCAGTGGGGGAATCACACACGGCAATCCTTTCATTCCCTTTTCAGCCTTCTCTGAACTAATGAAGAGTTATTACTGAGGTTAGTCGACCACAGGAAAACCCTGTCGCTGTCTCTCTTGCTGTGGAATTAAAGTTAATTGACTGTACTGGGGATTAGGTGTAGGCCAGAACCAAATCAGTCTTCTGATTCAGGTGCATCCCACATCCTCAAATTGAAGTATTACTTTCAAACAACATCACTGTCCTCTATATTTTTGTCATTTTTAACAGCTCCTGATGGCAGTGATGCAGCTACGGTAGGTTTTTTTTTCTCTGTTGTGCCATTCAGCTCAAAGTGAGCTTAGACCACAAAATCCCTGACTTTCTTATTCCAAACCTTTCCCTAAGGATGAAGGTTCTACACTTACACTCAGACTAATAATCAATAACTCATTCCAGCTTGGTGTTTTATGGCCTGGTGTCATGCTGCTTAAACAGTATTTCGTTATAGTACGGCGTTATTAGAGAGTAATACTACTTACGTTTGAAATATGGTTTGCGATAAAGTCACTCATATACGAGTCATATCAGCCGTAAGGTAAGAATTTTGAAATGTTTTCTGCAATGTGCTTAACACTTAACACAACACAAAACCGCCTGGGAGGCTGTTGCAGTTTTCAAAAAAATCACAGACCAGGTGATTGGATGAATCTAACTGATGTTAGCAGCATCTATGCTATCCTCTTTAGCAGCCATCTTTGTTGTTTTTTTTGAGCAAACAGTGACTTCTCACAGACGTCACACATGGCGAGTGTTAAATCAGCCTCGATAACGCGGTGCGTCGGTCGTGAACTCATCTTGCTCATCTCACTTTTCCTCTCCTGACTGAGCTGCATAAGCTAGAAAACTGCTAGAAACTAGAGATTAGTTCGCGACTCAACTACGCCTCTTCAAGTTTGAGTCTCTCGTTCATTTGTCACGTGACAGGCAGCTCAGGCTGAGTGGCAAGCAGTACACACAGCGGTTCGTTCATACCGATCGGTCTTTCATTCATTTCTCATGTTTACATCAGCCACAAGAGAGCTACAGTGCTGCACTAGTGAATGAACAAAATGACAATAAAAGATTAGTTCAATTTACCGTCCGAGAGTAAGTGAACCGAATCAGTAAAAAGACTGGTGACATTACGGATACTACGTCCATGTTTTGTACAGTCTATGGTTCAAACCTAAATATTACAGTTTGAGCTTTAGAAGGTTGATCCACATGATGTTTAAGATGAGATCGAGAGTCAAGTCAAATTTCTTTTCAGACTGTGAAATGACATGGAGTGCCTGTCTGTCAAAGCATCCGCCTTCAGGAAATAATGTTCATTTGGTTGCATCAGCTTCCTATGCTGCATTGTTGAATTATTTCTGTAGACTGAGAGAACTGTGAGAGCGGTGAGCTTTGCAAACTTCTTAGTTCCTCCACTGCTGACGGAGCAGAAAGAAAGACAGAGGAAGATACAGACTCGGTTTGGACCGATGGGGGATTTCTGAAGACACATTTCCAGTATTTTTAGACTACATTTTAAAGATCTTAACATTTTGACCTTTCAAAATATTCTACGTTATGTTATGTTTGCAGTTTTATCCTTGTCAGAGTAGGAAACCCACCCAAACACCCTGCAGACCACACTGACAGTTCATCATGGTTATATAAGCCTAGTTTACAACTTTACTGATGCAGAGATGAACCGATTTCACTAATAACCGCTGTTTAAAATATTACTAATGTTTTTTTTTACGGTTGGGCCTTTAGTGCAATGTGAACCAACGGGCACACATGAGGTTACCAAATAAATTAAAATCTCACTGCACATTTTTTAAAACTTTAAAGCCTGCAGAAACTTAACTTGGGGGCAACAAACAAGTTGTGAAAACAGCACTGACATACCTTACCACCTTTTAAGATTGCTTATTTGCACACCCAACAGTTGCAAATCATCATTATCTTTCACTTGAACCTGAGAACTACATAGCTAATACTTTAATTTGTTGCCAAATGCTCCTCTACGTCATCCGCTGTAGACGCTATTTGTCGGCGGTTTGGTGCTGAGCAGCAGCAGCAGTAGTAGTAGTGGTGTTGAATGGGCTTTTATTGGTTTTTCTGCTGAAAGCAGCTGCCTGCTGGAGTTGAAAACTACGCTATGAGAGCGCTATGAGAACACTGACATCAGTTATAGACCAGTTTAAAGACATGGCTGTATAATAGACGTTGACAACACCTTCCTGGTCAATAAATCACAAGTCATAAAAGAGAAGTCTTCGTCTGTTTATATATTGTAAACTGCTGTATAATATATTGGTATGCTTTGGCTGTCTGGCAGAATTCAATGTGATCCCAACTATCTTTTATCTTTACTGACACTCATCTCGTCTCATTGCCCATTCTCGAGTAAGTTCTGACTACTTTCTGTGGTGTTGAATGCATTTCTTTGTCTGTCTACAGGTTTTAAATATTTATGTACCCGTGCATTGATGGGCCAGGTTTGGGCTTTTTTTTTTTAAAACAAGGGTCTGAACTCTGCAGCGACCTCCTGTTTCATCACTCTGAATCATTCATTATTCTTTTCAGAGCAAAGAGCTGCAGGAGGGCTGAGCTGCGTAGAAGAGATAGATGGGATTTGAGTCGGTCAGCCATGAGTTTTAACAGGACGTCTCTTCTTGACAGTCAGCTGTAAGGAACACAAGGATCAAAGCGGGAGAAGCACTGGAACATAAATGAGTATCGACTGTGTAGAAAGCCAGTGACAGCTAAGACTGAGCTTATCATGACAATCTGTTATTTTCACACGTCAGCCTTTGCAGTGCAGAAAAAGGAAATTTCTCGCTTGGCCGATGAACAGCCAGTTCATTAACCTGTGGGGGAAAAAAATTGCTACAGCTTACTGTATATCATTAGCATTAACCTGAAATCCTTAGGGAGGGCTTGGCTGTTTGTTTGCTGTGAGCTTAAACATTCATGCTCATCCTGTTGAATAAACAGGCCCGGATTATCCAAGCAGCCAAAGACAACATGGTAGCCGCTCCAGCAACAATCTCAAACAGATCCACTCAGAAGCCCGGCTCATCAGGCGCATTACAATATTTGTTCTTGATGGCAGATACATAAAAACATATGCCACCTGACCAGCACTGAAAATCGGCTTTTCATTCATAAAAATAAATAAATAAATAAAAATCCTCACAAATTAAAAGTAGCAGAATTATTTATGGGACACGTTTTAGGTTAATTTTGTCAGTCGGAAGAATTACTTAAACATTTAACACTTGAGCATCATGTATATTTTATGTATACTAAATTATGAACTTACTTTTGAACGCAGAAGTTTGCCCAAATTAGAGTTCTTCCTCTTTTTTTTTTTTTTTACCCCTAATGAGAATGATGCACGGCCTATAATTTTAGAAAAATAATCCATTATTAGTAATTTGAAAAGTCAAGTCTTGAAAGGCAGCGGTCAGGTTTAGCTCTGCAGTTCTCCATCTATCCCCTATGTGCCACTAAATGAGTTTGATTCTTGTGTTTTATTTATTTATTAGGTTTTATTTTTGTTATTTAGTCCTCTTTTTTTTCACATTTCTCCCCTTTAGTTTGCTGCTCCGGCGTCCTTGTGGATCGCTTCTGTCCTCTAGTGGAAAAATATAGAAATAGTGTTCATCAGGAGGTACTGTGTAAAAATAATGGCTTGGATGATCTCTGTGATTAAATAGTGGCATTGTGGAGTTTTTGCAATGACTCTCCCTCCTCTTAACAAAACATTTTAGACATTTTGAGATGAATAGTTTAAAGGTATTTCAATCTAAATGTAGACTGGCTCCAGTTTTCACCCATACTGTGGTCTGTACTCATGCCCTCTATGACCTTTCAGTAATCCATACTGTAGGTGGATATTTTTAGCCAATGCAGCACTATGCCTATAAGTGCATCTGTAGCACGGTTCCATGATCCCTATGGGGATGAAAAAGAGTGTGGGTGGCCCAGTGGGATTTAAATCAGCCTCTGTTCTCACAGTGTTCTCCTGTTAGCTGTGCTCTAAACAAGACTGACCCACAAAACACAATATTTAACAACTGATTATTTTTATTTTTATTTTTTTTTTTTGCCAGCCTCCAAAAGGATGTGGTGTGTTGACACTGGAAAAGTGTCAAACCAGGGGTGCAGACTAAATACAGTCTGTGCTGTCAATAGAAGAATAATCTTTCATAATGCATTGCATAGAAATGGAGGAGCTGCACACTGGTGGAAGAAAAGCACAAACACTCAGCAGATGGACTGTTTCTAGACGACCTAAACACATCTTAGTTTGTATTTGTTGCATTCTGCTCGTCTGCTTGCTTCTCTTATAATTTGAATATTCAGATCCATCTGTTTTAACCTCTGTTCTGTATATTCGCCTGTCTGTCTCTCTGCACCAATAATGGACTTCATTAACTTCAATTCGAGGAACATTTGTTTAATATAAAGAGCAATTACTTATGCATTATTTCAGCATTTATGACGTCCTCTCTGCCACCTCACGAGGGCACTGTTGAGCAATCCCCGGAACAGCTGTGCCCTTCTGTGAAAGCATCTGTATGTGGTAAGGATAAATAAAATATGAAATAGTGACCAGTCAGTGTTGTTTTTGGTTCATTTTAAGTGAGTGATGTCTGTTCGGGACATGGAAACATTTCATGTGTTGCCTGTTCAACAGGGTAAGAAGAAAATCAACATGAGCATGCAGGAGTGAACACACAAACTGTTCCTCATTTCCTAAACAAATTCGCGGCCATGGCAAATATTATGTAAAAGCAAATCTTCCATTTTTTCACCATCCAAAATCCCATAATCCTCTGCCTGATCTCATGCTGGGTAACCTTGCAAAGGTTACAACAAACACAGTAAAACAGACACTTGTTTTCTAGCAATCAATTAAGTCAACATATTTTACGAGCAGACCTACCAAAATGCAACCTATTTTGTTTACACAATTGATTTATGCAAATGATTACCAAGAAGGAAAAACAACCAGAGTTACCAGAATACTCTCTTTATGCAACAGCGATAAACATAGCAAAGTCTGGGGCAGGGCATGACACCAAAGTAAGGACTAACTACACCGCATTAGAAAAATCACTCTTACTTACTGGTGTTTCGGAGTAATGGAGATAAAATGCATGTAATAACTCAAAGCTCAATCCTGTTTTTGTGGATGATCACAGTGACCTTCGTGAAAAGTCAAGGTAAGACCAAATAGTAATTGGTACGCTCCTTACCATTGAATTTTGGGTTAAATGTCGTGTTGATACAATTTTGTTTTTTTTTTTGCTGTCCAACAGAATGTACACTTGAACAGTTTTTAGAAAGCCCTGTGTACGATGAACATTTTGACACATCTAATCTGAATGCCATCTACCTTGCTGGACAACAAGTGAGAGTGGGCTGCAAGCCTGGCTACACCGGCTTTTTAAAACTGACCTGTGTCCATGGACGATGGCAGGCTACAGGCAACAGATGTGAACGTAAGTTATTTCCACTGTCTGAACTGACCGTTGATGAACAAAATTCCCCACAACACCTTGTTACAACAAACTAACAAATAATATTTTTAATTTCCCAGCAATTGCAGCAATACAATGTAGACTGAGCCAGTCGACCCTTGAAGGAACCAGGTATGAGCCTGCTTACAGAAATGTGTTTTTACCTGGTGACACATTAAGAGTCATTTGTGGAGAGAAGTACTGGATTTCTGAACCTGAGCACACCTCAATAGAAACGACATGCGGAGAGGACGGAGAATGGTCAATCAGACCAGTATGCCAAGGTATAAAAACAACATGGACTTATTGTTCTTTACTGTGTGTATGTGGTTCATCAACCCATGATGAGGATTATTAATCTAATCTTGATTCATTTAAGATACACAAGTCTTTCTCTGATTCTAGAGGTTCGATGCAGCAATCGACGAGAGCCACATGTGTATCGCTGGAGTGTCTATTGGGGACAAATAATAACATTGGATACGACTGTAAGATACACATGTCAGAGATACTACCAGAGCCCAGATATAACAATCAACAGAATTAAGTCACCACCAAGATCCCCATAGTTACAAGCTCTATTCACACCATAGCTTAATTCCAGTATATGAGAAGGTCAATACCTCTCATACCTGTCCATTCAGTGTTGTATAACACTGTTATATTGAGTTTTTTAAAAGAACGTGAAAGTAGAATTGCTCAAAATTAGTCGATGAATCAGTGAATCAGGACAAAAAAATTAATCTCATACCGTCCCACAATATTTGTTTATGAACATATGTTGTAGTTATATTCATGCTTGTGTGTTTTCTTCAACAGAAATAACATGTGAAACACCCGTGATTGAAAATGGTTATGTGCCTGACAAGAAACAGAAGTACGAGGAACATGAAGTCCTGCATTTTAGGTGTAATCCTTCATTTCAAAGCACTGAAGACAGACCTTCAAAATGCACAAAATTTGGATCCAGAGCAGAGTGGAGCCCCACACCTTTCTGTGAATGTAAGCATAAACTGAGTAATCTGATTTTATTGGTTATTTCACACTGGATGGATGGATGGATGGATGGATGGATGGATGGATGGATGGGATACCTTATACTGTGCTTTGAGTATGATTATTATGGACATAGAGTAGTTGTGTCACTATTCTGAGAGCATATAGATGAACCAGAGAGAACAGCTTTGTCAAAACTGAGATGGCGTCATGTCAAATCCATAAATCCTCCACTCTCCATGGCCAAACTTCAATAAACCTTTCAGCTTAAGACACCTTGGACTCCTGTGCATTTTCTCTCCACTGTCTGAACTGACTGTTGAACAAAATTCACACCTTGTTACAACAAACTGACAAATAATATTTTTAATTTCCCAACAATTGCAGCAATACAATGTAGACTGAGCCGGTCGACCCTTGAAGGAACCAGGTATGAGCCTGCTTACAGAAATGTGTTTTCACCTGGTGACACATTAAGAGTCATTTGTGGAGAGAAGTACTGGATTTCTGAACCTGAGCACACCTCAATAGAAACGACCTGCGGAGCGGACGGAGAATGGACAATCAGACCAGTATGCCAAGGTATAAAAACAACATGGACTTATTGTTCTTTACTGTGTGTATGTGGTTCATCAACCCATGATGAGGATTATTAATCTAATCTTGATTCATTTAAGATACACAAGTCTTTCTCTGATTCTAGAGGTTCGATGCAGCAATCGACGAGAGCCACATGTGTATCGCTGGAGTGTCTATTGGGGACAAATAATAACATTGGATACGACTGTAAGATACACATGTCAGAGAGGCTACCAGAGCCCAGATGGCAGAAACCTGGCCACATGCACCAGAAAGGGTTGGAGACCAGATCCACTTTGTCAAGGTATTGTAAAGTTGTGTTTTTGCATATCCATTTTGACAAATATTCAATGGAATACAGTACAAAGAAAAGACATTTAATGCTCAAACTAATTTTATTGTTTTTTGTAAATATACACTCAATCAGATTTTTATGCCCAGCTGGTACACCATATGCTATCCATAATATTATCAAAACATTTAGAGAATCCAGAGAAATCTGTGCAAGGCCCAAAACCAACACTGTTGCCAGCGACCTTCATCGCCTCCGGCAGCACTGACCAATTTGACTGTATAAAAGATATTATTACATCAGAACACAAAACCACTCTATGTATATATGTATGTATATATGTAGTTGTTTCCCATTCAGTGTACAGACTGACAATTTTTATTTATTTTATTTTATTTTCAGAGATAACGTGACAGAAAAGATTATGCCAATGCTGAGATTGTTGGAACTGTTCGAGATAAATATACCTTACATATATATATGACGCGGTTATAGTATCTCTATGACCGCGTCATGTATATCTGTAAGGATGGTTTTCAATTCAAAATAATCTCGTCCAAAGCTGTCAAACTTCTTAGTGCTGAACTAAAACTTTTAACAATGTTTAAAGAGATTTTTGAATGATGAACTTTGATGTCGCTACTGTTTGTTGTAGATGCAAATTCAATAATTGCATTGTTACAACAAACTAACAATAATATTCTAATATTCTTAATGTCAAGGTATTGTGAAGTTGTGTTTTTATTATTTTACTTGTGTTTATTTATTTATTTTTATGTACTTTTACACTACATATCTCATTCACCCATTTACACACATTCATACACTGATGGCGTTGGCTGCCATGCAAGGTGCCATGTCAACTGCTCATCAGTTTTAGGAGTTAACCATTCATACGCATTCACACACCAATGACCTTTGGGAGCAATTTGGGGTTCAGTATCTTGCTCGACATGCAGACCACTAATCAGATGATTGAACCGCCAATCATCTGATTAGTGGACAACCCGCTGTACCTCCTGAGCCATAGCAGTCATGTTGAATGTCTGGACAAAATCAGTGATACTGTACATGTTTTCTTCTCTGTACAAGTCCAGCTTTGGACTTCTCTTCTCTAAAATTAATCTCATACCGTCCCACAGTATTTGTTTAAGAACATATGTTGTAGTTATATTCATGCTTGTGTGTTTTCTTCAACAGAAATAACATGTGAAACACCCGTGATTGAAAATGGTTATGTGCCTGACAAAAAACAGAAGTACGAGGAACATGAAGTCCTGCATTTAAGGTGTAATCCTTCATTTCAAAGCACTGAAGACAGACCTTCAAAATGCACACAATTTGGATCCAGAGCAGAGTGGAGCCCCACACCTTTGTGTGAACGTAAGCATAAACTGAGTAATCTGATTTTATTGGTTATTTCACACTGACTAGTGAACACTGGTGCTGGTTGGATGGATGGATGGATGGATGGATGGATGGATGGATGGATGGGATACCTTATACTGTGCTTTGAGTATGATTATTATGGACATAGAGTAGTTGTGTCACTATTCTGAGAGCATATAGATGAACCAGAGAGAACAGCTTTGTCAAAACTGAGATGGCGTCATGTCAAATCCATAAATCCTCCACTCTCCATGGCCAAACTTCAATAAACCTTTCAGCTTAAGACACCTTGGACTCCTGTGCATTTTCTCTCCACTGTCTGAACTGACTGTTGATGAACAAAATTCACACCTTGTTACAACAAACTGACAAATAATATTTTTAATTTCACAACAATTGCAGCAATACAATGTAGACTGAGCCAGTCGACCCTTGAAGGAACCAGGTATGAGCCTGCTTACAGAAATGTGTTTTCACCTGGTGACACATTAAGAGTCATTTGTGGAGAGAAGTACTGGATTTCTGAACCTGAGTACACCTCAATAGAAACGACATGCGGAGAGGACGGAGAATGGTCAATCAGACCAGTATGCCAAGGTATAAAAACAACATGGACTTATTGTTCTTTACTGTGTGTATGTGGTTCATCAACCCATGATGAGGATTATTAATCTAATCTTGATTCATTTAAGATACACAAGTCTTTCTCTGTTTCTAGAGGTTCGATGCAGCAATCGACGAGAGCCACATGTGTATCGCTGGAGTGTCTACTGGGGACAAATAATAACATTGGATACGACTGTAAGATACACATGTCAGAGAGGCTACCAGAGCCCAGATGGCAGAAACCTGGCCACATGCACCAGAAAGGGTTGGAGACCAGATCCACTTTGTCAAGGTATTGTAAAGTTGTGTTTTTGCATATCCATTTTGACAAATATTCAATGGAATACAGTACAAAGAAAAGACATTTAATGCTCAAACTAATTTTATTGTTTTTTGTAAATATACACTCAATCAGATTTTTATGCCCAGCTGGTACACCATATGCTATCCATAATATTATCAAAACATTTAGAGAATCCAGAGAAATCTGTGCAAGGCCCAAAACCAACACTGTTGCCAGCGACCTTCATCGCCTCCGGCAGCACTGACCAATTTGACTGTATAAAAGATATTATTACATCAGAACACAAAACCACTCTATGTATATATGTATATATATATGTAGTTGTTTCCCATTCAGTGTACAGACTGACAATTTTATTTATTTTTATTTTATTTTCAGAGACAACATGTGACAGAAAAGATTATTCCAATGCTGAGATTGTTGGAACTGTTCGAGATAAATACCTTACATATATATATGACGCGGTTATGGTATCTCTATGACCGCGTCATGTATATCTGTAAGGATGGTTTTCAATTCAAAATAATCTCGTCCAAAGCTGTCAAACTTCTTAGTGCTGAACTAAAACTTTTAACAATGTTTAAAGAGATTTTTGAATGATGAACTTTGATGTCGCTACTGTTTGTTGTAGATGCAAATTCAATAATTGCATTGTTACAACAAACTAACAATAATATTCTAATATTCTTAATGTCAAGGTATTGTGAAGTTGTGTTTTTATTATTTTACTTGTGTTTATTTATTTATTTTTATGTACTTTTACACTACATATCTCATTCACCCATTTACACACATTCATACACTGATGGCGTTGGCTGCCATGCAAGGTGCCATGTCAACTGCTCATCAGTTTTAGGAGCTAACCATTCATACGCATTCACACACCAATGACCTTTGGGAGCAATTTGGGGTTCAGTATCTTGCTCGACATGCAGACCACTAATCAGATGATTGAACCGCCAATCATCTGATTAGTGGACAACCCGCTGTACCTCCTGAGCCATAGCCGTCATGTTGAATGTCTGGACAAAATCAGTGATACTGTACATGTTTTCTTCTCTTGCAGCTGTTGGCGATCACTGCAGTCCCCCACCTAAAGTTGAGAGTGCAATTATTCTGACTGCTTATAAGGATGAATACTTGTCTGGCTCTGAGGTCACTTATCATTGCCATGATAATTATACAATGGTGGGAGAAAACACGATTCAATGCAAAAATGGGACATGGGAGAAGAAGAATATTAATTGTACACGTACGTACATCCAAATTTTAGTTTTAAAGCAGTTAATATTTTATGTAGTTTTCTAAATTAAATTTTAATTAGCCAGCTTTGAGTTTAGTGGCTCGGTTTCCTGTTGTTGTTCCAGTTCAGCTGTTGTTCAGATCTCTCTCTGTCATGTTATTCTGTGTGACAGTGACGGTAAAAAGAACTGTCTGGCATTAAATTTAGTCAAATTTAAAATATGCTCTAGAAAACACAGTCACATAATTATACATATAAAATGATCATGGATAGACTCACTGGTATTAAACACTAACTGTACAGTTATCTGCACCCATATAGTTTCAGAGCTTTTGCGTTGTGGGACTCCACCATTCCTTGAAGACGGAGGCATCAAGTACATAACAAAAAGTCATTACGATCATAATGAAAGAGTTGAATACATGTGTCAGCCGTACTACACCATGGAGGGAGATCCTTACAAAACCTGCATCAATGGCGAATGGACCGGACATATGAGATGCCTCAGTAAGTTACAGTTCCCCTCATACTATAGGCTATAAAACACTTATTTGTGATTCATCAACAACTGAAAAATGTTCATGCAGTGTGGTTTTTGTTTTACAAAAATGCTATTTGTTTATTGTCCCCTGCAGAACCCTGTGTTGCAGAAGAAGACATCTTCAGACGACATAATATCACTTTAAAATCAAATGACCGTAAATATTTCACTCATGATGAATACATTGAGTTCAAGTGTACCATAGGAGTACCTGTTGGTAAAATGGCATTGCATCAGAGGTGTAATAGTGGTGTGATTCTCCTGCCTACTTGCCAGTGAGAGTCTTAGTCAACTCAAATATATCAAGCATCTTCCATCTTCACTTTAATGCTGTCAGTTGAATAAATTTTAATAAAACCATATTTGATGTCTGCCTTGTTTACGTTATATTACATAATGATGATGGACACTTTACCAAGATTAAAGTTGACAAAACTAGGCACTTACCTCCCTAGTCTCAGTGAGGTTATGCAGACAATACTATGCATACCATACAAGTTGTATGAGAGCTTGCCAAAAGTGCTGGAGCTGGTCATCGGTGGGTGAGCTGCTGCAGTCTTTATTCCCAGGGAGCAGAACTCCAAGACCATCGACCAGTTCAGGAGCACAGCCCTGCTGAATGGTGAAGACTTTCTTCTCAGTGATGGCAAGAAGGATGATCACCTCCTATTAGACTATTAGACCTCTAGTCAAGATGCTTCGATTTCGCATTTGTTTTCAATGCATTACTTTTTTACAAATGATAATATCATCTTAACAATTTGAGTAAAAGGTTTAATCTACACAAATTTCAGAATATCCTCAGTCTGGGCATCCCCCTTTTGCTTTGACACTCTTTGGCACTCAAGCCGGACTCCACAGGTTTGTGTAAAACCTGATAACCCATGTGATCCCAGCATGATCTGACAATGTTCCAAAGAGCTAAATGTTCAATGGGGATGAGGGATGAAGTGACTGTGGAGGAAAGTCCATGACAGTCAGGACTTCTTAATCTTCTTTGGTTTTCAAGTAGTTCTTGCAAAGCTTTGAGACGTCTTCTCCGTGCAGGGTGGAGTCAATCTGGTGTCCAACTCCAGAGTAGGAAAATCAGTCCTAGACTTGAATATTTCCACTATAATCTATAACCACTGGAACACTTTAGGGCTTTCTCATTTATATTCAGGTGAGGTTCAACGTTCATGCTTGACCTGGAAACATCAACAGAGCAACAACCCTGCCAGAATCTTGCCCAATTTCCTCTCAGTTCTCTGGTTCGATTCCCAGCTCCCCTATTCCAGTCAAGGTGTCCTTGGAGAAGAAGCTGAACCCCTGATTGCTCTTCATGGCTGTGGTGTCCGTATGTGATCGTGTGTATGGATGAGCTTAGTATCATTATGAGGACTTTGGATAGGGATGTATCGCTCCTAAGCAGATGAGCAGTTGGCACCTTGAATAGCAGCCTTTATCATCAGTGTATGAATCTGTAAATGTATGTTGTCAAGCACTTTGAGTGGTCTGTGGACCAGAAATGCGTCGTGTATAGTCCATCCATTTATCTGTACATGCCTTTCAGAGAAATCCATTTGAAGGAATACTTGGTGTGTTTGGTGGAGGAGGATTTTGTCAAAGTTGCCAAAGCTTCGGCAGCAGTTTGATTACACATTTGTGAATTTTTTAACTATAAAGAGAGGACCATTCTCTTTTTTACGAGTATCTCCTGACTGGATCATCACTATGAGATTCTTGTTTGCCTTTTTGTCCTGTGGCTGAACATGGACATTTCATTGTCGCAGAATGGTAAGAATATTTGGTAATGGGTCTTAACACCAGGATAATGGATTCGCCTTATTCTGCATTATTTTAAGCTCCTGTCACCCTAAATTATTGGCTGGCTTAAAGGTAATGGGAGATCACGCGTTTTCTGTTGTTGCCCCTAGATGCAGTAGCGGATCAGATGATGTTTGTTTGGCAGATTGGTCAACTTGTGTTGGATTTAAAGCAACGCTTCATAGAAATTCATAGTATCACAGCACAATACCATGATTATACATATTATTTATGATAAAAAAAAAAAAAAACTAGCGAGTCGACAACTCACAACTCACAGTCTGGGCAGCCTGGCTAACAAACTGAGCTAACATTAGCTAACAGCAGCTGCAGCAGTGCCATAAAGTGTTGCATACTTTTTGTGGGCGATGGTACCTGGATCACAAAATTACATAATGCAAGAACAGACATAGTATAGTGGTGTCATGTCAGTGTAGCATCAACACAATTTAAAACCTGTTATTTTATGGCAGGACAGTTACACATTGTTACTTTAAATGCAATATAATACAGTATAAAGACACTTAAATAAATCTGTACCATCCACATTCTTTCAGAGCCTGCAGGCTGTAAGAATCCACCACCTCTCTTCTTCATGGAGACATCATGAAATGCCATGAAAAGTCAGTACAACCATAATGAAAGAGTTGAATGCACGTGTCAGAGGTACCACACCATGGAGGGAGAGCCTTACAGAACCTGCGTCAACGGTGAATGGACCGGACAGCTGAGATGCCTCAGTGAGTTACTGCACTTGCCCATTCTGCTTTGTGTTGTCAAAATGAATCTTAAGTTAAATTTCAAAGTGATTTCCAGTAGTTGGATGTGAGTTTGATTGATATTTTCTGGTGTGTTATTTATAATTCATATCTAATATTATGCCTTAGACCTTAGAATCATTTGAAAAGTCATTCCTACCATTAACTAAATGCTTTGGTCCATTATGTCTTCCAGAACCCTGCACTGTTGATGACATCGACTTGAGGCAACGTAATATTGAATTCAGATATAACAATCACAGAAAGCTGTATGCAGCCCATAATGATGTCATCGAGTTTCAGTGTACCCAAACGAGACCTGTCTGAAGTGTAATGACGGTGTGATACCTCTGCCCACGTGCCATTGCCAATAGGAGTTTTCACTGACTGGCAGTGACTCCAACAGGACGCTTTGTTATATTTATGTCAATATATACAATATGTATGTATAGATATTTATGGTGAATCCTGTTTTAGGATTTGGTAAATGTTAGCTGTTAAGAATCAGCATGTTAGTGTCAGCATGTTAGCATGCTGATTACGTTACTGACAGTACTAAAGAGCTGTAACTTATTATGTTCCGACCTGGTCTGTGGGATATGAACAACACCAATGCAATAAAGAGTAGTGTTTACATAGCAGCTCTGTGCTTTATATACAGTGTCAGTGTAACGTTAGTCTGTAGTTTGGTGTGTTATCGTGGTGTAAATTGTAATACATCGCCTGGGAAACGTCAGCAATGATTTTTATAAATATCAGACATCATGCAGCGATATTTTGACATGCTCAGCAAACACTGGGGAGTCTACAAACCCTAATCTAGAGTATCACATGTGTGCACAGTAGAAAAAGCAAGAGCCAAGAGAACAGTTTTCATTTCCATTTTTAACACTGGGCTGAATTCTTAATAATAAAACTTCGCATCACTTTAAAAACACAAATCCTTCATCAGTAATTTCCATCTGTGAAAGGTGACACTGATGTTTATCCTTGTTTTCTTCTTCTTCTACTACTACTACTACTACTACTACTACTACTACTTCTTTTCGTTTTGCTCCTTCATGGGCATGGGGGGGAATTTAGACAGGGAGCGGAGCCAGTGTCGTGCCAGAACTGGAGCTGGGCAGTGTAATAGGCTCAGCAGCTTCTATGGACATTTTCTCCATAAAATATGATCCAGTTTCACCAAAATCAGTGAAATAGTTGGTGGTGTGTGACTTAGTGTGTTATGTACTTCATTCGTGTGAGATTTTTATATTCGTTATTTTCCTCTATAATTAACCTGCAATGTTTTTTTATTTTTTATTTTTTTTTCGTATGTTCAATTGATCATATAATTATTTAGTCTCCTTTTTTCGTCATATACATTTTTCATTTTGTAGTCAACCCACCTAAAAATGGGATTTAGTCCTTGAGGCTTAGTTCTTGTTATTGCAACTTCCCTGATTGGAGTAGACATCTTTCTCTCTCTCTCTCTCTCTCTCCACCCTAAATCAGCTTTATACTGTGTACTATCTAAAACTATGTATAAGAAATATATATTCTATATATTTTGTTTCCGCCCTAGTAGGGTTATTGAGAGGATTTTGTCATGAGATAATAAATGCCAGCACACAAAATAATCAGTATCTGTCGAAACCACCATTACTCCACCCCTCCCTCTCTCTCTCTCTCTCTCTCTCTCTCTCCTCTCTCTCTCTTTCTGCTTCATCAGCAATGGAGGATGAAGGAAGGCAAACCACACAGTTCTCACAAAGTTCACACAGTCCTCAGTCAACAGAAAGAGTTCAACAGTGGAGCAACAAATTAACTTTAATTTTGCAGTGCAAAGTTCTTTGACACACAAAGGCGACTAATTGTGTCATTTTCTCATGACGAAGATATCAGAACATTAAAGCACATCACCGGTGAACATATCTGTGCTTTAAAATTTGTTTGGTACCTGACTTACACATCCTACCTCCTGATGTGACGTGTTGGCAGTGACACAGATACACACTCAACTTCTGTACAAAATAAGCACTCATAAGCCATATTGAGAAATAAAGGCAAACCCTACATTGCTTAACGGCTAAATTTTGTTTCCAAACTGAGGTCAAAATTATTTGCTCTCCAGACTTTTGGACACTGTTACCAGTTTTACAAGGCCATTAACAAATATTTGTATAAACTGTGCTTCAGTGTAGCTTGAACAGCGACATTTATGCATATTAAAATAAACTTTATAAAATAACTTTATAAGTAAATAAACTCTATTATATTTTTTAAATAATGATTACTAGTTTCGCTTTGCTTATTTTGTTTAAATCACACGTACATACATACTCTTGATCAAAAGAGATGAGCAGACATGCTGACATGCAACCTATTTTGTTGACACAATTGATTTTTGCAAATGATTACCAAGAAGGATAAAAAAAAAACAAATAAAACTTTACAGGAATGATCTCTTTATGTACCAGTGATAAACGTAGCAAAGTCTGACAAAGCAGGGGCATGACACTAAAAGCACAAACAGCATAGTATTTTAAAAATATATTTTTTCCTGTTTCCATGATTTATTTATCTTATTCTTGAATAAAAATCATGTACCAGCTTCAGAAAGACATACTGTTTCTGTGATATTTGTTAAGGATCCAGTGAGTCACTTAATGTGTTGTAATTAGTTTCCCTTTTTTTTCTGCTCTCTGTGAGGTTGGAATGGTGGTTGCATAAATCATTGAGCAATCCCTCTTTGCCTGTGAAGTCCACAGCTCGGTGTTTCAGTCACCAGTTATTACTTGTGCTTGGTGGTTTAGAGTAAGGAAGA
The DNA here is from genome assembly GCA_036365135.1 of Miichthys miiuy. Classification (NCBI taxonomy): domain Eukaryota; kingdom Metazoa; phylum Chordata; class Actinopteri; family Sciaenidae; genus Miichthys; species Miichthys miiuy. The sequence goes on from CM071609.1 coordinate 3,154,190, forward strand.
TAAAATGCACATAATAACCCAAAGCTTGATCCTGTTTTCGTGGATGCAAACACTGACCTTTGTGAGAAGTCAAGGTAAGACCAAATAGTAATTTATACACAAATTTACTGTTAAATGTTTTGTTGTGAGGAAACTAATTTATTTATTACTATTTTTGTTTGTTTGTTTCTTTCTTTCTTGCTGTCCTACAGAGGACTGTACACTTCAACAGTTTTTAAAAAGCAATCATTATGATGAACATTTTGACACATCAATCTGGATGCCAGCTACTCTCCGGAAAACAAGTGAGAGTGAGCTGCAGTGTTGGCTACAGTGGCTTTTTCAAACTGATCTGTGCCGAGGGAACATGGCAGACTAGAGGCACTAAATGTCAACGTAAGTTACAATCATTAATTGTCTGGAAAAAAAATCTTTATTCTTATTACAAGTTGTAAATACTACTAAACATAATATGTTTAGTATTCTGAATTCTGTTAAATGGACCTAGGGTTGTGGTTTGAATGAGCGCATGATGCTAAAGCAGGCTTAACTTTACTGTATGATCAAAGTTGAATATGATATAGTATTAAATTATTATTATAGAATCACTGGCCTCAACAATAAATTTACTCATATTTTCTATCATTTTTATGTTATAAGCAAAATCATGTGGTCATCCCGGCGATGCCCAGTTTGCAGATTTTGCTCTGGTCCAAGGTGACGATTTTGTCTTTGGGTCACAAGTTGTATACACCTGCCAGAAAGGGTATGGAAATATTTCTCATCACACTTTATATCATACTGTATCCCTGAAGTATAACCTACATGACAAGCTGTTTAAATTTGGTTCATAATGAGACCTTTTCATCATTTGCTATGTTACACTTCAGTTATCAAATGGTCAGTCGCACAAACACCCGGCAGTGCATGGCTGGAGGCTGGGATGGAGTTGTTCCTGTTTGTGAAGGTAAGAGCTGAAATAAAGGATCTTATTCATCCAGTACCTGACACAATGGGAAATGTCATTCAGTGTTTATTTCTTTGAAATATTTAAAAACTCTCATTTGTCTTTACATTTTTTTTTCCAGCCCAACAGTGCCCGGCGATTCATGTGGACAGTAATGTCCTGGTGACTGGGGACCCACAGGAAGCAACTTTTGGCAATGTAGTTCGATTTAGCTGCAAGTCCAACAGTGAAATCCTGGAAGGGCCAGTGGAGATCTATTGTGATGAAATTGGAGCCTGGAGTGCGGAGGCTCCAAAATGCAAAGGTAAGTAATAATATGCAATAATAAATAAGAACAAATAATAATAAGTAACAAATAGAAAACATCCAACACAACACGGCTCACCTAATAGCCACCATGTAACACCATAACAATCAACAGGATTAAGTCACCACCAAGATCCCCATAGTTACAAGCTCTATTCACACCATAGCTTAATTCCAGTATATGAGAAGGTCAATACCTCTCATACCTGTCCATTCAGTGTTGTATAACACTGTTATATTGAGTTTTTTAAAAGAACGTGAAAGTAGAATTGCTCAAAATTAGTCGATGAATCAGTGAATCAGGACAATAAAATTAATCTCATACCGTCCCACAGTATTTGTTTATGAACATATGTTGTAGTTATATTCATGCTTGTGTGTTTTCTTCAACAGAAATAACATGTGATACACCCGTGATTGAAAATGGTTATGTGCCTGACAAGAAACAGAAGTACAAGGAACATGAAGTCCTGCATTTTAGGTGTAATCCTTCATTTCAAAGCACTGAAGACAGACCTTCAAAATGCACAAAATTTGGATCCAGAGCAGAGTGGAGCCCCACACTTTGTGTGAACGTAAGCATAAACTGAGTAATCTGATTTTATTGGTTATTTCACACTGGATGGATGGATGGATGGATGGATGGATGGATGGATGGATGGATGGATGGATGGATGGATGGATGGATGGATGGATGGATGGATGGATGGATGGCATGGTCAATTTTCTATCCTAGCATGCCACATATGGGGCTTACTCAGGGTCAAACATATGCCCTGAGGTCACTGTAGGGATAATGCTGAATTGTGACTTCTCTCCTTGACATACAGAGCAGCTGTATGTTTCTGTTTATCAAATCAGGCACCATTCTGATCATTACTGTGGTAACTGAGGTCAGAGGACAGGGCTGTCTCACAGAGTCAGATAACCACTAAAGTGTAAACTTATCTCCTTGTTTGTAAACTCACAATTAATTGGCAAATATCTTATACTGTGCATTGAGTATGATTATTATGGACATAGAGTAGTTGTGTCACTATTCTGAGAGCATATAGATGAACCAGAGAGAACAGCTTTGTCAAAACTGAGATGGCGTCATGTCAAATCGATAAATCCTCCACTCTCCATGGCCAAACTTCAATAAACCTTTCAGCTTAAGACACCTTGGACTCCTGTGCATTTTCTCTCCACTGTCTGAACTGACCATTGATGAACAAAATTCACACCTTGTTACAACAAACTGACAAATAATATTTTTAATTTCCCAACAATTGCAGCAATAAAATGTAGACTGAGCCAGTCGACCCTTGAAGGAACCAGGTATGAGCCTGCTTACAGAAATGTGTTTTCACCTGGTGACACATTAAGAGTCATTTGTGGAGAGAAGTACTGGATTTCTGAACCTGAGCACACCTCAATAGAAACGACATGCGGAGCGGACGGAGAATGGTCAATCAGACCAGTATGCCAAGGTATAAAAACAACATGGACTTATTGTTCTTTACTGTGTGTATGTGGTTCATCAACCCATGATGAGGGTTATTAATCTAATCTTGATTCATTTAAGATACACAAGTCTTTCTCTGATTCTAGAGGTTCGATGCAGCAATCGACGAGAGCCACATGTGTATCGCTGGAGTGTCTATTGGGGACAAATAATAACATTGGATACGACTGTAAGATACACATGTCAGAGAGGCTACCAGAGCCCAGATGGCAGAAACCTGGCCACATGCACCAGAAAGGGTTGGAGACCAGATCCACTTTGTCAAGGTATTGTAAAGTTGTGTTTTTATTACACGACTGTACATGAAAGTGAGGAAGAAACTTTTTGTCCATGAACTAAGAGCCTCTAACTCTGGAACTAAAAGTCTGTTTTCCACAATATACAGCCTCTTCAGTATACTACAAATCTGTCGTGGTTTCAGTCTATGATATTGATCTCAACAGAATTAATTTGCTTTTTCAAGAGAACATCGAGGTATACTGCCTGACAAAAAGATGAACATTTCTTGTAAAGTTTACTGACATTTAAACAAATGTGCAGTGGACTACTTGTAGTGCTGTGAAAAAAATGTCTTGCCAAAGCTGAAAGCCACAACACATGCTGATCCTACATGGGTACTTTGATTAAATCATGGATACAGTGAAACAAAAGGCTACTTGTAGCTCTAATCCTCCCAAAGTTAATGCATACCTTTTTTTTTTCTTTCAGAGATAACATGCGACCCACGAAGGTTTTCTAATGCTGACCCTGAAGAACCCTTTAAAGACCATTACAGTTACCATGAAGAGGTCAGGTATACCTGTAAGGAAGGTTTTAGTGGACAATTTACTCTAACCTGTGAGGGAAGCCATTGGACCGGGTCTCCAAGATGTAGAGGTAACTTCCAGTCAACCAAAAGGATGAAAATCCAGACTACTGCTAGTCAACTGTTTTTATGCTGTATGAAAGCCTTTCCTCTCAGCTGATGAAATCCTTACAGCCAGCTCAGTAAAGCAGATCAGATATGTGTTCAATCTTCAGTCTATAATGTGAAAAAAAATGTCTTGCCAAAGCTGAAAGCCACAACACATGCTGATCCTACATGGGTACTTTGATTAAATCATGGATACAGTGAAACAAAAGGCTACTTGTGGCTCTAATCCTCCCAAAGTTAATGCATACCTTAAAGACTCATGCAATAAAAGCAGTTACTTAGAATCTATGACACCTGTGTTCTGAGGGTGGAGACATGGAACATTTAATATGATAAATACTTTTCATACGTTGGAACATCTTGCTTATTTTACCATAATGTAACATAAGCTTTGAATGCAGGCCTGTTACATGTATCTATTTCATATTATGGTGTAGCCACTTTTACTGAAGGTGAACTATCTGAATATTTTATTTACTACTTAACTAATTTATCTGAATCTGATGAACCAACTCTGATGTAGAAACAAAATGCAGTTTCTGCTTGACATTCAGTGTACAGACTGACTTTTTTTTTTCTTTCAGAGATAACATGCGACCCACAAAGGTTTCCTGATGCTGACCCCGAAGAACCCTTTAAATACCAGTACAGTTACCATGAAGAGGTCAGGTATACCTGTAAGGAAGGTTTTATTGGACAATTTACTCTAACCTGTGAGGGAAGCCATTGGACCGGGTCTCCAAGATGTAGAGGTAACTTCCAGTCAACCAAAAGGATGAAAATCCAGACTACTGCTAGTCAACTGTTTTTATGCTGTATGAAAGCCTTTCCTCTCAGCTGATGAAATCCTTACAGCTATCTGAGTACAGCAGAACAGATATGGGTTCAAGCTTCAGCCTGTTATGCAAAAGAAATGTCTATGGGTACTTTGATTAAATCATGGATACAGTGAAACAAAAGGCTACTTGTGGTATAATAATATACACTGAAATTTGCATGCATTAAAAAAATGTTTTAAAAATCTTGGCCAAAGCTGTCAAACTATATATATATATATATATATATATATACTCGTAAATTTTACTTACTTATTTTAATTTAATGATGAGACAAACTTTATGTATCTGTTATGTATCTGCTTTAACACTGTGGTGTTGCCAGCTTGCCAGTTTTAGTGAAGGTGAAACATCTGAATATTTTACTCAACTAGATTATCTGAATCTGATGTACCAACTCTGCTGTATAGAAACAAAATGCAGTTTCTACTTGCCAGTGTACAAACTAACTTTTGTTTGTTTGTTTTATTTTCAGAAATAACGTCGACAGAAAATATTATCCCGATGCTGACATTGCTGGATCTTCTAAAGCCAAATACAAAAACAAAGAAAAGTCAAGTATAACTGTAAGGATGGTGGGCAATTTACTCTAACCTGTGGGGAAAGAGGATGGATCGGATCAGAACAATGTACAGGTGAAGAAATACAGAACAAAACTTCTTAACACTCAGTCAATCCAATATGCACTGACTGACTCCAGCTCAGTAAAGCAGATCAGATATGTGTTCAATCTTCAGTCTATAATGTGAAAAAATGTCTTGCCAAAGCTGAAAGCCACAACACACACACAGCCACACTTTTACTGAAGGTGAACTATCTGAATATTTTATTTACTACTTAACTAATTTATCTGAATCTGATGAACCAACTCTGATGTAGAAACAAAATGCAGTTTCTGCTTGACATTCAGTGTACAGACTGACTTTTTTTTTTCTTTCAGACATAACATGCGACCCACAAAGGTTTCCTGATGCTGACCCCGAAGAACCCTTTAAATACCAGTACAGTTACCATGAAGAGGTCAGGTATACCTGTAAGGAAGGTTTTATTGGACAATTTACTCTAACCTGTGAGGGAAGCCATTGGACCGGGTCTGCAGGATGTAGAGGTAACTTCCAGTCAACCAAAAGGATGAAAATCCAGACTACTGCTAGTCAAGATGAGTCAAACTTTATGTATCTGTTATGTTTCTTTTTAACATTATGGTGTTGCCACTTTTACTAAAAGGTAAAACATCTGAATATTTTACTCAACTAGATTATCTGAATGTGACAACTCTGCTGTATAGAAACAAAATGCAGTTTCTACTTGCCAGTGTACAAACTAACTTTTTTTGTTTGTTTGTTTTATTTTCAGAAATAACGTGCGACAGAAAATATTATCCCGATGCTGACATTGCTGGACCTTCTGAAGCCAAATACAAAAACAAAGAAGAAGTCAAGTATAACTGTAAGGATGGTGGGCAGTTTACTCTAACCTGTGGGGAAAAAGGATGGATCGGATCAGAACAATGTACAGGTGAAGAAATACAGAACAAAACTTCTTAACACTCAGTCAATCCAATATGCACTGACTTCTAGATCATTCAGTCAGACACTCCTGACTGATGAATTAAAGTAATTAGCAAAAGGGTGAAACTTTACTGCAATTTGTCTGTTATTGATACATGGGTACTTGGATCCTTACAAGCAAACCTTACAGCTGTCTGAGGACAGCAGAACAAACTAAATGGTTTGGTAAAAATAGTGACACAGTAAAAGTTGTGGAGGTTTGAGGTTCAGGAGCATCTTTTTCTTTTTACCCATTCTTCTTCCAACCAGTTTTCTTGAGGACGCATCTTATTTTATCAATCAGTTTAGCACCTTCAGTTTACAGTCTTACATATGGACACCTGTACATGTGTATTTGTTATGATTACATTACTTATGATCAAAAGCTAGCAAGTCAACAACTTTGTTAAGAGCCGACAATGCAAGACGTAACAGCCATCTGATCTTACTTCACAGCATAGATGAAAAGTTAAGGGTCATCAAAGTTTTCCATCCAATACCTGTAGAGACATCTCATTAAAAACCACATATCTAAACCTGGTGGTGGCACCAGATGAGAAGTCAGCAGGATGGGATTGATCTTCTGGGTCAAACAATCCAGCTACTTTTTTTGAGATATTTAATACTTTAATACTTTTACCAGTAGGATGAAAGTGTGTCGTTACTATCTTTTGATTTATGTTATCTGAATGTAATTTTCTTTGATTTTCAGAGACAGCATGTACAAAACCTTCGATTTCAAATGGATTTGTAGTTGGCCCGATAAATCAGACGGTGTACTTCGCCTGTGATGAAGGTTACAAGCTTTTCACCAAAGGCTGGTGGGGTGCAGCCAAGTGCAATGGCAGCGGGTGGTCTACACTTGACCAATGCATTGGTAATTATTCTTTAATGCCTTACAGGTGTAATTGTAACCAGCATTAAGCAAACTGTCAAGTTGATGTAGACTATGAACCTCTATCAGACTACCAGCTGTATTAAATGAGGTTTTGGATTCAGTAAAGATTTTTAGGATATAAACGCCCAGTATTTTCTGAAAGAAGGGTCAATTTCTCAAAACTAAATTTGATATGGGAGATAGCATCATATACAATCAAAGATTTACTTCTATATACTGTATACACAATATAAAAACCTAACTGTATTGGATTGTATACATTTTAGCGAAAAGTGAATGTGGAAGAACTCCTGTGATTGCTAATGGTGAAGTGGATGAAAAGACCGGCCAGATTAAGTGTAACAAAGGATACCGACCTCAGGTTGACAGACTAACTTGTGATGAGGGAAAATGGACTTCAGATGGATTTCCATTTAAAACTATCTGCGGATGTGAGTCATCTACATTCTTATTTTATCAGATGTAAGTATTTATACAAGGTTTATAGGGTTTAATTTTAATACTGTGCACGTTTTCATCTTTTGCAGCTATTGGCATTCACTGCAGTCCCCCGCCTAAAGTTGAGAATGCCGTTGTTGAGAGCGCACCTATGAAGGCATACTTGTCTGACTCTAACGTCACTTATCAGTGTCGCGATAATTATGAAATGCAGGGAGAAGGGACTATTCAATGCAAAAACGGGACATGGGAGAAGAAAAACATTAACTGTACAGGTATGTTCATCCAAAAGCATTGCACAAAATCGCACAGAAAGATTTAAGATTCTGGTTTTAAAGCAAAGTTACTGCAAGATTTAGAATGCCATTATGAATGTATAGAGAAAAATTCAACGTTTATGTTTAGTTGCTCAGTGACTTTTGAACAGTTGTGTTGCTTTGGCTTTGGGCCATGTTATACTGTGTGTCAGTAAAAGGAAACTTATTCCGAAATTTGTTAAAAACCCAGTACTGATTTTGGTGTATTTACCAAATCTAAAGTGATTTTAGCAGTAATACCATGCATTAGAAGTACCTTGACAAGTGCTAAAACTCTTAACTTCAAAATATATCTGTTCCATGTCAGCATTCACCCCACACACACACCCCAGGCCTGAAAACCTCCTCTTCCCGTTGGTCCAAAATACCTGTGCTAGAAACACCCAGCTAGTAAACTGAACTAACATTAGCTAACAGCAGCTACAGTTTACTTTACTGTCTACACTGTCCAGTTTTACAAAAAAACAATCAAACAGTTGGTGTAGTGTGACTTAGTGCTGTGAAACGTATTGTGTTTCTCCGGGTGATCATACTCGGAGCACATCAGAAACAGGTGTACGGGTGCAAAGTGGGACTCATTGTAGTTTCAACATGATTTAAAATCTGTGATTTTATGGTAGAAAAGTTACACAATGTTGCTTTAATACTCCTAAAACTTTCACACACTCAAATGTCTCGGGTTACATGTTTACTTACAGATAATTTCCAACAGCAAAATGCAGTTTCTACTTGCCAGTGTTTGTTTTATTTTCAAAAATAACACGCGACAGCAATGATTATCTCAATGCTGACATTGCCACTGCCATTATATTCCTCCTGTATTGCTCCTGTAAGTCTTATTGACCGACAAAATACTCAGGATCAAAGTCTTCTCTATTGATCATCGAATTATTGTCTTAACATGTTGAGATGTGAGACTGAACACATACATTTTTCTCCCACAGTGCCAACTGAGGACAGTGACGCTGTTGGACCCCCAGAGAGGTCTCAATAAAAATGGCAAGAAAAAAAATACCCACAATTGCATTATTCATACTGATATAGCATCCTATAGAGCACACATAACCATCGAATCAGTCAATTATTGTAATAATGTGATCTGAAATTATTACGCTTCGGCATATTGAATAAAAGAGGAGAAAAAATAAACGGCTTTGTTTGATCTTTCTTTTTTTAATATTTTTACTATTATCACGACTAAATACGGTAAATCGCTGTTTGTTTGATTATGCAGAGCTCTTGCAACCACATAACCAATGAATTCAGAACAATACACATGCAGTCATTCAAAGATATTGTGTCAGTGTTTCTCTCAACAGTGTATGTTTAACCTGAATTTGAGGGTTATGTCATAAATGTTAGGATGTGCTAGGTTTGTCTGTTAGCCTGTGTTTTCCTGCCCTTCGTGTTCTGTGTTTGTTTTTGTCTGTCTGTCTGTGCAGGCTGGGCGTGGTTGACCTATTTCTTCGACCACTCCATCATTGATCCTCACCTGCTCTGCTCTCACACCTGCATCTCATCATCTCATCAAGCTCCTGCAGTATTAAACTCAGTTCACCCTCCTCGCCAGTTCATTGTCGTACCTTTTGTGGTAACTATTCTCGCGGCCCGAGGAAACTATCTTTGAAGATTCTTTGTTGTCGAAGTCTTGTCTGTGTCTTGGCAATAAAAAGCCTTCAAAAACAACTTTGGTCTGCATTGTGGGTTCAGTGTCCTGCTTAGTGCAAGCTTAACAATAAATCATAAATCAATCACCAAGCACTGATTTAACAGTGTTTTTTTTATTTATTATTATTATTATTATTATTATTGTGTCCAGATATTTAGATCAAACACAGTTCAATCCTGTTACTTAGAAAAATACAGGTACATTATATCTGTTTTTATTCATTTGTTTTATATATATTATACATACAGAGCGTGTAAAGAGCTGTACAATAATTCAACCTGCTAATATGTATATTATTAGAGAAACACTAGATGACTGCTAAAGTATGATAAAGTTGCCTGATGCTGACTGCTGCTACTTGGTTTGATTAATGGTTTAATAATATCTATTGATTAGTGACAGTGGCGGATCGGGCTAATTATCAGCTAATCACATTCAACTTCAACACATTCAACATACACACACACACACACACACACACACACACACACACACACACACTGTTCTGCTGACTGACCCCTGACCTCCTCTAAACCCTTCAGGGATCCACTCTTCCATATTTTGACTTGTAGCCTTCTGTCACAACACTTTTTTTTTCGAATGCATATATTGCCTGTCCTTATTCCACTTATTATATGTACTATAGAAAACTGTGGTTGTAGCGTCAGTAGCACAATGTTGCTTTGAGGCAACAAACCAAGGTCTGGTCCAAAGTTAAAATCCATGCCATTGTCAGGCATTTTTCTACATTTAGGGACAGTTTTCAGTTGGTCATTTGACACTGTAGAAAAGCATAAAGTAGTGTTGTGTTGGTTAATTTAATTCAGTCTATCTTACCTTCTTAATCTCATTGCTTCATTGACCTGTTCATCCGTAATGATTTTTACAACAGACTTTGTACTTTAGTATCAACTTGTTAACAGTGTGGCAATCAGCGCTGGACAGAAACTGTTTAATCATCAGCAGATACAAACAGATCGGAACGTCAGCTTTGGATTTTTGCAATGCTGGCTCAAGATTGTCATAAACAAGTCTGGAAGTGCAGTTAAATGATTTATGTTTGCCTCAGTTCTGTAGTGTATTAGACATTATTTGTTATATTTTAGTGTTTTTTTTATTTAAACTTCCCTGAGTTATCCTGTCAGGTCAAATTTGATGTGATTTATCAAAAGTATGTCCTGACGTTAGTTTTGTCAGGTCAGTAGTATAAATCAGACAAGAATATATCAGTGAATGCAGGACCAGAGAGGAAAATTTTATAAATTCATTTGATAGGATAGCATAGAAATACATCAAGAAGATGTTATTGCTCTGAAGAAACTTATATGATTCCTTATGAGAACAGTGCGTGCTGTGCGTGTGTTCCCATTTTTCATGTTGTGTTCAGCCTTATGCAATCTCACTGGGCAGTCCCTGTCATGACCCTTAGTGCTCCCTGAGGACTGCAGCTGGGTACAAACACACAGAAATTGCACGGAAAAAAATAGTTTGTCAAAGGAGTTTGCCTCAGTTAGACTCTTGTATGTCACTGCACAACAACTACTTGCTGCTGAAATGCGGTCATCTTTAATCCTTTTTTTTCTCCAGCTCTGGGGTATTGTGCAAGTTTCTTTATCACAGAATGGTAAGACAGACTTTTTTTTAAAATACTCACTTTCTGGAAGTTAAAGGGAGAAGGGTCACACAGAGAAGAAACATTCAAAGATGTGCATGTTAACTGTAGTAAAAGCTGTTTATTAAGTAGTATTAGTGTATACATGTGGGTTGTTTAGCATTAAGTATGTACAGTTCACATGTTTTGATCCAACACTGAAAGAATCTGTTGAGAAGACGTGTCTAATTTCCTCTTTTTTTCCCCATGTTGCTGTTTGTTAGTACCTTGTTTAGGGCTCCCAGATGTTCCTCACGCCTACCTGTCAGAAGCGTCCAAAAAAGCAGAGTACTTAGGAGGAGATGTGATATTTTTCCCTTGTCAAACTGGTTATATATCAGGCCCAACCATCAGATACGTATGTTCAGGAGGTAGCTGGCTTGAGCTCCAGAAGGGAAACTGCTTCTGTGAGTTGAATGGCTTCCTTTTCTACAACTTATTTTGTTGCCACTTGGGTGATTACAGTAATCAGGTGACAATAAATGTAATTTTTGTTTTTATATTTCAAAAGATCCATTAAAATGTTTAACTTTTGTTAGGGGGGGAAATCTAAGTGAATGAAAATGTGTTTTCGTTTTTTTAAAGTTTCAAAAGTTCCAGAGTAGTTTGACATTTTTTGTATCATCACTGTGTAACGAATTACCAAGCTGAATAGCCAGATTATGGTACTGACTACGAGAGTTGCTTGCCGTTTTGCTAGTGCTTTTAACTAAAATCTGCAAATCTGCTTGGCTGTTTTTTTTTTTGTTTGTTTGTTTTTTTTAGTAAAGCCATGTGAACTTCCTGATGATACTCCCAATGGCTACTTTCAAATAATCCATGGTGAAGACTTTGTTTTTGGAACAACTATCAGATACTTTTGTAATGAAGGGTACGTCAATCTGAGTCTTTAAAGAGACTAAAAATAATGTTCACACAGCCTTTGTAAGTAGTATATAGACGCTTACATACAGGACATTTTATGTGTTCATTAATGTATGTCTATATTGTAATTTATTGTCAATCACCTGGTGTACAAGTTAGACAGGTTTTACAGGAATAGTCAAATAAATAATAAAGAATGCTTAAAGCTATATAATACTCCATTGTGAACCATTTACTAATTGTATACTGCTTATAAACTAATCAAGAGGGTGACAAAGTAATATTCTTTTTAATGGTGTATGAGTAAGAATTGAAAAAAGATATTTTGTCCTCTCTAATTGGTGTTGTTGTACTCAGGTGTTTTCATCTCATAATAAAAAAAAAAACTTCATCTTCACCGTTCATTGCAGGTATCAGATGGTTAGTAAGGAAGACACCAGGACTTGTTTGCTGGACAAATGGACCAATCACGTGCCAATATGTGATCGTAAGTCTTAGTAATTGACAGAACTTGTAATTGTTGTTATTATGTTGATGCACAAAAGAAAAAGAACATGCTACATGTTACTTTACAATATTGAAAGAAATGATTTAATGCATGCATGTTGACTTAATCTTTGATGACATGGCAGAGTAAATATCTTACATATTATTCCTTTAACTTAAATCAATTCACTTTTATTTCTCTGTGTTCTAGTTTGTTAGTTTGGAGCAGCAACTATGGCGTTGTGTTTTGAATTGCTACCACTATGGTTCACAATGTCAGAGGATTGGTACTGTAGTATTTTAACCCATTTGTTATATTATCTAGAAGAGTCTTCTTGAATGAATGTGGAAAAACAGCCTCTCCACTATGGAACTCAATGGGAGGCTTTGGCTGATATATTAAGTTTATTTTACAAGAAATTCTTGCCTTTTTTTCATTTACTGACCTGACTGTTGTGTTTATACAGCTTTGACCTGTGATCCCCCGCCTGCGGATGACGGGGGGTCACAGGTAAAGGTAAAAGGTGTACCAGAAAATGGAGAACCCATACTTCCTCACCGCTTCCTCACATTCAGCTGTGATGAACCTGGCAAATATCTGAATGGCAGTTCAATGCTGATATGTGGTAAAGATGGGAATTGGGATAATCCATTCCCTCTTGTGAAGGTAAAAATATAGTAGTAGAGCATGTAAAATAAATAAAATAATCAAAATGACTGCGGGAGCCCAACCCCAGTCCATTAAACCTCAAAGTTTTTCATTTGATCATATCTGTTTTATTCATTCCAGACATCACTTGCAAAGTTGACGTGATGCATCACCATCTCATTGTAACTGGACTACAACCAGCAGATCAAACAGTAAAGACTGGACATAAATTGCAGTTTCGGTGCAGTAATGATTTTGTACTGGACGGACCTCAGAAATTGACTGCTTAGAAACTGGGCAGTGGAATGCACATTTTCCAACCTGTACTGGTATGTTCACTTTCATTGGAGGTTAATCCAATGTACAATTATTTTACCCATCTTTTTAGGTAAACTAAAATATAAATGACAAAGTACATGGACAGAGTACTGAGATTCACACTTCAAAAGTAGAAGTAATCAAAAGTTATGGTAAAGCTCCATAGAGCTGAGGGGAACTGTTGATGATGCTCTGTGGGTTCATCACTACGAACCCTTAAACATACAAATCAGTCAATTATTTTGTAATATGGAAATATTTATAATCTAGATTAAAACTTGTAAGTAATATGTCCGTCTACTCTTACTGTGTCCGTTGTACATGTCAAATAAGCAGTACATTTACACACAGAGGTTAAGTCACATCAGATCTGGATGAATGAAAACCAGAACCTAAGTTTAAGTTTTATATGCCGCAGTTAATTATGTGTAAACCTCTTGATAAAACAGATTCTCTTCTTTAAAACAGAAAACTGCAAAGTCAGAGATGTACCAAGCAATGTATACACCATCCCACGTTTACGTCAACTAAGAAAAGGAGAAAAGTTAAAGTTTGGTTGCCACAACTCTAGACACTTTCTTCGAGGGAATGCAGAGGTTGAATGTTTACCAGACGGACAATGGAGTGGTCCCTTTCCAACGTGCGGAGGTAAATCAATTGTGTCCCCTTAATCTTTACCTAAGGAAATCGTGTGTAAATGACAATGACGATCCGTGACCCCAATTTTCATTGAGATCTACCCTGAGAGCTATGTGTATCTAGTATAATGACAGTATACATACAGTGCATACACTTTTACTCATTTGTGCTTGCAAAATACTATGTAACTGCTGATCACGGTCTGTCAAAATGTGTAACTCAAGGCGAAAATGTCACAGCTGCTCACAATAAGGTACAAACTTTCTATCTTTTAGATCCTGCGGGCTGTGGGAACCCACCACCACTTGAAGATGGAGACACTGTGGAAAGTCTCAAATACCAGTACAGTCATGGTGAAAGTGTTCGATACGTCTGTCAGAATTTGTACACCATGGAGAGGGGTCCTTACAGAACCTGCAGCAATGGTCAATGGACTGGAGAGATGAAATGCCTCAGTAAGCTACAACTCCATTTTTATTGTCTTTATGTTTGTTTGTAAAAGGTATAAAATTAAGGTCATGGTCGGTACTATGTTGAGTATTTTATCAGTAATTCACTGATTACATTTGTTAAGACATATCCATTGTTCAAGTACTAAATGCTGTATAACAAATATAATGTTATGTTTTCTCTTGCAGAACCCTGCACTGTGAATAAAGAAATCATGGACAGACACAATATTGTCTTCAGATACACATCAAAGGAGAAGCTGTATTCAAGACACAATGAGGAACTTGGGTTCATGTGTAGCGGACGAACAAGACACGATCGTGTAACAGGCTTGCGTCAGAGATGTGTTGACGGTGTGATAACACTGCCCACTTGCCATTAAAGGTTTTTAGTCATCTGGACATGATAAACATGAGCTGGCTGAGCAAACGTGTAAATGATAAGTAAAACATTTCAACAGTTATACTGATCCAGTGGCTATACTTCAGTGCTCCATTTGTACATTCTAATAAAACAGTCTATTTTCACATCGTCTGCAAAATCATCAGCATGTACTCTTCTTCTTCTTCTTGTCCACCTGTCGAGCCAAAGTATCCCCGCCAAATTATTATTTCTTAGCCTCTTACTTAGAAACTGTATGTCTTTAACCCTCTCGCCTCCCAACGTCACCACATATATAAAAAGCAGAATGCTGCCTAAACCCAGGTTGTGTCTCACACACGGCTGCTCGTTGTACTAACATTGGCAAGAACTGGCATCGTGGTACCTGACTGAGATTTAATCTTCTGCAGTTTAACAAGATATGTAGGGGAACTCATTGATCATGATAGCAGGGATGTGACTGTATACTGACACACCCTCATAGACAAGAAGAATAAGAGTTAAGTAAGTTTTTTTCTGAGAAACCTCTTCTTATACAACCTCCTAATAATTAATGCATGTTGTAGGAACATGTCTGCTAGTGCAAAGCTGTGGTTACCAGATGCATTTTTAATTTTTTTTTTTTTTTTGACAACAATGGTTACCCAAATGGCATGGAGCAATCCAGTAACACATCAGGCTTTGGGTATACTTGACTGTGGTGACAAACACCTTTAACCAAATTGTGTTTTGCTATACTCTGTGTATTTCCTTACTACAGTTTGCAACTTTTCTATCTGTCAGCAGTAACTTGCTACAAGTGCCTGACAAGAGTTGGGTGGCAAACTGTGTACATGGAGTTCTTGTGCTAGCCTCAAGGCTAAAAAAAAACAGCTGAGCTTTAGTTTCTTGTAACCAACTTGATAGTTTCCAATTACGTCAGATGCAGGGCAGGAACTGTATACATGTGTACGTTTGTCAAATTCTGAACCACTTTGCGTGTGAATGAAGACCTTTTGACCTTTCAGGTGAAATACTTGGTATTCTCTGAGTGGTATTCTTTGTAATGATGTTCCTAACCTCATTTTATTCTTACTCTGTTGAATGATGAATGATGAATGAATAAAACAAAGACAATATCTAAGTAACTTTGTGTATTTGTTTATCTATTACTGTCATTTCCTCCATATTGACAATTTATTGTTGATTTTGGTCTTTTCATTGGTTAGTAAACAGTAAAAGAAATATAGAAAATCACCAGACTGATCTTTTAGGTATTGGAAATGTCAACACTGATATTAAGCACCATAAGTTTATTTTTTTTTTAAATATTAAACCAAAAACACAAACACAATTTAGTGGTATGAACTATAGAGGACAGGAATTGCAGTCTCCAGCATAGAAGTATCAGTCAGTATCAAGTCCTGTGCTTTGTACACCCAACCATCCACCCTGACCTCTTCTGATGGACTTCTGCTACTAAACATAATCTGGGCACCAATCACAGCACGCTCAGAGTGTTTTAATAAAGTTTATCTCTAATACAGACCATAAATTAATTGAAACAAATTTTAAATTATTGGCTAAGAACTTATTGCTTCACACGATTGGTAGAATACCGAACAAATATGAGAGTATGTGAAGTGAACATGAAAAAAGGATGCCATATGTGATCACTGTTGGAGTACTGGAGGGGAAAGGGCATGCTGGTGTGTTGCAATGCAACGTGCTTTGTATAATTACACTGGCAGCCCATGTTGGGGACAAAAAAATTAATTCTGATCAGAAAGTACCGTCTGTCAAAGGAGCATGAGACTGTCTGCAATCCTTCTGTTTCTCCATCTGTGGGGGAATGTAGAAGTTTCTTTCTCACTGAATAGTAAGTGGGTGTCTTTTAATTACTAAACTGCTTTTTGGAGATGCAGTGTTTAGCTTTTGTAGATGAGACACGTAGATGAACTAATCAGTATCTATGTTAGATTTTAAAATGTAAAAGTACAAGTACTAGTTCATGCAACCTGCGACAGCATACTGCATTCTCCTCTTAATTATCTTTTTTTGAGACTCGTGTTGTTATGTCTTCATCATGCTTTTTGCTTTTACTTTGTTGATGAGTATTTTTATAGATTAATGCATGTTATGAATTAATTAAACCATTAAACGTACATTTTGGACAGCTAATAAATAGTCCAATGGTGTTCCTGATGAAAACCATGCATTTCAAATACCATTCCTGTACTTTTTATAATTATTTTGGGAGTTCCAAAATGTGGTCGACATCCTTTTAATTCTACATTTGTGTTCTGTGCCCACCCTTTTTTCCCCATTGTACATGTGAGACAGGGGGCTTTTTTCATGTTGCCATGTTTTAGTGTGCTCCAAACTCCCAGAATGTTCCTCAGGCCGTCGTGTCGAAGAGGAGAGTTGTGTTTTTTAAAGCATTGTTGAATTACATTGTTGCAGGACCTGTAACTGGTCCTTAATCTGAAAACATCTGTGATCTGACAGCTTACCGTCCAACTATCTGTGCTGCTGGGCTGGGTAGTTAGAGAGTTAAAAAGAAAATCTGCAGTCCAGAACATACCCAAAGTTGACATGTAGAAGTTATGTACTTTGCTTATACCCAGGCACACAACTGATGGGACAATTTGTGTAATCTCCTCTTCTTTTTTTATGTTGATATGTTAGCATGTTCAACCTTCCCTGATGTTCCTCACGCCTTTGTGTCAGAAGAGACCAAAAGAGATGATTACCGAGAAGGAGATGTGATAGATTTCACTTGTGAACCTGGTTATACATCAAGTCAACCCTCCAAATATGTATGCACAAGAAGGGGATGGCTGGCAGTCCGTCGGGGAATATGCTACTGTAAGTTGGCTTTCTGTTTCAACACCGATTGAATGACTTGTAGAAAATTCCCAGAAACCTACTCTGTGTTCGCAAATATATCAAGTAGTGAAAAAGAGGACTGGAGTGAAAAACACTTAAAGTTCGGACAACAGACAAACTAAACAAATGCTCTGTTGTTTGTTCATGAAGAGGTGTCTTTTTTTACCTACAGTTCTGCTTATTTTGTGCTTTTGCTGCTGGGTCTGTTGACTAATTCTGTTAGCTGTTATATAGTTGAGTTACATTGTTTCAGGACCTGTAAGATGATGCATGTTCTTCATCTAAATACATCTCAGATGTGATAGCTTCCCCTCCAACTGTCAGTGCTGCTGGACTGGTTGAAAGAGTTTTAACAGTCGTATATTTGTTAACGGCCATTCTTGCCACTCTTTAAGCAACTACGTTGTGTTTAGAAATCCCCAGACGACTGGTAGGTGCTGAGATCTACAATCATCTAGTAGGACTTGATGAAATTTAACAAGTATATGTTTAGCTTAAGCATTTTTTTTTTAAAACATTGCTGCTTTCGTGAGCATACAAAATACCATCTACATTTTTTATTTTTTTTAAAGATTTTTTTGGCCTTTTCAAGCTTTATTTTCGATAGAGACAGCTGAAGAGTGAAGAATGGGGAATGACATGCGGCAAGGACTGAGCCTTCGTACATGGGGCGGTTGCTCTACCAACTGAGCTAAACGACACCCCACCATTTTTTATTGATGTATGCACGCCAACTCCCACCCCCAAAATGAACCTACCGTCACATTAAATTTAAAGGCTGAGCCTCAGTTTAACACGGAGTCCTTTTTATTCACCAGTTGTAGCTACAACAAATACACAGATTTTCTGCGTGCGTGTCAGACGCACATGTATCATGAAGGTAGATCAGATATCAAATGATTCATAATTGGTATGTTATTCCACAGACTGTAATCTCCTCTTCTTCTTTTCTGTTGATATGTTGTCCGTTAGCATGTTCACCCCTGCCAGATGTTCCTCACGCCTTTGTGTCAGACGAGACCAAAAAAGATGAGTACCAAGAAGGAGATGTGATAGATTTCACTTGTGAATCCGGTTATACATCGAGTAAAACCTCCAAATATGTATGCACAAGAGATGGATGGCTGGCAGTCCGTCAGGGAACATGCTACTGTAAGTGATATAGGCTATCTGTTCATTTTCACCACTGACTGAATGACTTCTGTTGTTGTTTGGCATGTAGCAGGATTTCAGTAATCCACTTTTACTCTTGTAAGCTCTGGTTAATTAGAATTTGAAAAGTTTGAGCACCATGTTCATCAGTAAATATGATCTATTGTTAAACAAGAGCCTCAGTTGTTTTAGGAAAATAGCTGCAGTTGCAATCTGGGCACATTTCAACACAGCTCAGGTCTGAATTGAACTTTAAAGTTTGTTTAATTCTTTATTTAAACAGGTAGCGTCACTGAGATCAAAATCTCCTTTTCAAAAAAGAACTCGCAAAATTAAACATGCAGTATCTACACTACAAGCACACATGAACTAGAAAAGCAGCTTTGACACTTGTTCCATGCACTGCATGTTCCTATGTGTACTATCTGTGTAGTATTTTGACTCGTTAAAAACATTTCTGCAAGAGAGACCTGTGTTTGGATGCCAAAAAGCCCTCACTTTAACAGATGAAGGAAATAGGAGAGGTGTATTAAACCTGCTGCATTATGTTACTGACCAGCTTCCAGCGAGCATACAACAAGCAACACACCAATGATATATTGCTTTGTATGCTTTTTCCTATCATGTTACCCTGAAAAAGGTGTATTACTACATTGAAATGTTGCCTTGTCCAACTTCTTCTTTCTGTTCCGTGACGTGACTGACTCTTTCTGTTTAGTGTTAACTTCAAGTTGTGACACCCCGCCTGCGGGAAGCTTCATAGTAAAAGGTTTACCAGAAAATGACGAACCTATAGGTCCTGATCACATAATCACAGTCAGCTGTGATGATCCAGAAACATCTGAATGGCAGTTCAGTGCTGATATGTGGTGAAGATGGACAGTGGACTACTCCATTCCCTTCTTGCATTGGTAAAAATCATCATGACAGTGTAAAAAATATCTATATGAGAAGCTTTTTTACTTTTATTGTAGAGAATGTGAGAAATGCAATGGCTGTGGAGCCATTTCTATGGAAACTATTGTAAGATAGACAATAAGATGTGACGCAGCACTGACTTATCATGTTTATCACTGATTACCATATTTTGATTGATTTATTTATGCAGGTAGCAGACCTAGAGCAACATTCATTTGGAGTTGTGTCTCTGGTCACCTGGCAAATAAAAGTTCTATATCCATTCTCTTTTTAACTCTGTTTTGGTCCCCACCAACTCATGACAAATGTATGTGGCTCTTAAGCTGCTAAATGCCTTTTTGTTTGGTTTTGTTCCCCTCTTGTGATGGTAAAAAAAAAATCTATCTATCTTTTATTGGAGGTTAATCCCATTTACAATGATTTTACCCATCTTTTTAGGCAAATTAAAATATAAATTGACAGTACGGAAATTCACACTTCAAAAAGTAATCAAGTTATGGTAATTAGATGAGAAAAAAATCAAAATAGGCCCATCTGCTCTTACTGTGTCTATTTTATTTTCAAACCTCTTGATAAAACAGATTCTCTTCTTTAAAACAGAAAACTGCGAAGTCAGAGATGTACCAAGCAATGTATACACCATCCCACGTTTACAAGGCCATCAACTAAGAAAAGGAGAAAGGTTAAAGTTTGGTTGCCACAACTCTAGAGACTTTCTTCGAGGGAATGCAGAGGTTGAATGTTTACCAGACGGACAATGGACTGGTCCCTTTCCAACGTGCGGAGGTAAATCAATTGTGTCCCCTTAATCTTTACCTAAGGAAATCATGTGTAAATGACAATGATGATCCGTGACCCCAATTTTCACTGAGATCTACCCTGAGAGCTATGTGTATCTAGTATACTGACAGTGTACATACAGTGCATACACTTTTACTCATTTGTGCTTGCAAAATACTATGTAACTGCTGATCACGGTCTGTCAAAATGTGTAACTCGAGGTGAAAATGTCACAGCTGCTCACAATAAGGTACAAACTTTCTATCTTTTAGATCCTGCGGGCTGTGGGACCCCACCACCACTTGAAGATGGAGACACTGTGGAAAGTCTTAAATACCAGTATAGTCATGGTGAAAGTGTTCGTCGTCTGTCAGAATTTGTACACCATGGAGGGGTCCTTACAGAACCTGCAGCAATGGTCAATGGACTGGAGAGATGAAATGCCTCAGTAAGCTACAACTCCATTTTTATTGTCTTTATGTTTGTTTGTAAAAGGTATAAAATTAAGGTCATGGTCGGTACTATGTTGAGTATTTTATCAGTAATTCACTGATTACATTTGTTAAGACATATCCATTGTTCAAGTACTAAATGCTGTATAACAAATATAATGTTATGTTTTCTCTTGCAGAACCCTGCACTGTGAATAAAGAAATCATGGACAGACACAATATTGTCTTCAGATACACATCAAAGGAGAAGCTGTATTCAAGACATAATGTTGAACTTGAGTTCATGTGTAGCGGACGAACAAGACACGATCGTGCAATAGGCTTGCGTCAGAGATGTGTTGATGGTGTGATAACACTGCCCACTTGCCATTAAAGGTTTTTAGTCATCTGGACATGATAAACATGAGCTGGCTGAACAAACATGTAAACGATTAACCAAAGTAAAACATTTCAACAGTTATACTGATCCAGTGGCTATACTTAAGTATTTTGTTTGGAAATTCTAATAAAACATACACAACCAGTCAAAAGGTTGAGTTCCTGTGCGTAGTTTTTGTTTGTTTTTATTATTTTCCACACTGTTGATTAACACTAAAGTGATCGAAATGATGGATTATGAACATTATGATAAAATTCTGTGGCAAACACAAAAACATGTAAACAAAGCAAAACATTTATATTTTACATTCTTCAGTTTCATGAGCTCATCAACTGGAAGGCCAGATTCAGGCCGAATCCAGCGCTGCAGTGAAAACACAGGTTTTTCCATTCATTTAAATGGGGCTAGCACATTTTGACTGCAGCAGTACGGGCCGCAGTGGGTGCCCCAAAGAAAATGCAGTAATCTGTGGTGAAGTTGAGCCAGACTCCCAATGTCAACGCTTCAATCAGATTGGTCAAACCCAATCGGCTTGAAATATCACTGAAACTGAGCGCTATCCAGGTGGAGTTCATGAACGAAACAATGATTCTCTACCTGTTGTGTTCTGGCTTGGTTTATTTCAAGTACCAGCTTCTCTGTATGTGTCTGACTCGCAGGATATTCTGCAAAATAGTGACCAAGGAGTTTCGTTTGGTTTGTCTCCGATGGTTTGAGAGAGAGGTATCGAAAGCTGGTGAATCAGCGAAGTAAAAAGTTAGAGGCTTGTGTCTGGGCATAGATAATATAGCTTGACTTGAAGTGTCTGGGACATTATGAGTTTGTGTTATACTGCCGTGCTCTGGTTTACGTCATCACTGCTAACTAATATTAATTAATATGTTTGTTTTGCTAATAGATGCCAGATGCCCAACAGATGCATGAGATGTAATGGAGGTCTTTTTTGGTATATTGTACTGAGTATCTCTCCCACCACTGTGTGTATGCAGTATGCTTTAAAGTCATTCATGATTTCCTGCATGGTGACATTATGAGAAGATTCAAATGAATCCATGGCACAAAGCCCAGGTTCAGACTCCCCTAAGTAATGAACTTAAGGTCAGGCATACCAAAGGAAGACCCATTGGCACATCAGCAGTGTGTGGGTGTTTGTATGTTGTGGTGACCCTACCCTCTTGCCAGTAAAAGCTTTTATTAACTGGAAATGACATAAGCTGGATGAACAAACAAGTAAATGATTAAGCCGAGAAAAGAGGACGACAAGTACAACAGTTATGCATCAGTCATCTGTCCCCAATTCAGTGCTTTCATCTGTAACAAACTTAATCAAACCTACAGTAAATTAACGTTTGACGAGTGCATTTCTTTCGTCATAAAACATTTGAAAAGACAATTGTATTGAATATTTGAAACTATACACGGTTGCATCCATGTTTACCTACTAACAGTCTTCTTCTTTATGACCTTTGTTGCTGCACTGCTTGATCCTTTTACATTACATTAATATGTAGCCCGCATCTGCTCCATAGTGCTACAAATGTTCAAAAACTCATGAAAGGTTAAAAGCTGGTCATGCCAAAAAGAAGCACAGCAAAATGAATCCTCTGTGTCTTTTTTAAAAGTTTGTTGATTGATAGGAAGAACAAGAAGTCAAATACACGCAACAACAAGTTGATCTTCAGTTGTAGGTTTAGTATCAGGGCTGAGAGACCACAGACAATGTCAGCATACAGCGGGTAAAATAAGTATTAAACACGTCACCATTTTTCTCAGGAAACATATTTCTAATGGTGCTAGTGACATGAAATTTTCACCAGGTGTTGGTAACAACCCAATTAATCCATACATAGAAAGAAACCAAAACAAATAAGTGATATTTGGACAAGCCTGTGAAATACTGGGAGAACATAGTCTGGTCAGATGAGAGCAAAATTTAACTCTTTGGCTACACACCATGTTTAGAGGACAAAATGCACTGCACATCACCCCCAAAAACACAATACAAACAGTGAAGTTTGGAGGTGGGAACATCATGGCGTGGGGCTGAACATGAAACGAGGCTGGACATTTCAGCAGGACAATGATCCCAAACACAGAGCCAAGGAAACTCTGGTCTGGCCCAGCCAATCACCCGACTTGAATCCAACTTAAAATCTATGGAAAGAACTAAAGACCAGAGATTGGCACTGATGTCAGAAATGTAGTAAAAAGTTGCAGTTGACAGTGTCAAATGCAGCACTGAGATCCAATAATGTCAAGACTGAAACTGCCTTTTAACAAGAGCAGTGACCGTTTCTGTAACTCATTGAAATCTATGGAGAGTTTTTGACAGTTCCTGTTATTTCTTTGAAATTGGTGTGTGTGTGTGTGTGTGTGGTGGAGGGAGGAATATGGGATGGGCCATGCATGTTGCTGAGACTGTTAATTGCACATGAAGTCTGCCCTGAAGAGATAATTCCTAAAGACAGCAACAACTGAGACTGAGACTTGGGTTTTATATCTTACGGCTGAAGAATGACAGATGTCAGGTCTATTTTCTCTGCAGTTAAAAACAACAATCATGCATATTGTTTTGTTAATGTTAGAAATCATCTCAGATAAAAGTTATATTTATTTCTCCGTAAACTCCGTAAGACTTCTCCTGGAAAACTCCTGGAGTACTTCATGCATGAAGCATTTAAAATACTTTGAAATCTTACTGATCAAAATAAGAGAAGATTAATAAACCATGAATATGATTTCTCATATTTTTGAAGCATCCAGGGACCCGAGAATCTTTTAGCAACTCAACTAGTGGACCTTATTTCAATTTCTCATTAGTCACCATTAGTTTCCATCATCTAAAAGTCCTTTGTGGAGGAATAACCGGTGACCCAAAATCTAACAGGGCAGAGTTTGAAATGTAATGTAACAACTTTATTAACTGTTTTTGTCAGGCTGGGATTCAGAGCTGAACATCCAACTACAACAGATACATTTAAAGGGTAATTCTAGTTTGACTGGAGTTTATATTCTTTAATAACAATAGTCTGGACCAAAACACACAAACCACATTACCATCCCTAGAGCCTTATCATGTAGTGGACTGGACAAAGTACAGGGCAGCCAGGGGAGCTCGGCTCTTCTTGATAAGACATGCGCTCCTGGAAACATCAGTTGTCTGTAAAATATTGACATTTCCGTCAATTTTCTAACCCATGCCCTTCAGAGAAATCCATTTAAGGGAATACTCAGTGTTTGGTGAGAGGGTTTTAGGAAGATTGCTGAAGCTTCTGTAGCAGTTTGACTACACATTTGTGAAAATCCTCCGTGTAGCAACTCTTTTTTTTTCTGTATTACTATAAAGAGACAAACATTGACTCAGGTACTGATTCTGTTTTAGGGTGTACCTCCTGACTGGACCATCATGATGAGAGTCTCTCTACTTGTTTGCCTTTTTGTGCTGTGGATGAACGTGGACGTTTCATTGTCGCAGAATGGTAAGAATATTCAGTAATGTGTCAGATTTCAGTTCTGTGTTTGTCATAGCTGCTAACACTAACATTGATGTAGCTGAAGATGGACACAGAAGAACATCCATTTTATGAGCTTTTTAATAAATCATTGAAACCTTAAACATGATGTAGATTGAGCTAAAGGGAGATCACGCCGTTTCTGTTGTTGCCTCTGATTAATGGTGATTTGGTCAACATCTATTGGGTTTTTTTTCAACAACATTGCATAGAAATTTATATTTTTGCAATTTAGAGCCCCAAGATTCAGTGTGTAATACCATGATTACAATACTTATGATCAAAAATGAGCAAGTTGACCACTTTACTAACAGTCAAACATCCAGCAAGTGCAACAACACAAGACATACTATAGCCAGCTAATATTACTTACTAGTCCAACAGTTAATGTAACTGCTGAGCAGAGTCAAAGAACATAAACTGTCTCTGTCATTGCACACATTTCTTTTAGATCCTTTGGGCTGCGGGACACCTCCACCACTTGCAGAGGGAGACACTGTGGAGTCTCCTCGATTCACGTACAGTCATGGTGAAGTGGTTAAATACACCTGTCAGGTCTTTACACCATGGAGGAGCTTTACAAAACCTGCGAGAATGGTGAATGGACTGGAGAGATGAGATGCCTGAGTAAGTTGTTTCAATATACGTTAAATAAAAACACAGATACAGTATATCTAACTCACATAAATATGGACATTAAATGATCCAAATGACGTTTATTTTCTAAAAACAACTGTTGAATGCACATAAACGGTCATTTCAAAGGGCTTTTTTCTTTTTTTTTATCCAAGACTAGCGATAATTCTACATGTAGTAAGCTGTCCACTGATTCCTGACTAATAAAATGTTATGTTTTCCCCTGCAGAACCCTGCATTGTGAGTAAAGAAATCATGGACGGACATAATATTTTCTTGAGATTCACACAAAGGCAGAAGCTGTATTTACGCCATAATGACGACGTCCAGTTCAGGTGTAAGGGACAAACAAGACATGACCTCGTACTGAGCATGCGTCAGAGATGTGTTGACGGTGTGATGCAACTGCCCGATTGCTTTTAAAGGTTTTTAGTCAACTGGATGTGATAAACATGAGCAGGCTGGACAAACATGTAAATTAGGCGTCTTCAACCTTTTTCAGCCCAAGGACCCTTTGGACAAAGACAAACAGAACAGGGACCCCTGCATGTAATTAATATTTTAAAATATGTCACATTTCAAGCCTGGCCTAAAGTAACTTTTATATTTTTACTTTATTTAACTTTAATTTCACCTCATTAACCTATGTATATACTGGGTTATTAGCTTATATGTTTGTGATTGATTAAATCATGTGTCTGCTGTTTGTAGTTTCTCAATTATCTTCACCCTCACATTCACCATTATTTTGGTGAAAATTGTCAATTAATGTGACAAAAACTGGCGGATCTCCTACAGTACCTCTGAGGACCGCCTAGGGGTCACGGACCCCTGGTTGAAGACCTCTGATGTAAATGATTAACCAAAGTGAAACATTAGACCAGTTGTGTATTGATCCAGTGTCTATACTTCAGCGCTCTGTTTGGAAAACCTAATAAAACATATGGTACCTGTCAAAAGTCTGGACATACTTTCTCATTCAATAGTTTTTGTTTATAATTTTCTACATTGTAGATTAACGCTGAAGACATCAGAGTGCTGAATTATGAACATTATGAACACGTGGCCACTAGAAATTTGAAACATTTATATACCACATAATTTGAACTTGTATTGTTCAATTTGAATCATTGCATTGAAAAACTGAATCTGAATTGTAATTTGAAATTGAACTGAGCATTCAGTTCTCACAATTCAATTTCAATTTTCTGTGACAAACATCCGGGTAGTTGAGGCAGAGCAGATACACAGGACGCCTCACAGTAACAGGCTAAATAAAGATGGAAAATATGGTAAATATTACCTGCTGAGAATCGGCATGTTGTCATACATTGCCATTGTGAGCATGCTGACTACATGTAGCGGCAGTTCTACAGAGCTGCAACGTGTGATCCGATTTCATTTTTGACTCGCGACTAAAATTATTGGTACACACACACACACACACACACACACACACGGTTTCTGAGAAAATGAAAATGATGTAAAAACATTTTTTTTAAAAAAAGACATGAAACTATCCCGTGTTTAAGAAACAAATCCATTTTAATATATACATGAAAACATGGAAATGTGTCAGTAAAAAAAACTTTAAACAATACATAAAACAATATTTTCTGGAGGGAAAAATAAAAAAAAATGAGATGACAAATCACGATTTAAAAGCTTGTCTATTTACAACACAATGGAGAGTGTGTTTGCCACCATTTCAATGGCCCTGAGAGGGTCCACAATATCTTTTAGCTTGTCCTTTCTGAGAACCCAATCCGGTGCAAACCTGAAGAACAAAAACAAGATGTTAATAAAAACTGCAAACACCTTCTACGAGTATATCCAAACACATGCAGTACTGTGTATAGACGGATACATACTTTGGCGCAGGGCGGGATTTACGGGGCGTCGCCTGAACGAAGAAGCTCCCGTTAAATGACGCGTTCATCTTCTGTTTGATGACGGTTCTTTCTGCGTCCATCTTGTGTTTGCGGGCGGTGAGGCGGTAAATACTTCGTATCCTATCCAAGACTTTGGGCAGCTTCATAACCTCCTGAAGAAAATAAGAAAATGTTTGAACTACATTCGCCACATTTCTGCCTGTTAAACTAGAATACGACATTGGCGTTTAATGACATATTCTGAAAGTCTGTACGTCACGGACCACAGCGCGGTGCTTGTCTTGCAAGAGGAGAGCGAGAAGGAAGCAAGCCTTAGTGAAGATGCTGCCGCCCTTTTCTGCCACTTTATCCCCTGCCTTCTCCCGGTATCTCTGCAGCAGGTCCAGCAGCGTTTCCACAGAGTTTTCCACCGAATACACCGCCTCGATGGTCTTGTGGTACTGAGGAAGGAAACCAAGAGGATGTGAGTGGAGGAGAGGAAAGACATATAGGCAACATAAAGAGTTTGGTGGGGATGAGAGTTTTGTACAATTCAGTGTCAATATCTTACTTTTGAAAACAGCCATTAATGCTTTTATCATGTCGACCCTGAATGACTGCAAGGCATTTACACCAGTGTCTTCTACTGGCACTGTGCTGTGCTGGGATTTCTTTTCTCATCTTGACTTATATTTAACGAAATCACGCTGTATGCAAGAAGACTTCAAACTAGAGCGGCTGAGACCGTAAACCTGCGAGGAAACTTTTCACTGAGGTCATAAATCCAGTGGAAGAACAGAACTGCTGACCATTAGAAAGAATGCAGATTGCAGTACAAGTGTACAATACAATGTCAATCTAGTTATCTTCCACTCTACGTTTCAAGTCATTTTATAATAGAAATTATAGAAAAATTTTACTTTAAATGTGAATAATTTGATGTCTGATTTAGCAAATCATGCTATGGATTTTTTTGAACCTTATATTTGACTATAGACTTTGCAGGATGTTCCAGCATTATTCACAATGATGCACATTAAATTGTGGGAACAGAAACCACTAAACTAAAAACACAAAATCAAACTCTGACCTTTTTGCAGAATCGAAACCGGGCGTCAACTAAAAGGAACAAAGTCTTTGGGGAAGTGAGAGATCTGAGATCTCCATGACCTCTGTCAATTTTCAGATAAACATGTGGCCTTGGACTTATAAAACTGAACCAGCCAAAGGAATAGTTTAGAGATACATTTATTCGCCTTAGACGTAGATCTGGACTGAGTGCGAGAGTCTGATTACCTTCAATGACAACATTACAGAAAAAAAAAGAGCAGGTCTGGGTTTGTACCTTGGAGAGGTTGAGGAGGATCTGGATGGAGAAGGTGATGACGTCCATGCAGGGGACGCTCCTGTTGCAGCAGCGGATCAGCGTGAAGATGGCGTTGGTGGCTCCGCTCTCTACCAGGCGCTCACAGCACTCAGGGGACAACCTGGTGGCAGTCTCTACACACACACACACACACGTTTTTCTGTTAGTGCATCACAAGTGTATCAGCTAAAGATACTAAATGACTTTATTTTGTCCATGAGGAACACGTTGGATTTAAATTTACAATCAATTCGTCTCATGCAATGAACTTAGTCTCATATTGACAACACAAGCACTTTTGCTGTTGCAAAACACAACCCGAAAACAGAAGAGAAACTTCTTCCTCCAACACTTCCGAAAAGAGTTCCTGTTTTATACATTTAGCTTTATTGCAAAATCAGAATTTCAGTAAGTGCATTTGAGGTCAAGACTGTCCCAAATTAGTACAAACTATTTTAATGTTGGTGCTAATCTTTGACATCCTGACTTTAGTTAGCCTAGTGTTTGTCTAGACTGATATTCATATTCATAAAATATAGATATATTTGGGTTAAGCAGCGTTTGAAATCAAATCTGGGAGCAGGTGACGGCACATCAAGTGCGGTTGTTTATGGCTTATCACGTATAACAATGATCTAATGCATCTGACATGCAAGTGTTTTAATCTGTGCATCAGTTAAAGTGTATGACAAATACTGTGCACTAGATTAGGAATACTGTATCATGAAGACTTTATCAACATTGTAAATTGCAGAAATTAGCGTGGAGGAAAAGAACAATCTTCTATTCTTCATCGACAACAACAAAAGTTACTTTTCCGCTAAAGCTACTTCATGTAGCAGGAAGCTCCAAACAGCGAAGCCTTACCCAGATTTTTCAGGGCCTCTAGAATGTAGGAGAAGTGTTTGTATCGGAGGTGTAATCGGCGCACGACGTCTTGTTGCACAGTTTGTCCTCTCGCGGGCCGGCTGAGATTTTGCGTAACTGGTGTCTCAACTTCACCACCTTGGGATTGTCGTTCAGTCGGCGGGAGCGGTGTCCTCTCCACAGAGCCTGAAGGGAAAGCGGGAGCGAAAAAAAAAGAAACATTTGTTTCTCCTGTTCATACAGGCACTTCAGTATTCACTTGACAAACATTCCTTTATAAGAAAGAAGTCCTCTGAACCAAATTCAACACTGACTGCTGTACCTGAGCTTTGACAATGCCCTGTTGGACCCTCTTCTGGCGCCGGAGGAGAAGGAATTTCTGGACGGCGACTTGGATGACCGACGCAGCCTGGTGGCGACGAGCTAACCAGCGCCTGACCGCTCTCTGGGCTGTAACCACCTTCCTCCTGTCCTCCAGATACCGTCTCCTCTGATGCCTCGCTCTCACCCATCGCTAAAAAATTAAGAAATGTTGTGCTCTTCACTGATTGATTCAATGAAATTAATCATATTACCCGTGAAAAACGGCACTGTAGGCTCTTTACCTGTATGGTGATGACGGAATGGATTTGTCTTTTGGCCGACTCCAGAGCCCAGTGTGCTCTCAGAGTTCGTTGAATCTTTATGGCACTGAGATGGTGGAAGACCGCCGACGTAAAACGGAGCCTCCTCTCAGCCTTGGCTTCTTCGAGTACCTGATAAACATTGACATTCAAAGGGTTATGAAGTTTTGTTCACCCCTTTTGACCTGTTCTCTACAAATCATTGATATGTTTAGTTTCTTTCCAGACTTTGTTGATGGATCACCTGTTTTAAGCAATTCTCTTCAAGATGAATGAATATGAACAAAAAGCGATCGATGAACTTTAAATGAAGCCCGTTACCTGTTGTCTTGCAATCCAGGCTCTGCAGTGTGTTTGAAGCGTGACAGCAGCTCTCCTCATTCGGGTGAAGTTGCTCCTCTCCGACTTGCCGAGCTGCATGGCCCGGACCCTCCGCTGAAGTTTCAGAGCTGCCTCCTCTTCTTCAAGAAGATACGCCTCTGCACCAAGCACCTCCAGCGTGACTGGATCACGACGGCAGCTCGGCTTTGTCTGCTAATGTCCCTTCTGGCACGCCAGCCTCTAAATGCTGCCTGAAGGATGATGGTGGATCGTTTCATTTTCAGGAACTTTTCTCTGTCTCGCCTTTGAATGACACAGGCCCGATAGTATCTCTGGATGATGATGGCAGACAGGCGCATGGCCTGGAATTTGACTTCCTCTCTGTGCTTTCTGAACACGGACTGTATAACCGTGGCAGCCTGATGGCGAGCGACCTCCTTTCTGACCTGCTGCCCTCTGTATGCTGCCTGAGCGATGATGGCCGCCCTGCACATTTCTAGATATTGTGTTCTTTGCACTTTGGCCGCCATGGTAGCCCGATACCTCCGCTGGATGGTGAGGACAGATGACTTCAATTTCAGATACTGTTTGCGTTCGCCATGGGCTCTGTAAGCTCTCTGGACAACACCAGCAGCATGATGCCTTTGTTTGATGTGTCTTCTGGATTTCATTCCTCGGAAAGCAGCTTGTAGATTAATGACAGCCTCCTAACCTTTTCATAATGTTTCATCTCAACATCTCTTCGTCTCTGAGCTCTAAACCTCTGCTGTAAGACACACGCAGCCCAGCGCTGCCTCCTGAAGGCTGACTGCTGTTTATGCATCTTGAAGTTTGCTTGAATGACAGTAGCTGCCCTGTGCATCTTGACAATGTGGCCGCACACGATGGCCTCTGAAAGCCGCCTGCAGAACAACAGCAGAACGTCTTGCTTTTAGGAAGTTTTCTCTCTCTCGTCTTTGAAGGATACAGGCTCGATAGTATCTCTGGATGATGATGGCAGACAGACGTATGGCCTGGAATTTGACTTCCTCTCTGTGCTTTCTGACGCACACTGTATAAGAGTGGCAGCGCAATGCCAGCGAGCTATATTTCTCCTGACCTGTTGACCTCTGTATGCTGCCTGAAGCAGGACTGCAGCTCTGCGCAGTTTTTGGTATTTTTGCATTTGTTCCTTTGCTGCTACAGTGGCCCGATACCTCCGCTGAACGGTGAGGACGGAGCACTTCAAGGTTAGATACTGCTTGTGTTCGCAGTGTGCTCTGTAAGCTCTCTGGATAACACTGGCAGCTTGGTGACTTTGTTTGGTCTTCTGCCGTGACTTCATTCCACGATATGCAGCCTGCAACACGATGGCTGCTCTTCTGCGCTGTTGATATTGTTTTATCTCAACATCTCTTCGTCTCTGAGCTCTAAACCTCTGCTGTAAGACACGCGCAGCCCAGCGCTGCCTCCTGAAGGCTGACTGCTGTTTATGCCTCTTGAAGTTTGCTTGAATGACAGTAGCTGCCCTGTGCATCTCGGCAATGCTGCTTCACACGATGGCCTCTGAAAGCTGCCTGAAGAACGATGGCAGAATGTCTCGCTTTTAGGAAGTTTTTCCTCTCTTGCCTCTGGAGAATACAGGAGCGATAGAGTCTCTGGATGATAATGGCAGACAGGCGCATGGCCTGGAATTTGACTTCCTCTCTGTGCCTTCTGAATGCAGACTGGATCACAGTGGCAGCCTGATGCCAACGAGCAATCTCCTTTCTGACCTGTTGACCTCTGTATGCCGCCTGAAGGACGATAGCAGAACGTCTCATTTCTATAAAGTTTGCTCTGTCTCGTCTTTGAAGGATACAGGCTCGATAGTATCTCTGGATGATGATGGCAGACAGACGTATGGCCTGGAATTTGACTTCCTCTCTGTGCTTTCTGAATGCAGATTGGATCACAGTGGCAGCCCAATGGCAGTTGGCAACCTCCTTCCTGACCTGTTGACCTCTGTATGCCGCCTGAAGCAGGACTACAGCTCTGCGCAGTTTTTGGTATTTTTGCATTTGTTCCTTTGCTGCTACAGTGGCCCGATACCTCCGCTGAGCGGTGAGGACGGAGGACTTCAAGGTTAGATACTGCTTGTGTTCACAGTGTGCTCTGTAAGCTCTCTGGATAACACTGGCAGCTTGGTGACTTTGCTTGATGTTCTGCCTTAATTTCATTCCACGATATGCAGCCTGCAACACGATGGCTGCTCTTCTGCGCTGTTGATATTGTTTTATCTCAACATCTCTTCGTCTCTGAGCTCTAAACCTCTGCTGTAAGACACACGCAGCCCAGCGCTGCCTCCTGAAGGCTGACTGCTGTTTATGCCTCTTGAAATTTGCTTGAATGACAGTAGCTGCCCTGTGCATCTTTGCAATGCCGCTTCGCACACGATGGCCTCTGAAAGCTGCCTGAAGAACGATGGCAGAATGTCTCGCTTTTAGGAAGTTTTTCCTTTCTTGCCTCTGGAGAATACAGGAGCGATAGTATCTCTGGATGATAATGGCAGACAGGCGCATGGCCTGGAATTTGACTTCCTCTCTGTGCCTTCTGAAAGCAGACTGGATCACAGTGGCAGCCTGATACCGACGTGCAACCTCCTTCCTGACCTGCTGCCCTCTGTATGCTGCCTGAAGGAGGACTGCAGCTCTGCGCATTTGCTTGTATCGTTTAATCTGTTCTTTTGCTGCTACAGCGCCCGATACCGGCGCTGGATGGCGAGGACGGAAAATTTCAATCTCAGAAACTGTTTGCGCTCATAGCGGGCTCTGTAGGCCCTCTGGACAACACTGGCAGCTTCATTCCTTTGTTTGATGACTCGTCTGGATTTCAATCCACGGAAGGCAGCTTGTAAGACAACAGCAGCATTTCTCTTGGCGGTCAGGGCTTGCATCTCTTCTCTCATTTTCTTGTTAGCTCTGTAACGTGCTTGTATTACATTGGCAGCCCAGCGCAGCCTTTTGTAGTAGGTTCTCTGCTGGTGCTTTCGGAAGTGAGCCTGAATTGTTACAGCCGCCGTGCGGCGGAGACGCAACTGCTTTCTGACCTTGCGTCCTCTGAAGGCTGCCTGCAGACAAATGGCTGCCCTGCGCTTTGACAGATAGTCCAAATGGTCTTTTCTTGCCAGGGTTACTGCTCTGTACCTCCGCTGACAAACCAAAGCTGCTGCCCTGAGAGCAAGGAACCTATTCCTATCTCGAATGGTGAAAAACTTTCTCTGAATGATCGTGGCAGCTCGGTGCATCTCTGCAATCGTCTTCCTGGCCCTGTGGCCACGGTATGCTGCCTGGATGACTAAAGCTGCAGACTTCATTGCTCTGTACCTCTGCACCTGTTGATCCCTGAGCATTTTGGCCCTGTAGCGTTCCTGAATAATGATGGCAGCGCACTTGGCGGCAAGGTAAGCCATCGCATTCTGTGCATCCTGAACTGAGCTTGGATTGCTCTGGCAGCATTGTGCTTCTTCTTTAGGTCTTCTCTCACTCTAAATCCCCGATAGACAGCTTGTATCTTTATGGCGGCCTGCTTAAGCCCTCTGTATTCATTTTGCCGTGCTCTGCAGACCACAAGTGCTCTGTATCGGCTTTGGATAATAATCGCTGCGCTTTGTAGGAGAACATATTGCTTCCTGCATAAAAACATCCTGACTGAAGACTGAATGACAGTCGCTGCCCGGTGAGTTTTCTTCAGCTCTGTTCTAACCCTCATGCCTCTGAATCCAGCCTGGAGCGTAACACAGGCTGCTCTCGTGCGCAGGTATGCTTTCCTCAGCTCCTTTCCAGCCACATAAGCCTTGTAGCGACGCTGTATGACTTCAGCGGCTGCCTTCTTGGACCTGTACTCAGCTTGCGCTTTGTACCGACGGTAGTAAGCCTGTATCAGTGTTGCGCACCGATGCCGCTTTTCCAGCGCCTTCCTGTCGGCTCTGCCTCTCCAGTTTGCTTGTATCGTGAGTGCAGCATTCCTGAGAGCATCATAATCCTCCTTTGTCCTACGAGCCAACACTGTGGCTCTGTACTTTTGCTGTATCACAGCTGCCGCTTTTCTAAGGAGAAGGTAGCGCCTTTGGGCAGCGTGCTTCCTAAAAGCTGCCTGGAGCACTGTTGCCGCCTTCTGCTGGTTTTTCATGGAGTCCCGAGCCACTTTTCCACGATAAGCTGCCTGTATGGTAATGGCAGCGCATCGTATCCTCACAAACATTTGCCTTTCCGTGTCTCTTTCCACAGAGGCCCTGAACCAGTTCTGGATTACGACGGCAGCACATTTCATCTTTGCCACCTGTTTTCTGACAGTGTGTCCTCTGAAGGCGCTCTGAATAACAACAGCAGAGTGGTGCTGCCGCTTCAATGTGTCAAAGTGGCGCCTTTGTGCATGACCTCTGTATTGGGCTTGAATGAGCACAGCGCTTGTCTTGATCTTTCTGTATTGACGGAAACACCTCTGCATTCTATACCAAGACTGGATCCTCACAGCAGCAGCAGTTCTTGCGGCCACCTTTCCCTCGTACCACTTCTTAAACGCAGCTTGTATCACTTTGGCAGCACGGTTTTCCTTTTCCATTTTCTGGGCTTTCCATCTTCTGAAGCCTCTCTGTATTTTCACCGCTGCGGTTCTAAGGCAGAGGTAATGTTCACGATCTCTTCTTGAGAGCGCTAACGCTCGCAGGTGCTTCTGAATGACTCTTGCCGCCCAGTGGATTCTTCCATAAGCAGAGGCTGCCCTCCTCATTCGCCATTGTGCTTGGACAACTATGGCGTAGTATCTAAGGCGATGGTAAGCCCTCATGGCTGAAAACATCCTCCACTGAGCCTGTAGGGACAAGATAATAACCATCGACTCAAAGAACAATTAGACTAGAAGGCTTCATTATGGAGTAAGTGATGTATGCATGCTGTAAATGGACAGACATTGAAATTGTCCACAAAAAAAACACAAAGTCATGCATGTGGACAGTACGTAAATTCAGAATCAACATCTTTTACTACTGGGATCTAGGGTTTCAAAGGGGTGGAAAGTTTCCAGTATTTTTGGAAGCGTTCCATGGGAAGTTAAACTGGGGAATTTTGTAAATATTCCAAATCAGAAACTCCATGGGAATTATGGAAATTTATGGGAATTAACTGGAAATTGGGGGTAACAAACCGTATCATATACGAACATAACAACAGATTTATTTGAAAGCAGTCTGAATTATTTTACTGAACAATATTATGTAGTCCACAAGCTCAAATGTGTGGCTTCAATAGTCTCTGTGTGCTCTGGGCTCTAAAGTGTGGTCCAGGTACAGAAATCACCTGTGCAGGTAGGGGGCGTGGCCTCAATAGCCCTGCAGTAAGCAGTGTGCTATGTGCGTGTGATTGAGCAAAAGCAGATATTCAAGTGCACTTGTTTAAAAACTGGTTGTTTTAGTCAAAATTATGCTAAAATATATATTTCCCAACTATATTTAAAGTTCCCTGTTAAGGGCCAACCTTCCATTTTGTAAATTCCCAGTTTATTCCCATAAATTCCTGTTAATTCCTATGGAAAGTTTCCAACATTGAATGAAAATTGCAAAAAGTTTGCAACTCTACTGGGATCGCTCTCACAAAATCAGATGAACAACTAAACCCAGCAACAGCTGAATGATGATGAAAAGTAAAGTTATCATATACGACTTGGTCATTTAGACTTTCTTATGTAATAAACACCTACCTGGATGACAGTTGCCGCTTCGTGCTGCAGAGCCCGAAGTTGAGCCTCCTTCTTCAGCCTCAGCCTGTTGCGAGCGGCGTAACCCCTCCACACTGACTGGATGATAACGGCAGCTTGATTCTGCCTCACAGCTCTGCGCTTCTGCAGAAATCTCCTCACAGCTAACTGAATTTTTGCAGCAGCCACGTTCCTTTCCTGTGTTCCCACGAAAATCAGGAGACGAGATTCATTTACTGATGTTTAGTTTTTCTATTTTCACACCAGGTTATGTGTCTCACCTGTGACCAAACTGAAGTTGCAAAAAAACAAATCGAACAGAATTCACTTTTCAGTTGAATCAAACATTAAACCAACCTTGTAGAGCTGTAGATCTTTCTTCAATCTGTATTTCCTCCAGGCGCCCTGTATGACCCGAGCCGCTCTGGTTTCGTTACGGAGGTCCAGAAGACGAGCGCACAGGAAGGACAGGTAAGATATCACAACCTGGAAATAAACAGATGTGGATGATGGAAGATGTGTAGCATTTCACTCTCGGGGTTGCTTTAGTGTAGATTTTATTTATGACTCGGGGTCTAACTGCTGATTATTTTACTGATATTTGGTATCAAATTCAATAAAATCTTGAAAATTTGCCTCTCTGAATAATAGATCGATGAATTCCTGCAGAGGGCAGAGAAAATCTCCAGTCTGGTCTCACCTTCTCATTGGGAATGGTGTTGGACATGTCAGCCGGATTGATCATGGCAGGGACTCCGCCCAGGAAAGACACGGCACTGTTGACCAGCCTGAAGTTGTTTTCTCATTCTCCAGTAGCTCTTTAAACTCCACTGACGGAGAATCTGGGCCCGTAGGCAAGGAGTCAAAGGAGTTGTCGGAGTCGCTGGCTGAGCAGTCGAGCTCCAGGCGGCCCCTCTGTGAGCACTCGACGGTCTGAGTGGTGCTTTGACTGACAGCCTCCCCTGGCAGGAGACTGGGGTGGTAGTGGTGGATGAGGTAGCAGAGGGCGGCCATCCGAGAACGTCACGGTGAAGTTCTCCACCTGCACAGACAGACGGCAGATGTCAGTTACTGGTTTCCTGAAGAGGCGCATGTGAGTTTGAGAATGCAAGAGCAGTTGTGCCACATTTAGATAGAGGTCAAAGGTTACGCTGCGTTGATGTCAAGCAGCAACTTATTGAGAGGTCAAGTGTTTTCAGGTGAAACCACCACCAAAGACACAGCACCAAAGGCTACAACAGAATAACACTTCAATAATACATCAAGGACAAAGTACAGCAAGCGAACAAAGTAACAGTGCATTCCTGCCATAACCAATATGACCATTTCAAACCCAAACATCAAAGTTGTCCTTGGTCCATGAGCTGAAAATAAAAATGTCAAACTCACCTTCAGACCGTAGAAGTCACACACGGCTCGAGCCCAGTCCATCAGCAGGGTAATCTTCCTGCTGCTGTGTTCGTCACGGCCTCCTGGTCTTCGGGACTTGGCTGAAGGCCCGATCGGCCCTCAGAGACGCCAGCCTCCGTTTGGTGCTCGAGGTTCTCTTCAGGAAGCCGATTTCCTCCTTCAGCTGCTCCTCGTCCAAAATCACCTCCACCTTCACAGATTGTTTTAGAACAGCACATCAATCAACTCTTCCCACAGCTTAAGAGAAAAAAAAAGACTTTCATGAAGGTCGAATACACACATGAAATGCGAAGATGATTTTCCACAAGAGGCTCAGAGTTTTTTCTCTGTGTCCGTCCACAACATCTCTGGAATCGATGGTGGAGCCTGAAAATAAAAACACGATGCTCAAATCCTTTTGAACCACATCAGTTTACTGCATTTAAGTTAAAATAAATATAAGGTGATTGCACCTTATACTTGCGAAAATAAATCATTTGTCACGTTTGTCTTCAGGAAACTGTGACTGGTATTTTTCACCATTTCTAAATTCAGACATTTTGTACAATAAAAAGCAAGAGATTAATCGATGACATAAATAATAACTACTTAGAGCTAGTGCTGATTTGAGTTTATTCATCTCTGCTCCGGCAGGAGGAGCAAAAGGCTCCTGGGCGTCATCAACAAGGCCCGGGCCTCCGATATGGACTTTCACCCCCAACCCCAGACCCTACACGTTACATTAACAGAAGGTCTACTGACTCTATACATTACATTATCACACACACCTTTTAATAACCTTTTGACAACATCTTTTGGATTACTTGGATTTTGCAAAGTATCCCACACACTTAAATGTTCTGCATACTGTGTGGTGTGCAGTGGAATGGCAGGGGTTCGTGCTCAAGTGAAGTGATGTCATAAATGAACAAAATGGCCACGTATGAAACCACGATGCATACACAAAGAATACATCACACTGAGGTAAAAATGTTCTTTCAGGTTGAGCGTGTTCCTGTTTCGTCGTTCCCTCTGGGAGAAAAAAAAAAAAATTATAATTACCGCGTTCATCTTGGAGGTCGACCCCTTTGCTTTTGAGCACTTGCAGAGCCACGTCGACGTTGTGGACCTTCTGCAGGCGGCTGATGGCCGGCAGACGGAGCTTGGCCGACAGACTCCAGTCCTGGATGAGGAGCTCCATCACTCGCCTGGAAGCAAACGGCAAATGTACATTATGAAAGGCGACGTCTTTGGCGTTACGTGCTTGTTGCTCTGGTATCTTCTCTGATTTGGTGTATATTTGTCCCTTTAGTCTGCCTTTTTCCTGATCATGTTGTTCTTTTGATTCTTTTCACCTTAAACGCCGTGTGAGGCCCTTTCAGCCTTAATCCTCTTAAAGCCAGAGAAAATCCATGAAGAAGAAGTCTAAAAATCAAAGAATACCAGTCTAATCGCTGGAGGAGAGATTTACGCTACAACTATCTGGGTCTTTTTTCTGTGCAATAAAAGAAGGAAGCGTATAAAAATAACAAACTTCAAGAGACGAACACATGTGCGATGTGCTGTTAGAGAGAGCATCCTTCTGTGAGAATCCCAAGGAGGACTGAAACTGCTCTGTTGAAGAGTCCTAAACACTAAATCCCTCCCAGCAGCAGGGATACTGCCACACATCTGAGCCTGACCTCTGAGAAAAAGCGAATATCCCCAACCGGGATCAGAGCGCCGCATTGAAATTCACAACGTCTCACTCACACTAGACGAATGCCGCATTTCAAGTCAACTGCCAAATTCTTCACGGCGAAGTTGAACTCGTCGAGGGGCGTCTGAACGTGGGAGACAGGTAAGCCGAGGTAGCCAAGGTGCCGGGGGAGGATGCCCTCCCCGCTCAGGAAGTCCCTGGAGAAGGCCAGGAGCAGGTCTTTACTCGTCTGGAGAAAAAAAACAAAAACAAAACATGAAGCATGCAGTGTGGAAAGGGTTTATTTTTACTGTAACCCAAAAAGTTATCACTAATAAAATCTGTCAATCAAACCCAGGTGTCAACCCAACAACGCAACAGACCGTGCCATGACAAACTGAGCCGAACTACAGGCGAGTCTCGGCTAAGTTAAAGCAGTCAAACAGGCGCTGCACAGTCATTTACACTCCTGATACTCATCACTACTCTGTGCCAGACTCAATAATCAGACTGACTGTTGCTGCTGACAACTGAAGCTGACAGCACGGCACAGAAACAGACAGACGTTTGTCACACACAGTTAAGTCCTGATGGAGCTTCATTTTAATTTCTCCATCCGTCGATAGCATTTACATCTTAATTATTATGCGCTAAAAAAGAAGCCCTCATTTTCCTCTTAATTGTGGCGTGAGCAGCATTAATCAGCCAAGAGCAAAATTCAAGTGCACTAGCCAGGTTTCAACTTGTACGCGTATTTACAGCACAGTATGTAGAACTTGTCAGTGAAGAAACGAATCAACAGTAATACTAAATAACCATATACATTGGTTTGAGGGGATTTAATGATTTTGGCGACATGTGAAGGCCTCGGCCTGACCTTGAACTCTGCGTCCAAGCAGAACAGACAGGGGTTGTGCTCGATCAGCCGGGACTCTTTGGCTTTGTCCAGGAAACACACCAGCAGGAGCAGCTTCTTCAGAGTGAAGCGGGACAGCGCCTCCTCGTGGCCTGACCAAGAAAAAAGGTCAAAGTTATGTTGGCACGTTTGTTTTGTTCCGTTACAGAGGAAACTCTTACGAGTTTGACACGATTTCTCCTCTTCTAGTAGATACTCAGGATAATTTGCTAAATTAGTACAATAATAATTATACTTAGTAAGTATAGTAAATATACTAAGTGCGTGTTGCAAATGGGATTCAGAGAATATCAAATATTTTGATAATTAAATCATTTTTTTGGTTCCAGCTTCCCAAATATGAGGAATTACTGTTATATAATCGTGAATTTAATCAATCTCTTTGGTTTTTTTGTTTGAACACATGACCTCAGACTCTTTATATATGAAATAAATAGCTGCTACATGACCAAATCATCTTAAAAATAATGAGAATAATCGCATGTTGCAGCTTCAGATTTCAGGCATTTCTAGATTAAATATATAATGTATATACAGATGGTTTTCAGCAGCATGCACAAAGACTAATAAATTATACAACTACATGTCCTCATTTTGGAGATAAAAACTGAAAATGTCATGGTTGATGTTTTGTCAGCAGGAAATTAAAAGTTTTGATTTTCCTCATTGACAAGAAGTCGAGTTGGTTAATTTAAGTTCAGCTCATACCCAAGTTGTTAATTTTCAATTTGCATCAGACGGGTTTGTATTTCTGTCTGCTCATGATACGACATAAGAGGTTTAAGTTTCCGCTCGTGTGGGAAATGGGAAATACAACCTGAGCTGATAACCCCTTTAATTACTTTGGATTCAAGAAAGAGGAGTGTTCCTGACTTCTTTGCAACTCTCACACTAACACGGCGCAGTTTCCGGTTCGGACGACACGCCAATCGACACTTTTAAATTACCGTCTTTGTAAAGGTGAGGCACTTTGGCATGTCTGAACTGAGCGGCGATGTCCGGGTTCCAAAGCAGCCGCTGGAGGACGAACATAGCCAGACCCAGGGCATCACTGTTGCTCTCCAGGGAGATCAACTCCCCGTAGATTGTCTGAGAATGAGCAGAACTGTGTTCAGCGTGCAGCATGGATAGTGAGGACAATTAAAAAGGAACGACAAATATTAAAAAGTAGATAAAAACACTGTTGTATCAGAATACCTCCAGTCCAATCCGTAACCACAGCGGATTGTACGACAGAAGCCAGTTGAGGACTTTTCGCGTTCACCTAAAAGATGACGAAAAGCAAGAACGTGCTGTTACTTTCACCTACAACGACACCTACATACAATGCTCAGAAAGTACTTTATTTACCAATGTCCTTCCAAAGATGGCGGTCTTTTCGGACAAGCAGCCTCTTGGCCTCCACCTCCAGTTCGAGCCTCTGAATGGCCTTGACCATGGCCTCAGATGTGAACAGCTGGCAGGCCGCACGACGGAGGCGGTTCAGCTTCCGCCGGGCCGTGTAGGTGCTGAAAGACATCTCCTCTTTGGTGGGCGCTTTGGGCACGCTGAACTTGTCGTCGCTGCCCATGACAATGGACACGGCGTTCACTACACAAGAAGTGGATGAAAGCGGAAATGTTCAAGACTTTTAACCACATAGAGCTTCTCTCCTCCCTCCTATGAATACAGATTTTCCTCACATCATGTTTGAAAGCTTGAACGGATGTTACCTTTGGCGACTTCGGTGTTGACTTTAAAGTCATCCGGAGTGAGGACATAGTTGATCCACCACGTGAATCCCGTCTCCTGCTTCTCAATCCACCTCTCGTCATAGAACATGTTCTTGGCGGCAAACGGCATCGGGTGTCTCGGTATGGCTGTGAGACGACGCAGAAAACAAAATCAAGTTTTGAGATAAAGCAGACGTTTTGTTCTTTTTAGACACCACAAATGCTCATTTGGCAGCCGTCAAATACCTGTTTGCGCTGGCTTTATAAAGGTCAGCTTTGACTGCGCTACAGCAACAATTTTTGCCGTCTTCACAGATGACGCACCAGATGGTTTCAGAGACTGGGCACCTGTGAACAACAGAAGAAAGATTGGTGATATCAGCAGCTTATACATTTGAACCCTGGCTAATTAAAACCTGCAATGCAACTCTTATTGGAGAGGTAACTATACATCATTTTATACCCCGAGATGTGACTTTGGCGTTTGGTGGCTTTGCTTGGGCAGGGAGCGCAGAGCGTGCAGTCCTTAGAGATGATGAAGTCATGGAGCGCACCGAGCCTGTCAAAGAGAAGAGAAACATTGTGGTAAAAACAGAGAGGCTAGAAACAAAACAGTGTTTGCATGAATTCATTTTATTAACATCCGTCTACAGAGGCTGATCTGAACATCTGACTCTGTCTAGTCTAGTTAGGGCAAAGAAAACTGACTTTTTACAGATTGTTGAATGAACAGCCCATTTTCCCATGGCCATAACTTTTATAATAATCCAAATTCAAGGCCTTTGTGTTGTGATGCTAAGGTGGAACAGCAGGGCAACATATAATATGCGCATCATTCATGTTTTTATACCCTGTTTATTATCAGGTACGCCTAACTAAAACTGCAGTTTTAAACAAGGTTTCTCAAACTTTTACACCGTGTACCACCTCAGGAAATATTATCAAAAACCCTCGTGCAGATTATAGAGTATTACAATCAGGTCAGGCATATTGCTGATGTACTATACTGCATTAGTTTTATCTGAGTGTACTTCAATGTCTTGAAGTTTTGATGCACCTCAGAGTGCAGATCTAATAAATGTTTGCACTGACTTTAACGTGCGGGCCTGAAACAGAAGAACCTGCGGCAGTTTTAAGTTCTCCTATAAAACATGATGCATTATCACACATCATAACATCCTTCACGTCCGCTCACCTGCTGTTCTTGGCTGTTGCCTCTGTGATGTACTCCTCCTCTCCTGCACCGATCTCGGAGGCTCGGTTTTTCCAGCCACCACCCTGCTCCTTTTGACACGCTCCGTTCTCCCAGCGTCCTCAGCCTTCCCGTCTCTTTTCAAGAACTCCTCGCTCTTCCTCTTCTTGCTCTTCACGGCCACGTGAATAGGAAAGGAGTCTTCCTGAATGGACGGAGGTGTGGGAACGGTTGGAGACAGCTCATACGCATTAGAGGTTGACGTGAGGTTGAGGTGAAGGGGAGAAGATGAGCCCAACGGCAGCGGAGAGGTGACGGTGTAGGCAGCGTAGGGAGCAGCGACTGCAGGTGGAGGGGAAGTGATTGAGAAAGAGAAGCGAGCAGGGGTCATAGATGGAGGGGAGGAGATGGGGAAGGTGATGGGTGTGGGCGAGCGATTGAGATCTGAAGTTAGGACAGAGGAGGTCAACTCCTGGGCTTGATGCCTGTTGTGGCACAGGGAGCTGGAAGCCTCAGAGCTTTGCCATCCTTTGGTGGGGTGGTCTGGGTCTATGACAGGAAGGTTCGGAGTGTCTGGTCCAGACTCACACTGGCTGCTGCCATCAGAGAGCTCAAGTGTTTTCTCCAAGAGCCTCCGCCTTGACTTCTTTATTTTCCTTCCACTCGAACCGTATGCTTCCACGGGTGCTTTGCTCTTGGTCACTGTTGCAGAGGTAAACGAGGCCTTTTGACCTTTTCTGTTGCCTTATCAGCTGCTGAGACAACGACCTCACTCACAACAACAGTTTTGTTGACAAAGAAAGTAAGCCTAGGCTCATCAGGTCCCTGCGGCTATCAGGTAATTCTTTAAGGACATTTCCGTCAGGTCCACGCCACGATTCCCACTCTTTGATTCCAGCGAGTCTGAAAAGCCGCAGCTAGAACTAGTGTCTCGAGGACTGGTGTTAACTTGGCTCAGATCAGAGTCGATGAGGGCCAGTGCATCTTTCAAAGATAGGACTGGGGTTCCAGTTAACCCACTGTCAGAGCCGTCGGCATCAGCCACAGACTTAACAGCAGCAGTAAGTGGG
Organism: Miichthys miiuy; assembly: GCA_036365135.1. Taxonomy (NCBI): domain Eukaryota; kingdom Metazoa; phylum Chordata; class Actinopteri; family Sciaenidae; genus Miichthys; species Miichthys miiuy. The sequence continues at coordinate 3,198,422 of CM071609.1, forward strand.
CTATCCGACTGAATATGAGGCATGAGCTTCTTAAACCTCTCCGGCGTCCCGATGGGTGACAGCGTCCTGTTGAATACTTTGGTAAGATCTTTGTTTTCGGGTTTGCTCGTCAAAGCGTCTGGACTGGCAGACATGTTGCCAGAGTCCATCAGCTTTCCAGCTGGGACGAGTAGGACGAGGGGAGAGTTCCTCTGAACATGAAGGATGTTCTCCTGGTCTGACAGACCCAGAGAGCGTTTCCTCTGGGTGGGATTCAAGGCCTCTGGCTTCTGTGGGTAATCATCAATGGGGCTGTGCTTGGAGAGGGACCTCTCTCTGACAGCTTTGCCCTCGTTGAGAGAAGCAAGCGGGCTACGAGGCTTTTCCCGTTTGTACTGCGACTTTCGGGACACCTGGAAGGTTTTATTGGCTGCCATCTTCAGTGGTTGCTCTGTTATCTTTCTCCTGGGTGCGGTTACTTTTCCATCCTCTCGTTTGTTTTTGATCTTGTCCCACAAGCTTTTCTGAAAGAAAAAGACAAGCCACACCTCGTAAATATTACAGTGTTGCCTGAAGTTGCCTGAAAATGTTTGAATGAGTCATCAAACTTTCTCTAGAACTCGAACAACTTAGAAAAAGAAGATTTATTAATGGTAAACAGTGCCTTTCTACGCTGCCATGCAAGGTGCCAACTGTTCATCTGTTTTTGGGAGCTCAACATTCACCGAATTTGGGGTTCCTGCAGGACACGTCGACACGTGGACTGGAGAAGCCGAGGATCGAACTACCCCCTGAGCCACAGCCGCTCTCTCTCAATAATTAATTAATCTAATTAACCTATTTGAACGTGACTTTAGCCTTTGGGTTCATTTACCTTTTTCTTCTTGGGTGCCTCGGCTCTCCCCAGCAGTACAGCCTGGTGCTTGAGGACCCCATTGGCATTGAAGATGATGAGCTCTCTGAATCCACCTTCATCTGCTGGAGTCCAGGTCACTGTCAAACTGAATGAGCCCTCAGGCTGCAAACACAAAACACAAGGATGCATACAAGATATGGACATTTAAAAATAAAAAAAAAAAAGCTCCTGAGCATGACAACAGCTTGGTTCAGACAAACCAGAGAAAAAGCTGGTAGTTCAAAATCATACCTGAATGGTGAACGTGCTGTGGTCCACAGAAAAGCCTTTACTTGAGGGGATCTTTTCCACGGTGACCTCCGCCTCTGCATCCTCTGTGGGGTTCTCGATCCGTAATACAGCCGATCTAGAGGTTCCCAACTTTACTGTACCAAATGTTAAAAAAGGAGCCTTTGAAAACTGGATCAAACTCAACACCGGGACATCATTCTCCTTGTTACCGTCGTCTCTCCGTACTGGACTAATGTCCAGAAATCCTCCTCTCTGTGTCGACGCTATCGTTTCCGACATGTTTTAATTAAAAACGAGCTTAGATAGCTACATGTTACGCAGTTAAAAGTTTAGTAATCCATCTGCGCTGCTGCAAAACGTTAAAAGCACGCTTCCTTCAACAACACACACGACGAACTAGTTTGAAATTCCGTCGTGTTGTTTAAGCAGCCAATGACAAGCGAGGGCAGGCTACGTCGTATCCAATGGGTGAAGAGAATACGCTGAAACCGTATGAATACACAGCCATCGACCAATCAGTCAGCGACTACATTTTTTAAACTGCCACAAGCCACGCCCACAATCTGGGAGTGACGCATCTGTAACGGTTTGATATAAAAATTATAACTTAATTTGTGCCTGAATTTATCAGGTTATGTAATAATTTGATTTTTTTTTATACAAAAAAAATTGTATATATATATATATTTATATATAATAAAATGACGTCGAAATGATGAAGTATGTGTGTGGAAACGACGTGGGTCTCGTCTGACGGATAGCTCGCCGTGATCGTATAGTGGTTAGTACTCTGCGTTGTGGCCGCAGCAACCCCGGTTCGAATCCGGGTCACGGCAGTCTTTTGAGGACACATATCGGGGTTACAATGAAAGCAGGTCTGAACAAACACATGTCATATATATAAAGCATGCTGCATTATACTTCTACTATAATTCAGAGGGAGCTGATGTATTTTCTTAATCTGCTACATTTATTGGCCAGCAGTGTGTCCACATGCAAGTAATTTGACTGCGTTTCACTGTGCTTTGAGTGTATATACACAGATAAATACAGCTAAAAACCAAGAGCATACACAGGTAAACATAACGTTAAACTACCACGTACTGCGTACAGAAAAAATACAGATCAGAACAACAAAAACATAAGACAATGAATGCAAAGGACGCTAAAATAAATATGATTTATATAAATCAGGTGGATATAACAGTGTGTGTATACCTGTATATGTGATATGAATTACTTCAGATTCAAATTAATAATAGAAAACATAATCAACGCTATACAATGTATTATCATAGGTTGACAAGATAAGACTTTTGATCCACAAGCTGTATATAAAGTTTAATAAATTAGCTCCACCTTTCTCAGCTGCAACATTAAAGTGGTGCACACATTAATGCATTAATCGTTTTAAAACAATAATATACACTCTTCTGAGTCACACTGCTTGTAACGGTGTTGCAAGTTGAGTTTGGTGGGCTATGGGGAAAGTAAAAGATAATGACTTCTATTTAAAGAGTACTTTTCATGTCGTGTAACAGACGATTAATACATGAATAAAATCCTGCACACGGGATTCAGTTTTGTCTTCCCAAAATATTTCCACCTCTAAATTGTGTAAATGTGTGTGTGAATGGTTGTTTGTCTCTATGTGCCCTGTGATGAACTGGCGTACCCCGCCTCTCGCCCAAAGTCAGCTGGGATGGGCTCCAGCCCAGCACAGTGACCCTGATGAGGATAAGCTGTTACAGAAAATGGATGGATGGAAAATATTTTCACATACAAAGAGTGGCTGGAGATTTCTAAACACAACAGGCTCATGATGACCAGCTGGGGGCAGCCGTGCTCAGGAGCTTGACACCTTCTTGGTCCAAAATGTAAAATCCTCCTACAAAGCCTTGTAGTTCCTATCTAAGCATCAAATATGATCTGTTCTGGAGATATTGAATTTTGGCATTAAGTAACTGGAAGAAAACTATTACCTGAGATTTTTTTTTTTACTTGAGAGTAATTATACTGAACAATAAACTCAATCATGACTTATAGTACAAACATTAAACAGACAAACTGGATTAAAATAGCACAAAAATACAGAAAAAACTAATGTTATGTTACTCAATTCAAACGATATGATGAATTTAAGTCCAGCATATCAGTTAAATGCATACTTGAGCAGGTTAACTCAGACTAACACACATTAAATTTAATGTTTTCTTACATCATTTGTTGCCTTTGCACAGAAAAGGCTCAAACTTAAAGGTCCGTGTGCTATGAGATACTGCACTACATCGTCATATATATATATAAGGAGCCTACTATCTTATCTTAAAAGTGTATTCAGTTGGAGGCTTCTGCAACCCGACAGTGAAAAGGACCACCACAGGAAGTCATTATGATCTATAATGACTCCCCTCTGTGCAGGAGAGGAGACTCACAAGTTTGTCAATCCACGCGCAGTGTCTCGGGTGAGGCAGAAAGTTGGATTCACTGTGTTAGTGTACTGTTTGCACACATTAGCATGCCAATAGCTGTGGCTCCAGTTAACCCCATCCTCCCTGTATCTATCCCCTTTGGAAATGCCTCTAACCTCCACCCGCTGTCTTTTTGTCTTTTTGACACACCCCACTTCACTCTCTTTCTGTCTTTAACTGATGACCCCCCACATAAGACATGTTAAGACATGCTAATGTTAATTGCCTATGAGTGTGAGCCACTATAATAGTGTCAATTCCATCCTTGCACTGCTGACATTGCAGCACCTTAACTGTCCCTTAAGCACATTACAGCATTAAATACAGGTGTTCTGTCTGTATTCAGACGGTTGATCTCAACAGTAAAACATTTTGTATCTGATTTTTTCTAACGCTAAACTTCTCCATCTTAACAACTTGTTTTGATCCTCCACCCAACCTCTTCAGTTCGAGGCTGACCACGTGACCGCCGCGCCGTCCAATCCCGTGTCAGAAAGCGCACGGCTCGTAATTTTGAACAGACCGAGAGCAGCCAGCCAGCCGGGCGGAGCTCGACGCTGCCGTGTTTCACTCTGTGAGGCAAAACATCCGTGAATGTTTCACACAGTAATGGAGATTAATCACATCTTGTCATATCGGATGAAGTGAAGACTTTTTTTTTTAGCGCGGTCTTTTCTCGGATAAATATGAGTTCTCATGTTATCACTCCGGGACCGTACCGAGCCACGAAACTGGTGAGTCCAAACACCGGCTAACAGTTAGCTTTAATTAATGCCAACAAAATGTCGCCGATTAAAGCCGCTTTTAAACAGACGTTACTCCTCACTGTGGAGGCGAGCAACGAAGGAAATCCACGGCAGACACATAACCGCTGGTTATTTGAGTGTTTTTTATTGATTTAATATCGTCTTTCGTGAGTTATTCATGCTAACTAACGTTCAATCCGCTAATACTCTGGTTTGTTTGAGAAACTCGGTTATTTTCAAGCTTTCCCTCGATTAATCGATTAATTTTTAAAACAATATGTTGTCCAACAACAGGACTTAAGAAATTAACATGTTAAAAACGGATCTAATTTTTGCTTAGAAACGTTAATTACATTCAAATCAATCAGTCCTTTTTAAAGTTGTAATTAATTTACAGTCAGTCGACTAATCGACTTCTAATAATTGCATGAGCTTTATTAAAAGTTTTTAAAGCCCTGTCTGTCAACTTCATTTGTCACCCCTCTTATGCATAAAAATTAAGTTAAAGTCAGACTAGATGCTGAACAGGAAGTCATGATGTGAGCTGATAAGACATCCATGGGTCAGTTAACTGTGAGAAGATGGTGGGAAATGTCTCTCACGCGAGGTTCACACCTCAGATATTCGACTTCATGAACTTCTGAGCTACGGAGGCGGCGACACGTGTAGAACGAACTTTAACAGCGTTTGACCCGTGGCTCCAGGACGAGCCCGAGACCGCAACCCAGAACTGCTGGTCTAACAGTACACGTGTTCTTTATGCTACGCGTTTTGACCACTAATCAAATGACTGACTAATAATGTCAACACCAACTACTTTCATAATCCATTCATTGTTTCGAGGCAGAGAAAATGACCAAAGTCTCTGAACATCTTTTGGCTGAATATCTTTAGAGGATGTCACGTTGAGCTATGGGAACATTTTTCGGACATTTTATGAACCAAACTCGTTGATTAATCCAGAAAGTTTGAAAGAGTTTCATGGGGCAAATACTGCATTTGTTGGGGGACTACTTTCAGCAGCGGATTAATCCACAAAGACGTTATCGTAAACCTCTCATCAAACCGCACCGGTTCATCTCTCTTCCTCCAGTAGTCCTCAGGTCGATGGTGTCAGGAATGTCCCAGGACATACAGCCTGAACATTAAAATCAGATTCTCACAGTGACACAGTTCGTCTGTACTAAACTGTCCGTCCTCTTTCAGTGGAATGAGGTGACGCGTTTGTTTCGGGCCGGCATGCCTCTCAGGAAACACCGCCAGAACTTCAGGCACTACTCCTCCTGCTTCACCGCCTCCGCCGCCGTGGACTGGCTTCATCAGCTGCTCCGTAGCAACAGCAATTTTGGCCCGGACGTCACCAGGCAGCAGACGGTGCAGCTCCTGAAGAAGTTTCTAAAAAATCATGTGATAGAAGACGTGAAGAGCCGCTGGGGCACAGAGGATCTGGAGGACAACAACACGCTGTACCGATTCCCCACCACTTCTCCTCTGAAGCCCATTCCCTCTGCCCCTGGCTCCATCAAGAAAAGGCCTTCATTCAGGGACAAGGAAGGCTTCTTCAGGTTTAAGAGTATCAAGAAGCACGAGAAGGAGACGCAGGTGAGCTGGGCTGATACTATTATTGTATCTATGTTGTATCATATATTATAGGAAACGTTGGTTCACGCTCTGTTTGTGCCTTCCAGGAAAATGTGGATCCTGCCCTCACAGCTGGGGACGAGAATCAGCCAATAGGAGAGCAGCAGGTGCAGAGACGAGAGCTGACGGTGGAGGATGAGCGCGAGATCTGGAGAGACATCACCGTGACCCAGTATGAACACACGTTAAACTAAAAACAGAACAGCTTTAGTACTACCCAGATACTGGGGAAGAGTTTGCATAACTAAACCGTGTGTGCTGTGTTTCAGCCTGCAGAGGATTCTGGGTGTTGCGTCTCTTAATGAGGTTTTAGACCAACGTTCTATAAACCCGCAGAACATCATCCACAACATGACCAAAGTCAACAAGCATGGGGTGGTCACACTGGACGACAAGACCAGTAAGTTCAAATTTGAACATCACGAGGACAAATATTATTTTAATGTCTCTTCTCTCACCTTCACTGGATTCTGTGCAACATATACTGCTCGCTTTAAAAGAACTTTAGCCGACCACATGACTTAAATCATCAGGATTCTTCTTTAGTTAATACAACCAGTCTAACCTGTTAATCCTCTCTCTAGATGACCTTCCACACTGGGTTTTGTCTGCCATGAAGAGCCTGGCTAACTGTGAGTCTTAACAAGCACGTAAAACAAACATTCAGTAAAACACTTAAGAAGTCTGTGAAGTTTAAATGCATACACAGGTTTGTGTTGGGATTATAAAATACCTTCCACCCCCATGATGGCTACAGTCACCCGCTGTTTTATTTCCAGGGCCGAAGTACGACAACGCACAGCCGTCATATCCCGGCTTTGAGAGGGACGTCTTCAAAACGGTGTCCGATTACTTCTACAGCCTCCCGCAGCCTTTGCTCACATACGAACTGTACGAACTGTTTATCAACGTCCTGGGTGAGTTTTGTGGATTCATTTTCATGATCTTATTCTGATCTTGAAGCCGCATTGTAAAGGTCCAGTGTGTAGGATTTAGTGGTGAGGTTGCAGATTACAACTGAATACGTCACTCTTCCCTTCCGAGCATGAAGGAGAATATAGGATTTTCAATAGTTCTAGTGGATGTTGTGTTACAGGCTCAAACTGACTGAAGGACTGTCTGCAGGATCTTGTTGCTCGGCCGCGTTGACACGCTGTCTCCACCATGTGACGCCGTGCTTTTACCTCTAACTGTGCCCTTTGAATGCTAACAGAGGTTTTGGTTGTTGTCACTTCTGTTTGTGGAGTCCTAACAGCGACGTGAGCAGCTGTACTCTCTGTGTGTGTTTGTATGCCTCCTGTTGTGTGTCTCTGACTTGCCGATGGTTCTGTATGTACAGTCAAAGTCTGAAATAACTAAACCCTCTCCCTCCCCTTCACTGTCTGCTTGCACTGACCCTCTGCCTGCATCACTCCCCCCTCTGTCTCTGCATCCGCTCTCAGTGTTTTGTGGGTACGTTGCAGCGCCCTCGACACACCAACGTGGGAAACGCAAGAAGCCCGACCTGCCCTCCGCCCCCCCTCCAGCCAAAGCATCTTTCCGCTCCACCGAGTGTCTCCTCCTGTCGCTGCTCAGACAGGGGACATGCGATGAGACGGAGTCGCCGATGAGAGAGGTGCTCGGCGGGAAGCTCCAGTCGCGGCTGGCTGCGCTGAGAGGAGGTGAAGGGCAGTTAGGTGGCAGCTGCATGACCCTGAGCACAGCGGCGTCAATGAGGCCTCAAACCAGGAGTTGCTCACTGGAAACTATCCTAGATGACTCTGCCCCTCTCACCCGGCAACAGCTGTTCCTGTCCAATGACAGCCTGGCATCCTGCACCCATAGCAACAGGAGTCAGGATGACAGCCCTGCCACCACAACACTCCACAGCCGCACAGGCTTCACATCTGCATCCAAAGCGACCCCCGCTGCTTGTGAAAATGCTCCAGGTGGTACAGCCAGAAACAGACTGTCTGTAGCGTCTGCAGCAGGAGCGTCGGTCGCACAGAGGTTGCGCCCCTTGCGGCCACGCAGCGCAGGCAGCTGTCTGGACATTGTCATAGAAACCAGGGAGGAAGATGTCAAGGAGACCAAGTGGCCGAACCGAGCAACCAGCTGCCTCAACGTGAGCACTCCCGCAGAGCAGCATCACTCCTCCTCAGCTTCACGCCCTCCCTCACTGTCCTCCTGCCACCCCTCCTCTTCCTCCTATCATGCTCTCTCCTCCTTCTCTTCATTTGCTATGGCCAAAGCACAAGGGTCTCACGCCACCACAGGACCCGGCGGGCCCAGACCCGCCTCCAGTACCTCTAACCTTTGGACACTTCCTGCTCCCGCTGCTGTCCGGCGCTGCCTCAGCTCTGTGGATGTGTCGAAGCTGCCTCGACCCGTTTCACTGTTCAAACCGCCTGTCTGTGCGCCCACCAGCAACTCCCAGCCCCCCCAAACCAAACCTGAGCACAGTAAGACCCTCTCCCCTCTACCTGTCTGCTTGTCTATTAATGTCTAATCAAACTAACTCCATCTAACATCTAACCACTGCCGGTGTGCGAGGTGATAACGTAGAAATACACGTCCTGTTGATGATTTCACTCTCTGGTGATCTGTGTTTTAACATTTCCAAGGTTCCAATGAACACATCGACAGAACAAAGGGATGAAAGCGTCACAGAGCTCATGTGCAGCTTGTTTAAATTTTAGATTTGACAGTTGAAGGTTTGCTTGCTTTTGCCATGTCTTCTCTGCTTTTGATATCTGCTGCTGTGCTTTGCCAAGGTTTCTTTGATCTAAGCAAAAATTTGTGTGTGCCGCGCAGCTTTATGAAGCTCTGGAAACTGGAGATATCAATGATTTTAAAAAAGTAACAATACAGGCTGTGGTGAAAGCAGAAACCATTTCATACTTAAAGGTTCATTATATCGTTAAACAACCTCTGACCACAACATGCTACACCTTATACTATGTGCTATAATCAATGGATGACATTTCTGAGATCACCTCATGAAATTAGTTGCAGGAAGAATGGAAAAATACAAACTCAATGGATGGCTTTTAAGTAGCAAGAAAAATAATTTTCAATCTTATCAGTAACAAGAAACATGCATTTTAACCACAAGTATCTCTGCAGTGTGCCGTCCGTCCACCGCTAGCAGCACTACAGTAAACAAGGAAGCACGCTGTAGGTCTGTTCCAGGAGAAACCACGCTTAACATCTCTAAAACACAGACGCTTTTTAATAGTGTATATAACAATTAAAAAAAAAAATCTTGCCTGACTCATTGTGCACCGTAGCTGTAGTTGATTAACTTTGTCATCCATCCATCATCCATCCATTCTTTGTCTGATCTAGTGAATGTGATGTAGCAGCGATGGATGAATGCGGCCACAGTGTGATTCTGCTGTTTGTTTCTGCACTGTCTCCGTCACACCATCATTATCATCATCATCATCATATGACTGTGTGTGTATGTATATCAGGCCTCCTCCAGCCTCAGTGTGAGCGCATAGCCATCGAGGCTCTGCAGCTTTGCACCCTCCTCCTCCCCCCCGCCTCCCGCAGGAAGCTGCAGCTCCTCATGAGGATGATGTCGCGCATCAGCCAGAACGTGGACATGCCGCGCCTCCACCCCGCCATCGGCACCCGAACACTGGTGAGGCACAAAACAACCAACCTACACGTGTTTTTTTTTTTTTTCTTTAGATTCATTCACGTGTGTGTCTTGTCTTTCTAAATGTTTTGTGGTTCTCCTTCCAGATGGTTCACACGTTTTCAGGCTGTGTCCTGGGCAGCGCTGTGGAGTGTGATTTGGATGAGCTGTTGGCTACCAGACTGGTGTCATTTCTAATGGACCATCAACAAAGCATCCTCTCAGTCCCAGAGTACCTGCTCAGTGCCATCAACGACCATATACAGTACCTGCGCTCAGTACAGGTACAGGGCTACACTCGATAGATCTTAACTTGGCAATGCAATGGTTTATCTGAGTATTTTGAAAATGATGTGAATCTATAAAATATGTAGTTAATACTTGCAGAACATGTGAATTAAAACAAAAGTTCCCTGTTTCTTTCCACTCTCCTGACCCCAGGTCCCGATCCACTGTGTTTCTAATGTCGATGACGACGACCCTGTTTGCGCGCCGGTGCCCATCTACACGTTCTGCCATCAGATCAGCGGCGCTGAGTTTGAACAGCAAAAGCTGGAATTGTCCCAGAAGGCCATGGAGGAGTTACTGGAGATGCTGCTGACGGACCAAAACATCAGTGAGAAGGACAGGCGCAAGAAACTGAAGCAGGTAACGAAACAACCCTCTGAAAAGATTCACGTTGTAGACGATATCTGTCTGTCAGCCTCACCAGAATAAGGTCATAAGTCTTGCTGCTCCACCCATTTTTAAACAACATTTTTAAGCGTGAGAAGCATTTAATGAAGATTAATTTTCAGTTTTCCAGAGACGTTAAAATCTGAGACGACTGCCGACAGTGGGTGTGGTCACAGTTCTGTTAATGCCACATTGGGTGTCTGTATATTAGTGGATGATGAAATGTATATTGTGTAAACACACACAGTGAATCAATCATAAGTTGTTTTTTGTCTTTGCTTTAGTTTCAGAAGCAGTATCCAGACATCTACAGTCGCCGGTTTCCCTCCTCAGACCGTGAAAACAAACCAAAGATCAAACCTCCGCTCCTCAACATCAAGAAGACCAAAACTTTCAGCATCAGGAACTGAACTAACCACACAGAAGTCACAGCCTTTAAGTCATTTTTGCTCGCACTGATTAGTATTTGGAAAATCCACTTGTTACATTTGCAATCCTGTTATTCCCGTTGTGTCTCGTTCATGTGTTAATATGAGAGTTAATGCAGGCTGGACGACTTCTAAATGTGTGTGTGCGAGTGTTCGATGTGTGTTGACAGCTGAGTAAGATGAAGGCAGGTAGACGGACGGTGGAGCAGCTCACATTAGTCAGTGTGTTTTATATGAAGCAGGTTTTTTTTAATAAGATCTGAGTTCATCTGGAGCTAATTTTCTCTTTACCTGTTTTTATTTCTGCTCACCTGTTGGCTGATACTGACCTGTGTGTGTGTGTGTGTGTGTGTGTGTGTGTGTGTGTGTTCAGAGTGCATTTTGGGAGAAAAAAAATATGCATTTCTGGATCACTGGTGTGAGAAAATTAGATTATATATTTCTTAATTTATACGACATTGGGAGCAGTGCTAGCTGTGTGTTTGCTTGACGTGTTTCATGTTAACTGTTTTTTTTTTTTAAATAGATTTTACTAAACTTTTTGTGTCATCAAATCTCACGTTTCGTTTGAAACGCTCTTTAGAATTTAGAAACTTTTCATCCTTCCTCTGCCTTTTCTTGTTCCTTCTGTTTTAGTTTGTTTTTAAGCTTCTTACGGTGACGTTTTAGGTTTTTCTCACAGGGAATCTTTCATCTCATGGTTATATTATCACTATGATTAGCTTCTTTTTAGTCACTGACTCATCTTGAACTCATCCCTGCTTAGTTTATTGGCTAGAGGAATGTTTTGCACTGGATTTAGGCGTTGCGAATGGCCAGTAAGCTTATGCCAATCATCAGAGTGGTTAATTTATACATATTTAATGTATATTAGACTCCCTAAAGGTTTCACCAGACGCTTGACATATTTTGGGTAAGCTGCAGCGCCTATCATTCAAAGCGGTGAAGTAAATGCTCGAATGGATATTTGATGAGACCTAATACAGAACTCATCATGTCACGTGTCTGAGGAAATGTAACAAGCTCGACTTAAAAGATTAAGCTGTCCTTTTTTTAATTTATGTTATTTGAAGTATTCGTTCTAGCCAGAGATGTTTGTCTATACCTCAGATATGTGTGTGTGTAACCGTATACGCACTCATCAGCAGTGTTTCTTTGACAGAGTCCATATTGTACACACGGTTGTACTCTTCCTCAACGTTGTTTACTATGCAAAGCCCTGGGAAATAAACCTGTTCAGCTGTTTATTTATACGCCTTTGTTCTGTTTCTTTGTAATAAAAATATGCCAAACATCAGATGTGTTCCTCTGAGCTGTTTGAAGAAGGCAGGGCTTGTGTTCACTGTACTTTACGATGGTTTGGGTTGGGAACCTGCTCACAGAAGTTCATTCAGTGTCAAACGGTTGACCTCTCAGAGACTCCACGCACACCTGAGTTTGAGGTCTGTGTGTTGGTACCGTTTGTATTATGCAGAGATCTGTGTGTCGCATTCATGTTTTATGGTCCATGTGATACACATCTCCAGCTGTTCATGTGAGAGATTATACATGAGTCAGAATCTGTCATGGCAAGAAATATCGAGTTAGGCCAAGAGAGGTTATTTACTCAGCCAGCAAGTGTTGTGTTTTTCAGATACGGCTTGTGGAGGAATGTGGTCTGTACTTAATAAAACCTGATTCTAGGATACTAGCGCAGTGTTATGATTTTACTGCATCTGCGTTTTATTGTCTCGTGTAACCACACTCGTGTATCTTTGGTACCTGTAACTTCATTATAACCCCACAGTGAACTTCCGCTTTGCAGTCAGCATTTTCATGCTTAGGAAAACCTGTTAAAGCCGGTTTCCTTTCTACAGCTAGGTGTGATGGTGGATGTGACAGATAACCCCCATGTGGGGCAACAGTCGAAACAGAAAGTACCCCACAAAAATCACCCACACCTGAAATCCACAATGTACCGATTAACTTGTGCTCTGTCCAGTGGTTTTCACATCCTGTGAGCAGTTTCTGTCCTACCACTTGAAACATATTTGCACTGTAACGCCAACTGAGCATTTATTTTTCTCACGAGGAAATCAACAACTCTCCACAACATTCCTGGTCAGCTCTGATAAGTTGGTATGCAGGTAAATTCACAGTGGTGTCGGTGAACAGCATCCAGGTTTTACGAACGAAGAAGGCCCGAGTTCCTTTGAAATTAAAATGAAATCAACCCTTTGCATCACCTTTTGCTCGTGTGCCAGGCAACCTTTCCGGTCTCCTATAAAGACATGGGTTTTCTTCGATGGAAAAGTCAGAGATGAAGCAGTTGGCACGAATTCCCTGATGTTTAGGAGCATATTCTGATCGTAGCTGTAGGAAATCAGGAGCGCTGAAACACTGTGGATGCCAACCATGAAGTCAGGCGCAATGCAATGCAACCATTCTTCCATCCAGACAGAGATCGCCATCTTTCATTTATCAAACAACAAAAGACAAAGAATCATTCACTCGCCTCCTCTGTTTTTCTGTTGCTCTTCCTCCCCCTCCAGAGTTGGCCAATTAAAATAGTTTCAGAGTGTTTGTCGAGGCTGTCTGGAACTAATTAGATTCTTTCTACACGCATATTCATGTACAAACAACTCAACCAGCACACTGCTTTTAAGCTGACTCAATTAGTTTGACCCACATCATCGGTAGGTGAGTGTGTGTTTGTGTTCCCAGGTTGACAAAGATCTTGTTTTGGGGCCTGGAGAACATTCTGCAAGGAGCCGAGGGCCAGACGGCTGAAAGGAGAGGAGACAAAGCTGGCTTGTTCAGCTCTGGATACGACCAGAGGGAGGAGGTGGTGGAGGAGGAGGAGGAGGAGGAGGAGGAGGAGGAGGAGGAGGAGGAAGAAAAGGGGAAGCAGGGGAGCAACAGACATGAAAGGAAGTTTGGAGAGTAGAGGAGGCGAAGGAGATGCAGAGGAAAGGAAGGATTGGAGGGGGAAGTGAGGAAGGATGGAAAAGGGGAGGAGAAAAAGGGGGTGGATAAGAAGAAAAGAGAGGAGGGATGAGGGGGCCCAGTTTCCATCCCTCACCACAGGAAATCTGTGTGCGGTTTAAATGCAAGCCGGAGTCTCCTTTTACAGGCTGTTTGTGTGTAAGTGTGTGCAGAACCTACAGCAGCATGGTCAGCCGGTGAGTAAAACTTTCCCTTTCTTTCTTTCTTTCTTTCTTTCTTTCTTTCTTTCTTTCTTTCTTTTAATGTTTTTTACATGTTTGAGGATCAAGAACTTAAAGACGAGACATGTTTCTAAAAAGAGTTTTCAAGGTTCAAATATTTTTGTTTCCCAGAAATGAAAAGAGACGCCACTCACTGACTTTTGTTGTTTTCCTTGTAGGACAACTATTTGATGGTGAGGCAGCTATGTGGAGTTTAGATGATGCAGAGTTTTCCACTTTTTACCGTAAATGAGGGAAAGACGAAACCTGCTTCAGAAAACATCAGAATATGTCTGCTCTCTGCAAAAAAATACAGCCCTGAAATCACAGAAAAAAGCTGCAGTCTTCACACTCCTTTAGTTTTATGTTGCAGACTGGTGTAAAGTCAAAACGAGGGTCTGTTTTACTGGATGCGGACGTGGGGTGTTTCACACAGACATTTTTGTCGACTGTCCTAACAAGGACCTGATGATAAACAAAGAAAAACAAAGGAGGGAAAGAGGTGGGGGTATGAAGAGACAGAAAAAAAGAGAACATTGCACTGGACAGTTCAGTCCGCACGGTCCATTTAGTAACTGTTCTGGAGCTTTTGGTGGTATTCCAGCATCTTCCTCAGCAGGTAGAGTTTGCTTACTTGTCAGATGTTCATATTAAAGGGAAGTCTTTACTCGGTTTAATTTAATAACTTCTAATTCTTTGATATCTCCATCCGCTGAGGAAGATCTTGTGATATAATCAATAGTTTGATGAACAGATTGTTTTGTCTTCTGCTGGTCAAAAGTCAACTTTCAGTCTCAGGTAAGTGAACCCCATCGACCAGTCCCTGTACATTTGGAATATATAATTGTGTAAAGCAAACCACACAGTAATAATAGCAGTCATAATAATTATAATACTTTTATTTTATAGCATTTTATATAGCGCTTAATGGCACTTTACGTGGTAGACAATCACAGATTAAAAGCAGATTTAAATAGGTGGGGAAGAGAGGTCCATAAGGAGGGGATAACCTCCTGTCCTCCTGCAGGTCCGGAGAAGGTTTTAAACTAACAAAATACTTTTAAAACAGTTTTCTGACTTGTTCATGTCATGAATTTGTTCCTTAAATATTTCCTGTCCAGAGTGGAGCATCCTGCTGCAGGCTACAAGAAGATCTTTGAGACGGTGGAGGAGCTGAATGAGGCGATACCTGCAGAGATCACTGGTAGGAAAGAAGAGATGCTCGACTGTGCAATAACATTGTAATTACATGGTTAGACCACCTTAGACCAGGCCATGGGGCACCCCTATTAAACTGTCCTACAGGATGACTTCCACATGCACTGATGGATTTTCTTAAAGAAATGGTTTAATTCACTTATTCTCTTAGAAGATCACTCTGTCAAATATAAGGCTGCTGATGTTTTGTCACACTTTATTGCATTTATTTTGATACCTGTTGTTGTCAGATTGATGTCTGTGACACTGTGTGTGTGTGTGTGTGTGTGTGTGTGTGTGTGTGTGTGTGTGTGTGTGTGTGTGTGTGTTTGCAGGTGATATACCGTCATGGCTGGGCGGCAGTCTTCTCAGGATGGGTCCGGGTCTTTTCGAGGTGGGAGATGAACCTTTCCACCATCTGTTTGATGGACAGGCTCTCTTGCACAAGTTTGACCTGAAGGATGGTCAGGTGACGTACTTCAGGAGGTAAGCATCCAAATCAGAGCACCTTTTTAAATAAAAATCACCTTCAAACTAACTTGTTTTTATTAGCATTATTCTGAGATGATCCTGTCTTGTAGTTTTCGGCGTGGATCTCACGTTTTTGTACGTGAAAAACAAACCTAGCACATGTATCCCATTGTTTATCACTTTTATTATCATCATGCAGATCCATATTCAGATCCTTTATGACATCTGATTTGTGTTAGTGCAGAGAGGTATGCAGCTCTGTGCAGCTGAAGAAAACAGCTGACGGTAAAATCATCCAAACTGGAATGTTGCAAGAGAAAAACAAGTCAGACCACAGACAAACAGCAGCTACAGACCACAGAAATCCTTCACTCTTCTCCGTTTGAAAATAAGTTTCGCTCACTAAGAAGGATCAGTTATGTGTTTTATGGAATTCAAAGTAGCATTCTGATTACAGTTAATAGTCAGTAAATATATTGTGGCTTTATGGTTCTCTGTGTGTAATATTTCTGCTCAGGTTCATCAGGTCGGACACATATGTCCGTGCCATGACAGAGAAAAGAATAGTCATCACTGAGTTTGGAACAGCAGCCTACCCGGACCCCTGCAAAAATATCTTCTCCAGGTGACTCCAGACGTGGATTATTGAAATGTTTTAATTAATCTATTAGCTGTTTAACCCCTTCATCCTCCAGCCTTCATCCTGGTTCTAACTTCATGTCGAACAGACAAATCTGAGTGTCGTATCTTCTCATCTAACTCTTGACTTTGTTTTTTTTATTATTTCTGTGCAGATTCTTTACTTACTGCAGAGGCATTGAGGTGACTGATAACTGCTTGGTGAACATTTATCCAATCGGTGAAGACTTCTACGCTGTCACGGAGACCAATTACATCACCAAAGTTGATCCTGATTCGCTGGAGACTTTAAAGAAGGTGAGAGATGATTGGTTCTTCAGGATCACACTGATTCTGCAATTCTTTCTCTTTTTTGCTATTTTTCTATCGAAGTAGTAGTAGGATTACTTTCATCTGAAAAATATACTTCCGGTATGAGGGTACAAATATTTTTTATATAAGTATTATGTTGTTTATGTCATTTAAACACCTTTACATTGACTCTTCACCATCTGATTCTTTTTTTTGTACTCTTGTGTGAATGTACTTACATCAGGTGGACTTGTGTAAGTACCTCTCAGTGAATGGAGTGACTGCCCACCCCCACAGAGACACAGATGGGACAGTCTACAACATCGGGAACTGCTTTGGCAAAAACATGAGTCTGGCTTATAATATCATCAAGATCCCACCTCCTCAGAAAGGTGAGTAAACTGTCACTGAATATCAGAGAATTATATTTAATCGATTCTGTTGAAGCTGAATTCTTTAAATAAATGTTTAAAATGGTTTATTTGCCACTGGAATACATTTTTTTTATTGAAGTGTCTCTCACACTGTCTCTGTGTGTTTCCAGACAAGTCAGATCAGTTTGAGAAATCCCAGGTCGTGGTTCAACTACCCAGCAGCGAGAGGTTAAAACCCTCCTACGTACACAGGTACAGTTAGTTCTTCCATTTCTCACAGTGAATCCACAATACAAATCTGTGCTTTACATCTGTTTGATGAAGTTGTTACTGCTCCTCATGCATCTTGTCTATCTCTCTGCTTGTCTGTCTGTAGTTTCGGTATGACAGACAACCATTTTGTGTTTGTGGAGCAGCCGGTGAAAATCAACCTGTTCAAGTTCCTCTCGGCTTGGGGCCTTAGAGGAGCCACATACATGGACTGCTTTGAATCCAACGAGACCATGGGGGTAGGTCAGGGTGTGGAGCAGAGTCAGTTTGTAATAGGTTTGATATCAGTTAGTATCGTGGTTGGATTACAGAGCCCGGGGCCCCTGTATCAGAACATTTCTTATTCAAACACAACCACAAAGAGAATAACCACAAAAGGATGAAAAACAACCACAAACAGATGCAAAATGACTACAAAGAGATGAAAAACACCCATAAAGAGATTCAAAACAACCATAAAAAGACATAAAACAACCACAAAGATGTGCAAAACAACCACAAAAAGACATAAAACAACCACAAAGATGTAAAACGACTACAAAGAGATTCAAAACAACCATAAAAAGACATAAAACAACCACAAAGATGTAAAACAACTACAAAGAGATTCAAAACAACCACAAAAGACATAAAACAACCACAAAGATGTGCAAAACAACCACAAAAAGACATAAAACAACCACAAAGATGTAAAACGACTACAAAGAGATTCAAAACAACCATAAAAAGACATAAAACAACCACAAAGATGTGCAAAACAACCACAAAAAGACATAAAACAACCACAAAGATGTGCAAAACAACTACAAAGAGACAAAAAACAACCACAAACAGATGCAAAATGACTACAAAGATGTGCAAAACAACTACAAAGAGATTCAAAACAACCACAAGGAGACACGAAACAACCACAAAAAAACATAAAACAACTACAAAGAGACAAAAAACAACCACAAGGAGATGCAAATTGACCTCAAAGAGATGTAAAACACCCATAAAAAGATGAAAAACAACTACAAAAAAGACATAAAACAACCACAAAGATGTAAAACGACTACAAAGACGTGAAAAACAACCAAAGAGATGCGAAACAACAATAAAGAGACTTAAAACAACCATAGAGATGGACTACAACCACAAAAGACATAAAACAACTACAACTAGATGGAAACACACACACTGAACTTATCACACTGAATAAACAGTTTTATTAATGTAAGTTTATTATTGCCAAGAAAGAGTCATATGTTTACATGTGACTGTGCATTTCTGTTCATATAATATGTGTGTGTGTGTTTATACGCTGTAGACTTTGTTCCACGTGGCCACAAAGGACTCTGGAGGTTATTTGAGCAGCCACAAGTTCAGAACGTCAGCGTTCAACATCTTTCACCATATTAACACCTATGAGGACGAGGGATTCATCGTCGTCGACGTATGCGCGTGGAAAGGGTGAGTGTGTGTCTGTGTGAGTGTTTTATGGGCAGTATAATTGTCTCATCTTGACATCTATCTTTCTTTATTCCCATCTTCTTCCACAGATACGACTTTGTGTATAACTACCTGTACATGGCCAACATAAAGCAGGAGTGGGAGGAGTTGAAGAAAGCAGCGATGAAAGCGCCTCAACCCGAGGTCAGGCGATACGTGCTGCCACTGGATATACACAGGGTGAGTACACACACACACACACACACACACACACACACACACACACACACACACACACACACTGCAGGTTTTGGCTGGCTTTGTGGAGCAGCTTATCCTGGATCAGTATTTAACTCAAGTCAGATTTCTCACATGAACTACACTTTTCTTACACTCCTGCATAAAATACCACTATAACCACTCACACTACACTGTGCTAACTGTGTGTGCGTGTGTGTGTGTGTGTGTGTGTGCGTGTGTGTGTGTGTGTGTATATAAACCCATGCATGTGCTTGTGTGTGTGTTTTCAGGAAGAGCAGGGAAAGAATCTGGTCTCTCTGTCCTACACTACAGCAACTGCTGTTCTTAATAGTGATGGCACCATTTGGCTTGAACCTGAAGTCCTCTTTTCTGCACCAAGACAGGGTACACACACACACACACACACACACACACTCATGAAGTATTCCCATTAAAACAACCTATATGTTGTAAAATGTGCAACCTGTTTTGTGTATTTCACATAATAATAACAATATAATATGATTATGAAAAAAACTACATTTCTCATGAGAAGTGTGGTGAAAGTGTTAGAAAGAAATATTCAGGTCTTTTACTTAAATAAAAGTAGCTATACCACAGTAAATACTGCTACATGTAAAAGTACTGTAGTCAAACCTTTAAGTACAAAAATATTAGTATCAAAATAATAATAATTAATGTTACAGCAGGTAAAGGTGGAGATAATTGTAAATATTTTATATACTGCTGTGTATTTTAATTTATATTTACCGTCATTATTGGCACTTCAGTGATGCCAATAAGGTAAGCTGATTTGAGCACGGTCTGAATGTCCAGTTGACCAATCAGACATCATTATTTCTTAGTTGACTATATTTTGTATTAATAATCTGAATCTGAAAAGTAACCAATAACTAGAGTTATCAAATAAATGTAGTGGACAGAAACTAACCCAACCCAATCTGCTTTGGTCCTGGCTCAGCTCATAAATCTATATTTTATAGAAGTCTCTTTCTTTGTATAAAACCTCTCTTTCTCTCTCAGCCTTTGAGTTTCCACAGATTAACTACTCTCACTGTTGTGGGAAGAAGTACTCCTTCGCTTACGGCCTGGGACTCAACCACTTCATCCCTGACAGGGTACGAGCACTTCTATCTCCTCAGCCAAATCCAGGAAGTGTTTGGTGATGTTAATGTTGTTATTAATGATTTATTGTTGATTTGATGTAGATTGTAAAGCTGAACGTGCAGACCAAAGAGACCTGGGTGTGGCAGGAGGAAGAGTGTTACCCGTCAGAGCCGGTGTTTGTGCCAACGCCTGGAGCTACAGAAGAGGATGATGGTACGTCACACGCAAAACTATAAGTGAAACACAGCACGGAATTTATCTCCCATCACTGCCTCATCCTGATCATGTCTGTGGTGGAAACACACACACACACACACATATAGTCATCCCAGTTTGTGTCTGTGTTTGCAGGCGTGCTGCTGAGTGTCGTGGTGAAGCCAGGTGCAGAGAGGCCGGGCTTCCTGCTGGTGCTGGATGCCATGAAACTGACAGAGCTGGCAAGGGCAGAGGTCAGCACCATCATCCCTGTGACCCTCCACGGCATGTACAAACCATGACACGTCACAAAATACGCTGCGTCACTCTCCTGCCAGAGCTGCTGCTGCTGCTGTTCTGATCCAGATCTGAACCTATCATGCTCATGACAACGACTCAGCAAAAGTCACTTGACTCAGACAGTCACAGTAAGTTGGATGAAGATGATTTACATGGAAGGGTTTCTGTTAATGAGTACCTGTCTTGCAGTGAGTTTTAATTAGCAATACATCAGTGTTTAATGTGATGTAAAGTTGAATATTATTATACTTTACAGTTGAATATAATTATATATTACTTGGGACATATTATAGAACATGGTACACTTATCATGTGACTAAATATCATGTTATTAATGTTATTCACACGCCTGCTTGGGTTCAAACTTGCTGCTTATAATGTGAAAACAGTGTCTTCTTGCATAAAGAGAGTGGGACAGTATCTCGTGTGTGTGTGTGTACAGAGAAATAACCTGAGTTTACTTTGCTTTTGTTGGAAATGTTTGATTTTCATTATTAAACACAAGCAACAGATGTTTTAAAAATGGCATTTACATTTTATTTCATCTTTTCTACAAATAAAACAGCGACATCGCGATGATCTCTTCACATTTTTGTAATCGCAATACTTAGTGTGAGTTAAAAAGTTTCCAAGAAACCTCTGCCATGTGCAAAAAGGAGACAAATATTAAATTTTCACACACGTTTATATACAGCAGTCATGATGTTCTTCTATAAACATCGATAAAAAGGTTTTAATGTGAGTAATAAGTAATAACATTTTGTGGCATCGTCTTAAAAAATGAATGCACGTTTTGGTTCATGAGGACGGACGTTGAAGTCATCAGCTAACACCTTTGCATTCGGCATGTGCAATAATTTTTAACTTGATCTGATTTTCAGATGAATTTCTAACATATGGCTGTCTAATCAAAACATACTAACTTAATCAGTTAATCATTCAGGTTTTTACAAGGGAAATTCAAGTTTTCAAGCACTTTCGAGGTACCTAAAGCAGAAATGTACAGACTCTGGAAGCCTTAATCATCACTTTGTTCATCTAATTTTCAGAGATGGGCTGTAAATCATAATTCAACAACATGTGTATCTTGAATAAAATGGTCAGATGATCCATGAAGTGTTTTTTTTTTTCATGACTGAACAAAATTATTTGCATTGTGGTAAGCGGATTTGTTGGAGGTGGTGGTTCAAGTCCAGCATGGACCACGGTATGAAGCATGGACTGGGAGCTGGAGAGGTGCCAGTTCACCTCCTTGAGCAAGGCACTGAACCCTTCCACCTCCTAGGGTGCTGCTACATGGCAGCCCAACACTCTACACCTGCAGGTCTATAAGCCCAAACTTTGTGTATGTGTGGCTGTATTTTGAGCCTGCGTGTATAAAACATTTCCCCACTGAGGGATTAATAAAACAAATCTTCTACAATTACAATGGTTTGTACTGTTATTCTGTGTTTGGTAGTGTAGTAAATTACTTAATACATTTCAGCAGATTAAGATATTTATTCTGTCTAGTCACATATTTCATAAATATCTACACAGAACATATCTATAATATCTAAAATCTCTAAAATCTGGTGTGAGACTCCTGGAGACAACAAACAAACCTGACTGGTTTACATGGGAGAAGCACCAGATTATAATGAAAAATCAAGGAGTATATTCACTTTGTACGAGCCCTGAGTTAAAACCAACTTACAGAGGCAGAATTTTATGACTTTTAGGATATTTCTCGTCACCTTCGCTCACTAGTCATACTGTATTCAAACGTGTTAGCGTGAGATACAGACGCAGCTTAAACGGGGCGTCAGCAGCAGGTGAATCTCAGCTTCTACATACGCAGAAGTGTCGACTGCAGTTTCTCTGTGGAAAGTTGATAGTGCTGCTGTTTGATGATGTCCAGGCAGTCTCTGAGAACCTGCAGACACACACATTTGTGCAAAGTTGAATGGTAGATGGTTATAAGCCGGTTGGTGACTGTGTTTTTTTTTTTTACCTTCCTGGTGTCCTGAGGCATGATGACTCCATCGTCCCAGAGTCTGCCGGAGGAGTAGAAAGCTGAGCTCTCCTCCATCAATCTCTTGTTCAGGTCATCCTCCTCCAGCTTCTTCTTCTTCTTCTCTTCCTCCTCCTCCTGCTCACTGTCAGGGGGGAGCAGAGAGCCGGAGTGACCCGGAGCTGTGATCGACACTTTGGCGTTGGGCCACAGGAACAGGAAGTTAGGGTCAAAGGACCGCCCACACTAGAGAGACAACCGACAAGGTTCACATTATTGAGAGATTAACCCCGTATGTCCAAAAATCTGACAAAATAAGTCTCTCACCATGGCGTAGCTGTCAGCACCATGGCAACCACCAATCACCACAGTGATTTTGGGGACGGAGGCGCACGCTACTGCTGACATCATTGAACTCTGAGCCTTCAGACGGTTACTGTTCATGTCTGCCTGGAAGAAAGACACGTAAAGAAAGACATAACACTGAGTACTGGAGGGAACCTGGACTGCCCGTGTGCGTTGCTGAATACCTGTGTCGTGGAGAGTGTTAGAGCTGCTGTGGGCGCCGTGTTCTGGAGGAAGAGGAGGGGGACGTCTCTCTGGTCACACAACTGGACAAAATGGCTGCCTTTCAGTGCGGCCTGGTATGACAGCTCTCCATTGTTGGCTACTATTCCCACCAGGTGGCTAACACACAGCGTACACACACACAGAAAAAAGATCAGCATCACACATAAACAATGCAAGAAGACTGTTAATGGCTTAATATGACGCTCCAGCATTTGTGTGTGTGTGTGTGTCTTTTACCCATGTATCTTTGCAAAGCCAGTGATGAGCGTGGTTCCATAGCGAGCTTTAAACTCCTGGAAGCGGCTCCCATCTGTCAGCCGACTGACTACCTGCACGGACGGAAACAACGACAGGAACCATAAGTTAAGTTTGCAGTGCATGTGTGAGGTGGCTGCAGTCATGTTGGTGTGTGCACACTTTACCATTTTAACATCCAGGCTGTAGTTATAACTTTTGGGAGCGAGCCCCAGAAGCTCCTCTGAACTGTACAGCGGCTCCTCCTCTGCTTTCCTCCTCTTCGTCTCCTCCTTGTCCTCTTCCTCGGGCAGTTGGAAGTTGAGCGTGGATATGATGTTTCTGGTGTAATCGTACGCCTCCTTCTCCTCCCAGGCAAAATGATCCACGCAGCCGCTCACCCTGAAACCAGAAATTGACAGACTTGTAACTCATTCATATGTTTATTTTTAAATATCTCTATATTAAAAGGGCTACTTTGATATATGGACCTACTCAGCGTGAAGCTTGGCTCCTCCCAGGTCCTCTGGTGTCACTTCCTCTCCCGTGGCGGCCTTGACAAGGGGCGGACCTCCCAGGAATATGGTCCCTATCCGGTGCACCATCACCGTTTCTTCTGCCATAGTCGGGATGTAAGCTCCACCCGCTGTGCACGACCCGCAAACCACCGACACCTTTAGGATCAAATGTTTCGCAAATGTTTAATTTAAAAAAGGCGTGTAGGTTAAAAATTCATTTGTACAAGAGATGTCACTAAGACTGCACTAAAACTGGCCACCCAAGAACAAATGCAACTGATGTTAGGTGTGACAAGCAGACCTGTACTGCTTTATATGTCTTTACCTGTGGGATCTTCATGGCAGACATGATGGCTTCGTTATAGAACGTCCTTCCTCCCTGGTTCTTGTCCGGAAAGATCTCTGACTGGATAATTATACACATGGAAAATCTGAGATTAAAATAGCAGTGAGTATAATTCAGCCAACATTCAGATGAAAAGACCATAAGCACTTGATGGCAGGTGTGTGTGTGTGTGTTAACCTGCAGCGGTAGGAAAGCTCCTCCGGAGTCGACGAGGTAAACACAAGGCAGGCGGTTCTGAATTGCTACTTCCTGTGCCCGTAGCTGCTTCTTCACTGTGATTGGATACGCCGTGCCGCCCTTCACCGTGGCATCGTTGGCCACAAACACACACCACAGGCCGTTGATCCTGCCGATACCTGGATGGATACATTTACAAACACATAGGGACAGGTCAGTGTCATACTTACATCTTCACACTGAGACTGTACGGTCTGTAGTTAGTACCAAAGATACAAGAGCAGCTAGTAGTTTCTGACCAGTCAGGCAGCCGGCTGAAGGGATGTCCCCATACGGCAGACCCAGACCAGCGAATGGTGACAGCTCTAGGAAGTCCTCATCGTCCAGCAGGAGGCGTAGCCGATCCCTGACCAGCAACTTCTTGTTTCTCTTGATGTGTCTGGTGATGGCATTTTCACCTCCCCCTTTCCTGACCTTTTCACTCAACTCTATGTACCTTACAGAAAGAGAGAGAAAGAGAGAGATGATGAAGTAAACATTCCCAGATGTATTTCAATAACTGACGAGAGCAGAACCTACTTCTTGTGGCAGGCGTTGCTGTTTTGCAGGTTAGCTTCATACACGTGTCGGTGGATGAGCTGGAGGGGCTTCTCCAGCACTGGGAAGGCACTACGCAGCGATCTCCTCTTCCTTGCTGCAGAGCTCATGCAGCGGACTGAACACTGCCAACGCCGCTCAGCCAGACTGCAACGCAAGATTCAAACAGGACACGAGGAGCGTCTGCACTGTTAATCAGAGACACTGTAATTATATTTGATTTCCTAAAATCTTTATTTGTGCATCACATTTTGTTTCCGTCCCTCACACCAAACCGCTGCACACAGGTTTCTGTGAGGTTTCGTTCATCACCTGTGGTGTCTCTCCTCTGTCGTGTTTCTCAACGTCCATGATGATGACGGGGTGTGAGAAGGCACGAAGGCAGGACACACTCTTCCTCCGCTACACACACTCCTTTCACACAGAGAGAGAGAGCAACAGAGACAAACAAACAGGTGAGACTTCAGGTGAATCAAAAATATACAATATTTCAGAGCAGAACTATAACAAGCTACATAACTACATATCCGTTTGTCCCTTTGAGGTCATTTTCACCTACATGTTCACCTAAACTCCACCTTTATATTATATTTGCACCACCAAGCTTGAAAAGACATCAGTATACTAAATAAACCGACTGTATGCAGCCTATAAGTTAGCACCAAGGTGACAACGACACCTGCTCACTGCTCATAATCTGTCTATTCAAACACATGAATAATGTGGATGTAATGGATGTTCAACTTTAAGTCGTTAGCTACAACCAGAAATGTGTGCCAAAGGTCGTGAAGACGTCTGAGTTCACCTCAAAGAGACATAAATGTGTGAATTTATGGGTGGAGAACATGTGTGGGCTCTTACCTCGCCATGCAGCGGTACATGTCTGTGTCTGTCTGCTGTAATAAAGCTGATCAAACAAGTTTAAAAGGTGATTTCAGTCCAGACTGAACTCCTTCATTGCCTTTATGCAGAGCAGCAAGCATTCTTCTTCTACCAGCTGTGTTTGTTGTCAGTGTTTCAGCTGTCATACTCATTACCGCCACCCACAGGAGCGAAGGGGGAGTGTAGAACAGCAATAACATCAAAGTAAATACAAATGTATGAATTAGAGGTTCTTGAAATAAGGTTTTTTAACTTTATTATTTTATACGATAGATAGTTAGAAGTCCGGTATATTTGAATACAATAAAAATACAATAGAATAAAATACTGAGGTAGAAAATAAATAAATAAATAAAAACACAGACTGGGACAAGGACATGATAAATAGTATAATCTGTACATATATAGATATAGGATGCTAAAATATATATGATTTATTTAAAAGGTTGCTTAATGAAGGAAATACTGTAGTTTTTTTTTTTTGACAGCTGTTTTTGTTAAATATTACTTTACTAATTAAAACATTTTATTCGTTTTTATTTATTTGTGATGTATTATCGTAGATCGAGCTACTACAACTACCCTCTAATATATATTTAGAAATTAAATGATAAGTCCATTAATCGATTAATCTATTGACAAAATTTGGGTCCTGTTTTGATAACTGAACTTATTATTTAAAACAAAAGTTACAAAGTGCAATAATGGAGTGTAATTATTTTATTATTTTATTTGTTAGATTAAATCAGTCTGAATCAATAGTTTCATTAACTCAACGTCTATCTATCTATCTATCTATCTATCTATCTATCTATCTATCTATCTATCTATCTATCTATCTATCTATCTATCTATCTATCTATCTTTGTGACTGCTGCTGTAGTGACACGTGTTGGCCACTAGATGGCAGTGCTCTTTTATCAATGAATGAGTTTTTGATTATGAATTAATCTTATTGCAGGAAGAATTTAAAAATATTTACAAAATAAAAAAAACACAAACAGGTGCGTGGTATTTGATTTAAATAAATCATAGATGTTATAAAATTCATATATTTGCATCATACATGTGAACTTTCTGTACATGTAACTGACCTAAATTGAGAGAAGACTTGCATTTTGTCCGTAATCATTACTACAGGGCAGAGTATACAGCCTAATCTTTTAGATAATGTTGTAATAACACCATAGGAGATAGGAAAAAACAGAGCACAGACAAACCTTTTAAGGTGTTATTAATTTCTTCTTTTAGCCTTGGATCACATTAATTCATTTATTTGTCTGTTTGCCAAGTGGTGTAAACGTATTTATAGCCCGTAGCCTGTATGATCTTTACATGATATGGAAATTAACTTTAAATTGCCTTGAAGATGTAATTTAAATTTAAATAAAATATAAAATACCACACATTTTCACTTTCAGTTATTTTTAATCTTAAATTAACTAAAAATACATATATCACTTTAATATTTTTGTTGTTTCCAGGTCTAAAGACCACATTTACTTTTTAAGAGCCTCACAGTTTTTATTCTATTTTAAACATTTTTCTTCTATTAACATCAACAATAATAATAATATATTTTAGGGCCACTGTGGTCCAGGGGCCCCTTGGTTTGGGCGGCCCTGCTGATTCAGGCGGATAGGGAGCAGAAGGAGGAGAAGAGGGAGGAGGAGGAGGAGTGTTTGTCGGCAGACAGTCAGTCAGTCAGTCAGAAGGAGGACCAGAATCCCAGCGGCAGTTTTTAGGAGAGCCTGAGCCGGGAAAACTGCGTCCAATACGGGAGAAGTCAGCAGGGGGAATCCGCAATGAGTTGGGGAACGGAGCTCTGGGTATGTTTAAACTCTTTATACGGGTTTTCCTGACAAAATGTCCGGCTTGTTGCGCTGATACCACGCCGACTTTTTTTTTTTTGGTCAGGGGGGGAAGAAAGGTGTTACCGTGTTACCTTTTTTAGCTTTGTGTGGAAAAGGCGAGCGGCTAACCGTTGACGCTAACTGGCGGCCGGCCGGCTGTGCTGTGCTGTTAGCACGGCGGAGCTAAAAGAAAGCTAATCCGCGGCGGTGCACCTTAACGGCTGTGACAGCGGCGGAACAATAGGCGAGCCTGCAGACACACAGGGGCGGGCGGGGTAGTAGCGGTGTCGTTAGGTGGGGTGGTGGGGGGGGTCACGCTGCCTTCTCCGCCCGTCAACTTCAATAATATCCGTGCTGTTTTGCTTGACTGGCAACTTACGAAGTTGTATGTTGACGGTTTTTTTTGTGTGTGTGTGTCACACCCTGTTTCAAAGAGAAGCTGGCAGGGATTCCCGTGTAGCAAAGCCAGGGTGGAGAGAGGAGCGGTGTGCTCCGGGCAAACACCACCACCACCAACACCGCCACCAACACCGTCCTGCCTTTACAATTAACCCCCAACTTCACAGCCGTTTGCTGACTTTAACGTGCCTCTTTGTTGCCCGGTTATCCAGCCTTTTGTCTTAACGTCCATGTGATTATGAGAGACACGTGAACTGAATCAGCCGATGTGATTCTGTCCTGATTTTCTGCCTGTTATAACTCATCAACAGAAATCAGTCATGGTTGATTTTACACTTACATTCAGTCATTGAGCTGACTTAGATGGAGCAATCTGGGGTTCAGTATCTTGCCCAAGGACACTTCGACATGCAGGAGGAGCCGGGGATCGAACCCGCGATCATTTGACCCGCTCTACCTCCTGAGCCACAGCCGCCTTTATTACTGAAATCATTCAGATATGAGCTGCTGCTGCTGCTCTTTGTCAAGTACAGTACACACCAGAGTGTGTGGCTGTTTTCTTTTATCGTGTGTGTGTTATTATGGTGTGCTTTAATTAACTGTTGCAGCATTAGATTAATTTATTGAACATTTATTTGAATTAAACTGACAGTGTGGTGGGTGAGCTCCAGCCTGGATTTTTTTTGGGGTGTTGGCCATCGCAAGCTGTTGTAACCAGAGAGGCAACCAGCAGCATCCCCTGTGTGTGTGTGTGTGTGTGTGTGTGTGTGTGTGTGTGTGTGTGTGTGTGTGTGGAAAGGAGGAGGTACTCCACCTCCCTGAGATGATACTCCTCCGGCTGACCTCAGTGGTTATTATCTGTAGTTTAATATAACCTAATTTTTTTTGCTTGCTCAGCCCTCAAATGTAACATGAACACACTCGCTGCAGACAAAGAGATAACTGTTTGCCCGTGTGTGTGTGTTTGTGTGTGATTCAAAGGGACAGAGAAGTGATGCACACATGTGATTTGTCAGGATATCAGTGTTGTTTTTGGATCACCCATTCATGTTCTCCATTCATGATTTCTTCCCTTTGGCGAATACCAAGTACGGATATAATGTCATGGTTGTGCTCCCATTTGGACAGATGGAGAGTTAGACTAGAGAACGTGGGTTTAAATCTTTAAAATCATCAGGTTTTTACACAATTATGAGCTTTAGTTTACATAAAAGCAAGCTTACACAGTTCAAACACCTGTTTAGCTCTATATCGTGTACAGTTTCTTCATAGAAATACAAAATATCTTAGTTGGATTAAGTTAGGACAGCATGATTTTTAAAAAAACAGGAATATATCCACGACATTAAACGTCTGCTCGTCTTTTCATCAGAGCAAAGCAAAGCACGCTGATCTGCCGAGTGGAGCTGCAACTGCTGGCTGATGGACCGTCATAATCCCCCCCTGAGTCCGCTGATGAGATTAATATGTTGGCTGTCTGATGTCAGATTACACATGATTGGCTGCCTGATGTCAGATTATGGATTATTGTCCACACGATAGGATGTAACAGTTGACTGGCTGTTGAGTTTTACAGCTGACTGACTGTATGATGTCAGGTTTTTATAAAGTATCGTCCGTCTAATTTAATTTTACAGACCATGAATGAGTCAGTCTGTGTTTGGTAGCCTAATCTTGAATGAAAGATGATTCTTTGTCCGACAGCAGAGATTACAGTTGTGGGTCAAACACCATTAATACAAACACTTTAGGTTATTGGTTGTCTCATGTATGATTATGATGGCTGCATTCAATAGCTTCCCCAGAGCTGCAGCTATTATTGTCATTAACAGAGCCCAACGATACAAAACTCAAACATATTTTCTGCTTGTTTTTCTGTTAACGGATTACTTTGGTGTTTTTGTGTTAAAGCGACTCATGGGGACAAAAAGCCACAACGTAATCCTTGCGGCCAGTTGCAAACCGTCAAAATACTTCCATTAAAAGCTTGTTTCTTTACAAATCTTTTTGTTTTTGTCACTAACCGGCTCAGGTGGCTATTATAAGTGCACAACGGCATTATGGAAAGGACCATTTTTGGTACCCAACCCTTGATCCGGAGCACCCACAGGAACACCATCGGTCTCCAGAGCTTCTCTGCCTTGCAGCAGCTGGTTCAACCTCTTCTGCCTGCTGTCTGTCTCGCCCTGTGCTCATTAGTCCTCATCTACATAGTTGAAATATTCAGCCATGACATTGAAGATCTTTTACATGACACCAACGCAACAAACTCTTCCCCCTCACATTTCCACTGTCGACTTCCTTCAACGAGAACCTTCTCCTTGAGCAAGAGACTTGGTTGGACACACAGGCAATCAAGCGAAAGGAAACGAACAGAGGATCGTGTCAACCCTCGTAGTAACCATCTGAGCCGGTCAGTAGTGAAAACAAACACTTTTAATGGCCGTATTTTGAAGGTGTGCAATTGCCTGCAAAGGATTAGGTTGCAGCCCGCTTCGAGGTCGCCAACTGCAGCACTCTCACTCAGTACTGAACCAGTATCAAAATGTTGTCCCCCTTAGTCACTTTGACACAAAAACCTGGAAAATAAGGTTGAAAAACACCAAAGTTCCCCTTTAATCGATGAATCAAATGATTCAAAATCTTAGTAGAGGTAGAAAACTAAGCCATGTCTCCTTGCATGACTTCAGTGTTGCATATTTCGACTGGTTGTGACCAATTTAAACAAAAATTAGCGAGCACGTTATCTTATGGATAATCTTGTGACCGCTCAGATCTTTCTTGTTTTAGTTAAGTAGACTAGAATCATTTAATCTAAATCGTTTCATCACTTAGCATTAGTTGCATGCTCCTCTGCTTCTTCCCTGTGTTTTGGCTCCAGCCCACGTCTTTTAGACACTACAAAGCAAGAG
This sequence comes from Miichthys miiuy, assembly GCA_036365135.1. Classification (NCBI taxonomy): domain Eukaryota; kingdom Metazoa; phylum Chordata; class Actinopteri; family Sciaenidae; genus Miichthys; species Miichthys miiuy. The sequence continues at coordinate 3,229,336 of CM071609.1, forward strand.
AGGAACATCCTATTGCCGCCTTGGCTTCCTGCCCTCCGAGACACACACATAAAATAGGAAGTACTCGTCTGAATTAAAGCTCTTTGTGCATTGTGTGTGTGTGTGTGTGTGCGCTCAGTGCCAGGATGCTGCCATGCTGTGCTCTGGTCCGTCTGGTTGAGGTGAGCCGGAGGCCAGCAGAGTGGAGCGGCCAAGTCTGACTGAAGGACAAGAGGCTGACGGGCAGTCGTCTCTGCTGATCGGCCAAACTGAAAGACGAGGATAAGGGGATGAAGGATGGAAAGGTAGAGGAAGGAAGACAGGCTGGCTAGACTCTTGACTACACTTTGAAGTCTGTCAGCTGCTAAACGAATAGAAGACTTAGGACCAATTGTGGAAACTCAGGATTCAGAGCAGTGAGCAGGTTTTTACAGTCTTGCAGGTCAAGAGTTTGCTTTTCTTTCTATGTGTTGTGTTGATTTAGAAAAGGTGTATTACTGAGTTCCCTCAGGTGTCCTATGGGAGGTGACGTGTGAATCATTTGATACTTGAAGCAGGAGGATTGTTTGTATTCTTGGCATCAGGTGGTGGCCATCAGACTCAGACAGGGGTGTTTGATTTCCCCTCTCCGGTTTGTGATATTTATAGACCATAGCCTGCAGTATATCAATATCTCTGCTGCACCAAACGTGTTGTGTTGCTTTATGGGGCTATCTTCAGAGATTTGGATGAATATATTGATCAATAAAGATACATTTACAGTGTTTTTTTTTTAGTAGGCGGTGCAAAAGTAGAATACACTGCATTTGGTGAATGATGGCGATGCAAAACAGTTCATTTAACGTCATCTTGAGCTCTGGATTGTTTCCCCTACACAAGTATTGGTCAGGATATACTGCACTTTTTGGACTTTTCCCAGCCACTTTGACACCTTCCCAGTCGATGCTGTTACTGGTTTTGGTGTCACGTTCACAGGCAGCTTCTGCTGTTTATTCAGTCTTCATCCAGTACTTAATAATAATAATAAAGATATAGTGTTTGAAATAATCCCTCTGATAAAGAGATGTGTCTCTGTGTGGCGCCCGCCCGCCTACAAAGCGAGCCTCTTTCACCATTTGTTGTATCTTCTCCTCGCTGCTTTGTGGCTCTGTGGCATTGGACGCTCTGAAGAGCGTTCCTGCTGTTATGGCCAGTAGTCTGCTTCTTAGCAGGTCACAGCGGGTGTGAATGAAGTCATGTTGGAAGCTGAGGGCACCGGCCTGGACTCGACAAGCTGTTATATCCAGTCCAGCCAAGCTTTTCAACACATTGAGTGTGTGGTGGAGGAGGAGGAGGAGGTGCGAGCGAGACAACGTGATGTTTTCCTGATTCTTGAAGGCCACATCACTTTGTCCTGCGTGTGAGGGTGGACGTCTTTCTTAATTAACAAAAGTGTGCTAACACACATCTGCAGGAGACGGGGAGGAAGACGAAGATGGAGCCTATAAAGAGGATGGGAGGGAGAAGGTTTAATGATGGGAGATGTTTTCATGTGGTGGGAGGAGGTGGCTTGATAAAGGCCAATGCACTGAGAGACAAGTGGAGTTTACAGATGTAATGGATTAGATGAAACTTTAATGATCCCAGTGGGGAAATTGGCTGCTGCCACAGTGAGCTGTAACAGGATACATGAAGAATGAATGGGCTGTCAGTCAGAGTAGAAGAAAATGAGTTTACACTGTATGAACAGATCCAAACAGTAGCAACAGATAGAATATGGCAGCATGACTTACCTTATTGTCATATCAGCCTGAAAATCTCAGACTGAAATGCCTCTGACCTTTTTCACACGGACGTTTTAACATCAAATATCAAAAAAACTTCAAGAGAAAACGCGAAACACACAACCGTCGTGCAAATGTTAGGAGATGGTTAAAATAAACAGCTGCTGGATTTAATTCTCCGGTCGCATGCCATTAAACTGTTGCAGAAGAAGAGGTTTCAATGAGATGAATCAAACCTCAAACGATGGAAAACAATTGTAGAAAACATCGCAGCCATGCACAGACTGAAAATGTGCATAAAAACAAGTGGTTGGAGACATACTTGTAGCACAGGTGTAATTAGATTAGCCCGTTCTCCGGTGAAGAACGCACCTCATCCTTAAAAGACGTTGAACCGGCAGGATGAAGCTACATGCATTCCTGGTAGATACTTTAAAATGTGAGCGACCTAAAGCCGCTTCGGGGCTGCCTCTGGAGCCTGTAGCGGCATTTCTTTTGGAATCCAAGCTTTGTGTAGAGCGGCGACGGTTCAGTCGACAGCCCTAAATTGTTGAAATGTTTCTAACTAATATAATTTAATCACTTTCTGATGAATGCTGTTCTGTCTCAGATGACGTTTAGACAAATGAAGGATGGCGGTGTCAAACGAGACAGTTACCAAAAGGAAGAAATTAGTTATGGAATGAACAGTCCACAGTCTTCTGAACCTAATTTCATACTAACACACAAAAACACAGATCTGCCGACTTCTTCTTCCTCCTCTGTCCCCTCTGCTCCTCTCCTCCCTCCTCTCTTCCTTCCTCTCGTCCTCCCATCGCCTCGCTCCCTGTCCTCCCTCTGGATGCATTCACAGCTGTATCCACCCAAGCCAGCTGTTTGGCAGCAAAGCTCTTCTTGGATTCAGACGCCATCACACCTGTACGCCTCTCAGACGGATGCAGTGACCCCGGACGAACCCGTTCCCAAAATGGGTCAACATGTGTTATATGACCCGGCTTTGTGACCCTCCTCCCAATCGGAGCTCATTGTTGGTGTGGTGTTGCCTGTCTTTGGTATAAAAAGGGTGAACATAGAGGATACTATGGCCTCAGTTTTGTACTTGCACAGTTACCTGTCGATTTATCTTATGAAACTTTACAAAGCATCTGGTGGAAACGCTCTGTCTTCCAGAGAAAGAGTGTGTCTGCATGTGTTTTTAACTTCTGGTGTTTTCTTATACCAGTCATAAAGATACGTCATCATTATTTATATTTTTTTCATCTATTGTTGTAACCTCTGTGTTTATTATCATTTCTTTCCAAGAAGTAAAAACTGAATCACCAAAGACGTAAACGTTTCCAGACGTCTCTGAGACGTGACTTGTTTAGATGCAGGCCTTTGGTCAGAGAGCTTCAGCTGTGTTAGCTGTTGTGCTGTCCTCCAGGAGTCAGTCTGTCTGTCAACTGTTTATTAGTCAGTTATTTTATTAGCCAGCGCATAAAAAATGCAGGCTTCAGGACACGTGGAAAACTGGAAGATGTCGGGAATTTTTCTGGTGAATTTTTCCCTAGATCTCCAAACCAGTCATTACGCTAAGCCTCTGCTGGATGGCTGGCTGCTGTCAATCTAAGGCCTGCTTGTGTAACATGCTCACAGGGAGTACTGTGGACTTTATACTTATAGCATTTCCCTTTTGATAGGCCTGTTTATGAACTACAACACCCAGGAATTAGTTTGGCTGTTTATTCCGTGGTACTGTGTCTATTTATCCCTAAATATCTCCGCCCTGTACTTGTGAGTAATGGTGCAAGTTAGTGAGCAGAACTCCTTTTGGAAATGTCTGTGTCAATGTGATGATGCACCTTGATGTACCTGTAGGAAGTATTGAGGTCATTTAAGCTACTTCAGTAAAAGTACACACAGAAATACAAATAAAATACTCTGCTACAAGTAAAAGTTCTGCATTAATAGTTGAAGTACTACTCAGTGTAATAGTTATACTATTATTATGATTCATGTAATGATGTAAAATTGGGTTTTTACTGTTGGAGTTGGTTGAGTTCACGGGAGCTCATTTTGAATTTTGTATAGGACTACAGCTAATGATTTTCATCACCGCATTCGGGAGTTTTTTTTAGTTTTAATTTAAGACACTTTTTTTTTTTTTTTTTTTTTTTACTGCTAGAGAGTGCCCCCTGTTGGCCATTGGCCAGTAAAAATCTATAAATTAGCCGCACCGTTGTATAGGCCGCAGGGTTCAAAGCGTGTGAAAAAAGTAGAGGCTTATAGTCTGAAAATTAGGTATTCTTATTACTTTCGCTTTGTTGCGTTTGCTCATTTTCGCTGTTTTCTGTCCCGGCGTCTGCCGTTCTGAACATCAACGCTGTCCACACGTTACCAAAAGCCCCCTTCCGTCTTCTTCCGCTTTGCAGGGGACGCATAGCCTGTAACGTAAGCACGTTATGTCACACTAAAAAGAATCCGTGCGAAACGTGAGCTTTAAATGTAATTAAACGAGGCTGTACCAACATGGTACAAAATTATCTGAATCGGCACCAACAAGGTGTGTTTATGGTTGCGGTCTGTGCTTGTAAAATAAACGTTCACATCGTCGGCGTAATACCAGATAACGTCCGTCTCTCTTTGTCTTTGCGGCAGAGCATGAGTGATTGTCAGTCAACTGCACAGGAAGAGGAGAGCGAGGTGGAGATTGTCCACTAGTTAATTGATCGAGGATAGCGTTGTTGTGATTGTACATGCGTTTTTTTCTTCAGCTGTCCACGTTTGTTAATAATTTTGCACTGGGCTCTGTTGACTAAAACAACAGCGAGACTTCTGTTTCTGTCATGGCTTGTGGACCCTGTTGTAAACCAGCAACAACATTTCGACGTAGAAGCGAGATGTCCTCCAGCTGATGCCCTTTGGTGGCTGTGTACTAAACACATCAGCTGCCTGCTAAACCTGCTTACCTGCGCTGCACTGATGCTATCTGCTCTGTGGGCCGACACAATACTTAATGATATACAGGCAGAGACACAGGGATAACATACGAGTCCAAACAAAGGACTACTGTCCTTTGATTGTTGGTTCAGTTCCACGTTTAGTGATCTGGTTCTCCGTCTCTACAGTACCATTACTTCCCTTAGCGACCAATGTTAGAGCACGCGGCATAAATCAAGCCCCTTTTTGTTCCACGTTTGTGTGTGTTCATGTGAGTAACTGTGTTTGCCATGTGACGAGAGACCATTAGCTCCCCTTATCCCATTGTGGAGTTGATAATTGCACCTCCTCCTTCCTCCCCATTCTTACTTCAGCATTCTTCGTCTCCTCCTCATCATCCCCCTCAGCAAACGCTGAGCGAGATGAGGCCGAATTCTCCCGCACAGACACTTTTATTTAAAGGGTTTCCCACAGGCCAAGATAAAATGTGCAGAGTTTTAAAAATGGTTTAATGTCACAGACCCTGAAATAGACTTTCAGTGATGTGGAGCTGCTCTCTGAAAAGGTTTTCTCCCAAGGGCCACATATGGGATGATTTTAAACTGGATATGTTGGTGAGAGTGAAACATGATAACTGAAGAATGTTACGGTTGAGCTCGCCCCTTTGAATCTCTTCTTTAATTAGTATTTTATAGTGAACTAATTAGGCTGAATGGTGAAATTAGGCCAATGTTTCTTCTTGCTTTGTGACCTGCTGTGACCCTGAGGTTTTATGTTTTCCACATGACATCTTCAGTTCTTTTGTTTGACCAAAAGACAACAAACGAAAGATAGCTTACAGTGAAGAGAAAAGCAACAAATCATCAGATTTTAGAAGCTGGAACCAGCAGTTCCATGTTTTTTCTTTATAAAGGGCCATGAAGCAACTATCAAAATAGTTTTTAATACATTTGACGTCTATCCACATCTTAGCACTAGCTAAGTTTAACCCCTGACTCTCTTCTTTATCAAAACTATAAATATAACCTGATATAAACGATAAAAGATTTCCAGGAAACATCTCAAGCGTTCTTGTAGGTCCTTACCTCCCCGTGCTGATGCAGCAGTTGACATTGTGTACAAGCAATACAGAAGCCATTTTTAATGACGCTGCATTATTATCAGCCAGTAGAATGTATTTGTGGCGCATTTTTCTGTTGCGTACGGTAAACACCGGCTTCTGGCAGGAATTTGCCACAATGCACATACCATTAAAAAGCAGACATCGTGTGTGTGTGTGTGTGTGTGTGTGTGTGTGTGTGTACATGGGATAAGCGTAACTAGTACAGCCCCATCCCCCCCCCTCTTTCCCGTCTTTACTTTCCCCGTCCAACACACGGCCTGTTTGCATACGAGGAAACAATGTTCATTCTAGCAACAGAGGAGCTTTCCCAGGCTGTTTATTTGGCCAGTGAAGTTTCAGAGGCCAATAAAACTGCTCTGTGCTGCTCATTTGCGCACACACACACACACACACTAAGAGTCAGTAGCTGCTCAGCATGGAGGGTTTGTGGTTACCTAGGTAACCTGTCCATGAAGCACACGGTGTACCCCCAGGTTACCGCGGGTACCTCTGACTGTAATATGTCAGGTAGTCAGAGTGTGGAGGATGTTAACAGGCTGACTCTGGGCTGCTTTCTCTCTCTCGTCTGTCTTCGTTTTTCTTTTTAAATAGAAGCGATCGATTTGTTGTACTTCACTTTGGAAAGGTGAAAACACATTTTCAGAGTCAACCTGAGACTTGCTCTTTTTCCTCCGGTGCTCGAATCAGCCAACTATAAATTGCACAGACTCGAGGAGGGAAATCTTTCACAACGAGATGCCAACAATAGTCCCAAACAGGATTCAGATTTCTGCAGCCATTTGTGAACTCATTTAAACTCACTTTGTGACCCACTATTGTCTCCCAAACAATCACTACTTTGTGTTTTTCTAGTCTAGACTCGCCATTGTTCATTTAAACCCTCTTAATGTTTACAAGTTGTTGCTCACGAGCACGCTCTAACACGTAGTAGGTCCACGCCGATGGCTGAAGACGTGCTGCAGAGCTGATATTGATGCTAGTTAAGGTATGAGCACTAGCAGCCATGCAGCATCAGCGTTCACGACAACAATGACCCGATTTGAACTAGACTTAAATATCTCAACAACAACCGTTGAGTGGATCACCGTGAAACTTTCTATAGTTATTCACGGTCTCTGGTCGCCTCCTCCTTAGCAGTCTGCCGCCTCCCGCGATTTTGGTACTTCGGCTTTGGTATTAGTATCGGCGTAGCCATGGAGGTTGCCACTTGCATGTTAGCATGTGGACAGTGTCTGAATTCAATACCAATGTCGTTATAACATTATTTTGTAGCACTCGATGGGTGTTCAGCTTTCACTGGATGGAGCGGTGACACCCAATAAAAGTCTTACACAGCCCATTGAACCCAGTCTGAGACAGCACCCGTCTCAAACACCGTATAAAACTACAGTAGTTGAAGCTCATGGCAGCAGCAGCAGCAGCGGTAGTTACAATCTTATGATATGCAGTTAATGGTTAATCCATATGATACACGCTCACAAGGGAGTGCACTGTGCCGGCCAGTGTGAGTTGTTCTCTGCTTTTAAACACGCAGACGACAGGAAAAAGATGGAAATATGCACGCAGAGCGTGCACAGATTCTCCGTCAGGATGTCACATGATAAGGGCAGTCATGCTCAGTCGCTCCCTGCAGGAAGTAATAGGGCATTTTTCTGACTCCACGTGCTTCTTTATACGGCGGTGAAGACTTATCTGAGGAGATAAGTTCCAACTGGATGCAGTTTGAGTTCATACGAGCTACGAGCTGTTTAATTAGGGAGTTCCCGCTAAATAAGGGAACATTGTAGGGACCTTTTAAGCTATCTGAGAGGGACGTTTTGCTGCAATCAGCTAAGCCAATAAGATTTTTAATATTTGATCGTCATGAACTCAAACTGATGTGATGTGTTCATTCCCTAAATATAGTGCCAGCTGTCAGCACCCAAACCAAGAGTGTCAAAGCCGACAGTCAACCGCACTAACCAACATGAACACTGAGGAGAAGGTGTCAGGGTCAACACACACACACACACACACTCACACAGCTGGGAGCCTCATGCTAACCCCCTGACTGTGACTTGAGTCAGCGGGAAGATAAATCAAGGATCCTGTGGCTTTGCTCTGAGATGAATGAGCACATGCATGCACATATGGTCTGGTGACACAGCTCAATGGATTGTTGAGCAGATACAGTGAGCATCACATCCTGTGCTTTCATATCGGGCGCGCACACAGGAAGCGGCGCGGTTAATAGTGCGGACAACCACTGAAACTGAAATTAACCATTGACACGGTGTGTTTGTGTGAGTGTGTGTCTTTGTGTGGCCGTGTAGCAAATAAACGCTCAAACAGTTAAATTTAGATTCATGGAAATCACATCTATATTTTAAACCTTAACTTATTAGTTCTGTTTCGGGAGCCTAGTTGAAATAAGAAGCTGCACACAGCCAGCTGAAGATGATTATTTATAACTTGAACCGGATCAGATTCCATCAAAGGTTCGGGTATAACGAGCGCATCAATGTTGAATCAAGTCAAATAAAAAGCTCCAAATAAAGCGGCAGCGGCTGTGAAGTGACACCAATGAGGAAGTGCCAAAAACTGCACTTCCTCTTCTCGTCCACTTGAGGCTGGTTCCAGACGTGAGTCAGTCTCCATAAGTCCCCATGTTCAAATGTCCAGCTTCACAGCAGAAATAAACATGTTTACAGCCTGGTACAAAAAACAGTTTTGGTCTCTATAGCTAATTTCCCCGTTCATGACAACTGTACTGAGGGTGAATTTATATACAACTCACCTGTTCAGGTTATATTAAGGCTTAAAGTTATGCAGAATTAACAGCGTGGACGCTTTGATTGACAGCTGGGTGTTGTTTGAGCATCCAGGCCTCATTCAGCCCGCCTCAGTTGGCTCAGCCTCGCTTTTTTAGATTAGCCAGGAGACGGAAGAGGTGGCGGCGGCCAGAGCCACAAATTTTGAGCTTCAAAACGGCTCTTCAGAAACCTGCAGGGTAATGTCACGCATTACCACACATTGTAGGTGCGTGCATGTGGGCTGATATGAAGTCAAACTCTTCTGCAGGTCATGTGTGTTGCTCTGTTGTTGTTGCACGGCTTAAGCTCTTGAGCTAACCTGAAGCTAACCATCAAACATCCTTCCCCGGCCTCTGCGTTTCAACAGCTGACCGCACCCGGTGTTTGTTCAACACAAAGCCTCACACCATTCATCCATCCTGTTGACTCAGATAGTTGTGTAATGGTTGATGTTGAGTTAGTGTGGAAATAAATAGTGGTGCTGGAACTGCATAGCGTCGTATGTATGAGTTTAACTGGTGATTATGGCTGGAGGAGGCGTTCGTATACAGACTGCCCCTTTATCTTATAAGTGTGTGTGTGTGTGTGTGTGTGTGTGACATTGTGGGGTTAGTTTTGGCAGAACAGCAGCTACAAACACTGAATTACAATAAAGGCAACCCGGCACATGAAAGTGACTTATTTTCCAAAAAAGAGCTCTTACAGTTGTGTCCAGAAGAACAGCCGTTCCTCTGTTTCACCTTCTCAGATCAGATAGTGACCCAGGAAATCCGCCAGTCGACCTTCGGTGTCACGGGATCGACCCCCACATGCAAGATCAAGATCAGGGCCGAGACAAAGGAGGGGAGGGTGAGGGGGTCAGACTGAGGCTGAGACGAGCTGATGGATCCTGATCTAAGTCAGTGTCTGACATTTACAAGTAAAGCAGAGGAAAGTCGCCTGTGTGGGAGTGTTCAGCTTTTTATAGCTTTTTTTATTTGTTTAGATAATGTATAATGTAATAGGCTGACAGACTTTCCCAGTCAGAGTTCACTGTGTTCAAACTGAAGCTGAAATTAGCTGCAGATTTGTAAATGTAGAGTTGATTTTTTTAGTGCTGCATCACAACTGATTGCTTCATGATTGATAATCAGCTGATTAATCATCATTTGAGAAATTATGTTATCAATTAACTGATGTATAAAATGTCAGAAAACAGTGAAATTATATTTCAAACTGCTTGTTTTGTCAGACCATCAGTCTAAACTTATTTAATTTCATCATAGAAGACAAGCAAGTAGTTAAAATGATTAATCGATTATCAGATTTGTTGATATTTGATGTTCTGTTGATTCAGTTTTGAATTAAATCTTGATTTCTTGAATTTGTGGATGCTAAAAGGACTTGTCACGTTCACACACACCTTCACACACTGATGGCAGCGGTACAGGTGCAATGTAGCGCTTCTCATCCAAAGCGCTCACACTGATACTAAACCCACCCACACACACACACACTTTCACACACCGACGTCACACTCGGGACGTTTCAGTATCTTTGCGTAAGGACACTTTGACTGGAATGAGGAAGCCTGGAGTGGAACCAGTGACCCTCCGATTACTAGACGACCCGCTCTTACACCTGAGCCCAACTTGAGACAGTTAGATATTCATCATTAGATAACAGCTACACACACACACACACACACACAGGAAAGGTGTAACTCTTTGTATTGTGCTGGTGGTTATACATTTTTGCTTCCTCGCTCCCGGTGAGCTAAAAGATTCAGCTCACTCGCCTCACAGTCTGATGATATTTTGCAGCTAAAAGTTGTGTAAAACCTGAGCGGTCCTAAAGACTCTCAGATTTCACTGCCTTGCAAATCAAGGTTAGAAGACAAGGTTGACCGTCTGGACCATTTTGTTTGCCTTCGATCCGCAGACAGAGTCAGACATTTGCATTCGAGTTGAGACGGAGAGACGCAGTGTTAACCTGAGCAATTTTAAGTTGACCAACGGCATGTTTGCAAAACCTCAACCAAGCTGGTTCAAAGACAGAGAGATCAACAACCTCACTTCCTGTCTCCTGAAGAATTAATATGATTTAACGGCAACACCCCCATCATCATCTCAGCAGACACATGATACATATGTTAAACCGGTCACGTGTTCGTAACGCGGTTAAGTGTTGAAAATGGGTTGTATCCTGTGCCTGTTATGGCACGATTATATCCGGATCCAAACAGATATCCAATTATTTGTCTCTCTTTCTGCCTCTCTCTCTCTCTCTCTCTCGCCTAACCAGTCTGTCAAGGTGTGTGTGTGTGTGTGTGTGTGTTTGAAGCAGCAGGAGAGCAAGACAATAGAGGAGATCAGGTTGCTATGAAACCTGACTAGATAGCCACACACAGGAGTGCCCAGGTGTGTGTGTATGTGTGTGTTATCCACAGACAGGTAGTAAATATAGCAGGAACGGCCTGGAGTTGAGCCCTCGGATTCAGGAATGGGTGTCAGCGGATTAGGATTGCCTCAGTAATTTATGCTGTCTTCAAATCCTTAAAAGACTTAACATGATTTTCATGCTTAATTACCCCGACTAACGGCCGTAATGTCTTTAGCACGGTTAAATGCGGCCTCATGGGCCTGACTCTTTGCAGGCAGTCTGCTCTTTTTAGTTAATATTCATTGGAACGCACAGGAAGAGACAACCGTTGAGTCATTTCGTGTTGTTTTATTTCACGCTGATGCACGTTTGCATGAATTTCTTCTTGGCCTCTGATGCAAAACAGACCAATAGAGGTTATATTGTCGGACCAATGAGGAAGCCAGCGTGGAATGCCAAACCACATGAAAGGTCGGCTTCGGGTTTACAGGCGACTTTCATTTTGGACGCACGGCTTTTTGATCAAAGTGTCACTCCCGTGTGTTTCTGCAACTTTACGTGGCACGCGAGTTCTAAACAAGTCAAATCTTTGTGATATTTCTGTCAAGTTTTTCATGTTTCCAGGGCAGCAGTTGTCCTCCAGCTGTTACGAGACACACGATCTGCTTCAGAGCTTCCTCGGTTGCCTACGTTGGGTTGTCCTTGGCACGTCCTCGGACGAGATGATCAGTTTGTGCACCTGTGGCCTGCTGTGTGTCCTGCCCTTCAGAGACTTAAAGGATCGCCTTCACAGGACTCGTTCTTGTTGAAGTTTTTTTGAAGCAAACTCGGTCTCCATCTCAGATTTAAAAGCTCAAGAAGTCTCTCCAGTGAAAATCCAAAAATCCTTTTGGGAATTTCACGTTGCTCTGTGTGTAATCCTGCCATGAAACGTTAGAAATCTGAGAAAATTAACTCGTTTTCGCTCACACATAAAAAGATGTTGGAGCTGAGATGAAGGGTAAATGAGGACAGATGGATTGTTAAAGCAAAATAATGGTCATTAGCTAAAATTACAGATTTATTTGTATGAAAAAAAGACAGAGACACAGTGTGTGTCACTGTGTGTGTGTGTGTGTGCACAGTGAGCTGCAGCAACAGAGTGCTTATTGTGGTAAAGGAGGTCAGATGATTGAGTCGGTGTCATCCATGTTTATTATCGACACATGACACACACATGTGCACTGTGTGTGTGCAGCTCCTCCTCTTTCCTTCTTGCTAACCAGGTGTAATTCTTTCCAGTCAGTCAGCAAAAAGCTTGTTGTGCACCGACTAACTTTGGACTGGTTAAAGTGTGACTGTCACTGATTTACGGCCGTATTCTGGAGCACTTCCTTAAAGCCACATCCTCCTCCTGTACCTGCCTTTAAACTGTGAACCAACACGACAGATTTATCAAAAGTCTTTGGTTATTCACTAAATATGATTACATGAGTGCAGCGGTGTCACTTGGCAGCGTTGGCTGGATGAGTCTCGCACAGATAATAGGTCCACTGTTGTGGTTATTCAGTGGAACGAGAGTCCACTGTGGCAGTGTTGGGTTAATGTTTGACTGCCCCGGCTTGGACACAGACACCTCCTGATGGGTCTTGTCTGTGTTTATTCAAAGTGGGCCCACTCGCTTGGGGAACTTGTCCCACAGCCAGAAATATTCAGTTGAACCCGTCTAAGAACAGACGACCACGAGGGGAAATGCTGGGATTGTAGGCAATGAATCTATGACAGTAAAAGCTACGCTAGAGCTGCAACTAACAATAATTTTTATTCTTAATTAGTCAATTAATCCAAAAATAGTGGACATGTGCACCACAATTTCCCCACAGCAGAAAAAACCCACCAAATCCTCAAATATAAGAAGCCGAAACAAGCTCAGACTAAAACTATGAGGCCTGATTAACTAATTTATTAATTAATAAATTAATTTAAAAAATGTGTCAGCACAGGCAAATACAGGATGGACCTCCTGTTCTGTTGGCAGCATGTTTGCCATCACTGTTTCGGTTCAGTTACAGAAGGGAAAACACGCAGTTGACCGTCATTTTTAGCCAAACATCTGTTACGACTTCCCGGTTGTCAATCAGCTTCAGTGTTGAAACGTCTGTTTTGAAGGTATTTATCAGCAGTTTTAATGTTCTTTTCCTTCTCTGTTCTTGTTCGAGTCTCTCTGTTCTGATGTTTTTCCCCCTGAGCTGTGTTCGCTGGCACGCAGCGAGCACCGGTTCCTGTAAAATCACCTCCTGGGTGAACGGTTTGATGCGTCCGCCCATTTTTAGAAACTGAAAGCACACATTCCAGCGGAGAGTCTGTCGGGAGACGTTACAATAATACGAGATTTTTTTTTCAGTCCCTCAAACAGTTTCTGTGACTTGCGTGATCTGAAACAGATGAATCGTTTTTCCCTGTAACATCTGGACAGCTGTGAGCGAGGTGTAAGGCAGAGCGCTCGATTTGAGATAATCATGCAGCTCTCAGCGGCAAACAGGCCGAGAAACAAAAGCTGCAGCTCTTACATAAGAGGAAGAAACACCCGTTTACTCTCCTCAGGTGAACCGTTTGAACTGATGTAAACAAATCCATCGCCTGGTTCGACAACACCTCGCAGGAAACCCGTTTGACTTCAGCTGCTCTGGGATGCGCTCACGACCAGAGGAAGTATGATTAAGTTTTAATGACCCAACGCGGACGGAGCCAAACATGGAGTCATAGAGTGACTGACTCCAAGCTGACTGTGATCCCCGAGACTCGCTCTCTGATTCATTTAATCCACTAGAATTATCTATAATTTGAACAACTATGAATCACATATTTCCTCTCAGGCTTGTGTGTATAGCCACTGTGGTTTGTGTTTGTGTAGACAGGCAGCAGTTTTCTGTTTCCGCAGGGGTAAGAAAAAATACGACAGCAGATCCTGCAAGGCAGAACAAATAGTGATAGGTGTGTGTGTGTGTGTGTGTGCCGTGGGTAAAACAGTGTTAACTGAACTCAGCACTGAATTAATTGAATTACAAACAGTGCTGCATTAGAGTGCTAATTAGCAACATTTAACAGCCATTTAAGAGACACTTGCACCTGCATTGACAAACGAGAACTGCAAATAGAAGAATTTCTGTCTTTTACGCACATTAAACCTGATGACTACGTGCAAGTTTTAAATTCAGCACTAAAGCTTTGTGCATTTTAACTTCTGCTTTGTTGGTTTTTACACCAGGGAAGTGCAGTTTGTGTGTCCAACACACAGAGAATTAGCCTAATGGAATAGGGAGGCCTCTCAATTGAAAGCTCTCTGTAACGCAGTGATCTCGAGGCTAAAAGCTTCAGCAGAGAGTTTGTAAATCAGTTCAAGAAGCCGTCCGTCCGTCCGTCCGCCCTGCCTGCAGAGCAGCGAGGGGGGTGAAGTCAACAGCATGCCAGTGCTCCTGTCTGTTTTGCCCATAGATGGCTATTGGAGAGTTTTCAACACAACAACCTTTTAGCAACAAATCCAAGTCTATTCGACTCTAGATGCTCTCGGCAAGGAAAAAGTAAAGTGTGTGTGTGTTTGTGTGTAATATACGCAGGTATAAACTATGCGTGGTTACCTCCTGGTGCTTTAGTCTCTGCTCACAGTTCCAATAGTTGCAGGTCAACTCTTTCAACTGCAACCAAAACCCTCCAAATAATACGTTTGTAGGATTGTCCAAAAGTAGAATTCAGTAGTAGAAGTGCTGGTCAGTGCATATTATAGAAGAACTGAGGATTAATTAACTTTAGTGTAGTTTAATGGAAACCTCCAGTCTGTGTATTATTTCCTGATATATGTTGATTTAAAATTAAAGCACATGACTCCACTCACGCTTTTCTAAGTGTAAGGCCACATTCAGACAGGATCAGGCGAATCGCGGCAGGATTGTCCGGCGGTGTGTCGGGTTGAGAGTGAGGAGGGTCCGCCGGGGAGTGTGTCAGTCTGCACTGAATGTAGCCGCTGTGAAACAATCAGGAAATCGCTTTTTATTCCGCTGATTAACGGGCTTCATCGATGTCAGCGCTCCCTCACTCTCGTTCACTGTCAGTGTCACTCAACCAGAGTCAGACACAGATTTAGAAGCTGCTTCATGAAATTAAAGACAGAATTTCAGGCTGACTGTGGATCAGTTTGACTGGCCTGATCGTTTGATTGGCGGCCGACTCAAATGAATGGAAAAAACCTGCACCTGAACCTTAAGGCTCAGCTACTGTACAAGTGTTTGTGTAGCAATGCGTTAAGAGTCAGGAATCAAGAAGAGATGTTTAAATTCTGTCAAAGGTTGCATCCCATGCAATCTAATAATTTGCTGTAGTCTAATAATTACAAGCATTAGTTTGTTTGTGATCAGTTGACATGAGTTTACTTTTACATTTTAATCCTTTAAGGTTATTTAATCTGTCAGTTTGAGTGCTGACCTGCAGACTGAGACCAAAATGTTTATCACACACAGATGCAGGCCTGTTCCTCCTGTTCAATATTCTTCCTACTTTCCTGTTGTTTTTCTGACCTCCCACTCAAAATCCCTCTCCAAATGCCACTCGCCTCCTCCTCCTCCTCATCCTCCTCCCTCACACTCCCACACACACACACACACACACACACACACACAAAATAAATCCAGCCTCCTCTCCCCCATCGCATTCTTGGAAGAGACCTTCTTTTTCTTGTTTTTGAGGAAGATGAACACAGATAGATACAGTATACACACACACACACACACACACACACACACACAGTGCAGATAGAGCCTGGGGTCTTCAGAGTGATGCCAGTGTTTCAGACAAGTTGACATTTCCCACCGTGTGTGTGTGTGTGTGTGTGTGTGTGTGTGTGTGTGTGTGTGTGTGTGTGTGTGTGTGTGTGTGTGTGTGTGTGTGTGTGTGTTCTCTGCTCTGGAATGCCTCAGTAATTAGTCTTTTGTCCTAGCAGCGTTTTCTATGCTAATTAACCCTTCTCCCCCGGAATGCACACTGCTCTCTGATTGGTTGAAAAGGGACTGTCGAGTCACCTGATTGGTTATCGGGGTGCACAGGACACCGAGCGTCTTCAGTCTCTCCTCGTCTGGAAGCTAAATGACTAATTTCTATTCTCTCACCCTGAGATCGAAGCTCATTAAAGCAGGGCAGCGGCTTCGTCAGTGACAAACGCAGCAGAAGTAGACTGTGACCCATTTTGAGTTTGAATCTGGCAAAGAAACAAGTATTGTTTACAAAAAGTCCTACTGCTCCTTTTATAACACATAAACACATGACACAAACAATAACATTTGATAAGGAGCCTGTAGCCTGTATTTATTTAAAGCATCTTATGTTGATTCTGGCGACCCCTGTGGACAAAAGCGGTAATGTTTCCACCGCCTTTCATCTGATTTCAAGGGAACTACAATTTTAATCTGACCAGCAGGCCATATCAATACTTATATATAAATAGCCTTCTTGCTGTTTATGTAGGTCATATAGAAGCATCAGTATTTTATTAATAACTGAGTAATAACCAGTTAAAACTCCTCATAATTTCAGGAATAAGAGTTTTATTGGAAACTTCGCTGTGTGTTTTTCAGTGTACTAAAATGACTGCTTGTGCTGTCGGGTACAGTACACACTGTACAAACACCCCGGCATGCTGTGACGGTGGGTCTGGTGTTATTGTTTTGTTTGTGAAAGCATCACTTCCTGTGATTATGTGATGATTATGCGACAGGATGTTGTGTTACTGCCGCTGATAACACGCCGACTGGTGCACCTTTCTGTTGCTGTCGGATCAGCTGATAGGAGGTCTGTAGTATAATATATCATACGACTCATTCAGTTCAGTTTTATTTATATAGCGCCGAATCATAACAATTCATTTCATGGAGCTTTCCATATAAAGCAGGTCTACACCGTACTCTTTATATATTATATATAATTTACAGAGACTCCCACAATGAGAAAACCCTTGGTGAAAGCGGCGAGGAAAAACTTTATTAAAGATTATTTTTTTGGCCTTTTCAAGCTTTATTTTGATAGAGACAGCTGAAGAGTGACAGGAATGTGGAGAGAGAGAGACGGGGAATGACATGCGGGAAAGAGCCACAGGTCGGATTCGAACCCTGGGCTAGCCGTCCATGATCCGGGATCTGCTTGACTTTTTCCCTGCTCGTGGTTGGAATTGTCGGGCCTCTCTAAATGATATCATGGAAAGTGTCCTGAGATATTTTCTGTTGTGATTTGGCGCTATTTGAATAAAACTGAATACAGTGATTTGAAGTGGAGGAAACCCAAGTTTTAAATAATCTGTAGTCATTGCATATCATTATCAAGTTAGCAGCTACTGGATTTATGATGTCATACCAGAGCTGGAGGCCTGAAAGAATGTGAACGGACAGGATCCGTTACAGTGCAGGTGCTGCAGCAGCGTGGGTTACCAGATTCAGTCAGTCATGCTTAAACCATCCTCATTATTTTCATCCTCCTACTACTTTTCCTGCGGGCTGCAGAGACCCAGAGCCCAAAAGATGTTGTCATTTCCCCAGCGAGCCAGTCTGCGCTCAGCTTGCCACAAACTACAGGATGAGCTCATACTGCATTACTTATTCATAGACATCGTCACACAGGCTGACGCAACCACAGACAGGCATGCTGGCTAAAAAGAGGTGGACGGGCCTGCTTTTTGCAGGCCAGCCCGGTAACAGACGGACTGTTAGGCATTTACCTGAGGTAACAGACCGGCAGGATGCAGATGATAACGAGAGGACAAAAAAACAAAACAGCTATCCTGATATGTTTCTGTGTAACATCCTGCAGAGCAGCTGCTCATTCTGGGCAAAGTCTTTGTGTTTAAGCTACAAAATATGCCTGAAATTGGCAGATAGACACGTGGCACTTGTTTGCACCACTGAGATCTTTTTCAACTTCTTTTCTCGCTCATGAAAACTGGCATCATCGGACGCTGTTTACTCTGCCAGTCCATGTTTCGCCCCGTCGCTGGGTTGTTTTTAACATGCTGGGGTCCTTTTTTGTTCGTCTCAGTGCTTCCATTTATTCAGCCTGTTGTTCGAGCGACGGCCGCAGCCGTTCTCTTGTTTTCTGTCTGTGAATCAATCATATTTTCACAGTGGAAATATGACCGTGAGTCACAGCCTTCAATGGATTACTTATGGCAGACCTCACTGTACAGCGGTCGCACAAACACAGGGAAACATCAGCGTGATGATCAAACTGCAAATTAGTTTGACTTCACTGTGCTCAAGTTTTGGTTGGCAGGGGGATTAGTTTGTTTTGTTTTGCCTGGAGCGGTCAGACCAATCACAGTGATGCATCTGTCCCATCGGTTTAACGTACAGCTGCGTACATCTTTTGCTATACAGCAATGTAGGAAGATGAATGCCGTCTACTAAACTCTGAACTTGAGCACTTTCACTTGCAGTTTTGTACCACAGCCAGAACAAAATATTGGCCAGGCAGATATAGAAACATACCATCCATCTATTTTCTTCTGCTTATCCGGGGTCGGGTCGCGGTGGCAGCAGGTTTAGCAGAGCGTTCCACTTCCCAGCAACACAGTCTAGCTCCTCCTGGGGGATCCCGAGGCCTTCCGGGCTATGTAGTCCCTCCAGCTGGTTCTGGGTCTCCTCCCAGCTGGACATGCCTGGGACACCTCCAAAGGAAAAAAGAATATTTAACTTGAATATTAATGAAGTTTAAGGAAACGGTCTTCAGAGTACCTTTGTATCAGCGTGAAATCCACATAGAAACGGTCGATTTTCATTCAGGCTCAACAATTCATATCAGCTGCCATGTTAGTAATGAATTTGTCCCCATAACTGACGGGCTCTAAATTTTATACAACAAAAACCAGTTTGTGTCACAGACAACCGCCTCTGAGACTTGAACTGTGTTGTCAGTTCAGCGTGTTGCTCAAGGGCACTTCAGCAGAGCAGATGCTTCACAGTCCTCGGGTTAAGCACGAAGCACGAAGCGCCGCTGAGACACATTTTTGTCAGCACTGTTCGTGTAGTCACCCGGACAAACGGGCAGTTTTTGTTCTTGTACACGCTCCGTAACGCAGTGAAGTGACTTGAAGGCAGAAGACGCAGCCCTCCTCGGCTCCCTGCCCTCTTTGTATGTGAAGAAAACGATAACTGAACAAACAAAACGAGGTCAGCTGTCTCATATTTCCCCTTGCCGACCCTTACTTGCTCCCATCCGGGCTCTGGCTCACACACACACACACACACACACACAGAGTGGTAGCTAGGGCAGCACACTTAATGGATATCACGATTTCAGTGCCCACAGTTAGAAATAATATGTTAATGGCTTCTCTCCACCTTTACATTGTGCTGTGTTAACTGAGAAGTTTCTGCAGTCGAGGTGTTGATTTACCATAGATCAACCACGTGTGTGTCACAATGCTGACTTGGAATAAGATCCGTTTGTTGTTTTCATAGCTCAGGTTATCTCGAGTGGCTTATTTTCAGCATTTCCACATCGTTTTCTGATTATTCCTGAGAGTTTTGTTGTCTCTTTGTCGGCAGCAGCGGCCTAAAGATGAGCACGCAGTCCAGGGTTAAACAAGCAAACAAGCAGCTCCTGATGCCCCTCCCTCATTACCAGCATTGCAGTGTGCCCTTAAACAAAGCACTTAAGTCACAAGAAACCACCACAGTGGGCAGCAGATAAGATGGTGTTTGTGCTGGGCAGGTTCCAGGTGTGAACGTGTCCGAGTGCTGCTGAGAAAAAGAGCTGCTGTGTGCCGTGAAATCTCTCCTGTGTCAGGCCTGATGACAGCCAGTCTGTTTACAACATCCACTGTACATTCTACAGTTTCCAAAGCTCTTTTGATATCGGGCTACTATGAATATTATCTAGGAACTTGCTGGAGAGTTTCGTTAAGTTATGATAACGCTGTTTTGTGCAAGTATCACTTTCATAACTCTCTCTGGTTGTGTCCAAATACGCTCGCATACGTGACAACTGACTGACATTTGGCTGCACCGATGAGATCTGTTGTTGGAGAGTCCGATTTAGAGCTCAGAAATGCAAGATGAATATTGTGAAATGATTTCTTGCTTGCACATGCAACAAATTCACAGATGTTGAGTGTCCTTGAATGACCTTTCTAAGAACAGTTGCAGCGTTACAACACACAATGATAACATGACGCAAAAGAAATGAGCAAGAAATAATAAATTGTGCAACAAGATGAGATTCGTGCAAAAAAAATGATTAAAGACAGCATTATGCTGTCACACAGTATGTTGCTCACTGAGCATTTGTGAAGACATCCTGTAAGATGGTGTTACGGCTGCCACCACACTCCTGTGTAAGCAGAATTAGGTGTGT
Source organism: Miichthys miiuy (assembly GCA_036365135.1). Taxonomy (NCBI): domain Eukaryota; kingdom Metazoa; phylum Chordata; class Actinopteri; family Sciaenidae; genus Miichthys; species Miichthys miiuy. The sequence continues at coordinate 3,249,642 of CM071609.1, forward strand.
GGTCGTCCGCCCCTGATTGGTCCCAGCTGAGGAGGCGGGGCCACCACCATCTCCTTGTCCAATCCCCAGGATCCATTCGGAAGATCGGCCTTATTTAAGATAGACCCGCTCAATCATGGCGGCTCGGTTTCTGTGTTGAGCTCACCTTTGTGTTACACTCTTGAACCATTGTGTCAGTAGAGGTGTTTTGTCGACTACCTGGGCCAGATATCAGTGATTTTGCTGACGTCGCACACGCATATATATTTTTGTTACAAGGTTTAGGGGCAGTGTTTCTCAGTTTTTATTAGACTGAGTGTTCAACAGCGAGGTTTTTCTTTCTCTTTTGGTCTCGTTGAGTTCGTTAGACTCTGCTTTTTCGAGAGTTCTCTTTTGGCTACATTTGTTTTGTTGGTTTGAACATCATCCGCTCTTTGTGTGTGTGTGTGTGTGTGTGTGTGCAGTTTACCTCGCCTCCTTTGTTATGTTTTAATTCATCCAAACTCCGGAAAATAAATAACTTTGTTTTTTTTCTGGTTTTATGTTACTTCCTTTCTCTACACGAGCCGCGTCCTAACAGATGGCAAGAAACTAAATTGAACAATGAATAAATGAAGAGACAAATCTATAATCCGGAGCCTTTACCAAACTATCTGGATCTAATGCTTAAACTCTGTCCACACACACACACTCCCAACGTGGTGGGAAGAGGGTGGAGATGTTTATTGTCAGTCCAAATAGACATCTGACAACAACGCAGCTGCTTTAATTCCTCTGTGTGTGTGTGTTTGTTTGTGTGTTCAGGGGCTGTAAATGATTGTGTGTTTTTCCAGTTGAGCGGAGCCATTGTTACCGGTCCATCTATCCTGAACACACAGACAGAGTAGAGACGTCGCGTTGACAGCACGTATACACAAACTGATCGACTGAATTGTGACGGGATCATGTGTGTGATGTTATCACTTCACGACATGAAGAGCTGAAATAAGATTTACCTGATCATGAAGTGGATGAAGGCGAGATGAGAGGCGAGCGGAGAGATGATTTCCCCTCTCTCTCCTGGCTCTTATTTATCTTTTGGCGTTCGTGTATAATTTTCTCGGATCACGGACGTTACGGGAGAAGCTAATTTTCAAACTTGGCAAAACGCTTAATCCACGTCCTGATCATCATTTTGGCTCCCTGTTACGCTTGTTGTGCATGAATTGAATCTGCAGCTGGGTTTATTGTAATTTAATCTGGATTACAGTTGTGTGGCCACATGTGCAGGTTTAGATCTGAGACAAAGAAACGCCGAGACTGCTGAGTCACTGGCAGGAAGACGTGTGTTTTATTTGTGTGAATAAAGACAGACTTATATTCAGACTGACAGACTGCTGAGTCATGCAATCCTGATTTTTAACCCCACGTGTCGGAAAGATAGAGACTTTTCCATCCATTTTACTTTTCAGGCCTGTGTTTGTGTGATTGAAATGTTTTGTTTCCATCGTTTTGTCACGAATCTGAATTCGTTTCCTGTCTCGTCTTTCATCTTCAGGACCAGTTTGATAATCTGGACAAACACACTCAGTGGGGGATCGACTTTCTGGAGCGCTACGCAAAGTTTGTCAAGGAGAGGCTGGACATAGAGCAGAACTACGCCAAGCAGCTACGGTAAACACACACACACACAAATAAACACTCATGCACACATCAATGATTGCACAGAACAGCTCTGAGAGACACACTGACTCCTTTGTTGTCTCACTCCTACAAAAACAGGAAGATTTTTTTTTATGATACAAGGACGTCTCCATCGAGCTTTTTCGACAGTTATTTATGTCCCCAGTAGTACTGAGTCCTGATCTGATATTTGTATTTTCCTGCATAATTCATCTGCACAGACATTTAGGTAGATTTCAGTCAGCGAAACAAATCCAATAACTGAGCGACCTGGCTTTAAACGAGCTTTCTTTGAATGATTCCTCTAGAGACGTAGAAAGATTAGACACAGACTTACAGGCCAATGTCACAAAGACGTCATAGAAGACGTCAGACTCGGGGAGGCACGGCATTTAGTGGCGATGGCGTTTTTGACGGGACGTCATGAAGCATCCAAAATGCAGCTTCTGTGATACGTTCATAGGAGCGCTCGCTTTCGTTCCAGCCTGTTATCGGGCTGATTTCCTGCAGCGTGCTCTGTGTTCGGAAGGTTTGGATGTGATTCATGCGACCCGTCTTCATCTGCGGCACGCACATGGCGCCACAGTTAAACAAACAGCAGCAGAGAGCGTAGAGAACATTGAAACAAAGGCAGAGTGATTTATTTATTCATTTATTTTGTGTGTTTTTTTAATCCGCTGTTGCAACGCTTGTTGAGACAAACCAACAGGGACGAACCCAGTAATCCTCATTTAAAAATCAGTACAGTCCCAGTGGTTGCTCATGTGTGATTTCAAAGAGGGGAAATCCCCTCAGAAAACACAACACACACACACACACACGCTGCTGCTGCTGCTGTAGGTGTGAGGAATGATCAAAGATGGAGCTCTGTGCGGGTTGACGTGTGCAGGTTTTTACGGTAGACACGCGCGCACGCACACACACACACACATTCCTCTGCTCTGTAGTTAAATCATTAACTTGCTGCTTTACTGGAGTCTGTGCTGTCGGAGCCCGAGGCAGCGAACAGGCGGACACTTTGATGTTTAAATCTTTGATTCATCTTTAATAAAATACTAAGATCCTCTCTCCTTTAGTGTGTGGGTGTGTGTGGGTGTGTGCATGGCCGTCTGACTGCCTGTCTGTGTACCTGTCTCTCTACCAGGCTTAAAATATTAGTCAGTATTTTTAACCTTTGTGTCTGCCTCTCTCTGTTTCCTCTCAGAAACTTGGTGAAGAAATACTGTCCCAAACGCTCCAAAGACGAGGAGCCGAGGTGAGACTGGAGAGTTTTGATGCTTGTGTTTACTTCTCGATCGTACATGTATTGTATAAAATTCCAAAAACTTTGAAGCAGATAGAAATGGTAAATGGACTCTACTTACACGTCACATTCGCACACTGACGGCAGAGGCCGCCATGCAGAGTGCTAACTGCTCATCAGACTGGAGCTAATTCATTTCCACACTGATGGTACAGGAGCAGTTTGGGGTTCAGTATCTTGCCCACGTGCAGACTGGAGGAGCCAGGGATCAAACCGCTGATCAGTGGACGACCCGCTCCACCTCGCTCATGATGTGCCATCAGACTTTCTCACTACAGAAACAACGTTCAGGATGTTTTCTGACTTCTGAAATGTGGCACATCAACACTGCAAAGATATTTCAAGCCACAATCATCACAGCTTCTTCTTCTTCTGCTGATAGGCATGACTGGGGGACATGATTTCATTCAGAATTTATTTTCAGTCTCTCTTCACTGTGTGCCAAACGGTTCCCTCATGTTTTTTTAGTCCCGCTGAATTGCAACACTGAAACTGGCAGTTAGGCTAAGTGGTCTTGATGGAGGTCACTGTCATGACCGAGCCGTGAAAGCAAGAGAAGTATAAAGCTTCTATTCAGAGTCGACTGCAAACATTTGGGAGCGTGTAACAGTCTGCGACATCACACACTTTAGCAAAGAGCTAAAACAATGCAGGAGATTCATGCACTAATATAAAATAACGCATAATTTACATAATTACTCCAAATATTCCACTTTAGATCCTCCTGTTTAATCAATGCTGGATGTCTGCAGGCTGATCTGAGAGGTCGTGTGCACTGTCTTAATGTGTAACGTGCGTCTGTTGTGCAGGTTCACATCATGTCTGTCCTTCTACGCCGTGCTGAACGAACTCAACGACTATGCCGGGCAGAGGGAGGTGGTGGCGGAGGAGATGGCTCATAAGGTGTACGGAGAGCTGATGAGGTACAGCCAAGACCTCAAAGCCGAGAGGAAGCACGTGAGTACAGTTCACGCTCCACCGTACATCGAGTAAAAGACACACACAGGGTTTATTTTCAGTTGATAATTCAGACCACACATCTCAGACAAACCTGTTGCTCCCCGCCGTAAAACGGATGTGGCTGTTTGCCCTCGGTGTCCTCTGTGTTTCCTCACATGCTTTTGTTCTCTGTTTGGCTTTCCTCGAGAGGATAAATATGCTGGATGTGACGTTAACCATCTGCCTTTTACTTCTGCCACCATCTGCTGATGCTATAAACGCTTTGGAAGAACAGCGCCCTCTTCTTGTCGTGTGCTGTAAAGCATTAAAATATCCTATTCAGAGAGGCTCAGCGTACAGCACAGGCTTCACAGTTTATAGTGTTGCTTGTTTATGTTTGTCATATTGTTGGCACTGAAATAAAGGAAGTTGGAGAACAGACAAAATAAAAAAAATGTGTTGCTGGGAAGTGATGAGCTTCATAATGTGAGCTTTTAAGGCTGGCGGTGTCCTCCTTTAATGCACTGAGCACAAAGAATACATCTGACAGTTGTATAATAAAGCCATCTGAACTGTCTCATCTCGCTGTAGGACCAGAGTTGGGATCTAACCCATGACAGGATAACTCCTCCATACAATGACGCTGTGCTATGAGCTGTCACACGACAGAATCCACCTCAGATTGTTACTTACGAGCTTTTCCCAGTGCTTTTAACCACATCGAAATGGTCTTCACGAGCAGATGTAGTGGATGGTGTCGGCCTGCACGCTCGGTAGCTGTCGTGTTTCCATCGATAGCACTTGTCTCCTCAAGTTCAGCATCAAAGCTCGTTCTTTATCTTTGAAAACAGTTTGACCAGACTCCACATTAACCACATCATGCGGTCGTCAACGGATCTGCGGACTCTCTTCCCTGACAGTAAAACAGCTGAAAGCTCCAGAAAAATGCCGATAAGTCGACTTAAAAATCATCAAATCGTCAAATTACGTAGATTTCTTTAAAAGATCACACATGGTATGAAATGTGTTGTCTCTTACCGACATGCTGACTTGCTTCTTTTGTAATAAAAAAACTCGTTTTCAGTCTGTTTCTTAATACTTGACTCACAGGACTGTAGTAAATCTGTGGCTGCAGCTTCAGCACTTTCCCGTCCAGTGGATTGTTATTGTGTATCTAACAGTTCGAGTCCAGTCACTTTGTGTACGTGCATATGAACGTGTTCTTATAAAACATATATATATACATTTATGTGTATTTTCTTGTGTTTCTGTGTAAATGTCTCATGTGTGTCTCTGTCTCTGTGTGTGTGTGGTGTTTGAGCAGCATCTACAGGAGGGCAGGAAGGCCCAGCAGTATTTGGATCATTGCTGGAAACAGATGGACAACGTAAGTGTGGAGGGAGAGGAGGAGGAGGAGGAGGAGGAGAAAGAGGAGGGGAGGGAGAGAAAGAATGAAATGTTTAGTGTAAATATTCTCAGTCAGCGACAGCCAGCTGTACTCGTCATACATGTACGAGGAATGTAAGAAATGCTAACAAAGGTAACGACAAATGGGGATCTACTTTTTCCCCTCATTTCCACACATGCCTTTTTTTTATATTTCACATACTTGTATATGTTTTAACATAAAAATTAGAGTTATGCACTCGTCTGTCGTCCTCTGTGTGAATTAATAGAAAGTATAATATTAGACTGTTTGTTTCTGGCTCTGAAAAGACGGCAGTGTCCTTCCTGGCAAACTTCCCGGGTCCATGGGGACCAAGGACAGGGGCCAGGATCAGGAAGCACACACACACACACACATATACATATACAGGCCTCAGTGTGGACTAGCCCCTCCCAGATCAATCTAAGGCCCATGTGCCACATTTGGCCTTTAAGAGGCTCCAGAGAGAGAGAGAGAGAGAGAGAGTTCCATTTGTTCACTTCTGAGGTCATTTAATTGGATTTTACTCAGTTATTTTATAACAGTCTTCTCATTAGACGACTTATAACCAACCACCACGACTCCACGAGAGCAGAAAAGCTAATATTTGCTTGTTAAATGTCTTAAATACATTTTTTGGCCTGTAGCCCATTAGTTGCAATGAAGAGTGTTTCAGTGTGTGGTCTGTGTGCCTTTAATAGTGACTACCTAGTGAGTGGACTGTAACGTCTCAGCTATTCACTCTGTTTCTTTCACTGCTAATGTGACCCAGATGGGCTGGCAGGAAGTATCTCCCTTCTTTCTGATTCATCTCCCTCGTTGGATTTTTTTAAAAATATCTCATTCACATATTTTTGTAGTTTTATTCACTGAGAACAGGAAACACAGCGAGAGAGAGAGAGTGATTTATAGTTTACAGTTTCAATTTAACATCTTTTTTTTTTTCTTTGTTTCCCTTTTTTTCAGAGTAAAAGGAAGTTTGAGAGAGAGTGTAAAGAAGCGGAGAAGTCCCAGATTACCTACGACCGGTTAGACAACGACATCAACGCCACCAAATCAGAGGTGGAGAAGGTAGGAGGGAACACACCTGCTGTCAGCCGTTTGTTCATCTGTACACCTGTGTGCGTGCTTTTTCTTTTATTTTTATTATTATTATTATTATTATTATTATTATTATCAACGACAGTTCAGCATGTTTACTTTCAGTCTATCGAGCAGATGACTCGACAGTAAATTATTGGACGAGCTTCACACGGGCGACAAACACGCAGTTATTTCATCGTTTGACATTAAAATCCATATTTAAAGTCCCACATTTGAATAACAGAATAACTAACTTCATCATACCTAGTATTTTTGTTTGACTTTAACTTAGCAGTGTATAATTGATGCCTATGAAATTACACAGTAGCTCCTTTTTTTCCCACACACTCGCTGTATAATTAGACCGTGTGGATTAAGTTGAATCTTGAAGGAAAATAAACCTTTCCATGTAGAGGTTAAAGCACGGCGCAGCGAGCCTGGTCTTTAGATGAGGTACCGTCTATAGAACTGTTCTGTTGAACCCGTGTGACTCCCGTTTAAAACGCGACTTTCCGTCCTTTTAAAGGGAAAATCCAAAATATTTTTCTCAGCTTCGGGTTTCAGCAGCAGCTTTGTGTGTTCTTCTTGTGTGGTCATGTTTGACAGACGGGAGGTTTGCTGAGGCCTCAGTTGTGGTTCTGATGTTTGTATTCTGCTCAGGCCAAATCTCAGTTCTACCTGCGGACTCACATGGCCGACGAGAGCAAGAACGAGTACGCTGCTCAGCTACAGAACTTCAACGCAGAGCAGTGGAAACATTTCAACAACGCCATACCGCACATCTTCAAGGTGACACCAACGTCCATGTTTGTTGTATTACTCCTTAACCTTTTCTTTTCCTGCATTTATTTTTTGTAATTATTCCACTTCACTGAACATAATTCAGTAAATGTTGAGTAAGATGTGTCATCCAGCTCTTCTTCTTTTCTTTATTTTTCGGACACAAAATCCGACTTACAGAAACTTCCTGTGGTAGTGGTGACGAACAGTATGTTCCTTCATCAGGCATCTCTGCTCTGTAAAATTATTATATCTGTTCTCTCTTCTACACAAATGAATAAATGTATCATTTGTAGGTAAGTGGATGGAAAAGTTTAGTGGAAAGAAGCTGCTCGTGTGTCTGGATGTTAGTGCTGTAGTACTGACGAGAGTGGAGAAGTTTGACCGATCGCTAACAAAGCTGGTGTTCACGTCCTTTATTCCTCCTTGAAACAGTTGTCATGTTTAGACAAAGTGTCGCGCCCTGTCTAAGAGTCCCATTAAATGTTGAACTCAGCAGCTTGTCTAATGTAAACCATCATTAATGCAGTGACTGGGTGTCAGTGCCGCTCAGGGAAAGGATCCGCTAACACGCTGACAGGTTGTTTACAGCCAAGAGGCTTGTTGAAGTGTCATAATGAGGACTGTGTCGTTTGGCTCGTTCCTCGTGTTTATTCCACGTTCCTCTGCTCTATGTCACAGAATCTGCAGGACATGGACGAACGTCGGACGGTGAAGCTCGGAGAGACGTACCGGAGCTTCGCTGAGGCAGAGCGGAGAGTCATTCCCATCGTCTCCAAATGTCTAGAAGGGATGGTGTCTGCTGCCAAAGCTGTCGATGAGAGAAGGGTGTGTAGGAGACTGGAGGGCGGATGCACTGTAAGATGGAGAGAGGGGAAAAGGGGAGAACTTATATTTTTACTGACTGGGTATGTTCTCCTTGTCATCTCAGGATTCAGGCATTGTCGTGGAGTCCTTTAAGTCCGGCTTTGACCCTCCAGGCGACTTCCCCTTCGAGGACTTCAGTCAGAATCTGAGCAGGACAGGTTCAGACGGGACCATCAGCAGCACGCCTAAAGGAGACAGAGAGAGAGACGGAGCCCCGGGACCTCGATCCGACCCAAAACACCCCATGAGCAGAACCAAGAACAAACTGTGGCTGTTTGGAAAGAAACCGAAGGTACACGGAGCGAGCGGGGCTGGAGCTGTTAGATTAGTAAACTCCTCGTCATGTAGACCAGCAGCATCACGTCGTAGCTGCGTCTCATTACATATATCAAAGCTTCTCCTGGTTGTCGGAGCGAATCAACCAAATCGAGCATCATCACTTCAGACTTGTGAAGTCTGAAGTGATGATGCTCTGTGACACTCTTTAGGAAAGAAGCGAGAAGTGTTCTCTGGCGGCATCGTTTCATTTTAAGTTTCATTTTTTAAACATTCAAAGAAGGTTTATAATCACTGATATTGTTTTTATAAGTGGTTTCAAACATCTCAGCAGTGTTTCTGTCATTTCCCATCGACACGGAGCGAGGTAGTGCGACGTAAAACCAACAGCAACGAAGCAGCAAAATTAAGATTGCACCGTGCTGACACTCACCAAAAAAAGGCAAAACACCTAAAAGAGAAACTCTCAATTTCCTTCTTTAGTTTTTTATCAAAACGACGAAAAACAAACAAATTAACATGATTTTTGTGCATTAAAATTGTGAAACTGGGATTTTTCCTCAGTCCATAATCACACCACCAACAATATTTCATATGTGCTTGGACAGTAACACTTTATGACGCTCATGAGGCCTCAAAAATGTTACCATTTATTTAACTTTTTAACTGAGTCACTGGTAGTCCGTTTACTGTTGACTAATGTAATTACAGAAAGCAGCAGTATTCACTTTGACACACACACAGCTGCAGAAAGTCCCCGGCCTGCAGCTTTATTAGTCACATCCTGAACGCAGTCACATCTCATCTCATCTCTGCCTTCTACACTTTTCTCCACAGATTGAAGTTTTATCCTCACATTTTTTTATCCTCACATTTTTTTTTTTATCCTCACATTTTTTTTTTTATCCTCACATTTTTCGTCATCTTGAGTTTTTGTCGCCTTTCCCGCGTCCCGTAGCGACACTCTCAGACATTTTCTGCGACACTCCTTGGACCTTGTCCGTCTCCATAAAGACCGTGCTGGTTGATCATTGACTATCTGCTGTTGGTTTACGTGGTTCACGTCATCAGCTGCCTCACAGTATCAGGATCCCGTGTGATGGATAAGGGTGTGTGTTTGTGTGTATAGGTTAGTTTAATTGTTGATGGCCTGAATTTTCACAGGCGTGTCTCACACAAGCTGAGAACTTTAAACCAATGAAACTGTTATGACTTTGAAGATATTCTCTTCATGTTGGATCCTGACGCTTATACGAAGATGTTGTTTGAGAAAATACATTTTCAGGACCGTTTAAATAAATCCATGTTGGTTTCCTTCACACATGAATCCCATAAAACAACTTTCTGATGCAGCTCTGTGCGACACAAAGAGGCGTTTGTGACACTAAAAGAAATGTATTCACTGTTTCACGTGATCCTGCGTTACAGATCGGGACCACGTCGTCCTGCTCTCGCGGGTTTAGGAGCAACATTTAAGTTTGATCGAGTCATCGAAGCCATGCGAGTCATGCTCATGACTCGATCATGACTCAGTGCAAAATCCTGTTAATAATTTCAATATGAAACTGAATGTGATCATGACAGACTCTCCCTCCCACAGCTAAAATCCAACATCAAATAAGAAAATGTCGTCCTGACTTCTTGCTTTGTCTCCTCTTCCTGCTCCCCCTCCCCTCCACCAGTCCTCTCCTCCTCCTCCACCTTCTTCCTCCTCCTCTTCCTCCTCTACATACCGTCCCCGGTCCACCTCCAACATTTTTCCTACATCGCGGTTCAGCTCTGACCTCGTGAGCCACTATCTGTCTGAGATAAAGACCACAGTACCCAGAATCCCTCAGAATTTGAGGGGCCTGAGGAGAGGGGTGAGACAGGAAGTAGTGAAGTTGTGGTGTTTTTTTGTTTCTTTTTGATCGAGAGAAGGTTGACGTGATTTTGTTTTTTTTTTTAAATTTCTTCTACAGGGTGTCTGCAGTTCATCAAAAATAACAGAAAAGATGTCGAGTTCAACTCAAAGTTTTAATCTTAAACTCAGTTTTTAGATGTTATAAAGGTTTTTTTCTGGAAAGAAGTCAGATTTGTTGAATCTTTTTAAATTTTAGCTTCGTGAAACTTGCAGACACCCTGTCGTCTCTTCTTTTTTCCACATTTGTCTTGGTTTGTTTCTCTTTCTTCCTCTGTTTCTTGTGTGATTTTTTTTTTTTTTTTCTTCTTCTTCTCTTCTTTCATTCATGAGACAGATTGTTGCTCCAATCACAAGATGGAGGATCCGTGGGGATTGATGGTGTGTGTGTGTGTGTGTTTGAGGATTTGGAGGGTTTTTTGGCATCCTGGTTGCAGTGTTGTTGTTGCTGTGTGGGGGACGGCTGAGAAATGTGTTACCAACAATCGTGTGTGTGTGTTTGCAGTGATCTGTGTGTGTGTGTGTGTGTGTCAGACAGTTTAACACATTCTTGTAAATAACACACGGCTTCAGTCAGACTGTCGGATGTGATGCTCACTGTTTAATATCATCTGATTTAGAGGATCATGTCGGGAAGTTTACATTCTCACAAAAATGCATTCAGGCCTAACAATCGTTAAATTCACAAAATATTTTCATGTTTTAAACGGAGCTGCATCGATTAATCGATCAAGTTGATCCACAGACAATTAACCGGCTACTACTTTGATAACTGATTGATAGATTTAGTCATTTTTCAAGCAAAAACACAAACAATTATCTCATTTTGTCTTCTCTAATGTGAAGATTTTTTGTCATATGAATATCTTTTTGTGGATCATCTCAGTGGGATTGGGAAATTATAACGGCCAAAACAAATCAGTCCTTTAATCAAGGAGATAATCTGCAGATTAATCGATAATGACAGTCCGTTGCAGCCTTAATTTAAAATCCTTGTTCAGTCTTCCTTCTGCTGCTTTTAGAGGCGCATTGTTAGGCTTGTTTGCGCATTACTGCCACCAACTGTCCATAAGTAGAACAGCAGGAATATGCAGCAAACAAACAAACAAACAAAAGGACTCCAGATCACTGCTACTGCTCATCAGGGTTCTTTTAAATATCATCAAAGATGAATTAATCAGCATTCAAGTTCATGTCCATAAAATAACACGTGCAGCTGTTATTTAACAAACATGAACTGCGTGAGGAGAACTGGACGAACTAACCGCTGCGTCCGTCTGACTGCTGACCAGTCGGCTTGTTGGTGGCTGTTTGACAAACTGACGTCTAACCAGCATCTCATGTTGTCTGTCTCTTTTTACTGTGACGGTTAATGCGTCAGTGGTCAGTCAAGATGGTAAGTGTGTGTGTGTGTGTGTGTGTGTGCGTGTGTGTAGAGTAGTTATAAGAGGACCCTGCAGTGTAGGTGCTCGTGCACGTATCCTCACCATGTAGGACTTCCCATAGAGTCCAGTGTATACACCTTGTAGTGATAGTGAAGCTAGCTCCTAGTTCAGATAGACTTCCTGCCTTCGACATGATAATGTCCACACAGTTTGATTTTCAAGTGAGGCTCAACAAAAGTGCTGGAAACAAGTCAGTGATGTAATTACCGGTTTGACAGATTTTCCTGGGATCGTTCTTCCACATCACTGACTTCATCCTGAGTCGATGTGTTGGTTAAGATGTGTGTGTGTGTGTGTTTGTTTTACCACCAGGCCCCGTCTCTGGAGGATTTCAGCCACTTGCCTCCCGAGCAGAGGAGGAAGAGGCTGCAGCAGAGGATCGACGAACTCAGCAAAGAGCTCCAGAAAGAGATGGATCAGAGGTGGAGCCTCGCACGAATCAGCATCATCATATATCCAGAGCAAAATTCATGTGTTCAGCTGTCTGTTCCTCCCATCAACTCATGCTTGTTTCTGTCTTTCAGAGACGCCCTGAACAAGATGAAGGATGTGTACGAGAAGAATCCACAGATGGGAGACCCGAGCAGCCTACAGCCTAAAATATCAGAGACCATCTGTAACATGGAGAAGCTGCGCTCGGAGATCCACAAAAACGAGGTATGAGAGGGAGAAGAGTTAGATTTAACAAGTCAAAAAACACCTGAACTAAAGCCCAAGATGAGGTGGAGGGTGAGGGATGATCTCTGTCCTCTCTCTGTCGACAGACTTGGTTATCTGAGGTGGAGGGAAAGCAGAGCTCCAGAGGAGACCGAAGACACAGCGCTGACAACCACCATCACACTCCTCAAGGCAGAGAGAGGTCAAACACATACACACACAATATATATATACACACAGAGTCAGAGTTATGTTATCACAGAATAAATAAGTTCCTCCCCTCTGCCTGTCTCTCTTCAGTCCTGAGGGCAGTTACACAGACGACACCAGTCAGGAGCATCACACACCTCACCACCGCTCCGGCCCTCCGCAGCCCGGAAACCCGAACCCCGACCCGCACGACTTCGACGACGAATTCGACGACGACGACCCGCTGCCCGTCATCGGACACTGCAAGGCGCTCTACTCCTTCGATGGTGAGGACAAACGAACAGACACGTTTGTGACAGCTGACTCAGGAAATGTGAAACGACTCTAACCGAGCTGTGAAACTGTTATTAGGATGCGATCCTGTAAAGTGACGTCTTCTCGACAGAACAAGAACATTAAATAAGCTAACTAGCCAGGTTGCTAACTTACAGGAAAACAAAAATTCATGAGAGAAGCTAAAGACCAAAAGCTTTGTGTGTTTTTAACGTCACTGTGGTGTGTTTGACTCTCAGGTCAGAACGAGGGGACGCTGGTGATGGCGGAAGACGAGGTAATGCTCGTTTCTTATTCGTTATTTTGTTATATTCATGTTTTATTCAGTTTTTAAAGCCTCCATGCACCAAACAATGAATCCTCATACAGCTCTGTGCCTTGGAGCTCCTAGTTCCTTCATTATGATGAGCACCAAGTGTGTATTCATCCACTGCTGAAAGTAGCGCCAAACAGAGACAGTCAGACCGGATTGTTATAATTTATTATTACCTTTGACTTTAATTTTCTTAATCTTTTAACTATAATGAGACATAAAGCCTAATTATTAGCATTTCATTTGATGCAGATGAATGAGTTTTACCTTCTTGGTTCTCCTGTAATGCTTTCTAAAATAAAGTAAAGTTTCTAAAGTAAATTTCCCCGTGGTGGGATGAATAAAGTATATCTAATCTAAAGAAACTTCAACACTCAGCTGCTAACATTTTACCAAAGCTCGGCTGTGTAGCGATGTAGCCGACCGATGACGACTAAAATCAGATAGATGTCGAGGTCAAAGACAAGACTGCTAACTAATATGTAGACTCACCACCAACTGTACAGGAGGGTCTACTACTACTACTCATTTTTATGTCATTGTTAAAGGGATAGCTCAGGTTTTTTTAAGTGGGGTTGTAACAGGTACTCATGCATAAGTCGGGTGTGTTTCCTGCGGTAGATGGCGGTCAGCTCGATCCCGGTTTGGAGAGGCAAACAGAAATCTTGATGTGGAAGCAGAGCAAAGATCTGCTGTGGACAGGTTCAGCAGAAAACATCGTAGCGTATTCTCACCATCAGATCTGTGGTGTAACACGCTGCGGGCCACAGTCTTAGGCAGAGAGATGCCTAAGTTGTTTGGCTAACGAGAGACGCGTCTTTTCCCTCTCAGGTGTTGTACATCATCGAGGAGGACAAAGGCGACGGCTGGACGAGGGCGAGGAAGCAGAGCGGAGAGGAAGGCTACGTCCCGACCTCCTACGTAGAAATCACCATGGAGAAAAACAGCAAAGGTGCTGTCACCTACATCTGAAGCTCCACTGTCCTCTGTCCTCTCACCTCCACCTGTCATCCTCTGCTCTCAGAACAAAAAGAGACAGCGTCTGAACGTCTGCATGGACATTCATCCATTTCCCTTTTCTGATTTCCATCCCGTCTTTGTCTGTCTGTTCCTCTAACTCTGTAACCGTTCGTCCTCCTCTCATGTCTGTGGGACTGTTTCAGAGGTGAGTGTCTGAGCGCAGAGACGAGTCAGAAAACCAGTTTGAGTGATTTATATGTGAAGTCTTCCTCTGTGTGTGAGTGAGTCTCTACTGCTGTTTGAGCCCGACGTCGAGGCTACACCACTTCTTTATCGATCAAAGTGTTTCAGATGGTTTTATGTAATATAATAGAAACAATTTATTTTTATTTTTATGGTTCCTTTTTAATTATTTTGATGTTTCTTTTTTAAAACTGGAGACGTTTCAAACTCCCTGATTTTAAGCTCGACATAATCTCAAGATGTTTTTATTTCTGTGTGTGTGTGAGAGGTGTGTGTGTGTGCGTGTGTGTGTGTGTGTGTGTACCTGCACATCTTGTTTTTCTGTGTTACCTGTGCCATCACACTAAAGGTGGAATTACCTGGTTTCAGCCTCGGTAAAGGAAGCTGCTGTTATTCTGTATTTTTCTTCACTGTCAACAAATCCCACAAAAAAAAGTTGTCTGCCTCGAGGCGCATTGGTTCCTGCTGAAGATGTAAATCAGGTCAGAAATATGTAGTTTCATTTTCAACACTCAGTAAAACAGCTGGTCACTGTAGTTTTTGGCAAACATTTCCAAAACTGCTGTAAATCGTGCGTTTGTTGAACTATTTTCAGCTACAGCTGATACACTTTTGGTGTCCTAGTTTGAATTTTGGGGTCACAGACCAAAACTGAAGTCATGAGGCAGCTGTCAGCTTTGCTGAAATAAAACCAAAGCTCTAAATTAGCATGATGAAGTTCATTTTAGCTCTATAAATTTATTTGGATTAATTTGAGCCTCACGTTTGAACTCATTCAGATCATGGTGTTAACTGTTGAAGCTTACTAAAAGCTCTCTCTCAGTGAACGTCCTCTTCTGTCTTTACATCTCTGTCGTTATATCCAAAAAAGCCGCTGCGTCCGGTTACATCGCCTGCTTGCCCAGCTCCTGTTCTGGCACGACACTGGCTCCGCTCCCTGTCAGCATTCTCCCTTTTCATGGTGTTTGTTGACAACAAGGAAATACAAAATTATCAGCAGCTGTATTCTTTAAATGTAAACTTTAAATCCACTTCAGTTAAAGGAGACTCTAAGAATCGTTCTTATGAATCTCACTGGTGAATCGCGTGTTTGATGTTTGTTTCTTGGTCGTTTGAGTCACTGATTAAAAACAACTCTGAGTTTCGATCAGAATCCACGAAGGTTCGGTCCTCTACTATCCTCTCTATATACATCGTCACGTTTTACTGAAGCCAACTCCTTCTAGTACAAACAAAGGTGCAGAATCATGCCGACTGAAGGCAGAGAACAGCTAACTGTAAAAGTGTTGCTGTTGGCGTTATCGTGTTATCAGTGTGTTTAAAGGAGGCTGCCAGATGTACCAAAACGTCACGAACTTTAGCTCTAGTTTTATTCTACACTGGATGTATGAGAGCTTTTAAATTCGATCAGCCGTGTCAGGCAGCACAGAGCAGATCGAGCCGGCCAGAAGTCAGACACAGAAAAGGCGGCCGATTTTCAAAATAAAACATCCTGTGCAGACAAAAAAAGGGGAAGAGTTAAACACCAATGAGCATATTTACTCATGATAGAAAATGACACAATCTGAGCAAGTTAACAAAGTCTGGCAGGTAAAACGCTCCTGATGGGGCATGAAGCCACGTGGAGAAGTTAGTCTGAGCAAACACAGACGGAGAAAACGGTCGTCCTGACTGAGTGAATCGAACAAAATCGTCATGTTTTCTTTCTGTGTGTTTTTAGTAACGTGCTCTCTCCTCTATGTGACTGCAGGTTCCTGAGGGCTGCAGGGTGGCCGGGCGATTTGATTGGCTGGTGGAGGGCTCATGCTGATTGCTGATTATTGGTGGTGGTGGTGGTGGTGGTGGGGTCACAGAGAAAGAGAGTGAGAGAGAGAGAGGGGTGGAGAGGGAAAGAAAGAGAAGGGAAGTGGCAGGTTTGCATGTCTGCATGCTCACATAACCATAAGAGGAAGATTAGTCGAGAAGAGAGGACAGATGTTAAGATCAAAAACAGCCACTAATATCATTTACTGAGCAGCAGCCGCTGGAGGAGTCCCATCATGACCTGTAGGAGTTTCTACAGGTGGAGAAGCAGCATGTGGAGACCTTTAGAGACCAGACACCTCAGCTTCCTGGTCTGTAAAGGTCTTTCAAAAATGGGACTTCTTTGACGGCTGTGCATGTTTTAACAACCTGCTGATGTTCTGCTCTCTGTGCGAATGTAGCCGCCACCTCCTGAACTACATCTGTGACGGTGCAGGAGGTGTTTTTAACCTTCGAACCGCACCTGCTACGACCTATCTCAGCTCATAGAGAGCAGCACAACAGCAGCTCCTCCTCCCTGATTCACCGTCTGCTCTGTGGTTGAGTCTCGTCTGGAGGAGCTGGTCAGAGTGCTGGAGGAAACCTTTAGAGCTTCTTTCAAAACTTAAAGTAACATTTTGACAAGAAGTTCTCGTCTCGAAAGATGCCAGCTGATCATCTGCTGAGGAAGACGACGAGATGTGGCTGAAAGCTTCAGGAAACATCAAGTAAGTGAACGTTGTCTTTGAGCTTCATCAGGAGAACTTTTTAGTCTTAAACCTCCAAAACTTTTGATCCGGCTCCTCCTGAGAGAGAAAATCAGCTGATTTCAAACCCGTCAGTTTGTCAGGGTCAGTCGTGCTCACAGTGTTTTACTGCCACTAACAAAACCAGTGCTGCAACTCATCCCTGTCGTCATCATCATCATCATTATCTGTGCTCTGTTGGTGATGTCTGCCTGCCTGCCTGCCTGCCTGCCTGAGCCACTCTGCTCCTCATGCCTGCCCTCACCCTCATACAGTCGCATGTCCTTAACGTGTCCCTCAAACATGATCGAGCGTTTTTCATCCGTGACTTTTAACCACAACGTTACAAAAGTGTGCGCGTGTGTGCGATTCTGCGGCTGGTTTGTATGTTGAATGATGTTTTAAAGGCATGAGTATGTTCATGTTTGTGTGGAACGTCTCCAGAGTCAGATAGCAGGACTATCAGGTGAATTCAGGACCTCTCTGCCACCTTTATCTTTCCTTTCCTCGCCTTTCCTTCCCGAGCTGTAATTCCACCAGTCGACCAGCAGATGGGAGTGACCTCTCACCCAATCCACGGCTCGAACATCTCGAGGAGCTCCGGGCGTCTTTCCAGTCAGACTCTGCCTTAAAACTTCACGTCGTTTTACTGTGGAGGGATTATTCCACTTTCCTTACGTCCTTGCTGGACTACATCTCCCATCAGCCACCTGGGTTTAGCCCCCATCTCCTTGGGGGACTCTTCATCATGACCCTCCTCCTCCTCCTCCTTAACATGTAATCAGTTGTATTTGTGAATGTGACGACACGCACGCGTGCATCGACGACACGTTTTGCACGCGTGACGTTAAGTTTTTAACCATTGAATGATTTGTACATATTAACATCTCTCATGTCACGCTGAATGTGTTTCCATGGTGATTGTTTTTTTTTTTTTTTTTTTGATACACTCTTCATGAGAGACAACAAGGTTTGAATTGAACTGATGCACTTTTGCCCTGAAGTACTACAGCATTTTAAATCTGAAGTAAATGAGCGAGTCTGCTGAAGGAGGTGTGAACTTTATGAATGACCACAAAAAAACAGTAATCCTCTCCTCCTGACGGTTTTTATACTCTTTTTGTAACTCGACGAGCGATGGCCGACTTTCCTTGCATGATTTTTTTCTTTGTTTAACTCTTCGCTGTCTCTCTTCAGACTAAAACGACACATCCGAAGTAAAGTCTGACTTCCTATTTAAGACAAAATAATAAAAAAAAAATGCCACTAATGAATCCGCTCTTGTCGCGATCCGCGTTTCTTCGACGAAGAAGCTGTGAAATGTACAGAAAGATGCTGTAGGTGTTGTTACTTGAACCGCTCACGATACTCCACGTTTGCTCTGCAGCCTGTGATCCATTTCACACCGGAAATAAGAAACTCACCTCCCACGAGTCGATGTTTTTACGCTTAAACAAGAAACGTGGGAATAAGTGCATCCTCCTTCTTGCTTTTGGGGATGCAAAATGGCGCAAATTATCCAGTTTCTGCAGTCGGTCAGTTTGTTTTGTTTGTTGCTTTTCTTACGATGCCTTTTTAAACCCCGTTCACACGTTAATTTTGGCCTTTTCTTAAAAAAACTACAACACCAGATGTGTGCAGTCGAGTGTTACATGTTAGATTTGATGTAGTCAAACTGTTAAATCCCATTTTCTTAAAGTGATTTGGGCTGAAACTGATTGTTTTTATTATTATATTTGAATGTTTTTAGTCTATGAGATGTAAAGAAAATGTTTGAGTGATGCCCAAGGCGAAGTCTTCCGGTCCAACAACCCAAAGATATTCAATTAATTAATATTCAAACGAGAAGCTTTTAGTTTGCTGAATAACTTTTAGAGATAAAATAAATAAGTAATAACGGCTTCAGCTCCTGCTTGTAATTGTAAACGTGCACTAAAACATATAAGACTTATCCGCAGTGCGTCCTGATGAGTTGATGTTGCTGCGAGGAAGCTTGCAGAGCATTTTTTTTTACTAACAGGCGGCACACTTCAGATTTCTCTTTTTGCAGTGTACCGTCCCTTCAATCAGAGAATACATGATAATGCAGCAGCTTTGAAACGAGCAAAACTTACCAAAAGACCCATTAACGGTTCTTTTTTTTTTTTTTAAACCATTAATATACATATAAAAACTGTGAGCTGTGTATTATAATAGCCAGTGTGCTATAATTCTGAATATTATGCAAAAAAACAAACAAACAAAAAAACCTAACAAATCAGCTTTGAGATGCTAAATATGATGAAAGTTTAGCGGTATGTTGTACAAACCGAAACCTGCCAAGCTACTGTGAGCGCGGTGCTGTTCGCCACCCAGCAGAAACCAGACGCGGTGTTCTTCTTCTACATTCCTCTTTTTGAACTCATCCTTTCTTTTCTTTCCTGTGGAAACGTCTGACGAACATGTACAGATTCCCTCCAGCTGTTCAACTCACGATGAAACCCTTTTTTTAAATTATTATTATTATTATTATTATTAATCATCAAATCACAGTAAATAAAAAAACCCAGCAGGTACACGGTGATTCTGCAGGATATTCATCCATGTAAATGTGTTTTTACCATGTTGTATATGTTGTAATAACCAATGGCAGTACTTCTTTCCATATTGTTGTGCACATCGTTTTACTTTGAATGTTGTCAGACACTTTGTGAACAAAATGCTTTTTTTTTTTGTTTGTTTTTTCTTCTTCCAAGATATTGTTCTAATAAAAATAAGCAGCAATGAAAAGTGGATCTGTTTTCTGTGATGACTTTTTCTATGAAATCTGGCAGTGGAGTCAAAAAATATGATTTAAATGAACCCCTAACTTAACATTTTTGAGTTGAAATAACTTAATACAATTACGTGGAACCTGTTGACAAAATAAATGTAATTAAAGTCAACGTTTCATTTTTTTTGAAAATTGCCCGTTTTACCAGCTCCGGTTCTGGCATGACACCGGCTCTGCTCCCTCCCTCCCTTCTCGCTGGAGAAACTCGCAGACTCATGCAGATATTCAGATTGTACATCATATTTATTAAATCTTACAGTAGTTCATAATAATATAAACATTAAAATCATCAGCATCTTTTTTTCTTTTTCTTTTTTTTACAGTCTTCTACAGAAAATATGTACAGTCATTATTAACATGCTAATATTTCAAATATGTACAACTTTAGTGTCACATGTTAACTTTTCTGTCGCTTTTTAATAAATTTATTCACGTTCACGCAGAAATGAAACATTTTCATCTGTCGCACGTGCAGAAAGTTTCTTCCTGCTCCGAGTAAATACAGTAAAAGATTTACTGTACATCATCTTTGAGAACATTTCTGTTAATATTTCAACTGTTTCTACGTAACGAACTGATCAGGTGGTTTTGTATCAAGAGTACAGGCTGGACTCTCGATCACTCGCTGTACCGTTAAATATACTTCTTTATATTTAATATACACAGGCGACGTACATTTCTTCCGTCTTTCCTCTGTGTCCTGTCACAGGACTCACACCTGTTTGTTATTTTTCTCCTTCAATCTCATCGAAGAAAGTTTTCTGGAGTAAACTGGAATGTCGGAGTAAAAATAAATCGAGTGCCTGTTCAGGAAAAACACACCAGCGACTCCCTTTAAGCCTCTCCTCACAATTACAAGTCACTCCCTTTAAACAAAACGCACGTTACTTCAGATCAAACCAGCCAATTTCACCTTTTTCTGGGAATTTTTGTCTCCAAAATATCAAAGAACTTGGTGATTTATGTCTTCTATCAGAATTGTGTTTAAAAAGGTCAGTTCACGTGGGGATGATTGTTTCTTCTCTATGAATGGCGATAAAGAAACGTAACAGACATTTCTTTGGAGCGCTGTTTTCTCTGGTTTCTGAAGTGTGTGACGACGCTCAGCGCCGTTTATCTGACTTCCTGAAGCGGTGACGTTATGTAGGTGCTGTTATATGAAACATTTGTAGTTTTTACAAGTCTCGTGTGTGTGTGCTACATTTAAACCTGTGAAGTGTGCAGAGACTCTGTGGCTGAAGATGAAGTTACTTCTTCTTCTCCTTTAACTTTTGTGAAACATCAAAAAAAAATGAAAGTCATCTGAAGTTGAAGTTTGTTTCTCTTCGTCACAGCTGGTTTCTGATCCGAGTGTCAGGATGCTCGGGTGAAGTCAGATTAAAGTTTGTGTTTTGGGTGGAGGCTCCAGTTTCCGTGACAACGCAGTGAGGATGAGGTTGAACTTGTTGTAGCGATCTGATTGGTTGACCGAAGCGCCTCGGCTTCCCCACAGCAGCCGGAGCTGAAAGTCCGTTTTAAACACCTCCAGCAGCTCGTCGTCGCACTCGAACTCTGAGGACGGGGAAAAAAAACCAAACTGAGTCCACGACACGGAGAAACATTTACTGACGATGGAAACAAACCGGCTCTGCTCTTACCTTGTAAGATCTTCTGTGCGTTGGCCGTGTAGCTCTGCGCGTTGTGTGCGACGTCACGTGCGGCCTCCAGGTGGCGCAACATGATGTCACAGCCCTGGTCGCTGGTCTCCCAGAGCTCCGCCCCCTCGGGTGTGATCGACGGACGCTCCATCAAAGTGAGGAGGGGCAGCAGGAGGGGGACGCAGACCACCGGAGGAGAGGAAGCTGCAGGAGGAGGAAGGTCAGTGGATCTTCTTCACCTTCTGATATCTCATCTTTGGATGTCAAACTTGTAAAATCTTTCTATGATGTTTAACTGCTGGCTGTCAGTGTTACATAAAGCTCTTTTAAGCCACCTGCTTAAGGACAGAGGTGTACAATGAAGAGATTTAAGTGACCCTGACTTTATATTCTGACGTGTTCACATAAAACTCTGATATTTTGAGACTCTTTATTTGTCTTTACAACTTGGAAAATGTAGATTTGACGAGCACGTGGACGCTCTGTGGATCAATATGTTGAAAAGGTGTGTGTGTGTGTGTGTGTGTTCAGTACCTGTGCCCTCGTACAGATTCTTGTAGAAAGGTTTGAGTGTTTTCTCGTAGGCGATGGCGGTCTGTGTGTAGTTCCTTCGCAGAGTCGTCCACGTTTCTTCCAAACGACTGATCTGCAGCAAGAACAGCGAACAAACATCGACTGTGAGCGCCACGTTTATAGTTTTCTCAAAATTCTGTAATAGTTTCATCAATGTGGTTCAAACATTAATAATCTGTGTTTCCGTGTGTGTGTGTGTTACCTGCGGCAGGTCCAGAGCTTTCATCAGCGCCGTGAAGGCGAACAGGTCGCCCACCGTGTCCTTCAGCTCCAACGCCACCAGGATGATGCGATTCAAGGTGGACGCCGCTCATCCACGCTGCCCGTGCATCCCAGAATATCCACGGCAACGCCTATCGCCATGGTGTGGTGTCTGGGAGACGGAGGAGAGGTGGATTATTAGCAGCAGCCAACGGTGGCGTAACGTCTGTGTCTGTTTCTGTCTAATCTGATCTTTCAGAGTCTGTCAGGTTGATTCACAGAACTGAGGATTCATCCTCATCACAGGGCGGCTGTAAACAGTCAATCAGCAGGTATGAATCACCGCTGACATCATCCCAAATTTCAGTTTTTGTGCATAAAGTCGCGTCAGAGGTTTGAAGAGCTGAAAGTTCAAGTAAAAAAACAGAAAACAAACAGCTCGGTCACAGAAATATAAGTTCTTTTTCTTTCCTCGCCTCAGGCTGCGAGCCACCGGGTTAAACTTAAAGGAACAGTTTGATACTTTAAGAAATTTGCTGTTTGCACCGGACATGAAAGATCATCGTTGTGAGGAATTCACTTCCACGAGTCGATGTTTTTAGAAGATTTGTCGTTTGGAGAGAGCCAGGCTAGCTGTTTCCCTCTGTTTCCAGTCTCTATGCTAAGCTAAGCTAACCGGCTGCTGGCTTGTAGCTTCACATGAATCCTATCCAATCCTAATGTCAAACTTTCCGCTGTGTAAATTGTCTTTTTACAGGAACTTCCTGGAAATCTGTCACGTCACGGAAAGCATCCTCATTGATGTCCTAGAAAGTAGCTGTGACATAACCTTTGTGCTGTCGTGTGTGTGTGCGTACGATGTGTGCGTGTGATGTTTACCTTTCCATCAGGTCCAGCCTCAGCTGTCGCCCGTGCGGCAGGGTCACCAGCTCCAGACCGGAGGCCACGCCCATCTGACCTTTAAGCTCCGGAGTCACTCCGAGTATCCTCGCAACCTGGAGAGGGAAAAAAAACGTTTACGAGGCCGTCGCTGACTTTTATTTGTTTCTGTGTGTCTGCGGCGTTAGGTGTCATTTTGTTGTTTATTCTCCTCCATCAGGAGGATCAGCTGCAGGATGGAAATCTAATTTTGACACACACACACACACACACACACACACTCAGCACCAGTAAACATGGTTACCTCTAAATTAGACACACGTGTCGAGAGTCAGTCTCTCCCAGAACGTTTCCTTTCTGTACTTAGAAAAACACTTTCATCACAGATAAAGAATTTTCTTTCAGGGAACTAAAGCTCGACGTTTCAGATTTGAACTTTTCAAGTTGAAATCAAAAATCCAGAATTACCTGGGCTTTATACTGTGATAAAAAATGAGGTAAAGCACTTTGAAAGGGAGATTCGATTTTCAGCTGTTTAGTGATCAAAATCTGCATCAGCTTCTGGATTTATTATTAAAAAGGTCTTATAATCCTGCAGGTGTGTGTGTGTGTACCTGGCAGTCGGCCATCAGCAGGTGTCTGGCGATGCTGTGGTGATTGTGGCTGAGCAGCAGCTCCTTCGCTCTCTTCAGCACCACCATCTCCAGCGGTTTGTTTTCCGGCGGCAGAAGTCGAGATCCGAACTCCGCTGGCCGGAACGTCGACTCGGTCTCTACGACTGGCCGCTGGAAGCTGCTCCTCTCCTTTGCCCTCCTCTTCTCTTCCTCCTCCTCCTCTTCTTCCTCGCTGGTGTTTTCTAAGGCGGCGATGGCGTGATGGTAGGAGCTTCTGTCCAGCCCTCTCCTCCCTCCTGCCTCCTTCTCTTCGTCGTCCTCCTCCTCTCTGCTTCCCTCGCCCTCTTTCCTCAGTCTCTCCACGTAGCTGCAGAGCGGAGCTCCGACGGCGTCGTACGTGGGGGCGTTCAGAGAGTTCGATTCCTCCCATTCCAGCGCGCTGCAGGACCTCAGGCCTGCGGGGCTCGGCTGCAGGCGTTCAGTCCATCCTGTTACCGCCTCTGAATCAGGACACTGAACCAGATCAGCAGGTGAAACTACAGAGCTGAGAGAGTCTGCAGGAGGAAACGGATGAGGGAACTTCAAGGGTTTTACCGGAGGTACAGGAGGGCCGGTGGAGGCTGTGGAGTAACAATCACATCCAGTGTTATACCTCGACTTTTATCTATTGCTTTCCCTCTAAGAGGGAAGGTCTACACTGTTAGATAATGCTGTAGAAAATAAAGTTACCTCCACTCCTCCATGTTGAGTCCATACATGTGGAGTCCAGTGGAGGAGCGGTTAGCCTGGGGGAAGTGGTGGAGGAGTCTGTGAGGCTGGAGGAGCTTGATGGGGGAAGAGCCAGCGGCTGAAGGCAGGGGGAGCGAGGCAGGCGAGCCAGCGGCACCTTGCTGGGTTTGGGAGGCGGTTTAGGACACAGCTGGCTGTCGGAGCCCCGGATGGCCTGTCCTGAAAACACGTGGACAAAGACAGTCATGAAGACTTTCCTGAGTTCATTCAAAGTAAGCATCAAAGCAGCGGATAAATATTGGGATGAGAGGTGTACTGGATTTTATCTTCTGACCTGCCAGAAGCTCCGCTGATCTCCGCGGGACAGAGGGGCTCAGCGCCGGCTCACTGCCCGTCCGGAAGACTGGAGACTTGGGGTTAGGGCTCGTGAGGAGAGGGTCAGGAGCCTGGTGGGACTGAGATTTGGATCCTGAGGAGAAGAGGATGAGTTACAGATATTAGCATCGAAACTAGATTTGTTCTTAAAAATCATGAATAAAGGCTTCAGTGCTTCACAAACCAGCACCTCTGTGTAGTAAGGCGTCTTACACCTGTGCACACATGAGCAACACCGTCACCAGAAATGAGTTTCAGGACTTTGTCTGAGACCTTAATAATCTGACTTTCACTCACCGAGAGGCAGGTAGCTCTCCGACTGGTGCGCCTTGAGCGGGCGTCGCCTCTCTTGGACCTGATTGAGACTCGCCGGTTGGCTGCCACAGCGATCCTTCATCCTGAGAGGAAAAAAAGGGGCGTCGAAGACGAACATCAATGAACGTGTTCACACATAAACATGCACGAAGGACGAATAAATCAAGTCTGTCTCTCCTTCTCTCTCTCTTTGAACCACACATTCATCTTTTCCTCTCTTTACGCAGACAGATATGGACTCCGTACATTACACTCCATGCAGCTTGAAATTACACACATCTGTTCTTTCAGCAGCAATGTCATACACCGCGTCTTTATTTATAGAAGACTTGTGATACGTATGGAACACGTCTGTATATACAGCCCGCGTGATGAATGTTAAGAGCCCCAGGCTGCGCGTTAAAAGCTTAAAAGCAGGAAGTGAAGAGAGGATGACTGAGTAAAGGTGGCTCTCAGTAACAGCTTTGTGTCGCTTGGAGCTAAAAACTTTAACACGGTGTTAAAATTTAACAAATGATCATCCAGAAACAATAAACACACACACAGAGGAGTATTGGTGTTAATCATTGTGTTTGTGTACCGACCTGAGCTGGCCGCCTCGGCCCACGCCGTTGTCCCGGCAGTGCGCGCTGTCGTGCGCGGCGTGCGCGTTGTCGTGCGTGTGTCCGTTGGAAATGTTGAGGCTGAGGCGCTTCTGGCTCCGCCTCTCCTGCACCATCAGCCGATCTCGATGGTTATTGGACAGCCCGTACTTTTCTTCCAAGCAGCGGAGCGGCAGCCCTCTGTTAATCGGCTGGAAGATGATGGCTCCTACCACCTGAAGGACACACAGACAAACATGATTTCTCTATGAAACCTTGATGATATACATACCTGCTGAGTTATGGTGGTCAACTGTGTCATAAAAACAGTAAAAAACGTGCTCAAACCCACCTGGGAGACGGGTTTCCTGTTGCCAACGTAGTATCTTATAAGCGCGGGGACATTGTCAAAGCCTTCCCTTTCCAGCCGGTACTCGACTCTGGAGTACGCTTCGTTCAACATCACAACCTGAGAGAGAAAAAAATGAAGTTTATTTATTAGTTATTAATTGATGGTTTCCAACATTTCTTATCTGTGAACCCTTCAAATGAAAAAAGGAAGGGTCCACTTGCAACTCGTTGTACAGTTCGCACACGTCACGACAAAAGAGTAAAAATTACTTTTACTTTCTGCCCTCGAGTGTCACTTTAATTTTATGACATTAGTCAAATAAAATGAACAGTTAGACCTAGACCTAGACTTAGAATGAGAAGATCATCAAGTTAAACTTTCCAACATGTTCAGCCAAAGAGAGACAAACACTAGCATCAACAGTAACACCTGTTCAAAGCGGACTGTTCATTTCTTATTGACGACTCTCGGTTTGTCTTTGAGATGCTGCTTTAGGACGTGATTCTTTCTGTCCATTTAATTTATAATTTCATCTGTTTTATGTCGTTAATCTGTAACTCATTGTATTTCCCATCCTGTCCAGGACACAGAGGTCATTTTGAAGCTTCCTGGTTCAATAAAAGTCAATAAAGAGTTAGTAGTGTTGAAGAAAGGATCCCACCACCGTATCCACCTTCACGTGTTAGTACATTTTCTATGAATTCACACGTGGTCTGACCTTCTTGTTGATTTTAAAGTGCTGGGCAGCATTTCGCCATTGGGAGGTCAGGACATAACTTCCTGGACTGGACAGCGAATCGCGGATCAGGAAATCCCCGTCACGCTGCACCAAGTTCTCTGCAACCTGGAACAATGCAGAGGGTTACTTATGGACACACACACACACACTCTGAGGCACGCCGTGTTTGTTTATAGTCCAAACATTTAATTAAATCTAATAATGGACGGCTGTTATACTGTTACCTTCTTTATGAGCTCAGTGCTGTCTGGTGTGCAGCGCTTACGTAAGACGAAGATATTTAAAGCTTCAAACTGTTACAGTGTTTGTCCAGCTAGAAAACCGTCAGATTTACAGTGACGCTTTATGAATCTAAAGTCATAAAGTAGAAAACTTTGGTCTGTTCGTGGTTCTCCATCTGTTGTGATCTGGTTGAAAGCTCCAGAAAAAGATCAAAAGTAGATTTTGAGTTAAAAGTAACGTAAGACTTTTGATGTCAAGCTGCTGTTTCCACGGTGAAGAACTCACACGCCTAAGATATGTGCATATTTCAAAGCATGCACAGAGCTGAATCAGCTGATTTCTGATAAATGATGAACTGTTTTAGCAAAAATATCAAACATTTGATTGATGCTTTCCTTTTCCACTAATGATAGTCAACTCTATATATTCTGGTTTTGGGTTGTTTCTGATGTAAAACAGGCGATCTGAGTTCATCATAATGAGCTTTTTCACTATTTTCTGACATCTTAGGGGCAAAAAAACCTGATTCATTGAGAAAATGATCAAGCAGCCGTTCATAGAAACAAACAAACTTTAGAAATCTAAATGGAAAACGAACTTCCAGTTGTTATAAAACAGGAATAGATGATCAATATTAGATTAAATAAAGCGCATCGATGAATAATTTACAGCAGGACGGGGTGTGACGTCACGAGGCACAAAATTCAGACACGAGATTCAATATTTTATCAAATCAAATCTGAGTTTGACGAGAAGCGAACGAGCTGAAAAACACTCCTGTTACATTCGCCTGGCTCGCCTCTCTCTCACACACACACACACACACACACACACACACACACACACAGTTACAGACTTTAATTAAGCAAGTGTTTGCATAGTATATAATGGTAGTTTAGTTTAGCCAAAGGAAGCAGCTTATTAAAAATGATTACATCTCAGAGCTGGCTTTCAGAGGGAACACACAATCTCTCTCTCTCTCTGTTTCACACACACACACACACACACACAATACAGAAAGAGCTTTTTATACACTGACCTTATGTTACAACCCCAGCTCTGCTGCTGCTGCCACTATTTAAGCTATAATCTTTCTCTAAGCACTGTGTGTGCAGTATGGTTGTCTAATAATAGGTGATCTGGTTCAACAAGTTTTTAACCAGGCTTTAAAAAGGGAGGGACCCATGACTCAGATTTAAGCGTGTGTGTTACCTGTCTTGGTATCGCTCCGTGATACCACGCGTGGCTTCTCAGCTCCTCGCAGTCCATCTTCAGTTCCTCCTCCAGCTCTTTGCGAAGTTTCTCTGACGGACAGTCCAGGATGAACTGATCTCTGGAGAACTGTGAGAAGAAAAATACACAAAAACAGAACTGAGCGCTGCGGCTGACTTCTGTGGAAAAACACACACACAAAAAAAAAAAAAACAGACGTCAGTGTCTTTATTCATTCAGTCATCCATCATGTCGATGACAGGCTGGTGTTGAAAGTTTCCAACGCGGGCCGTGAATCTGAGGAGTTGTAGAAGTGCAGCAGGACGCTTCAAACCTCAGAGCTGACAGTAACCATAAAAATTACAACAGTTCCTTGTTCCCTCAGCGACGAGGTCAAAGCTCAAAGGCTCGGCTATATCAAATAGTATTCCACCACAGTGACCGCGGGGGATTAAAAGAAATTGATACGAAGCAGCACGTGCATGGCAGACAATAAAAAGAGGCGGATGTGATTGTTTGAGTGGATATTAAAACAAACAGACTTTGTAACTCGACAAAATGTTTCAAAAGGCTCCTCATCAGCAGTCTGTGGGAAGCGGAGGGTGGCTGCTTCAAACTCAGTATGGACCAAAGTATGGAAGGTGGTGGACTGGTAGCTGGAGAGTTGCCAGTTCACCTCCTGGGCACTGCCGAGGTGCCCTTGAGCAAGGCACCAAACAACCCCCAACTGCTCTCAGGGCGTCGCTCTGTGTGGCTTGCTATAATCACTCCACCATCTTTCTCCACATTCGCATGTTTATGAGCCCTTTGTGTGTGTGTGTGTGTGTGGTTGTATTTCAGGTAAAAAAAAAAAAGAATTTCCCCTTCGAGGGATCAACAGAGTATCTACATTTAGCCTTTTCTGCTTTTCATATCATTATTCCCTCGTATTTATTGTCCCACACAGCAGCAAAAACTAAACAAGACTTCATCAGACTTCAGTCACAAAGCTAATGATGCTAATACTACTACAGATGAAATCAGAAGGAAAACCACAAACTGCTCCGATTTAAAACCAAAGCAGATCTTTAAAAACACGTGACAACGCACATGCAGCATTACATAAGAGCTTCGTGAATTTAAAAGACACAAAGACTTCCTGAACAAGAAGACTTTAAAAAGACCAAATGAAGTCAAATCGAGTTCATTTCTTCTGAATAGCCAAAACTAACCTGCCTCACTGACAAACTGACTGAAGGTCACCTCAGACATGTTACATTACACATCCACGGTACAGCAGCAGGTGACAGAGACAGACAGACTCCTGACAGATGATAAATCAATTGATCAGTCAGATTAGACCAAACAGCGCGTCCAGAAAGTTTGTTAAAGCAGAATCAGCACACACACACACACACACCCGCACCACAACACACACAAACAGCGTGTAACACACACTTACATGACAGCTGCTGGGTCTCTGCATCGCTCCCTCTTTCTCCACACACACTTCATATCGAACACATCTTTGGTTTTTATCTCGAGACACACACACGTCTTCTTCTCAGACTTTCTCTGAGGCAGCGTGCTCACACACACACACACACATATACACACACACACTGTCCCTCTCTCGCTCTCTCTCGCTGTCCTCTGTGATTTTCCTCTCTCTCGCTTTTCACCTGGTGACTCCTGATGTGATGTCATCAAACAGACCCCGCCCAACTGCCCGGAGCTGCCTCTGTACACACCTTCACCTGACGTACATAAACATAAACACACACACACACACACACACACACTCTCTCTTAAGTGACGCACACACTACCCTGAGAGCCGACAGGTGAAACTAGTTTTTGTGATCTCTTCTGTGGTTTCCTGTTTCATCAGGAAAGAATTGATCTGAGACAGAAAATAAAGATAATAACAACAAATCATTTAAACTTTTAAGTGTCTTAGTAAGTCGGTGCGGACATAACAGTATAAGGGAATCGGATTTAAGTGACGCATGTTGCAGAGACCTGACTTTTGCTTTTCTTCTCTCTTATCTTTATTTTATTCCTTTTTTTAAATGCATATCACATTTATTGCACCAGCTATAGAAGCTTCACCAGAGGTGGAGGTGTGCAGTAAAAGATGCAATATTCCTGTGCCGTCAATATTTGTGAACACGCACGGTGCTTGAGAAAGAGAGACGCTTTGGATTTTTTTTTATATCCGTATTGATATTGGTCTGCTGCCAATGCACAATGATTAATCTATGGTCTTTTGTGTGAATGCGGCATCCAGTGTCATGTTGACACACATACTGAAATATACAAGTACATGCATGTTGACCATCGCTGGCAACATTCAAGCTCCAGTGAGGGATACTGACGTTATTAAAGCTGAATCAAGCCGCTCGCTGTCGTGTGTAATGAGCCAACCGAGGCTCGACCGACACCATCCAGATAAAAACACGGTAAACTTAACGCAGATGCACAGAAGCTGAACATGTGCTGCTTGCAATCGTCAGGGATTAAGAGGATTAAACATGCACATTGTGGATGGATGATGCTCACTTGTGTGACACACGAAATATTCGGTGTGGTCTCTGAGAAAGAAGTGATAAAAAAATAAGAATTTTGTTGAATTAACAACCGAACATCGTGAAACAGCTCAAGAAAAACTAGAAGACCATTCCACTGCAGGTGCTACGTGCATATTATGATAATGTTATGTCGTATAGTGTGTTATACGCTGGAAATCGTTGGTTGCAGGTCTACGTGCTGGTGCTGCTCGGTGTAAAGAGAGCTTTAAAGAACGGCCTGAGGACACTGAATGTTAAAGCTTTGAAGACTCGGAGGATCAACGTGGACAAGACTTTGATCCAAACCTTCATGGATGACGAGGCTAGAGGCAGACGGAGCTCACAGCGACTGCCCAATTATTGAGCCATGAAAATAAAATTGGAAATACGTCTATAAGCGTCTGCATGAAACTGAAAACCCCGTGCATCCTTTTATCTCCATGTTCTCTCTCTAAAGTCGTTACAATAGACTCCACCGTCCTCCGTCTCCACGTCTCCACACACGACAGGAAGTCAGAGTATCTGATTTCAACTTCCACACAGAAGACGACAGAGCAGAACACAGCGGGCTCTGTGT
Organism: Miichthys miiuy; assembly: GCA_036365135.1. Classification (NCBI taxonomy): domain Eukaryota; kingdom Metazoa; phylum Chordata; class Actinopteri; family Sciaenidae; genus Miichthys; species Miichthys miiuy. The sequence goes on from CM071609.1 coordinate 3,280,852, forward strand.
CATCGTGCCAATGCACCGATTTTTATGTCTAGTTTGAAACAGAAACACCAACCAGCCTTTGCTTATGTCGCATCACCATGTGTGTGTGTGTGTGTGTGTGTGCTGTTGCAGCAGTGGAAAGTACTTGGGGGGGTAGAATTGAGCGGTCATTGATTTAACTGTATGAAATCTGATTCCATGTACATTATCATTGCAGAGCAGTTTGACCACGTTAAAATCTATTTTCTATTATTTTTTTAACTAATGGACTCAGTGAGTAAATGAAAGAATACAGAATACACATTTTCTATCTCTTATTCTCTATTATTATTCTAAATGTGGCACTTTAATGCACTTATTGTGAGCTGCTTGGGATAAAAGCTAAATAAATGAAATGTTCCCGTCTGAATTAAATGACGATTTGCGGCAGAAACAGTTTATAACGTCAACATTTTGTTTTTTAATTCACTTTTCTTTTCTTGATGGATTTCTTGGACTCTGGTTCAAACTGCGTCCTGATGGCCTCAGTGTCATCCGTTTACTCGTTTATTTCAATCAATCTGGAGGACGCAACTTCAAAAAAATAACTCAAAAAGTTTTTGCATTCTCCTGTTTGAATGAAGTTCTCTCTGCAGCAGGAAGAATAAAGACACGTGTGTGCAGGGACGTGTAAAATCTTTCTGTTTTTGTTTATCCTCTTCATCAGTTAACGCAGCCGTACGTTACACCCATCAGCGTACGTTACAACACTGTCTGGGCAGCGTGTTTTTCCTGTTCTGGCATTACACAACTAACCCAGACTGAACCAGGCTGAACTGGATAAAGTGCTACACATAAGAGCTGGTGGCTGCATTAGCTGCAGTTTATTTGGCCTGTGTCGGAGCTCTGATAAACATTATTGATTAGAGTCACATCTGTGATTACATTCATTGCAACAGTCACATAAAAATGCTTCCGTGCAGCGAGGATGCATAGCAGTAAAGGATGTATGGAAGGAGGGATGACTAGATATGTAAAAGAAAGGAGGGAATGAATGGACTGTGTACATCAGGAAGGATAGAGGGAGGAAAAAGAGGTGGAGAAATAAGAAGAGGTGGAGATGGTGTATGTGAGTGTTGTTTTATAGGCTGGCCTTTAATAGGACCCTGCAATATGATGTCATCCTCAGAGAGCAGCTGCATTTATACTGTACCACCCTGTGTACACGGACCACAACACAGCTCGAACAGTACAGACGACTGTACTGACCTGCCTGTCGTTCCAAACATCCTCTCTTACTCCTCCTCCTCCTCCTCTTCTTCTTTTCTCACTTCTTACAAGTCCAACAAGTTTACAGCTTCCTGATTTGAGCCATAAAGTCAGACACATTTACAGGTGGAGCTAAGGTGAGCCTCAGCGCACAGGAGCGGATGAACAAGTTGTTTATCTGTAATCAGTGTGACGGCAAGAAGACACACACTGACTGGCTTATACTGGAGGGTGAAGGATAGGTGTCAGCTGGAGTACTACCAAATGTGGGAAGTCTACATTTGGTAATACATTTCAGTAGAATTTAAAACTATGGGTACATCCATGCCAAGTATTTCCTTTGGGAGAGTTTGTACTGCACTTACGTACTCTGAAATGAGGCATCGGCGAGTATACGTGATCCAGTACCACGTAATTTATTGTGTCCCAGTCACCTATTATATTAAATACTATATATAAGTCATGAACCAACCAATCTAACCAACCTAAACCAACGAAGGCAACGAGTGCTACCCAGCGTAGGGCGGGTCATGTGCACTGTGCTGCCACTGAGCATTAGCAACAGTTGATTTTTGGTACTGTAATGTTAGCTAGAGCTAGCTAAATGCCAGCAGACTGACTTAAAAATGATTTAACCCGAGTCAGGCCATGCAGCATGATAGCCAGCATGCAAATATCAGGTATCAGAAAAAATGTACCAGAAGAACTCTAATGATCTGAATGAATATAAATACGCACAATTTCACACTGTAGAAAAGCATGCAGTTCTTTAACTGATAAATAAATATAATAATAACCTTACTGGCCAGATTTTCATGAAACTTGGTGCTAGGGTGTAGTATGAGTCAAGGAAGACTTGTGATGGTGTATTTCTCCACAGATGTATGAAGTAAAAGTTTAAATTACTCAGGACTAAGAGAATGTACTTCCCTCACATCTCCATTAGCTGCCTTCGTTAAGATCATTTATTGTCTTTCTATTTCAAATGTTATTGTTATAAAAATATTTGCCAAAGTATTATTTATTACTCTGTATTGTATATTACAGTAGTCCGTCCTGCTCTGGGACTGTGGATATAAATCAGCTGGTAATCCGGCTGGCATCTGCGCTACAAAAGACACTCAGCAGTGTTAGCGTGTAAGAACGGTGCGTTTATGGGTCCACAGGCATCAGCAGGAATCAACCTGTCCAGGTGAACAAGTGAGGATGAATTCAAAGGGTTCAAATTGTCTAAAAAAAAAAAAAAAAGCTGACATGCCATAAAAAATAATCTCCCACTCAGCGTTAAAGTGCAGTACAACAAAAAAACAAAGGGCATTGTTCAACAGGATTTCAACAGTGATCTGATCTTTGGATTTCCTGGATTTTACACAAGAAGAGAAAGTATTTTATTTGAACTCTTCAGAGGTTTGTGTGTGCGCGCTGGAGATGATCAACAAGTTCAGATCGAAGGTCTTTCTGTTGATGTGACCGGCCCGAGCTGCTGCTGACCAATCAGAGGCAGCAGACATGTCTGGTAAGCTGCTTGTCCTCAGAGTTCACTGAGGTGAAGACGAGTAACCTTTTAGTGTTATAACTCTGATTCCTCGTCATCTCACACGCGTGCAGACAGGCACATGCAAATTGAGGATTATAATGTCCTCATCAAGGCTAAATCCTCTGAGTACCGTATGATGATGTGAGAGCGAAACGCTGACCTACAGTCAATGTCCAATTTGAGAACACTGGTCAGAAGAAGCTCACTTTAAATCACATTAACAGGAACTCACAGCAGTTTCTGTCTAATTAAAATATGCTTCAACACAACAGCAAGCAGGTTTTAAAACTACGACTGAAACACTGCTAGAAAACCACAGAGCCATTTCTTTTGCTGATCCAATTGCTAAAATCCACAATAAATCTTTTACGGCATCGCCACAGTGATTTATGCGCTGCCACATCATTTTCTATGCACACTCTGATAGTTTCAAGTTTAAAATCTACAGCTCGTCTGACTAATCTCCATGAGCGCTGTCATTCCAGTGACTTTAAAACCAGTTTACAGGCAGTGCAGTGCTGTGCCAGGAGTGATGCATCATTGCACGCATGCTGAACTGTCACAACAGTTTTGGGGCGGGTTCAGCTTTTCAGCTCCAGTTTTCTTACTTTTAGTTTCACAACCACTGAGTCTAAAACGTTGTCCTCGTTTATAATTAATCCAAAGCGTGATTTATTGCTGAAATTCGCAAAAGTAAAAGGAGGTTTCGTGAAAAAAGGTATCTCATATGACACACTGAGCCACTGCAGGTTCTCTTACACGTTTAGAAAGGGCGGGGCGAGGGGTATTCAGTGGTTGCAATCTGTAGCCTCACCTCTAGATGTCGCAAAATCCTACACACTGATCATTTAAAGTGTGTGTAACCTATATTTCCACAGTAACAACATATCAAATGAGATATTTGCCTTAGAGAGATCATCCTCATCATCATCATCATTAAAATACTAGTACTTTGGTCTTCTGTTTATCTGGTATTTCCTCCTCTCTTTATCTGTCTCTCTCTGTTTGGCTTACTCCCCCTTCAGTTTCTGCATCTCTCTCCCCCGCGCTCTCCTTTGTGGCATTACAGTACCGTACGCATACATCGCATCCACCCAGCTGTCAAATTAACTCGAGGTGAAGTTTCGGAAAAGTCGCAACACGAACAGAAACTGTCAGTGTTGCAGCTAGTTTGGGAAAAATACACCCAGGAGAAAGGTGAAGGAAAACTTCTGGATGCTGCGTGACTATTCAGCAAAAAAAAACACATTTTCATTATCTCCTCCTCCAGAGAAAACATTCACTTTTGCAATACTGAGGAAATCCTATAAAATCGTATTTCTTCTATTCAGCTGTTTCACTTCGCACAGTCTCTAATTGGAGGGAAAGTCTCAAAGCTGAGGGATGAAAGCTAATAACTGTAAATCTTTTTCTTTCTGGATCTTCATGATCACGAGGTCCCACCTTTCCTGTTTACTCTCAACTAAATAGACGCTTCTTCCTGTACTTAGAACAGGAGGCATCTGACTGGTCAGTGTGGGAGATCTACAGAGGGTTCATCATCAGTGTCATCTCTGAGGCACCGCTGTTAGTGGCTACGTGGTATTCAGGATTTATTCCAGACCAGGCTCCCTAAGCAGGTGTACTTGTATTGACCGACAAAGGTGATCTTGTCTTTGTTGATTGCATTTACATTTTCACATTTAAGAAGCAGGTTTGAGGATATATTCCTTTTTTTCTCCGTGGAAAACCAAAGAAGTCCTAGACAGTCCCAGACATCACTAATGCTTGGGAGCAAATCCGTGCACCCAGGTGTCGAAATGGCGTGGAAAAGCCTTCACAGAAGAGTGGAGGCTGCTGTAGCTGCATATTTAATACCCATGATTTTGGTATGACGTGTTCAGCAACAAGCACGTGCAGGTGTGACGTTCATGCGTCCACATGCTTTTGGCCATGTAGTTCATGTAACAAAGCTCATTTAAATCTGGTTTGGGAGATGAAGTTTCAGGTATAGAGACATATTTGATCTAACACTGGAAAGGATCTACTCACAAAAGCCGTCCTGAAGCACTGGATGGGTAAAGTTGAAGGGTTTTCAACCTAAAGTGCTTGATGTGCAAACGTCTAAAACACTCCTGAGCTCTTAGTAAATACTTCATCATCATACAGAGAGAGATAAAGAAGCTCATACTGCAGCAAAAGATTGACAGACAAACAGCTTTTTCCATGTTACTGCACTGTTTGTGTGATAGATTTGGTCCCGCTGGGAACAAATGTAATCTGCGTATATACGATTACCGTGCTGCTAAGCTTTAGACAGAAGATGATGTACTGTACAACATGTAAGATGTGCTGAATCTCCTGTTGATAACTCTCTGATAGATGGGTCTCTCATGACTGACAACACAAGTACAAGTTCTTAGACACATAAACAAGAAGCTGACTCTGTTTGGTTCAATGGCAACCTCCCAAAGATAGACAGATGGAGGAGGAAAAGGATGAGGGAGGGGAAGGAGGATGGAATATGACCCCGGGCTCTTCAAAAGCAAAGACACGAGGAGGACACAGATAGAGAGAAACACAGAACATAAAGAGAAAGAGATGAAGGATGGAGCTACAGGGACACACTGATAACACATGCACATGACAAGTTCAAGTCCCACCAAAGACACCCATGATAACAGACTGACACACTCTATATTCACAGACTGCTGCAGCGACAGCGAGGCTTTTAAGTTGGAGGACTTCGGTGGTTCATGCGAGTTAATTATATGAAGTCAGAGGAAGTGATGAGGAGAGTTCATTGTTTTTGACCACACGCGGAGTTTCCCCGGTTGTCATGGAAATGTAGATGTTCAAATGCTTTAATGACTTCTCATCCATGTTGGGTTCAAGTTGAGACAGAGAGGTTAATGTCGCTCTGCTGATGAAGATTGTATGATACGACTGAACAGCTTCTTAATAAACTTTGATCATCTTTGTGTCCTGGGACGAAAATATTCAGTTTCTGATGTGTTATCTTGGTGTCTGATTTTTAATTTTGATGTCTCCATTTGAGAATTAAAATGATTTACTACGAATGATGATTACGTGCATCCAAAACAACTAAACGAAATTAAATGAAACAAACTGTGCAGATTGTATTCCACCTTTCGTCCGACTGTGAGATGAAAGCTGATCATTTTACTCGCATTAATGCGTTGTCCTTTCTTCAGGCACTGACTACATTTAAAAGGAGGCAGAGAACTGACCACCTCCTCGCTCATCCGCAAAAGGGACAAAACCGCGTCACCTCCGCCTGCTGCACCGCCGCTCGCTCCATCCAATCAAGTTAATGGCGTTCATACATTTCGCTGACGTCATAAAAAAAGACAAACTATCACAAGTTAGTAATTTATCACGCTCATGAGGACTTTCACCCTTGTCCTGCTACCTCTCTGTCTATAACCATGTCTGTCTCACCCTTGCCATCACACACAGCCTTGTCTGTCTGCTACCGCTAGTTATGGATGAACCCGGCTATATATCTCACACTCACACTCACAGTCAGACAGTCACACAGTCGGTCATTTATGAGAGCGTCTGGTCCGAGTAATAAAAGCCCAGTGTTCAGCTCACAGAGAGAGTGAGGCAAAGAGGAGGACTATTCAGTGTGATTAAATTTTGCTCAGGCTGGAAGTGTTACCATGCGGTTTTTACATTGTTTTCCACCATGCAATGTGGGGTTATGTCTTTTTAATAATGACTTTTCATAATGTCTCACTGTGCCCAGTTTCCTGTGGTCTCCTTTAAAACAAGAACAAAAAGCTGGGGAGCCCTGAAAAGTCTGCAAAATCACCAAAATGTGACGTTATTAATAATCTAAACACACACACACACACACACATTAAAATAGAGTAAGACAAGACAAAAGACATGACAACACACAGAATAAAGCATGCACAATATACCTGCACGTGTGCCACTTGCCAAACACGCTTGCCATAAAAGACAAAACACACACACACACACACACACACACCATGGATCACCAGTACCTGCTCACATCCTCTCACCTTGGCGGTGATGACAGAGTTCTTGTGGTAGAAGCAGCACAGAGCTGCTGTCAGGGTCTTCAGGCTGCATCGCTCCGACATTCTTGTCAACTTTTCTTAACTGCCAGGACGCCGGCTTATGATAAACACCAGCTCTGGTAACCTTGACTACACACCAAAAAGGGTAACTTGAATGATTTTTACCAACTGACAAGTCCATTAAGGATTCCCATTTGCCTCTTCCAAGAAAAAAAAAAAACTTCCACCACAGAGTTATGAAAACTAAAGTGGACGTTTGATGTGATGTGAGTGTCTGTCAAGCTCACAAACATCCTCCATCAGGATGGCTGCTGTATCTCTCACTCTGTCATCTCTCTCCTCCACAGTCCCCCTGCAGAGTGAACCCTCCACCGCTCACTCAGCTCTGGAGATCCTTTCTCACACTTTTTTTCTTTCCTCTCCCTCTCTGGCCCCACCCCGAGCTCCGTATATGGGCTAGAGACAGACCCATGTGATCTGCTGTGAGCCAGTGATGAGCGGAGTAACTGGGAGTGGCCCCGAGGCAGAGTCTCCCTCTTGTTCTGGCTGAAAACAGATGGATGACGGATGGGAGGATATATACATAGGCACATAGATAATAATACATATTTAGATCAACCACCTCGCCTACAACTTCACTCTGTGTTACTTTTGATTTCCTCGGCTGATTATTTTCATTTAACATTTATGAATCTGTTTAATTCATTGATAAATCGTTAAATTACAGAAAATAATTAAAACTGTCAATCAGATTTCCAAAAGCACACGTGGATATATAATTAAAAAGCTGGTTTTGTTCAAGCAACAGTCCAAAACTAAAAAAATATTCAATTTACTATACTAGAAGTCAAAGAAAACCAACTTTTATTCATATTACTTTGGTGCTTTTTTGGCTCTTTTATTATAAAAATACGACGATTAATCTGTCCTAATATTTTGGTCGTTTCATCCATGTCTTGGCCTTCTTCTTCTTCTTCTTCTTCTTCTTCTTCTTCTTCTTCTTCTTCTTCTTCTTCTTCTTCTTCTTCTTCTTCTTCTTCTATTCATTACAAACAAACTAAAAACAGAAAATAAGTCACTTCCTGCGTTGGCAAGATTTTTTTCCCAAAGAAAACGCTGCCAGACACTGACAACAACCATGTAAAAACATTTAATGGCACTGAAAAGAAACTATGATACTGCTGCATGAGTGTCTAGACAAGAGTCGACAAGGTTTATGTGTGTGTGTGTGTGTGTGTGTGTGTGTCCTGCAGAGTGACGCTGATAAATAGCCGGCCATTTGTGTTACTTAATGACTGTGGAGCAATTACACCCACACACAAGTTAAGTACCACAGCTTTCCCACCAATTCACACACACACACACACACACACAGACACATTAGACACACTCAACAGCACATGTACACAACATACAGCACTGTGCATATACAAACACAGTAAAGGACAACGATAAGCATGTATATACAGCACAAAGCTTGATCTTGTACACACGTGAACGGCCTCATACACCAACAAAGACACAAGCACACATTGAGGGTGACACCCCGGCAGCAACCAGTTAAAGGAATATTCTGCCGCAGGAAACGGAGCCACTAATTACAGTGTGAACTCTCTGAGGATCCACGAAGGAAATACATGTAGAAAGTTCCCTGGGGCACACACACACACACACACTACTGCCAACCACAGCAGCCCCAAATCACCAGCTAGGCTAAATGTCCACCTTAAAATACACATATCCGTCGCTCCAGGAATGTTCTGGAAAAACAACGAGGGACAGAAATCGGCGTGCTGAGGTTCTATGTTTTCTATTTCTATCTGTTTGTTGTTTCTGTCAAACGGACTAAAGAGAGCGGAGCTGTTTCAGCAACTTCAGCAACTCATGTGACAAACCGGTTGTATTTTTAATATGCAGTTTATGGAACAGTGGGAGGAGAGAACAGAGTTTGAGCCCACGAAGTTGACCTTAAACCTGCGATAATTTATTTTATTGGCTGCTCACGGCCGCGGGAACAAGTTCCAACACTGACATATCGACACCATTTACGCATCTGCTACTTACAGATTCAATTGAAGTTGTGTTTGTGTCCACCCGGTGAATGCAGGTCCAATATTTGCCCTCTTTTATCTCTGTTTTTGGTCTCTACCAGCTGCTAAACGCTCCACTGTGTTCACTCGTTAGTCGGTAACTTTGTCTGTCCGCAGTTTGGGTAGCGTGCAGTGAGTTTTTATCCCCAGAAAACAGCTCAAAGTGACACTATGAGAGCAGACGCTGTGATAGTGGTGGTGTGAATGACACAAAACAGTGAAGTTGTGGGATGGGCAGCTAATAAATGAGCTGAAACTCACTATGAAGTTGACACATTTACACTGAAGTTGCAGGTGGCCGCAGAGTAAAATTTAGAGGATCATTGGGGTTCATCTATCCAACAGATGTTGAAATATCTCAGTGTGGACAAAGGTGATGGACTGACAGACAGACTTAAAGGTTTGATGATGACAGTTACTTATTTCTCTCTATTTTTTGGAGACAAACAGAATAAAGACGTGAGAGCAAAACACGCTGCAGAACGTTTTCCTGCTTACACTGCTTGTATGATATCAGCCGCTGTCTCTCTGTTACCAGTTCGGTGTCTTTCATCATGCTCTAATGCCAGAGAATAAATGTCACTGATGTTCACACCCCGGCCGAGTCTATGTGTGATGTGTGTGTGCTTCTGATGGGTCATCGATCAGTAATGGACTGTGATCTTAGTGACAGTCATATTGATTTGTGCAACGTGATGCCTACACTGTGCGAGCACTCACGACGTCAATAAATATGTGTGCAGTCGGTGTTTTCAGCCTGGAGGTGATGGCATACAGTTCATACACTGCATCTATTTGTATTTTAAATATAATAGAAAAACTGTTTTCTTATTTTTCAACACAGAGAAGACAAAAAAATTATCTTTCACTCCAAAATAAGACAAACTGAGAGAGTGCACATTGTTCAGGATTTGACGAAACCTTTAAAAATATTACCGATACAATCGTCTCCAAAGTGGGATTATAACGAATGCAATTAGATATTAAAAATACTAAATCTCAACCTGGGAAAATAAAATGATCATGCACTGTGGGGGAAGCAAAAGAAAGCACGTCGCTGTATTTAACAAAGTAGATCACGGGACACGTGAGTGATATACGTTACGCTGTCAGTCCTAATCGATAGTGTCTGACCCAGATCTAAACAATGCTCATTACCCAGAATGACACTTTCATCTGCTCTAAAAGGGGTAATGTGTTCAATAAAGGGAAAAAAACTCTCTAAGTGGCATCCATGGATTAGTTTTTTAGCACTTATCCGACAGTACGAAGCTCTGATTTCAAGTTAAGAACAGTTTTATTTTTGTTTTTTGGTCTGAATCGTGGAAGCACGTTGAGTTTAGTTGTGACTGGATGTACCACGATGACCGATGACTTCACGGGGGATTATCACTGCTCATTTACTGTAGCAGGCTGTTGGGTTTTCCGGCCAGCTGCCTGTTCTGCTTATAGGCTGACAAACCGAACTGGCTGTCCGGCTTATTGGCAGGCAGACAGGCACAACCTAAGGTGGTTGGCCGTTTGCCCGGTTGCTATTTGAAGTCATGCTGGCTCGCTGACAGGCTGGTATGATCCTGATGAATGTCACACTCCTGTTTGGTCTTCCAGCTACAGTCCTGGGGTCTGACAGTTTCATGTTGTAGTGCCTTCATTTGACCACTAGAGTGTACCACACTGCATTTTTACCTTCATGCACTCGCTGCACATCCTTTCAGAGATTCACGAATTCATTAAACAAACACTTGAATTGACGTTTGATCGCCAAGCTGTGAACATATATGCGTGTATACTGTATACTGTTAAGTGGCGTCCACTTTGCGAGTTGAAAGCTATTGCAACCCGAGACCACACATACATTTACACACACAGAGCATGATTGTTTCTTAAAGGTCTCTCATGAGGGTAGAGCAACTCGATGTTTTCAAGTCAAAGACGAGAGTGGGAATGAAAGAGAAAGAGCAAAAGACGGAGAGTCAAAGAAGTCATTCTGAACCACAGAGGATCAATGGGGCAATACAGTCTTTCTTTCTTTCTTTCTTTCTTTCTTTCTTTCTTTCTTTCTTTCTTTCTTTCTTTCTTTCTTTCTCTCTCTCTCAGTCAGTCAGTTTCTCATCAGACAGCATGGTGTATTATACTGCCACCTATTGTACAAATTCAATCAATCTGTTTTGTCAGGACTCTGTGGGTGAAGCTAGATCAGATTTCACCGACGGTGCTTTGATTTGAGTTTAATGTTGGTTAATCTGCACAAAACTATCTTCTAATACTTGATTTTTATATTTTTCCTTATGTTTTTACTTGTTATGCACTGAGGCAAATTCACTGTATCTGAAAACCTACATGACGAACCTGTTGATCACCTGTTTTTAGACCCCCACTACAAACAAATACAAAGGCTACATATCTAATGTGAAATAAACAAAACTCTACAGAATAAAATACAAACATCTGTGTTCATGCAGGATCTCATCACTAAGAAGCTGATTCACACAATTACTTTTTAATACTCACAATAAAGACTTTTCCTGCTGCAGCATGCAACGACGCTTTCTCTGTAACATTTCAACATTTCTCTGATTTATCCCGGAGGAACTTTGTACCAATTAATTCTCCAAAATCCTGGTTATTAATCTGGCTAAATTTCCCAACAGTAAACCAAGTTTAGCTACATGAGTCCACTGCGCTGCATGTTTTCTCTCCTCACTCCTTTGTGATAGGTGCTTTTATATTTAACCCACCCTGTATCACCTCAAAGCTTCATTGTGAATCCGGTGTGACCTCAACTGATGCTTCCTCTCTCAGCGAGGGAAACCAGTTCACAAGACAATAAGCAGAGTTCAGACATCAAACAGGTTTGTAAATGAGACCGTCCACGAGGAGAGAAATTGGTCTACAGTCAAACAAGAGAGGGATATCTTTACATGATTGTTCTGCACAGACACTTCCTTCCCTGCATACATCCATCCTACACACTCAATCAATGGCCTAATCACACTAAACAATATGAGGCTCATTGCACTGAACTGTACAGTACTTGTACTTTTGACCTCTCCATCGGATACGACACAGAGCACCTGTACTGTCTGTGCATGTGTGCTTGCATGGACATATGTGGGTGTTTTTTTTTTTTTTTTTTTATCCACAGTGGAAATGTAAACACACCTGCAGCACAAGAGCTGACGGCTACACTTTCACACATATTATATAATACGTGGGATACAGAAGCTCCATTTGCAGTCAGCACACACACTGCGTTGACACCTGCACACAATGCTAATTTGGCCAAATAAATACTGTTTGTGTGTGTGTGTGCAGGTTACAGAGAGAGAGTGTGTGTGTGTGTGTGTGTGTGTGTGTGTGTGTGTGGTTGGCTCCCATATGTGCGACCAGCTCTCGTGGGAAGAAGTGAGTTTGCTTTTCAGACTGAGGTGTCAGCATCCAAACATATGAGCTAATAGAAGACAGAGGAAAGAGGCGATGGATGGGGAAGAGAGAGGAACGGATGGTTGGTGTGTGGGTGGAGAACGGTGGAGATAAAGAGTTAAAAAGAACCCATGGGAAATAAAATTACATATATATACTAAATCTAGTTATAGTTGTATAAGAAATGCTGTGAAAACAACAGTTATATGTAATAAGATTTCGATGGGGAAAGCTCACCTCTGCATTATGGTTTCATCTTAACTGATTAACTCAAAAGGGAGTTTCCCCATCACAGGTCAAGAGAAGTTCACATGACAGAGATCTCAGAGTTTAGCTTTACTTTGTTATTAAGAGGTCTGAAGACATTTTGTACCATGCAGAGGTTCAGAACTCTGAACTACTGCTGTTCCACTGTTCTTTTGGCCTTAACTTTCTGAATTTTGTTGGCTTGGTTGTCTGTCTGCACTCTGACTAACTATGGACCGCTGAGGATGGGAACTATTTTCTAGATAAAAACTTTTTAAAGTCAGACAGATTTTTCTCATATTAGTAACTGTTTAATGATGCTTTAGCACAAAAAACACATGAAATAAGTGAATTATGGTTTAAATCAGGACATATCTGATTGAAGAATATGTTAAACAACAACCAAACAAGCATTTGGTGCCAACTTTTGGTAACTGGCAGTGTGTGGTCTCGATTCGGTACGTGGCCTTTGCTTCTTGGTGTGTTTGTGTTTAATGCCCTTAGAGTACATCAATTCCCCTCAGATCAGAGCAAAGCTGTAAGTACAGACAGAAAGCGATAGAAACACGGACAGTAAAGCATATCATATGTCAGCGAGACGATATTGTGATAACTGAATGATCATCTCTCACTCATCGCCTCTTTGACAGAGCAAAGCCTGGACTCAGGTGGTGTTTATGTGAGTGTGTGTCAGCCGAAGCACAGTGGATGACATATACGAGGTGTGTTATCCTTGTAGCCCAGGAGCAATTAGATTAAGTTTTATGTTTACAATGTATCCTGCAGAAACAGCTGAGTATAATTTCATATCCCGTTTTAGTCGGATTACAGCCACTGATGATGGATTCAATCAATAAATGTTTGAATTTTCTTTAGGAAAAGTGTTTGTGCTAGAGTTCCCTGTATATTCCCAGTGGAGTGGAATGTTTGAGGTTTTAAATAACTAGTAGTATTACTTATACCACAGCTGGTGGTGCCGCAAGCACCACCAACACTCCTTCCCACTATATGAAGAGCAGATTAGCACCTACAACTTCACTGAAAATTTACTGGATCAATTTGAACCATATGGCTGTGCTGCTTTGCTGCAGTCCCAGAGATACTGAGCATGCCCTATACATGTGTGCAGCTAATATAATGCGTGTTATGTGTGTGCAACATTAAAGAAAAATTACGGTATACAGTCCCACATGAGAAACATGGACAACAATTCCAATGTTTCTAATGAAAAGAGTAAATCCAAGTCTTATTTGCAGTTGTTTTATCTACATCCTGTAAACGAGCGAGCACATTTGTTGTCGTCCTACCTTAACATAGTCCACCGTGGCATCCAGGCCGGCAGCGGGCTCCCTGGGGAACACAGACAAAGACAAGGTCCTGTTTAGTGAACACATCTCGCAGACTGCTCGTTGTTGATCTCCGGGTTCCTCCGTGTATAGTTTTTTCCTATTCGAAATTTTTAAAAAAAATGCTGAGCTGGTTGTGTTAAGTCCAGGTGGGTCCCTGATGGTGCTGATGCTGTTTCTTTAGAGATTCAAACACTGTTCAGCTCTTTTAGGAGATGACACAGTTTCAGTGGAGGTGTGGCAGGTTTTTGTTTTTTAAAAGGTTCAAATGGATGTCACTTGTCCAAATAAGCATCCATGTTGGCTCATGTATGCTAAGCCAGTGAGGTAAAGCTGCACTGTGAGTTCACTGTGATGGTAATGCTGATCCAAAGCGTCCTGAATTCCTCTGAAAGAAAGAAAAAAGTCGAGTGAAACCAAACCTCACACTGAGTCTGTCTCTTTCTCTATCTGCCTCTCACTCTTTCTTTTCCTCTCAGTCAGTAAACATGTATCACTCACTGCCTGCCTGCCTGCCTGACTTGGCCTCCCTCCCTCGCTCTCTCTCTCTTTCTCTTTCTCTCTCTCTCTCTCTCTCTCTCTCCCCCCACCATAACACACATCGCAGCCACACGCCTACCCTTCGGAGTCCACTGACAAATTCACAGAGTGGTTAGAGCACACACATGCAAACAGCACCAGCGGCATTTCATCTTTTTTTTTATTTTATTTTTGCACTTTCTTTGATCCCAAAAATGGTTTTCAGCCACATCAGACAAAAGTTTGACACTTTCTATAAGCGTTTCTTCGACTTCCTCTAGCTGAACTTTCACTGGCTTTTCTTAAACGTTGTTTTTTTTTAAAGATCAGAATAGACAGAAAACATTCGCAGACTTTTTATTTGGGCATTTTGTTTGTTTTCACCAGCTCTCACTGCCCCATTATTTCCACTGCTCTCTGTTGTTGGTACTTGAGTGTATTAATGTAGCTCTCTCCACAGGAGGCTTATAGCCATGGGGCTCAGTGAAAGAGGTAATTAGCTCAAATCCCAGACTACGTTTGCAAGGTTGGTAGTTTAAATCCCTTAAGCCCACACTGGTGTTCCCACGGGAATATTAGCACAGTCCATTACTTACCAAACTAAATATGTTTAGCTCTAAGCCCTCTCAGTTTAATATGGCTCCAAATAATGAGTGGGATTTAGTTATGTAACGAAACAGAAGCCGCCATTCACAACAATCTATAGTCGTCATTCATAGAAGGTGGAGTGCTCGGGCCTCTCCATCACCTCCAGGAACTACTGCAGAGTTCACTTTGCAGGAAGCTCAGTATATGGCAACAGTAGATCCTGTTTGAGGTCTGCACATCCCTAATCCAGCATATCCTGACATCAGTGTATCAACACAAATCCACGCCGAGTTGTCCTCACAACAGAGGGCACATCAGTTGTTGTTGGCTGAACAAATGAGTCTGATGGTGCCTGGAGCACTGCAAAAATGCTGATCATCAAGGCTGAGTGCTTTCTTATTGTATATTATTAACTTCTGTCAGTTTTCTCTATCAACAATAGAAAGTTGAAGTTCTCAGCAGACCAGCCTCTCTCCGACTCATAAGAAGGTATCTGCTGCTGCTGCTGAGCTACAATCGGATCAGTTCATTGTTAGAGCTGCAGCTGACGATTATTTTCATTATCCATATCCTCTACAGGTTTTCGGAGGTTTTCAGAGTGGACCTCCTCAGCGGGCGCCGTTAACAGTTCTCAGTTATCAGTTATGAAATGATCACATCGGATAGACTAAATGTTTGCGACTTGGTTAAAGAGATTCATGATACAGATATTTTTATGTATCTGGTGTAATCTGAAGTTATCACACAGCAATATTAGGCTATCATGGCTCAATTGATCAGTGTGAACTGGATCAAGCTTTTTCCAAGTCCACAGTGTCAGACTTAGAAAACTCCTGGTTTAGTCTATAAAATATTCAACTAAAAATTGAAATCACAATGTCCCAGACCTGAGGTGATGTCTTCAAACTTCTTGTTTTGTGCCTCATTCTGTCTTATTTTAAGACCCTGACACTGGTTTCTGCCATGAATTCAAATTTTACAAAGCGTAAAAGGTTTTTTGGAATTTTTGGACTTAATCTGAACTGCATCATATTGAGAGATGTTCCTAATATGTTGGCCTCATTTACATAAGAACACCTTTCAATATAACCCGACACCAGTGATCGCTTCAACCTCAATAATAAACATGAAGCAGGATTATTCCCTTCAGAATTCACGGCAGTTGTGTTGGCTCACATTAAATACAGGTGTATCTCATGAAGTGTCCACCAGGAGGATGAGGAAGAAGAAGAACGCGGGAAGTGTCCGTGGTCTCAATGTAAACTAAAAATCAGACATCCAGATTGACACTGACCATGTACTGTATATGTTGCTTTGTTGGGAGTCCGTGTCTGGCTGGACCATCTGCCCCTCTAACCCTGCCCTGGCTGTCCAGTCTGAGGTGGGAGCGATGAGAATCACCACATACCAGACAACACCCATACAAACCCTCCTGGAGTTCAATGTACTACAGCTGAGGGAAATTCCCTTTTCAACTTGGGGGGGAGGTCAAAGGTCAGACAGCAGCCCTGAAGCTGTTAGAAATCAAAGGTCTTAAACGCGGGTCATCAGGTGGAGGACGGCCTCTCCACGCTGTATCTTGATGGATGTGTTTTTATCCTTCTCTGATAAGGTTTAGTAAGCCTGACTGCAGCACTAAAAGAGCTGAAACAAAGTATGGTGAAGAGTGAGATGGCCAAGCATTCCAGACTACAAAAGCTGACCACAGCTAACTTGGCCTTTTTCTGCCCATGTTGCTGAAACAGCATCAGACACAAGATTTTTCTGCTTCTACAACCACAAAACTGACCTGCTGCACAGACAAGAGTCAGAGCAGCGAAGACAGAGAGAGTGGAACTAAGAGAGAGAGAGAGAGGAAAAAAATAACATGAGTAGGGAGGGCAGAAGCAGGCGGCGTTCGCCACAGTCTTTTTCTGGCTACTGTTGTTCTTTGCTCTTCACCACACAATACTCAGCACAACCACAACTGGCTTCAGCGAGGGACTACACCATATTTGTGTGTGTGGGAGAGAGTAAGAGAGGCAGATAGTGTGACAGGCGGACGGTGGAAAGAGTTCATGAACGTGAGCGTGCAGAGTCTGCAGGCGGCCTACAGAGGTCAGTGTGATTTCATGACAAAAGATCCACAGACTCCATCCAGTATGCGCTAAACTCTAATCTTCATTATGTACTGTTTCAGCACGTTGATATGCACAATACTAAAAGGACACGTAACGTGGATTTCAGTGTGTACGGAGTCCACAAAGGAAAATACTCAAATAGATACGTACGCTGCAAAAATTCAAACAACAGCCTTTAAAACTCGATTCATAAACACATTAATAAACATAGTCTGAAGTTATCAGGCAGCCATATTAGACTCGATTTAGTCTACAAAATAAAAATAAATAAATAAATAAATAAAGATCACCATCCCAGACTTGAGGTGATGTCTTCAAATGTTGTGTTTCGTGCTTGTAAATACACATCATGTCTTATATATCTCATTTAATGCACTCACACATCAAAACTATGTAAATGACTATATGACATACACTATGCACAGTTAATTCGTAATTTTGAGATACAGACAAGTGTGAGCAGTTTCTCCATTTCATATTTGTGTTGCATTATGGGACAATAATACCTAATTTCCCTTCGGGGATAAAAAAAAGTAATCTATCTGTCTGTCTGTCTAATAGTTTCCACACTCTAATGTCTCGTTAATTTAATCTGCTTTGAGTTTATTCTTTGTCACTTTCTGAGTGTGCGTAAGATAAGAATTCAAAGAATTGTGTGTTGTCGGACTTGAAGACACATCGAGTCACTCGAACTTTCCATTACTGGTTTCCAGTCTGAGACAAACACGTCTTTCAAGTTCTTATCTCGCATTTTTTAATATTTCACTACAGCACAAATACAAATGTGTGTATGATTCTGTTTGGAAAAGGAAAAGGTTAATCCAAATCAAATCAACAGATAAACGGGGACTTTAAACTTCAGTTTATTTGTGCTGGTGAAAGGAAAAGTTGCTTGCGTCAACAGTCTGTCAGTGTCAATCTCCTCTCCACTCTCTCTCTCTCTTTGCCCTCTTTCTTTCCACTCTTCCTCCCCCTCCTCCTTTCCTGGTGGTCTGCTGAGCTGCCCGCAGAGGTCAACGTAAAGACAAACTGACCAATCGGAAGCTAGTGCAACATAAGGTCAGGGGTCATAGGTCAGCTGACAGCATGAGCGATGGAAAGTCAAGACCGACTGTCCAGTGGTTACATTCCTCGGAGAGATATATACATTCCTTCATCTTTTTATAGAAGACTCAGCTGAGAGCCGTGAGGACAGTCTGTGACACTGTTTATTTCTAACATAAAACATTTTCTATTTTACTAAATCACAATCTGTACGGGCATTTCTTAAAAAAAACTGAGATGTTACTATCCAGGTTTTAGTTGTATATAAACATTTATATGTAAATTTAAATATATCTTGTGAAATTATAAAGTTAATGGACTCAACTTGGTCACAAAATGCGTGTATGAACTGTCCCTCATACCTGCTGTCACTCACATAAGAGTCTCCTTTGTAGCCGTGTAGGCCGTCAGCAGGTTAAATTGAATTATTACCAAGTGCTGTTCTTTGATCTTCAGACAGGTTGAAGTGAGGCCAACATTATCTGATTCTACAAAACACCACCAACCTGCCAGGAATTACACAGCTCCTTTTCTGATGATGCATTTTCATGTCATTATGTTTCATAAGCAAGACGCAGGACACACTATCCAAATATTGCATTAACATCCTGAACAATGAGCCCGAAAAACACAGTGACACTCTGATGATATTCATTATTTAGCCACCTGCACAGGTTGAATTTGACCTGGACAAATTGTCCCGCTGTATGTCAGCAGCGTATGAAATGTATCCAGCGCGGAGGCAGAAAGATTGAGAGAAGAGACAAAGAGCTCGCAGTAATCTGTGATCTATGCTGCCACACCCTGACCTACAAAGGTAACCCAACTGCTGGGGGCTACGCGCACGCACCCGCAGACACACACACTCACGCAAGGCTGGCTACATCAGATACAGTCTGTTGTAACTCTAAACTAGAGAACCAAAGATGGGAGGACATGATGAGGGATGAGGTGTGTGTGTGTGTTCCCTCTGATGTCGAGCTAACAGCTTCACCCCCTCTGGGCTCTTTGCAGACTCGCCTTTCCCCGTCCACCTCCGAACACTTTCTAAAAGTTCTCCCTCTGAAGAGGAACAGTTCAAATAAATAAAGTTTCTCCGTCAGAACAAGGCGAGTCCCAGGTGCCAAAAATAATGCCGTGAGTGACAAGCCTTTAAGAAATACTCCACCAAAAATCTCTGAAAAGTTTCTAGCTTGCTCCAAAGGTGATCCAGAGTCACAGCAAAAGTGCATAGAAACTTCTCAAGGGTACATTCAGACTGGATAAGGCACTGCGGTAAACTTCTTCATGTCACTATATCACAGCAAGACACATGAAATAAACAAAAGCCAGAACACAACAGGTAGAGTATCAGAGTTTAGTCCATGACTCCACCTGGACAGCCTCAGTTTTAGAGACATTTCAAGCTGATTGTGGATCAGTTTGACCGGTCTGTCGGGCTGCGTTTTTCCAAAAGTTGGAATCCGGCTCAACTTCTCCACCACAGGTCACTGAGTTTTTTTTTTTTTAGCCAAAATGGACTACTGCCACTCAAATGAATGGAAAAAGCTGCTTTTTTTTAATGAAAATTGCCATGTGTTTTTTCATTTATTTTGGCCTTTTTTTTGCCTTTATTGGTAGAACTAGTGGTGAATAATGAGGAAAGTCAGGAAAATATGTCATTAAAATGGGGCGTAGTGGTAGGGGCACCATGGTTACATGTCATTCCCCATTTGCTGTGACCCTGGGTCGCTACCAGAATCAATACTAACTGCTATAAACCCAAACTGAGCATAGCTGCTGTTCTCTGCAAAGAAGCAAGAGCCACGTTTCAAGCCTACTGAGGCCGACAATTTGAATCTCAAAAGGTGCTTTTCCAGTGGCGTGTTCCTTTAATTATGTCACACTTTTTTTTTCTTTATAGTCTATAAATAAAGCAACACAGACAAGATAACTGCACGGTGATATGAACACTATCATTTGCTGTGAATGCTGAAGACAAAGTCACACTCACATTTATCAATAAAGAGGTGCATTATCTGCAATGAAACATGATCTGTGTGTGTGTGTGTGTTTACCTGTAACCGTGAAAGTCGTCGATGATATTCTGAACCCGCGGAGAGGTCAGGGGTTGATGGATGTTTCCAGGAGCCAGTGGCGTGTTCCCACTCAGCGTCGGCTGCGTGTGATTGGCTCTGGGATCCCAGGTGTAGTTTCCGTGGGTGAGGTTGGCCCCTCCTCTCTTGCGTCGAGGCAGAGTGCCGTGAATGGAGACCGTCTGGTAGGAAGCAGCGGGCATCTCTGATAGGCTGCTGCCCTGCCCTGGAGGGAGACTAAGTAAGGGGAGTAAGTAAATTAAAAAACACCTGAAACCTTTGTGGAAAAAATCCCTTTTATCCTCTTAAACCTTTTGTTTTCCTTCATGATTCCACATTAAATACGCTTAAAGGTAAGAAAAACTTTCCTTTAGTCTGACAGCGTCACGTTTATTTTCTGTGTCAACTTGTTCTAACACTTCATTGAAGCCTTTTGATGCTGCTCACCGTACACACACTGAAATATCTGGATGTTTATGTCTGCTCATCGTCAGATGGAAATATGTAATGTCACGTCTATCATCTTATAGATATTCTCCTTTAATTCAGGATCCTTTGAAGAGCAGCTTTTACTGCGCTGTTAGACATCAAACTCACCCAGGCCTGGAGCTGAGGAGGTCCATGGAGGAGACAAGGGAGGCCTGGAGCCTCCTGGAGGAGCAGGTGCCGCTGCCGGGGACACCGAGGGAGGTGGAGGGGACTCCGGGGTGTGTGTTGCCTCCTCCCAGGGTGTGGTGTGCATGGATGGACCTGGGCAGACTGGCAAAACGCCCCTCTGCCATCATCCTCAACTCTGGAAAGAAACACAGTGACGAGGCGACTTGAATCTCGTATTTTACCACCACTCAGTCAAAGCGTTGATCTCAGTCCTGTACATATATGCATGTATACACGCACTGTACAGACACATGATGGTTTACAGAAGTAAGCTGCTACATTTAGTTTTGTTCCTGATTATCAAGCTTGTGTTTTAGGAATAATAAATAAAATAGAAACTTAAACACACACAGAGTATATGTACTGCCCTCTCCCGGCATGCATTGACGGTTTCTCTTAACATGCCTGCAATAAACCAGGGCGAAACAGTTATGTAACCATGGTAACACAATGCAGAAGGAGGGGATGTAATGAGATGTGAGACGTTTCTGTAAAGTGATCCGAAACACACTGACGTACAATACACACTGAGATGAAATATTATGACACAAGATACACTCATAAAGAGAGACAGTCCAACAGGTGCTTCCACCACCACCACCAGTACACTCGCATGACCTTTCACATCATCACAAAATACACCTGAGGGGGGAGAATAAGGCTCGTCGTTACATAACATTACACTAAGAGTCTTAGTGCACAGCCTGCCGATACACTGTGTGTGTCCTTGAAAAACTATGAACACATTGTGTGATCACATCAACAAATCAGGTTCAATTAAGGTTAAACTAACGATAACAGTTGAAAAACATACAAGAAGGAGACGTGAGAACAAATCTGGCTCACCTGAGGAGGACAATACTGCCAAAACTGTGCTCCAAATTTAATCAGATGCAATTATGCGGGCCTCAAACATCAATTTGAAACCTAATCCTAAATCTGTTTATACTGATTTTAACTGATTAAACAGTGTTTACCCGGCAGAGTGAAGAAACACTATTAACACTAACAATTCTGTGCTTGCAACACCACACACAAAACCGAATTTTCTTTGTTTGAAATACTGAAATTGAATCAATCTTGCTTAAACCACAAATATTTCCAACAATACTCAATAAAGCAGCAATTATTTTAAGTATAACTCCTCACGAGAACATGAAGGGTGACTTGTCAAACTAAAGACTAGAATAAACAAATGTGCATGTGACTGAATGTGAAAGGCAATCAAACTGATAGATCTATGTAAGCTTACGGGTACGAAAGGCACCTGAACCTTTCAGTAGACGGTACTCTGTGCTGTCCTCAAGGCCGATAAGAATCCACCTTCCTACTGGTGGACGTGAGAAGAGCGAGTGCTTAAAATTCTTTATACCGCAGCAGCGCTCGTGGGTCGATCCCGTCCAATGACAGACAGACGAACAGATATAAATACTAACAGATTGGTTTGGCAGTGATGGAAAACACCAGACAGGTTCCTGATAAATTCCCCCGCTGTGTGATGATGAGTGGACAGCTATCTTCTGCTCTGAATCATTCACCATGCAGCAGTTAGTCACACTGTACAAACTAAAATATCACCAGCTGACAGACACGTTGGCAGACAGGAAGGTACGAGATTCCAGAAACCCTCCCTATTTCACATCCCATCACACCGAAGAATCCGAGCGGGACAGCTACGCCGTGTTTGTTATTGTGTCTCTGATTGGAAAGCCTGATTGTGATCTGAGAAAAACTGCGGGGCTTGGCACTGTGGCCGTCTCACCAGATGCAGTCAACCCTGGTGAAGAGGCATTGAACCAAGACGGTCAGCTTGGGTGAAAGATTTCCAGGGCGGAGAATCTACTTTTATGAAGTCAAACTTCATAACGCTGTCCAACGTGATCAACACTTAACAGCTGAACAACTGACTGAACTGAAGAAATGTGACAACTGACAAACTGACAATGAACTGTATCATTTAAATGAATGGAATGCACCAAGCTAGCTTAGCACAAAGACTGGAACCACAGGGAAACACCTAGCGTGCACCAAAAAGAGGAAAATCACAGTCCAACAGTTTAAAAATGATCGGGCTCACACAGACTGTATAAAACATGGACACTCTGCCCTGGCTCCTGCTGTGGCAGGCCGCCTGGCTCTGCTGCAGAATCTGCTGGCTAATCTGACTCCTGCCTACTTCTGCTATCTATCTATCTATCTATCTATCTATCTATCTATCTATCTATCTATCTATCTATCTATCTATCTATCTATCTATCTATCTATCTATCTATCTATCTATCTATCTATCTATCTATCTATCTATCTATCTAAATGTGATTGTAATTAAGACATTAAATTCAGAGGCCTGTTTTCTTCAGTGCTCTGTTAATAAAAATATCAAACATTTGATGACAGTTTCATGAGCCTCAGAGTGAATGCAGGAAACCTGGACTCAAATAAAATGTGAACTATTTCTACTTCAGCAGAAGGGGGTCACTGAGCCACCAGCTTGAGATGATGAATGTCAATAAAAATGCAAATACTGATTTAGAGAGAGGAACAGCTGGTCACTTCAGGACTGTTCAGCATGACAAGTAAAGTTTACACACACACACACACACAAACCCACTGTAAAAGTCCTGCTAAGGCATGCTGGGTCAGAGTGTGGATTCCACTAAGGGGCAGAACGACTACAGGAGGAGGACCTATTATAAGACCCTCCGGGACAGAGGGTCAGCTGTGTGTGTGTGTGTGTATTTGAGTGTGTTTAAATGAGTGTGTGTGGCCCTGACCATCTGCCAGACACACACCCTCCCCTGCAGAGGAGAAAGGACCGACTCTCACTGAGTGAAAACACAGCACTCAACGCACATGACTATACTCCGTCGATTATAAATAAATTATTCACGCTAAGAGCTAAAGGAAGTCATCTCAGCGTGGAGTGAAGGTGAGAAAAACCTCACTCGTCCTCCATCTTCTCCTTCCACACTTTTTATGTCACTCTCTGCCTTATTGAAGTCACTCCTCTCTCCTTCTGCCTACATCCACTCATCCATCTTTTCCTTTTCTTCTTTTAATCTTGAGCCTCCTCCTCCCCCTCCACACAGACATCCCCTCCCTCCCTCCCTCCATTATGATGTCAGCTCTTCTTTTGCCTCCTCACATCGTCATCTTCTTTCTGTCCTTTGTCCTTCCACCTCTCGTAATAATAGACTTTTCTCTTCTCTCTCTCTCTCTTCCTGCCTCATCCTCTCCTCCCTACAGCTGTTCACCCACCGGCTACATCAGCCTGCATCACAGGGAAAGAGCGAGCAACAAAGTAAAGCTAGTTTTAAAAGTTATCCATATTTAAAGTTAGAAGTCCTGTTCAGGTTAGTTTCTACAGAGAGTTAACTGGTGTTAAATATCAGTACTGTTTATGTGGCTGCCTTTAAATAAACCTACTTTGTGTAATGATTTAAAACGGCATTTGACGTGTTGACTGGAGCTATGTTGGAGACGTGCTGATATAGAGCTGTGAAGTGGACATTAGTTATTTTGGCGCCCAGTGTTACGGAAACAAAAGTCACGCTTCGTTTTCTGCATAGACGACGTTAGACGGATTTTAGTTGGAGCACAAGATCGAGATTCACGTCAAACTCTCCGATTTCGATCATCAGTGCAAAAGATGAGCTCCTGTGTTAGAAAATAAAAAGGTAAAGCACAAGCCAGTGAACATAAAACTTAAAAATCTGCTTCAGTTTACACCTCATGAAACATTCAGCAGTTTAAATCTGTAATTTCAGATGAATTCTGAGTCAATCTATTATTACAGATTGACACTTTATGCCTGGCTCCTTGGCTGAGGCTCATGGGTACTGTAGTGCTTAGATGAAACACAGACACAATGTGCTTAAAACTGTCAGAACATAAACCTGGTTACATTGCTGCATTATCCCACAGGCTCCTGTGTGATTATCAGACTGAATTGCCATTTTAGTTTTACTTTATTATTCAACTCTTCTGTTCTTCGACTTCTATTTGTGCCACATTGTTTTTATGCCACGAGCAGTGACTGACATCATCTTCAGTTGTCATGTTGATCAAAGAAATTTGCTGATTTTGGAGTTTTTGTAAATCGACTCACAAAATCCTCAGAGACAACTGCTGCCAGATCTTTTAGCTCCAGCATGTAAAGTGGACGTGCTCAGATTGCAGCTGTGGACTACCAGCTGGATCGATAGAGGGTTTTCAATTTCTTGTAATTTATCGCCTGACATATACTGCGATATCGGCCGGGCTGATTTATCAGGCTCTGGAGGACTCAAGGAAACAAGAAGAATCCGACTTTACTGAGGATATCATTCAAATAAAACTGTGAATTCACATCAGGAAAACTTCACAACAAATAGAAACCTGCCATCCAATCAGAAGTTTTTTCCTTGACCATGGGATAAAAGACAAAATATTCTGTAGTGAGGTTTGCTTTAGTAAAGACCTTGGGCTGGGAACATCAGCACACACTCACTCACACACACACACTCACTCACACACACATACAAGGCCTTGGGTGGGAAACAAGTGCAGATTAACAGGAAGAGGAAATGGCAGTATAAACATTTAGACAGCAGGCAGCTCATTATAACGGATTACTACCAATAAAACAAATATCTCTTTCGCTTCCCTTCCTCCCTTTTTCGCTGTCTCTCGTTCTTTCTGTAATTATATCTCACAGGATTGAAGCACATAACTTTCCCAACAAAATTAGTTTAATTTAATGTAATCCACCCCCCGCCCACGTCTCTCCGGCTAATCATACACACCAGTGAGGAGTCAGAAAGCTTCGTCTTTAATCCACTGAAGTAGCGGTTTTAAAAAACGGGCGTCTGAGGACCACCACCGGACTTTAAGGTGGTTCAACAAGTCCTAGTTAACTTAACTTACAATACTTTGGTTTAAAATGAGCGTCTACATGAACTGATTTATAGATTTATTGGAGTTTAAACAGGTCACTCTGCTCTCTTATTAAACAGACTTTACACACAATAGTGAGGACAACACAAACATTAACGTGCTTGGGAATGAGGGGTTTCCTCTGGCAGGCTTAGAGTGTCTTCCTGCAATGGCATGCACACAAACACACACACACAACACACACACACACACACACACACCAGTGCATTAGCAAAACCACCCCTGGCCAGAAGTGAACAATGGGAACAACTGTCACATGACCACTGTTTAGAGCCAGCCTTTGTTAGAGAGAGAGAGAGAGGTGTCCTACTGCGCTCTTCAGTGCGTGGGCTCACCAGTGTGTGTGTGTGTGTGTGTGTATGCGTGCGACATATTAATGAGGCTGTTATTAAACCCCACAGCAGTAGCTGCCATTTAATGCTCTGAAACTCTCTCTCTCTCTCTCTCTCTCTGACACAAACTACCTACGCTCAGTGTGTGTGTGTGTGTGTGTGTGAACCGTAGAGATAGACAGGGTGGGAAAAAATGTGCTGTCCGTGTACAGTGACTGAGCAACACGCTGTGAGCCAGCCGCACAGAGAAACAGTCAGCTGAGACAGTCAGTGGTGGAAGAAGTACAGAACAAAACCTAAATATCTCAAATCTATGAATCATAAGATGTACTTAAAATGATGCGGAAGAGAGGATGCAAGGTTGTGCCTGTGATGACAGAGATACTAACTTGTGTTTATGTTACTCATGAGACAGTGAGTCCAATCGTGGTCAAGTGAGTCACTCTAAATGTCCAACAACACCACCATCATGAAGATGAACATAAATATAATACCTCATATAAGTTCAGGGGGAGAAAACACCACAGTTTTATCCGTACACTAAAATACGGCAGCTCGTGCCAGAACGCAGTTAACTGACGACAAGACTCCAGAAAGTCGCTGGCCCGGTCAAGAAATAGCTCCAGCACGTAATTCCCTGTCAAACCATGTCACATTTCACTTGTACAGATTAAACAAACAGGATATAACATGTTATTTAGTGAGATTAAGACGTGCTGGTAGGTGGTGCTTTTTTTTAAGCTTTCCACATGCTTTATGCCAAGCTAAGCTACCTGTCTCCTGACTAAGACGTTGAACCATCCCATTAACAAAAAACACGCTGCAGAATTCAGCTTTGAGTATCAAAAGTAAATGCACTAAAGCCCCTTTTAGTGCTGCATTATTGATGTCGATGATGATGATGTTGCAGTGGGTTCAAACTACTTTATTCACTAACTGCTAACAGCTGTATGGACGTCAGAGAAAGGTAGCAGAGCGCTCCACAAAGTGGCGCTGCTCACGTTAACTACCAGTATCTCAGAATTATAGTCGAGCCTTAAAATATATATATTTACGTTTTTACTTTCAACCACCTTCAGTCAGTCGACTGACTGGCTTTGTGAAGATTCACCGGTCGCACAGTGTTGATGGCTAGCTGGAATACCATCCACCTCATCCCAGTGGGGGCTAAGTAACACAACACCTCACAGACAACGCCGCCGCTGCGAGTACACGACCATCCGTTAAGTTAAAGCTGAGCTCTGCGAATCTGACACTGATTAAAGGTCCGATCTCGATTACTCAGTTTAACGCAGCTACAGGCTTCAGACAAGACACTGACTAATGTCTGAAACCACCTGCTGCATGTATGTGTTTAGCTGCACAACAAACAAAGCATCAACACACACACACACATATGTCTGCCTCTGTCATCGTCTCGTGGGTGGCTTGCTGTTTAAAGACGTGTTGTCATGACTGAAAGGTCAGAGTTAAAGTTGGGATGGTTAAACGCTGTTTGATAAAGAGCCTCACAATCATATGCTGCAATAAATATTCATGACTGCAGCAGCGAGCTATAACTGATGTTGCAGGAAATTAGCCAATACTATCTCTGATAACCTGTCATTAAAGCTGTTAAAGAAATATAAACTTAAAGTAAAATGACCTTAACCTAACCAAAAAAAATCTCAAACTGACTCTAAAACAAGTAAACAAGAGAAAATCCTCTGGAACATCTCGATCTTATCTGTCATATTTCATGTAATTATTTCCTGCTGGGGTTTCTCCACAGTTAGCACCAGCAATCCAAGCGACCACGGTTACACCCAGCGCCTTGGGATGGCAAAATATTGCTCAAAAAAAAAAAGTCCCTGAGCAAATCTAACTCACTGCAAGCTGTAAACAATTCAACCCAGAGAGAGAGACAGAGAGACACTTACGGCTGCCGCACAAAGAGAAAATGAATTTTCTATATTTAAGTTTTGATGATGAAAAGTGTGGAAAACAGACAGAGGAACATCTAGAGGAGAAGATGACCATCAAGATAACTATTAGCACACACACACATTCCTACACACACCTACTGTATATGGATGCACACACACACACTTCACACACACTCTTACCTGTCAGTGTGACCTCCTCTCCTTTTTAATGATCTCTGCTCTTCTATGTATCTTTTACTTTTACACACTTCTGTCAGATTTACTCCATGTCACAGTTTGTTTGAATGACTGAGTGTAGCTGACTGTCTGACCGGCTGGAAGACGATACGCTCACGCTCCTTCAGACAGGCAACAACAAGTAGCGCTGCACAATCACAAGCCCTGCCCTCCCTCTTTCTCTCTCCGGGGAGTGATTTGCGAGCGACCCCGGCTCCTCCTCCTGCTCTGCTGTGTTTGGGAGGAGTTTTCTTTCTTCTTTTTAGCCCGAGTTGTCTCTTATCCCTACCCCTCCCACCGCCGCCTCCCCTCTCCTCCACTAACTCCTGCCCCCCAGCGCCGAACAAAACTCTCTCTGCCCTCCCTCTCCTCCGCTTCCACCTCCACCCCCTCCTCCTCCTCCTCCTCTCCTCTGTGTTCCCTTGCACAGCCTCATATTTCATGCTCCAAGTCTTTTTGTTTGGGACCTCTTGCACCAACACCACCAACTGCTCTGGCACTTAGAGAAGATTTAGATGTGACCTAATGTTGCTATTTGCAGAGTAGTGGTGGTGGTTGGGGAGGGGGGATGAAACAAACAAAAAAAAAGAAGTGATCTCAGCATGTTTCGGACATGTTTGAGGTGCACTCAAGACTCATGAAGTTTAACTACTTGACTCAGTGTTGGCTCAGACATAAATCAGCTCAGCGTTGGAGCGTTCTTATCACACAGCGCTCAAATATTGAAGGAACTTTGGCATGAACGATTGAATTTCATGAAGTGAGGCAGATGAAACAAGTAGAGGAGCTTTGCTTGTGTCATTACATCAGGTATGAGGTCATATTAAGTGTGTGTGTGTGTGTGTGTGTGCTGACTGGCCCTCAGGACAACACTCTCTCCTGTCTTTGTCCTCCTGTTCCTCTGTATTGTCTACAGTTGATAACACCCAGACACGTGCATGTGTGTGCATGTGTGTGTGTGAGAGTGTGTGTGTGCGTTTCCTTTCAGACTATACAAGGAGCCCATCCTGCCGCTATGAAAGCCGAGATGATCAGATGGCCCGTATTGGACACACACACACACACACACACAGATGCTGCCACGTACATGTTGGTCTTTTTGATCTTAAGCTATTCACACTGCATTTGTAAAGAGCCACTGAAGTGCATGAGGGCCGAAGATGTGCTCAGGGTGGAAACGCGGTTATTATAACCGTATTTATCACTGCAACATC
Source organism: Miichthys miiuy (assembly GCA_036365135.1). Taxonomy (NCBI): domain Eukaryota; kingdom Metazoa; phylum Chordata; class Actinopteri; family Sciaenidae; genus Miichthys; species Miichthys miiuy. The sequence continues at coordinate 3,310,398 of CM071609.1, forward strand.
AGCACAGAGTCCAGCACGGAGGCTAACGCATGAACAATGACAAAAAAGAGAGAACATCTTTTAAACGTTAAACATGCGTTAGAGTTTGCAGAGATACCCTTTAGTTCAACTTCGCCTGCGTCCCTTAATCAGTTTTGCACTACAATGGATGACAAGTACATGAACAGGCATTTCCTGCCTCACTTATCAGATCACAGCAATTAACCCGCTGAGTAAAATGTCACCATGCTTCATGCTTCATGTGAGTGGTTTGCATCCCATGTGTTGAGACATCCACAAGCAGATGAATCTATGAGGTTGCAAGATGGGGAGTTAAACATAAAAACTAAATTCTGCCACACAAATTATGATTTTTTTTCCCCCCCCATGTGAAATATGATATTTATTCTGTTCCCACAACTCTCAGGTAGAGCGCCCTGTGTTTACATGCAGATAGCTTGTGTGCTGGTCTCTTCACATGAGGGATCCGAGCAGGTTCGCAGGTGGACAGTCATTCAGTATTTGCGTACCTGCATAGGTAACTTCACTTGTATATTTTTGTGTGTAAGGTAAAACAAAAAGTACCTTGTAAAAACTCATATTTATCCAGCTTATTCTTCAGCTTCATTCAGACAAGAGCTTTGCTTTCTAAATAAACTGCAGAAATTACAACATTTTAATAATCCAGTCTCCTCTGTGTTTGATGTTTATATTCCCTGTTGATCATGTTTTATGACTATTTCTATATTTATACTCTCACTGTGCTGTCTTGGCCAGAAAAAGATTTCAATCTCAGGGGACTTTCTAGATAAATAAAATAAATAAATACAAGAGGTCTAAAAGAAGTGACTAAGAGTAGACCGTCACTGCTTAATCTAAAAGTTTTCTTCTAACAAACCACTAAACACATGGTCCATTAAATACGTGCAATAAAAAGGCCCTTGGGGCATTAGGTAATGGTGGTCTAATCATAAAATGAATAGTTTTTGGTCTGTTCACAGTAACCGACAGGGAACACAGTTAAACTTAGAAGTTGCTCCTGGACTCCCGTACGGGTGAAGGAACTGTTCAGAGGTGAAAATACATTTTTTTTTTCCTTTCCCTTGAGTAAATCTCAGTAACGTTTCACACAGGCACGTGGACATTCTTGGCATCTTTGTGTGTGTGGAGGTGGTATTTCCAGGAAGGTGTACGGTGAGTCAGGAGCGTAATCTGTAATCATCTCCTGAATCACCCAAACCATCCCAAAAAACAGAAAAATGGACCCCCAGGAGGAGATGGGGGTCATTTCAAGGGAGGCACAGCTGAACTATAATCCCTGACTGATATGTGTCATGAAAGATCCTGTCAAGTTAGAACTCAGAGGCACACCCTCATCCTCACTTTTAGACTGATCTGATTCGAGAGGCTTAACGCCACAGATTGTAGGTCTGTTTGGACAAGACACATTGTCCTCGCAGAGTGCTGTCCATTTGTTCTGACTCATTATCTGATGTGGCTTTGGCTGGGGCAGGATTTTTATCGTTTGTTCCTTGTGTTCTTTTGTTGTGGGATCACGCTACAGCCACTGGATTTCTAAATGAGAATACACGATTGGGTGTCTTTATATACAAACTTAACAAAAAAAAAGGCAGAGGTTAAAGCTGCTCTTTAACGCACAGTGGCATTTCCTCCACTTAGAATTGACAGTATTTTTAGACGTTTCATGATTCGTCCTGAAATAACTGTCCTGCACAGGAAGCCTACGATATCAAGTCTTAATCTCCAACTTCAGAGAAGTGCGCAAATCAAAATATTTACCTTATCACATTTTTTTAGAATGAGTTTGGAGAATGCGTTACTACAATTACAGTTCATGCATTTCCTGTAAATGTCCAGAGTCCACAGGCCAAGCCCCAGTTCTGCACAATAACACTCAACGTGTTGGCACGACACCTTGCTGAGTCAGTCTTTTCCACCAATCCACCTCAGGGCACCCGAGCTCCCCCAAACCATTACACAGATGGGTTTGGCTGCCCCTCCTGCTGCAGATGACACCTGCACATAATTGGATTACTTTATTACAACTGATATTGCTGGTTCTTTGCATGTTTTGTGGTATTCCTGTAACTCCTCGGTGGGATGATATGAACCGTGCAAGGCACATTCTCTTCCCAATTTCGTCCTCGACTCCCCCCTTTCTCCCTCTTCTCTCCCCCTCATTCCATCCACTCCTCGTCTCCCTCTTTCCTCCCCTTCGTTTTTCCACCTCCACTCCTCTTTTTCCCTAATGCATCTCTATCTACACTCATGCTCGTGTTCCCATGGTGTGTTTCTGATCGGTTAAGTTTAAACAGTTTAATATTTACGCCACGCCTCATTCCTCTGGTTGCAGCCTCGGGGTCGGACTATAAAAAAAAATTATCCTAATGTGTGTGTTCAGGTACAATGAAATACTCTTCTGACTCATGAGATCATGGTTTCTGTAGAACATCAGTGTCATCAGTTGATGCACAGGAATCTTAATCTCAAAATAGTGTACAACTTGATATGAGCGTCATGATTGACGGCAGCTTCTATGTAATATGAATCAGCAAAGGCTGCAACATGCAGCGACTGTAGGAGCACTATAAAGATCTACTATAAAATCTTTTAACAATCTAATTACTTAAATGGGACCATGCACAATATTACACATGATACTATTTATGTATTTATGACATGCTGTTTGCATGCCGTTGTTCTCCATACCGATTCTCCTCAGCCGCTCTGATGCACTATTGTCACCCTTGATTCGATGTTGTTGTTGTGTGTGTGTGTGTGTGTTGTGGTTTGAGTGACTCGAAAGACACTTTGTAATCTGATATGAGCGTCCAGACTGAGAGGCATCTGTGAACGTCCTATTGAAAATTGTATTTCAGACCACCTTCAAAATATAAACACAAATAACAGGGCTGCCCGAATGAGCGGCTAAATAACAGAAACGCCTCTTTGAATAGTGCAATGCAGTTCAACAGCGACACAAACTACGTCCTCCAAAAAGTCCATGAAGTCTCAACAAAAACTGAACTTATAACTTTCATGATTTACTGCAGGACTGTTGTGTTAGACTGCGTTCATTTTAGCTGACAACTTGAGTGTAGTTGCTGCTGACAGTCACACAAGTGACTGACAGCAGCGATGAGTCATGTACCTGCAGGACACCTCTCACTGCAGAAGAAGTGAAAATATGCACTCTTACATGAAAACTAGCACAAAGATCCAGTCCAAATGTCCAACTTTACTTTTTTCTGAAGCATTTCTGTTCATGTTCCTAACTCGGATCTGTCTAATTCCTGGAATCTTCCCTGTTTTGACATACCTAAGATAACACTTGGTGTTATTGAGACACTCAAACAGACAGAGGATCATGTTTATAGTACACTTAGTATTAACTCTAGGTCACGTTGATCAGTCCATCACCTTCAAAAGAGATTATCCCGGTTCAGCCTGTACTTCTTGGATGTAATGTAAATTTTCAAACAGGTCGTGGTCTTCGTGGAAATCTCTGCTTACTCAATTAGAGAGAAACTCTTTGGTTTCATGGATATTGTCGAGAGACACATTGGCTCTCACTTTTTCACAATCACAAATATTTACCTTCTAAGAAAAACTACAGCTCCCTCCTCTTAAGTTGTAAATTGCAGTGCAATTTGCGCTATTGATTAATTTTCTCAGCGTTACTTTTCATTCCCTGGACGCTGATGTACATCTCAGAACAATTTAGTTCTCCTAACATTTATTTATCGCACATACCAGCCTTAAAAAACTCTTTCCTTGTGAGGAATGTGGTCTGTGTTGGCCTCAGAGGTTGTTAAAAACAGATTACAGACAACAACAAAAAACAGATCTGTAACAGCTGGCAATGGCATGGAGACATAAGTATCGCGGGTCACAGTGTTAATAAGACTAAGTCCTGACGGCCAGAGAGTGCTTTAGTTTTATAACAGCTGACGAATCAGCTGGCTGAACAGAATAGGAAAACGACAATAGCCGGTTTAAAAATGGAATCGGGAAGTGAATGAAACTCCCAACAGCTCATTGGCCAACGTTTGTAGTCAACTGACCGCTGTGAATGTGTGTAAAGTCAGTGTGAAATTCAATCTTTGGTCCACAAACTAACTCCCAAAATGACCACCGTGAGTATTCCGTCACCGTGGCAACATCGCCGTCCACCGGGGGGGGGGGGAAACAAACAAGCAAACAAAACTGTCCGTACGAACACCTGCTGTCTCTCTCACACACACACACACACACACACACGGACAATGTAAACCTTGTGTCATTCCATGTTTAGCATGGTGTAGCACAGCGGTGTGTTGTCTGTGTGTGTTCTGGTATTCACATTACTCACTTCCTCGGCTCATATAGGTCAGGAAGGGACAAAACAGCTGGTATAGCTGCAGCGAGACAGGTTGGATGTATGAATGAATGAATGAGTGGATGCAACAATGGATGTGTGTGTTAATCGTCCACACAGAACTCTGCATTTAAAAATGAGATGACACGAATCAACTCAAAGACACGGGCAGTGACGACAGTTCAAGATGGGATCTTTAAATGAGAGCATCAGATCTTTGGTAACCAAAGCCAATGGTGCAGCAACAGGAGACACAGCAGCACACAGGTCTTTTTTCCGCCTCTGTCATTATGTCCATAGAGGCTGCTGAGCCCGGTTACATTGCCTACTTGCCCAGCTCCGGTTCTGGCACGACACTTGCTCTGCTTCCCATCAGCATTCCTCCCATGTCCCTGACCTGAAAACCTCCTCTTCTTTTTTCCGGTGGTCCAAAATGCCAAACACAAACATTCCCCCGGTGATCTGAGCTCACAGTCCGGGCAACCCGGCTAACAAACTGAGCTAACATTAGCTAACAGCAGCTACAGTTGGCAGCAGTTTACTTCACTGTCCATCAGGAGGACATCAGAGGGAAAACCAGAAAACATCTTCTCCATAAAACATGATCCAGTTTCACCAAAATCAGTGAAATAGTTGGTGGTGTGTGACTTACTTCTCGCAGCCGATCATACCCGAAGAGCAAGTTGCATAGTGTTAGTATCTTAAGAATTATTATTGTGTTATATTATACAGTAATCTCGGTATTGGGAGGGAGGCGTCTGCACATACAGCACACTCGTCGTGACCCCGTCAGCTGTGTTAACGACTGCATGTGCATTTTCTATACTCTGGCATGTTCGGTGTGCGGAAAAGCAGACGCATTCATAAACTAATTTTAGTTTCCAGAGCCAGGTGCTTGATTAGATTAAACCATCCATACCAGATGTGTGAGTCGTATCGCGCACGGCTCTGAAAACGCACGGCACATGATCCGAATTAGAGGTTGCAAGAGGAAAAGCACGCACTGTCCTGCCGCTTTCAAATGACCACAGCAATCTAATAAAGCTAGCAGTTGTAAATGACAGCGCTGGTGAGAATCAAATACTCGAGTAATATGAAACTATTCTTGATTTATTCTGTGTGTGTGTGTGTGTGTGTGTGTGTATCCCCCCTGAAGGCATTGATAATTGAGTGAAATAACATTTTCTTTTTAATCAGGCAGTGAAGGGCATCAGTGCTAATAAATCCTGTCCCCATTTTCAGCTAAGGTTACAGTTAATCTTTTAAACATGGTGAGTATCAATAGAACAGCCTCAACGCTGCAGCAACAACTGTAAATAAACATAACCTGAAACTATATAGCCACAGATATGTGAAATATGAGCGTGCACGTGTGTGTTTTACCGATGCCTCCTCTTTCACCCTCTAATTGTTCTAAATTGAGCATCTCTACTTTTTCTTCTTCTTCTTCTTCTCATGCCAGTGAGGAAAGTACCTGGCACACACACACACACACACACACACATGTAATCATATCCTGTAGCCAAAAAAAAACTGTGATATGAGGAAATGAATATGTGCCTGGATGCGGTGTGTCAGTAAGCATGTGTTTTTATCCTGAAGGTGCTCTCACTGGAATGCTCTTATCTGGGTCAAATGTTGAGTTGGCATTTTGGAGGATGCTGCCTGTATGTGTGTGTGTGTGTGTATGTGTGTGTGTGTGTGTGTGTGAAGGATGCCATTAGCTGAACAAATCTGGCCTTTGTGGTAATGATAGGGGTGGCAAGCTGCCAGGCAGACAGATAATACGACAGTAGCTGAGTGATTTCAACTAGAGGCTGTTTCACCTCAGCAACGGTCCTCGACCTGCAGGAGGAGGCTCCTCGAGCGCCGCGCGGTGATCTCAGGAATGTGAAAATGTATGCTTTAAAAAGGGGGTAATCTGTGAAGTACGCATCTCCTGTTTTGTATTCGGTGGCCGTCACTTGCTCGTCGCTCACAGATGACTCGTCGGTCAAAAAAGGTTTTTTGTGGAGCTGTGATATCTCTTTTCTTGTTTGTTTTACTTTCAGTGCTGAAGTTGAGTCCTTCTTCTCTTTATCTGTCCTGACATTTGGTACACGTATTTATATATTTAACAGAATTGTGCCGCACACTGTATATCTGTGTGAATACGGGACATCCCTAATTTCAAGAGCTGGCTTAAGCGTGGCAGCTTGCAGCGCACGTATTGGCTCTCTACAGTGATGGTCGTCAAGCACTTATAATACTTAATGAGCTGACTCAGACTTATCATGCAGATACAACTGAATGAAGAATATAAAAGGCTGCAGTGAAGCCCCACGATGCTGCTGGTAAATCATCACAGTCTCTGCTTCCATGCACAACTTAAGTAACAAAGTCTGAACCCAGTTAGCCAAGAGAGCTGTGTCCACACTGCAGATAGAAGTGAGTTAGCTGCATTGTTCTGGTTGTAACCTGGACATTTACCCCGAACAAACACATCATTTTTGATTCATCGTGTTTCTCGTATATTTATACGTAGTATCTAGTATTTATCTCTTTAATGTGATGTAATAAAAACAGTCGCAGGGGTCAACAAGTCAAATGTTATTGTGCCACATATCATGCACGTCTCAGTCACCAAGACAACAGTTAGATTTCACAGTATAATGCATGGGAAACTGGGCAAACAAAGCAGTCAGTCACACACACACACACATCCCTGCTTGCATACACACACTTCTACAAGTGATTAAACTCAGCAGGCCTCAGCACTCTTCTCCTTATTTACTGACAGCTTTGGAAGTGTTCACGTTTGTGTGTGTGTGTGTGTGTGTGTGACACACACAGTATTGTCCTCCACCAGACAACCCCCTCCCCACCACTAGACCCCCCAGGCATAAGCATGTCTTCACATGACACTAATGCTATCTGTCTCTGTCTTTCTGTCTACGACACACAGAGAGAGAGAGAGAGAGAGACGGAGAGATGGAAATTTGGAGACACAAACATGGAGCCAACAACCTGATGGAGCAGATAAGGAGAGACAATGTTTGGTCAACTGTGTGTGTGTGTGTGTGTGTGTGTATTACAGTACCTCTCCTCCTCTCTCGTTCCTGGAGGAGGCGTAGAGAAGTGAGGAGGTGCAGGCGGTGAAGGTGATTGTAGACTCCGAGCTCCAAGAGGTCATATTCTGAGAGGTGGAGCAGGTCCTGGAAAACATGAGAACACAAAGAAAGTTAATCTCAAGTGGCGGTGCTCTGTAGATGATATCAACTCCTCAACTGATCTGATAAATACTTTAGATATTTGCAGCGCAGTGTGCAGCTTTCAGACACTTTCTGTTCAATGTTTTTGCTTTTTCCCGTGCCGCTGATTGACCGCACCGCTCACCACTCCAAACAGACCTCCAGATACTCAACTGTCACCAGCCATACCTTCCATACAAGAAGCTGTACCTGTTAACAGTGAAGTACGGTAAACATTAAAGAAATGGACATTAAGAGGGTCATGTCTTTCAAACCTAAGAGGTATTTTTCTCGGGAGTTGGAGAACAAAACCAGGGCTGAACTTTGAGTATGCTGAACCACACTCATCCCACATTAATCCCATTGTAGATTTGCTTGAAATGAAAGGTGATTTTTGTGGGCTTTTCAAGCTTTATTGGATAGAGACAGCTGAAGAGTGACAGGAAAGTGAGGAGAGGGAGAGAGGACTGACATGCAGCAAGGACAGAGCCTTCGTACACACTCTAGCCGGTGCTAACTGGCGTCCCAAAAATGATTTTAAGCAAAAATCTTTATATATATTTAAAATCAAAGTCATTGATTGCTTTAATTACCAACTTCAACCAGCATCAGGTGGTCATCTCAATGAAACAACCAGTCAAAAACCAGGAAACTTCCCCGTCATATTCCTTCCTCTTTGGCTGCGTCATCATCGCTCCCTCTTTTTCTCACATTTCTTGATTTTGCTTCATTCCATAAGTTATCAGCAGTACTCAACCGCGTGCAACCATAGCTCTGTTTTCACATCCTCCTCCATAAACATCAATAAGAGTGTGGTGAGCTGATTTAAGAGCCGTGTGAATGACTCCTGCGTGTTCCAGATCGACAGATTTACGGCATCGTGAAGACGGGGTATAATTTTTGACACAAAGCGTGTTGCTCAGGTGTCAGGGGTTAAACTGTTTACTAAGACCGTGTGTGACGTGGCTCAATATACCACTTAAAAAGGACACTAGCCTGTCAGTCACAAAGAGGCTGTGATGTTGGACCTGTAACACGCAGCTTGTAGGAAACAATAACAAATTCTTGAGGTCTGTGGCATGAGTGCAAACAACTGACTTCGATTTTCTCACAGAGTCGATGCTGTTGTGTTTGGTGGACGTTCACAGACACACAGTTTGTCTAGACAGGTCGGTGGCTCCAGCAGGGTAAAAGAAAAATAGCCGAGACCACTGGTGACCTCCTATCTTCCAAAAGTGTGCCGTCTCCTCCCCTCATCCCGCTCCTGTCATTGTCTTAAACACACACACACACAAACACACCCTGCCACACTTCAACCCTCACTATGGTATTAACGTAAACGACCCCTGAAATAGGCCAGCGAGGGAGAGCCGCAGAGGCTTTGAACCAGATCTCAACCTTGTACAGTAATGGAACTACACACACACACACACACACACACACACGCTTAAATGACACACAGTGTGTCATCACAGGGCGCTCACGACTCAAACCAAGACCTTGTTGTTTTGGTTTCTCAACAATACGAGCATTCTCTTCGGTTCATCACAAACACTGCTCTATTTAGACTACACACACACACACGTGCAGTGGGAAAACCCATGAACACACACACACACACACACACACACACACACACACACACACACACGCACACACAGAAAACAGTGCACAATCAAATTACCGTCACTCTTAGTCACATACAGCAAGTTGGACGTTATACACACATCCACAACCACACACACATACCTGCATATCAAAGTAGCCAGTTGCACACATACATATGCACACACAAACACACAAAATCACACACTCACATACACACACACATGCGCACACACACACACACACAAAAGGAGTTTCATAATAATGCAATAAACTTTAGAAAACAAATGCAGACAAACACATGTGAAGACCACAAACAGTGCACATGTACAGACACACATTAGCACACACACACACACACACACACACACACACACACACAGCTGGTCATTGTGGCTAACGTGCCTAGACAGCTCAGTAATAGCATGTTAGCAAGTTAAAGAAGAAGACACTACATTAGTTCTGCTGATGTTAACGCGAGTAACACACACCCTGTGACTCTGTTTGTGTGTGAGCAAGGGTGTATTTATGTGTGTGTGTGTGTGCGCGTGTGTGTTAGACATATCATAAGCCTAATCTGTGTCAGAATCTACCCCCTCCTCCCCCGACGTTCTCGTCTCCCTTTGTGTCCGACAGCAACTTGACATGTTTTCTTTTGTCTTTCTCTTCCAGATCACGCTGAGCTGAACAACAATATGAACTCTCATACCGGCCCTCTGGAAAGTTGATACAGCGCTTGTCGATGTTGGTTTTGCCCGCGTGAATGTTGTTGCAACGATCGAGGTGCTTGTGAACCAAAGCAAGACGGAGCTGTGTGGTACGGACCGCGCCGGGCAATAAAGACCTCAGCGTCAATATTTGTGATGTTAAAATGAATCAAATGAGTTTGTGAACTTTGACCTGCGGCGACAGATCTCTCTTTAACTTACAGCGTTTTAATATGCTGGTTTAGCATCAATATCTCTGTTCACAATATCACAGACAAAACACTTTGGTTACATTGACCTGCAGTGTGAACAAAGCCTATCAATCAATAAATGGAGGCTGCACCAGGATCTTTAGATGCCGTACTCTCTGGTTTTGATCACTGATGAGAAATTTAATCTTTGCACAAAGTTCCATCTTGAAACACAAGAAGAATCAAATTGCAAAACAAGCCTCTCTGTGGTGCATCTGAACATTTTGTAGCTCATAATTACTAAAGTACAAAACACATTTTGTACACAAAGAGTTAGAAGATGGACACTTTCACCCGTGTTGACGATGTTGGCTGAGTTGGTTTTTACTGGCATGTTGTGTTAACGAGCAGCCTGAATGGCTAAGAGTCACTGAGCTGGACATTGTTGTTGTAATATCCAGAGGAAGGTTAGCAACGCCGAGCCGAGCTCATTATGCTGCGTGGAGGATGGTCAAGGACGGGTTAGAGTTCGATTCTTATGCTCACTATGACTCCACTTACTCAGTGAGAGAAGTGCCAGCAGACCCAGTCATCATCTTCATGCATATATATTAGACAACTTATCTTTGAACCTGAGCAATTTCATTCAGTGCACGATGAAGATGAAAGGTTATATGCAGATTTAAACTTAACTACAGAACTTTGAGAGAATGTTTCACGCGCGCAGCTTCGATCCAAACTCCTTGTGGTTACGAGAACAACACGTTCTTGTCCTTGTCCCGCTTTGTTTTTATAAGCTTTCTCCATTACGCCTCCACTAATTACACAAATGCATTCTGGGTGAACATTAGCAGGATGTACTGTAATGGAATAATTCATGTCTTATTGGCTAATCAATCTCATCTCCCAGCCAATGGCTGTGTAACGTTTTCAGATTGAAGTTGGCTAATGGTGGCCCCCAGCATCACTGTCCATTCAGCCTAATAGACCTGTGATGAAGTTTTATTAGGCTGCTTTATTAGGCTGCTGTGGGAAACACTCTTAACAACAACAGTTGGCTTTACCAGAATAGAAACAGCTTCTTGCACGACGTGGTTTCATCAAATATTTACTGAAATGCCCACTTAGTTCATCAAAATGACCAAAAAAAACAAACATATTTTTTGGTGTCAGTTTTATGAGCTGAGTCTCAATAGGAGCCATTTATTTGGCACAAAGTAGCTCAGATGAAAATTGTTCATATGCTTTGGGCACCACAAAAGAAATTGTACTGGGAGAGGCCGAAACATCAACACTAAAACGGTCTTTGTGTCTAGCAAACAGCAGGGCTAGACCTTTTTGTTGCTTCAGAATTAATTGCGATACTTTGGTATAATTAGTAATTAACTACAAGCGCGTTAAGTGCAGCAAAGGGAGGAGATCTGGGTCGATGGTTGGGTGTATTTTAAGTGTCTTAATTAAAAATGTTGGTGTCTTGTAACCATGACAACGATCTTTCCCTTGAACTTATCCAAGAAGTTTCAGTTTTATAGACTTAAAAAGGGTTCCAGTGTGTAGAATGTAATGGCATCTAGTGGTGAAGTTAGCCAACTGAATACCACTCACCTCACCCTTTTGTTTCAAACATAAAAGGATAAACTACAGTGGCCATGAAACTTGTGCCTTCTGGGTTACTGTAGAAACATGGCGGTTTAACATGGTGGACTCCGCAGAAGAGGACCCGCTCCCTCTGTAGATATAACAGTCTCATCTCACAACACTTCTTATTTTCAGGTGATTATACACTAATGAATACACAGTTTTAATGTTACACACTGGACCTTTAACCGAACCTTAACCAAAGAGGTGTCGGATGAGGAAGCGATCATACGAATCAAACGTTATCTCGGTGATTCGGGGTAAACAAACAATTAAATTTATCATTTACTTTTGGACAGTTTGTTGGAAAATTGCCACTCTGTTTAAGTTTTAAATGCCAGACAGACAAAATTCCCAGAAAATATATCACTTACTTGTATCTTGTGGAAAAGGACTGAGCTTTGAGCTCTCCTCAATGAATTTCCCACTAAATCAAACTCAGCAGAAGTCCGTTCAGAGCGCAGTGCAGAGGCTGACAGACTTTTATACTGTCTCAAACTGACTATGGAAATGATTAATAGTCCAGTCAGTTAACACCTTTAAACAGTTTGTAATGCGTTAAGTACCTCTGCAAAATGTCTGAGTTTGTTGTTTACTCTGCTCATTCACACTTTCTCAGAAAGTTTCACAGTTTGTTCCTGTAACCTTGCACAACTGGTACGTTTAGTCTGCTGCTGCCTCAGGAAGCGAGCATGTTTTCAGCTACATGTGTCTGTTTTTACCTCCACGCCATCGTACTCCTGCTCCAACGCTATGCAGTACTGCGGAAGTCCGAGCTGGCTCAGCCATCTGGAGATCGACTGGTGCTTCATGGTGACGCATACAAACACGCCGGCATGTACGCAGATTCTGTCGATCTGAACATGAAACACAGAAAACGAATTCATTTCATTCAAATTCACTTAGATAACTGGTGGAACTAACGATCCAAACGAGTAAACAGAAATTTAAATCAGTGTCACAAACCTTTATTCTCTAATCTCACATAATGACAGATTCAATGTTGTGTGCGATTACTCTGCGTAATCTAATTTAAAAATGAGAGCCACACAAACTAACATCACTCATCTCCTCTCTGCGCAGTGACCTTTCACTAGTAATAACTCTGGAATCTGCCAGTTTACTATTAGTTCACTTCTGGAAAGTGCAACGAGACATGAATGATACATGTCGACATCAATGAAGGGGGGTCTAGGAGAAGGAGCTGGGATCTGCAGTTGTCTGTTAGTCTGTGTGAGATATAATTTGATACTTTTCAGGGTTGCTGCACGTCTCTCCTACAGTCCCAGACTGCAGAAAATATCAGTAGAAAGTCAAAGGATTGTTAAAAGTGGCTACTAAAACACTTATTTGTCACATCTACCCTTTGTTTTCTGTGTGTGTGTGTGTTCATGCACGTCTGTACAAGACATGTGCTCAACAGACTTTTTCACAGCGAGGCAGTCCTTGTAGCCAAGTCTTGTTCTTTATCAGCCTAGTGGGAAATTAGCAGCAACACAGCAGACACTTCAGTGCTGCAAACACCCCTGCGTGGTGATGTCTCAGACTCAACAGGAGGCTGATAAATCAAACTCTGAGTCTGTATCTGCTGCCAGTCAAGATAGAGTTGAGAAACATTACACAGAAATGTTCAGCTAATACTGGAGCTGCATACTGGGAACAGGAGCTGATATCAACACCCCCACTGATTATTACCACTAATCATTTTGGCCAAGAAGTACTGAGCTGTCGCTACAGCAACACACGAACACAAAGTGATAAAATAATAAAGATGATCTGCTGGCTCCTTTACAAAAAGCCTGTTAGAGTCTTAAAGGTCCAGTGTGCAAGATTTAAGGGTCCAGAAACTATGAATCGAAAGCTTGGAAGGGGCGAGGTCATTTACTGAGCTCAGCCTAATTTTGGCCTGTCATCAAGCCACTCTTGGAATTAAGGTGAATTAATCAGTGACACATCAGCACTGACTGTAAGCGAGAAGCAGCAGACTGTTTTGTACACTGATGTTTGCTCATGATAAACAGCCACATGCATTTTGCCAACCTCCGTGCCTGAATTCAGAGTCACTCTCTGATATATAATCATCTTTACATTCAGATTGGCTCACTAGCAGGCTGATGGATACACTATCAGAGTTTGATTTATTTTAGCTGATACTGATTCATTAATATATATATGCTCAGATTGGCTCCAATATGGACCCTATATTTTCATACTGCTGACCTACTTTACATAAAATCTATGTTTAACTCTGATCCCAACTGTTCCAGCCAACTTTCACACACTAACAAGAGAAAACAAAACTAGTTGAAAATAAAGTTGCTACAACACAAAGAAGTGAAGAGCAGCTAATCACCTGATTTGATTTAGTAAATTTGCATTATAGATTTTTGATCTCCTTCTGAAATGCTTACAGTCTCTTAATCTGCAGCCCTCGTGAATGGAAAAGATCTGAAATATTCCGGATCAATAGGAACTAAATTTCTATTGATGAAAACGATAATGACTCTCTCTGCTGTATTTGAGCACCCGTGTGTTGTCAGTGTCATTGCGCCCTTTGTGTATTGTGTTGTGCGAGTGGCAGAGCGCACATGCATGTCATTACATTTTATGTGTGTGTGTGTGTGTGTGTGTGTGTGTGTGTTGACATGTCATTGGTAAAGACAGAACAACAAAAACCTTGTCAGGCAAAGAGGCCCCCACCCAATCACATTAAGTGATGTCACAGAGACGTACATGATGTCACCGACTGTCACCAAAGGTTGTTAGACCTCACCACAGAGGACCACTCTCCAGGCACACACACCGACCCCCCTCCTTCCATCATATCAATCTAATCCGAGTGTGTCATCATGTAGATTAGAGGAGAGGAGTCGTTCATACAGTATATGGACTCCTGTCAGTGCCTAACACCATTTCCAGTTTAACCTAATGGAGAAATGGAGGTCATTCTGGAGAATGAATGACCTCCACGTCCCGCCTGCAATGATCTTCAACACAGTATATATTAAAGCACCAGGCGCAGTCTTCGCCCTCTTACATGATGTCAGTGTTAGCAGGTTAAACAAATGATCTGTCATGATTTCTACGCCATCTCTCCTCAGGCTCAGTAAGACAGCCATCACGATTCCTTTTCACTGAAAGCTGATGGAAAACGTACTCATATTAAAAGTCTTTCAAAAGGCGATGATCTGCAGAATAGCTCCAAAGTTATTGGTCTCCCACCCACAACCTCTTCAAGCCAGAGCACACAGTACAGCACAGGACTCCAGCAACCCCCCAACCTGTTCTTCACACTGCTCCATCCGGTCGGAGATACACAGCCCATGAGCCTGGAAACTGGCACATTATTCCAGACGTTTTATCACCTCTGCCACAGCATCACTCAACAAAACACCAACAAACCCTGTCATGGTGTAATTTTTTATCAACGTTGATCTTGGCAGAGTTTCTCAAACCGTTAAACTAAGACTAAGTAAGACGTTTGCTCCATATGGTCTAACTTAAATGCTTTAAACGCACTTCCCAGAAGCACACATCGTCTCGTTTACAGGGTTCAGGACAAGAATTCAAATCTGTCCGACCCAACCACATTAACTCTGTGTGTGTGTGTGTGGGGAGGGGGTCTGCAGCTGTTTCTTGAGTGTCACCTCATCGTAAAAGTAATATTACTCACGGCTAGTGTGTCAAGCACACTACGTCACACGCGCACACACACATTTACATGCACGCACTTATAAAGATGCACGGAGAGTCGTTGGGAGTTATTGATTCTTTCCTTATCGTACGCGAGATATACATTATGCTGATGCTGCAGATATCATCCCTTACAGCCCGCTTCAACCGTCAACTTAAATCATCTTCATAAACAAAACTGGAGGTCACTCTGATGGAGTACTGATGTAATATGTAATGTTAAATTAGTCAGTGCTCTTAAATCTGATGCGGACTGTGACGATAAGTACATACATCGGATACATCGACGTCAGCTGTTTCTTCTCGGTGTAAAACTTTACAAACCAGTAAATGTGTGAAGTTTACGTGCAATTTACATTTTAGTCACCTCTAACTGCTTTTGTGGAGCCACCACTACTGCGCCAAATTGCCTAGTTTCACTTTCAGTCATTTAAAAAGGGATATTACAGACGGAAAAAGCTCCAAGTATCAGTGCCCTCCATGTGATAACCATAAAGTCTGAACAACTGCGGGTTAATTGAGAAGCTTGTGCAGCAAGACGATGCCGATGAAACCTGCGTTGGCCACACCCTGTCTGTCTGTCTGTCTCCTGTGCACAGATATCAGGACCTTTTTAACTGCATCTTTCAGCCAGATGATCCATGTAACAAGTGAGCGGCGCAGACTATTGAACAGCTGTATGCCATTTCAAAGTGTTGAGGCTTTTGCCTGATATTGTGAGCGGTTTATCCTGTAAAACATTTCTAAAAAGGGCTCCACATGGCTGGTCGCAAACTCCTGAGAGATCACAGAACCGTTCCAGACAAACAAACGAATGCTGGCATTTAATTTGGTGGAAGGAAAGCAGTTTGAGGTTAGGAACTATTCGCTAGGAAATAAGGGAGTAAGTATGCATTTGCTGCATGTCCTTTGGGGAGGTCAGATTTCTTTTTCTGGGTTAGAAACAAACACTGGTTGTCCTCAAAGGACAGAGGCAACTCAGTAAGGGTGCCACAGACTAGATAAAGAGAAAGGTTTCATCCTGTGTAAGTCCTGGGGATCTCCTTTTTTACAGCGCTGGCATTTTTGTCCTTTGTTTACAATGAAAGGACATGCTTGTACACATTCCCAATAGTGCTGACAGGAAAAGAGAGTAAAGAAAAGGTCAGCACTGATGAGTAGAGAAGAAGTGAGCGCTGAAGGAAAGTACTCCCGAGGGAACCTGTGAACAAGTTCCCTATCTAGAAAAACTGGACTCGTACTCCGTCCCTCGAGGTCCTTCTTCCTGTCCGGTCCAATCCGAGCTCCATCTCCTCTCCTCTCCCTGTTGGTTTGACCTAAGCTTTTTCCCATGACCACACATCTCTGGAGCGCCGTCACAGTGTCCATTGAATTATACAACATAAATTGACCTATCCCAGCATCCCGCTTACTGAATGATCTAAACAGGCCTGGCTGCTTCACCAAATACCAAAGCAACTATGGCAAACATCAAAGTCCGGAGCAGCCACGGCGCCATTAGAGGACAATTTTCCATTTACTCAGTCATTCTCTAATGCCTGAATTGGCTGCCTTTTATAGTCCAAGGGCATCCGTTTTGCCAATTACATTAGACTGACACAATCCTACCAATTGAATTAAGCTGCAAAAAATAACATCAGCATCACCGCCGGCTCCTGTTACTGAGCCAGGCAGCACAATGTTGGATTGTTACAAATAAAGGACGCCATGCAGGCAAGATGAGACACTTTGACTTGAGCTGCAGCCTCAGCCAACTGTGCTAATAATCCACGTGGCAGGTAAAGGCTGCAACAACAAACATGCACACCTAACAACAGAAGCCAATTCACCCCGGCTGAAATACAACCACAGTCAGCGCGCCAATAAAGCTCACTTAATATTGATCATTCATACCTGCCACACCTTTACAATCTAACAAGTTAAATTAGTTCAAGTTAAATAAATAACTGTTACTGTTCAGTAACATTTTACCAGCAGTGTTAACTTTTAAAAGTAACCTGTTGCATCACAAGATTACTGCCATTAAAAAGTAACTGGTTACATTACAGCATTACTTGTTAAGAGTACTTCAGTGTGCATAATCGAAAATCTGTAACTCTGCAGGCTAATAACAGGAACGACGGACACGATATCCCTGTTACAGCTTGATTATGTTTGATTAACATACATCAAGAGGGTACCAGGACTCAGTGCCTGTACCTTAACAAGTTCTTACAACATGTAATATTTAATTTGCAATTTAACTGCATGAATTATTTTAATTATTTAAAGTGCATGAGAGTAAACAGAGACAGACGGTACAGCCGCCTCTATGAAAACAATACAACACCGGCTTGAATAGCTTACAGTACATCAACATGCAACCGATTAATGCTTCGTTAGTACTGTAACTTCCGCAACGTAATGTAACGTCATGAAAAGGAGTACTGACACGACAGAAACAGAAAAAGATGAAACGATACGACCAACATAAACACCACAAAACGCTGATGAAATACTTTATATTAGTGAATAACTGCCCAGCTGTAGTCAGTTTGTAATTCTTTGCAGACACGTAGCCTCTTTGACTCTTTACGCAGTAATCATAGAGGCAGAAATGAAGATCTCAAAGTCAAATCGGCAACCGTCATTTAATCTAAATTTAAGAAAAACAACATGTTGTTTATTCTGTGGAGGAAAGCGGTGCTTTTGGTGTCTGTACCGCCTAAAAAAAAGTATAATATCACCCCTGTAACATGTGAAATCCAACAAAACCCAGTGTTGTTGTTGTTGTTCTGTGTTCAGTGAAATAAAAATGTAACCTGAACCACAAAATGCAGGCCATGACCAAGATCCATGACCTCTCCTGAACTCTTTCTGAGGCGTGAATATAAACATTTGACAGCGGTGGAATATCATTTTCTCCCTGTGGTCGCGCGCTCGCCTTGGGAACATGTCTGAAGACGTCTGGATGTGTTTACCTGCAGGTTACAGTAACTACAGGAGCAGCTGGAATACGACAGAGGAGCATGTGTCAGTGGGGATCAGGTTAGACTCTGAATAACTACTGTTTTTTACAACAAGGAGGCAATTATGTTGGGACGTAAAAAAAACATCTCCACTTTGCCTCTAATCCTCCAAACTCGTCTCCTTCTGTCTCCACATTTTTCCTAATCTCCTTTCCTGTTTTCTTTTCTGGTTTTTAAATCGTCTCCTCCTCTCTTGACTGCTTCTCCTTTCACCACCTTACAGCCCACTATGCTGCTACCTCCTTAACTCCCCTCCTTGACTTATCTGTTGTTCTCTACGGTACACCCTCCTCCTCGTTTCTGCATCCTTTCTGTCTCCTTTCCTCCTTCCCTTCCATCATCATGTCAATCTATTCATTTACTAGAATTTTATAAAGACTTGAAGCTGCTTCACAGCACAGACTGTGAGCTGAGACTAAACCACCGCCAGAGGCGTTTGTGCAATTCACAACTTCATCAAGTTATCTCTCTCTCTCACACACACACACACACACAGGTGCATATCAAGCATGGCTGGGCTTGCAGCTAAGTAGCCACACAGCAGCAAACATCTTATTTGTGTGAAATGCTAGATGACTTTCACTGTGTCTGCGCTGCAGGCAGAGGAGCTATTATCACACTGCGCCACGATATCAGCACTTTTCATTGGGTTTGGATGTTTGCCTCCAGGAGGTCGCATTCACTCTCTCTCTCTCTCTCTCCGGTCCCGAACTGATTCAAACATTCTCACAGAGGCTAATTTTGCTGCTTTATTGGGTATTTAAATACAAGAGTGTGTATTTCTTCTACAAGCCCAGAGGGAAACCGGAAAATACTCTCTCAGTGTAATTTATACATTCTCCAGTCAAAGTTCATCTCCTGCTCTTTTCCCCTTGAAGGAATAAACTCTCATACTTAAATCATACGACTGACGCTGATCAGTATACGCTTTTATGAACCAGTTTCATAAAGATTTATGTCATCCTACAAACTGGTTTAGTTCCCTGCTCGGATCTCCTAAATATTCTCAACTTGTGCAACTTACCTGCATTGCAGTTCTTTCTTTCTTGGCAATTTTAATGTAAACTTTTAAGTTAGGTTTGCTTATTTTCTCTGCTCGTCACTTGATTTTAAGAATCCGTGCTCAAAGATAACTCACTTTTTATTAAGCGTAACTTGTATTTGAGGTTAAATGATTGTGGCCTGGCCGATAACAGCTCAAAGATAGGAGATGGGAGATGGGAGGTATAATTTGCATGACTCAGCTCTGAGGTAAGGGCATTCCTCCGGGGAGCTGCCTGCCTGGCTTCTGCACATTACTGTAGACCTACAAAACAGCTTCGGAGCATCTGTTTTTCTGAAGGAGCTCTGGATAAAAGGTCCAACAGGGCACACGGGGTCCCCCCCAGGAAAGAGCAAAACTATCTGTATCCCTGTAGGTTCCACTGCAAGAATCAACATAATCATTTTAGGGGATTCACTGGACCATATAACTGTTTCATGCAACCCCATGCTGACTCATAATTAACAAGCAGTGTGTCTATTTTTATGTTTTTTAAGTAAAAACATTCAGGAACCTCTGAGGACTTCCACAAAAACACAAAAAGTCAATGCAAAACTGGTTAATTTTAGTTTTCCGCTCTCCTCACGTCGCTAACTCTCAGTCCTGTCTTTAACTAGTGAGCTACATCTTCAGAGTTTTGCAGCAATGTTGCATTTATTTCCCCAACAACAAATGTCTTACCTTGCGAGAGTTGCGACACGGAGGCGGTGCAGCGGACTGCCGCATGCAGTCTGCACACTTGCTGAGAGGATTTGATCGCAGCAGCAGAGTTGATGTACTGTAGGAGCTGCTGGTCAGTGCGCTGATATCTGTATCCTTCGTTTCTTTTTGGGGTTTTTGGCACGTCACGTAGCCAAAGTTTCAATACTAGGCGAATGATGTCAAGCTGGGCTGCTGTCGACACCTCAGTCAGCTGAGATCTGCAAAAGAAGAGCCGCAACCCTGAAGTACCTGTCAGCACCGAGAGAGAGAGAGAGAGAGAGAGACAGACAGACAGACAGACAGACAGACAGAGAGAGAGAGAGAGAGAGAGAGAGAGAGAGAGAGAGAGAGAGACAGACAGACAGACAGACAGAGACAGAGAGAGAGAGAGAGAGTAAGTATGAGATGCTGCCTTCACGCACCTAGATAAAACTTCCACATCACATTCATGTACATATACAGACTTCTTAATTCAAAATAATTGAATATTTATCATGCTTTTTAATTTCTGTAAAAATATAAAATTAGAAAAATAAAAGTAAAAATCTCTTAAAATTATTTAAGTATAAAAAAATGTTATTTTAGGTGACATTTAAATAAATGTAGCTCGGCTCCAGGTAGCTCAATTACTCCATTTGCACACTGGTGGTAACTTTGTTAATTAAATGACATCATAACGTTACCTGAGTTGGACCGCTGTATGAATTGTGGAAAAATATCTATGTCATTATCAAACAAATAAAATAAAAGTTTCCATCTTACTCAGAGACATTTGACCTCTGACCTCGTGTGTGTTAGCTTTAAATTATAAATAAAGTATCTTGGTTGTGTCAGTTACATTCTTCGTTACTTTTCCGTTACAGTTGACTGCAAAGTTCCTTTCAACCTAAAACACTTCCGTCCTCACAGAAAGCTACAAAATAAAAGCCCCTGCTGGACCCTGTGCACATACATTTCAAGCAAGAAGACCAAATATTAATTCGTATATATTTACACACATTTTTTTAATTTAATCACCTGGATACTCAAATGTTAATGCATAATAAAGTTACCACAATTTAGAAATTGGATCACATGAAGAAAGTTTTGGAGCAGCGAGCGTCTCGGGCCTGACTGCATTACAGCCGTGCCAATAATGACGGTAAAGCACAGCCTCAAGTGTAATATTGGTTAATAAACAACTTCAACAGTCTTCTGCATTAACTTTATTGTGACATATAGCAGGAATGAGTTTATATTTCCAAACAGTTTGAACATTAAATATGTCGTCCCTGTACTATATTCAAAAGAATTTGCAAATCATTGCATTGCAGTCTGGGTTGTAAATAAACAGCTTCGCACGCAGCAGTACATGAAAGAGCTTTTATTAAATGGAAACTTGCACAGGAGTTGTAATGCAGAGTAATAATACTGGACAGTTAGCATAGATATGGAGAGAAAACACAACTTGAGTCAAATCGCTTAATACACAATGTCTATAGGCCAAGAAGACGACCTTTGCATAGAAGTCCTACCCAGTGCAACTGTAGCAGAGCGAGAAAAGAGAGAGAGGTTTGTGTCTACAGGGACATTTAAAGGGAGCTCCGGGTACACAACATTAATTTCTACATAAAGTTACAGTATCTTCAATCTGAAGTCCATTATCATTCTTCTAGTATGTTGTTTCATCTATTAAAACAGGATCTACACCTGCTTGATAAATAAAAGAAGTTATATACACGATGAGAAATTAGACAGGAGGATGATGGGAAGGTGAAGTAGCTACAGGAGGCGGGGCGGGGCGGGGCAGAGAGGGCAGGGCTGGGTGGGGCATTATTAAATATGAAGCCATGCAATGGGGTCGAATTGAAGCTGGGGGTTTGTTTTTGTTTTTTGGCAGATCCAGGACCAGTTGAGCCACATCTGTTTGATTAGAGCCAGATGACGGCGACTGATCCTGGTCGTGTGGTTCAAGATGTGAGGCGATAAATCTGAACCGGCAGGTTGAAAGAGAGTGCTTTGCTAGTTTTCCTGTGATAGCCCTTGTTTGTTTGTCGTGTCTCAGAGTCTGTGACGAACACACCTGAGCCCACCTGTGCAGGTGACATCCAGCGGGCACTGCGAGGACCGTGGTCTTCCTCTTTCCTCCTCTCCTGCCTCATCTGAAGGTAGTATAGATATATTTAGAGCCCTTTTTTTTTTTTGAAGAAGTGTTAAAAGACCTTCTCGGTGTGGTTTGGTGAGGATTTGTTTGTCCGGTTTGTGCTCTCCCAGGTGGAACAGGGAGCGTCCCCTCCACCTGGGGGCAGAGTTCATGTGATCACCCACAAAAAAAAAAAAAAAAAAAAAGAGACTTGGTCTTGATTAGGAGACTTCAGTCTTCCCTTTTAAACCCATTTCATGAGTATTGGTCCGAACCGAGCGAGTAAATTCCTCCTCCAGTTTGTTAGTAGTTTTCCCTTAAAGGGCCACTATTCCAGTTGTAGAGAAGTCAGTCACTTTTCTTTCACGCTGTCAAACAGAGTAATTCTACTCCACAAAGCACAAACTCAAAGGCACATACATGATATTTACTTTTTGCTACGTGTGCCCACTGCTCCCTTTTTCCATCCAGATATCTGAGGACATTTTTTTTTTTTTTTTTATTTCCATCCGTCTGTGTAACCTGAGTTTTCTTCTCCCTTAAATCCTGTTTTTTTTTGGGTTTTTTTCTTAGCTGAAGACCAAAACACAGTGAGAGTGAACCTGACGACCTTCAGACTTTCACTTTTCAGTTCTGTGGCACCAATCTCCACCGAAACGTGTCAAGAAGCAGCCAGGCCAATGAGATGTTTTTCTTTGAATCCTTACTCTGGACAGGAATGATCTTTTGTTATAAAGAAGTGACAATGTGCTGAAAATGCACATTTTTTTCTTGTGGTGGCAGATGAGCAACAGCACATTTGTGATAATTAGCTAACATTAACTAGATTTAGAGTCTAAAACTCGACTTACCATGATTAGAACTGCAACTAACAATCAATTTTTGGTCCATAAAATGCCAGAAAATTGTGAAAAATGCCTCTTATCTAAACCTCAAGGTAGCATCTTCAGTGACTTTATTTTTTGGACCAACAAAACCCAAAAAACAACTATTGATGATCACAAAGAAAAATAACTCATATTTGCTATTTTTACTTGTAAAATGACTTAAAGGTCCGGCGTGTCACATGTGTATGGGGATGTATTGACAAAAATGTCATATCATATTCATATTTATGTTTTCATTTGGGTATAATAACCTGATAATAAGAATTATGTTTTTGTTACCTTAAAATGAGCCTACAAGAGGAGGAGCTGGTCCTCTTCCAGAGTCCGCCACTGTGTTTCTACAGTAGCCCAGAAGGGACAAAACAATCACTGGACTCAACATAGGACCGGGGTACAAAGGCTCAGTCAACCTTTGAGGGGTTTCACAGCCACTGTAGTTCCTCCTTCATGCTTGAAATGAGAACATGAAGCGAGGGGTGTTCAGTGGGATGGAAGATGGAACTTCACCACTAAATTCTACAGACCGGACCTTTAAACGATTAATTAATTATCAAAACTGTTGTGGATTAATCCACTTTCTCCTGACGTTTCACCTCTGCTGTCATCTCTAATTAACCTCTCACTGTGTTTCAGCCGTCAGTCGTTGATTGTTTTTATAGCTTAGTTTTGTGAGGTCTTTTTTTTAAGTCCATGAGATGCTTCTGTCTGTCACGTTTTCCTCTGCTGTTAGTTACAACAGTGTGCAATTAAATCTCACATTTTATTGTGAAGGAACGTGTTTTTTTTTTTGTTGTTGTTTGTTTCCAGTTAGAAATGGATTGCATGTCGCTGCCCGTCGTCCTCTCAGGCTGTCACTGCACAGCGCTGGCGGCAGCGAGCGTCAGGCACAGTTCGTGTTGGACTTCAGCGCTCTCCGAGAGGACTAGCTGCGCTTTGCTGCCACCTGCTGCCTCAGCTTCTCCCTCCTCTTCTTCTCCACCAGCCTGGAAAAACAGAAAGAAATTATTATTTTGGCTTCTCTTGTATGTGTGTGTGTGTGTGTGCGCTTTTATCCAGCCTCATATATTTCTTGCTTATTTTAGGATGACATGTCAAGTGTTGAATTCAAAGTATACACCCACAACAGGTCAGTTATTTGTCCTTGGTGTGTGCTATATGATCCGTCACCTGCGGTTTCGAGCCTCCACCAGCTCACTCAGCTGGTCCTGAGCCGCTCTGAGCTCCTCCAGACTCTGCTGGTAGCTGAGATCCCCTGAGCCCGACCTCTCCAGGAGAGAGACCTGGGTTGACAGCTCGCTGGTTCGATCCCGCAGCCGCTGGATGGACATGTACAGGTTCTCATCGTCTTCCTCCTGCAGCCACGGGAAGGGAATGGAGAACAGTGAGGTGTTTATGAGAAGCTGAGCACTATTATCATTTATTAACTCTGACAGAATTAGCATTGTTTATTTTACAAAAATGATATGCGTCCATCTATTTTCTGAAGCTTGTCTGAGTGTTTTCCAGCTCCTGCTGGGGGGATCCCGAGGCGCTCCTAAACCAGATGAGATATATACTCTCTCACAAGCGATCTGGATCTATCACAGGGTTTCCTACTTGAAGGAGATGTCTGAACTCAACCGCCCTACATAGGAAACTCATTTCGGCCGCTTGTATCCATCATCTCACGTCACTACTTGAAAGCTCGGGATGATAGGATGAGGGTTGGAACGTAGATCGACTGGTAAACCGAAAGTTTCCAGTTCAGCTCAGCTCTTCACCGCAACGGTCCGGTATAACATCCTCATTACTCGAGATACTTCAGCTCCTTCACTTGGGGAAGCAACTCATCCTCAAATTTATAAAATTTCCAGCTGCAAACCAGAGAAAGAAGAGTGATACCGGTCTGTGTACCTTGGCATTGACGATCTCTATATGAACCAGAAGTGAAGCCAACTCCAGCTCTTCACTGTAGCTGTTTTTCAGAGGGACACTCCTGTAGCCTGAAATACACACAAGACACAACTCAATAAACACAAAGAGTACAGACAAATATTCAGGGTTACAAAGCCCACTACTACTACTTTCACCTGTTCGTAGGAGACGGACAGGGTAGGTCGCCTGTGCCAGGAAGTTAGGATCACTGAACATGTCCTCCTCGTAGACGGTGAAGCGCAGAAAAGAGAAGGTGGGATTGTGGATGTCGAACACAAACTGCTTCTGCACCCACACGGGATTCAATCCGTTATCAGCTGGGAGGGGTCAGGAGGAAGAGACACAGCCAGTGAGCGCTCAAACTCCCTGCTCAGGTTACAGCATGAATGTGAATACAGAGCGCTTCACACCATCGCGTCTTACCTACGACGTCTGTCTTGCACTTGCAGCTGTCGTAGTCAGCGCCGCAGATCTCCACCTCCACGAAGGGACAGACGATGCTGCGGCCATTTTTAGGCAGATGACGGGCTCCCAGCACCTGAAACAGGAAGGAAGGCTGAAAATGTGACAAGACTGTCTGAACTACTAGTTTTTGGTTTGATCTCTCCGTGATCGACCTGCACTGACCTGTAACTGGATGGTGATCGGCTCCACGTGTAAGGTGTCCTTGTCGAAGGGGTCAAAGGCGTCGTCCCTCATGATGTCAGGCTGGGGGACGTAGCCGCTGCCACCTCCGAGCATGAACAAGGCCTGGTTCAGCTGCATGGGTTTATCTACACACACACACACATTCATATTTATTTGATACACACGTTTTTCATCACTAAGAGCAAAACTCATGATGCGTTCAGGTGCTCCTCGTCAGAGTAAAGTAAAAAAAAAAGTGACGTTTACAACCAGGACCGACCACTTTGGGTTGTTGTTACTTTCTACCCTGTCGACCAGCTCTTGACTCCACAGATTTAGAACACTAAACTGATAAAGTGGTTACGGTATGTTGATATCTCCCCCTGGTGGCCACATTATTGGATGTATTTGAAAAATTTGAAATTTGAAAAAGCATCACATGTAAGTGACAACACCCTAAAACTGCATTTTAAAGTCACAGAGACATGAATAAGCTGAACTTGAAATTACTCTCTCACAAAGAAGTGAATTTGAACACATCTTCAGTTTCAAACGTTGGTACGTGATCGCTAAGTGTACTGACCCGGCGTCTGGAAATTGAGTGCGACCAGCTGAGATCCACAGAGCCACATGGGCAGCGGGTCGTAGTTGGACGAGTCCAGCCTCTGTCCTCGGGGGTAAACTCTGGAAAGCTGACGCCGGTTGTACTGCAGGAAGCGTTTCCCTCGGCCGCGAGTCGCAAACTTCTCTGCCTTTGTCTCCGGGAAGGAGGACATGTCGCGGTAACACGCTCTCTCCGTGCCGATCTCTGGAAGCAGCGAATCACACGAATCAATAAATTACACACAGGAACTGTTAAAAAGCGAGACAAGAGTTTGATCCTTACTGTCCTCGTTGAAGGGGACAGGTCTGCAGTAGACCACGAGCTCGGACAACTCCACCGCGATCTTCTTCCTCCTCTCCATCTGCTTCTCCTCCTGCATCTGTTACCATGGAGACACGACAGCCACGCGGTTAAGTCGGACAACGATAAACATAATCCTTTCAAATATTAGTGACTACACATTCATGTTGTACTGACCCGTGCGTCAGCGTTCTGCGTGGCCTCTCTGATCTTGTTGACCCAGCAGGTCAGGTCCTCCAGACTGTCGGCTGCCACATCCAGAGTCTGAACCGGGTGAGATGACAGCTGCTGGGAGTGGATCGTGCAGACGTAGGGCCGCGAATTCTTCCCATCCTTGTGCACCACTGGACAGGTCGATAGATAGATGGATGGAGGGTGAAGCGGCAGACGGAGAGAGAGAGTTTTGTGTGAGAAGGCAGTTTCTTTTGGACAGTTTAAGATCCAAGTTATCACCTCCGTTTGTTGATGGGACTCACCTACATGACAGGTGGGAACGTCAATGAAGCCCTTGAGGAACGTTCCCAGAGGACTGTTCTCTGTGGACTGAGATGACAGAATAATAAAAATATGAAGTTTATGACTGGAAACGTGAGCTGATCATCGGAGCGAGGTTAACTCACCACTTCATCGATCTCTCTGGTGGGAGAGCTGGGAACCTCCTCCACGTAGTTCGCAGGAAACCACAGTTGTTTCTTTCCTCCGTAGTCACCTCGCCACCTAAAGACGACACACAAGTGTCACGACGGGCTGCCGTTGACGTGAAAGAGATCTCACAGATCGACTCACCAGCCGCCCTCCTGTTTGTCCACGTTGAGGATGAGCGCCTGTTTGGGGAAGCAGAGCTCGTCCTCTCTCTGAGCTCGGTAGTCGTACAGAGCTTTGACTGTACACTGAAACACAACAGCAAGCAACACAAGTTACCGAGTGTGAGTGTGTGTGCACAACGTGTGTTTATATACGACCACTAGGAGGTGCTGTAAAGGTCCAAGGTGTACCCCGCCTCTCGCCCAATGCCAGCTGGGATTGATTTCAGCAACCATGATAAAGATAAGCAGCTGTGGAAAATGGATGGACGGAGATCCAGTCTGCAGGATTTAGTGTTATCTAGTGGTCCAAAGTACAAACAGTCTCACTTACCCGTGCTGTGGGCATCTTATTGGCCTCCACATAGAAATGAGGAGTGCGGACCTCGTACAGCGCCCCGTAGTCGAGCTCCTGAGAAATAAACCACAAATAATGTTCACCACTGTGACACAAGAGCATGCAACCCCACATCCAAAAATACGTTTTTTTATACGTTTCCTCTCTGCATGCTCGAGTTTCAGCAATAAAGTGAGTTCACAGACAGTTTTTGGAAGTGTTCCTCAGTTCCCTAACCCTAACCCTGAGGGCCTGAAGATCATGACCATCCAATGCTGGCTTTTCGCCTCGTCCCTTGTGAGCAGAGATTGCCTCTGATTAATTGTTTAATGATATTATGAACTGCAGACGATGTTTTCCTGCAGTTTTACTTCACAAAGACTTCAGACCTCTCTGGAAGATCTTTGAGACCCAATCATGTTACTAACCTGTTGACATTAAACCTCATTCACTGCGAGATGTTCCACCAGCTGTTTGCTTTTAGCATTTCACAACTTTTCACGTCTTTTGTTGCCTCTGTCCAAACTTTTCTCAAACATGTCGCCACCATCAAAGTCAAAATTTGCACATAATTTCACAAATATAATCTAATTGTAATATAAACTTGTAATAAGTGGACAAGTCACAGGTGTCTCTGACTAACCGTGGTGCCCATCCGGTCCAGAGTGTCCTCGTTGATGGGGTAGCGCAGCCTCATCTTGCGGTACAGAGGATGTTTCTCGTAATAGCTTACGAGGTCGACGAGACTCTCGAACTCTGCAGAACTGCCCAACATGAAGAGACGGCCTTCCTGCTGGATACGACAGTGTTTGATCTTCCCCTCCGCCCTACACACAGATGGAGACAGAGAAGGTGTTTGTTTTTTTGTTTTAGTGGTTTTAAAACTCACGTTGAGCAGAGCTAAGGCTGTGGTCATGATTGTGTTGAGTTTTCTACCTGAAGGAGATGGCGTAGGAGTTGTGTTCGCTGCGTTTTCGCACCAAGAACGCTCCGTCTCTGGGAACACGCATCAGCATGTGTTCAGCCTGAACACGAGACAGGCTGGAGTGGTACCACCTGGAAACCAGACGTCTATTTTATAACTCACATCACTCATTTCTTCTTTACTTTTCTGCTGCTCCTCTACGACCTCCGATCACTCACTCTCTGCTCTCGTGTGCGTTGGGCTGAGGTACGGGGTTGCCCAGCCTCATCTCGAACTCGTTGCAGCGCAGAGGAGTGTCTCTGTAGTGGCAGATGAGGCGGTAGAGGCTGTCGAACACCAGGTTGTCAGTCAGGTAGAAGCGGGTGGAGCCAGATTCCTGACGTGAATGGATCCTGCAGTGCTGGACTCGACCTGAGCGCCTGCAGGAGCAGGAGGAGGAGGAGGATGAGGAGGAACGAGGGGTTAAAATTAGACAACAGAGACGAAGGTGAGATCACTTTGACGAGATGCTCTGCGTGTTGTTACCGACCAGAAGGAGAGGGTGTAGTCTCCGACAAACGTCTCGCTCTCCCGAACCAGGAAGGTGCCGTCTTTGGCCCCGCCCTCGCAGTACTCCTGCAGGAGCTTCTCGGCCACCTGTCGACCATCGCGACCTCCGCCCAGCTTCCCATGGAACCAGCGCTCCGCACAGTGCTGCTCGTTGTTGTTACACTCCTGACGGATCACAGGAAAGAGTCTTCACCTGAACGAAACCTCCTTTGTCCTCATTTTGACAACAGCTGTCATCACCAACATACCTCTTTTCCTTCATCCTCCTCCTCTTCATCAGCTGTCTGGTAGTGAGACGTCTCCTCTGAGTAGTAAATCTTATTACTGGTCAGGACAAAATAATGCGGCGTCCACGTCTGTAAATCACATAAAAACACGTTTCAGTAATACAACACGCTGACTGTTTGTTTTATGAGTAATCAGACTTGGACACACGCACGTGGTCGATGGGGTCCTCGAGGTAAAGGATGCCGTTCTTCAGAGAGTTGCTGATGTCGTTTTCAGAGTAGCTGGCTGACGACACCTCTTCATAAAGCGTGCCTTCCACCAGTTTCTTGTGCTGCGACACACGTAGGAAAACATGACACAGCATAAGATAACTTTGGAGCATTTTACTGCATGCATCATCCACCACGCTTGAATCGAGGTTGGGGATCTAGGGAAAGTGATGGTTGGTTGTCATTCCCATGTCTGTGTGTACCTTGATGAGGATCTTCCTGCGGAGCTGGTGTGGCGAGGGGAGCTCCTCTGCGTTGTTGTCGACCGGCTTGGTGAGCAGCAGATCTCCAAACACCTTCTTAAAGTGCGTGGCCATGTTCCTCTGCTGGACCACGCTGCAGTGGTCCTCGATGGACAAGATCACGGGATACCTGCACGAGCACGACAGCAGGTAGAGGTAATGAAAATAAATAATGAGGGAGCAGGGCTTGAAACCTGTGAAGTGAACTCCTTCTTGATCCACTTACTCAGATGTGACGAAGGCGTGTTCTTTGATGGTGTGCAGCACATCCAGAAATTTGATCTTGGAGGTTAAAGTGTGGCCGTGATAGATGATCGGCAGGTCGTCGGGTCCGTCCCAACAGTCCACTAAGGTCAGAAAACACAGATTTAAAAGTACAAACCTTCACTGAATCACTGATGATCAGAAGATTTTACCTGAGCATGACCTGACTGCGTCATGGACAGAAGACACCAACACAGAAATGTGAACACAAAAAAACTGCCGACAACACGCCTGATGGCACAATTTCATTTAAAGTTAAAATCTTACGTTCAATGCAGCGGCAGCCCATCCTCAGGCAGCGGGCGTAGGCTTCGAGAGATGATTCACTGGAAAACTGATCACCTGTCAGGTAGCTGAGGAACAAGAACATGGGAACAAGTAAATCAGAGCAGAGGTACTGCGGGGGAAAGGTCATTTATGTGCAACTAATGAACGTTTCCCCTCACTAATCAACTAAAACATCCCCAAATATAATCAATCACATAATAATCCTCACGTAAAAATCTGAGATTATTTTGCATTTTTGTTTGATTAATGACTTTAAAGCCACTTCAACTTGCAGAAAACAAGAATTCAAGAAAAGTTTGTTGTTTACAAAGATGCTACGTGCAGCTAGCTCCTTCTGGATTTGAAGTTTAAGCAAACTGCTGATCAAACCATGCATCGTTTCTATTTCTGCATGTTTAAACATTAACAGCATGTAATTAAGACAGGTTTGAAGCTGCTGGAAGGCATCATTTATTGACCTAAGGAGGAGAGCAGCTTCCAGTTTCTGTGCCTCGAGGATAAACGTTAAGGCTAAGCGAGGTGCTACAGCTAGACACTTCTATGTGTAACTTCTCTTGTAGCTGCTGATGGTGTATGCTGAGTGTTTTTAGCTATTAAGTAAAGGTTAGACAGTGAGGTTTTCTTCCCTTTTTGGTTTTAGGAAGTTAACACTCTTAGTCTTTTGGTTATTTGTATTTCTTTGGTTTGAGCAGCATCCAAACGTTGTACTCTGCTTCACCTCTCTGTAATATTAATCTGGAAACTCTGGCAATAAATAACTTTATTTCACCAAGTACATCTGGTTTTATGCTGCTTCCTCTTCCCTACACGAGCTGGGTCGTAGCACTAGATTAAGTGATACATCAATACAGAGATGAAACTGATATCCATCCTGTCGTATGAGTCTTATTAAGATGAGATTTTTCCAAAATATGGAAGATTGTAACTCCAAACATTTCCCTTTGAAACACAATAAAAAGACAATTTGGGCATTCCTGAACTCTTTCACGTGTTTATGGGGGTGTAAGATTGAGCGCTAAACGTTGAGACCTACGTGTTGTGTGAAGACGAGATCCAATACTGAGACAGCGGCCTTTTCATGTCATCAGGAACAACAGTCGAAAGTCGAGGGTCGTATACAGAGTTCTCCTTCGAGAACAGGAAAGTCAGGAACTACGAACGTAAAGAAACACGATCAGACTGCGAGGAAGGAAAAAGTCTCCACAGTTTGTTTCAGCTTTCGTGCACATGTGTGTGTGTCTGTGTAGTGTTTCACCTCGTCAAGTTGTAGCATGGGCTCAGGCTGCGGTCCACCCCTCATGTACCCCATGAGGAACTCTCTGACACGGCTCAGATCCGACGCCCAGGAGTCCTGAGACGATCCGGATAAAGAAGTGAGCACAGTTTTTTCTTTTCATTTTTTTTTTTTTTTAGAGAACAGTTGTGTGTTGTGCTGACGGGGCGGTGGATTTGCTCAGTACCTTCTGGTCCATCTGTAAAAACTTCTGGAAGTCGTAGAGGGAGATCTGACAAAGCTCCGGTCTGTCAACATTCCTACGATTTTCAAGATGTCAAACAGCCGAGGAGTGAAAGTTAAAGAAAAGTTCAACTTAATGAGAGAGGAGACGTGATACTTTAACACACAAATGTCTGTCTGGACACTGATCTCGTTAATCTACCAAATTCTAATTATGCCATTTTTTTAGGTTAATGTCCCGTAACATTAAGCGTCAAGAGCCAGGAAAAAAACATTAAAGTTCCATTAAAATGACAAAAAAACATGGAAATGTTTCACTTTCCTGAAAACCAAAAACCTTCCCTGGGACACTGATAAGTGTTTTAAAGAGAAACTGGACAGGTAGAAGGACAAGAGTCAGGTGACGTGAAGACAAGGGAGTGGACACCGAGGAAGGAGGTGAAGGTGAAGGTGAAGGTGAAGGTGAAGGTGGAGGGACTCACCGTAGAGGGAAGGAGAGCTCCAGCTGCTCAATAATCTGGGAACAAAAGGGGAGGAACCAGGTGACAGACAGGTGGGAGGGAGCCAGGTGAAGCATAAACAGTAAAGGACAAAGTGAGCGCGGTGTGGTGAGTGCAGAAGTACTCAAATACAGTACTGAAGAGCCAAACTTAAACTTTTCCTCGACTTCTGTCTGATGGATGGTGATACAGGTTCAAGTTTTAGAGAGTTTTTAGTGTGTTTGGGGAATTTGTGGATCATATTTCAGCACTATTTATTAAAAAAGTACGTAAGATCTTTCAGAATCAGAAACCAAGTAGTTTTCCACATATAAGGAATTTGCCTTGGCGTTGTGGTGTGTAACAGCAGGGCTGTGATTATCTTCAATGTGGATCGATCATTTTCTCGATCAATCAATAAGTTGTTAGGTTCAGAAAATGCCAGAAAATGGTGAAAAACGTTGCTCAAAGTCCGAAGCAATGACCTCAGATGTCTTGTTTTGACCACAGCCCCCCAACACAACACGTTTACCGTCATAGAGGAGTAAGGAAAAACAAAAAAATTCACATTTACGCCCATTTTCTATAACAGCTTATCCTTATCAGGGGATGGCGTCTATCCCAGCTGACTTGGGTACACCCTGGACAAGTCGGCGGTTCATCACAGGGCACATAGAGACAAACAACCATTCACACTCACACTCACACCTACGGGCGATTTAGAGTCACCAATTAACCTGTTAAGTGCACGTCTTTGGACTGTGGGAGGAAGCCGGAGTAAATCCACGCGGACACGAGGAGAACATGCAAACTCAGCTGAGTTTTTGCTGTGAGGCGACAGTGCTAACCACTGCACCACCACGCTGCCCAGAAATTCACAGATTCACAACTGAGAAGCTGAAATTACGTAATTTGGTCGTTTTTTTCTTTAAAAAAAATGAAACAAAACAATGAATTGGTTATTAAAATAGTTAAATAATAGTAAAACAGTACTACAAGTCAAAGAGTTTTAGATTTTTGGATGTATTTATTCAAGCATCCATTCATTTCTTTAGAATATAATGATGTTATCGGATTGCTGCAGTTTAATTACAGGTCGAGTTGCACTGTCGAGTCAGTTTTCTAGAGTCTGCAATTAGATTTTAAATTACAAAGCATGCATTTCATATGCTCTTTTAACTCTGACTGGGACAATATTCACACTGTGATACTCCATGTGAGTAAAGGATTTGAGTACTTCTTCCAAGACTTGTGTGATTTGTGTTTTTAACGTGCAAACCCGGATCTGACACTCACGGTCTTCTGAGCGTCAAACATCAGCGTCCTGTAGAGCTGAGCGAAGTTAGGGTACGACAGATCGCTCCTGGCCTCCACCTCCTGTGTAAACGTGGAGGACGCGAGTTAGTGCGAGACAACGCAAGCCGGAACATCGAGGAGAGGAAAAACAAACTTCAGACTTCAGCTCTGACCTGCAGCTTGTCTTTGAGAAAGCGCATGTTGGGGACTCGGTAGTTGACCTGAGGCAGCAGAGTTTTCACGTCCTTCACTGTGATGCTGACAAAGAAACAAGAGAGGAAAGGTACATTAGAAACATTCATCCTGAAAACAAACGATACTGAATGTGTTACCACCAGGAGATGGCGCTAATGTCTGTCAGGATTTTACATTTCCAGGCTGAGAGTGACGACTCCTGTAAAGCTTCAGGCTCAGATGTGAGGCTGGAAGGTGACATGACTTGGACATAGAGATAAAACTTAATGTGAAGTGACCTATGATCCATGCATTCATTTTCTCAGACTCGACTGTAGCCTTAGCATAAACAGCCTAACAGACGTCGCTCTTCACTGGCTTCCTGTTTTAAGATTTTACTGACATTTGGAAGGAGGTCACATAACAGACATGTTGACATGAGCCAGCCTGCAGCCTTAGAATCAATTATTTTAAATCATTTCTTAAAACACATTTTTATAGACCTGCTTTTCATAGAAAAGTGGTAGATGTTTGTGTGTGTTTATCCGTAGTATCCCGTTTGTCCTCGGCACTTTGTAAACTCTGATAAACCTTTAAAATGATATATTTGTAATTTGAGGGCAGTGAAATAAATAAAATATGACTGACAAGCCAAATGTGATAAACCTTTAAAATGATATATCAGAATCATTTCAACATCAAATTGTTTTGCTGTCAGTTAGAATTACAAGTATTTAAAATTTCCACTTTTTTCATGCATGTTGGCTTTAAAGTTTTCCGTTTTCCAAGGGGAAGAATAAACCTTTAAACTTGACTTTTAAACCAACACGGAGTCCTATATGTGAACATTTGCATTCCTCGTTATGAGATATGATGAAAAGAGCGGCTAATAAATGTGGTGAGATTTTTGTGTCAAGTTATGAGCTTTTTTTTTCCCCCCCGAGGAACGACCACCTGGACAATCACTTTTACTGATTAACAAAACACATGCAAGCGATCAGCCGTCGGTAAGAGAACGAGGAAGGAAGCGAGAAAATCAGGTAGAAAGAAGGACAAAAATCCAGGACAGCGCTCCGAGGCAGGGAGGATCTTTTGGGGTCAATGACCGCCATCGCTGCCAGGTTTGAGTCGTCTCTCCACCCACTTCCCTCTGTCTAGCTACTGTTACTGTTACTATTTTCACAGGAGACAGGAAGTTGCCCTCTCCCAGCCCAACGCATCACTTCCTGCTGCTTATCAGGCGGTGGCAGGCTGTTTGTCCTGGAGTGGCTTCCACCCAAACAAAAGCGTGGCCTTATTAAACGAGCGCACGAGAGAGAAGAAGACAGAAAAGTGTGTGATATGTTGGGTTGTGGATGTGTGTGTGTCAGGCCGTTGGAGGGTTAGGGTCAGGGCAGATCCCTGACAGGGGTGTAACGTGTTCTTTGATGACATCTGGATCTGGTATCACCTCCATGTTCCACCTGCTGTGACGGACCGGCCGATGGGCATCCATCACGGGCTGCCGGGAAAGCTATGATTGGGTGTTGACGTGTTTGTGGTGGGTCACCTACCTGCCCTCGTGGTTCCTGTCCATGACTTCAAACTGTTTCCTCAGCCACCTACAGAGAGAGGGGTGGAGAAAGAAAACATGAGACTGAAAGAGCAATTATCAAAGAATCAAAGTCGAAATTTGTCAGACCTTTTCTGCAGCGATGGCGCTCCTACATCTGGAGGGCCTGAATTTTTGGGTCCGACTTATAGCCTATAGCTAAAATAAATGAATGAATGCAACCCGTACGTCTGTGTTTGTACCACAGGTGCTTTGGACCACCGGGAAGAAGAAGAGAATCAGAAATCTCATGAGAAGCAGAATCGGTGTTGTGCTAGAACTGGAGCTGGGCAAGCAGGCAATGTAACCTGTAAAGCTCAGCAGCCTCTATGGAGATAATGACAAGAAGAAGAGACCAAAGAGGACGTTGATGGAGGAGACAGAGCAAGAAGATGAGAGTAAATCTGGGACTGACTTTTAGTGGTTGGTGAGAGCTTGGTGAAATAAAAGGCTGAAAGACAGACGCCGAGCTGGGCTGACTGCTGTTGGACTAGTCAGTAATATTAGCTGGGTGCTATATCTTGTGTTGTTGACCTTGAACTTTTGCTGTCAGCAAAGATTCAGCATTTTATCAGTTGCTGAAGATATGGAAATAAAGAAACAGCATTGTGTTTGTGGAGGAGCTGGTGTTCCTTAAGTCCTTATGGCCTGATGGGTCAAAATGTTGAATCTAAAGGAACAGCAGCTTAAATAACAATATCATTTCTACATGGACTTGGTAAAAATTAGAAAACAAGGCTTTGTATCAACATTCATAAGCTAATACAATTATGATGGCTTCAGTAACACACCACCAAAGTTGACAGGACGTCAATTAACACCCACTTACCGACTCGAAGCTCAGTTTCCATAAATATGTCCACAAACATTTTTACCTCATTTGGCAAAATGGAAAAATAATATGCACAATAGCTGCAGTATCATCAGAGTGTCAAACATCCATGTGATCTGCACCCCAAACAGTTTACACGACTGTCATAAACAGACAAAATTAGCTATTTCATTTCCTCTGACCGTTTCCAAACATATACGCCTCGCATTATGTCAACAACAAAACTGTCCTGCACATCCTCACAGCCTGTCACTGTTCTCCTGCTCACACCACAGAAGCCAAAACTGCCTCCGCACATTCATCTGGAGTAAATATTTTCAGCCCAAAACAAATATTTGTCCTGTCCGCCCAAACCAGCACCTCCCTTTCCCGTCCAGGTTTCTACCTCTTTTGATGTGTCCAGATATCGCTTCATGACAACATACAGGAGGTGTTAAGAGCTTTAAAAACATGCAAATAAACACGTGAATACGTATGCAACGCATTTGGAATATGCGTCTCAAATTGGGGTTTTAAATCGCAGTTTGAGGCCAAGCGGCAACCTCCATGGCTGTGAAGTGAAGCTGCAGTTCCTCAAACGTCCACTTGAGGCTGGCTCCAGAAGTGAGTCAGTCTCCATAAGTCCCCATGTTCAAATGTCCAACTTCACAGCAGAAATAAACATGTTTACAGCCTGGCACAAAAAAACAGTTTTGGTCTCTATAGCTAATTTCCCCGTTCATGACAACTGTACTGAGGAATAAGAGCGTGGACGCTTTGATTGACAGGTGGATGCAGTTACAGACGGTTTGTTTGAGCAACCAGGCTTCATTCAGCCCACCTCAGGTCCACCTGTTTGCCCATTTTTAGTTTAGCCAGGTGGTGGCAGAGCCAAGATGGAGACGTCCAGAGCCAGCACACTCTGAGCTTCAACAGCGGCTCTTCAGAAAACTGTGGGTGATGTCACGGATACGACGTCCATTGTTTATACTGTCTATGGTTGAGAGACAGCCTCTTGCCAATTTACATTCAGCACTGTTACCTAACCAACAGTTGGAAGGCTGGAGTAGAGACGCATGCACAAAAGAAAAGCACACATTTCTGGTCAGAAGGAGAAACACACTATCTTTAAATCAGGTTTTTGGATATATTCTGGTGCAAATATCGCAACCACACAACCTTTTCAAGAAGGATGAAGGTTCTCAGTCGTCCAGAGAAGGATTGTATCTCCCTCTATCCCCCTCTTCTTCACTTCTGAAGGACGAGAGGTGAAACGTCTTCACAGATCTACAACCAACCCCAGATTTAACCCTTCTCGAAGGACGAACGATGGAGCGAGGCAGTGTTCGCACGGTCGAATAAGTCTGCCACTGGTCGAAAAGTTGGATTTCTAAAAACCCGATTTTGATGGCTGCACGTAAACAGGAATATTAGTTTAATCTGTGTTTTTCGGAGCGAGTACAAAGACTGGAATATTTGGTTCATGTAAACATAATCAGTGATGACTGGAAAAAGACAGTCTCACCATAAGTAGATGTACAGTGTCTTCATAATCCACTGAAGATCAAAACACTCACATTCCTGATTCATTTCCGGAATTATTCGATTAATTGTTGAATCACGGAAGACGAGAAGAAATGACTGAGTACTTAAATCTCACACCTGTCTATCTGTTGTGGAGCGGGCGCTCTCTGGGTGTCGTTCATCAGCCAGTTGAGTCCAGTGATCCACATGTTGACCTCCTCCTCACTGAAGGCTGCAAACACACAAAGAAAGAGGACAGAGAAGAAAAGTCTGAAAATCCTTCCAGTTTTAGATTGCAAGTTTATGGAGCAATCAGCTAAAGTAAACATTTATTTAAAAAAGGCTGATTACAATACACTGGAGATTAACCCCAACTAACATTAGTTTTGTAGTTCTGCGCATTACTTTTGATGAGTTATGATACACTGAATTCATCAAAGTAATGAATGAAATCTGGAATCACGGAAACATCAATACGACAAAGTCTAAACCACTTTAAAACGGACAGGGAACAGTCCCTGATCCCGCAGGAAACTGTGCGCACGCGCTACGGCAAGCACAGTAGGTCAAATATGAAACACAAAGTCTGTCTTGTTGACTTGTTAACAGACAATTATAAATAAACCGAGACCAAGTCTAGACCAAGACCAAGGCAGGGCGAGACCGAGTCAAGTCCAAGACCAGTCAGAAGGCTACATAGCCTACTTAAAAGTTGCTCTGATCAGGATTTTTGAAGCCGATCATCGATCACTGGCAGCTGTATATAAAATATGCAATATTTCTGATGAAAATAAAACTTTAAATATGAAAGTAACTTGGTAGGAAGGAGAAGTTTTGTAGAGAAACCCGAGAAGGAAAAAAAATACAAACATTAGACCTAATTTGTCCTTTAACTTGACATTAAAAAACATTAAAATGTATAATTTGAAAGTCTTTACTTGGTGGAAGTGTGTTCTTATTAAATGAGAAGATGAGATTTGGGCCAAATTAAAAAGGAGGATGTGGTGTGGTCTGTGAAAATACACTGGGAATCACAGGAACACACACGTGCAGTATAAACACACTAACCAGCCACGCTGAGCGTCCTGAGGCGAAACTCCAGGCCGTACAGCACGATGAAGCAGTGGGCGGCGTCCAGTTTACGGGCCTCCTCCGGGTAGCGCTCAAAATCGCGGGAGCCCTTCCCCAACCGCAGCTCCCGGATCTCTCGTATGTCGACTGGAGGGAGGGAGGGAGGAAGGAAGGAAGGAAGGAAGGATAGTGTTGCATGAAGACAAATATGCACAACCATAAATCACAGTTTGGCATGTTGTTCATTTCCCTGCCAAACACACAGAAATCTGCTGCCGGAGAACTCAACAAATGTACTGTGTGTTCCGAGTCCAGAAACAGACATTCAGCTGTCGGTGGCAGGACGCTGAGAAAGTCTGCAGAGGTTTTTAGCAGCAGCCAAACAAACACTTTTTGTAACTCATCCTACACATTTATTACGAGAAAGAAAACCGTATAGAAGTCCCCTTAAACCTTTGAGGCTAAAACAACTGATTTTGACCCTAGAAAATGTCAATCTGCTCTTGCTTTAATGATTTTAATAACTTAGTTGTACTAATTTTACTTAACATGTGTACTGAGGCTGCTTTTCTCTAGCCTTAATTTGTGCTTCTTGTGGATTACCATGACATGCAAGCCACAGGAAACTTTTTGTTTTTCTGTTTTCTGAAAAATACCTAAAAGGTCACTAAATAACAATGACCACAGAGTATTTCCCAGAATCCTCAAACACTCTTTGGTCCATCTGGATAAAATCCTAAGAGTCTACTGCAAGCGGCAACTTCAGTGACTGAAGTGAGGCCAGAAACTGTCCACTTGAGGCTGGAGTCAGGAGAACTGCAGTGAGAGCTAAGACCACTGGAAGTTCAAAAACACACGCACGGAAATGAAGAAAACATCTTCACCAATGTGACAACACATGCAGAAAGAAAAAGAACGGCTCTTCATTGCTTGTGCTCAATGCTAACCACAGCATGCACGCAATGGCAATGCTAACAATGTTTGCCGTGTTGATCATCTCATTAATCATGTTAACATTCGCCAATTCCCATTAAACTCACTGTACAGCTGGGGCTGATGGGAGTGTCTGCAATCCAGCAGGAAGTGTTTCCAGATTGGACGAACACAAAGTGTCCCAGAAGTCCGACCAAACAGCCTAACAAGTAGCCGAATAGTACAGTATATGTTTGTTTTTGTGAGTCATCAGTCATCGCTCCTTGTGTGTCGAGCCGAGATGACTGAACTCAGTGCCCCGTCGGTCTCAATCACACCACTCGAGGAGAGGAGCGGCCAAACTGTTCGCTGGTATTACCAAGCTATTTTCACCTACCAAATTCAGTAAAAAAAGTATTCATGCAGTTAGTCTACTTTCATTTAAAGACATGAATCTGTGCTTTGTTTTGTTCAATCTATTAAATAAACCCCCTTAAACTGTAATTTGAGGCAGTAAAATGTCAATCAAATATTAAGGAACTGGGAGTTTTAGATGTATTTCAATTTATTTGGTTTCAACATGTTTCCTAATGTCAAACACCTTTTCACAAAGTTTAAGTTACATCTAAAAAGTAATCCATAAATAACAAACAGTTACTGAAAGCTCATATTGCACCAGAAGGGGTTAACAGCGTGGCCGAGTCGGGCGACTGACCACAGTAAGTATGATGTAAACTCTGGACTCTACTTTGACACTTGCAGCAGTCGACACACCCACAAAGAAAACCCCGGCTTATTGACATAGCAGATGTCTTGTGCAAACACACATAAACACACACTCATAGATGCTCTGGCATTCACACGCCAAACGCAGGCCTACTCTAGCACACACACAGACAGAGGCAATTGAACTATTATTTTCCACTGCAGGGAGCCAAATGGAAACAGGAATAAAGACTTGATATCAACACTTCTGTTATCAGCCCAACAGGTAGACAACAGGAGGGAAAGAACAATCGAAGCCGTCCTCGGCAGGTTGTATATGATCCTGAATCAAACAGTCGAGAGGAGAAATCTGGTTCCTATCTGAGCCTCCTGCGTGTGGAGATGACAGGGAGCACGTTTGGCATGAGATTAAGAGAGAGGTCCATTATCTTCAGATTGAAATACGTCCATACTTTACAGAGATGGGATGAGGGAGGGTTCAGAGCTGGAAGCAGCAGAGACACGTAACTCAATCTGAGTTTTTACCCACAGATGACCTGCTTTTTAAAAAAAAAAGTTTTTAAAGGAGAAGTCGCCACAAACGCAGTTTATTCCTGTTGCACAGAGCAATTACTACCTGATGAATTAAAGGATAAGATTATTATATTATCATCAACAGATCCTAATTAAAAACAAGCAAAAACCGAACTGATGCTACAAATAAATGAGCCTGATAGATCTTCTTCAAAACACATCAATGAGCCACACTGGCGTTCCTTCATTACCGTCAATTACTAGAGCACCAAATGTGGATTCATCCACCGCTCAAAATAGTCCCCAACAAGCAGCTAACCAGCTGTTTTAAGAAATGACCGAACTGTTTATTGTTTTTAAAGATGTAAGTCTTTCAGTAGAAACCAGTGGCCTTTGGACAGCCACGGAGAGGAAATCAGACTAACACGTTATTGGTTTTGGTCTTTCCATGGCAATAAGAAAAATATATAATAAACACCAGCCTCATTCTTTAATTCACCAGACAAAAACCCTCCAGTGGACCATTTGGGGGGAAAAAAAAGCTGCAGAGCATCTGGACCTGGATCCATCCAGCTCATGAACATTTATATCTGCAGATGACTTGCTGACTTCTGCCTGTTGGTTTATTGCAAGTCTGAACCTTTATTAACCGGTTAATGTCCACACACGAGCTGAGCTCAGCAAAAATCCACTGGAAAGTTTTAAATCAGTAAAAGTTTGAGGTGATAGAAGTCTTCCTGGACAACCTTTTTTTTTTTAGCTCACAGGGGGGTTAGCTTTGTTTATTTTCCAGGAAAACACCTTTGTCTACCGATTGAGTCATTATACTTGTGTGAGTCACATGTTCGCTAAACTTTAAACCAACACAGGTCGTGTGTCAGACAGCATACCTGTGCTGGCTGATCTACATTGATTACCAGTTATATGTAGAATTATATAACGCACGACATGGATTATTGTGTAATGAGACCACTGAGGCCTTTTGGTGGTCCTGAAATCGAGACTTAAAACCAAAGGTGATTGAGGGTTTGCATGTGTGGTTCCCACCCTCTGGACCTGACTTCGCCAAACAAAAAAAAACTCAGTCGATAGCTTTAAGAAGCTGCTGAAAACTCTGTTTCTTAAACACTTCTTCACATCTATTGATTGTTATTTTAGTCTTTTACTTATTAACTTCACTGTTTTCTTGTTTTTATATTGTTATTTTCAGTTAAATAAGTGAGCTTACTTACTTGTGTAAGTAACATAAAAAATGCTGTGGAGCTTTTCCTCAACATGCTAAATATAGCCGTAGTCATTAATGGGTATTAATAGGTTAATAACTTTACTTAACATTTGCTACTAGAAGCCAACCAGAGAGATTTTTCACAAGCGGAAAACCAAAAGTTGTTATTATTGGCTTAGTTACAGCCTCTAACCTCGACTCTTTGAGTACAAACAGAAAGCGTTTGTAGCATTTGAGTATTCAGAACTTCAAACTGCTGAAATCTGCATCAAACGTTTGATCAGATTTTGATCAGATATCATTTATAATTGTATAATTTTTTAATTTAATTTTAAAATAAGGGCAAGAATAAACCTTGATGTTCAATCATTTTGGTATTTTTAGATTAAACTTTGTGTCAGTGTTGTCCAATAACATCGTAAAGCTTTTAGATGTGTTAGAACAAAGAGCCTCACGGTCAAAGTTGACTCATTTTCCTCTCCAACTATTAAAAAAATCCCCAAAAACCTGCTGTTTGTTTTTTTCTGGTCTCCCCCTTTTATTACTTCCTGCCATTTAGTCTGGACGT
Organism: Miichthys miiuy; assembly: GCA_036365135.1. Taxonomy (NCBI): domain Eukaryota; kingdom Metazoa; phylum Chordata; class Actinopteri; family Sciaenidae; genus Miichthys; species Miichthys miiuy. The sequence goes on from CM071609.1 coordinate 3,353,276, forward strand.
TGGACAATCAGGCGAACAGATGAACCGCTCACCACGACTGTGGTAACACACACGCAATAATAGGTAACACACACACACACACACACTGCATGATTCCTCCTACTGTGGCCTTTAATCCTGGTCCAGGCTGTAAACATGGTTGTGATAAAGAAACACACACACACACACACAACTGCTTTGGTCTGATGTGAACTTAACAGGAGGGAGAGGTGAAGGGGGGGGGATACTATCGACCGTCTCATAGAAGTAAAACAAAGAAACACTGTAATCCGTTAATGCGACGCTACATTATTGTGCGTTTCGTCACCAGTTAAAAAATAAACTTTCTTTTCATTCAGTTCTCAGCGTTAGACTGAGAGTGGTTCTTGAACGCACCGCGAGCTTTGCACGCTGCTGACCTGAAACCACCAGCCGTTGATAATTGCAGTGCGCTTCCAGTGAAACAAACTGTTCCTGGTACAGCTGGTGACATCACTCCTCTTACCAGATGGCTGAAGTCTACTCGGAGATTATAAATTAGAGGGAGATGAGAGTGAAATACAAGCCGGAGGGAAGTTATAAAATGGATAAACGAATGGAGAGATGGGACGCCGATTGAAAAGTGGTGAAATAAAGTCGCAACTAAATATGACGGAGGGTTTCACCAAATAAGACTGACTCCAAACCTTTTTATTCAGCATTAAAATAACTGATACGTTGCTGGTACTTTACAGTTTTAGAGATTTTTGAGTGTACTTTTACTCCTTTTTTAAGCAGCCATTGGTTTCCATTATGTAAATATGAAAATTTGAGCCTTTCTCTCCGCAACTGCTACTTTCTTCAAACATTTAAAACCACCTACATGCACATTTAGGTTTCCCTGACAAGTCACTCTTTTGTAATTGTGTGAATTTTACATACATAACATATATATCATCGCAAAACCTCTCATGGAAGATGTTGAGGTAGATAATTGTGTGTCCAAATTATGACCAAAGTCTTTCTTGAAGCAACATTGTGAAACCTTTCTACCATAAAATCCTGGTGATGCTACACTGACTTGTAATCAGAGTTTGCCAGCTGTAGCTGCTGTTAGCTCAGTTTGTTAGCCAGGCTGCGAGGACTGTGAGCTATTCAGGCCCAGGGTGCGGGGGAATGCTGAAGAAAGAGTGGAGCCAGTGTTGTGCCAGAACCAGAGCTGGACGAGCAGGCAATGTAACCGGGCTCAGCAGCCCTTATAGAGACCGGAGAGGACGTTGACAGAGGAAGGTAAGAAGAGAAACGGAGAGAGTGAGCGAGCAAGAAGCCAGCGGACGAGACTAAATCAGGGACTGACTTTTAGTCGTTGGCGAGAGCTTGGGGTGTTTAGGTTTCGTGGGTTTCGCACGCTTGTGGCCACCATAGTTTCTCCTTCACGCTGGACAGCAGAGGGTGATGCAAGGAGGTTGCAATCAACAGTTATGCCTAGTTACCACTAAATCCTACACACTGGTCCTTTAGGAGACAGTTAATTGATTTGCATATTCTACATAAATATTTAAAAACTAATGACTGGCTACTAAACAAAAAGATTAACTGATTATTAATGATAAAAAAACAGTATGATGGTTTGTTTATGTTAAATACAACATACAGAATCACTGCTACGATCCTTTAAGAAGATGGAGGACTAATGCTAACTTTATTTTTAATATTACAGCATTCTTTATACGTATAAAAAGTATCTTAGGTTTTCCTGTGACGTTTATCTTTGCCCTACATTAAAAGAAAAGTTGACATACTTCGGGTTTATTTAAACATTTTTGCACGAGTTATTCTAAAAGATATGTTTAACATTTTTAGCCAAGTTTGAGCACGCTTTGGTTAACCCTAATTGTGCTCTAAATGACTCCTTATTGGTGCAAACCACCCTAAATATCTCGAACATCCAGCGTCTCATTTGTGGTCCGTGTCTCTGCTTCCTGCAGAAGATGCTGGACCTTTTGTTTTCCTGCAGCGAGCCAGTCCTTCAATCTGAGACGGGAAGCGAGACACTCCCTGATAACCCCACACTTCCTGTGCTCTCAGGATTTAATACCTCAAAATGTTTTCCAAAGCGCTCATCTCAAAGAAAAACACTGATTTCAAGTGTGTGTGTGTGTGTGGCAAAGCCGAGGAAGAAACTTTATTTTAAAGCAAACAGTAGAAAAAAAAAGTATCGTGCAACAAAAACAAAGGAAGGAAAAACAGGAGAGAAGAGGGAGGAGACGAGGAGACAGAGCGAGGGGGTCATTTAGATAAATACGAGCGAGACTTCTGAGAACAAAAGACCAAAGCATCGGATGAATGACCTTAAAATTTAAAAAGAAAGTGAAAGAAAATGAGTGAGAAAGTGTAGTGGGAGGTCAGAGAAAATGAGAAGGGTGTTTAGGTGGGTGTGTGGGTGGGGAGGAAATTGGGAAAGGACAGCTGGAGGAGGAAAATGTGGAGGCGAGAGAAGGAGGAGGAGGAGGAGGAGGAGCAGAGAGATAGAGCTGTGGGAGATAAAGTGAAGGAGAGACCCGCTGAGTTCCTGGAATGTGCTGGTGGGTTTGTCCAGAGGGAGGTTGTTTGTAAAGGGGCGTTTGTGGGTTATGAAAGCGTCTGTGTGTGTGTGTGTGTGTGTGTGTGTGTGTGTGTGTGTGTGTGTGTGTGTGTGTGTGAAAGCTGTGTTTTCATCAGCCTGGGATTGTGTAGATTCTGAACTGAATGAGCGGTGGAGGTGTTTGCTGTGGTTTCGTGCATGCTCCGTCTCGAAGTTGTTGTCCCTTGGATTATCGTAGGCGCCGTTTATGCGGTTTATGATGATGGATAAATAATTGACGAAGCTCCCTAAGCAGAAACAACACCTGCATGAGTGCACCAGCCATTAATCTCAGAGCTTTCATAGAGATGACAGAGGAGGGGCGGATGGGGTTACTGGAGATGGAAAAAGAAAACTGCAGTGGCCCTATAAGAGCTAAGAGCACTGGAAGTTCAAAACACACACACACGGAAATTAGGAAAACATCTTCACCAATGTGACAACACATGCAGAAAAGTATGTGCACGACCGATATGAGCTGGAACAAGCGGCAACCTCCACTGAAGTGCCAAAAACTGCAGTTCCTCTTCTCGTCCACTTGAGGCTAGCTCCAGAAGTGAGTCAGTCTCCATAAGTCCCCATGTTCAAATGTCCAACTTCACAGCAGAAATAAACATGTTTACAGCCTGGTACAAAAAACAGTTTTGGTCTCTATAGCTAATTTCCCCGTTCATGACAACTGTACTGAGGGTGAATTTATATACAACTCACCTGTTCAGATTATATTAAGGCTTAAAGTTATGCAGGATTAAGAGCGTGGACGCTTTGATTGACAGGTGAGTGTTGTTACAGGTGGCTTGTTTGAGCAACCAGGCTTCATTCAGTCCACCTCCACCCATGCTCCGGAGGCAGGACTGCCAAGAGGGAGCCATCTGTGGGACAGAGACTATGTCCACATCTTATAGTCTATGAGCTGGGATAAAAACAGACTTTTTGCACCAGTATGACTTTGAAAAGGTACATGAAGGCTGCTTTCTTATACAAATAACTCGTTATACATAATATTAACATTTAACAGAAGTGTCAACCAATTCTACTTGGCTGCTGCTTCTCTCTAGCTCTGTGCTGTTTGCCATTGTATTGTAGATCGCTGTTCATTCTGCTGGATAAACTTTACGGTAACACCGACATATTATTATATTATATTATATAATAATACCAGTCATGGAGAGAGTTTTGGTTTGGGAGCCTGTAAGGGACAACATTAAAAATGACAACAGAAGCATAATTTTCTACATATTTTTTATCTTCACAGACTCGTTCACTGATTGTATTAAAATAAAAAAAGCTCTTTGACATTTCATTTTTGAAAGTTATACCTCGCTGTACATACAATATATATATATATGACGGTAATTCAAATCAGAAAATTAAAATGCAACATAAACAATGTCACCTGATTTGTAGATTAATGACTCAGCATAAGATACAGGCTACGTTAGCAATAGTCGGCTAAATACTGGCAACAACGCGCGTGTTCGTCAGTTTTTAAGCGTCCTCTGGAAACTTTATTCAGCAGCTCGGTTCTGTCTTGATCTGTAGATTGTGTTTTCGTGCATACGTGTTCGTCCTTTCGCCCACGCCCTCGTTTATCTCCTCACACTGTGTTTTTATAAACCGTGCATATGAGTTGAAGATGTTTTATGAAGTTACGACCAAAAGAATCACCTTCAGAGGAGTGATGGGAAACAAATCTGACAGACTTCTCAGTAAACCTATTTCTATCTCGTAGGGGAGGAGTCTACCATAAAGTCTGAGAGTTAGAATAACACATGGCAGACAGAAGGAAACTCTATCATGCCAGTTGTGAATGCCATAAGTTTCCTCGGTGCTAACAGACACTGTAACAAATCCTCCCCCCAGGCCACAAAATCCAGGGCGCAGACAATAGCCTCCACACCCCAGACAGGCAGCACAGTGCTCCAACAGGCCGATTCAGCGGCACAACAACAGCCTACTGCTTCGAGTGCACCACTGCCACTTGACTCCACTCCAGCAGGCTGCCTCGGTCGCCTCAGCCCACAACCAGTCAGTCAGTCAGGGAGACAGGAAGCTCGGGGCAGGGCGAGGACTCATGGATCCATGTGGCAGCAGCATGCATGCTTTAATGTCTGGAGAGTTACTGGGAGGCTGACACGGAGGAAGCAGTTGGGGTCAGAGGGTCGTGATCCGTCTGTCCGCCGAGGAGGCCGCGACAGCGCCTCAGCAGCAAGTTCAAGTCAAGATGGGAGGGGAGGGGGCAGACTACCACAGCTACATGTCACAAGCAGTCATACTCATTCTTGCACCTTGACAGCGGGCTCACAGAAGAAGCCTCAAAACAACAGTGTGAACCTCTTTTTAAAGCGTAATTTCCCTGCATCATCAGTTCTGTGATGATGTAAGGATGACCAGTAGACAATACTTTGGGTTTGGTCGAGAACCACCGCTTTAAAACGCGCAGACACAGAAGAAGAAACTGTCCCTGGTGTTTTATTTCTGCATTGGTCAGCATGTTCTCTGATACTTCAGCCTCAGCTGACATTTCAGCATCTTTTGATAGAGAATCTGTGACCGACGCACAATACAAATGACGCGAGGAAGGGAAAAACAGTGTATGTGACGGAGGCGCAACAGGGATGTCATGTACTTAATTAATGTTGTTATGTTGTTAAGTTAATATGTTGTGTTTTATGCACGAACATGCACGAACTGATGATTTAACTTTGCTTTGCGTCTCTTTGTGGTCGTTTTGATCCCTCTGTGGTGCTTTTAAGTCTCTTTGCAGTCCTTTTGTGTATCTTTGTAGTTGTTTTATGTTTCTTCGTAGTTGTTTTGGTTTATTTGTAGCCTTTTTGTGTCTTTTGTAGTCGTTTTCTGTATCTTTGTTGTTGTTTTGAGTTCTCAGTGGTCACTTTGTTTGTCTTTGTGGTTGTTCTGGCCTCTTCGTAGCGCTTTTGAGTTTTGTTCTAATAATTTTATGTCTCTCTTTGTGGTTGTTTTGCAGCTCATTCTAGTCATTTTGTGACAGGAGTCTCGGGTGTTGCTGTTGGTTTTAAAAACTGCAGTTCAACTTAAGTGTTTAATTCCAAGCCATCTATTCTGCTCCTCACTAATGTTGCTGTATGTTAATGCGATTGTACTGTAGCCTCTGTCTGCTGTGCGGCTGTAACATGAAGGCAAAAAACAAATATTGGATTTGATTCAGTTGGCAGATACTCTGTATTAAAAGATCAGGACATCCCAGCAGGAAATGTTAACAGTCACTTCATATGGAGGCTCTGTGTGCACAAGCCAAGGAGCCAAGGACCTGAAGGGTCGGGGGCCCCCCCTGGGTTTGTGCCCAGTAGGCCCACTCAATAATCACTTCATGTTTTCTGGAAATACTCACGCTCTCCTTCTACTTTGTCAGGGTTTCTGCTCCACACGATCTGCCGCATGTCCTGCTTTATCTGGAAGGTTCTCCTCTCGGGCCGTTGGGACTTCTTCTGGTAGAAGATGGTCATCACCGTCCCCATCTCCAGACTGTGGAGGATGCGGGGACCGGCCTCTGTCCAGTCCAGCATCCTGGAGGCTGTGACCGGACCAGGAGCCCCTGCTGCTGCTGCACCACCACCACCACCACCTGCGGCGGCGGCGGCCTCCTCGGCACAGCCATTGAGGCAGCCACTGAACCTGGCTGCACACATCTTCACTGCATAGCTACGAGGAAACCTTGCAGAAATCTGGACTGGTTTCTGGGTGAGGATCCTTGAATCACAGATCACTGGATGCACCAGTTATCCAACATGTCCAAACCAACTGGTGCCAAGCGGAAATCTTGTTATGAACCCACTGTGAATGAAACCAATTTCACATTAAAACACAAGAGCTCAGAGCTGAAACACTGGAAATGTCTGAGATGTGAATTATCCCCTGGTCCTCTGGAGGGGGAGTGTATCCCTGTGTTATCCTTTCCAGATGCTTCTGGCAGCACACCAGCGAAATCCACTCGTAGTGAGCTCTCATCACCGCTGGACTCAGGTTTCCACCCTCTATGCGTCCTCCTGGGTGAGTCCTTCAGTCCACGACAGCAAAGGCGAAGCACAGTCCGGCTTTTCAGTCCAAAACACGCCGCGTCGTCGTCGTTGTCGTCGTCGCCTGCTGATGCCGCTCGCAGCTCCTGCTGCTCGGGCGGTAGACGAGATGTGTCTGCCTCTTCTTCTCCTCCTCCTGGCTGTGGGAGAATGAGGCGACAAAAGACGCCGAGTTATGTAATGACGAGTCGGGCAAATACCCGGAGGTGGGTGCAGTGTGGCAGCGGAGAGGAGGACGGGAACCGGCCGGCGCTCTGTGGCGGCTTCACGGAGACGGAGAGACGCGGAGCGGCCGCGGCGAGAACCGTGTGCGCTCTCATCCGCCGAACCATTCTGCTGTCCTCTCCCCTCACACACTCCTCCTTCCCGGGCACGTTACACCGCCGACAGGATGCATTATCCGACGCAGGAGTCACCGTCCAGGAGGCGTGCTGATACCCGCTAATTGCCCCAGATTCTCCACCCGCGTCCAGGATCTCCGTGCCTGCGCGTCCCCTCAGCTCCAAACGCCAGAGGTCTTGAGAGGAAATTAGGGCTCGGAGACCGGAAAAGCTTGATCAGATTTTTTTCTCTCCCTTCTGTGCTGTAGTATATCTGAGGGAGGATGGGGGGAGTGGAGGGGAGAGAGTCGTAACGGAGAGGAGGAGGAGGAGGAGGAGGAAGGCAGAGAGCAGAGCGACCTCCTCGGGTCTCCAGGAGATCTGCAGCCATGGAGGACGAGGCTTGGAGAAAGGAGGTTTTTATTCCTCCAGGGCTGAAATAAACGTTCAACTCAGCGGGAGAGGAGTCGAGTCAAAGAGGTGGAGAGGGGTCAGACTTCAGAAAGACGATAAGGAGTCATCAACCATAAATAATCTGAAGGAAACTACAGAGATTATGTTTCCTTGTTATGTTTTCTTTGTGTTATAGTAGGTCAGATCTACAGAATATAATAATAATAATAATAATAATAATAATAATAATAATAATGAGGCACATTGCCAGCATCCCCAGTTTCAGAGTGTAATCCCACTGTGGTAAATATGGACAGCTGTACTTGCTTGGTTACATTGTCCCTCGCCCAGCTCCTGTTCTGGCACAACACAGGCTCAGCTCCCAGTCAGCATTCCCACACTTCCCGGTTATCCCAACAACAACAACAGGCGTTGAAGACTCGATTGATCTCAGATTCTTTACTTTAGTAAAAGTACTAATAACACGCTGTGAAAATACTACAAGTCAAAACTTGGAAATACTCAAGTAGTACCTCAATTCTGTACTTATTTGAGTAAATGTACTTAGTTACATTCCACCGTTGGTGTAACTGCTACAGTTACTCAAGTAAAAGTTCTCAGTTCTTCTGAGTTTTTCCAAAATAAAAGCAGAACGTCTGCCCAGAGGCAGCTATGAACTCTGAGTGTTGATGAGACCGTCATGGATGACATCACAGTCTCTCCATGTCTAATCTGCACCATATGTCTGCTGGGTGTACTACCTCTGGTCAGCGCGCAGCCAATCAGAATCCGAGGAAACACTTCTCACATGTCCTGCAGCCGAGAGGCAGGAGGGTGGAGAGTATTGTAGAAAAGAGATTTAATTTTTTTGGAGCCAGAAGTTACCATATTTGGATGAGAACGTAAACGAGAAACTAAAATATGTTATATGGTAACATCTATGGAGAGAAATCGTCAGTGCAGGAACAGAATCTGGATATATCAGATATGATCAGCACTGCCTGGTTTGACAGTTTGATCTCAGCTTCATGAGCTCGGTGTGTCGAGGTGGACAGACTCACTTGACAACGACTTGTCAATCACAAGCATACCCTGCTGTATCGTCTGTTTTACTCTAAATGGGACCATAATTTACAAAATCAACATCACACGCATGGAAGAAGACTTAAAACTAGAGACTGAAGCCATAAACTAATGAGGAAACTGTTAACTGAGGTAATAAATCATCTGAAAAGTCAGCCCATTTCTACATAAAGCTCAATACGATCTGACTTCTTTTTGCAGCCAGTGGAGGTGCCCCCTGCTGGCCATTAAAAAGAGTACAGGTTTAAGAAACTTCTGCGTTCACTTCACTTCACAGACTCAGAAGCTGTGTTCACTAATTATATCCCGCCGATGCTTCAATTATATACCATCGGAGGCAATGGGAGTGGCCTCCAGCATAACTTCCGAATGACTTGCTGATTACAGATTCACAGATTTTTGTGGAAACGTTGGTCATGAGCCAACGGACGGCTGATTAAATGTTGGAGTCCACTGGGAAAAAGGAGGGTGTGTTAGAGGGAGTGGCTAACTTTAAAAGGGATTCACGTAACATGAGGTTGCGTGAATGAAGTTTCACTGACTGCAAACCTTTTACAGCAATCAGAACTTAATTATTCATCGTTGTCTTAGTTGGAGTAACACATTTTGTTTAACTTGAGAGAACTAACAGGTTGTAGTTTTGAGTTTTAGCAGCGAGTCTCTCTTTTGTTTACATTTAGATCACCAAAAAAAGCGAGCGAACAAAGGTCAGGACTGTTTAATAGCTTATTTAGATGTTCACATTGATCTGTCCACATAGACAGTGTGTGTGACTGTGCTCCACAGCCGCTTTATTATCATCATTACATTTTCTTCTTGAAACCATCACAGTTTCCAGCAGGGAAAAAAACGTTAAAGTTGGACGGACGTTCTGTTTTCTCTGTTTTATTTACTTCCATCTGTCCCCGCAGAGTACAAAACTCCTCGTACAATAACTGTTATAGACATTATCTTTGAACGACACACAGGCCGCGTCACATTCCTGTGTCTGCAGAGTGTTAACACTGTTAGGTTTCATTAGGAGTTTTACAATGAGGTACTTTTGAAAAGCGTGTCGATAAAAAGACAAAAAAAAAAAAGAGTAGTCGATGACAGCAGAAGAGTTGTAAACCAAAGATAATCCTGGCTTTAATTGGCTAAGAGAAAGTTGCTGCTGTTGGAGCTTCCTTTCTGAATCTCCGTGACCAGGTGATGGAGTTTCTTTGACATCGCCACCTGGTGGAAGAGAACGCCACAGATAAGAAATCAGAAACATTTGGCTTCTGCCTCTGTGTTCTGTCTTTATGTATCCAGTCCAGATTTTGGGTGTGAGACTCACTGTGTAAGAGTCTGGCTCATGCAGCCTCTTGTGTCGAGGGTGCACAGTCTGGAGGGAGCTCTGGACCTTTGCTCTAGTTTCTGCAGCGCTACACAGAGGGTGTGTGACCTAGAAAGAGTGGGACACACATCGAGAAAGATTAAACTCCTACACCGTCCTGCAGTATTGTCTTCTTTTGTACTGTTCAGAAAATAGTTATCAAGGGGCGACGTTTAGCTCAGTTCTAAACCCCCCAAACGTCCTTGAACTTGCTGCTTTCAAGTGTGTTCATGTTATGAGTGTAGAGAGAGAGAATGAGGTTGAATCCAAATTGCAGACTTCATGGGTGTGTCCTCCCCATGAAGTCCAGGGTGTCTACTGCTGTCCAAGTCCACAAGAGTCCCGACAGACCTCCGCGATAACCCACAAATATGGATGTGATGATAGAAAGGAAATTAAAGCTACTAAAGTAGTTCATGTTGTGAGGATTTCAGGTCTGTCCTCACCTGTCCTTTGACAAACACTTCCTGGCGCAGACAGGTGACCTGAGCTGGAGTGACTGAGACAGGGGAGTTATCACAGCCCAGAGGGTAGCAGCTCAGAGAGACTCCTGCCACCGGAGGAGACTCCACAGCGAGACACACCAGGTCGAGAAAAGGATGGCCTGAGGAGGGAGGAAAGAGAGGCACGTACATAAAGAACAGGCAGGCTCAGCAGCAGCTCCACGGGGCTGTAATGCTCGTTAAACAAACAGGTGACCAATGAAACCTGAGCACATTGAGGTGTTTTAGAGTTTAGAGTGTCCCGCTGAATCAAAGTGACCAAGGACGTCAGGGCTCATGGTCAGAAAGCTACAGGTGGAGTACATAAGGTAAATGAAATGACTGTCCTGTCCTGGGTAGGCGGGTGGGGAAGAAGTGCTGACCTTCAGGAGGAGAAGGGACCAAAAAGTGGTCAGTGTTTGTTACAGACAACAACAGAAGACTGTTTACTGTCAACTCAAACTAATGGTACCCCCGATGGTACGTGACCTCCCTCTAGTGGTAAACAGAATCTCTCTGTAATTCATTTAAAAGCATATTAAACCATATTACAATAAGTTTTTAATTTCCTGTAATATTTTGTTTTAATATCAGCCTGCTAAGAAATTAATAAGAAATTAGTAGTGGAGATGAATTCTCACCCTCAGCGTCAACCAGCCTGTACACATTTTTCCTCCCAGGGACAGTGCTCTTCTTTGGGTCCTCACTGATCTTCATCCTGGGCCTCCCCTCACCTCCACCAGCTAACACACACATACAGAAATGTCACCATACAAATGTAAACATGAGAGGAGAAGTGAGTTCTGTTTTGTCCTTATAGTTACCTTATACACACAGCCCAGCGAGGGTTGCTTTGTGCAGGTGACCAGATGTGTTCCAACACCGACCACGTCGATCTCATTCTCCTGAAACAGCGATTCACAGAACATGAGGGGGGAGGAAGCTGAAGGCAGAGAGGACGATACTGTTCGTGTTCAGTTCATTTACCATCTTGTTAAGCTCGTCCATGCTTTGCTCTGAGATGTTATTGGTCCCAACGATGATCAGGGAATCGAAGGCAGAGGTGGCGAAACTGAAGAACAAAAGGAGGTTTGAAAAGGAACAACAGACGTCTGGAGGAGTAAGACAGACATATTGATGCACACACACACACACACACACACACAGCACTCACTGCTCTCTGCAGAGTCTGAACACACGTCGAACATCAACCGACTGCCTGCAGAGGTCCCCGCTGTCCAGACGAACTCCTACAGGCCTGTAGCCGAGTTCACACAGCGCCAAGGCCACAGCGCAGAAGTTCAACAGCCCACTACTGAAATCACACAAATCATCATCCAATACATGTGATATTAATAAAACATGTCCCGTTATTAATTAAAAGAAATGAGTTGAACTGACTGATCAACAACTGTATGACAGATTCACTCCAAACCTGACTGAACACGACTGACACCTGCTAGTAAAAGTTATTCTTAGTGTTTGTCACCGGGTAAAATTCGACCCGTTGTCACCTGTTATGAATATATTCCATTTTTGCAATATTCTGTAAACACAGCCCCTCAAATATGACACATCTGATGGGCATATATCAGTAGACACAACATCACTAGTTACCAGCCAACACTGTAGCTGTCGATCACAGGGAGGAAGTTCTGAGGGTAGGTGATGGCGTAGGACAAAAAGCCAGCCAACTCGCCCTCGCGGATCTTCCCAGGCTCCGCCCTCAGAAGCTCACACACGCGACTCAGCCAGCCCTTCGTCAACGAAATGAAGTCGACGGGATCGGGGTCCCCGTTCAGTGCCACTAGAGTCTGAGCAGAAACATAAAACGGACATATTATTTAAACTGAGTGTTACATATAAACTGTACTGCTGGCAACAAATGATCCAGGTGATCACCGACAGGAATGTTTTCTCATGGAGACTGACGACACATTCCTACAAATTAAGCTCTAAACTTACAAACTAAATGACTAACTTGTCTGTCCACAAGTGTGTGTTGGTCTTATTAAGTATTGTAAATGATCTAAATTGCATCAGTACTCACTTGTGGCCAGACCTCCTCCAGGGAGGTAAAGGAAGTAACATATGAGTGTGCCATCGTCCCTGCAACGGGGATCCCAAACAGGAAACCAGCCTGAACGTTACTGGTGAGATCAAACCCTGGAAGGCAGATTTTAAGTGTCAGTCTGCGGGTGTGTCAACATTATCGAGACACACTGAGCCCGAGGCAACACAGCTGAAGAGTTCATTTTAGGGCCTCTAGAAAAGGAATTTGCTGCCAACACTTCTGTTGTTGATTTAAAATAACTAATTGTAGCTAACACGAATACAAACATGGAGAAGAACTGAACAGAATTTTGACAGCGAACATCCGAACATGAATGTTTAGACAGACCACACAGCGTTCACCTCCAATGTGTGTGTATCGCGAGGCGGTGAGCCCTCCATCTGGTCCCTGAGCCCTCCTGAGGCCCATCTCCAGAAGCCTCCTGCCGGGACCGGCCGCCAGTCGGAAACGTGCAGCGTTACTGCACACCAGACTGACAACAGAGAAGAGAAGGAGGAAAAAAAGCTGTTTTACGTGTTATGTTGGAGACAAACTTTAATAGAGTGATATAAAATGCACACTGTGGGCTGAAAACTGTGGCCAACCGACTTATGATTCAAGGTTAATTTATTTATTATTCTACAATACAGGGTTCTACAAAGATTGCTCCTCCTCCCCAGCTCATGATCGAGCGAGCTGGAAAGTGAATGACGAGAGTGAGCAGTGTCAGAGAGAACACACTTGGGGTACGACATTGGGCGACTGCTGAGAACACGCTCTCTATAACGTACATGTAAACTGATTTAGATTTTTTTTAATGAGCCTTTTTTATGTGACTAAAACATGTTTTTCTTCTGTGTTGGTCCTCCTGTCTGATTCTCCAAACTAGGAGAGCTCTGACTAAGAAGTTTTACCTCATTCAGCCTCACTTATGAAAAACCCAAACTCTCCCTGAGTAAAGGATCTGAATACTTGCACTACAAGCTGAGCTGGTTCAAGTTTCTCTAAAATGAGGATTTGCTGCTTTTTTCTGTTTAATATCACTGTAAAATGATTTGTTTTTGACTTTTTGACTTTGTGACTTTTTCCTGTTGTTTTTTTTGTTGTTATTTGTGCAGCCTGGACTAAAGTTAGAAACAACAGGAGAGAGAGCTTATCATCACGACAAGTGACGGTTCCAGAACAAACCTGTAATGTCACTCGACTGCTAGGTCGTTTTAGTTCAGGTATGTTGAGAGGACCATCTGGTTTTTCTGTCTGCGTGTGTGGGGGTGTGTGTGTGTGTGTGTCAGTCGTTACCTGGCGTAGTTAACAAGACACAGTAAACTGGTCTCCAGTAGCTGAACCACAGCCAGTGGACCTGCCACCTCCATCAGAGGCACCTGCAGATGTTTCACACATGCAGCACAAGTTACTCCCTCCGACCCCCTACAGATCCTATGTGACCTTTGACCTTCAGCTCACCCTCGCAAACACCACCGTTCCCTCTGGGACGGAGCGGAGTGTGACGCCGGAGCAGTCCAGGCCTCGCAGGAACTTGAAGAAGTCTGGGTCGGTGGCCGGGGGCAGGACGGAGCGCAGGAACTCCACATCTGGATCCACAAAACATGTCATTAGCACAACAGCTGGAACGCTGACCAACAACAGAGGGCATCCTTCATCACTACACACACACGTGCTGTTATACAAGCATGTGTCGTTCACGTGCCTTCCCTTTCCCTCACACACACACACACACACACACACACACACACACACACACACACTTAACTAAATCTAATAACTTTCTGTACAGTTAATCTAATCCGGCAGCTAACACACTTCTCTGATGTGACTGATGAACAAAACATGCTGAATGTGGCCGTAACAGCTGATTACAATAGTGAAAAGTAACTTAGTACTTCATTTAAGTACAATTTAGGTACTTTTACTTTCGCTGAACATTTTAAGATTCTTATATTACTCTATTAGGATCCTTTACTTAACGAAAAATACCAATTCAACCATGTTAAATAATTCCAAATCCTACTTAAGTACTTAACCTACCCTGGTACATGTACTTAACTCGAGTATTTCCATTTTGCTTCTACTTGACACCAGTTCAGTGACATATTGTACTTTTTTCTTCACTACATTTATTTGACAGTTACCAGCTTCAACTTTAAAGGTCCCATATTTACACTTTTCCTCTCTTTTATTTGAAGTTTTGATATCCAAGAGAACATATGTTTGTTGTTTTAATCATCAAGGAATAAAAAAAACATGCTTCTCTCGCCTCGAATATTAATAAGCCTCTCTTATGATTGGCTGACAGTTTTCTGAGTGACACATGGCCACAGGCTGTAGGTACAGTCTATGTTAGGTACTCTCTGTGATGTCACCCACAGGTTTCTGAAGGACTGTTATAAAAATTAAGTGTGGCGGCTCTGGCTGTCTCCATCTTGGCAGTCCCGTCTCTAACTGCCTTGACGCGGCGCGTGGGTGGAGCTGAGGCGGGCTGAATGAAATCTGCAAACAATCCAACCAGTCGCTGATGACTACACCTGACAGGAAGCAGCTACACCTTTAATGACTCATAACTTTAAGCCTTAATATAAATTGAACAGGTGAGTAGAAAGTCACCCTCAGTACAGTTGAATGGGGAAATTAGCTATAGAGACCAAAACAGGCTGTACCAGGCTGTAAACATGTTTGTTTCTGCTGGTTAACATGGGGACTTATGGAGACTGACTCTCTTCTGGAGCCAGCTTCAAGTAGACGTTTGAGGAACTGCATTTTACAGAAGTGATGAGTCTGTGTAAATACTTTCACAGTGTTTACACAGCACTTATATCTGCTTTATAACGTGAAAAGAAAGACTCACTTTCTACACTATGGGACCTTTAAAAAGTGTTAGATAACAGTGGAAGGGGGCAGCCCTCTCCACATGACAAAGTGAAGTATTTTTAGGTCTCCCCTGTTTAACTGACACACACATCTTCCATAGTTCCTTGTGATTTGCATCTGTGTGGACTCAGACCTGAGGCTTCAAACCGCTTCACCCGTGCGCAGTGCAAGTTTATTAAACTTTCCTGGTATGCGCTGTCTTTATAGTCCACAGCACACTGTAGATTCTTCTTATGGGTCAAAGTTCATTCAAGGCATTCACGTTTTCTCATTGAAAGCCGTCACAGCGGTCGCACTGTCAAGTATTGCGTAACCATAACGGAATGCGTAAAAGCCGTGTCTGACGAAAAACAACATGTCATTAATTCACTGTGGTGGTTTGAAATAGTTATAGTGGAAGTAATGAAGTCAAACCTTCGTCCGTGAAGTGAAAGCTCCGCAGGAACAGCAGGCAGTCGTGCAGTCCGGCGAAAAGCGAGAAGCCGCCGCCGAACGGATTGTCCCTGAAGAAGAGCTCGAACACGGCGGGCTCCTGGTGCCGGCCGGCCCGCCAGTACGCGTACGCCATGGTGAACTGGTACAGATCCGTGAGCAGCGGGGGGGCCCGCTCCCGGATAGACCGCTCCATAACCCCGCGTGTGTTACCAGACGGCGCTGCCATGTTATCCAAGCCCTGGTTCCAGGTTCACTGATGCCGAGATCTCTGGGACATGAAGTCCTGACTCACCTACTGGAGAAACGGAGAGAGGCAAACACCCCGCGGACTGAGCTGGGCGTGCGTTTGGAGGAACTAGGCTGAACTTCCAGTTTCAGATACAACCAAGTATTTTTTTTTTCCTGATTATCACTTGTTAGTCATCATCCAGGTCACGTGGTTCGCCATAACAGATCAATTTGGCTCATTTTCTCACACAAGATGAATCACGTTCATTTTTATGATGAGTTTCACAGAGACAGTGGTGATCCTGGTTACCTTGTGGTTCTTGTTTATGTTGGAGGTTCTCCAAACTCCCACTGAAGTCAACACGTAACTCAGTAAAAGACTTCAGAAAATGTGCTTCAGTATGAAAAACAAAAGAATAAATGACCTCCCGAGTTGCGTTGGGTCCTGATGAATTTAAACTACATATAACACACCAATTTGCTAATGTGTCTACAGCAGTCAGATAAATGTAGTGGAGTTAAACAGCTCACAATGGGAATATTTCTGTACCTGTACCTGTTCTGTGGCATATTTGAGTAAATGTACTTTGTTATTTTCCCCTCTACACGTGACAGTTTGGGGACATCTGTAACAAGCTGAGCTGAAAATGTGTTTTTGTCAAGAATGTAGCAGGACAAACAGAAGAAGACGAAACATTCAGAGTTTTTCACTTCATTCAAGAAGAATCTGACTTTAAAGTTCAGTAGTTTATTCTGAAATACTGATCACACTTAATGTTGTTTTTTAACATGTCGGTTACCAGAAAATGTTCCTGGTGTGTGTGTGGAAGAAAATTAAATACTACTTGAACCAAAAAACTGTTTTCTATGCGAGCACACCAGTGTATCCATATTGCATATTTAATATTCTGTAAAGTTTCACATTTAGTTGTTTTTATAAATATGTTACATATTTGTAGGTTATGTAATATTCTGGTTATATTCTGCAGTTTGATGTATAACCATGTGAACTCTAATTAATTGCTCTCCTCTCTTTAGCAAAATCTGCTGTAATTGACCCTTAATAAGCCACACCACCGTTTGCTCTGTGCTCCAATCACAGTTGAGCAAGCCTCGGTCAACTTCCTCCTTTCCTGTACTTACATATGCTACATGTTAGCTCGGCTCTGTTAAAGAGAAATTTTGGTGATGGTTAAAAGATAAAAGCCACATACTGTATAATGATGGCTAGTTAATGTCATACATACATAATGTTAGTTAACATTATCTAACTTAAGATGTGACTGTACTGTAAATGTCGGTTTATTTTTTAAATCAAAATGTGGTTGTTCTTTCAACATAGACGAGCTGACACGCAGCGTATCTAAATACAGCAAAGGAGAGAGTCGACCGTGGCTTGTTCAACTGTTGTGGGTTTGAGTTAATTAACATTTAATCTGAATTGCGTGTGACTAAATCTCTGAATCCTTAAATATGCAGACAGAGTGCCACCATGAATCTGTCGCAACGTTAAAAGCAGCTTTCAGCCTCTTTCTGTCTCTCAACCACTTCAGGATGATAGATATAGTATAACATGTTGTGAGGTGATTCTGCTACACCTTCTGAGTGTTAATAAAGTTGGACTTCTTCAGAACCATAAATGTGATTCAGGTTAATCCAGGGAATCAAAAAGCCAATCAACAAGCCAATCAACTCCTTCTCACTCATCATATAAATTAAGATAGGAGCACACATCAGCGCAGGCTTCAAACAGTAACAATCACATTGTGATCACAGCTGTGAAAAAGGACTCATCTTTTCCCCTGCCAGTATTTTGAGATCTACAGTACACCTTTGACCAGTTCTGGTCATTATCCCAGTTCTCCCTGCTGACCGTTGCCCTCCTCCACAGTGGGGAGGCATCCTGCAGCTCATTGGTCAGTTTGTGCTTGTGACCCCCCCAGAGGAAGTGTGTGGGTTGTCCTGATTGACCGTCCTCTGAAGCATAAACAAAGAACGGGCTGAGCTCGATGGCCAGAGCCGACCTGATGAGGCCGACCCCCCCTCCGCGCTCCGAGCAGGGGTGGTAAACTCGTCCACTGACGGGGTGCATGTACAGCGCCTCCGGGCGGAACGGGACACACAGCTTCTCCGCCCCGCCACAGTACGACAGCAGCTCCTGATCTTCCATGACCCCCTTCAGCCCAGCGGGACTCTGCAGCAGGTGGGTGAAGACCACAGGACGGTCGTCGCAGCGCAGGAAGTTCCTCTCCCTGCCACACAGGGACAAGAAGGGGAAGTCCTCCTCATAGCGACCGCTCTGATTTGACTTCAGCCGACTGAAGAAGAAGACCAGGAACTGTTTATCTGGTAATAAAGAAACAGGGAGGACGAGGAGCTGCTGGGTGATGAAGCATCAAGAACATCAGGTAATTAAAAGAGTTTCGCTCTACTGCTAATTATTAGTCACAATATCCGGACTTCACACTTTGTCTTTGTGGTACAAGTAACAACCAATAATGATGTGTCTTTGTATGTAAAGCCTGACATATCTTATGCCTCTGTGCCGTAGACTCAAACCCACATACAAATGTGCTACTTCCTGCTGTTTGACCAGTGATTGTTATAGTATTTATTAGTTTAGTCTTTACAGCTCTTCCATGATGGAAACTTGTGCTTTATTTTTCTTGTTATGATGCTGCCACATTTCATTCATTCATTGTTCTGTTGTCAAACTCAAACATGAGGTGTTGCTGATGCCAGCTCCACCTGACTGTGGGATTCATGGTAAACATGCATATTTATAAACTGCCTTTAAGCTGTGTGTCGGTTTTTACCTTTGAAACAGGTGACAAAGTTCTTCACTTTGGTGTCATCGAGGAACAGCTGTAAGTCGAGCACACAGCAGCATTATGAGGACAATCTTACGTTAGATGATGATTTTAAAGTTTTTGTTTTGAGTCACTTTAACTCACTCACCTGTCCTTGGTGGTCGATGTAGTAGAAGTATTCTCGGATACGAGGCTCCGGGCTCTGGCCCTGGATGTATGTAGCAGCGGCGGCTCTGGAGGCGGTGTAGCCGGCGGGCAGGCAGCGCAGAGCGGTCAGACCTCTGCAGCTGAGAGCCGCTGTCCGGAGGAACAACATGGCCGAATGTGTTCCGGAATAAAGACGGAAACACGGAGGAACACTAACGTGTTAACCGGTGGACTGTTTTATAAGAAGACGTTACACAGCTTCAGCTGTCCTCATGTTATTGTTTACAGCTGCGTCACAGGGACAACCCGGAAACATTTAACTGTTGTGTTTAACAGCGGCGTCAGAGTTTGACTGTCGCCGCCTGGTGGACACTGACGGTACTTTATTTTATTACAATAACACAGCGCACTAAAGGTCTAATACTATAGTAAATGTAACTAATAATTAACTAATTATGATAATAAAATAATAAAAAGAATCAGAGGAACATTTTAAAAAGCTGTTTCTCTTTATTTATTACTTATTTTTAATGAATGGTGAATTGTTCATGAAAATTAAATATTTGCAAATATTATGAGAGAATATATATGTACAACTATTAATCTCGATTCAAGTCTTTTGTTGTTATAATTAATCAAATTTTAAGTTAACATAACTAGAAGGTGGAATACAGCGTTTCCGTAGTGTAGTGGTTATCACGTTCGCCTAACACGCGAAAGGTCCCCGGTTCGAGACCGGGCGGAAACATGTGTTGTTTTTAGACCCTAATACATGCCAACGAGCGCTGACCTCCAAGTAGGCTCCAGTGCGGAACAAAGTATGGTGGTGGACTGGTGGCTGGAGAGGTACCAGCTCACCAGCTCACCTCCTGGGCACTGCCCAGCTTTAAACATTACATGAATATGTAAAATAATAATGTAAAAAAAAACAGCTGCTAATTAATTTCTTGTCGACTTAATCGACTAATCGTTGGAGCTCATGGTCGCCTGGATGTCACAGACTTATAAAATATGAATTAATGCGTGAGCAGCCTACATGTTGTATATATCAGAGAGTTATATTGTTTGAATACAACAGAGCTCTTCAGCGAGCTTCGTGTAAATCTCTTGGTGGATAAAAGAAGCACATAAATAACAGCATTCCTCCACAACACAAGCAGGCAGGCAGGCAGACAGACAGGCGGTGCAGACAGACAGGCTGCTCATGTTTAAAGGCCACCAACACCCCCTAAAACAGCATAAACAGAGGCTTCTTTGGCACTGACAGCACACAAAGCGGCTGATTCAGACGAGCTGCTAATGACTTGAACTTCATCCAAACAAAATCAGTAGTGAAGCTCCTGCTGTGACCAAAGGATCAATCCACCTACCTGATGCTGTAACGCCTCCTCCTCCGCCTCCTTCCCTCCTTCCTCCGCCTCCAGGTAGGGTGGAGTTTCTACCTGGAGTCTGACAATACACAAGACAGTGGAGGAAGGATTCAATAATGGCGTTATAGTCGGACTTTGGAGCTCTTTCATCGACTTATATTCACAGTAAGTTCACCTTTAATTGAATTAAATCTGCGCACTTCATTAGCGAACGTCTTTTAAAGCTAATTAAAGAAGCTAACGTGTCATGAACGCACCAAGCGACGTGTTGTCTCACTTTTTAAACTACACACCTGCTCCATTGTTGCTGGACTTTGTAGTTTAGGAAGCTTTCTTCTTGAGAAAAGTGTTAAATTAGTTTATTTTCCATTAAAAGCGACATTTAATGATGATATTAGCGAACGCCATTTATGATACTTAACGCTGCTTTAACGTTTATGGCGTTCTAATGTAACGTAAGCGACGTCAACGGTCGCTCCTCGACGAAGCCCAACGAACTCTGACGAAGTTTGTCGATTATTTGAAATTAACGGTAAAAAAAAAAAAAAAGATATTATTCATAAAATATAATTAATATGACAACTGCTGACTCGTGTTTTTCTGGTAGTAAACTTTTAACACTTTCTGTAAAGTTCAAAGGTCATTTCATGTGTCGCTTTCGGTCAAACAGGTATGAGCCAGCCGCCCCGTTCAAACCGGGCACACCGGGGGGAGAGAAACGGAGACAACCGACACTATCGAGACTCCCACGATGACCGACGTTCATCACCGGACAGGTGGGAGGAAGGTGGAGGTCAACCCACCGTGACAGTGACACTATCTTCTTCTGTCAGATTTATGTTGTAAATGTATGCAAATTAGCACACTTTAAATGAGATAATGCCTCATTTGCATATGTAAACATACATTCTCAGAAAACCTAAAAAAAATTAATTAATTAATGTAAGTGATCAACTGGAGAAGTTTCTTGGTGATATCTGTTAGTTTTATTTGTAGTATCTCCCCTTAAAGATCAAATGAATGGATGGCCAGACTAAACATTTGTATTTGTCAACATGTGGTTCTTTTAAATGATTTCAGTTTTAATTTAATACAATTTCCTGTCCTGTAAGTGTTGAAACATTTTCTCTCAGTCCTGAGTATGCTGGAATACGAGCTAGTAAAACAAATGTTAGAAAACGTCCTCAGTGTCATTATGTGTGTTTCTATGTTCCAGGTCTTCCTCTCGACCTCCATACTACCCCAGAGAAGCTGACTCTCCTCCCAAACATGCGAGGGAAGCCCCCCGAGTGGAGCACCAGGAGTCCAAATGCACCTACATTTGTTCCAGGAGAGGTAAGTCAGGATCAGAGAGGAAGTATCAGTGCTCCGTCACAGGGCGGACTTTGGTTTCAGTCTCGCTACAGCTCAGTCCTTCCTTCTGTGAATACTGGACGGACCGGTTCTCTGCTGTGTACAGACTTCTCTCCTGTAACATGGCCCTTTAATGAAAGGGAAAGCTGAACTCTTCATAGACTAATCAAACAAAAGAGTTGATCCTCGAGGAATGTTAATAACGTGACATTTAGACCCCTTTTACACCTGCTGACCTGGTCAAATGTGACCTGTACCCGGACACGTTATCTGGATGAGGAAAAACACAAGGTGTAGTCTGCCTCGCATCATGTTTGGATCATTTGTTTTTAGCTCACATAAAATAGTGACAAAGTTAATGAGTTACTTAACAGAGCTGTGAAAAATGTAAGCAACATGGGCGGGAAGTATATGATGTGCAGTAAGTGTGCAGCTGATCTGTTGTCAACAAGACTTATAATTTATCTAGTCACAGAGTATTCATTGTAATAAAAATAAGCATTATTTGCAGCTCTGTGACCACACTTTAACGCCCTCCAACCTCTGAACCTCTGTCTGTTTTATATCTACACTGTCGCTACAACTTCCAGTGATTACAGCGCCAGATTACACACAGGATAATTAAGATCCAAAGATCAATCAGTGCTCATATGCTGAGATATTTCCTGGCTCAGGTGTTTTGTGTGTGTGTGTGTGTGTCCATCACTTTACTTGGGTAATCTACAATATATAGGCTCAATAGTTAAGGGCCTGTCTTTGTTGGTGTTGTACCTTTAGTCTTGTTTTTGTGACTCCTCACCTGCTTCATGTCCTTTCAGGCATCGTGTTGATCTGCTCTGTGCTGACCAACAGCCTGGTCCTGATCTGCGTGGTCGCAGCTCAGATGGTGACCTCCGGCATGTCCTCCGCGGCCGCGATGGGCGGCTTCAACATCAACTCCAACTTCAACCTGCAGGGCACGGAGCTGCAGAAGGTCCGAGAGCTGGACATGCAGTACAGTCAGATGAGAGCGCCGGGCATCTACGGCGGCATCGCCTTCAGCCTGACCCTCGGGGTTCTCTCGCTGCTGTTTGTGGTCGCCGGGGGCAAACCGCCCCACCTGATGTCCAAGAAGCTTCTGTACGGAGCGCTGGTGTTTCAGGCGGTGGGCGCGGTGGCGTACGTTGTGGCCGTGGGGCTCTACCTGCACTTCATCATCGGGGTGAACGCCACAGACGTGTGTCAGCAGCGTGAGAGGCTGTACGCTCGCAACGGCTACACCTGGATGAGCTGCAACGTGAGCGGAGCGGACGCCGCCGTGGCTCTGTTCGGGCTCATCACGGCCATCCTGTACACCGCCGGCACGGTGCTCACGATCAGGACCATCAGAGGTGTGAAGCGGTACCTGCAGGAGCGGAAAGCTAGGAGCCGATCACGGCCGATGAGAACCGAGATGACATCTGTTTGAGTTAGATTTAACAGGCTCAGTCTGAACTGGACCCTGACGTGGATAAAAGTACTGAGTTTATAATAATGTGACAAGAAATAATTAGATGTTTTTCAAACGACAGAGCTCCTGAAAGGTCGAGTGATGCTTCTAATCATTTTTACTCCGATCCAAAGAAGAAGACTAACATGGCAACCTCTTCTATCATCGAGTAAACTGCCAGATTTTATGGATTTTTCATTTTATATTCAATAACACGAGAACAAGTGATAAACCGAACGATTAACCCAAAAAGTGAACGCAAACTGTCAAAGGAGTGATTTGGATGAATTTTGAGCAGATTTTAGTTTTCATTTTAAAAACCTTTAATACATAATGTATTATTTTTTTATTTTTAACAATGATAAATACTTTATAGGAGTCTCTTTTGTCAGAGAGTGTGCTCTCTTGTTCTTTGGCTGTTTGAACACAAGCAGAGTGAAGGCTCTGTGAATGTAGCCTGAGTTCAGGTCTTCACTGTGCCCTTCTCCTGTCACATTTATACAACTTTATATCTTAAATAATAATATAAACTTTAAAATAAGAAGTTGGTGTTCATCACAGAAGGACCTGGGCTCTGTATCATCTTACAGATTATAAGCACATATCATGTTCATTGGATGGGTGTGTTTGTGAAGTGTGTGGTGAAGCGAATATTGAACTGTGTCTGACTTCACGATCAGTGGATGTTAATACACGAGGAGCAGCAGACACATCCAGCGTAAGACGGCGATATAACGCAAAACTGAACTCTGACTGTGACCCTTCAGAGGCTCCGTAGTTCATCGTCACTGTGTCAGAGATGGAGGAAACATGTTTTGGACTTGTGAATAAGCTGCCTATTGTAATAAAGTAAATAAACACACACTGCAGGATAACATGATGGAGTGTTTTTAGACTCAGTGAGACGAGAACTGTAATTAAAAAAAAGTTTATCATCCACATGCAGCTCATTATAGATCCGAGTGTTTTTACTTCATTGTGTATATTGAACCTGCTGTCAGTGTCATTACACACTCCACTCGTGGTTCTGTTGATGCTGCATAAACTGAACCAGCTCTAGTGATCAGGATGGTTTGTGGCACAGGGACTGTTTGTTTATAAATGTTTCTAACTCGTTTAATTAATGTTTTTACATCAACGTTTTTGATACTGTTCTGTATGAATGTACTCAAATTAAACCATGAGTGAGAGAATATTCCAGAGTTTTCCCTTCATGTGATAAACAAACCAGCCTTCAGGGGGCGTCACAACACCTCCAGCTGTGTCCAGATGTTGAAGTCTTCCTCTGCTCCTTCCTCCTCCAGAAACCTCCTGCCAGCCATGACATCACCGCTGTCACACAATGGGGGTCACACATACACAAAAGGACACAGCAGTGATGTAACCGCTGGACCGTTCGCTGACAGACTAACTCCTCCAGAGTGATGTAACTTACCCCCGGCTCTAATTTTACCATTTCACAACACAATGCAGCGATTGTATCAGAGCGGGACAAACAGGACGACGTGACTCCAGCCGAGAGGAGCGGGAGGAGGCTGCTGCTGCTTCTTCTTAACTTTATGCATTTGAAGTGACATTTTAAATATCAACTAACTGAGAACTGAACTGAGGTAACAAATGGCAGAGAAATCAATCATGGAAATATTTTCCGCCCTAAATTCATCAGATTTTTTTAAACAAAATGAAACAAAGTGTCTTTCATCTTTTGTGTGATCACCAGTTCCCACATGATTCAACCTACAGTGTTATCAAACTGGGAAAAGCTGTCAGTGCTCACGTTTGACGAGCTGTAATCAGAAAGTCACTTAAAAATGACTTTAACTTCATTTTTGATGAAAATGTTTCAAAGCAGTTACAAAAGAAAACGTTTAAATGTGACCGACAAACCAAATCGCTCCGACGTCCACCGTACTTGGACACTGAAGCCAATATGATTCTTGTCACATGAAAACTAAAACTTTCTGCACGACTTGATACGTTCATACCAAGATTATAATCTATAATCTGATGCCTGCATATGAACGAAGAATCATTGTAGTCCGAGTAGTATTGACCAACTCTTTGACAAAAAGAGGTGGAACACTGACTGTAATGAATCTACCATCAGATGAAGATGTTGGCTTCTCTGGAAGCTCACGAGAACACTGGCCATCGCCGCCAGAGGCTAGATCTTTGTCAGGTGATCGCCAAGAAGTTTGTGTGAATGCGAAGAAAACCTTTAAAAGATCTCGACACACAGACGAAAGTCAACGTGTTGTGGTTATCTGAAAACTTTCATTTATTATATAGCAAAAGTAGCTCTCTTGTGCGGTTTGCTGTTGTCAAGAAGTCTGTAACACTGTTCTGAGAACATTCATTGAGCTGGTAACAACTGTAGGACCCGCCCGCCCTCCCCCGTTCAGCATTTTACTCACCACTGCAGCACCACTCTGAACTCTGCACACACCTGGAATATCAGCCGTTTGAAATAATCATCTTTTTCTCTCAGAGAACATTAGTACGTTTCAGTGACTAGGTCACTTTAAAGTATTAAACTCCTAGGAGTTAGTTTAACAGTTTTACTAACTCCGACGACAACTGTAAGGCCTTGAGCCGCGACGAACAGGTGGGGGAGGAGAAATGTCTGCTACAACACAAAAACTGAATGGTCCAAATCTCAAAGTACCATCTAACATAGAATTAATCTCTAACGTCTAATAAAAAGCAGTCAAAGTGCTTCTTCAAATTAAAGATATGGTAAAAATCAATCGTGAAGATTTAATCAACACCGAGTGTTATAAAAAATTGCATTGCGTTTCAAGGGGGGGCAAAGAGTTAACAGTAGAAAATAAAGGAAATAACAAAAAGGTTCAGCGGTAACTTAAAGCAGTGCAGAGCATCAAGACCACCGAGTCCTGATTCCACAGTCCTCCATCCCTGAATCTGACATCCTGGATGAGACGTTGACACCAGCAGTTGTGGGTGGGGGGAGGGTGAAGTTAGAGGGGTGTGACGAAGTAGTCTGCAGGTTTCTGGTAGCTGTGTGCTTGCTGGTTGTGTGTTTGGATCTGTTCCTGCTGCTGCTGCTGCTGCTGCTGCTGGATGATCTGCCGGACTTCCTCCTCCAGCTCCGGCGGGATGATGAGCTGATCGTCGGGGTCCGGCTGGGCAGGGGCGTTGAAGTAGCCCCCCTGTTTCCTTACCGGGGCGTCGGCCGCCTCCTCTATGAGGTCCTGGTTCCTTCCTTGGCAGGCCACGGAGCCATTAGCTCGAGCCCTGCGGCCCAGAGTCCCCGACAGAGCCTCCCTGCTGAGGCAGGGCGACGAGGGAGGGACGGGGGAAGGAGACGGGGAGCAGAAGGGAAGAGGAGAAGGTTCGTGATGTGAGGTGGCGGCGGTGGCGGAGGGAGGGACGTTTGTGCTTGTTTGAGCGTGACCATGTGCTGAGCAGTCGTGGCGGTGCAGACAGTGGACGTCAGCCTCCACCTCTACGCGGCTGCCGTTGGAGAAGACGCCAGCGATGGGCTCCTCGTCCTCGCTGTCGACCCCGTTGTCGGACAGAGCTCCGGAGAACTGCCTGTGGAAGCTCCCGCCTCCACAGGCAGGCCTCCGCACGCCGGTTCGCCCCAGCGGGTTCAGGTGGGACGCCAGCGGCTCGGTCTGAGGCGGAGGCTCCTCCGAGGACGCCGTCGATCCCACCTCGCTGCTCATCTCAGACGTGCTGAACTCGCTGCTCAACTCGCTCACCGTCCCCGAGGAGGCCGGCGGCAGCGGTATGCCGCCGTCGCCGCTTGCAGAGTAGGGGTGCGTGCTGGCGTGCGCGCCCAGGCCGGGGCTCGGGGGCGGAGGCGGCGGCTCGCAGAAACAGCAGCAGTCCTCTGTAATGCTGAGCTGGACGACGACGGCGCTCAGACTGTCGGAGCAGCCGTAGCTCTGAGCCAGAGTCACCAGCTTCTTCGCGGCGGCCAGAGCATCCGGTACGTTTCTGACCGCCTCCACCGCCTCGCTGGGAGACAACGAGTCCCACAAGCCCCGGCTGCCCAGGACAAAGAACTCGTCTTGCGGGGTGAGGGTCACCGTGGAGACGTGGGGTCTGGGGGTCACAGACGGGCACAGGAAGGAGTAGCCCATGATTCTGGTGGAGTCGGTCACACCGCTGACTTTGTTGTCCTGCAGCAGAGATCGATAAAGACGGTTATTACGTCAAACATCAGGTCAGAAAATTCATAGCACGAGTGAACGCAGTCCGTCTTTACCTCGGTGATGATGGCGTTGTGCTGCCGGACCCTCCGATACTCCATCTCCTCTTTGACCGTGTGTGTGGTGGACAGTTGCATAGCTTTGCCGTCGCGGCACAAAACAGCCTGGCACCTTCCGACGTTGGCGGCCTTCAGCGTGAAGCAGCCGCCATGCTCGCCGGGAGCCACTGGGTCGTGTCTGATGTGACACAGAGCCGCCGAGCCGCCCATCCTCTGGCCCGCCGTGCCCAGTTTCCTGCAGGAGAGCGACACAGTTCAGTTGCTGAGCTGTGGAGGTGTGTGTGTGTGTGTGTGTGTGCAGCTCAGAGAAGAATATGAAGGTGTGTGTTTACCTTTGCATGGTGAGGAAAGTGTTGGTCATGTAGTCTTCCTGCCTCTGGCCCCTGTGAAGCTCCTCTGCTAGCACGTCTCCCATGGTGCACTGCAGCAGGTAAGGCACCTCCACGTTCCTGTCTCCGTCGAAAACTCCGTACAGAGCTTCACGAATCCCGCAGAAGCTGTCGAGGGCCAGAGCGGCCACGCAGAGCCTGAGGACAGGACATGAAGATCAACGGGTTATCGACGTCATACATGCCACAAACACGACTGACGTTCTGGTTGGAATATGGCTGGACTGTATGAAACACTAGAGGACTTTTAATTTGAAATGAAGAGGAAGAGAAGGAAGGGTCTCTGTCACTACACGGCTCACTTCCTGGATTAACTTTATTATCTGATCTTTGGTGAACCACACCGACAGAGCGCAGAGAGATTTGTTGCTGCTGATAAAGATTTATCAGTTTGAAAAAACGTCGCTACAAAGCCGTCGCCAACGAAAACCACTGTGTTCTTACAGTGACTGCAGCTCCTCTCTAACCTCCTCTCACACATGACCCTGGCAGCCAATCAAATCAAGCAAGAGACAGGCTTCACGACTTTACCACTTCCTTCCTGTTTTGATGTGGCAAGTGCGGCCGGACAAATGTGGACGAGATATTAGCGGAGCGAAAACACCTGAAGAGATGTCAGTACTGCTCTGTTTGGCCACAAACAGGTCTGACCCCGTTTTGCGAAACCTTGAAGGGTTTTGGTTCTCGTTATTTTCCTGATCTTCATGTTCTCAGAGGATAACGGACAAAGAGAGATGCTGCACGATGCCCGAGGTTGAAAACTAAAAACGTTTTATTGACAACGCGTCTGTCAGATCTGCTGACTGAAAACTTTTTGCTGTCGGGCTAAAAAACAAAGAAGCATCAGACTTTTAGCTGCAGGAGTCGGATCAGCTGAGTCGGCGCTTTTGAACAAAACTTTTTTTATGCTTTTATTGAACGTTGGTTTATTTCATTACTATCGTTATTGTATTTCAGTGTTTCTGTGGTTTGGAAAAGTGCAAAACAATCGAAGTCAAATTTACTCATTTGCTTAATTTTGGTCTTATAGACTTTGAGAGATCGATAAAAGAACAGAGATAGAAGAGGGTGGAGGGTGGACTGACTTGTTTTTGACTCCAGAGGCCTCGGTGTAGCCGTGACTCCAGACTGCGGGGGCCCCGTGACTCTCGTTCACGCACGGAGCCGAAGGTGACGGATCCACCCGGAAACATTTGATATTACTGCAGAGAGAAGGAAGAGACCAGATGATGAGAATAATCATAGATGATCACTGCAGACACCGCAGCATCTTTCCGGGTTCATACTTGAGCAGCTCCAGGCTCTTGTGGTCCAGGTTGAGGCGGGGGTTGCCCGTGAGGTCGAGCTCCTGAAGCTTCTGGGGAAGCGTCTCGGGCAGAGTGACCTCGGTCAGCTCGTTGCAGCTCAGGTCGACACACTGAGGAAGAGACGGACAAAGAGTCAGCTGTCTGGCATGCAGGTGGTTAAAGAGGTTGGTGGTGTCTGAGTCTGTTGTGGGGATCATTTTAACCACATCCTGTTTATCTCTCGCTTTTTTTTTTTTTGGCCGCTGTTGTCGAGTGCTCATGGTGGGAACTGTTTGGTCTCTGTACAGAAAGTAACCCCTCTTTTGGGTACGAGCTCCTCGTTTTGTTGGTAATTAACTCGTTCTGTGTCACGTTCGCGACACAAAGCGCCGTCCAAATGATGGCAAATATGTCCGCGAAGAGTGTGATCTTTTACCCAACGAAATAAGGGATAAAAGTGTAATATGAAACAATGTGTGTCGTTTTCTCATGGCCTGACTCCGTCCACAGCTAACACTGATCTGTGTGTGGATGTTTTGTGTCGACATGAAAAGAAAAATAAGCCACAGCTAAATAAAATCAAGCGCTGCCTAAAATACCTGCGCGCGTCAGACTAACCTTGATCTCCGGCAGCTGCAGGACCTCGGGGAACGCGTTGATGCAGTTGGAGTGGGCGGAGAGCGTGTGCATGCGCTGGCAGCTGAGGATGGTGGTGGGCACGGCCCGCAGTCTGTTGCCGCTCAGGTCCAGCTCCTCCAGCTGCTCCAGCCGTGCCAGTTTACTGCAGGAGGCGGAGAGGCACGGTTATATCGGAGCGCTGGCGCTGCAAACTTTATTTCTGGGAGCCGCATTCATCAAACTTATCTCTCCTGTGGCCTCAACCTGATTCTAAAGCGGGGCTCTGATTTTAGACTGGATGATAATGCGCTGTGTGTCTAGGATTAAGACAGCTCATAAAAACAAAGGAATGTGAGTTCATGTAAGTTTGGGCCGGTCTACAAGCCTACAATTATGCGCATAACATTGAGTGATGTTATGCAACCTAGCACAGCAAGAGGAAGCTTCATGTCTTAACCTCGGTGTGTTTCAGGACCTTAAACCTCCTCAACTAAACACTGAAACACCTCTGAGGGCGTCCGTGAGCTTGTTCACACCTGGTATTGACCGAGTGGACAGCTCTAAGTACGTCAGTTCACACCTGCGTTAGAAGCACCTCTGGTCACCTCTTGTGATCTGATCTCACTTCCTGTCAACAACATTTCAGCGTATAAAGTTTATTTTGTCACAGCCAACACGCTGGGACAAAAAGACACAGAAGAAGAAGAAATAACTTCACGTACAACATTTTTTTTTTAAGCGAGTCCACGAGTGACAAAAAAGTTAAATCTAAAAAAACACATTTGTTAGTGTATCTTTAAAATTTGGCGTGTTTGCATTGATAAAACGATAAACTGATGATGAGTTTAAATGTGTTGTAGCAGTGTGTTTATATTTATTTATTTTATAGATACTTTATTGACCCCTCAAGTTTTTCACATGCATTTTTGCACACACAGGGATCGCCTCGGCAGAGCCCAGGAGGTGAACTGGCACCTCTCCAGCAGCCAGTCCACCTTCCATACTTTGATCCGTACTGGACTCCCTACGGACTGAGCTGCTGCCGCCCCCAAGTGAAAGACAGAAGACTAAATGTGCCGTGTTTAACGCCAAACTTACAAGAAGTCACGAATGATTAAGAATGATTGTAGTGTAGCTGTTTCACAAGTGACTCCTTACTCAACAAATCAAAATTACATAATTGTTTTAAGGGAGTGTGATGATATTGCAGTTACTACATATCAAACATCCGCTGCTTATCTCGCCAGGTGCTTTCCATCATAGTGAAGTCGAAATCAGACAGCGTGTGTCGCGTTTTGTGTGGGGCAGGACACATGAGGGGTTTAAACTACAAAATGATATGCAGCATGTGATTCAATGTGATCCAGCTGTCTGCTTATGATGTGATCACCCAAGATGCGCATTAATACTAACTGTAAGCTCACTTCATGAGCAGTGCTGAACTGTACCTGGCTGTGAAGGTCTGTAGCTGGTTGTAGGCGAGGTGCAGCACCCTGAGGTGGCCGTGTCCGGTCAGCAGAGGGACACATTTGTCTGTCAGGCTGTTATTGGTCACGTAGAGCTCCTCCAGGCTGCTGAAGCTGTCGTCTGATAGGCTGGCTGCAGGGAGGCTCTCCAGCTTATTGGCCGACACATTTAGGTATCGCAGGCTGTGATGAAATCCCAACAGAGGAGACAAAGTTAGTACCTGAACAAACGACTTGACGGAAATTTGAAAAAGGGACAGAAGAAGAAGAAGAAGAAGAAGAAGAAGAAGAAGAAGAAGAAGAAGAAGAAGAAGAAGAAGAAGAAGAAGAAGAAGAAGAAGAAGAAGGTGTCGTGTTGTTGTTTGTACCTCTGTGCTTTGATGAACAGGTTGTGTGGGAGCTCAGTCAGGTGGTTGTGTTGGAGGTCCAGGACCTCGAGCAGCGACCTCTCCAGCCTCTCAGCCAGCCGACACACTTCGTTCCAGCCTGCCAGCAGTTTTCTCAGGCTCCCACTGGACATCAGCCTACGGCACACAAACAGCACAGCGAGCTCAGCCTCTGTGAACCTGACGAGGACACACGCTTTTCATGCGTCCAACAAGTTCACCTCGTGATGAATTAGCTCTTGAATCGTGACGGCCGGAAGCAGAAGAAACGATGCGTCGGTTGGACACGACCACCATCATCTTGCATGTAGGCCCATTAAGAAGCTATCGAACTGTCCGTGAAGGCAGCGGCACATGTTCTTAATTGCTGGCACAGGCGGCGCCGACTGGAAATAGCTCTGCATCAGTGTAGGCGTGTTGCTACAGGCACCCATGAAACATTACAGAAGAATACGGCTGAGTTTAAAGACTTATCAGCAGTATCACAACCCTCCTGTG
The DNA here is from genome assembly GCA_036365135.1 of Miichthys miiuy. Lineage (NCBI taxonomy): Eukaryota > Metazoa > Chordata > Actinopteri > Sciaenidae > Miichthys > Miichthys miiuy. Next base: position 3,385,177 of record CM071609.1, read on the forward strand.
TATCTGCATGTTTGCAGCGTGCCGTAAACTAACGATCCTGCCTCTTAAAACCTTCATTGTTATTAATTACATACTTTTTTAAATGAATTTCTTTCTTCTTTTTCACTCCCCAAACTCTTCCATACATCTGATCCTGTACAGAAACCCGTAGACAGAGCTATATGGAAAAGCTATTTGCAGTATTTAATGTTTATTTTTGTGGTTGTGTTGTGCCGTTTAATGTTTTTGTGTATTTTGTATATATGTGAGTTTTTGTGCAGTTTTGTTCCTTGTGAGGAAAATAAAGTTTCTGTCCATGCATCTTCTATCTTCAGCTCGGTAAACTGACGCTCGTTCGGGAATGCTCAGGACTTGATTTGTGTATTTATTAATCTTCATTCTTCAAGTTACACCATCCTTGAATGACATAAATATAATAAATAAAGTTTAAAGTGACTGAATCAACATGAAGCCTAAAATTTAGATCATGGTATAAAAAGAAGCAGACGGTAACGTTATCGCGGTTTGTTTGTTTTTCTTAAAATTTCAATATAAATTCTTCTGGACGGTTAAAGCTCTGTGAGGACAGCTGCAGTTATTACTTAACTGGATTAAGACATATTTCACATTGTACTATTTTAAGAACATTTATTGCGCAAAAACAAAACAAGAAGTTCACAAACTAAACTGACTTGAGGCTTTTTTTCTTCTCGCTGCTGCTGAAAGATTCACGCGACGTGACGTGTTTTGATTTGCACTGATAGAAAAGATTGCTCGTATCACACCGTCTGACTTTTTAAATCCAAATCGTGGAAGCTGCAGAGCGCTCTTTTTTTGATCAACATCTGCTCGTTCATCTCCAAACAAAGCAGCACGCACGCTCACGCTTTGACAAATCATGCAGCGATTCTTGGGTCAAGAAAAAAAAAAAGACGTCTCTAGCGGTCAGCACGTCAAATCAAAATCCACAGTTAAAGTGTCAAACATGTCTGCAGGTCAGCACTGCTGCACCAACGCAGTGATCTGTCTGCAGCTGTATTTTTAGCACAATGTGTCTGAAATCAGGCCAAGACAGAACTTCACCCTCTTCAGGCTTGACGCTTCTGATCACCAGCGTTTTGTTTCACGCCCTTCAGAAATCTTTAATTACGTGCTACATGAGCCGTCAAGCTGCCACACCCGCCTTTCTTTCTGCAGTTTAAGAACGTCTAAATGCAGTTTGTTGGTGGACATGCTGCGGGAGTTTGTGTGTTTGTTCGTGCGCTCCTCACCGTACGGGCAGCTCTGTAATGCAGTTATGGTTGACGTCCAACACCTCCAGTTTGCTGCTCTCACACACCCACTCGGGGACACATCCCAGCTTGTTCCTTTAAGAAAACAAATAGAGTCAGCAGCCGGCTGAGAACACAGCACACAGCCTTCTTTTCCACACAGTAAATAGGACAGTTAAGTATTCATAAAGTATTCATACCAGGACAAATCCAGAACAGTCAGATTCTCTGGCACCGGCTGCACCTCCAGCAGCTTCAGCTCTGCAAACACACACACACAATGTGCATTAGTCTCGGCGGTCTGAATGTGAATGTATACACAGTGTCTGACGTGATCTGTTTAACATCTACACAACACAACGTAAGAAATGTTTGTACCGTTGTGTGCCGCGTGCAGGCTCTTCAGGGCGTGGCCGCTGGCTCTGAGGAGGGAGAGAGTGTTTCTGTCACAGCGGAGGAGCTCCAGCCTGCAGAGAGGCCTGACGTCCAGCTCCTGTAAGCCAGTGTCTCTCAGGTCCAGCTGGACGATGTGGACCAGCTGGTCCGAGTCTCCCGCTGTCACCTTCTGAAGCCGGTTCAGCCTGAAAATATAAAGACGGTAAATATCTTGCTGTTGTGGCTAACTTTAAACAACTTGCATTATTGGGGGTGTTAAGGACAACGTATATTTCCTGCAGCATCATGGGAAGTGTTAGATTTCAGATGAGCTTCGTCACAGCGGTGTGTCTAAAAATGTCAGCGTGAAGATGTTTACCTGAGATCTATGTGACGCGCAGGCAGCCACTGCAGTCCGGCTATATCCAGGACAGAAAGCTGGTTCCCTGCCAGACAGAGTCTCTCCATGCCTCTGAGCTTCTCCAGGACGGGGGGGATGCAGCTGAAGCAGTTGAAGGACAAGCCGAGGTAGGTCAGGCCCTCCAGGCAGCCCAGCTCCACGGGCAGAGAGCTCAGGAAGTTACCGTCCAGGAGAAGAGTCTGCAGGCTGGACAAGAGAAGAGGGTGAAAGAGAGTGATGATGATGTTTAAAAACGTCCATCAAACTCACAGGAAAGTATGAACAGAAGTTTAAATTCACTCTTGTACTTCTCTGGTGGTCCAATTACCAAAAAAGGAGCTCAAGTTTGATTTATGAGTCTGCAAAGACGGCGTTCTCGACATTAGTGTCCGGTGGATGTGAATTTATGCTTCAGACTAACAAACTCCAATATCTAATATCTCTGTGGGTGGGCAATAAAAATAGTTCCTAATGTCACATCAACGGCCACACGGGCAGTTTGCCGACGTTGTTAGCCTGTGTTTAGCCCCATCTGTGACAAAATCACGGAATAAATGCTCAGTGTGGACGTTACACGACTGCTTGCTCTGAGTTTTGTCATTTCCCGTCACCACAGCTGGATGTAAAAAGAGTGACAGCCAATGCTAGCTCCTTTCTACAACGCAGGACAATCACAGCACTGAATGAATGCAGACTCCAGCCAGGGTTCAGGAACCAGTAGTGTATAATAAAAAAAAATGAAAAAAAAAAAAAAAAACAGCCCGGGATATTCGGGCTTGTTGAAATCACAATAATCGTAGGCTCTAAAGATCCATGACAGCTGCAGTCAGTAAAGACACCATGAGCATGGCTTTTTTTGAAAAATGGAAAATAGCTGCAGTTATTATAGTTTCTATTTATTATACACAACAAGTTTAAAGAGTTCAAATTTAAGCTCAATTTTAAAAACTACAAAAAAAATGTCTAATCCTGGAAACAGGAGGTTAGTTAGAGGTTACACATGTGTTAAAACTCCAACGATGTATTGCACAGTTTGAAGCAAGTTCGAGAGCAAGGTGGATAAAATGAGGTCATTTTCATTGTTGTTATTTGATAACCACGGATAAAGAAACCAATCTGTGTCGGGGCAAGTAAACCCGGTTGAACCCGTCGACGACGTTAATGTGCTAAAAATCTGATCTTTGCTATTGATTCACCAACATCACAAACATCTGCAAGAGCAGGTGTACAAATGCACACGCTCCTACACACAACTACACACACGATTATAAATGAGCACTTGACCCCAGCCAGCATCGGCATGACTCTGCACTCTGATCACCTGGACCGAACGTCTGCAGCGTCAGGACAGAAGCCTGGTGAGCGGCCAGTTGTTCACTTAATACAGAGACGGATTAATCTGCACTGATGGAGCCGCAATGACAGCGACTCCTGTCTGATGTCTCTGTCAGCAAACCGCAGGTCACCGAGGATAAATTCAGCTTCAGGCCAAATCATCACATCATCACCACCACCAGCATTAATAACAGCTCACTTACTTGTGCATGCTTCTCACATCAGCGGGCAGAGACGAGAGGCGGTTTCCAGACAAGTTTAGCTCCGTGAGCGAGGAGATGTCACACAAGGCCAGAGGAAACTCTGACAGGGCGTTATTTGACAGACCGAGGCTTCTCAGTTTACAAAACCTAGAAAGAGTCAGAGTCATTGAGAGAGGGAGGGATGGGAAGAAAAGGGCAGACAAAGAGGGACAAAGATGTGAATCTCTCGGTGCTATAATCAGACTTTTTTTAAACAGAGGCTCGAAGAAAAACAAACACTGTGAAGAGCATAACACATAAAGAGCATTACATAACACCTTTCTCATAAACAGGGAGAAGCACAAGAGAGGAAACCTGCACAAGGTCTCAAGGACGCAGCATCAAAACACTTACAGCACACGTGCTATTTAAAGCTAAATGTTTACACCGCAAGTTTTCACCATAACAACAAGCATGTGGTTCAGATGGGAACGTGTGTGTGTGTGTGTGTGTGTGTTTGTGTGTCTTCCCTGGCTTTCTTAGCCAAACCCTAATCTAGTTCACAGAGGGGTCAGGGTGAAAGGCTGAGCCGGACTCACGTCCTTCCGAGGGAAAGTCAGAGTCACACCGCGTTCCTCAAAACAACGCCGCCTGGGAAGTGTGTGTTTACGGACGAACAATGGCTGTGTGTATACAGTATGTATGCATTCATTTCCGTACAGTGAATGTCGGGCTTTGACATAATGTTCTCCAGACATAAAGTTACAGCAGAGACGCCAGAATCGAGAGAAACTGCTGGGAGATAAATGTTGAATCAGGCGCCTTAAACTTGAGGAAGAAACACGACGCTGACGCAGCTCTGCTGCTTTTGAAACTAACACATCACTCTGTAGCCACTTGACCTTTCGTTGTCCTCTTTACACCGGCTACCTGTCCCTTTTAGAGCCGATTATAAGATTTTACATTGAGTCATTTCGCTTTTACCCAAAGCGACTCACAAAAAAGTTAGTGCAGCAATAAGTACTACTCGTTGTAGAGGGGGATAGATTTACCATGTCCTGTTGTTAGCAGTGCTAGGAGAGGAGCTACTAGGTCTTTGAAGGTAGAGAGAGCTGGTAGGACGTTCCATCAACGGGGAACAACAGACGAGAAAAGTTTGGATTGCCCTGAGCGTGTGGGTGGCAGAGCCGTGTTGTCGTAAAGTGTGAAGTGGCGCAACGGAGACAAGGCGATCAGATCAGATTTAACTGATTCTTTCTAAAGCCCAAAGTTATGCAGCAGATTATTTAGTGCCCTGTGTTCTGTCTCGCTCTCTGAGAACCTCAGATGAGTCAGTCTTGGTCGTTCTCAGGTCCAGATGTAAACACAGAGGCAGTTCAGGCTCCGAGATCATGGACTGAACTTCCTGAGGAGATCTGGACGTTTATTTTACCCTCTGTCGCGATTAGATTAGATTGTTTTAAATGTGTTCTGCCTCATGAAGGTTATCATTATTATCACACATCTGACAACAAAAAACATTACACAGGATCACAGTGCTGTAATGAAGTCAGCTGTTTGCATGAGCGAAGAAAACAAACTATTTATTCAGTCAGAAAGCTGTTAAACCACGACGCGCCACAAACGTGAGTCAGGACGCTCGAAAACATAAAAACAACAACAATGTGCAGAAACATCCAGACTTCTTCTTCAAACCATAAATCTGTTTGTTTTTTTCTCGTCCTCAAAAACAGTAAAAAAAAGTCCAGATCCAGCAATAAACCGATCCTATAACAAGCACAGTGTGTGTGTCAGAGCCTGATGTATCTTATTCCTCTGTCACTGAGTTCAATCCCACACAGTCCTGCTGCGTTGTATTAATCCGCCACTGAAAATAGTCCCTTAACGTTTGCTAAGTTCCCAGCTATATTTTAAAGGTTTACACCTTCAGCTGAGAGCCACACAGAAGACTAACACTTTGTAGATTCTGAATTCAGCTCCGATGATTATTGTAGCTGCCTCATATGTTGGATTTCACCTCTGTATCTTTAACATTTGAAGCATTGTTTTTGTGCTTTTGTATTGACCGACACTCTTCTGTTCTCTTGGCATCGTTACGTAACGCTGCGACATCGGCGACCAATTACACAAGCTGATCTGGAAAACAAGGAAAAGCCCGGAGGTCAGGTGGCTGCACATCAAATCTCTCATCACCAGTGTGGTTCTCTTTTAAATCGTCCAAACCGCACAGCCGCCCACGCACACGTCATCTGTAATTTGATGTAAGCGGCTTCCTTTTTAGACCATATGGAAGCTCCTCAAGAAGGCAACAACCACCGGAGGATGAATAACAAAGAGGAAAACACTTCTCTCCATCTGTTGGTAGCAGACTCTGTCTCAGTGAAGTGAGCGCTGCTGACAGAAACTCACCTGGTGAGCGCCGGGACACCTTTGTGCAGTGAAATGAAGTTGTTTTTCAGATTGAGGTGTGTGAGGTCGTGGCTGTAAAAGAGCTGAGCGGGCAGCTCCTCCAGGCTGCAGCACGACAGGTCGACTGAGTTCACCCTCTGGGACGCGATCTGACGAAGAGGGAAGAGAGGGATGGACATGACAGCGCGATGAGCCACTTGTCACTGTGTATAAATCCATACGTATGAAACTTTAAGTACCTTTGAGGCCGTCCTGTGCCAGCGGAGGTGTTCTGTGTAGGAGTCGTAGCTGATGTAGTAAGTCTGACTCTGAGGACCGGCTGAGCTGAGAGCCAGACAGTGGCTGTGTCTCCGCACTTCCTCCACCTGCAGCAGACAAAATGTTTTAGTGTCCCTGAATCTTCCTAACGTGTCTAACATACTTAATGATCCAAACATTCGTGTTTTTATCTCTTCTAGATACTCCTACGTTCACGTAGGCGATCTGAGTGAGCGGCTGAAATACAATTAATATCTTCCAGGATATTTGCTCATTCTAATCAATTTCCAGGCGTTTTCCATGACTGGAAAACTAGTTTCTAAGTTTCCAAGACATCTGAGTGTGAGTGTTTGAGTTAGAGTTCAACCTTTTCAGAAATACATAACTGCTTTTTGCTGATGGTTAGAGCAGCTGGCCTGGCTCTGCCTAAAGTTAAAAAACATTACAATTAGTCGATTAATAAATTAGTTGTCAACCGACAAGTGATTAAACATCATTTTTTAGGAAAAAAAAATCTGATTTTAGCTTCTCAAATTTGAGTATTTTCTAGTTTCTCTCGTCCTCTCTGATGATAAACGGAATATATTTGAATTACCTTGGGCTTTTTCATTTTCTGGACCAAACAATTAATTAAATCGAGAAAATTATCGACAGATAATGAAAATAAGTTGCTCCTCTAAGGCTGAAAAACTACCTAAATGTCGGAAGGACAAGTTGTGTTTCATGGGGAACTAGTTCACGGCTGGGTGCAGTGACTTCCAGTTGAGGTTTTTCCAGGTAATCAGCTGGTCCAGGAAGTCACAGCGTCAGGCAAGAAAAGATCCAACAAATAACTCGACATAAGCCAACAACTTGTTCATTTTATACTGTAAGATCTGCACAGACTGGAGGTACTGATGGTGGAGCTTTTGTTTTCAAGCTAAGCTAACATCTCATGGCTGCAGCTTCATATTTACTGTTCAGACATGAGAGGTTTGTCACAGTACAGCAATGTATTAGTAGTCAGAAGGGAATAGTGTGGCTTCATGAGAGGAAGCAGAACCTGGTGCAGCATGTGGGAGGGCAGGAGGATCAGTGAACGACACAAAAATCTTTCTAATCCGCAGAGAGGAATTCAGGTACTGAGCCAGAACACTAACCAAACGTGTCAGAGACATGAAAGCTCTTCAGAAAGTACCTTTCCTCCGATGAGTGGGAGGATGTGCATCTTGCCGGTGTGGGCGTGTTTCACAGACGAGACGATGAGGCAGGTTCCACTCAGCGTGACCTGACGCTTCGACCAGCGGTTCACCGGCAGCGCCAGCTTCCCTTTGCGCACGTTGAACACACCAGAAAGCTGCACGCGCTCAGAGCCGCCCACGCTGCGAGGCTTACCTGGAAAGAGAGAGAGAGACAAAGAGAGAGAGAGCGTTAATATGGGACTAAATGACATCGCTGATTGTGATACAAACTGATTTTGTCTGTCGTTTCACAGCAGAACATGTTATTTTTTTTAGCCGTCTGGGATTTTGTGAATCGACTCTCTCACGCCGAGTTTCTCTTTCAGCTCTGTGGTTATGTAAGTGAATTGTAGCTAATAGCCCGTGGGCTGTGAGAGTGAGCAGTCACTCAGGCGTGATTTGTTATGTTAACCCCTCGCTGACACAAAAAGCAGCCACGGTTCAGTTACAACCACAGGGCAACGCGGGCCAGAAACACCAGGCACGGAGCCCCCCCCCACCCCCCGACCACATCGACTGTGCGTTTAAACGCGGCGGAACAAATTACAAACTGATTCACGATGCAGTCTGTATTCTCTCTCCTCGCTCTGGTGATCTCACTCACACACACACACATCAGACATGTGAAGAGTCTGAGCCTCAGAGAGGCCTGAAATCAGATTAGCCTTGTTATGTAATGTCTTATAACACCAGCGCCGAGCTCCTCGCTGCTGCTTCCTCCACAGAACGTCACTTCACTGGGATCAAACAAACTCTGAGTGTCAAACATCAACTCTTCTTCAGTGAGGACGACTTAAATCCGAAGCCTTGTTTGATCCTGACGCTTCCCATACTGACTTCCTTTATTCACCAGGACATTCATCTTTTAAGATTAAAAATCTATTTTCATCCGACGGACTTGAAAGCGGGTGATTAAAACAGTTTCCAGAACAAACATTCATAACCACTGCACTCTGGGTGACTGCCACCTCTGACTTCAGAGCTTCGTGTAGTTTCCAGATGAAAGATCTGCACAAGTTCTTCAAGTTCTGTTTGTACCCTCAGTTCCTACAGGAACAGGAAGTCCTAACAGTGCAGACACTAATGATAAAGTAAATAAAGATATGATGGAAGCGGATGAACATGACTTGATAAACTCTGATCAGTATGAACACAACCAAGTGTCATGATTCAAATTTAAAGTCAAAGCCTCGATACAGACGGTCAAAATGAAAGATGTCGGCTGGGACGGCAGAGAAACCAGCATGAGCTCTCTGCGACCTCACACCGGTGTCACCGACTTGGCGACTTTTCAGACCCTCTTAGACACTTTATTTCTAAAAAGACTTCTTCATAAAATCAAGAAAAGAACAATCAAATACTGATTGTGGCCAAACACCTTGGGTGAATTTAATTTTTTAATTCAGATATGGGTGGAGGAGCAACCAGCAGAACATCCACGGGGGACCAGAGTGAGTCAATGAAGCGACTGAACGAAGTATTTTCATTACGTAGAATGAAAGACGAGCTCGGTTGTCGAGTCTGGGAGAGTTAAAAGTAGAATTTGGGACACCGAGGACAAAAAGTGTTTGCTCTAATTTGTGTGGCATATTTTACCAACAACGCCCAACTGAATAAAGCTCACACATTTTAGAATCTATCTGAAATTTTGTCATTAAAATCGAGTTTTTTTTCCGTCTGTACGCTCAACATCTATCTCACATCTGTCCGTGCTGGGAGAGGGATCTCTCCTCTGTGGCTCTTCCTGAACTTTCCTCCATTTTTTCCAGTTGTTCGAAGGTCTGAATACAAAGACTGTTGCGAGCTGTGATCCCCCTGAAGCAAACTGTGATTCTGGGCTGTATAAATAAAACGTGTCTTGGCTTATGATTGGATAAACATGACGTAAACCTACGGTACGACTGATGGAGCACATCGACCCGATTCTTTCAAACAGACGCCGTTTTAAACTAAACAATAAATGTGGAATGTGTATCGTGCGGGTCCCGCCCTTCCCTGGGCGGGCGCAGGCCGAGATGCGGCGTGTTAATATATACACGCATACATGCCCTTTCCTTCCGTCCATTTCTCTGGATGGGGGGGGGAGCATCCTGTCTCTCATCAAGCAGCCAGTAGCCATTTCCTGTTTCGAGCTGCGACAAGACTTTTTTTTTTTTTTGGTGCATCTTGTCCTGAAGTGCACCATGGGAGCGTTTTTCACCCATCTTTAAATGTGAAGGACAAAATAAGAAGTGTGTTTTCACAGCCTGCAGGCATTTAACAAGACAAGTTTGTCTTTAACCTTGTGGAGCAGTGACCTCTGGGTACTGCAGTCCTGAGTCTGCTGCTGCTGCTGCTGCGACCGTCTCGGAGAGATCCGAAACACTGAGGAGGTGAAATCTGAGTTTCGCTAAGGTCACTTTTCTCTTACTGTCAGCACATCGGGAGTGTGTGCGAGTGTGTGTGTGTGTGCGAGAGAGAAAGAGTATACTTGGCAATGTGCGTTTTGCCACAGGGATTATGCTGAGTCAAAATCCTTTGGCTCGACGCCGGAAAAAATCAACATTAACAAACAATTTATGCCGGACACGACGAGAGGACGGGACGGATAGTTTTACTTCTTCACGGACATCAAAAAACGAAATAAATTATCCTATTTGACTCGTCTCACTTCTCCTCGTCTGTCGTGGTCCCAGTCGTACCAGTAGCACTTCCACTTTCCTGCCTGGTTTTCAGAGCTGCTGTGTATTTGTGCGCGTGGTAGCTGGAAGGGCCCCTGTTTTCAGCGGCCTGACTCTACGTCACGCTTTGTTCTTCTGTCATCGAACTGCGGGAGCCAAGAGTGGAGGGCGGGGCGGGTGGAGGTGGAGGTGGAGGTGGAGGGGAAGGCAGGGGGAGTTAGTTCAGCTCTCTGTGTAACAGTCTGAGGGTCGAGGAAAGCCTCGTTTGACTGTCTTGAGTTTATCTCCGGGATGTAAAGTATGTTTTATTCATGCTGCATCATTTTTTAAAATCAGGTTTACAACCTAAACAAAGAAAAATATGAATATTATTAACTATAATAGAGACAAACTTTCTTCTTCTTCTCTTTTGTGAATCTTGGAGACGGCTCACGAATTAGAGCCGCACATGCCGACACTGTCCATCAGCGTATATGTAATCTGATATTCGCTGATATGAAAGCAGTTTTTCCTGTTATATAATGCAGAAAAAAAACGGTGGTGGTAATATATTGGTGTCACTGCAAAGTTTATCCAGCAGACTGGACTGTGATTTACAAACTGTGTCTGCAGCACAGAGAGAAGAAGAAGAAGAAGAAGAAGAAGAAGAAGAAGAAGAAGAAGAAGAAGAAGAAGAAGAAGAAGAAGAAGAAGAAGCTCTCAGCTCAGTCAACTGTAACTGGTTGACAGTTACATCAAAACCACCTCAATACAACCTCGATAATAAACGTAACGGCTGAATTATTATCTCTCTGACAGTGTCGACGAACACTGAAACATCAGAAGCTTCATAAAAGTTGATTTCGTGTCAGAGTTGTTGTGCTGGGTCACATTGGACTGTACAAGTGAACCTAATGAAGTGGCTTTTTTAATTTGTCAGAAAGAAATGAACTTAAATATTCTTTAACGACGTTAACTGTTTAAGAAAGCAGCAGTTTATTTTCAAATAAATAACTCACTATGTCAGCCGCCATGTCGATGATCTGTGAATTCTCAGTCTCTAATGGCTCTAATGCAAATTTACAAGCAATGAGTAATAAAAATCGAAATCGAAGATTACTGCACGCTGTGATCCCTCTGAAGAAAACTGTGACTCTGGGCTGTATAAATGAAACGTGTCTTGGCTTATGACGGGATAAACATGACGTAAACCTACGGTACGACTGATGGACCTGATTAAAAACTACTTAAAAGACATTTTATGGCTTTAAACTTTTTAAACAAATGTCGGACTTTTAAAGGATCCACGGGAGCTCCGGTTATTGTGTATTTCTTGTTGGAGAAACTAAAAATAACAAAAAGGAAGAAGAGAAAAATAACTCTTTCTTGGGAGACACGCCCTAAATATTTAGGACTGAAAATGTGAGTTACAGCAGCTGATTTTCTTCCTCCGTCGTCACACCACGACTCTTTATCCTCGCTGTCTTTGCTGATGGTGTTAAAAACAACAACAACAACAACAACAACAACAACAACAACAACAACAACAACCCAACAAGGTCAAAAACAATATCCAGTTAATCCCATCAGAGATCATGGCTGTTTTTCCATCCTCTTAACCTGCTCGTCAGCAAAACAGGATCTTTACCAACAACAACAGCGGCAGAAGAAGAGGAGGAACTATAATGCCTCATGATTTCAGTGACCCCAAAAGAGCTCACCTGTTACCTCCAGATGTGTCTCCCTACAGGCCTCCACACAGAGAGAAGGGTTTGGTGGGTTTACAGGGTAAACACTGTGCATTGTCCCCGCGGGACAATTGAATACACTCGTTTAACAGTCCGACTGACCAAACACAATGACAGCGCTCACGGTACACCGAGAATGGATGAACAATGAATGAGCAGAGACAGGCCGAGCACAGCTAGAGTGGAGTGGGCTCTCTGAGGCGGAGTGTATGTGGAGACTAATCGTGATTAAACTCATAGAAATGTCCCAAACATGCAGAACACACTGGCATTTTTCACATTTTCCACAACTCACCAAAGTAGAAGCGTATCAGGCAGCCGATTTCTGGGTTCATCCCCTCCCCCTGCACCCTCCACGGGTCTTCAAACCCCAGATTAGTGAGGTACTCGTTTAATATCTGCAGAGGCCTCTCTTCATCTCCCAGCCGCCGCACGGCTCCACCGTGCAGCTGGACGAAGAGGGCCGGGGTCGGACTAGTATTGATGGGCTCCGACCATCCTCTGCTCCCCGCTGGGATCTCCGGGTCAGGCTGGACAGATGTTTGGCTGGTCAGGGGCCGAGTCTGAGAGCTGCTGGGGCATTTAGAGGGAGCTTTGATTAATTTGGGGGCATCTGCTTGATCACTGGGTGCAGCTTCGGCATCGTGTAGTGTGGTTGACACTTGGCTGGGTGCGCTGGAGGTGTCCGGGGCGGGCTGCTCTGCAGCAGCAGCAGCAGCAGCGGGGTGCCTGTTGAGTGTGTTGGAGAAGAGGTGAGGTCTACTTCGTCTGAGGAGCTCTCAAACGGGTCAGGACCCTCTGTGGCGCTGTCACAGTTTGGGCTCAGCACCAAGGAGTCTGTGCCCAAACCGAGCCCGTCGCTGAGGGAGTCCCGGAGCTCTGTGCTTCTGGGTCCACCTGGGCTGAAGTCCTCACAGGTGCTGCTCTCCATATCCGAGCCAGAGTAGACTCCATAACAGTCTGCCACACTCAGGCTCAGATCCATCCCGATGTCACTCAGATAGACCTCAGATGAAGAGTTACTGGCGGGTTTGTCATCCAACAAGTTAGCGGAGAGTTTGGCATCAGGATAAAACTGTTTGGTGTGCTCGCTCTCCTCTGTTTTGGGGTTTTTCACATCCACCCCATCACTGAGACTTCCACTATCATCAGTCTGCCCGTTACTGTCTTTACAGTTATCATTCAGGTCAACTAAAGCACTACTTTTGTAGTTAATTCTCAACACAGCCCCAGCTTTGCTCCCCTCCAGCTTACTCGCCACCTCTTTGGCGGTGGTGTCCACCGTGCACAGCACCGGCCGCGGGTAGGAGGGCGTGAGCCAGTCGTGGACGTGAATGCAGCCCCTCCGGAGGTCCGATCTCACCCATGTTTTATCCGAGGCCTGAAGCTGCTTTGTCTGCTTCTGCCGCAGAAAAGTCCTCCTATCCAGGCTCAGGGTGCTAAGCGGGGAGGCTGAGGGAGCGGGGCTGGCCCCCGACGCCGCCGCCGCCGCCTCCGCGGAGGAGGACACCCCGGGCGTGCTGCTGGTCGGCGGAGCCCCCAGCGACAGATTCCTCTTGTGCCTCTGCCGCCTCCTGCTCAGCAAAGAGTTGACAGAAGTGGTGCTGTTGACCGATGTCAGACTGTAAATGTTGGCGGGCATGTTTATATTTTTGGCCGCTCCGCCGATAGCGTTGGCAACTTGGTTCTGATAGATCCCGTTTCTTATCGCAATCTGAAGAAGGGAGGTGGCTGCGAGTCCCTTCCCGAAGAGTTTCGCCTCCGCGCCCCCGCCGTCATCCTCCCCGATGGAGGGTCTCTTCCCCGCAGACAGCGGTGTTAATCCACTTGGCTTCGCGGCGTTACCGTCACCGCCACCGGAGTCGACTATCCCCGGCGGTGTCGATGAAGTTGAAAGCGCTCCGGAGCCGCTTTCTTTCACACTTTCCATCCCGTTTAGCTGATAGCAGCGTCAGTTGAGTTAGCCTGTAACCGCCCGCAGGTGAATGCTAGCCCGCGTTAGCTCACAGCCGTTAGCCCGCTCTGTAGTTTAGCTTCGCATGCTAAAGGTACTGCGCGGTTCGTCCACAGAGTTATCCCGCTACATCATCCCATTTCATAAAAACGCGCCCGTTAGCTCACTTTACAGGAGCTAACCCGGGCGGGTCGACACGAGAAAACGGCTTTTTTTTTTTTTTCTTAGTTGGTCGCCATGGAAGCTAGCGCGCGGAGTAGGCGCGACCGCTGCTGCCGTTTGAGACCGACGAGAGAGTGACGGTCAGCGGGACACGGTGGCCAGGGCGGGGTCTCTCATTGGATATGAATTATGACGCGTTCACGTGCTGACAGAAAGCTCGGAATTTGTATGTGTGTGTGTGTGTGTGCGCGTATGACAGCGGGGACCAGACTTTAAAACACGCCCCTCAAAACACCTGTGAAAGTGTGTGTTTGGTTTTAGAATGCAAGAAAGCAAAAGAATAAAAACAAACAGCTGTTTGCATTTAGTTTTTGAAAATGAAAATGAAAATTATTGAGGTGAAAAGACCCTATATTTTTCACTTTACAGTGAAATGTAATACCCAGTACATCAAAACAATGTATTATAATATCTCAAACATTCACTGTACCTGTACATTATTTATTCTCACTGTTTAAATTCAGCTTTTGTTCTTTAAACATGTAAACATTATAACTACATCTGCTACATAAACCATATTTATTTCAGCATCCTTTGCACCTTTGCTTCGCATGGAGCTCCTTGTTTTTTAGCTGTATTTATGTCCATCTGTGTATGTACAATGAGAGCAACGTGAAACAGGATTCACCTGGCCAATAAAACTGATTCTGAGTTGCTAAATAATTTTTTTTTTTCATCTAGCTGTTTGGATGCTGCAGGGCACAACATTTTCACCACACCCTAAATCACAAACAGCCTAAAAATAAATATGAATGAGATCAAATGTTGTTGCAGCCTGATGCGTGTGGACAGGCGTGTTGGAGACGGTTTCTTGTCCATCCTGCTGACGTGTGGAAGAGAAAGAAAGCTTGCGCTCTCACTCTGGAAACGGTTTTACGCACAGCAGATTTGGGCTTTTACGCACGGTGACAGTTGTTACAGACATAATACAGAAAACCTTCGTGAACTAAAACTGGTACTTCCCAAAATAAATTAAAAAAAAAGCTCTCCCCTGCTCTTTCAAAATAGTCAAACTACCCTTCCATCAGCAAAAATGAAAACTACGCTTTCCCTTTGTTCAACCCAATAACAGTCGTACAGACATTAATGCACGACAAATGTTATCTGAACATGATTTGGTGGATCGTGTGTTGATATTTCAGCAGGTCAGCACAAACACGTCCAAGATCTTTTCCCCACAAAGTGTCTCCTGCGTGAGAAGCTTTTCTTTCAACTACAGGAGCCAGAAAGTACGAGCTTTAAAGGAGCCGTGAAGGCACCATTACATTACTTAGTTATTTGGCTCAGTCGGTCACATTTAGAAGAAGCTGTCAGCCTGTGAAGAAGAAACTGTTTGATGATTTGATTTGATTTTATCTTGTACATTCACACATTGACACTAACCCCACAATAAACTGTAAGTAAACACAGAGCAGCTGTAACTCGTCTCCTGGCGCCACCCAGTGGGATAAAGGATGCATCACCATGGAGACCAGGGGTTCCTGAAGTGAGATTTACGAGCAATTTCACTCCACAGAAGAAGTAAAAGTAGCAAAAAAGACAGCATAAATACAGATCTACATTCAAAGTTTGACCTAAGTATCAAATGTAAAGTATTTATTATGCAGTAGTACTTTGATTGCTGATGTTTTGCAGTGTAAGCAGCACTTTAATGTTATAGTTAGCCATGGTGAAGTTAATTTACTTTATGTTGCAGTTTAATCTTTAACAAGGCCTCATATTTTATATGATGACCACACCTTTTGTACATAAAAACACATAAAAAAGTACACTTCACGATTTCCCATGCAGAGAGGTTAGAAAATGAAAATATTCAATTACAATAACCACAAGTTTGCACTTGTAGTTGCACTGTTATAGTCAGCAGAGCAACATGATAAATCAGTCACGTGATTCAGTGCTGTTGATCTGTGATGTAAACACATGGATTTGTGGCTAAAAATCAGTCTCTGTATGAGCTCATGAGTGTGTTTAGGAGACAGATATCTTCAGTCTTTTTCACACCACACTGGCATGCTGTCACGTTACAGTCCAACAGAGGGCAAAGTGCAAAGCTGCACTGTGACAGTATACTTTATCATGCTCTCTCTCTCCCTCTCTTTGCTCTCTTTCTCTTCCTCCCTCCCACTGTCGAGTCTCCACCTTGTTCCAGTCACACACACAGACAGACTTTCACTCATCAGCCTTCACATTGCTGTGATTTTCACTTCTTGTTTGTCGCAACATCAGCGAAGGTAAGACCCGTTCCTGTCGTCTAAAATGTTTAACATCTTTCCTCCTGCTTATGTAAAGTTTGAACTGCTGTAATCTACTCCCACGAGGCTTCTCACTTTCTCAGCACTGGCCACTTCACTTGCAGGACAAACTGCTGGACACAATGTTTCTCTTTCCTTAGCGCCTTATAACAACCTCTGATGCTGGACCAAGATTTTAGTGTGGATCACCGCTTTTCAGTAAACAAAGGAACATGTGATGGAGGGTAAATCTCAGGGGGGATTAATGGTGAAAAGTGTGGTGGTGGTGGTGGGGGGGAAGAGGGGGGAGATTAACCCACTGACACATTAGGACACTGAAGCCCAGGAGACGTGTTTTTACTGGGATTCAGTCCAGTTTGAGAGCTCATTTAATCTTGCACTCAAGAGTGAAAAACAGTGGGGGTGTTATAATCACACTTCTAACCAATGCAAATAAGCTTCCTAAGGGGAAAAAAAAATCAAGTGACACGAGTTTGATGCTAATTAGATGGAGGACTAATTGCAACAAGAAGAATAAAATGAAATTACCTCACCCTGCTGGAGGATTTAATTCAATATATTTATGCATTGTGTGACTCAATAAGGAGCCTCTGTGGGCATCAGGTGGACTTAAGGGAGATTAGTTTACTGCTCTAATAAAATAGCTTTCAAGGAAAGCTAAAGTGAAGAAGACAGGGCTGAAGGAGACCAGAGGATGATGAGCTAAAGTGATCACAGTGAGGCGCTGCTGTCAATTTCACTTCTGGTGTTTTGCACAAACACTTTCAGTTTCAAGCAGTCTTGTCAGTTGAATTAGCAACCGAATGACCGACGGCTTTATTCCTGCTTCTTCTAAGACGACACAGGATGTTTTCCACTGCCAACATGTGCCGAAAGGAGAGAAAAGAAAGAAACAAAGATGGCTAATCCATTTCAGAGTGCCTTCCTTTAAAAAAAAAGGGGGGGGAAATGCAAGACTATAATTAGATGTGGCTAGTTAAGCTCAAGGACTTTTGCTAAAGAACTCTCCCTATAGCAACGTGTGTGTGTATGTATGTGTGGTTGAGTCACACACTTCCGTTTGTTTTGGTTCCTCAGGCGGAGCGCTGACAAATTTAGATCGCAGCAGTCTAAAAATGTTGAAAAAACACACCAGAAATACATAATTGGAGAGTAGTCACTCATTAAGATTGTTCACCCAACCCTGTCAGCTGTTTGAGCGAGGAAACATCAGACACTCACAAAACAGAAAACGACATTTGTCACATAAACAGGCCTCAGATGTTTGAATGAACGTATCAATGGAAGTTACTCATAGTCCACGGCACAAATTTGTACTGAAGCAGCCTCAGATGAAGGCTCTGTACAGTTGTTTGAGGCGCCTGGGTGGTACTGGGTAGATTCCCGGGTTTCAGCCTTCAGCCCGCAGCTCTGCTTCCCCATTGAGCTCGAGTGGGAAGCCAGTGAGGGATCAGGTATTTGACGCTGCACTGTCGGTCTATTTCACTTCTCCCAAAAACTGAAAGAAAAAATCAGCACAAGTTTGAGCAACTTTAGGTACAAATTAGGGATGCAAAATACTACAACTGCGATAATTCTTTTGATTAATCGATTAGTTATTTGGTCCAGAAAATGTCAGAATGTTAATCAGTGTTTCCCAAAGCCCAACACGTCCTCTAATATCTTGTTTTGTCCACAACACAAAAGAAATTCAGTTTACTGTCAGAGTGGACGAAAGAAACCAGAAATATTCACATTTGAAGAGCTGAAATCAGAGAACTTGGATATTTTTATATTAAAAACAGACTCGTCCTGATGGGTTCAACCCCAGTTTGACCCCCGACCTTTGATCCATTGTGGGTGTCGTCTCTATCTCTGTCTTTGACTATCCTGACAAATAAAGATGTCCCAAAATAACAATAATAATAATAAAAACAGATTGAAAATGATTCATCCATCCCCAAAATAGTTATTAATTTAATGGTTGACAAATAATCGACTAATCGTTGCAGATAAATGTGTGATCATGACATGATCAGTCCAATCAAAGAAAAACAATTCGAATTTTCTAATAGAAGAATTAATTCTGTGAATATTGATGAACAGTAATATCTATATTTAACAAAGAGAGGACAGACCAGAACATTTTGATTGGTTTGAATGAACCTTTAAGTCTCTTCTTTGGAATTGGAAATCAATAACTCGTCAGACCTCGACAATCCCTTTTATGATAAGAGCCAAGTTTTGGACATTTGACCCACCTGACACCATTTATTATTCTGTACATAACACACACTACACTGCACACTAATCTAACTAAACATATTTTAATCTATAGTATTTGATTCACTGTATAAATTTGCAGTGCGTTCATTCATGCTGCACTGGTTTCCAGTAGGTTATTCTTACACGTTGCTCTGGTGAAAATGGTTTTATCACCGTTGACTCTGCTGTGGTCACACGGTCAGGGTGAAGGCGATTTTAACCACAGCTCTTTGTGCACTACTGTCTGTTGACCTGGCTCCCACAGACATGCACTAACATGCATGTAACTGGTTCATATGCTAACATAGAGTCTGAATACCACAGAATCATGCAGTCCATGGTTTACAGAAGAATGTGGCAGGACTTCACATTCTTTAGGAAGTTATAAAGTCAAAATAACAGTCGTCTAAATATGTAGTTTCAAAATCAGGCAAGGTCAACAACAGCAGACACAGCAGCCAGCTAATATTACTCACTAGTCCAACAGCAGGCAGCCCAGCTCGGCGTCTGTCTTTCAGTCTTTTATTTCACCAAGCTCTCTCTAATGGCTAAAAGTTAGCGTTAGTTAGTTAACTTCTTGCTTGGCCTGAAAACCTCCTCTTCTTCCCGGTGGTCTACAAACACTAACACTCTGAGGTTAACAAACTGAGCTAACAGCAGCTAACAGTAGCTACAGTTCAGTATGCGCTCTTAAAGTTTCCAATCGAGTACAATTCCACAATCTTTCCAGCTCCTTTCATCACAGTCTAATCATGAAGCAGGAAGGTAAAGATGGAAGACGATAATGACTTTGGAGAAACAATCTTTCCTTTTTTTGAAATTATTGGACTGGATTATTGGAGAACTCAGTCAGTTAGAAACTTTTAATAATAAGGTCGTGATTCTCCCTCCTCCTGTGTTTTAGTGGTTTTGTGCTGATGAGTAACGAGGTTACGATCTGGTGATCATTCTTCTCTGACTCATCATCACCTCTCCTCCAGTCACCAGCTCAGTGAGGGATTCCAGTGACTCAGCTTTCCATTCAGCTCCTCATTTTTTTTTTGGCCTTGACCCCACTTTGTTTTAGCATCACATCCTGTAAAAAGGATTTGGGGATTAAAAACGCTGACCGGATTTGAACTCACATTTCCGAGTGGAGCCAAAAAAAGATTTGTCACACTTGGAGTTCCAGCTGATACGACACAAGCTCAGATAAACTCTGCAAACATCTGCTGACCTGCAGAGAAAATTCTCACTTCCCTAAATTTTCCATGACTTTCATTCTCACACCATGTAGGGTGCCCATGTGACAGAAACCAGCCATGGAAGAAGCACAGCGAATCGATCTGACCTACATCACTGAACGCATCATCACCATCCTCTGCCCGCCTGAATGTTCGGACGGGAGCTACCTGCAAAACCTGCAGGAGATTATCGTCATGCTGCAGTCCAAGCACGGACACAACTACATGGTGAGAAGGAACAGACAGTGCTGGAAGAAGTAAAAGTAATACCAAGTACTCATGATACAAAATCGACCATTTCATAATGATATATATCATGTTATTGGATTATAATTATTGATGCATTAATGTATGTATCACTCCAATATTGTAGCTTTTAAAGGTGGACTAATTTTAACTCAAACTCAAACGTCCACTTGAGGCTGGCTCTAGAAGTGAGTCAGTCTCCATAAGTCCCCATGTTCAAATGTCCAACTTCACAGCAGAAATAAACATGTTTACAGCCTGGTACAAAAAACAGTTTTGGTCTCTATAGCTAATTTCCCCGTTCATGACAACTGTACTGAGGGTGAATTTATATACAACTCACCTGTTCAGATTATATTAAGGCTTAAAGTTATGCAGAATTAAGAGCGTGGGCGCTTTGATTGACAGGTGGGTGCTGTTACAGGTGCCTTCTTTAAACAACCAGGCTTCATTCGGCCTGCCTCAGGTCCACAAATGATCTACATCCTTGTTGGTTTGTAAAAAGACAGGCCTTCTAACACTGTCCATTACTGGGAATAGAGATATGTTAATTTTTTTTGCACCTCCTCCAATGCAAAATGTTCTTGTGCATAAATTATCTTTACTCATTTGTATATTTGATTATTTGTAAACACTTTCTCAAGCTTGTAAAGAGTGCACATTTCAGTTTTTCATTACAACTCTTACTTAATCATATAAGTCCTGCTGACTCTTTTTTAAAGGAAACTTAAGTAGATGTAACAGTAATGCATAATAAATAAGAAAAGTAATGAGACACTGACATATAATAATAATACAAATGTATAAAAATAGAAACCTTTCAGTTAAAACAGTTAGAAAATGCTGAGATATACAAAAATGATGCCCCCGCGTTACCATGACGACAGCTGAATGGCATCTGTTTTTATGTTCATCCTTTTCGTTTCTCAAACTGCACATTCCTCTGAAATCATATTGGCTTCCTCTCATTTTAAACATGTTTTTGGTTACTTTCATGTGAAGTCAAGCTCAATTATACGAGCCCAAAATCACATATTTGTCTCGCTTTACAATTTGCTCAGCATACGACACTCTATCATTAGACCCTTGATTCAGAGAGAGGGAGAAACTCCACAGAAATCTGTTCTACAGGAGACATTTATTCTGAAAATCTACCCAAAATTTACATTTTAGGGCCTTTAATTTAATAAAAAAAGTGGATTTGTTGGTTTTAGGTTTATTTATTTAGACATGATGATGGTTTGGCAGAGTATTTCTCCACATCGCCATACTTTGACGTGATATTTTTAGTTGTACCATCATTAGAGAGCTAATTTATATGATCACCAAAGATACTTTACTCCTCTCCTCTCCTCCTTCCCCTTTCATAACAACAATTCCTCCTTCTTCAGCTTATCAACCTCTCACAGAAGAATGACACTCTGACCCGAATGAGGCACAAGGTAAAGATAAGACTTCAAAGTACCGACGTAAGAGGTCAAATATCGCAGTGTGATACATGTTACAGTATGTGTGGTTTGTCTATCAGATTTTGGACACAGGTTGGGTGAATCTTTTGGCTCCTAACCTGGATAAGATCCTCAGTGTTTGTGCAACGATGGAGAACTGGCTGCAAACACATCCGAAGCATGTCCTGGTTTTACACTGCAGGGTGAACTTCACTGATTCTTCTGCGCACACTGACATTAAATTGATCTATGTACTGCAGGTACAGATATGTGTATTTGTCCTGAGTATGTGTTTGCCTTCCACAGGGAGAGAAAGGTCGGCTCGGAGTTCTGGTGGCTTCTTACATCCACTACAGCAACATAACAGCCAGGTAACACTGATGCCGTGTGACTTACTTTTTTAGGCAAACGTGTAAATAAGCATCCTCCTGGTTCTCTCGACCCAGAGCTAATGGGAACTTTGGATTTCAGAAAATAAACTCTGTGCTAAAGAAAAAGTTTCTAATATTTAAACATTTTCTTCAACAAGATAATCAAAAAACAAATAAAAACAACTTTTGATGATGATTTTTAAAGCGTAACGCATCAGTAAAGGACTAATGTTTGTGGTTGCATGACTTCACCGTTGCTACTGCTGTAGTGTTTGGTGTGTTGATGTCCCCAACAACCTTTGTGGTCTCATTTAGCCACTTGTTAGCAACTGCCTTCAAAAATTCACAGGTGAGGTATTTACTGCTGTATTTTATGTCGTAGAACAAAATGTGAATATCTCTTGACCTTAGTTCAGGGATCTAATCAAAAACTCACTGACTTCCAGACGAGACAACCAGAGGCGGAAACATGCTAACTCATATCTGAGTTTTATGATGACAATAAACAATCTACAGCCAAACAAGACTCACTCTAAGCATCACAATGACAATGTTAACATGCTACATGCTGAACGTTTACCACGGTCAAGAGCTTTGATGATTAGCATTAAACACAAAGTACAGAACGAGAATAATGGAATGGACATGAGTGTTTGGTCATAAATTGTACATTTGAATCTGAGGAGGCAAAAGTCAGAAGATGCAGGAACCACAAATGTCTGAACCGAATTTAGTGGCAGTCCATTTGGTATCTATCAAAATATTTCAGTCTGCAAAGTACAAGAGAAAACAGATCGAAGAACGACTGAGGCACTTGTGCCACCTTGAATAAAACGTGGGGCATCAAGACCCACATGAAATATAGTTACACATAAAGTGCCAATAGAAGCGTAAGGAAATTTGAGTTATTTTAAGCCCAAAATTGTCTGAATATGGTTTTTGTCTGCATGGCAACATGTTCAACATTAGCTTGTTTACCTTACACTAACTAACTTGCCTGTCCATCTAACATGCAGTCTGACTGATTGGCTGTATTGCAGTTAAATTTGGCACAGATATTTATGATTTTGTTGACTGACCTTGTACCAGTACCAGCAGCAGCAGCAGGCAAAACTTTCCACTTGTACACAGATAATATCAAAGTCTGGTGGGAAGATTGTGGTGATATCTACTCAAACATTTAGTCTGATTGATGTCATTAATTAATAACCCTCATGGAAGAGTTTTTCTTCTCATGTACACAAACTCATTAGTATTCCACGTTCCCAGTATTGACATTTACTGGACGTGTTTGCAGATCAAAGTGCGCTGACAGAACAATAGACAGGCTGATCTACTGTATGTCTCCAGCAGGCAAAGGGCAGGACGGCTGACTGAAGAGACTTTGAACTAGACTAGTTGTTTGATTTCCGGGCAGAGATCCTGCTGCTGTTGGAAACCAGTCGATTTATTTTGCTCTTAATTAACCTGAATGCCAGAGTCTGGGCTGAGAAGACACGAAACATTATTGATTTCAAAGAAATGTTACAGTTTAACGTTTATGTTGCTACATATCCTCTATTGTGTGGTCTGGATGTGAGCTATGAAGCACATCCTCATTTACTTTAAGGTCAGTCTGAGGCGAATAACTGAAAATGGAGAAAAGATGATGTCGGCGTGCACATGTGTGTGTGCATGCTGCTCATGGCTGAGCAGCTGACTCACTGTTGAGAAATATCTGATTGTGACCATTGTTACTCTGTGTTTGTGTGTTTGAGAGCAGTTATGCAAAGGTCTGACATGACTGCTTTTTCACCCAAATCACAAAAGAAATCTATATTGACTTACTTACCTCCAATCGTGTCTAGTCATGCAGATGGTTTAAGTTTTTGTTTTGGGATTCTGTCTCTGAGATTCCTGCTGCCAAATTTAATACACTGCGCTTAAAAATTACACTAAACCACAGTGGTTTTGACTAATCAGTGTCATATGAGGAACTACCTGCAGCTACAGTATGAGCTACAGGTGTGGTTTATCGTTAGGTGTGTGTCAACATTGGTTGCTAAGGAGGTTTATCTTTTCCCAAACCTAACCAAGTATTTTAGTCGCCTGAACCTAATCAAGCAGAGTTATGCCTAAACCTTACCAAATAGTTGTGTTGCCTGAACCTAACCGAGCAATTTTGTTGCCTAACCAAATAATTTAGTTACCTAAACCTAAACTACTATTTAAGTTGTCTAAACCTAACCTTGTCTTTTAGTTGCCTAAATCTAAAAGAATAATTGTTGCCTAAACCTAACCTAAATAGTTTAGTAGCCTAAACTTAAAGAAGTTTTTTAGTTGCCTAAACCACAAAGTCTTAAAATAATAAGCCATCACTGACTTTTGCTTTCACATGGGACACACACCCCGGTCTACTGGGTGAAATTCCCGTGTTTGACCCTTTCATCCACCACAACCTCCTCCCTACACGGACTTTGCAGCTTTATACTACATCACATGACTTCCTAAAGCCTTTCTGGCAGAAGACCATGGAAATCTTCTTCCAACAGCTGACAAGGAAGAAGAATACATGGAATAAAAAAGCCAATGTCTCTGGTTCTGCTGCATCAGTATTGACTGTCCATTGTGAGTCCAGTAAAGTGCAAAGCTAAATATTCTAGAGCTTTCGGTCATATAACATGATCTTCATCAGTGACTGGTGATGTTTAGACAGTGGAAACAATGTCGTATTTACTTCCATAGTACTGGTGTGGTGGCAGAAATCTCAGATAATACTGTGCTCAGGTGTTACATGCATCACCACCTGAATATCTGCCTCTCTCTCAGTGCAGACCTTTCTCTTGACCACTTTGCCATGAGGAGGTTCTACAACGACAAACTCTCCGCTCTGATGACACCGTCGCAAAAACGGTAAGAATGGGGTGAACTGATCGGGATCACTGCAGGTCAGAGGTCAACTCCGGTTCAGCTCTTAGCCTCTGATCTTCAAAGGAGATCGAGAGATCTGCCGTGACCTCAGACTGCAAGGTCGCTAATCACCTGTTAGTGAAAGTTTGTGAAACACTGAAAGACTTTCTCTGTGTCCTCAGGTATGTGTGGATGCTGGGCAGCATGTTAAAGGGGGCACTGATGATGTCTCCCTCCCCGTCTTTCCTCCTCTGTGTTGTTCTTCATGGTCTGCCCAAAATAAGACCAGATGGAGGTAAGGAGCAGACACCTGATCTGAATTAGAGGAAGATAAGCAGATAAATAGCCGTAGCATGTATTCTTATTTTCATCTTATTTTTTAACTACATCGTTACGTTAACGGTTGTCCTCTATCAGAGATTGTAACAAAGTTTGCACCACAAAGATGAAAATATTTTTACAACCATTTATGTCATACTGCTGTTAGAAAGTGGATATGATTACCGAATACGTAAGACAAGCGTTAATCAAACCAATAACTAACAGCAGTCGACGTCAGACAACCTCATCATACGTAACAGTTACCTAATGTTTCTGTAGCATTGGCCGACAAAACAAAATAAACACATGAACAGTTTGAAGCAAATGTAAAGTACTGAACTTTAGTTACTTTGCAGATTCAGAGTAAAAAAAAAAACAAAATATAGTCAACAAATATTTTATGGTGTAATATTACAGATTAAGATAAAACTGAAAAGTCTGACTCAAATCAACACCTCTCCTTTTGAAACACTTCCTCTTCCCAGGCTGTTGTCTCTTCCTGAGAGTCTACCAGAGTCTACAAGCTGTTTGCACATCAGCAGTCTAGTAAGAAACCAAATCACGCAATGACCTCTAAACATGGCGAGACATTTCAAAATAAAATACAGACTGTAGTGTGTGCTTATTTCCATCTCAGCCATGTTAATGCAGCGCAGACAGACCAGCTCTACATCGTGCTCCAGCCAGCTCAGCTGCTCAAGGGAGACATCATGGTGAGTTTGTAGGTTTATGAACAAATGCGATGAAACTTCTGCAGGTTATTTAACAAAATTATGTGGGACTCCTTAATAGTTAACCTTGCAACAACCCTATTTGTGTAAGATTTAGAGGGCTCTATTTACAGACTATGGCAGAAATGTAACATAATCATGTTCATTCATTCATGAACCAATGATAATAACAAAAAAATCTTAATCAGCTTCAACAGTTGTCAATCATAAACCAAATTAACGATTCATGGATCAATATTTCTCATTTCAGGTGGTTTGTTATGACAAAACAGCGTCTCGTCCAGCCGTCAGGTCGTCTTCCGTCTCCAGTTTCATACGGGCCTTGTGCACGGACACACCCTCACTTTCTTCAAGGCGGACCTCGACTGTGCCAGCGAAGGTATTTATAACCTGCGGTCAAAGCCAACTGTTATTTCAGACACTATCACGCTCCATGCAATATCAATTTTAATCTTTAACTGCTAAATCCTTCAGTCTCTTTCCCGCTCCCCACCCACCCTTTTCCAAAGTAAACACCACCTACCTGAACTAACCTTGGACCTCCTTATCTGTTGAGCAGGTGTGAAGTGCATATGGAAACATGGCCAGTGTGCCCAGATAACTGTCTGACTGTGTTTGTTAATATTCCAGATCCTCGGTTCCCAGAAGATGGAAAAGTGGAGCTGCTGCTTTCTGACAGCCCTGAAAAGATCAAAGGTACTCGCTCTCACAAAAGAAATGAATCTTATGGTTACATAACAAACTCAGGGCACCAGCAAACATTACGACAGTGAACTGGATCAGAGAACAGAGAATAAATATTCAGGTGGAAATGTGTTTCAGATGTTTTTTTTAGAGGTTTTGCCCAAACTTTGATCCAGGATCAACAAGTTTTCATACTTCAAATTAAAGGAAAAACCAACATTAATGTGTCTTACGAAGGTGTCGGACCACCATGACAAACCAGAACAGCTTCAATGCACCTGCAGCATTGACCCTACAAGCCTTTGTCTTTACAAGTCCTGCTGCTCTTTTAAAGACATATTTCCTCATTTGGTGTTTTGATGTTGGTGGTGGAGAGCGCTGTCTGACATAGTTAGTCCAAAATCTCCCATAGGTGTTCAACTGGGCTTAGATCTGGTGCCTGCACAGGCCACAGCATGTGATTCATCATTTTCATACTCATCAAACCAGCCAGTAACCATTCATTAGATTCATTAGAGGTGACTGTGCAGTGGTAGGTGGAGATCTTGTAGAGAGGGAAACCATCAATCACAGGGAGAACGAGGTTAGCAAGAGTTTCTGTATTTGTGTTTGTTACCACAACAGAGACTGAAGTTTGAAATGAGCTCCAATGAACTATTCACAGTGATGTCTGTAGGTTATCCAGATTAACCGGGACAGAGCTGACCTCCAATGAGTGGCAGCACAAAGCTGAGACAGATATCTCATTTGGGAAAAAACAATGTGTCTTTTTGTAATTGAAGTGAATCTTTAAAACTTACCCTGAAAAAACGAAGTGAAAACTCTGATTACCAGAATATACGCTGACTGTAAACAAACCCTCGTTTCTCTCGTGTTTTCAGTTCAGTTTTTAGTTTAATTTGAATATGTTGGTTCACAGAGAGTCAACAGTACAATGAAATGTGTCAGATGAGAAAAATATATAAAAGTGTAATGACATAAATAAAAAGTAAAAACACTATATAAATATGAGAATGAGGATTGTGTAAAAGTGACAATCACTATAAAACATAATATATATACAAATATATAACTATACACTGTTTCATATGAGAATATATTGAAGGGAGTATTTAGGATGCATCAGTATGAATAAATATAAACATGCTATATAAATATACTACACGATATGAATCTATGAAAAAGTGTATACGGAAGTACTGCACAAAGAAGTGTTTAGCAGCAGTCGTGGTTGATGTCATATCATGTTTGAAGCCCCTTAAAACAAACAACTGTGTACGTGTGGCCCCAAATCAACAGCTAAACAGAAGAATTAAATGTTTTAGAGCCCAGAAGAAGTAAAATTATCAGAGATTTATGAGAAAAAGGGCAAGATGAGAAGAAATCTGAGACATTTTGCTTCCTCCTTCTTCTTATCTCGTGATTTATACTGCAACCACACCTCTAACTGATGCATATAAACACCTGGACTCCACACACACACACACACACACACATGGACTCCACACACACACACACACACACACATGTTTAGGCTACAGGTGCTGCTGATGCATCAAACCTCAGGGTGTCTCATAATTCAAGCAGAAGAGACAGAAATGACTCAGTTTATTACATTACAGCTACACACACACACACACCTACATGCGCCACACAACACACACACACACACTACATGAATGAAAGTTCATCAAACTGTCAAACAGGTGGGGGCAGTGTTGGACACCAGGAGGAGGGCGTAGCAGCTAAACTGGCCCTCAGCGTATACAATCACACTCCTCGCCTCTCAACAGGAAGTAATATGAAGGGTTATCACACACACATATCTGACAGGAATTCAGATTGTAGATACTGTACACAGGGAAAACACACACACACACACACACACACACAGAGGCGGGGAAAACCAGGTCCACAAAACACACACACACCTTCAGACACACACAGACGCACAAAATGAGCCAAATTAAAGTAATATTTGATTATTTAAAATTAAATTTGAGCAGATCTGGAGTCTGTTGTTGGTGTGTGTGAGTGTGTGTGTGTGTGTGAGTGAGTGTGTGTCTTGTTGTTGGTTAACTGACTCCTGATCAGCGCTGCCTCTTTGTCTGCTGCTCTGTTTGTCACTTCCATGTGCAGGAAGAGAGCTGTGGCACAACGGCCGCTGTGTGACGGTGGACTACGACACCTTGGACCCTTTGGTGAGACGGGATTCGTACCAACGCACTTCTGTTGAATCAGGTGAGATGGACCTGTTTCCAATCAGGAATCCCCCTCTTCTTTTATTTTTTACTGTTTCTTTCACTTTCTTTTCCTGTTGTTCTGTGGCGTCTCCATCTTATTAGACGGGATTGAACAGGAAAACAAAGTATTTGAAGACGCAGCGCTTCACAGGAGATAAATAATTGTGACGGTGACCTTTAGTTGTCTGTGTCCGTGACATTCTTAGAAATCCAGAGCTGCTTAGCTCTGACTTTTAAAGGACTAAAACAAACTTTTGTTTTGCCTCATTAATAAAAAAAAAATCATGTGTATTTTACTGCTACAAACATCTGCTGTATAGTTTTAGTTGTAATTTTCCTGCAGACAGCATTTGGCTTCTATTCATCAGTCCTCTGAAAAACTCGTTACTGTAGATGCTCAATCTACGACAGAATATTAGTGTTAGACAGAATAACTGAGGGGAAATGAGAGGAGGAAGATTTTCTTTATTTTCGTATTTTGGGAACAAAGTCATAAAGTTGAGAATAAACTCGACATGTCGACATTAAATTCAAACTTTTAAGAATAAATAAATCTAAATAAATTAGAATCAGTTCAAATCTGTTTAACGTTGTTCTCATAACTTCATTTGATGGACCAGAAGAGGACTTTATTCTCAATATTTTGACTTACAAATTACAAAAAATAATAATAATAAAACTGAAATACTGAAATACTGAAAATGCCAAATAGAAATATCTTCCTCCTCTCATTGTTTTTCTCCTCATGCCTGAGATTGAAACAATAATTCAGGTGGGAATCATTTATTTTATTTTCATATTTCAAAACTTGTATGGTGATTTAAGTCAAAGTTTTGTCAACGTTTCTGCACATGTACAGTTAACGCATGTCATGGCATGTAGCTGAAAGCTCTGGATGGCGGCATGTGATGTAAAAGATCACAGAGAAGTCTCAACAACGCTGCAGCTCTCCTGAGCTTTTTTTTTAGCGTCTTTTAGCTCATTGTTTTGGTTTGGGCACATTTGGTTCAGTGTCCCCGGCAGCTGATAAACCAACTATCCACGACCTGCTCAGCACCAAACAGCAGACAGACGCCGTTCAAGACTAGCTGGTGACAAAAGTCGAACATCTATCTTCTGAAGAGACAGATATTTCTCTAAGGAGCTGGTGGAGACCAAAAACAGAGCTAAAAAGAGAGCGAATACCACACTTTAATTCATCAGCTGGACACAAACTTAACTCCACCTGACTTGTCTTTCTGCCTCCAAGTGGCCAAAAAAATTTAAAAATCAGTAATCGTATCTCTGGCTTCCCTTCAGAAGTTAAATCCCTCTGTGGGTGCAGATTTAGTCTCAGAGTTCTGTTTGGACTCTGGCCTTCGCCGTGGTCAGTGCTTGCGGATAATTGTCTGGTCATCAGTTTGACAGCTTACAACTGTTGTGGTCACAAAGGCCTCTTTCACGTTCCTGGGAATGGGTGTGTGACGACAATCATCTCGACAGCAGCCAGACCAGACTCATGTATTTGGAGGCGGTTGTTTTTTCAAAGAGTTTCCATTTAGTTAGAATAACCGTTCACACACACACACAGAAGAAAAAAAACACACGTCCAGACAGCTGAAACAATCACTTAAAACCCGACGGCTGAGGTTCCAGCTCCGGCTGTTTTATGCCATTGCTAAATCTGCCTCTTCCAGCCATGTAATTTAGATAAACCAATCAAGCAGAGAAGTGGCACACATGTACGCAGGCGCTCTACATGAATGCAAACACACATGGCCATTACGTTTAACCACCGGCACACACGCATGCATATGAGCATAATGAGGGTGGCAGCCAGTTAGCAACGCAGCCAGTCGCAAGAATGTTGTTTTCAACCACAGGTGGTTCTACTTTACCCTCTCAGCCCACTCACGGCCCTCCCCCCCCCCTCTCTCCGCTACTTGTATCACTCCATCTCCCCATCTTCTTTTCTTCTCCTGCCCTTTATCTGGTCTCCTTGTTTTTCCTTTCTTTCTTTCTAGCTGTGCGTGTTGCTTTCAGGTTCAAGTTGCAGGTTGCAATTTGTCCAATATAAGTCCCCCCCCCCATCCCCCTTTTTTCTGCTGCACACCAACTCTCCCGAGAGCCCGCCCCCATGTTTACATTCCCCCTCTCCATATTTGGCCGGCTCAAGGTCCCTTTTTCTTTTCTTGAAAATGCATTATGGGTGCTGCACAAACTCTTCCACCTGTGTGTGTGTGTGTGTGCCTGCATGCCTAGTGAATGATCCACCTTTCAGTTTTCCGTCCTCTGGACATAAAAATGCATGAGCGCACGCTCTCTTACCTACCTGTGTCAGCCGCGACAGGATGCAGGGGAGGATGAGGGTGGTGGGAGGGAGGGAGGGAGGATGAGGCAAAGCAAAGCAAAGCAAAAGAGAGAAAAAAAGGCTACTTTCGTAGTGACGGTGAAGGCGGGGATTCGTAGTGCAGGGGACGGAGCAGGCAGGCGAGGAAGGAGTGACATGAGAGAGTGGGAGGGTGGGGGGTAACACAGAGGGGGGCTGTTAGCACCTTAAGAGAAAGAATGTTCTTTGCTTGTCTTCCTGTGGCAGCCTGAGAGACAGAGAGGACGACAGCAAGAGGGGCTTCAAACCAAAGCTGGTCTGGATCTTTTTTTTTTTTCTTACTTTCTGTCTGTCCTCCTCATCCTTTTCATTCTGTCCTCGTCCTCTGCCCCTCTTTCCTTTCAGCTTCTCATCTGGTTCCCTTTTCCTCTTTCTCTGTCTCCGAAGGGAGGCTTCAACAAGCATTTCCATCCTGTTTCTAGTCCTGCAGTGGGAGCAGTGAAAGTTTACTCCTGAGTGCCGGTGAAGTAAGCTGCCTTTTTCATACTGCGTTTTTACTTTATTTATTTATTGCTGTGAAAGTTATATTGTGTGTTTATCAGTGTGTGAACGCACAGCTCCTCTGTGCATCTGTTTGTGAGAGACCTTATAGACCAGCTGTGAGGCTTTACCATGCATGTCTGGTATTTGAGTTTTTATTGCCTTTCTGGACTTAAGAGAGGCTGCGCTCATACAGCTCTGGTATGCACTGTATGTATTGTTGCAGTCACTGTACGAGGCAGTCTTATCTCATCTGTGTGTATCGACCTTTATCAGAAAAGAACTCGCTCTTTTTTAGTTTGAGCTCGTTAGCTGTGTGCAACTAACTAACCGATTATTTTTGATTAACCGACTCATTGTTTGGTCCACAAAAGGTCTGAAAATATAAAAATCTCAATTAAATATTCAGTTTTATCACATACGATGAAATTATGAAGCTCAAACAAGAGAAGTTTTGATATTTTTGCTTGAAAAAATGAACTAAACCATAAAACTGATCAAAACAGATTTATTTTCCATCGATCAAACTAATTCATTAATTGTTTCAGCTCTGGTTGTGTTTCCAACTTGCTGTAAGACGAATCGCGCTCCCCTGTTACTGCAGACATGTGTGTGTGTGTGTGTGTGTGTGTGTGCGCGTGTGTGTAATCAGCTAATCTGACCTCAGGTAGACGTCTGTGACAGACACGTCCTTTGCGTGACACGTATGCATCCGCCAACCCACACAAAGAGGCTCTATGTTATCTACATGGAGTGTGTCTGGAGTGATGGCTGTGCTCCAAAACAGGTGGTGTGTATGTGTGTGAGTGTGTGTGTGTGTGAGTGCGTCATAGTGAATCATATACAGTAGTGTTGCAGGTATGGAGTCATATGGAACAACAACATCTTCGATACGACGCTGTAATTTCTGCTTTTAGTTCAGATTTTACGGCTTCGATCTTTCTGAACGTTGTCTTCAGTGCAGGTGTCATACTTAGTTAACCCGTTAACGTCCACGGTGGGATTTCATCATTTCCTTTACAGCACTTTAAGTACTTGCTGACCTCAGCACAGATCCACTAAAAAAAAGGATGTTAGCCTCGGACTTTCACCAATCTGAAAGTCCTTATTCACACAGGGTTTTCCAGGAAAACAGCTTTAGAGCAGCAAGTTAAGATATTCAGATCTACATTTTTTTCATATAAACATATTCTGGACTGTTATAAATATAGATTCAACAAGAAAAATGATCATCTGTCGCTTTTCCTGGTCCACTATTGACATTGTGCAGACCTAAGTGAGTAACCCTTTGTGTCTAAAGACTAGTATGAGACAGAAATCTCAAAA
Source organism: Miichthys miiuy (assembly GCA_036365135.1). NCBI lineage: Eukaryota > Metazoa > Chordata > Actinopteri > Sciaenidae > Miichthys > Miichthys miiuy. The sequence continues at coordinate 3,417,998 of CM071609.1, forward strand.
CCTTTATATCAAATCTTTGGTACCATGTGATTAACATGTCAACATGTTCTTTTTCAAAAGTGCAAAACTTCGTCTACAAATTCAGGCATGATAAATACGTGAAATCAAACATTCTCATGTTGTCATGCGTAGCCACACGTGTTGTCAGTTTCCACCTCTAACAGAAAAAAAAAAATCTAAAACATAAAAAAACATACTGAGTGTTTTAAATCATTAAAAAGTGTTAACGTGCTGCTCTACATCACCTTCAAGTGTCACCTTCGAGGTCACAGCAATAAGAGTGATTTGTTGCCCTGGGATTTGCCTCCAAGGCTGCACACAACTGGAACCGCTGCACACTTTTTGGGGGAAATTAATTTATATTAGAGCTGAAACAATCAATGAATGAAATAAATAGTCAGAATCGGTTGACGAATATTTCGTCATGTCCCTCTTACTTCTAACATCAAACCTTCACCCTTCATTTCACTCTATGGTCAACATATCAGCCGTACACTGACCGTGCTGGTTTTGTCTTCACAGCTCCACCTCACGTCTTCGACCCTGGAAATGGCAGCTTGTGTGGCGGAGTGAGGAAGAAGAGTAATGAGGAAGGACTCTTGTTCTCCCTGACGACCAACAGCCCCAGCTGCAGTGACCGAGCTCCCTCTGCCAGCAGTGATTCAGGCCTGTCTGTTGCTTCACAGGGGCGGACCGGAGCAGGACAGAAGACAGGGCTTCCACGGGATAAGAGTACCCTGACAGGGAGGCTGGTCTCTGCGGTGGACTTTGAGATTGCTCAGCCTCTTCTGGAGGTCATGACTGAACTCGCTGCCTGTGGAGGGGAGGGGGAGATGGCGGGAGACGAGTCTGGATTGGGACTTACTATCAATGGAGAGGCTTCGTCCAGCGAGAGGGAAACTGATATACTAGATGATGAGGATGAAGTCGATGGTGAAGCAGCTTCTGCTTTAGACATGCCGAGCTCGAGCTCGATCTGTTCCCTGTCCTCTGACAACCTGCCCGAAACTCAAAGCGAGTACTCCACACACTCCTGGGTCCAGCAGCAGCAGATGGCCGAGGTCGTAACTGATTCCTATCCTGAATGCGACAGGGTGAACAGGGTGAGAAAAGAGAAGCCGCCACCTCTGGTTGTTCCTGACACACCAGCTCGAGGAGTCAGCAGCAGGCAAGCGGTGCAGAGAGGACTGGTGGACGAGGACAAAGACGTTACACACAACGCGCAGTCTGTCAATAATACACACACGTCCAGCCAAGATGAGGATTTGGCGTCGTTAAACACAGACATTGACGAGTCCATAGAGCAGCTGAACCAGCTGATTCTGGATTTGGACCCCACCTTTGTTCCTGTTCCCACCCGATGTGCCCCACTGTCCCGCTCTGCCTCCCTCCACACCAACGGCCTCAGCCACAAGGGGAACACAAATCAGTCAGGTAAGAAGCATCACATCAGAGAATAAAAATATTACTTTCACAAAGTCTAACACCCAAAATTAGTAAACTAAAACTGGATGGATTACCATGAAAGTTTGTAGAGACATTCATGGTCCTCAGAGGATAAAGCCTTCTCACTTTGGTGCTCTCCTGACTTTCCCATCAGGTCTAGTGCCACTATGAAGATGATGATTTGTGGTTTTGAGTGAAATTTTCAAACAACTATCGGTTCAGACATGATCCAGTTTTTTGTTTATGACCAGACACCAACAAAACTAATGTCATTCCCATCAGCCTCAGTCGTTCTTTGTGGTGAACATAGCTAAACCTCAGAACGTTGACAGTATCCATGTTGTTTTGGTGCATTTTGAAAGTTTGATGGAAACCCCCATTTAATGTTCACTGAGGTGATTTTTGCCTTCTTCTATAAAGAGTTGAAGCTCTTAACGGGAGATGGAGAGACGGCTTCCTCATCCACGATGGCTCCACACAGATTTGATTTAACTTTCATGACATTACTACATGAAACACACACAAATATCTGATATACATCCTGTTTTTCAATGATTGAACTCTCATTGCTGCCCTTTTAATGACGTCGTCATGTTGCGCCGTCTTCTTCTCGTTTTCTTACTCGAGAATTAGCGCCGCCGACTGCTTATTTCTTGAACACACTCCTAGTGTTCACATAACGGTAGTGGAAACAAGTGTTCATTCTCATTTTCTTTGGTTATTTACTCCAAATTCTGTTAAAATTTTGACGATGTTTAAGTGCCTAATATTATAAACCCTCTGCATTGCCGGTCTAAAAATGGATGAACTGACCCTTGACATTGGTTAATCATAACAGGGCACCGTACATTTACACAACTCTACTTGTACAGAGACACAAAACAGTCCACTGTGAAATGAACTAAAGAAAATACGTGTGTGTGCCAGCAAGCTGGAGAGCAGATGAAGCTTGTCGGCTGGACTTGTTATATTGTAGATCTGAGCTCGGCCTGCACACACAGAGAAGCTTTTATAACTCAGACTGAAGGACTGAAGGACTGAAGCGCTGCCCGATTGTGGAAATCTCCACCTGCGAGAGAGGAATACATCTGTGTTTGTTACAGGAGGTGTGTTTGTTTGTGCGCACGGTGTTTGCTGAAAGGGTGGAAGCATTCGGTTAAACAGGTAGTGGAAATTTTCTGCAACGTAAGCGGTAAAAATCAGGACCTCTGGTCTCTACACAATGACGTGTTCACCCTCCGATCTGTCTTATTCTGAGTGGAAATATACAGACCTGGAAGAGAAGCTCACTCTAACCTCTCACACCACAGTGAAACTCAGGATGAAGTCATCTCGTCAAAACATAATCCGCAGACATAATTACACAACCTGCAGTTTTATGCACCTGAACGGGATTAAATGAGTTACTTCTTGTCACGGATGTGCAACGCTGTTAAAGGGGATGTTAGTAATGAGCTTTCTCATCAGCCCATAACAGGAAAGAGCTCAAACACTGTAAACTTATGGAAAATAACTCAAAACTTTTAACAGTAGATTTCCATTTTTTTAAAACTGTGTAAAACTACGGACATTACCTGTAAATTACATACAATAACACATCAGATTATAAAGAACAAGAAGTTTTAAAAGTTAAAAATGGGTGCAGGTTCCACATTGCCACAATTCTCCCCCAAAAAAACTGACTTAACGTGACTGGATTTGTGCAAACCAAATGTCCCGTATCTGATGAAACTACATCAGAAAAAGCCACCAGTCAGTGCTGGAACACAAATCCATTTTATATTTATATCCAGATATTTGCAGCCAAGATATAATGTGTTTCTAATGGTGCTCTGTCAAACATCTTCTCCATCATCAGTTGGATAGTTCAGGACTTTGACTTCCTGGCCTGGTTATCATTCAGACGTGCACGCCATCGCCTGCCTGTCGCTGTCACACCACATCAACCTAAAACAATTCCAGCTTTTCTAACACAATGAAATTTATGGTGGACGATCTTCAAAGTGATGCAGACCCACCGATCCGAAGAGATAGCTTCACTGACGTGGAAGTTCAGTTATGATAAAAGATAAAGGCTGCGAGTAGTTCAAGTTGTAACATCTTTTGTCACCGTGCCAACGCCAACAGGTATGATGCAGGCAGAGACTTTAATGTTCATGAGTGAGTTCTTCACTCTTTCTTTAATGTTGAAAATGTTGATCCTCTTTCTCTGTCAGTGATCTTAATGAATTACTCTGCTGGTAGCTTGTTTCAGTGTCAGCTGGTTACGTTTTGTGGTTCTTACCTCCGTTTTCTGCAACCGGTTCACTTGAAATTGGGAAATACTTGGTGTTGTGGTGGCATTTTACCACTTTTCACAGTCTGCATCATTGCAAGTGAACAGATTGGCATCATGGACACAAACATTGAATAACGGATTGCATTGTTTTTGTTTTGAAAGATGCTTCCTTGTACTTTTAGTCAACTTTTGGTCTTTGTAAAGTTTGCTCAAAGTTAGTAAGTTTAGGACTTCATGAACCTGATTTTGTAAGACTTTGTCTCACATCCAAAAACTTGAACCTGAACATGTCAAACGTTTTCTTGACCCATGCGTGTCAGCCTCTTCTTCACTGTTTCTTCTCACCCCGTCAGCACACATGACAGATTTATTTCCTCTTCATATCCACCGGGACACAGCCAGGAGGAGGAGAAGCACATTTCTGCTGAGACCTCCGTCCCTGATTCATTTTCTGTTTGACGACTGTGGGTCATAGGTGTACGAGTGATGTCATCACTTCGCCGCCTCTTTGCCGTAGCCAGCAGCTGTTCCATCAAAGCTAAACCTCGCAGCGGCCCCCGCGGTTCATATAAGAGCTCCCGACGGAACGGCCACGACAGCTCCTGAATCATGTCTGTCAGGGTCTCTGCGGTGGTTATCGCTGACCCGCAGCCATGTGCCACGCAGGGTTGCGGTTACTGCTGACATTTAACCTCTGACCTTGTGTTTTTGTACACCTCAGGTCAATGAGAGGTCTTGTGGTTCTTGTTCTGATTGAGGAATTTGAACGCAGGAAATGGAGCATGCGTGTTTGGATGTATGTAGGTCAGCGAGTTTGTCGGGATGGGGTGGGGGGGCTGATATTACCCAAGGGCATATTTGAAGCTGTAACACACTAATATTTCACCGCTCAGTTATTGTGGCAGTGTGTGTGTGTTTGTAACGTGTGTTTTCCGAGGCGATGTTTTGAGGCAGGAATTTGTAAGCGATCAGGAATGCTTTTGAAGTCTGACACAACACTTTGCTCTCCACTGTGTTTGCATCATGCCCTCCTTCTTCCTCCCATAATCTCGGAGTTGGAGTCTTCAAAAGAGAATAGCCCCCTCACAAATACAGTGAGTATCAAGTGATACTCAACACTGTACAGAAGAAAAAAAGAAGAGCCCCCTCAGCAGACCCTCTGGTGTGGCAGAGTAACTGGATTAGTTTCAGTTGGACTGGCTCGGCCTTTCATGTGCTTTTGAGATGATGGATGCTCACAATGAAAGCTGAGCTCACAATGTTCCACGTTGCTGTTTATAGTTGATATGCACAGTCGAGTGTGGTCCCGTGTAGGGCGATTACGACATACAAGACATCAGTTCCTGTGTTATGGTGTAGATTTGGTGCCTACATGGTCTTCAGAGCTAACAACAGCAAAATATCTCGTGTATTTGTTCTGATTACATCACCTATGATCAAAAACTAGCGAGTCGACAACTTTGCTAACAGCCAAACATCAAGCAAGGTCAACAACAGCAGACATAGCAGCCAGCTAATATTACTGACTAGTCCAACAGCAGTCAGCCCAGCTCGGCGTCTGTCTTTCAGCCTTTTATTTCACCAAGCTCTTACTCTCTCATTTTCTCTTCTTAGCTGCCTCCATCAACGCTCCATCCTTGGTCTTTTCTCCTCTGTCATTATGTCCATAGAAGCTGCTTAGCCTGGTTACATTGTCTGCTTTCCCAGCTCCGGTTCTGGCATGACACTGACTCCACTCCATGTCCGGGGCTCTTCCCGGTGGTCCAAAACGCCTGTGGTACGAACACTAACACTCCCCCGGTGCTCTGAGCTCACAGTCCGGGCAAGCCTGGCTAGCAAAGTGAGCTAACATTAGCTAACGGCAGCTACAGCTTACTTCACTGTCCATCAGGAAACTCTGTAAATCACAGAGAGTTGAGGCGGAGCAGCCGGAGGACATCAGAGGGAAAAACCAGAAAACATTTTCTCCATAAAATATGATCCAGTTTCACCAAAATCAGTGAAATAGTTGGTGGTGTGTGACTTAGTGCCGTAAAGCGTTTCGTACTTTTCCCGACCCGGCGATGTACGAATGACAGAGACACCATTCACCTGATTACAAGTCAGTGTAGTATCAACAGCATTTAAACACAATAAGTAACACAATGTTGCTTTGAGCTGAAAAAGGGAAGTGACAGAAAACTCGTTACTACTGTAACAAATTGTTGTTGTTGGATTTAGGGGCTTTTACTTACTGATGTGTGTTATACTTGGCTGCAATAACCGACTTAAACAGGGCCAGTGTGTGTGACGAGTGTGCAGAGAAGACCGTTTGACCGGAGACAGAAGACGGTGGTGTGTTTTTGAACGGGGGCGTTCATAACAAATCACAGAATGATAAGTTGTGTCGAGCCGATGATCTCGCATCTGAAAAGAATGGCTGATTGTTCCAACAGATGTTTTTTCCACCATGATGTTCCACCATCTGGACACCGTGAAGTCTTGCTTAGTCACACAGTCTCAGCCCTGATGATAGGAGCTACACACTGCTGATAAACACGCTGATGGATGCTTTTGTCTGAGACAAACGCGCAAAACATTGAAGCGCTGTCATCGCCTCTTATTGCCAAGTCGGCATCTGGTCATAACAAAGCAGTGTCAATACCATTTCGTGTTGTGGTGTTTTACAGGAATAGACACAACTTTATGAGAGATTTGGTTTCACAGAGGAACTCGTGGCTGATTATATTTCAGATCATAATCTGTCTGACTGTCTGTCTCTCCTCCTCTGCCTCCTCTCATCCCTCTCCTTGTCTCTCTGCACCTGATCAGGTTGGAAGAAGCAGAAGCAGTTCACTGACGTGGTGGACTACGGCGGTTATCACAGTCCAGGATGGAAAGGGGGTAGCGCTCAGAGCTTCAGTCCCCCCTTCTCACCATCACAGGTAAACACACCTCGCCTGACAGCAGATTTGACTGCAGTGTCTTCAACTTCAACTACATACGGCTTTCTTTTATAATACGTGACAGACTTCTAAAAGAAGTCGCCCTTAGTGACGAACCCAAAGAGTATTATGACCTGAATCTGCAGCTCTCTTCAGATTTGTGCAGTTTCAGCTCATTGTTTAGTTGTCTGGCCGCAACTTTACTGCTTTGGTTTGGCACAGTTACCGAGTAGCTGGTGAACATAGAACATAGAACATAGTGTTTAGCAGAGAGACGGATATTTCCCTCGGGAGGTGATAGAGACCAAAAACAGAGTGAATACTGGACTTAAAATCATCAGGTGACACAAGCACGACTCCAAATGAGTTAGAATTTTGTTCCAAAACTGCTGAATGTGTAAAAAAGAAAGTATTTGATGATAAGTTCATTATATCAAACTGAACTGTTGGACTCAATTTGAAAACCTGATTCCAAAAAAGTCGGGACGCTGTTTAAAACAGACATGCAGCGATTTGCAACCTATATTCAATTAAATACACGATAAAGACAAGATATTTAATGTTCAAACTGATAGACCATCACCGCCTACAGTTTATAATATTGCCGAATAATTCAGAGAATCCAGAGAAATCAAGAAAACCGTTGTCAGTAAACACAGTTTGTCTCTGACATGCAGAGAGAAAGACAGATGACAACAACATCCAGAAACGCCGCGCACCTTTCTGGACCTGAGCTCGTCTGAGATGGACTAACAGATTTAAAAATTGTGTTTTGAAATCATGTCCATCGCGTCCTACATGCTACATTTACATTTTTACAGAGCTTTTTTAGAATCGGGGCTAGAAACAGTCCTGATCAGATTTCACCACGTTATTGCGACACTCCCAAAACTTTCAGATAAACGTCTTACTGAACTGCATGAAAGAAAAAGATAACACAGAGTTATCACTTTAAACTCTCTGCAGAGATTATTATGTAACTCTGTTTCTGTCTGTCTGTCTGTCTGTCTGTCTGTCTGTCTGTCTGTCTGCCTGTCTGTGTCTGTCTCTTGTCTCTCTTTTTTCTTTAAAGACTTGAGGTTTCTGCTCTTGCACTCGTTCTTATGGCTGGGTGGCATGAATGCCCTGACTGTTTACACCAAAACACAGGCTGTAGCCACACACAGATCACAAGACTGATGTCTGCTGTGTGTGTGTGTGTGTGTGTGTGTGTGTGTGTGGGCTTGTTACCCCATAAGACTTGTTAAGAAATGTTATTGACTTCTTAAATTGTCTTTTTTTTTTTTTTTTAAAGCATGGGCATCTCTACACAACCAACAGCGTGGACTATCGGGGACATACAGATAGCTCCAACATCGTCCCTCCCACTCCGGCCTTCCCAGTGTCTCCTCCAACTCCCTATGGTAAGAGATAAAGTCAAAATTGGCACTCCTGGATGAGTCTCCATGTTGGAATCTTATCAGCGTCTGATTTCTGTTTCCAGTGAAACATTTCTCAGAGCTTTCCCAGCTCAGGACTGGTGGACAGTGGGATCAACACAGCTGGACACAAGGTACGCTTTCCCAAGAGTGCGTGTGATCATATACATGTGTGTGTGTGTGTGTGTGTGTGTGAACTCGAACACTCCTGATTGCTGCCGGACAGGGTTGAGGAGCCGGCAGGAATGTCCTCCTGGCATAATATAACAAAAACACACACACACATACACACACCTGGAGTGTACTCTGTTGCTATTGGCTGGATATGTGGGCATGGCTCTGTTTTTGGTAAGTCGCGTCTGGTTGGAAGCAGACAGACGGCGTGTTTCTGGACTTTTTGTGTTTATCATTTTTTTAGGGTTGAGGTAAAAAGCGGTCGGAGGGAGTTGATAAAATGGATCGGGATATCCTCTGAGGCCTCAGCTGATACTGGCTTGTCCGCTAATAATAGTTGACGGTAACAGAGGAAGAGACCACTGCTGGCAGGATGTCCACTCACGTCCTGTTCTGGGAGGGGACGGGAGGAGAGGGGAGGGTCTTTTGTTGGTGGGACATCCTGCCTGAGGAGATATGAACCGCACAGCTGCAGAAGGAATTCACTGTAGTGTCAAAAAACACAAGTGTCTTTCAGTGGCCGCGTCTCATATCTGATCTTAGTGTCCGTCGTGTTCCTGTCGTATAGTTACAAAGTATTCTGGCTTTTCCGGTGAGAAAACGAAGATAATGATGCGAGCATGTGACTCATATTTACTGAGAAATATTCTCAAACTGAAACTCACTAACCTCCTGCAGGCTTGAACGCTGACTGTACGTGTTCAGTTTGAATTCATGGAAATGCTGAGAGAAACTAAAAAAGGAGCAGAATATGTGTAGAAACTTAAAATGTTTCACAACATTTGTTAAAGGTCCAGTGTGTAAGATTTAATGGGGTTTATCTGCAGAAATGAAATATAATATGTCAGTGAGGCCACTGCTTGGCTGCTCATAGATTTTCAGTGGTCACATGGAGGCACAATGAGCAACGAGAGGACAGAAAACGCTGATCTTTGCAGAGATTTAGCTGATTGTTGGTCAACTAGATATTGAACAATGTGCTATTCTATCACGCACAGGCAAATGTGCAGGCGTCTACAGCGTAATTCAAATGCAGCCAAGAGCGACTGACGTAGACCAGAAGGCAACAACGACTGATTGTGTGAGCAACAAGGAAATGCTTAAAACTGCCTGCTGTGTGTTTGTTGTGCGAATCATGACCGACCAGAGTTAGTGTCCGTTTGTCTACCAACAGTCAACACCATTGATTGACATTGATTGACACTGATTGACATTGATCTATGATCTTTCCCGATGCTTAACAAAGTCTTTTAGCAGCCTGGACTTCAATGCAATGTGAGTTGCTTTTAGAACGGCCATATTGGTCATCTTTGCATCATGTGGGTTCTTTATGAGGACACAGACAGACACCTACAGTGTGCTCATTTGACTCGTAGGCATTGCAAATGATCACACTACTGCAAATGCTGAATGACAGATAGCATAAAGAGCCGTGGTTAATTTAACTTTACTTCGGCTTGTAGCAGGGCAACATTCAGCCAGTATTGAAAACTAATAAATACAAACAAGAAAAAACAGACTGAGATAATATTCCATCGCAACAGGCGTTGCAATTTAATTGAATTTGTTGCACATAACATACAGATGTATGCCCTGACTGTACTGAGTCTATACCTCCACTGCAAAGGGAGCAACTCAAGTCCTTTATTTGGACGTTCATCAAGTGAAGCTTGTAATTTTTCTTCTAATTTTGTGACCTTCCATTTATTGTTAACAAAGCCGGAGTAGTATTTATGATGGCCTTTTGCTCTGTACGACAGACACATCAGTTTTTACCTTTAAAGGGCACGTCTGACTGTTTGTTGTAAACGTGTTTGTCGGAGCAGAGCGGCGGCAGGATGGAGAAGGAGCTGATGAAAGGGTTAAAAAACACCTGATTCTCTCTCTCTCCGCTGGATGGACAGAAGAATTAACAAAGGACACAGAATATCTGCAGCTCACTGCCTTTTTCGGGGGTTAGACAAGAGTTTCCTGTTTCCCACGTTAAAGGCAGACGATAGTCTGGGAAACAATTTGCCACGTCGGGACAGACCAGTCAGATTTAAATGATTTTGTATTTAATGTTTGGAGTCATTACTGTAATCACGATTTGACCTGGGGCTACAGCAGAGTTATCGCCAGGATAATCACTCTCTGGGATGCTGGCATGTTGCGTGTGCTGGTAAAAGTATTCCAGGGTTTGATTTGAGAGAGAAAATCATCGAGACATTTAAGTTTGATTAAAACTGGGTTACGTTTTATTGAAAGGTGAAATATATTTAGATTTCAAGGCTTGTTTATTGAGTTCAAAAGTACACGAAGAAAAATACAGCTTTACCAGACTGGCTGGACATCTTGGAAAACACATTTTTTTGCAGAGAATATAAATGTGACTGATTGGTGTCTGATCAGTAAAGTGCTGCTTCAGTTATCTGTCTCCATCCTGACATTTCTCCTCATCAAGCATGATCCAACCACCACATACCGAACCCTCACGTTACATTAGCTTTAATCTGGAGTCATAGTGTGTCCACCCGCTCTTTTAGCTCACCGTGACGCCTGTCAGCATGTTCTGACCCATCAGTACTTAGCAGTCATTGCTACATTATGTGTTGTACTCGTGGGTCGGACCATCTTCAAACTTGGCCTTCATTTTGACCTCAGCTACATGCCTGTGACGTTTCGTGATGTTTCGTGACTGAATGTTGCACGGTCATTGTCACTGTAGCTCTAGCTCTATGTTCACCAGCCAGTCGCTCACTTTGTCTGTCTATTTACTGCTCGGCAGGTGGTGTACGCTGGGTTTATCAGAGCATTTCACTAAAGGAGACAGACACGAGACTGAACCAAACCAGTGAAAGTGGGCTGAAAGCTGCTAAAACACACTTAGGGGCGCTATAAAGGCGGTACATAAACCTCTGTGGGTTCATCACCATGAGTGACTCCTTTGAACATTGATTAGTGCAGCTGTTTGATCTGCATCAGCGCTCACAGGATCACTTAAATAAAACAGACGTACGTCACATTCACTGAATGTTTTGGAGCTGTTGGAGGACAAACATGACATTTGAGAAACCATGGAAACCGACGACACCATACAGCTGGAGGAATGTGATGTAATGCTACACAATCTTATATAAATGTTTAAGCTTGTGGCAACGGATCGAAGACATTCCTCACATCTTGTTCATACTTTAGCCGTTGAAAATTCATCACAGTAGTTTTCCACGCATCAACCCAAAGATGAACTTGGACGCTGTCTCCTTTCCTTGTGCACTGTCATTTCCTTGTGACGGCCCTGAAATGTTATGTAATCACATTTCCTTTGTGTACTTGTGGGCCACATCAAAATAAACAGGGATATATATACAGAAGCTTTCAACCAGCGGAAGCAGCGTTTGAGCTGAAGGAATGTCGAAGTTATGAGCTGAGGTTTAGCAGAGGCAGATGGTCCGTTCAGACACAAACACTTGACTGTCTGAACCTCAGGGGTCAAAGGTCAGGAGAAAGTGAGGGGGGTGTGCACAGAAAGGGCAAAGGGAAACCTCTCCAACTCATTCAGATGATTGGATTTGTTGTCAGAGATGAATGAAATGAAGTGTCATCGTTGATCCTGAACAGGTTTTGTGCAGAGAGATGACCAACAATTCTGTGGCCACTTAAAGGCACAATTAGTTATCCAGATGTAAACAAAGAGAGCGAAAGCTGCTGCTGTAGAACAGACTGGCAGATCTTTAATACACAATAAACAACAACACATTTTACTTTAAGTTAAGGCAAGTTAATGAGGTAAAAAAAAAAATAGACTGGTCATGGCTTTAGTTTGACACATCAAACAAATGAAACAGAGATGGGAAAGGTGAAGGAAGCGTGGGGATAACGGATGAGGAACGGGAGAATTCATGTGAGTTACAGCGGAAAACTTAAAGTTCAGCTTTATGGAGAGTTTTGTTGGAAAAACCTCTTAAGGTTCTCCGTCAGTCCGGTTCAAAAGACACCAAATCTTCTGACTTCTGGAGACAGTGAGGGCTCTCTGAGGAAAATCATTATCATATATTCTGGTCTTACCCCGTTACTGACTCCTTTCTGGCTTCATAAAATTTACAGCAAGTATTCCAGGTAGACATTTAAACTATAAAGCCTGTATCTGATATATTTAGGATGGAAAGAATGACTTTCTCTATTCGAATGGCAAACTACAGTAGTTATCTCATGATTCTTTCCATAGTGCAGGTCTAGACTGTACTCTTTATAACATTTACAGAGACTCAACAGTATTCCTGTATGTTTATCTCCTGTGTTCGACCTTACCACTGACGGTATAAAGAATGGACGGCGTATGTGTACCTGCAGATTTCTAAAGGGCCGTTTTGAAGCTCGAAATCTGTGGCTGTGGCCGTTGCCATGTTAGCAGTCCTGCCATGGATCGAGGCAGGCCAAATGACACCTGAGTGCTCGAACGAGCAATCTGTAATGGCTGCAAACATGTTTATTTCTGCTGTGAAGTTGGACATTTAACATGGGTCCTTACTCGCTTCTTGGTTATCTGTCAGCTTCACTGCTTTCTATTATGATATGATTTACAGAAGAGAGATTACACTGCACGGATGTAGTCATTAATTGGTGAGCCAGGCTGACGGATAGTCGTATACTTCTCTAATCAGAGTCAGAAAATATATTTCTACGACTTAACATTTAACAACTTCCTGTGAGTTATTACCTTTTCCTGACGCTACTGGAGGTTTTTTCGTTGGCTTGTCGTTTCATAAACGAAGTCTTTAAACTGATAAACGAGCGACACAGATGGACCGAACCGATGTCCATTCCGGCTCATTTCCTGTGACACGGAGGTTAAAATAAAAGGCTCGCAGCACATGCTTCCACTGAAACAAAAGTAAACTCAACACAATTCAATCAAGAGCTTTATGGTGTAATTTACGACGTGCTAAGATTAGACACATGGCAGGAGACACGGCCAGTGTGTGTCTGCATGCCTTTGTCTCTTGTGTTTGTGGCGAGCACAGATGGTGGGAGTGGACACACATGCCCTGACAGAGAGGCCATAGAAACCCCCAGATCAACACCACCACCAACCACAACCTCACCCCCTCGTCTCTCTCTCTCTCTGGTCCATAAAAGGCCACATACGACCTCTGACCCCACTGGAATCCACTCTGATTGGGTGGAAGTGCTCGCAGCGGCCCAGCAGGAACAATGCTCAGTGGTCAGTGAGAGGAAGAGGAGGGGAGGGCGGGGAGGGAGGGAGACATGCATGGAGGGGAGAGGAGAAGGAGGAGGAGAGGGGGGGAGAGAAATTCTCTACCTCTTGTCCCTCCCTCCATACAAACCCAGAAGTCGAGCGGTGTCACAACAAGCCAGGAACAAACGGGGAGCTCATTTTTCCATCTGGGGGGACGAGAGGATTTGGGCATGGCGGCGACAGGAGCCAACCTCTGAAGAAAGAAGAGAAGAAAAAAACTCAGCGAGTCTGGCTCAGATTGCTTTTTTAGCAGACTGAAGTGAAGAGAGAGAGACAGAGAGAGAGAGAGAGAGGAGAAGGAGGAGGAGGAGGTTCAGTAATAGGGAGAGTTTCATTCACGCAAGGAGGAAGAACATAGAGAGAGAGGAAGAGAAGTTTGGTGTAAACAAGAATCTGGCAAAAAAACGGGATACTTCAGAGAGTGTCACATCATGACTGCGTCTCTCGGTATGTACATGCATGAACACACGTGTCAGAAAGCTTAAAAGGAGTGTGTGACTGAATGATTTTTTTCACCTTTTCCTCCTCTCCTCTCATTCTTCCTCCTCTCACCTGGCGTCTTCCTCTCTTTTCTGCTCATCCTCGCTCTTGTTTATGCCTTTTTTTTTTTCTCTGACTTTACCCCCTCCTGGGAATTTTAAGGAGGGCACACATGCACTCCTCTCCTCCAGGCTGCTGGTATTTTGCAAGGAGCAGCTTCAGGAATTTCTTCTATCAGATGCCTTTTCTCTTTTCCCAAACACACCCTCCTCCTCCTCCTCCAAACCTCATCTCTCGTTTTGTCTTTGTTGTGCATGAAAAGAAAGAAGGCTGTTGTTGATGTAACGTCCTGGACGGCAGCATCTGCACTCCTTCTGACATCTCGCACTCGGTGGGATGATGAGATGGTTTGTTCCACTGCCGCCGCTGCGTTCATGATCTCATCCCTGTTAAAGGCTATTTTGGCCTCCAAACGTGCCGTCATGGCAGGCTGATGTATTGGTGGTTAACCGAGGGAGGCCGTTTTCCTCTCTTGTTTCTGCACTACTGACCTGAGCTGAACCGAAAACTCTTTGAAGATTCGAATGTTTGTTGGGGTGCTTATTGCTCCCAGAGACGTCATACACAATAAAACAACATTCTGCTGAGCCAAAAGTTATTTGGTTTCAAACTTTTGCAGTAGTTTCATACAGCATGAACTTTGAAAGACCGGCGCGTTTTTTTTCCCCACGCGTTGAAGCTGAAATAATTAAGAACAGCAACGAATGGATGCCTCTTATATTAAGTGAAATTCCTCAGCCCTGACAAATATGCCCTACAGAAGTTTTTCAGAGAGCGAACACAACTAGAGCAGAAACAATCAGGCGATTAATTAGTGGATCCACAGAAACATGATTAGCAATTAGTTTGATTATTGTGATTTAAGTTTTAAGAAAATGGGTAACTCTTGGCTATTTTCCAAGCAGCAACTAAGGAAAAGTGCCAAAATCTGCAGTTCCTTAAACGTCCACTGGTGGCTGGCTCCAGAAGTGAGTCAGTCTCCATAAGTCCCCATGTTCAAATGTCCAACTTCACAGCAGAAATAAACATGAATTTATATACAACTCACCTGTTCAAATGATATTAAGGCTTAAAGTTATGCAGGATTAAGAGTGTGGACGCTTTGATTGACAGGTGGGTGTGCACCCAGGCTTCATTCGGCCCACGTCACGGAGACTACGTCTATGTTTCATACAGTCTGTGGTATTTCCACAGACATCTCTGGAAATCATTTAGTAAATTGGTACTAATTATAGGTGAAACAGATGCAGTGTTCAGTTCATTTTCAGATGACTGATTCCAAGTAATTGCCAGAGTACTGAGCGCTGATTTCAATAATTTTCCTATTTTCCTATAATTAGTACCACACTACATCTTTCCAGGCAGCCTGTTTGCTTTCCCAAGTCATCAAATACTGCAGAACAGAATTAATACAGCACTCAGTCAGTGGCCCTACCCTGAAAACTGTGACACTGCTGTTGAAGTCAGGTGATGTAGTCCACATATAAAGGAGTTTGAGGAGAATGGATGGATGGATGGGTCATCACTGTCCGTGTGAAACAAAAGTTAGCATGGACTTCTTTTGAATTATGTTCTTATTTAAACCCAAACCAAGTCGTTTTTGTGCCTAAATTTAACCAAACTGCGACTCAAAATGTAAAATGTTTCTCAGCAATGTTAATTCTGAAAGTCTAATAACTGGTGTGGATTATCAGGAAATGATAAAACCTGTAAAAGGAAGTTTTACCAAATGGTGTTTATCAGTTTTATGACATATTGTAGACCAAACTGTCGTGGATCAGTCGAGGGAAATAACTGTCAAATAAATCAGCCCGAAAAAAAGCTCTGACTGACTGAGATTTATTTGAATTTCTGAATAATTCAGGGGCGTAGGTGTTGATTCAGAGGTCTGAACACAGCTGAGATAAGAAGCTTCTTGGACCTCAACAGAAGTTCATATGAAATTCATACAAAACACCAAACTGATAATAACACGCAGCCCCAAACACAACAGGGATTTTTGGCCGGTGCTGAAAGCAGGTTGAAGACATTAGCCGCCACATGTGAGTTTGGAGAAAATGTATATTTTTCCCCGAGAGACAAAGTTATTGACGAGCGCTGTTGTGAGACACTGTACAGACGTCTGCTGTTTGAAAATAGTTGGCTTTCACAGGACTGCAGGATATTAAGGGCAAAAAGGCAGAAAATTTAAGCCACAAGGACGGAAAATGTTGACAACACAGTGGACAGAAGGCCAGTTCAGGGTGAAGAGAGAAAAATAGAAAGAAAGGAAACATGAATTTTGTTCCTCAGAGCTTTAATCAACAAAGTGGTGTCTGGTGTCACAAGCCCAGTCTGTGTGAGATGTACCAGAACATCGATGATCCTACGTGTAATGATGTAATGGCGTCTGCATGGTGTACTGCAGTATACAACATGACAAGACACGTGAAGTCTGCTGGAGTCTATGTGCAGATGATGGGATATCTGTAAAAAAACGTGGTTGGAAAAGGCAACAAAAGGCCGTTGAGACCGACAATAGCAGCGTGTTTGCTCCACGTTTGTAGGCTCATGAGATACTGCACACACGCAATCTTTCCCTGTAATGTATAGTCCTTGAAATTTGCCCAATGATTGCCCAATTTTTTTGGCTGTGGTTCTTTTGTTTTCCTTCGCCCCAGCTAATCGATTAAGGCATATTTTTCCTGATGCAAAACTTTCTTAAACCCAACTTGTCAATCACTGCCATGCTCCAAAAGAAAGACCAATGCAGGTACCCACATTCTCAATCCCGCCTAAAAATCTGTGGTTGGTCAACTGATCATAGTTTGGCAGAACAACAGACGTATTCAAATTTCTAAATCAATCAGGTATGTTGGTGACGTCTGGAGCCAGGTTGGTGACACAGTAAAGATGAGGAGCGTCTTAGACAATCATGAATGAATATGACTGCTCCAGGTGAGACACTAATACACATGAACAGAGACAGTCTGAAGTTTGAAGAAATATCCTCAGAGGACCCAAAGAGAGTTTGAGAGTTTGTCTGTGTCCACTTAGACTTCACCAGCTTGTTTTCAGCATCATTCCTCAACGGAGGCACAAAGTTTCGAGTGGTTTTGTGGAGCTAGAGGCAGTCGTGAACCAAAACAAGTAGATGGGAGACATCTGACAGAGACAAATCGATGGACAGAGGGATGCTTGTTACGACACCAAAACTTGCCAAAAAGCCTTTTAACAGAGGGGAAAACGGCTGTTTTGCAACTCTTCTGTCAAACTAAACTCCAGCACCTTCACATGTTAATGATATATTAAGGGTTATCGATGCTAGTTAGAAATAGGCCAATGACCAATCTGATCATAGATGAGTTTTAACTGAGGTGTGTAGACCTTGATGATCACTCATGAGGGTCATGAAGCAGTCATGAAAACAAAATCAAACTCTGTGGTACAAAAATATGAAGATTAGCCTTGTGTGTGAAGATCTTTCCATAGCAACACGTTAGAAGGAGCTTCTACGCATGTTATAATTCCCGTCATGTATGGATCCACCGGGAGAAGTACTTATGGTCCATGATCGCTTCTCCAGATGGGTAAAGTCTGAGGAATTTCACTTCAGCTTCAAAACATGATCAAATATCTGGGACATTTCTGCAGTTCAGACGCTGATGTTCATTTTGAGCTTACGTCCGAGCTCTGACTGCGGTTAACAAAGACATCATCTCATTATCAGAATACTTCAGGCACCAATAAACCTCCCCGTGATGACAGCACCCTCTCCCATAACCTTTCCTTTAAACGCCGCCTTGTTTACTGTAACCCTTCACCCTGTTTCTCTCCCTCCACTTGTTTGCAGCGTTGCTATTCTCTCACTCCCTCTTCAGCGGGCTCGTAACCCGGTGCCACTTCACTCGAGTCGATAAAGCTGTCCGTCCAGACACCCAGAAAGAGCAGAGGAGTCTGATTTATAGGCGACCGCCTACCGGTTTGTCCTCTCAGCAGAAAAATGCATCGCTCGGACACTCTGAGCTTCTGAATAGGAGGAGGAGGGAGGACGCAGCGGGGTCTGAAGTTGATTGATTTTCACTGAAGAAGGGAGGCGGCAGTGTAGACAACTGATCACATTCTGATGCGGCGCCGAGTGATACCAAGGAGAGGACTGCATGTCCTCAGACCACTCAATTCTTAAACCTCTACTAATTAATATTTTATCAGTGGGGATCAAATAACCTGTTATGAGACAGAGGTCACCCACAGAGAGTTACCGCAAACTCTGCAGCTCTACCGAGCTTTTAAGCCTCTTTTAGCTCAGAGTTTTGGTCTCTCTAAGAGACACTGTATACGATCTACCCAGCTGCAAACAGCAGGCAGACACAATTAGAGACTTAACTGGTGAAGGAAGAATCTGGGAGGTTGTTGTTGGAAGATACTAGGCACATGATTGGATGAACCATCTGTCTGCCATCATCTATC
Source organism: Miichthys miiuy (assembly GCA_036365135.1). NCBI lineage: Eukaryota > Metazoa > Chordata > Actinopteri > Sciaenidae > Miichthys > Miichthys miiuy. Next base: position 3,436,466 of record CM071609.1, read on the forward strand.
GTGGATAAAGTTCAACCAATCAGATCAGCGAACCACGTGACGCGGTTTGACTCTTATTGGCGCTCAACCTCAGTCAACCTGGAACTTTTGGTTTATACTGACAGCAGTCAGTTCGTCATGTCTGGACTTGATACATCTTTAAATCTAATAATTATCCTGCTATCATCTCATGTTCCTGATTGGTCGACGGGAAGGCACCTAAAGCTAACTAGCCAATCACAAGTGAGATGTGATTAGCAGGCGCCTTGTTGTAGCTGAGCTCTAGATTCTCTACCAGGTGGATACTTTGTTTCAAAGCATGAACAAGAACTTTATTTTACCCTGAATCATTCAAAAACATCTCATGGTTATTACTCAGTATTTTGGACTTGGAGCGGGCTCCCAGCAGGTGTCTTCCTCCTCATTGTGTTCCCACTCCTCCACTCCCTTTTCCCTTCATCCCCCTGAGAGGCCGTGATCGCTGTGAACAGCTGTGACATGCCATAGACCTTCAGACCTGTCAGCCTCGCTCGGTGTGTGTGCGTTGCGCTCGCATTCCTGTGGTCAGGAGGAAGTCTGCGAACCCACTGTTGTCCTGCATAACTCCCTGTGCACCATCGTGTTTATGCATGTGTGTAGGCTCTCCCTTCTGCCCGCTGCGACGCTGCTGCTTGGAGAGTAAATGTTTGCATGCGTGAGTGGAAGGAATAAAGAGAGACAAGGAGAAGCGTTTCTTTGTCGCAACACAACACAGGAGCTCTTTAAGCCTCAACTCAACATGTGACAGCTGTTTCATCTTTCTGCATTTCTTCTTCTGTGCCTCGCCTTTCATACCGTCCTGCTTACGCAACAGCCGGCGTGGTCTGAGGTGCAGAAATATTATCTCAATCTCACTGTGTTTTTTATTGATTAATGGGATTATCTCAGCACCAAGCATGAAGGCATGCACACGTTTTCAGTCTGGGCTATATAACCGTCACTCTGTGTGATCAGGAAAGTGTGTGTGTGTGTGTGTGTGTGTGTGTGTGTGTGTTATGGAGTTTTTTTTTTCTTTGGCTGGTGGAGGTTGGCAGTCGTGCCCACATGGGTCCGTGCCATCTGGAATTGGATTTATACGGTCAGGCCCAAACTGAAGGGGCTTTGTGCTCGCTCTGGGCTGCACAAATGAGGAGAAGACAATGGACAGAAAAACACTGTTGCAAAAACTAAAGGAGGAATTCGCTCAAAATATTTAGAACGTTATAAAGTTTGTGTGTTTTTGTATCAGTCTGCATACATATTTGTGTGTGGCTTCCTTCACTAGCCTAAAGGCAATAAACGGAAAGATTTTGGGGAAAGAAAGTGCTCCATTTTTGGCACTTTCTCTTCATTAATATGTCCATCACTGAAAGTGAGTAGCTATGGATACGGTGCAGCTTGGATACAGGAGGTGAAAGGTGTGTTAGAGTTTAATAACAACCGGCGGAGCCCTGCAGAGCTGAGTCTGGTCTGAGGTCAGAGGTCTTGGCGGGGTCAGCCCGGTTGTTGCCACAGTTTGGGCTGTTCTGTAATTAACTGGATGAGCTGCGATGAGCTGTGGAGCAGCAGCAGATGTGACAAACCACAGCGAGGAGAGAGTCGGCCGTGGGAAACGGGGAGAGACGAAGCTCGGCTGCTCTCTCTGGGAATCGTCCCGAGAGAGAGAGACTGACAGGGACTGTGGGAATGTTTGAGGAATCCTCAGCTTCTGTTTGAAGAAAACAAACACAACAACAACAGCTTGAAATATGGTTTATCTCATTCTTATTATTAGCTTCCACATAGATCCACAACATCACCCGCTCTGTGCTCTTGACCTTTAACCCCTGAGAGTTCAAGTCGGGTGTCACTTACGTGCAGCATGTTTGCTGAAACTTTTTTGAGGGTTTCAGACACTGACTTGATCATAATCATCAAACTTTTGCATCTTTAAAATGTGTGTGTAGCAGGCCTCTATGCCACCAGCACAAACACAGACATGACAGATCAGATAATGGTTTCTTTATTCACACCAGACACACGTTTCAAAACAAAATTTCAAGTCTGGCTGCCTGGCTGGTGCATCCCCCTGGCCTCTGTGTGTCTGTCCTTTCAAGTGTAGCATTGAAAAAGCGACAGAGTGATCAGACAATGAGCTCCAGCTGTGTCAATCAAACTCACCTGACGCTGCTCTGCTGCAGCCCCCCTCCACAGTGTCCAAGTGATGTCAAATCAAAGGACAGTTCACTATGTGGTAAATGTAGAGGGTGATTTTGGACATTATGTGGGATGTGTTCCAATTCATTCAAACTAATGACGTTTTCTTCAACATGCAGATTCCCCGTAAGAGGCTCATAGTTATAGTTTACACAGCTTTCTGTGAATATAGTATGTGAATATATGTGTTTGCATGTATGCACATGAAGTCAGGTCAATTATAAAATGTACTTAAATAGGAAATAAAGGCACCAAGAGGGGAAAGTAGTGCTAATATAGATAAACAGCAGTGGAAGAACATTAATTGCTGCATGAATGTGTCATATTTTCTAAACATATCAAATGTTTTGTATGTGACCTGTAATGTAAATAGTAACTTAAGCCATAAAATTAATGTGGAATAAATGTACAAACGTTCCCTCCTGAGTAATATTTCCTAACAATCTAGATATTGTTCACTCCTGTATCTGATGAATTGATGAGCTGACAGACACCGAACATACCAAACATAATTTGTAGATTCCAGTGTGTTAAATGACTCGTCCTCACAGCAGCTGCCAGTAAATTCTCACTTATAGACATCTGATACTCTGGTACAAAATGTTTAGCACCATAGAAATGTGTGTGGGAAACATTCAGCCGTGGGAAGAGTCACATTAAACCCCAAACTTATGACCAGGAACAATTCAAACCCTTAAACTGAGTGTAAACACACTCCTGTTTGAGTACGAGTCGTGCATTAAAGGGCCACAAAGTGATATATAATACTGACAAGTGAAGTGAGGCAATCATTCCCTGTTAATACGTTCCCAGAGTCAAGAATAAACATTAATGCTCATCAGTGTGTCAAATTGTGGCAGATATTTAACATAATATTCATAAATATGTTTTCATTAGTGAATAAACACCTGAAAATAAGAAGTATTGTGATTTTGTTACCTTACAGGAGCCCAGAATGGACAAACTAAACACCAGCTTTACAGCCACCTTTGTTTCTCGAGTGGAGAGTGTTGCAACCTGCAACCACAGCGCTAGACTGGTGCTTTAAATACCAAAAGTAAACATACTTGTTAAGGGGAACACTCTTTTTTTTAGTGTGTTCTGTCATTATACAGGAATTTATGACGTTATAATATCAACATGAACGTAAAAAAAAACATCATTTTAATGATGTAGGTGGAGATGGAGGTTATTTTAATCACTTTAAACCGGAGACTATCACAACCTTTCACACATCGACAGGACGTGCAACGTGCTGGCTCTGCTTCATTGTTACAGATGGAGTTATATATACTTACAGTACAATGTGTGTGTGTACAGTGTGTGTGTGTGTGTGTGTGTACAGTGCATCATGCATACATTCTTCAGATTCATTAAGAGGACACGTGTGATTATATAATCCACTCGAGATGATGCAGCCTGTCCAATATGATCACAAACAAAGCTGGCCGTTGAGTCTGAATTCCTCCCATCTCGGGAGTGCTTGAATGGAGAGGAAGGAGCGGAAGAGAGGAGGGGGGGGGAGGAGGTGGGGAGGTATTGGGTGTGGAGGGGGGGCAGCCGGCCCCGAACAAGGAGCTCTTTATAATGATTGACTCTTTACACGGTGACTCACCGTACTTCACAGGCCTGTCTGTGGCCTGAGGAGGCCTGCCCTCGTGTTTGCTGAATGACACACTGTGTTGTCAGAATGTCATGTTGGGATGTTTGGAGTGCCCTCCCTCCGACGTCACGCTCACCTCTGCTTCTATTGTACGCCGTCGATCTCTGCCGTACTCAGATTTACAGACAAAAGGCGTCGTTTATAATGATGTCTCCTGGCTGTAGCTTCTAACTCTTTGCAAGTAGATGAGTATATTAAATAAATAGCAAATAAAATAAACAAATTATTGAAAAATGAACAAACTGACTGATTCATGTTTTTATGGAGTGACCTCTGACTAACTCAGGAATTAACTCTTTGATTAACTCTTTGTATTTGTCTTGACTGTATAAATGTGAATGATTCAGACGGATGAATTTGGAAACTGAGGATGATAAAATTAGATTTCTTCTTTCTAATTTAATATCATGCTGAAACAACAGACACAGAGCGGAGGGTTAAGGCCACTTCTGGGGATAGAAAGTCAAAAACTTTGACAAGAAAAATAAACTTATAATCATATCACAGCAAAGATTTTACTGTTTAAACTGCTCTGAAGTTGCAGATAAAAGGTTGAAGAAGTTGACATAAGATAAAAAATTTTGTCTTATGGTCAAAAGATTCCACGTAGCCTCCTGCCAGGAATCACTCCCTGAATGATTAATGTCTAAAGAAAACGTCCAAACTTCTGTCAAAAATGACGAGCGAGTTTCTCCTCTGCATGGTTGAATAATCCAAACAAAGGTAGAGTCCCAACAACAGCAAACACAAGTACCGGTTACAGTAGTAGCAGGCAGTTATTACAGTTTATGGAACAATGTCACATCCTGGGAATTTTTACAGTACATCTGGTTAGTATTTAAGCGCTGTGTCATAACATGACATTTTTCTTCTTTCCTGGTGCTCAGATTCCCGGAGTTTCCTCGACAGTATGAACCACGCCGGCGGCTCCACAGAGGGAGACCTCTTCAGATCGGAGGTGTCGGTCACTCCCGCTTCCTGTCAGAGGATCTTCGGCTCCATGTGCTCAGTGTCATCAGAGAGCCCCCTCCCACACACAGACAGGTAAACACCGACATGTTTAGAGGGAATGTGTTTTTACCTGCTGAAGTCACGGATGACAGCGAGAGATTTAATTGGCTTCTACAAAATACCAAAACAAACAGAGTTAATTGCTCTTGAGAGTTAAATGCTGTGCAGCACAAAGGGAATTAGCTTAATGGCACAAAACATGAATCCTTTGGACGTGTCCTCAGCGCTGCTTCTGCACTGTAAAACACTGTATACAAGCCCATTACTGTCATCGATCAATCAGTTTGTAGAATAAAGTTCATGCTGCGTCCTCACCACTTGAAAAGGCTCCTGAACCTTGTTCTAGTTAGACGGTTATACTTCTGATTAAAGCAACATCGAGTCCACAACTTTGCTAACAGCCAAACATCAAGCAAGTGCAACAACACAAGACATAGCAGCCAGCTAATATTACTGACTAGTCCAACAGCAGTCAGCCCAGCTCGGCGTCTGTCTTTCACCAAGCTCTCACCAACCACTAAAAGTCAGTCCCAGATTTACTCTTGTCTCACTCTCTCACCTCTTCGGTCTCTTCTCCTCTGTCATTATGTCTGCTGAGCATTGCAGCTCCTGTTCTGGCATGACACCAGCTCCACTCCCCGTCAGCATTTCCCTATGAAAACCTCCTCTTCCTCCCGGTGGTCCAAAACGAACCACTCTCACTCACCCGTGTGCTCTGAGCTCACAGTCCAGCTAACATTAGGTAGCAGCAGCTACAGTTGGCAGCAGTTTACTTCACTGTCCATCAGGAAACTTTGTAAATCACAGAGAGTTGAGGCGGAGCAGAAAACATTTCCTCCAGAAAATATGATCCAGTTTGACCAAAACCAGTCAAATAGTTGGTGGTGTGTGACTTAGTGCCGTAAAGCGTTACGTACTCCTCGTAGGTCAGCTCAAAGTTACACAGTGTGAAAAACAGACTTACGAGGCTCATTATTTCCACCTCTAATCCTCTCTCTTTCTCTGCAGCTCCACCCCTCCTCCTGTGTGGCATGATCGGACACCAAACTCCCTGAACTCCCCGTATCCCCCCCAGCCCTCACCTCCTCTCTCCCTCAGCACTCCGAATGCCCACAGCTCTCCCCGGGGTGCTCTCAAAGGCCTGGGTGGAGGCCTGGGGATCCACAGGAAGACAGACAGCGCAGACTTGTCCTCGTTGTTGTTGGGGAACGGCGGCCTGGAGCACAGCCTGCTGGAGGCCATGGAGGGTCTTGGGAGTCTGAATCTCGGGGGACATGGGAGCCTCCCTCCATTGCTCCCTGAGAAGAGGAGAGGGGGTGAGGGGATAGAGCTTGGCTCACACTCCCCCTCTCTAAGCGGGTTTTCCAGCCCTTACAGTGGAAGCAGTCTCAGCATCCCATTCTCGTCTCCCATGACCCCCGACCCCCTCAGAGGACTCAGTGGGGCCCAGTCACCGGGATCAGGTAGGTCGTCCCACATAGTCCTCTTTCTGTCTCTCTCTTTCTGTTTGTTGTTTTTTTATCACTCAACCGTCAATCACTTTTTCAAGAAGGATGCAAGAATGATTTAAAAGGAAAACCTGAAAAATTAGATTAGAATTCTGTTTTTAAAGACAGGCTGTCAGCAGTCAATTAAAATTCAGCTAAGTAGCCCACAATTTAAGAGAAGTTGTTGTTCTTTCAAATTACCACAATGTTTCCACAGAAATCTGATTAAACTGCCAGCAGGTTTTTGCAGTGCTTACGCTTGCCCATGAAAATAATCAAATTCAAAAGCACTTTTATGCCAAAGTCAAATTAAAAAACAGGCACGGTCTCAACAGAAAACTTCTAACTGCGGTGAAAAGAACTTACTGACCTCCCACCTTTATCCCCCCAACCAGAAATCTTACTAAGTTACCAATGCTGAGCAATCTCTAATCTAATACCCCAAACTAACCGTTGGATTTATGGGTGGTCCTGACAGTGCTGCACTTCATAGTATGTAACAATTTATAGGTTTGATTCAGGGCAAGAGCTAAAACTTCTCATGAGATTATTCCTGGCACAGACGAGCAGCTAAAATAAACCAGAACTGTTGAAAATTTTTTATCATTTTCTTTGCAAAATTGCTGCAAAACTTTCCAGAAGTGATTGTAGAGTTTTTCAGATTAAACCTAAACGTTTTCTTCCATCCCAAAACAAAGGAGATGAATTGAATTTTAGTTAAATGATAATAAAACGTTGAAAAAAAACAAGACTTATCTGAAAATTGAAAGCAACAACGTCCCGATTACTCGTTACATGGGGACTGTTTCTTCAGTAGAGAGTGGCTTCAAGTATTAAAGAAAAATTTGGGGGGATTTTCTGAGAAAAAAAGTCCTAATACTGTATTTAGAGAAAGTGGTTATATTTTAAGGATAAAGTCACAATATTACAAGAAATGTCTTTTAATATTTTGGAAAATAATGATTACTACTTGTAAAATAACCTAATACTTCATTGTGCTGGTGAGTTTTTAAACATTTTCAGTCACAATGTCTCAAAAATCTCAGCACCTTCAAACTGTAATGATCAGCATGGTTCAATATAAATCTGGTTGAGTGATAACACATCTGTTTGTCGTTCGGGTGCACTGACTCTTTAACAAAGTCTCTGCCACTTCATTTTTTTTCCTCCGCTGCTGTGTCACATTTGGGCCAAAGCCAGTCTTGAAATCTAACGTAGAGCCTTTTAATCTGTGTCTCGCAGACTTTGGCAGTAAGCAGGACACTGTGAAGTTTGTTCAGGACACGTCCAAGTTCTGGTACAAGCCTGACATTTCCAGAGACCAAGGTAAATATTGGTCTTGGACAGCGGAGCCTAACTGCCGCTTCCAAGCTGATAATACGCCCTTGTGCAAAGGTTTGCGCCTTGTGCAGTGTGAACATGACGGTTCTAACTTTAGCTTATCTGTGTTTCCTCCCTCTGTTGAACAGCCATCCAAGTGCTAAAGGACAAAGAGCCGGGCTCGTTCATTGTCAGAGACAGTCATTCATTTCGTGGGGCGTATGGATTGGCCATGAAGGTGGCCACGCCGCCTCCGTCTGTGTTACAACAGAGTAAGAAAGGTAGGCTGGAAATATGAATCTGAAAAGGTGCTCTGTTTTTTCCTGGATTTGCTCTGAATATACTGCAACCATAGTGTCTTCTGTTTGGATTTTGGATGTCTTTAGCTGCCTACATGTGATCTTTTATACACTGTGAACTGTCAAAGCTCCAAAAAGTTCCACCAACTAGTTTAACATCAAAAGCCATCACATACCAAAAGTTATCTATACAGAGGCTCAACAATTCCCACCATAAGCAAGCACTTGGTGACTGTGGTGAGGAAAAATGAGGTAGAAACCTCGAGCAGAAGCCAGCTGACGCACAGTCGCATGATGATACAACTACAATTATGTCACCATCCCTGATCTCGGCGTAGCCATGATCCATGAGAACCTGCCAGATGAGAAAGCAGCTAAGTCAGTAACATGCATTAATGGGAGCTGAATGTGTTCAGATGGAGAGGAGAGAAGAAGAGCTCGGTGCATCAGTCTTAAGTCTATAGCGGCATGAGTAAGAGATGTTCAGGACTCACCCGAGCCAGCCTGAACTATAAGCTCTATTAAAAAGTAAAGTCTGACTCTTAAATGTGGAGAGGAGCTTGGTAGCTGAAGGCTCTGGCTCCCATCCTACTTTTGGAGACTATAGTAACCACGAGGACCCCTGAGCGCAGTGTTCTAGTGGGGTAATAGGGTACTGTGAGCTCTTTAAGAGCATCTATCAGTCAGTAACAACGCATGCATGCAAATCAACTAAAAGCCTTCTGTGTGTCTCTGCAGTGGGCGACCTGTCCAACGAGCTGGTGAGACACTTCCTGATCGAGTGCACGCAGAAAGGAGTTCGTCTGAAAGGCTGCCCCAACGAGCCGTACTTTGGTGAGAAAACCGACCAGCTCGGATCGTTTGTTAGATCTCGTTCTTCACGATGACTTTCATTTTATTTTGTGACATTCTCTGGGGATTTATTTTAAGAAGCTGCTCATGGACTAAACCTCTTATTGTCTCATGTGATCATCTCACCTGAGGAAGCAGCAGCTTCAACATGCAGAAGTCAAATCTAAGTCTGACGTTGAAGCTGCTCAAAGAGTTAAAAAGTTAAAAGCGGTTTGATCTGCTGCTTAATGTTCTATAAAATCTTGATCTGCACAGTGTGTGTTTATCGTGAAGTTATTGACCTGTGAAATAAAGCAGCTTGCTTCCTCAAATCCACGTTAATAGTCCACCAGGTTGGACTCACTGAGGTTATTCCAGCACAGGTTTGTAAATGTGTTTACTCTGCCACCCTCTGCTGGTCAGGACAGTGAGGTGCAGCCGGCTCCAGTATTACCTGTAAAATGTATTTTTTTTTTTCCCGTCAGGTAGTCTCACAGCTCTGGTGTGTCAGCACTCCATCACCCCTCTGGCTCTGCCCTGTAAACTCATCCTGCCTGACAGAGGTAAACTAAGTATGTGTGTTTTTCTTTTGCTTAAGGCATTGAGTAGAGCAGATATCAAGGAGCACCCAGAGTCCTCTTGTAGTCTTTTGAGCATCACCAAACTACAACCGAAAGGTGCCTCTAAATTCACGATGAGATGAATTAAAATTTACTCATTAGATAAAGGGCTCCAAATTCACAAGCCGGTGTTTCGGTTTGACGAGCGACCTTGTTAACTGGCGACCTCGAGCCGAATGTGTGTGAGAGAATACATAGCCGTCAAACAAGACGCGTAAGATGAATCAGCTACATGTTTTTAAAGAAAAAGGCTACACAGCTGTGTATGTTGTAGCTGTCTGTAACTATGACAACCACTGACGCATTCAGCTGATGGTCGCCAGTTAACACGGTCACTTGTTAAACTGAAACACCGGTGCATTTCATCAAGTAGTTTAAGGTTTGAACTGCTTGTGTTGGGCTTTAGTTAATGTGGACATCACCTGAAGTGTGTGTGTACAGATGCAGTTTGTGTGTGTGTGTGTGTGTGTCTTGGTCAATCGTTTCTTGTGTGTGTTTCTGCTCGTAGACCCGGTGGAGGAGCTGACTGACTCGTCTGCACAGACGTCGACAAACTCAGCGGCCGAACTCCTCAAACAGGGAGCAGGTACGAGACAGATATGTACACAAATCTGTGTGTTTGTTTGACTTGTGTGTGTCTGTGTGTGAACAGCACATTCATTCATCTACACACACAACACACACACACACCCTGTGTGCTCAAGTTTCAAAACTCCTGAATAAAATCAGTAGATGGCGACTTCAACTGTTCCTTTATGTGTGTGTGTGTGTGCGTGTGTGTGTGTGTGCAGCGTGTAACGTGTGGTACCTGGGCTCCGTGGCGTTGGAGTCTCTGACGGGACATCAGGCGGTCCAGAAGGCGACCACGATGACTCTCTCCATGGATCCCCCACCGGCGTCCACCGTCGTCCACTTCAAAGTGTCGGCGCAGGGCATCACGCTCACCGACAACCAGAGGAAGTGAGTGTTCACAGTCCCACACACACACACACACAGATGTGAGCTGAATCCACATGTTCACACACACACCGGCTCTGTTTGTTCCTGCAGGTTGTTCTTCAGGAGACATTACGCCGTCAACACCGTCATCTTCTGTTCTCTGGACCCACAGGGCAGGAAGTGAGTATCAGGAACATGAACTGTTGTTGTCACTCGTGTACATCCATCCATTTTCTTCTGCTTATCAAGACGTCCCTCTGCTCAGCAACGTCTTCCAGCTCCTCCTGGGTGGATAGCCTGTACAGTATATTCTAATAGAAAGTACCAGAAAGAGCACACGTCTTCACTTAGGCTGCACAATCCTCCACGTGGCCAAAAACAATAAGAGTGTGTTAACTTTATTGTGTTTTTCTGCTCCAAACAGATGGACAAGAGACAGCGTCTCTACTGCAAAGTAAGTCCCTTCCCACAAAGAGCCAAACTCTGTCTTTATAGGAGGTGTTGAAGTTATTATCCATCCAAAATCTGTCTCTAAATATCAAACGCTGACCTGCCGCACAGCTCAAAGTGGCTGTAAACAGACTGTAGCTACCTGTGAAATGACTGCCCTCCTTGAAAGCTCTGAATATCTCTCATTATTTTGGGGGCATTTTATGCTCAATTAAAGCGCTCATCATAAAGAAATGACTGGAAATGAGAAAGACCCTAAACCCACCAGAGCGCTTCAAAACTTTCAAACCTTCAAAACTCATTTTTGATCGCGCTACAGAACATTTAACTGTTTGCAATATACTAAATATGTAGAATATGATTTTTTTTTGTTGTGGGAGGGGTTGAAGTGTTTGAGTTTTTAAGCCGTCCCTGCTCTTGTATAAATATTCCTGTCTGTGTCTGTCCACCTCTTCCAGGATCTTTGGATTTGTAGCCAGGAAATCTCAGACTGAGACTGACAACATGTGCCATCTGTTTGCCGAACACGACCCCGAGCAGCCGGCGAGCGCCATCGTCAACTTTGTCTCAAAAGTCATGATTGGGTCACACAAGAAGTAACTGGACTGAGGATCAACTTCCATCCCCCAACTCCCAACAATTCTTCCTCCCAGGTGCCAAAAACTATGAACCCACACACTCCAGATTCTGGTTCTATAGGTCCGTCCTGCAGAATAAACTTATTTCGTACTGACAGCACTGCAGGACGCCGCCACCAGAGGGAGCCAAGAGTGTAAAAAAAGTTAAACTCATGCAGGAGGCTGTGACTACTTTAAGATGCATCCTTGGAAATGTGCATAAAATGTGTATATAATCGTTTCTCCCACCGGATCCAGTATGAAAATCACTTTATCTCACCTGCATCTTCAAACTTACTCTTTTTGCTTGATGCCGACAGTCACAGCTGACAAATATAACGCATTCACTCGTGATCAAACCTGGATGATATCAGATATTCTGCACGTGAACACATATTTTAAGTATGACAATAACAATGTGAGCTGTTCTTTTGGTAAAAGTGGTTTCAACGTCACTTTTTGTGCAAACCGCGGGCCCATTTTTAAACGGAAACAACATGACTGTCACATGACAAAGCCAATAGTGTGGTCGCCTTGTACTTAAGATGGATTTACTGTGTTGTGTTTATAGTATTTATCCCTTTATACAGATGTGTAAAAGTCTCTTTTCCTAAATACACTTGTCATATATTTTTGTATATTAACACATACTGTACATTAGGATTAAAGGCAGCGTACCTCAGAATGTAAACAGTTATGTCACACGTTGTTGTTGGAAGAATACTGTGTAGTATTTTACCTGTAAGATACTACATCAACTGCCCGTGTATACTTGTTGTATTACTAATATAGATGTCAATATGTTTCTTATTCAGTAACACAGTAATACAGATTTATGTACAGTCATTGTGCCATTCATCTTTAGTAAGAGATCAAATACACTCACTGTGATTAACGTCAAACATCTAGCCCACTTCAGTATTTCTTTTCTCATTCACAGCTTCCCTGAGTCGTCAAATCGTGTTTTGCTGATGTGTAAATGAATGATCGGTTGTCAAAGCGTGTCTAACCCTGACATCTTATTAAAGCGTTTGTGCTCCCAAGTTACATCAAGAAAAACACATTTTCTCACTTACTTCCATTTGAGAAAAATATGTTTTTAATTTGTTTTATGATGATGTAAAACCGAGGAATTTATTTTTGTAATCAGTTTTTTCACGTTGATTTATAACAAACAAACATTCCTAACCCTTCGCCACACTCACCACGAGATCCTCTAAGAAGTTTGTCACAGTGATGCAGCATTTCTACTCGTTTACGTCATGAAACACACACAGAAAGCATGCTAGAAGTGAACTAAAATGAACATGCTCAACAATATATTCAAATCAACATATTTTATTTCATCTTTAAAAAAAAATCTTCAGGAGTTCCCTAAAACTGCTGCTCTGTGTAGTTTTTAACAAACGTTACTCAAACAGGAGGAAATCTGTTGGTGCATTCGGTGTGTGTTCATGGTAATGAAGGAACATCTCACTGATGTGTTTTTAATAATGGAGGTTTATGGCACAGAGGACTTTCTCAGTTAATTGATTGTTTGGTCCAGTGTCACTGTTTCCCAAAGGTCAGTGTCTCGTTTTGTCCACAACCCAAAGATGTTCAGTTTACTGTCATAGAGGACCAAATAAAGCAGAAAATATTCACACTTGAGAAGCTGAAATCAGAGGATTTGGACATTTTCTCTTAGAAAATGACTCAAAATAGTTGAAGATTAATTTCGTAGTTGACAACTAATCAACTAATCGTTGCAGCTCTACTTTGAATACACAGAAAATACTTGCTAACAGAAGCTTATGGTGTTGGTTTTGGTGTTCTCGTTGGATTTGTGGACAATAAGTAACAAATAAAGCTCAGTACAGGTGTTGGGGGTGAAGACAGAAATGACTAAAACCTGCTGCATGTCTAGATGAAGCACCACTAGAAATGTTCTATGATTTGAGCTGGACCGACCCTTTAAAGGTGTACTTTAAAGCTTCGTCAATAGGTGGCAGTAATCAGCCACCAAATGCCAAACTGCATGCTCAATCCAAGTCTGGATGAGTTGAGCAGTCACTAGAACTTGAAGGTATTGCACGGATACCAAGTTTGTGGATGGAAACATTAGTTTGATTGACGCTTTTGTCTTCCTTCTCACTTTTGTAATCACACTACCAAGAAACGGGCGCAGATGGAGCCAAGCAGGTCCACGCATGCAGGAAGAACCACCCTCTTGAATAAACTTGGCGATGTCAAAGTGTGTCCAAGCTTGCATGTGTGTGTGTGTGTGTGTGTTTGAGAAAGAAGAGCATGAGAGGGTGTACACATGCTGGTTTAAATGCCTCATAGGCCTCCAGGTGCCTCATAGATCTGCTGATCTGTCTGTCTCCAAGCCTCTGTGTAGTTGGTTGAGACTTTCAGAGGCCAGATCAGCAGATACCAGTTTTGAATGAGGCTCTATTCAGGTTCCTGGTCTCTGTGGAGGGAGCTGAGGAACTGGAAGTGGGACAGAGACACAGAGGGGGACACATCGCAGTCCTGCAGTCCTGCCTGGCTTGGAGGAAGAGGGACAGCATGAAGGGGTGGGGGGTGTGAAGAGATGTGTGTCTGTGTGTGTGTTGGGGGTGGGGGTGATGGAGGGGGGGTTGTCGGTGGTGGATGACCTCACCATTACGGGAAACTTTCCCACAGCCTGCACACAAAGAAGGCCGTCAAAAGGTAAAAAGGATGAGAAAGAATAGAAATTTAACACAGTGTGTAAAAAAGGAGGCAGAAGAGCGTTTGGTGGATGAGAAAGAAGCTCTTTTCGGAGGGGGAGTCGTCTTCCCTTTTCAGCGCTTCAGAGATTTTCGGGGTTGATAGAAGCTCCGAGAGGCCAGAGAGAGACTCAGCTCACAGTCGCAACTTTCAGTTTGGCCCCTCTCTGCTGAGTCACCTGCCGCCATTTTGTCCCCTTGCTTGGACCTCTGCTTGCACTTCCTGCTGCACTTCCTGTGAGACGGCTCATCGGCACCTGACGGCTCGGTGGTTTTCACAGCCTCTCTCCGCTGCCGCTGCCGCCGCCGCCACTGCTGCTGCTGCTGCTTCTGCTGGACGACATCACATTCCTGGCATTGCTCGCTCCGAACGCTGTTTGGAAATCCAAAGCCCGGCTTCCGTTCGGGAATGCCTCCCTCACAGAGTCCCTCTCAGCCTCTGATCCCCGGCCTCCTCTCACTTTATTTGAGTTAGCTATTTAAAGCTCATGCTAAGTGCGCCGCCGCCGCCGCTGTTGCTGCTGCTGCTGCTGCTGCTTCTGCTGCAGGGAAGCAAATACACACTTCATCTCACACACTAAAACCACACCGGCCCACAAATAATCCCTCTCCTATTTTTAATTTGGTGGGCTGACGGGACACAGCCTGCAGGGCTGACTGCGACCAGACGGACAAACTTTTCTTGATATGTGTTATTTTCTTTTTATTTGTTATGTGGTGCTTTGTTGGTGCACCGAATATGGTGAGTAATTAGCTTTTAGTGATATGATGATATAAAGCAAGAGAAATCGTGCAATACTGTTACCACTGTTCATCAAAGGTGAAACACACATTTACTCAAGTAGTCCAGTAGAGTTTGACGTACGTATACTTCACTAGAACGTTTCTATTTTTGTAATTCATCTCCACGGCATTTTATTTCATACTTAAGTTAATTCCGCAGAACTTTTACTTGTAACGGAGCATTTGTGCATGGTGGCGTTGATTATTTTCCTCAAGTTTTTCAGCACTTTTCCCACCACACTTGGCCTGGATAATAATACACACATACATGGACAGCTGTGGACACTTTAGTACTTAGCCACTTACTTTCTGGAGTTAGCTCGGAGGTCGCACGAGTCGTTGCGATCGTCGTTCCATAGCTTGAAGCGTGGTGGCCCTGACGTAGACAACTGTGCATACACCCTCTGATGATGAAATTTACGTCACCTGGACGCAGAAAGTATAATTTCAGCTTCAGAGTTGAGCGATGTAAATATACTGCACATACTATAAAGAAGATTACCTAGTGTAGAGTAGAAAGTTTGCTCTACTGCTACCTTTGTATGGCTGCACTAGACTAGCATTATACTGACGTCCAGAGGATTTTGAATTTTGACTTCTCAGTCTTGTTGTAGCCTCTTCAGCTGCATGAACACCAGCCAGATCTGATGCTGTGCAGTCAGACATTGTTTAAACCCGCAGAACTTTTCTAGAAGTTTTCAAATAAATCAAATGTCTGGATGAAATAATATACGATGCATCTACATTATTTCCATCTGATTGTTTCATTGTGTGAGCATTTCATAGCTTCAGCGCTGAGAAGCTGCAAAGTTTCAGGGGTTAAACCATTTATACCTTTTCATTAAGTTTTATTTTTCAACATAGGTACCTATTTTTGAATATCTCTGGTTGTATTCGTGTAAATCTGGGTTAAATTAAATGTTAAAATATGCCGTGAAATGATAGAACATTAAGATTTACTGTACAGTTTTAGTACCTTTAAAATTGCAGGTCTTCTATATGTCAATTTTTTCAGGAGAAACATGTCGGGTATTTCCCCCCCCAAAAAAACGTTCCTCTGTGGTTAATTAACGGTTTCTCACTTACCCCTATTGGTAGATAAACCCTGACCCTCGCATCAACATGTATAGATACACGTGCATAGGCAGGATGTCGGCAGCATCGTAGAGAAACAGTTTTATTGTTTCAGATTTATGTGTTTGACAGTTTGATACTTCAAACAACAGCGAATCATGAATGCACCACAGAAATATGTTTCTAATATACTGAAGCATCAGAGACTCACGCACTCACATATTTGGGGAGTGTGGCACACTTTCAGGAAGTTCACACGCATATGCCTTATGTCTACTTTATGAAATACACACACACACACACACACACACACACACACACACACACTTGCATGCCAATCAAGATTTCTGGCCTACGTGCTCTTAGGCACATGCTGCCTTTATGGCTAGCCTCTTCATTGTATTGTCTCGGGTATAGCTGACTGAAACACACTGTTTCACACACACACACACACACACACACACACACACACACACACACACACACACACACAAAGAAAAGGCTTGGGTACTTGGGTATCAGCGTCAGTCTTAATGAACCTGTCTACAGGGGCGGGCCGGGTAATGTCCCACACAAAGAGCTCCCGCTGGGCCATCGAGCCAACCAGAGGCCAACAGATTAACTTGCATTACATCAGCATCTCCACAATACACCTAATGAGGGAGGGATTATGTGTGTGTGTGTGTGTGTGTGTGTGTGTGTGTGTGTGTGTGTTGGCTCTCATGCCATTGCATCACTAATTAAATGCAATGACTCACTTTTGCTGATTCAGTGTGCGTTCAGCTGCGTAAGCAGACATGCATATGAGGACAGACGCATCTTAACATAACAGCTCCTCAAAGCGAACCGACTAACCAACGACTAAAGTCTAGTCTTGTCTGGAAGCTTCTTCCCAGCTCCGGTTCTAGCACGACAGTGGTCCAAAAGACGTGTGGTACAAACATTAACACTCTCCCGGTGCTCTGAGCTCACAGTCCATGCAACATTAGCTAACAGCGGCTACAGTTGGCAGCAGTTTGGTGGTGTGTGAGGCAGATATTTGTCTCAGGAGTCGAGACCAGGTCTAATGTTGGACCAAATGAATGAATGACTGCATATGTTCACAAACATTCATTGATTTGGTGTTGTCAGCTTCATAAGATATATCAGTTTTATATTTTCAGCTTGTTCCGCTGCCCATAAATCAATAATGCAGCTTTAAAGGTTCATTTTACTTCATTGGGATGGTAGGTAGTATCTTTAGCGACATTACTAAAAACAAAGAAGAAGAAACTCAAAGTCTAACGTATTTGGAAGAAAAAACAAAGACGAACAGCAAAATGATGACCCAGCTCTGACCTGCCGTACGTACTGTAACTGTGCACATAGATCATCTGGATAATCTGACCAATCTGACAGCTCCACTGTGTTCCAATAAAGTGTAATTTTCCTTTAAGATTACACAATTTACATGTGAGCGTGCTGCTGAGTTTTGTCTTGTGTGGAATGGTGTTTTTGTGTGTTTCTTTGTGCTGTTTCCTGCCTCTCTCCACAGTGTTTTTTATTAGACTCGACGTACCTCTGGTTCACGTTTCAGCTATGTTTTTTTTCCATCTTTAGCCTCATTCTTTCTCCTTTTCTCTTTTATTTCCTGTCTTTTATTTGGCTTCTTCTGTGCACTTAAAAACTTTACTGAATGTGGGAACAAAGTAGTGAGTGGACGTGTGTCTCCTGTGGAGAAAGACACATGCTGCCTGTCCTGTTTGGACCTCTGCATCCATCTTTCTTTTCCTCTTTTTTTTTTTTTTTGCCCTGTCAGTATTCTCATTCAGCATTTATACCTCGTGAGTTTTTTTGGATGCCATGACCTAGATTTCTTTCTCTCTGGTGTCAAGGATAAAAAGAAAAGGCTAAAAAAAGGGGGCCAGGACAGAGGGGGACTCAATAAAATCAAAAAATCAAATCAATGCACTCATTAACTGAAGAAAGAAAGAAACAAACTCTGGAAGTAAAGAGGGTGAGAGCGAGAGATAAAATGAGAAGGGCAGCTAGAAATAGAACAGGGTTGTTTGGGCCGGCTGGACAATGGACACCAGTGTGGAGAGTCTCCAGTATCTGCCCTCGCTGCCCCACATCTCTCCTGTCACACCCCTCAAATTTAACCAGGGGTTGTCCGGAGTAACGGAGGATCACAAAGCAGTGAAGAAGGCATCCGACTACCCCCTCCAGCCTCCACTGTCTGACCCTCGAGGGGTGACAATCGATTACATCAGCCCACTTCATGTCGAGGAATGACGTCCACATTCTCACTGAGAACAGCTGAGTGACTTTTGTTATGCTGTGATCCGACTACACAATATAAACGAAACAAAAATGACAACAACAACTGCTTCTTTTATTTTCATATATTGTATATAGTAAGGCAACAGACACAACATGTGGAGCACCTCAAATTTGCCTCGGTCCATGGTCCATTGTAAAGGAGAGACTCATTCATCTGTGTAACGGGTATGGAATGAACCCAATTGCAGCACCAATGAACCAAGTATCCTTTTACAGCCTTTCTTCAGCAGACTATCACAGGCATACAGCAAACCAGAAGATGGTGACAGAGAAGTAGATCCAGGTGAGTATGGCAGGTAATGGATGCGTGGAACTCGTGAGCAGACGATAGTCCAAAAGTTCTCAACAGGCTTGACGAGTATGATGAGGGGGAAATGGAGCAAACTCATTTTCCCCGACAGCTGACATCTCCCCCATGGAATGGTTCTAACCATCCTGGACAGGCGGGGGCAAAATGCGGGTCCCGGGATGAGCAGACTCACTGGCTGGCTGATCAGGGTGTTGCCGATGAAAATCAGTGATGAGGTCAGCATCCAAAATATGACGAGCAGGAACCCGGGACCTCTCTTCTGGACCGTAACCCTCCCAGTCCACAAGGTACTGGAGACCTCTACCACGCCGACGAGAGCGAATCAGGCGACGAACCGTAAACACTGGACTGCCGTCGACGATTCGTGGAGGGGGAGGTGGTGGTGCTGCAGGGACCAAGGGGCTGTTGTGGACCGGCTTAACCTTAGAGACACGAAAGGTCGGGTGAACTCGCATGGAGCGTGGGAGCCTCAACCGGATTGCTGCTGGATTGATGACCTTCTAGATTGTAAAAGGCCCGATGAACTTGGGTGCCATCTTTTTGGACTCCACCCGGAGAGGTAAGTCTCGGGTAGAGAGCCACACTTGCTGACCCACTTGGTAGGTAGGTGCAGGTGTGCGGCGGCGGTATAGCGACCCACAGAACGAAGGAGGGTGGAGCGAGCTCAGAGCCATGTCCTGCGCCAGCAACGGATGAAAGCTTGGACAGACGGGCAGGAAACCTCCTTCTCTTGGGCTGGGAACAAGGGTGATTGATAGCCGTATGCACATTAAAAGGGGGAGAGGCCGGTGGCAGAGCAAACCAAGGAATTGTGAGCATATTCCACCCACAGCAGTTGTGAAGACCAGGAAGAATGGTTCTGAGAGGCCGTGCACTGCAGGACTGTTTCCAGTTCTTGGTTCATGCGCTCAGTCTGTCCACTGGTCTGGGGGTGGAATCCAGAGGACAGACTGGCAGTGGCACCCAGCAGACTGCAGAACTCCCTCCAAAACACTGAAGAAAACTGGGGACCACGGTCCGACACCACATCAACAGGGAGGCCATGCAGGCGGAAAACATGAAACAGAACCAACTGGGCAGTCTCTTTCACAGTGGGGAGCTTGGGCAGAGGAACAAAATTGGCCATCTTGCTGAAGCGGCCCACGATGGTCAGGATGACGGTGTGACCATCAGAGTTGGGAAGGCCAGTAACAAAGTCTAAAGATGCATGGGACCATGGGCGGTGAGGTACAGGAAGAGGTTGAAGCAGCCCAGCAGGATGTTGGCGGGAGGTCTTGTGTTGATTGCAAGTAGGACAGGCTTTAACAAATTCCTGGACGTCCTCCTGCAAGGTGGGCCACCAGAAACATTGGAGGTGGGCATGCTGTGTCCCTTGAACACCAGGGTGGCAGGAGAGCTTAGAGGAGTGGGCCCATAGCAGCACATCTGACCTCAAGGCAGGAGGGACGAAAAGGCAGTTAGACGGACAGGAACTGGGACCCGGCTGTCCTACTGAGGCTGCTCGCACTCTCTCTTCAATGTCCCAGGTCAATGTGGCAACAGTGCAGGACGTAGGGAGGATGGGCTCGGGTCCTTCAGCAGAATCCTCTGTCCTCTGGAACTGGTGGGAAAGGGCGTCGGGCTTGACATTGCGGGACCCTGGATGGTAAGAGAGGGTGAAGTTGAAACGCAAAGGACCAGCGGGCCTGGCGAGAGTTCAGTCTTTTAGCAAAGCGTATATACTCCAAGTTCTTGTGATCTGTCCACACAAGAAAAGGTTCCTTGGTACCCTCCAACCAGTGGCGCCACTCTTCTAGGGCCATCTTGACTGCCAACAATTCCCTGTTGCCAGTATCATAATTTCTTTCAGCAGGGGACAGGCGCCGATAGAAGGCACAGGGATGAAGCTTTTGGTCAGTGCCTGAGCGCTGAGACAAGACGGCCCCCACCCCAACATCTGAGGCATCCACCTCAACCACAAACTGGTGTTCAGGGTCAGGCATCTGGAGGATGGGCGAAGAGGTGAACTGATCCTTGAGGGTCTGGAAGGCTGCTTCAGCTGGAGGTGGCCACTGGAAGGGGGACTTTGGAGGAGGTCAGGGGGGTGAGAGGCGCTGCAACAGAGCTGTAGTTGCGGTTTGGTAAAAATGGTGGCCCCCCTGGAGCTCTGTGTTGTTGTTTTTTTAGCAGATTTTGAGGATAGAGAAACTAAAGCTTATTTAGCTCTTACCTCTTCAGTTTTAGGGAGCCGGAGAGAACGATGCAGTTCAAACCAAAGTCTGCAGCAAAGAAATGCAACTACTCTGTATTCATCGAAGCATGGCCTTGTTTCAGTTCACTATTCAGACAAGTCAAGTCGGGTAAAATAAAACAAAATCCAACTCCATCCATTGCTTTTGACCGTCACTGCCTTTAGAAAAACCATGAATAAACTCGCCTCATACACCCTCTGATCATGGCTAAACACGGTCCATCGTAAAGGAGAGACTCAGCCTCAGCTGATGCTCATTATTCATTAGGTTTTTTGTGATGTTATCATCAAAGAAAACTAAATATAGTAGTAGTAATTCCCTCAAATGAAGTTCAAACCAAAGAAGGTCGCCTGTTTTAATTATCCTCTGAGTGAATTACTACAATGCATTAGATTTTTGTGTTAACTCAATACAGACCAACTACACTGAGTTTGTTGAAGCATGGCCATGTTTCAGACATTTAAGTTAGATAAAAGCAAACAAAATCCAGCTCTATCCATTGATTTTGACTGTAGCTGTCTTTTGTATTAACCATGACTGACTTTATGTTGCACCTTCTTGAAATCTCCAGCTCTATACTGAATAAATTCACCTCACACACCCTCTGATCATGGCCACGATAGTCCATCGTAAAGGCTGCAGGTCCAGTCTCAGCTGATGCTCATGGTTATTAGGTTTTTCATGATGTTATCATCAAAGAAAACCAAATATAGTAAAAGTACAGTTAGTACAGTGTAGCATGATCTGTTAATTTGTTTAGATTTCTGTCTTAAAACTTTAAAAGTGTTAGAGGATGATAAAAATAACCAAGTGATTGGGTTACTTGTCCTCCCTCGCAGTACAAACTGGGGACCTATATCACAAATTTAGGACAACTAAATTTAGGATTGACTAAATTTAGCATGATTTAGTAATAAAATTAAATTATTTAATTTAGTTTAAATTATCAGGATAATTTAAGAAACCCCCTCGGAGTCTTTTGAAGTAAAAATAGTCTCTCAGTGCATTTATCCAGATAACTTAATAAACCCGCCTTGTGAGACAGGTCTCAGGCATGATTCAAATCAGTGAGAACAGCTACAGGCGTGAGTGTATCCTTATTTTGCTGTCAGCTGCTCTGGAACGTTGAGTTTACTGAGGTTTACCATGATAATTACCAGATGTTATCCTGAAATGACTAATTTGTCTCACAAAGTCTTCTAAGAGACTACCGGATTAAGCGCATCTGTCTCTGACCTCTACAGAGGATCTACCTTCTAGTTTTTTTTTACCTGGAACGGCTAATTGTGTCAGACAGGACTGATGAAATCTCCCAGTCGTCTTACTTTTCTCATTACTGAACAGAGGCGAGTATTCAGGCCAAGCCCAGCAGAGTGTCAGCTGTCAGCGGCTCTGTCTCCACGCTGCCGGCCGGGGCCCTCCTCCTCCTCCTCCTCCTCCTCCAGACTCCCTGACTGTGTGTGCTATGATGTCATGCTCCGGACGGGGGTGTGTTCGGGGGTGTGTTTGGGGTGTTGGTGGTGGAAGGATAAGGAGGGCAGGATAACAATGATGGCTGAACCCTTGACCTGCTGGTCGTGACTTTCTAGCACAGAGTCAAACCGGGTGAAACCTCTTCGCGGCAGCGGGAGGCAGACCCCTCACGTGGTGACTAGCCTGCTGTTAGCATTAGCATGGGTTAATGACCCGGGATCTCGACCTTAAGGCCAAAAGGTCAAGGGAAGACCCTGAGCCAACACCTCCTTTTTCTGAGTGCTCTCACACACACACACACACACACACACACCTGCATACAAAGCCCAATCAACTGCACTTCTGCACGACAAAAACAGAAAAACACAAGTAACCTGATGACATTCACACACTTCAGCTCATACAGTCATTCAAACACAAATACAGGAATGCATGCTTGCACACACAATCCCATCCGGGTAAGGTTACCTCTAACATAAACATCTACAACCAAAGAAAGCAACACACCCCTCTTGGGGACACATTCCTGTATCCTGAGCCCTGCTACTGATAAGAGTCTTGTGTGACTGGGACACATGGGCTGAGTTTGGGCTAATTCAGCACCTGGGAACCCCTCCGCTCTCGTCCTCCACCCCTGTCTAACTCCCTCTTTGGGAACAAACCCAGCCTTGTGCAACTCCCAACAATGTCAGTGACACTCTACACTGCCCCATTGCCACTAATTGTTAGCTCACAATGCTTCCTGGTATTGTATTCAACAATGGCCACTCTGAATAGAGAGTCTAACCTACTTGTATTGTCGCTAATTGGTTTCTTGAGAGGAGTAGAAAATGGGAAGAGAAAGGGAGAGAGGAGATGTTGGTAATGGACTGCAGTTTCATTGGAGTCGCCAGTAAATAGAGTTCACAAAGGGCTTTGTGGGGTCGAGGGCCGAGGGTCGGAGGTGAAGAAGAAGAGGTGCACCTGCACTCTCCATAGGCTGACAATGAGCTTATTCAGCTGCTCTGCCCAGCAGAACGATAGAGGACGGAGGCAATGGCCGTCCCACAGCCCCGGAGAGACAACCAGACACACACACACACACACACACACACACGCATACAGAGTTAGACAGTGAGAGGGAGTAAAAGAGACAGAGAGAGGGAGGGGTGAAGACTGTATCTTTAGATCTTAAAGAGATGTAACTGTTCTGTACAATAAATGTTTAGATTCCTTTGTGAAGCCAACAACCACAGAACAATAATGACAGAAGAGAAGAAGAGGAAAAGAAAGAATAAAGACTGAAGAAAATGGAAAAATGGGAGAAATCATTTGAAGAGACAGAAGCGAAAAGTGAAAAAAAGGCAAGAATAGGGAAGGAGAGAAAGCAAAGAAGGAAGGAGAGGAAGAAAAGTAAAGAGAAAACTGGAAGAAAAGAGTGGAGAAGAGTCAGGAGTAGAGAAGATGAGTGAAATAAAACTGCAAGGAAGTGGACAAGAGATAAAAAGAAAAAAGGAAATATGGGAGGTGGAGAAAAAGAAGAATAAAAAGAAAAGTAAGAAAAGAAGAAGTGCAGAAAATAGAAGAAAATGTGTAGAAAAGTGGAAGGAAAGGGCAAGAATGGGAGACGAGAGAAGGTGGAAAGGGACCAAAACATGAATAGAAGAGAGAGAAAGAGATAAGATGAGTGGAAGGGACGAAAATCTAAAGAAAGGAGTGAAGACAAGTGAAGAGAAACATGAAAGAAAAAAAAAGGCTGAGATGTTTTCACTCAAATCGTCAAATACAGCAGCTTGGTCAGCCGCCAAGTGATGTTACGTAAGTTATGCAACTTGCATTAAAGTATGATGCTGTAGTTAGGTCATGTGACATTTAAGTTACCTGACTTTAATATAAGTCAGTGGTGAGTTTTGGCTTCACTTGGGACACGAACAGTGACTGAAGAATAAAGAAGAAGAGACGAGAGGGGACACCGATGTGTAGGATTTAGTGGCATCTAGTGGCTGCAGGCTGCAACTAACTGAATATCTCTCGCCTCACCATCCCCTTCCTCTTCCATAAGGAGAAAGACGCAAAAAAACGTGAAAGGCCTCCATCTTGAATCAGAGTTTGGTTTGTCCATTCTGGGGTATTGATATAAAATGACATTCTATGGTAACAAATACAGAGCGATTCTGAAGCTTTTGTTGATTTGATTGATTTCTTATTGATTTTTGTCCTTCTACCTATCCCGGTAAGCTACATAGTTAAATGGTTTATTTTATACAAATGCAACAAAACACCTTTTTTGAAGTCAAACTTAAGGATTACTCCAGTATGTGCGCACTGTACCTGTTGCTGCACTGTGCCCTGGTGGGTTTTTGTCAAATTATTACAGAAAACGACTTTTAGGAGCATTCGTAAATCAATTCAGAATCGCGACTCTTACGTGAATCGATTGTCACCGACTCCGACTGCTCAAACAATGCTTCTGCTTGGACAAGCCAAGAGTCTTTGGGCTTGGGGAGTGTCTCACATCTTTCAAGTCATGAGACGCCAACTGTCCAGAAGACTGTCCAAGTAAAGTCATAAATCATTAAAGCTGCAACAAGGAACTTTTATTTTGTGTTGATTCTGGCGGCCCCTGTGGACAAAAGTGGTACTGTCTCCAACGCCTTGTTTTGTTAACAGGCAGGAATCAGACAGGCATTTAGAATAACTATATAGAAAAAGCAAAACTTCTTGTTGATCTTATTTATGTAGATCATATAGAGGCATCAGCATTAAATAAAACTTACAGAAGCAGTTTTAAAACATACGTTTAAGTCCTTTTTTTAAACTGTCAAGTCTACAGTCATTAAATCTGACTTGAGTCAGATGCAGAAAGTTTTTTTCCAGTAGCTAAAACACAAGCTGATAAATCTCACCACTCCCCTGCACAGTTCAGCAGTTTGTACCTTATAAGGACACAGAGCTCATAACACTGAGTTTTCAATGCATTTAAGAAGGTTCCTCTCTATTGGTGAGCTTATTTGGTATTTTAAACCTCATGTTTGAATCTCAGGGGACTAATAACAGGGCATTATGTATTATATATTCATTCCCTGGTGGTTCATGCTGCTAATCTCTAGCTCTGCTACTAATTTTCTCTTTTGTTTTCTTAGTCAGTTTTTGGTATCTCCTCTTTATTATCCAACCTTGTTTTTGGACGTCTCGCTCATGAGGAATCTGCACTAACCTTTTAGAAATAACAGATAACTCTCTTAGATTTCACACACACGCACACACACACACACACACACACACCTATAAAGATGCATTTAGGGAAGGCAAACACACACACATAGTGAGACACACTCCTGTGATATATATTGCCATGAAGTCCCAAGGCCATGTTTTTGTTTCCGTTGTAAATGTAACAGGATAAATGCAACCGCTGCTGACGGAGGAGTCCAGGCGCTGGAGACACTCCCAGAATGTAAAGCCTGCAATATTGCATGGTTGCACTCACTGGTTGGAAAGGGTATGTGTTACAGTGTGTGTGATATATCTATATCTTTGTGTGTGTGTTTGTCAGTTTGTCTGCATGCATGCACATATGTGCGCTATGTAAATTGAAACTCACATGGAAAAGTAGCTATAGATCTCCAATACATACCTGTTTAGCATCATTTAAGTATCTCTGCATCTTAAAAACAGATCTATATTTATGGATCCGGGTGTGGCGGAGGCTACAGGAGCTGACATGCAACTCCTCGAAAATATAAACTACATGTCAGGGCTATGAAGAGACTCCATAGAGTCTACAAAGGCTGCTGGGTTGGACTTCTTGTTTTCAATCGGGAGCATGTTTCAGTAAGACCGGACAAAATTTCTGCTTCTAGTTAAACACCACTGTGAAACTGTAAATTCGATGACCTTGTGCAGGACACTGCTTGATTATGTTTGACATATCTAGTGTTGTGATGGATGTTTACACTGTAACTTATCAGGATAATGACGGCACTGGATTGTTGTTCAAAAGCTGAAAACAAGCAGTGTTTACATATTTCCGACGAGCAAAATCTTGCGGTCACATTAAATGACTATTCCCAAACAATGGTGGAAATAATGTAATGTTGCTGGCGTAAAGTCAGGCTGAAAATAGCACTGACACCGTGCTGGTGTAGGCATGTTCCTACAGGTACAGATGAGGAGATTACCGTAAATATGATTCAGGATGTGAGGAAGATTTGAGTAATAGATCCATGAGTTTGAAGACTTGTCAAACATCAGATCTCTGCACAGAGATTACGTACTATGAGACACAGTTCCAGGATGCCAATTTTACCCTTGATTGCAATGATTGCGAGGCAACAGTAGAAATACAGCAATAATATTACAGAGTAATCTACCAGGAATGTACAGTGGCATGAATCTGATTGGCCAACACAGTGCATTGTTTAATCTTTAATTGTGTTGTGACAAAAGTTGAGCCAGTTTCAAGTTTCTTGCCAGGTGACGACTCATGTTTTTGTGGAGCCCTCTGTGTTGGGAGTAGTGACCTCATTGAAATGAGTGAAGAGGTTATGTCTTTGATGCAGTGATGTCAGTCTAGAACTATGTCTTGTACCATTGCGAATAGAATTTAGGGCAAGACACACCTCAAAACATCCACACCCATTATTTTCCATGAAACCCCAGCAGACCAGCAGCATCTTGATGCGGATCATGACAGTTGCATCAACTTGTAGGGATACAGCATTGTACTTGTCCACAGCAAGTCCAAACACTTCACTCAATGGAGACTGATGACCTTCTTCTAGCTTTCCCTTGCTAAAACTGGGTGGGTTGTCTGTTGCAGAACCAATCCAAAATCTTTAAGGTCATTCAGAAGTATGAGAAGCACTCCATTTGTTTCACTACCAAGGAGAATGGGGGTACAGCATTGTATCAGGAAGGTGTGTCCTTGAAGTAAGGGTGCACCTTTGTTAATGGCCATTGATGCCAAATCCCCAGATGATTGGTAGGCACTAAGCTCTTCAGTCGTCTGGTATTGTGAAACTACTCTCCCAGCATTTATGTGTGTTAATTCTCTAGAAAACCAACAACTTTATAACATTTGCTCCTTAAAATGTTACATTCAGGCAACAGTTACTTGACTACGACCACAGTTCACTTTAAAGATCACTTTAGAAGAGTCAATGGTCGAAGGGGGCTTGTCACCGCCATGTAAGATGTGTTTCTTCATTGCTCCTGGAGGTTGTGAATAAATTTGAATTGTGAGCATTATTTATTTGCAGATACTTGTTGGTACTTTTTATTTCTTTTCCCCTACCTTGACTTAAGAACACTTTTTGCATTTTTAATTCAACTATGACCTCTACTCAACTGAAGAGTCATTGCGACGAGGCTGCTCTAAGGCCTTGCCCTCAACCGAGCCAGTCTCACCACTAAGCAAGCAAGATACTAACTTCCCTGATTCAAACTAATGCTCACTTCAATGTAAGGTGATGAATGCAGGCTGACTTTTGACCTTTGCTCTTAGATTACCAAGAGAGTCGACGGTCCATAACACAGTTGATTTTGTGGCGTACTAAGAGACTAAAGGTTCATGTGCCATTTCCTTTCATTGACCTATCAATACTGTATTTTAAACACAAATGCTGTCTTCTCTAAGCTTAATCAAGTAGAGTCTTAAAGGCAACCAGATGTTAAACATAGACTTGGCAGATCAGAAAATGCTTTCGAAGGCACAGAGAAATGACCTACATTATCCTTCAAAGATGTCTCTGATTATTGGGATGATTCCTCGACTGAATATAACTCAATTCCTTTATGTCCATGTGACAGAGAAGTGTAAATCTGTCTTTAAACCTCAACACCAGAAGATGTGAAACAGAAGTACCGATAGAGATACAGTAGAAGGAATAAATGCTGCAATAGACATCGAGGCAGGAGGGAGCAGAAGAAAAAAAAAGACGGATTGAAAAGAAGGGGGATGGGGGAAGGGAGTGCAAAGAGCAATACTGGGGAATGGGTGAGGGGTTTGTTATGTGGTTGTAAGAGAGCCAGTGCACGAGATAGTGAAAAAGTGGCAGAGTGGAAAAGAGAGAAAGAGAGAGAGAGCGAGAGGTGTTGGTGCTTTTTAAATAGCCTACGTGGAACACCAAATCCCCTCAGCAGCACAAATCAGCTGACTGACTGCCACTTGCCAAGGAGTAGGTGGGGGTGGTGGGGAGAGCAGGGTTTATAACTCTCTCCACTGACACATTCACCATGCAGAGACGAGACAGAGCTTTACCCATGTTGGCCCTGCAGAACTCTATCCTGTCTAAACATAGACCTCCTGGTGGACTGGGGGAAGACGAAGGAGACTGGCATGAAGAGAACGAGAGAAAGAATAAGGAGAGATCAACTGTCTCTTTCCCAGCTATTTTATCATTATTTATGGGTTCGCTTGACTTTATCAGGCTGTGACAGTGCTTTTCGCAGCTGTATTCTGCTCTTGATGGCATAACTTCAACCCCTACTCAGATTTTTCTAAAGGTCTTCCAAAAGACATTCATTTCTAAGTTTTTCATGTGTTTAAGTCAGGGCTGAGCTTTTGAATTACTATCAAATGTGTCACTGTTTAGGTATCATTACGGAAACGTCATTTCAAGCTACATACAGCCTGTGTTTTAAGAAAAACTTTAGGACTCATTGGTAGATATAAATAGTTTGATAAGATGGAGAATTGATTTGCATTTTTCTGTCATTTATCACAGAAGTTCCTGCGCTGAAAAAAATCTATCCATGCATAATTTTTCAGCCACTTGTCTGGGCTCGGGTTACGGTGGCGCGAGTGTACTCGAAAAGCACTGATCGTCCGAATATGTCGGAAGGCAAAGCGGTTTATAGCTGCTCCAAACTGCCACACTAAAAGATGTTTTCTGGTTTGACCCTGGGGCCTTTCTGTGTGGAGTTCTCTCTGGGTACTCCAGCTTCCTTCTATAGTCCAAACACCTGCAGGGTAATTGCTGACTCTACATTTCCCGAGGTGGGTTATGGTACTGTTTGATGATCAGTGTTTGATCAGATACCCAAACTGTCCTCATCCTTTCAATATGAGTTTCCCAAAATTAGCTGCAAGATTGTGCGGCTACGTTGGTGGTTAGAGTGTGGATGTGTTTATTTGTGCTGAATCAGACTATCAGAAAATAACTTATTGTTTCTTTGATTCACCAGCTTTCTCACTACCGGTGCTCTCTATCTCATTCTTTAGGATTGCCGGATTGACCACCACAATGTGACGTTAGGTTACTTTTCCACTGCAGATCACTGCTTTTTTTTTTCCAGAAAAAGCGGCTCCCACCGCTTCACCCTAAACCGACTACCCCCATTCAAATGATTGGGAAGACCTGCTGCAGCTCCCGATACTCCAAACTACTTCCAGATATTTATACATAAGATGTAGTTACAAGTTAAATGTGTAGGATTTAGTGACACCTAGCAATGAGTCTGCAGATTGCAACCAACTGAATACCTCTCACCTCACCCTCCCATTCCAAGCATGTAGGAGAAACAACAGGGGCCAATATATAGCTTTATCTCTAACGTTTTATGCTTTTGTTGTCGTTTTATGTAAGTTGTGGTCAGATTCTTCGAGATTCTTGGCAATCATTGGCAGATTTGTTTGTTTCATACCAGCAAATTAATTTGAATTAGACAACATTTGTTTTTCAGAGTGTTCATTTCCGGCTTCGACTGCAATCACAGGCCGTGGCTATACTCTCCTGTCTCCTGTGAAAGAGAGATGACGATGAAATCCAAAGGCATTGAAGGTGAGTAAGAAAGGAAACACTGGAAAGAGAAGAAACAGAAATCAAAGAGCTATATATTTTTTTTTCTTCTTCTCTTACTCTGTCTCCCTCTCTCCTGAAGTCCAGCCGGTTTCCTGCTTTCCCAGAATAATGCACAGTTTATGAGGCAGGCAGAGGGCCATGCTTTATAAATGGCACTGTCTAAACCCCTATGCTCGCGCGCTCTCTCTCCTGCTCTGTCGCCCTCCTCCATTCTCCATGGCAGTTCATGGCATTTGTGGAAGGGTAGTCTATGTGCATGCCTGAAACACAGTCTGTCTACTGTGGATATGCAGAGGCAGAGAGGTGTTGTGTCAGTGCAGTGCAGGCATTCAGTCATGTTGGCCTTTTTTGGATTCCTACCATATTAGCCTCCCCCTTTCCTTCATTCCTTCACTTGGTAGAGTTGTCACACTTTCCTCCTCAACCCCCCCGTGAAAGGTGACCAACAAGTTGTCCACCCTGTACTCCACAGGAGTGAAACACTTCTCTGAATACAAAGGTTATTCCACGAAGGAGATGGTAAACCTTCAGATGGCCATGCCATCACTCAGCTCTCACCTTTTCCCTCCTTTTCTCTTGCTAAACGGATTTTTCTTTGTTGTGTGGCTAACATCTTGGGAGGATAAGGGTGGAAAAAATGCTTAACCATCCTTAATGAATCTCAGAGATGGCCGGGTGTGTCCAACGTTTGTGAGTCATATCCTCTGTTATCACAAAGACCCTATTCACCATTACAGGAATCCTAAACATGATTGGGAAAAAAATGGAACAAGGATGATCCGAGGTTTGGCCAAGTCGTTTGCTTCCAGTTGGATAAACCGAAAGAAAAAAAAAAAGATTCAGCTTGACAAAATTCATCTTGCTTGCACGCGAGTGGGAGAATTAATTTCAACTGTGGTAATCTAAAACATGCTCAAAAGTACTTCCAGTGATTTTTAGGTGTTGTAGCCCATTTACTATGAATCACGACTTAGTGCTATAAAGCGTTACATACTTCTCGTGGGTGATCGTACCCAGAGCACAAAGTTGAGAAGTCAATGTACCATGAACATGATTTTAAACGTGTTGTTTTATCGTGGAAAAGTTGTCCAGTGTTGCTTTAGCGAGTTAAAACCTGAAAAAAACAGTGATGTGGTCCTTGTACTGTCCAGGCATTCTCTCACTGAAAAATATTCAAAAGCATGCAGGCATGCAGCATGGTCATGTAACGAATGAGAGGAATGTGTGCACACTCATCTAAACACACACACACACACACACACTGAAATCAAAGCAGGCATGCATCACACATACAGTGACTGAGTGGGATGACGTGTGAGGTAAAGGCTGCAGTGTCCTGTGGCCCTGCTGCGAAACATAATAAAATGCACTTTGATTACATTCCTCTGTGACCGGCCGTAGCCCACTTTCCACTCTCCTCGTCGCCAACGAGTGTTTTATGCAGAGCTGCTCTGTTTTCATGATGCTGGGCAGCAATCTGGAGCCAGTGGGGGTGACTCACCCGTGATGCATCCTTTTGATGTCCTGAGCTCGAGACCTCCCAACATTTTATGTCCCACCTGCCACTTGTGTTAGAGGTGGGGGGTGGTGGAGCAGAGGGCAGAGAGGAGGTGGAGGTGGAGGTGGAGGGTATTAAAATAAAGACATGTAAAGAACATGGAGGCTGCAGGATTACGGGGGATGAGGAGTAACTGCATGCGTGGCTAATGTGTGTTTAATGATCTGTGTATTACTGCACGTACACTCAGGCTGGAGGGGGTTAACCCTTCGACGGCCGCAGCACAGGTAAGTGCTGTGCTTGATGTAAGAGCATCATCATCTCAGAGGCACTGGGAGAACTGGAGCCATGAACCGGGAGGTGTAGAGCTCTTCTCTTTTGTTTTTTTTGTTGTTGTTGAAATGGAGTGTTTAATACGATTTAAACGTCTTTCATGTTTCTTTGCCCCTCTCTGTTTTTGTTTCATATGTGGTTCTCGTGTGGTTTCGCGTGCGGTGGCGTTTGTTTTGGTTTGTGAAATATAGTCATGCTGCCATTTTGGCCAGGGTGGAAGAGATCACAAGAGACCACCCCAGTAAATTTATGGTTACATAGATGAATGCTACTGCATTTTAGAGAACTTTTGTTATTGCATGCAGCCATCGGTTTTGATCATTTCATTCAATTCCTTTGTTTCTCCAAGTTTTTACCTCCTTTATTTGATTTTCTTCTTTGACTGTTGGTTTTTGTGTCGTTCATGCAGCGTGCAGGGCAGGAGGTTTACATCTCAGCCGACCGTCTAGTTTAAATTTATTGTTAAATAAATGAATACTAATGTGTTTTACAGATTCAAACGCAACTTCTCAACAAAGTTTTTCATGCTCTGTTGTTCTTTCTTTCCTTCCTTTCGTTCTTAAGTCTTAAATTTAAGAATTATGTAATTGTAATTTTTATAAATTCTTTTCCCTTCCATTCAGACAGCCGTTTGTTTCCTTTTCTCTCAGAAAAGAGATCTAGATCTCTCGTATGGTCACATAAATACACGCTGCTGTGTTTTAGACATTTGAATATACCTTTTCATCATTTCCTTTTTCTTTTCTTTTTTTTTCCTGTCCGTGTTGGCTCATGCAACATAACTGTGGTGGGACTCCTTAAGAAAGAGATCTAGCAGATCTTACGTGACTATCCTGGTTAAATAAATGTCAAAGAAACTCATTTAATACATAATCTAGGATGCATGGTGACAGTGGAAACAGTCTTTAGTCCGTCCTCTGTGTCCTCAGAACGGAGGAATGAGACAAGTGCCTCTGCTTTCTGTTGTTTTCGATCAAGCTACCAGATGATTTGACCATAGTGAATTTCTTTTTTAACCCTTTGACTGCACGGCTCAGGAGGCAGGGCTTCAGCCCAGCTGCAGAGGAAACCATTGGTCGTGGCGAGATGATTGACAGACCACTCGGACGAGCTGTGATTGGCTGCTGAAACCTCCTGATCTGTCTCCACCAGTCCTCGCCAGTCAGGTGACTCTGACATGCTGAAAAAAAAAAAAATCAATGTTATCAATCTGTCCTGACAATCAGCAGGACCACCGCTAATGGGGAGTTTGAAATTTATCAATGCAATAAATTGTTCTTCTTTGTCTCCTTTATGAAAATAATTTCACCTCCTCTGGCTTGTTTGTGGTTTACTGCAGATTAGA
This sequence comes from Miichthys miiuy, assembly GCA_036365135.1. Taxonomy (NCBI): domain Eukaryota; kingdom Metazoa; phylum Chordata; class Actinopteri; family Sciaenidae; genus Miichthys; species Miichthys miiuy. Next base: position 3,469,781 of record CM071609.1, read on the forward strand.
TTGATCATGAAGCAGCTTGGGGATCGAATGGCTCACAAGCTGTTATAAACCGTTTATGTTTCCTTTTAACTCTCGGCCTCGTAAACAATGAATCTTTGTGGCTATTACTGGACAGATATGATCAGTGTAAAGCACTGCTGAGGCATAAACTGCAGGTTTGTGATGTCTCTAGTTTCAGTCTGACTCACAAGCGTCATCATAGGACGTTCTTTCTCCTCTCGCTTCAAGACTAAGTACCTAATAAATAATGTTTTGACACAGCTTTGACGGGAAACGCAATGACTTCTCAACCTGTGCATATGAATCTGTGTGTGTGTGTGTGTATGTATGAGAAGGGTCACATCCTGGTTCTGCAGAATTTGTGGTTTCTTGTGTAACACAGATGATGGTTCATCAACTTTAGACATCTGTGTTAGTCAGACTTAATGTCGGCCTGTTGATTATCCCCTTCTGCACACACACACACACACAGCAGATTAACCTGTAACCTCAGTTCTCAGATTGATGAAATATTGACAGCATGGACAGAAAATTATAATATTTGAAGTAAAATATCCGGAAAATTATTTATTGATTTCACATTTTGCCGAGTCTCTTCTTGGGTCTTATTGTAGAGATAGAGAAACGCAGCAGCACTACCAGCACGTTTTAAACATGCTAACCATGAAGAGTGAAAGTCATCTCCACGCTTAAGTTTCTTCAGGTTGCACGTAGGAGAACGTGCGCTGATGTCGCTGCAAGATATGAAGAAGTGTCTGTTACCTGTGTTGCCTGACGCTTACATAATATCTGCACGGCCTGCAGAGTGAAAGCAGCATGTTAGCAGAGCTTCAGTCCTCCGTCTATGTCTACGCAGGATGTGCTCAAGCTCAATTTTCGAGTGAAGGTGAAGACACACGCACAAGTTTCAGGTTGCGGTTATGCAGGTACAGCGTGAGTGAAATGAGAGCTGTCGTGTTGGTCTGGTAGACAGCTGAATGGATTAAAATAGTAGCATAACTGTTGGGCCTGACACACGTGAGATGGACAACTGAAAAAATGTGAGAACGCCTCCTGTGTGGACACATCCTTAGGTCTGTATCGCACACCGCTCTCTACTTTGACCCATGATGATGTTTATGAGTCTTTGCAGAACCATGATTCAGTATGTGAAATAAAACAGAAGCAAAAAATCACGATATTACGAGATTTTTAAGGATATTTCACGTCATTTAACGGCGTTATAGATGCTGTATTTTATGAGTTTTGGACATGCACAAAGTTACTTTATCATGACGGCATGCAACAGCTGCAGTTTGGTTAGGTTTAGGAAAAAAATTCACCATCTTACTACGAATGTTAAATACATTACGAAATTCAAGATAAGTCACCATTGACTTTTGGTTTCACATGGTCCATAAACCAAGTACTCCTGTCCCGTCTTCAGACATGGACTGTCTCGCTCTTTACACTGCATCACGTGACATTTTATCTCTGACATTTGTGAGTAAAATCTATCCTATCAGGATGCTTCATGCTCACATTCACACCCAATTCATGTGTAAAATTAGTTGCCAATGACTCAACACATTCATATTTAATTTGGTGAGACCAGGCTGCAAAAACAAGACGCTTAGCTGTAATAATTATTAGATCTCTGAAAGTGACGCAACACAAGTGCTGACATAGGTTAGGACATAAGTATATTCTGTGATGAAACTTCAAGAATTTATTTGATAAAAACTTCAAACTGATAAAAACTTTTTGCTTTGTGTATTTTCTTTTCTTTTTTTTTTTTTCTTTTTTTTTTGCAGTGAGGAGGAAACAAATGGAAACTGTACAAATCAGCCAGACTACTGTACAGACTAAGTTATCACCGCGAGACCTTCAAGTGACAGTCGGCGGCCACAGATGCTGAGCGACGGCTCGACCAAGTCGCTTTGGTTTTGAACGGGGAAGCTAAAACCTGCAGTTTGAGCTCTTGAACGCAACCCAAAAAAGAAAAGTGGTGATAAAGTGAAAATCTGAACTTCTCGATTGATTTACCCTGCTGCTCGATGCTCACACACACTCTCCCAGCCTCTCCACAGACAAACTCTATTTGCACGTGTGTTATGTCGGCGTTGCAGCTCTGCTTGCCTCTCGGTGTGAACGGCTCCGGCTCCAAAAGCACCATGTACTTTTGTGGCGGAGAGCGGCACTTTCAACTTAATGAGGCCATGTACTGCCTGATTCATTTACTCTAAAATACATGTTGTGGGGACGAGAGCAGTGTGTCATTAGAAATCACTTGACGGGGACCCAAAACAGAAACAGCTCCTCTTGCTCTTTTTCTTCTTCTCATCCACACTGAGAGGCAGACAAAGGCAAAGATAGACAGGAAGACGGAGAGAAGAAGAGGAGGAGGTGGAGTAAGAAGTGTGGGGGTGAGGGGCGTCAAAAAAAAAGCGTGAACTCCTGCTCCTTTGTGACCTGTTAAAATCACTCTGTGAGCATTCAGGGTCAGTGAGGACGAAGGAGGGAGGGGAATCCGGTCTTTCTCCGCTCGGCAGGGAACAGCTCATGCTTGACTAACTCTTTGGATCCCTGCAGAGCTAATCTATATGCTCTTTCTTCTCCCCTTGTATCTGATTCTGAAAGTGTGTCAAAGCCAATCATTATGTTTGTTTCAGATATCATTGACCTCTTGTGTGTGCGTGCACGGATCCGTGCGTGCATTTCATTGCGTTTGGAAGGGAAACCTCCAGGCGTTTTTTTTTTTTTTCTCATGCACTGACTGTTCAGCATCATACCCAAACCGCACACACAAGCAGAGCCTCTCTGGGAAGCACAGCATTTCTGTCCAATGTGTTTTGCGCTGTATGCAGCTCCAGAGGTCTAATTATGCTGTGTTTGAAAGCACAGACACCCCCATGTCAAAGACAGACTCTATAAATCACACACAGTCATTAGTGGGAAAATATGCTTTTTTTTCTATTCTTTTGAGGGCTTGGCAATACAACATAAAGCCATGACAAATAAAAGCAATAAACTATTTATTGTCTCGAGGGGTAGAAACGGTTACATCTCTCCACACAGACAGGAATGGCATTTACGCAAACGAATTGGCTGTAAACGCTTTTTATTTGAAACCCAGGATATAATTAGAAACTTGTGGCTTTCCAAGAAAGGATATGTATGTGCATGTGTGTGTTTGCATGTGTGTGTGTTTAAGCCTTGATGAGTCCATGTTCGTGCATGACAGTATGTTTTTTTTTCTTCCCTTCCTTCCCTCTCGCTCGCTCGCTCGCTCTCGTCTTCATTATGTCAAGTAGCTCCCAAATATTTTGTGTGAGAAATAAAGTTCGCATGAGGAATTTCACGGGTGGTCGTGGCAAAAATACATTAGACTATATGGTCAAGAAATATGAATCTGACATGTACGAGTTGTTCAGAACGAAAAGAAACACCCAGGTTTCCTCCGTCACCTCAGCTGCAGGTTACATTTGTAATCACCAAATGTTACTTTTTAATACAAAAGACTCGTCAGTCTGGTGGAAGAACCAGTTATTCTTTTAGTTTTTGAGATTTTAAACCGCTTTATTTGATTTTATGCACACACATACTGGACGTGAAGCCTGAATCCAGAGCCACATGCACATGTTTACTGTCTTCTTCTGTCCTTTTTATTAAAGCAACTTGATGGATTGAATTGTCTGCGATGTAATCACGTATTCATCTGTTACATTTCTGCCGTGTTTTCTGCACAAGTCACCAATATATACTCACACACTGAACTCTAACTGGGACCTGTATTATTAAAAAACACAGAAAAAACAGATGGATTGTTTAATAGTGTCCAAGTTTTTTTTTATGTTTTACACATTGATTAAACTTAAATAACTTTGTTTCAGTAACTTGCATCACTTCATTGACTCTCCGGTCTGCTGGTTGTTCTTTGAGTACAATCAGCTTTCATAATTCTTTCAGTCACCGGTTGAGTCAAAGTCGCCAAACTTGATGATTGATTGATTTTGTGTGTAAATGCTTGTGTGACGTAGCGTAGAGCTCGTGCTGGTGTCTCCTTATTTGAATTGAATATTCCATGACGCATACATGTAGTAGTTCAATTTGTAAGTGTCACAGTGGTGTAAGAAGGTTTCATGTTCAGAGTTTCTGTGTGGAGTTTGCATGTTCTCTCTGGATACTCCCACAGTCCAAAGACATGCATTTAACAGGTTAATTGGCGACTCTAAATTCCCCGTAGGGATGAATGTGAGCATGAATGGTTGTTTGTCTCTATGTGTCAGCACTGTGATGAGCTGGCAACTTGTCCAGGGGTGTACATCACCTCTCACCCCAGTGCCAACAAGAATAAGTTCCAGCTCCCCGCAACCCTGAAGAGGATAAGCGGTTGCAGAAAATGGATGGATGGAAGATGCATGTCTTTACTGTCCCAGACGCCGTATTTTTTTGTGCGAGCTGCTATTTCTATTGGACAGCCTTAATTTCGATTGCTGCTTTCCACACGTTTGTCCTTTTTGTTGAACGGCATGAAGTCCTTCAAGGAGAGACTTTTGCCGTTATCAAGTGGGCAACACAACGCCTACAAAGAAACGCAGAAGGCACAAAGTGTACGATTCCTACAACTTGTTGTACATATTGTACAGATGACACGTTCTACTCATCTGATTTAGTTTTCTTGAAGCATACTGAGGACTTGAGGAATGTAACTTCACAAATGAATAACAGATTGTTCTTGGCCATAAACCAGAATATATGGCATCACATACATAATTTTAAATCAAAGTTTCACCGCTTCATTTGACATTTTTTGCAATGACAGTGTCCCGTCCAGTAGACGCAGCGAACGAGGGAATTTTGGCAGTGAATCATCATTGAACTGCGGTGACACGTCAAGATGAGGCATAAAAATTGTCCCTTATTTCTGCTGAATTTCAAGACAGACCGCAAATTCAGATGTCGCAAAAATATGACACGGGATTAACGACAAACAGCAGCATGAGCTGGATGTTTTGTGTCAGACGTAATATCTTCTCCCACTTGGTGATTTGAAATGTCTGCAACACGAGCACAGACATTCATCTCGGCTGTAAATGCCATTTATTGTCATGCTTTGGAAGATTCTCTGCTGTCTCTTTGTATGAGATCTTATAATCTGCAGTTTATTCTTTTAAACTAAGATGAAGCAGCTTGTTCGTCATCTGCCTGCAGTGATATCTCATTCAGAAAACCGCAGACGTCCTCGTCGTGCAGGACAGAGCAGGTGGCATGGAAACACGGCGTATAGGAGGCAGCTCTTCAGAGAGATGTTGGCCCAGACGGCGATATTGCTTTCACTCCTATCTTTATTATTGCGCTCTACTCCCCTCACACACACACACACACACATTTCCCACAAATCAGATGATATGATGCTCACACTGAGCCCTTCCTGTCGTCTTTCCCCGTCATCCCTCTGCCGCCGGACTCCCACACAGCCTTCCCAGCAGTGCGAGAGGACCGGGATGTGACCGCGCATGAGTTACACAAGATTAATCTGCTGTTTGATGGGAAACGTGTTGTTCTCAAGGTCTTGCAGAGAAGGGGGTGCAGATTTAAAAGCTGGAGTGAGATTACATTTTCATTCTTCTCTTTTTCTACTGCTGACAGAGGAGAACGGAGTATTTACTTTACCAACCTACTTTACTGCCACTCCCACCATCAACCCCCAACCACCACCACCACCACCACCAGCGCCTCACTCTCCCCACTTCTCTGCTAAGTGATAAGCAGGGGGAACCATTAATTTCTCCCCCCACACACCCTCACTCACTCTCTCTCTCTCTCTCTCTGTGTTCACTTAACAATCTTGCAGAGCTCGACATGCCCTTTACAGAATCACTGATGCGAGGAACAGTATCATGTAGTAGCATGTGTGTCATTTAGAAGGAATAATGAAGAGCTATTTCTGAGTATTAAACACGTACAGAAGAGAACGTACAGAGCTGTAAACGAATGGCTAGCTTGGTTAGCTGTTTACTGTAGCCAGCTAGTAACAAATGGAAGCTCTCCAACTTGACACATTTTGGTGGAAATATAAGTTTCAAAATATACTGTATATACATGTACAATAGGGCTGTCATGCTATCAGATTTCCATGACATGATCACGGCTGCTCCTTCACGTCGAAAGGAGTCAGCTAAGATGGCTTGATCATCTGATTGGGATGGTTCCTGGATGCCTTCCTGGGAGGAGAACCCGGGCCAGACCCAGAACCCGATGAAGGGACTACATAGCCCATCTGGCCTGGGAACGCCTCGGGATCCCCCAGGAGAAACTAGATTGTGTTGCTGGGCAGAGGGACGTCTTGAACGCCCTGCTAAACCTGCAGTCACAGCGACCCGACCCCGGATAAGCGGAAGAAAATGGATGACACGATTATCGCGGCTAAAAGAATTCACAATAACGATATTATTGCGCTATCAAGAGAAATATTGAGATAGTTATTAGTCAAATTCATCTTATTGAGCGTTTTTACACTCAAATTATGATTGTGGGGAGGTGGAGAGAGTCTATCGGTACATCATGATATCCAATACGTACAATATATTTGGCATATCATCCAGTTTATTGACCAAAGTGAGCATAGTTGCGACCAGCAGGGATAAATGAACGGCAAACCCTGGGAGTGACAGAGCAGCAGCGGTGTGTTTGGACACGTTTTGCAATATTTTGGCAGTTTTTGGAATATACTGGACGTGCAGAGGCAGAGAAGAGCTGGATTATGCTGCAGGAGTGTTTTGGTGTGAGTTTTATGTACTCCAAATTGAAACGATAAGTTACGGTTTACAATTTTGATAATGTTATCGAGCGGAAACGCAGCACATTCACTGAGTTTTACTTCTCAAATGCTGCTTTAGTCTGTTTGTACCTTTGCACAGGTGATAACTTTCAGTTTTGTAGTGTTGGTCGATGTTAAAGATGTCATCTTTGGCTCTCAGAACTTGTTATTGAGATCCGCAGGTGACATTTTATAGAATATTAGCTGCAGCCGTGATTCTGACCTACAGTTCTGGTTACAGTATTGCTTGAATTGGATGAACTGGGGGTCTCAGAGGTTGCTCACCATATTATATGTCGAACGTCATGGCCACACCTAACTTTTCCTATACAGTGTTCCAACCCACTCCACATGTCCAACATCCATTAGGCCATAGCTAGGTGCTGCTAAGAGCAGCTGTTAGCCGCCTGAGTGCAGCAGCTAAGACACATTGTGGTGGAAGGGCTTCACATCACGACCTAATCAGTCACCCGCAATCCAAACAGCACGTCAGGCGCGCAGGTTTAGCAGGCGGCGGGGGTTACAGCCGGAGCCACTCTGCAGCTGGTGTGCAGGACATGCTGCCTTTTAGCCCATTCTGGCACACACCTGCTCAGTGTCAGGTCAGGCTCCAACATGTGTCAAAATATACAGGGGTTACATTCATACATAATGAGCTGTACTATGGCCTTTTTGGCAGCGCTCTCTGCAGCGCTAACACCTGTCCCTTTATCACGGAGAAAGACAGAAAGGTTTTTTTTTTTTTTTGGCTTTCATCTTTTGATTTCAAATTCATAAGCTCAGTTTGCTTTTCATCATCTCCCTGTAATAACATTTTTAAAGGAGCGGTTCACCCAAATGCCAAAATGAAAATGTGGCCAAGTCAAGTTACAAGTCTTCACTAGCAAGACGCCGGTCTTTGATCGCTGACCAACGATTAGCATCTGAACATTTTTAAACGTGTAGTTTACCAGGTTTAAACTTGACTTGAATGTTTTTACTTTAAAGTTTTTCGAGTGATGAGTCTCAACTAACTCATACAGCAGTCATGTCCCGGTGCTTAAGTCAGAACTTTTATGAACTAGTTAGCTGTAAACTTTGTCTCTCTGCCATGTTGTGCTGGACGGGTAGGTTAAAGTCGCCTTGTCAGACCTTTTATTTCACTGAAATGGCTGCATGACGCCTTTAACATTAGATGCAGTGAGTTCATCTATAATATAAAAATACTGAGCATCTTTAAAGTCTCTGGAAATGTGGCTTGAAATCGAAAAAAAGCACTACGTTTTGATTGACATCTTCAGGGAACTGTCGGCTTCAAAGCCACCAAACCAGACTCCCTTGACAAAAAGAGTAACTTTAAAAGAATATTTCCAGATCTCAGTCGGTGAATTAAGAACTTATGTCGACTAAACCAGAGTTTGTGGCACAGCGGAAAGACTAATCAAGACGTTTTTGGTGAGTTTTGTTTGTGTCACGTTTGAATGAAGAGAAGTGTGTTTTACGACGAGTTAACAAGGCGATTAAGATCATCTGAGTTTGGCAAAAGAGAGGAACTTGAATTCAGAAATGAATCGCTTCAATTCAAACTCAATGTCAGAGAAGTTTACAAAACAATTAAATAGCAATATTTCAAGTCAGGGTTTGAAACACATTCCTAACACTTTTCAGATGCATGTTGTGGAATTCTGACTCAAGTCCAAATCCCGAGTCTACAGCTCTGTCTGTCTGTGAGAGTTTTAATTGAATGCATTGCATGGCTGGGCCACTGTCTGTCACCACTAAAAGGAGTGAGAAAATGTGTAGGTTTTCTTGGTAATTTGGGTGTATCAACGCTTTTGGCAGACGGCTTCGCTCCTTCCTTCAACAGCACTCTATCCCATGCGTCCATTCTTAGATTCTTCGAAAGGATCTGTTGACCTGGAACATGCTCGGCTCTCCGGAGGTGACATCACTAAATGTGACACGCCGCTCCAAAGATCCAAGATTAGACACTTCTCTCTCTCTCTCTCTCCTCCTGTCATGCTTTTCTTCTGTCTGCTCTTCTTCCTTTTAGTATTTTTAGTCTCAAGCCCTCGAAAAAAAAATTCTATACAACTCTATTCTCGTCTGTTTGAAGTTTAAGAACTGCACTGCTGGCTTTTGCCTGCTGCCTACCTGTGGTTACACTTTGTGTGAGTTAGGTTTAAGATCTCAATCCTCTTAGAGAGGACTTTGTCTTTGCAGTCAAACACTCTCTGATCCCATCCATGCTGCACGGCTGCATGGCTTTTAGAAAGTGTGTTTGAAGCGAGCGGCGAGCCTGAAGACTTCTGAGTGGTGGTACCAGGGTATGTGTGTCAGGACAGGAAGGAGAAACTGATCCTCTTAGCAGCCTGGAATTGGCCCACTCTCAGGAAAGTGTCACTTGAGTTGGTCAACCTGAGAGCGCCAGGCGAGATTGTCTAGCCTTGTATCTCCTTCCCATAGCAGCCTCCTCCTCCTCCTCCTCCTCCTCCTCCGCCTGTCCAGCCGTGGGAGGACTGCTGACCTAAAGACAGTCGGTGACTGCGAGCGCATGACTGTGATCTTTCCTCAGTATGCTGCTAAGTATGTTGTACCTAGCCTCCAGGCATGAGTTCAATCCAAGGTGCCACACTGCCTATTTGACCAATTAGAGTGAGCCTCTGCTGGGCAGGACTCGGACCTCCTGCTGCGAGCTGCCAGGCATAAACAAACGGCACAGACTTTACCACAAACACATCATAACACATGCTCGAACCCTAACCTCTTTGCTTCCCTTTGCTCCCACATGCAGCTGCGTTGATTGAAAAAACCTTCAGCTAGTTAACTTCTTTCGGTTCACCTTTCCAGCTCTGCACATTCCTCTCTCTGTCTTCTTCTTCTTGTCTCCAGATGTTTCTCTAAGCATGTCATGCAGACAGTGACAGAGAGGCCATGTTCATTCCACCAATTTATTGAAAACAGATATAACAGGAAGAGTTCATTCCTGTAGGGCAGCCTCCATTACAGCGATCAATAAAGAACAGCTGGTTTTAAAAGCGTGCGTGGTCTTTTAATAGATTTCCGTAAAAGCTGCACCATTATCTCTTGAAAAAGGGTGACAACTTCAGCTCAAAACGTTATAATGAGAACACTTCTCAGCCCAGCGCTTTCCCAACAAAGTCGCTGTGTCGGCCTGCTGTGGAAACTTTCTGGATTATCCAAGTTGGAAAACACACAAACATTAAACAAAGATTGTGTTGACCCAGTTATTTACCTGGTTCCTTTCCACAAAAACGCTGCAGAAAAAAATGCAAAGTATTCCAGACAGTTAGGACAACAACAACTATAGGCCTTGAACTTTTCTGGAAAACGATTCAACTGTCAGCCCCCTAACCTCAAAACAGCCAAATTAATGGAGTCTGAGGATGGTGGTTAACAAAGGCAGATGTCTACCACCCAAGTTGGCATCCTCCATACGGTTACATCCCATCTTCTGTGCTCTTCTAAAGTCAAAAGCAAAAAGTTAAAAGCATTAAGTAGAGAGTTCTTCTAGTGATTGTACCGTCAGTCTTTACATCTTTGCAGTGTAAATTTACAGATTTTACTACATGCAGTATAGCCTGGTCACTTAAAGGTCACAAAACATCCCAGATGCAATTATCAGCCTGCAGGAATAAGCCCCACTTCATTAGCCGATCTTCACGTTCCTCCATGACGGACGAGGCCTGTCCTCGCTGTCAGCACCCCGGCTGAGTTAAGGAGCGCCAAATGATTTTCCTCAACACGAAGCTGGCAGCGCGCATTATTTATGCTTTTTCCTCACGTAAGCCACAGTCAACATCATTCAACGGAATTACATTTTAATCATTCTCCTGATAGGAGAGCAACCCAACTGTGATTGAAACTGGCTGTGTTGGCTGAGTGCTACAATAAAAAGCAGCGCGACACAAAGCTATCTTAAAACATTTGGGCTGCGTTATACAGATGTTTACCAAGTTGAAAAGGAATCTGTTGATAAGAGAGGCCTTCGTTTGGCTGCTTGAAGGAATGTTTAATTAATTTCAAATCTGCTAGCCCCTTGGAATGCATTCAATCATGTCAAAAAATGTTTTTAAAAGAAAACATGTGAGGAAGCTGGCGACTCATTTAAAAAAAAAAAACCTTGATGAGGAAATGTGTATGCATAAGGAAAAGACTGGATACATTTTTGGAATTGGCTCCGTCTTCATGTGTGCGTTGACTTTATAAAGTCATACATCTGTCTCCAAAAATCAAGTTTGAACAAATTCTATCAACACAAATTCAGTTTAATTTCATTTGAATGCAACCCAAGTAACTTACCCTGACGTCTCTGTCACGACGCTGTTTTGGTCCGTTCTGCACGCGACTTAAACCCGCCGGGAGCGTTTCAGTAGCAAAGCGTTTAGCCCGTCAGACTTTGTTTACTTGGCCATTTTCCTGGTTTATGTGCTTCTAAATATGCTTCTACATGTGTAAATATGCTATGCAGTTAATTTGTTTCGCTTTTGTCTGTTTTTCACGACCGGCAGTTTGCACGGGGTGTTTTATTTTGAAAATCCACCAGATTCTCTATGCTGTTTCTGTGTCTGGCTTCCTCTCAGCTCGAGGTGCTCTGTGTAAATTGACGCGTATTCCATGTGTCCCGAGCAGAGGCCCACTTCTGGGACGCTTCTTAAATTTGAGCATTTATTACAGATCAAATATTTTGAACACAGCCCGCAGTTCTCATGATACTTAAGCTCTAAGATCAGTGTTTCCTGTTTCGTCCTCGTGTCTTGTGATTCTTTACTTCCAGCTTAGTTTCCCGCCAGTTTTCAGTTCCATCCTGATTTGTTTCACCTGTGTCTCGTTAGTTTCACCTGTGTCTCGTTGTCCTGCCTTGTGTATTTAGTCTCTGTGTTCCTTTACATCTGTTTGCCAGTCCTGTGTCCCATCCCTGTTTCCTGGTCCTGTTTTAGTTTGAACTGTTTGTATTTTAACCTGAACTATCAGCCACCTTTAGTTGTATTTGAGTTACCTTGTTTGCATTTGGGTCGACTCCTTGCGCATAACCGTGGCGTAAGGTTTATCCATCATCATCTTCACTTGCCACCAGTGTTACCATATTGTGCACACGGTTTTTCTGCACAATGCGTAATTGTTATGACATTTAAGTGCGTCCAGATAAAGTGTTTTAGTGTTTGCATCTGTCTGCACTTGTCATTTTTAGTTTGTAGTGTTTTATCTGGTGGTGACATTTTCAAAGGCACGTTGGTAAATTACGGCATATTTCGCTCCCTTGCGTGACAGTACATTGGCTGTTCTTATCGATATCTGTATTGATATCAGTCAACCTGGCCTTGGTATCGTGTCGAAACCAAATTTTGAGACGTCCAAGTTGTGATAAACTGTCAACACACTGCGTCAAACTGTTTGTGACTTAAGAAATTAATCAAAAACAAAACAGTTTGTTCTTTTCTGTCAGTCAACCATCAAACTGAGTTAGTAACAGTGACTATGATGGTGAAAAACACCAGAACGAGATCTACTTTAAACATATCGGAGATCAACTGATGCACGTCACACGTCGGAAACTTGAAGATTGTTCAAAGGTTGTTCAGTGACAAAACACTAAATAACAGCGCTGTCGCCATGTAAAATGTCTGTTTTTGGTATAAAGTGATAATGCAGATCATAGCGTGGTCGGCGCGTACTGATGCTACAGCTCGTATATGAAGACAGCATATGTTGCTGCTGGAATCACATGTGGAGGAAGGAAACAAATAAATCAGTTCAGATCCTTTCATTCCCACAAAACCTCAAATTATAAAGCACATTGTGCCAGTGTTACTGAGGACCGTCAACAACTTCGAGTTTCCAATTAATGATTTACGGCCTGAAATGTGCTGCATTGTGGGAATGTAATGCAGAGGAATGTTGACGGAGACAGAACGAAGGAGAGATTAATAACGAGGGAATATCAGTTTCCTCGAGGCGGAGAAGACGGAGAGAGACGAAGGTGCATGCGCGAGATGAAGACAAGATTGTTGAGTAAGACAAATAGTATCTCTTATTGCAGTTCGCTGAGACTGCAGCACAGACGGGTTGAACATGTGGTTTGGGAAATGAGACGTGCAGGTGCCAACAGTTGTCTGATTTATCTTTTTATTATACCCAAACTGTCCCGAGGCAAATTACAACACACTCTGCTCCGACTGTTGGAGGATCCCAGTGGACGTTTAGGACAAGGTGAACGTTGACCTTAACCACATGACCACTATCTCTACACTGCGTGATATCTGTTTAATGTTGCTTTCGCACCAGGATCGATAGTCCAGACCAAACCGCCTGGACAACGTCATCCAGTTTACAACAGCTACTCATTAATGGGGGTGCTGCCCAAAACAAGCACCAGGAGGAAGAAAACCTGGCTCATCGATTGCTGGATAGTCTGTTTGCTTTCCCACTGTGAGCGAACCGCACCAGGATTCGCTTGCAAGCAGACCGAGACCCATGTTTTCAGGTGGACCAGAATTCGGATGAGCTTTTGCACCTGCCCAAACGAACCGGGCTATCCGAGGAAACAAACTCTGGTCCGTTTAAAGTGCACCAAACTGTGCTGGTGCGAAAGCGCCCTTAGACAAACCTGGCATAAAACTTGACACTGTTACATCAGATTAGTTTATATATTGTCTGCAGGCCAGTTTTAGCAGCTATCTTCAGCTGAGAGGACGGACAAAGAGGGCACAGTTTTTCCAAAAGTGTCTTTTTGCTGAATGAGTCCAAACTCCAAAAAGGGCGCTTTAGGTAAATCAGACCCTAGACGTACGGACAGACAATAAACAAGCCAAAGGTCAGAAACTAAATATTTCAGACATGAAAAAATGCAGAAAGAGAAAAAAAATTGTCAAGTAATAAGAAAACTAATCTTAGCTGGAGACGTTTTCTTGCTATTCTGGGGGTGTTTCCTTACCCTCTGCTTGTTTTTCATAATGCAGTCTCAACACTTTTTCTGCCTCTGTGGTGGAAATCACACAATGGCCGATACTGATTGCTTTATTTTCTCAGTGTGTACCCCCCTCTCGCGTTTGTTATTGCAGAACAGGAGGGTATGCCGGACAGGGGGCCGATGCTGAGCCTGCAGAATCTGAACATTTTCTTTCTAATAATTTTGAAATCCTGTGGGGGTCCAGGCGGGGGGGAAGCGTACAGGAGGGAAGGTGCAGGGGGTCTGGATGCTTGCTGGTTGGGGCTCGTACAAAGTGTAAGATCAACCAAGGTCTTTGCTATGTGAAAGGTGAGCGCCGCTCCTGAAGCTATTTGGTCAGGTATGCAGTCTGGTCTGCACGTGCGCCGTGTCCTGATCTACATCCCAAAACAGTAAAGCAATACCTCTTTGGCTGCACCCACCACTGAGCATGTGGTCACACACACACACAGAGGTTATATGCAAAGAAATTATTGTTTTAGTGGGTTAATATGGAGGCCACCTACACACCTGCCCAGAGGAATGTTTTATCAGTACTGCATGTGGGGGGTACCACCAATGGCATTCACTCACATACCACTGATGCCAGCAGGGGATGTGGCCAGTGGTGTGGAAACCTCCAGAGGTTTGGGAACAGTCAACACAGACGAAAAACCTTCCCTGGTGCTGCTTAATTCAATGAAATCCAGCCGTGCATCTTATCTGTGACATCAAATAATATTTATATCGCTGAAACTGAGGAGAAATGTAGCCAACAGTCTGCAGCTACATCTGCAGATCGCTTTACTTGCCTGGTCTTGTGACAAGAGGCCAAATTTCCAGATGGAAACAAACACCCGGGGACAGCATGAAAGCGCAGCACATGAAGAGTCCTCAGTAAATTATTATAAGGGATTAAAAAGAGTTGAATGTTGGAGCAGCTCTGTCCTCAGACTGGATGTAGCGGTCCCTCATATCGGGGCTCTCCGTTTACATTACTCATACGGAGGAGGGTGTGACTTGTTGGCTCTTTTTTCCGCCTGTATAAAACGAGAAGTTCGCGTAAAAGAAAATACAGATGGAGAAGGCTAGCCGGCTCGCTGTGTCACAGAGAGTCCCCTTAAGCCTACGTTACAACTCGCATACTGTCCCTTTGTGACCATCTTAATCGGCAGAATGCCCGGTCTCTGTGTGCTTTGTCTCGCCGCTGCACTGGCTGCGTTCGTCCGGCTCGCCGGCACCGTGGGGCCGGTGGTGCGATGCGAGCCGTGCGACGCCGGAACGCTCCTGCTGTGCAAGCCGCTGCCGAAGGACTGCGCGGAGCGGGTGAAGGAGCCCGGCTGCGGCTGCTGTATGACGTGCGCCCTCGGTGAGGGACAGGCGTGTGGAGTGTACACGGCGCGCTGTGGCTCCGGCTTGTCCTGCCAGCACCAGCCGGGAGAGAGCCGACCGCTGCAAGCTCTGCTGGAGGGACGGGGAGCGTGCGCCAGAGTCGCGTCCAGAACGACCAACAGAGTCATCACACCGGCGCAGAATCAAGGTAAGAAGCGGCGTTTTGTTTGTTTGTTTGTTTTTTTAAATTTGTTCTTCTGGACACCCTTCTTGTCGTGTGTGTGTGTGTGTGTGTGTGTGTGTGTGTGTGTGTTGTTACGTGCTGGCTTTGACAGGCGCTCTCCCCCTGAGGTGCAGCTCTGCCCGGGTCAGGGAAGGTCTCATGGAAACACAGATTAAAGCGCGTTGTGTTGATAGAGGGTGGGATAAAAGGCGCTTAGACGGATCTACTTTAAGATAAAAGGCGCAAAGAATCATGCGCAAAATGCAGCCTCCGTGCTGTTTTGCAGCCTCCCGCAGTGTAAAACACCAACTCCAAGCCGCTTGGGTCTTAGAGGGGACGCTTGACATTGCGCAGTGATGTGTTCGCGCTGGTTAAACAAATCCCTATAGGCTCCTCAAAGTTTGAGTGGATAACACCAGCTATGGGCTGGAGGTTTACGCAGCAATTAATCGTTGCTTTCCCACCGGGCGGCCACTTCTTTTTCCATGCGCGCACGGCGTGCGTAAAATGCGCAATGACATTTAAGAAATGAGGAGATGATGATGATGTTTGGGCTTTTGCAGATTGTTGACTTTAAGAAAAGGACAACACTGCTCCTTCTCTCTTTCTCCCTAACACACACACTCTTACAGACACAGACACAGACACACACACACACACACACACAGGCTGGCTCCCTCAAACCAATAGTTAAGGAATGCCACATACATACTGTAAGTATACAGTATTTAGCTGAGGCTGAGCGCAGACCATGTCCTTGTCTTCTGTAATGTCCCTTTTTCCCTTCAAGTAAAGCTCATGGATTTTTTTGTACACAGCATGAAAATATGTGCTGCTGCTTTCCTGGTCCAGGATGTGGGCCAAAACATCTCTGGTGTGTGTGGCAGAAGGCTTGAGAGAGGGAGGAGGAGGAGGAGGAGGAGGAGGAGGTGGTGGGGTTAAGTCCTGAGTTTAAGCAAACCAACACACCCTCATAAAGACACACAAGTCCTACTCAATGAGCCTGAAGTGCACATCTCATAGTGCTCGCAGAGTGGTCATACATCTGCACAGTGTTTTGTGTGAATGGATGCATGATGCTCAAACGGCACACATGCCACCTCCGTGTGAATACACACTGTTGTGTGTTTAGGCACTGCTGACGTCAGGCCTCCAGGAGCCTCTGTGTGTGTTTTCTTCTTCCTGGTTATTTGGTTTGGCCACAGCAATGTGTGGTGTGCAAGCACTCAGCAGTCACATTGTCACACACACACACACACACATTTTGCATCGACCAGCGTGCACACACGCACACACTCGTAGACCATCGCCAAGTTGCCCAAACTGTCTTATTTTATCACTTCCTGTCTCTTTACTTCTGTCTTTATGAGTTTGAAGCCTCCGATTTAAAACAAAATGAACATTATTCCCCCACGTGGGAGCAAATAGATCCATCTCACAGCACCTCTCAGGCTTGTAAAGCAAAAACACAACAGCAGTGGGGCTGTATCAGCGCAGGCTTATTTACAGTATCTCCACTCTTGGAGATGGAGGAGGTGGTGGTGGGAAATGATCCCAGGCGCCTCTGTTGGTCAGAGTGTGTATGTGCAGCCATCAGTCCCCCCAGCTCCAGAGCAGCCTCTCCTCCCAGACATTAACAAGCTCTCCTCACCGCAGTTTGTGCTGTTTACCCATGTGGCATTATACAAACAAATTGCGTAATGTGTTTATCTGAAATGCCCCATACTTCCTAGAAAGGTTATATAAAAGTTTATATTGACAATAAAGATTAATGCCTGCATAAATCTTGATATTTTTGTCCTTAATGGACAGTTCAGAAGACCCCGTGCGGAGGCTCTATCAGGTTATCTGTCGCCTTTCTCGTCCCATCCAGTGCTGTTGTTGACATGCATGTTGTTGTTCTAAGCTCTGGAAAGCCTGGGAGAGACTGTGGAGTCCCACCACGTCACTAATTGATCAGGTGGTCACGGAGAAAACGGGTGGGCTGCCAGCCTGCCTGCCCACATGAGCTACACCCCAACATGCCCGTCCGCCGCCCTCACCGCAGCACTCGAACACAAAATCTGCTTTGAGTTAACGGTTTAAAACTGTGTTTGGTGTGTGTGTGTGTGTGTGTGTTATGGGCTGAAATATGTGCCACCAGAAACTGAATTTGAATCATTTATGTTTGAATTTGAATTGCTTAACTTGAAAAATTGCATTGAAAAACTGAATCTGAATTGGAATTTGAAATTGAATTTATTAGTTTGGAACTGAACATTCAGTTCTCACAATTCAAATTCAATTTTCTGTGACAAACATCCGGGTACTTGAGGCAGAGCAATCGAGCGCGGATACACAGGACGCCTCTTCGGACAATCAGCACCTGCGTGTGTGTGCCACGGCAGTTCAACTGCTGCTGTTATGGGCATTTTTATTTTTAGTTTATAAAACAGTCATTGTTGTATTAGACTCGATGGAAGTAACATTTCCATCATGTGATTTCTGCATTCATTTGCATTGATTTAATTAATCTCTCAACATCCGTCTCAACTGCTACCGGCGTCTGGGGCAACTGCCACTGCCAATCACACCTATAGACCCCAAATCCCAAATGTGTATATAAAGCTTGAGAGTCTACATTTCTCAGTGCATCACAGGATTCTCATTTAAAATCCTGCACTACCATTGAATATATTTGAGAAAATATGTTCAATTATGCAATCATAATACACGTAATGGAAAGGCCAGCGAGTCTAATACAACTCTGACGACCGTTTTATAAAATAAAAGCTAAAAACAAATGCCCATAACAGCAGCAGTTGCCGTGCCCAGACACACACACACACACACACACACACACACACACACACACGTACGTACGTAGGTGCTGATTGGCCGAAGAGGCGTCCTGCGTATCTGCGCTCGATTGCTCTGCCTCAAGTACCCGGATGTTTGTCACAGAAAACTGAATTTGAACTGTGAGAACTGAATGTTCAGTTCCAAACTAATAAATTCAATTTCAAATTACAATTCAGATTCAGTTTTTCAATGCAATGATTCAAATTGAACAATCGAAATTCAAATTATGTGATTCAGATTCAGTTTCTGGTGGCACAGATTTCAGCCCATATTGTGTTCCCATCATTCCTCATGCCTGTTCGGGACGTCTCCGAGTTAGCTCCTCAGACTGTGGCCTTGTGGTGGTGTACCCGACCATGGTGGCACATGGCGGGTAGTTTGGTCCTCTCCTATATTAGGGAGGAGTGTTTGGACCCCCTCCTCCTCCCTTCCTCTCGGTCAGATGGTCACCACTCTGTCTTTAACGATTTGACAGGAATCTTTGCCAGCACCACGGGGCTATTAATATATCTGCTCCCTCATCTCCCACTTTACCTCTTACTGGCCGAACCCCCCCGCACATATAAACACATACACAACATTTTCTTCTTCATGGCGTTCTTAAAAAAGTCTTGTTTACACTCAGTTCCTCTCTGTGGCTCTATCTCTTGGTCTGCATGCTGTGGAAATTTGTGGATATGAAATCGTCATGTTTCTGTTTATTACTTGGCTTCATCTCTGGCTCCAAACAGCCCACAAGGCAATGAGCTAACTTTATTTTGTCTCTTTCAAACAGGCCTCTCGTAGACAGTCAGGAATTCGCTGTTGGATTGAGAGAAACAAGCATTCATCATCCTGTTTTATATTGTTTATATATATATATATATATATATATATATATTGTCTGAAGTGAGCTTCCGATTTGTGGCTTCCGGGAAAATTATGGGAAAATTAAATAATATTTAGGAGCTGATTCATCATATTTGTACAACATAGAGTAGTATTATTGAAAGATATAGATAAGGCTGTTTAAAACTCATTTTATGACTTGTACAGATGTTTAGCTACTAGCTAACGACATTGCTTCTCATCCGCTTATAACTTATTTTTTGTTGTTTGTGGTCTCAGATAAATCACAAAAAATGTAATAAACTGAACTAAAACAAAAAAAGAGATATTACTGCACCAAGAAAAAGGTATAAATGGTAAATGGACTGTACTTATATAACACCTTTCTAGTCTTCTGACCACTCAAAGCGCTTTTACAGGACATATCTCATTCACCCATTCACACACATTTATACACGGATGGCATTGGCTGCCATGCAAGGTGTCAACTGCTCATCAGTTTGAGGAGCTAACCATTCATACACATACCAAGCAATTTGGGGGGTTCAGTATCTTGCCCAAGGACACTTCGACATGCAGACTGGAGGGGATGAAACCGGGGACCGAACCGCGCTACCTCCAAGCCACAGCCGCCCCCGGCTGCCCATTATCTAAACTAAAAACTAAAACTATCCTTACACCTGTCACACCTGGACTAGATTAACAAGTGGACTCCTGTTTAAGACTTCAAACCCCACCAGAAGCGTTTCAGAAGCGTTTTGCCCGCCAGACTTTGTTGACTTGCTCAGATTTGGTCATTTCTCCTGGTTTATGTGTTTCTAAATATGTGAATATGCTATGTAGTTTGGCTGTACGATCTGAAGTTTGCACGGGGTGTTTTGTTTTGAGAATCAACCGGATTCTCTATGCCGTTTCTGTATCTGACTTCCTGCCAGCTTGAGGTGTCCGTCAAAAATAGAACAGCCGACAGAGCCGAGCCGAGAGACGTTTCTGGAACGCTTATAAAACAGATTGTGGTGGTTCCATTTTCCATGTTTTGAAACATTGACCAAAACCGTCATGATTAGGACACGCAACACGTTGCATCTGTGTCCGATGGAATTAGGCTCTAGAGTCAGTTTAGTTCAGGCAGTTGGAGTAAAAGTGAAAGAACATCACTGGGTCTGGGCTTCACCCCTCTAAATCCAAAGCTACGATTAGACACCAACTTCAGTGATGTTCAATAAGTTTGTCTAACGATACCAGAGATCTCAGCTCCTACCAATCTTCTGGGAATTTCTATATGCAAAGCAGTTGCGTGAACGGTACAGAAAACAGCCACTGACAAACATCTCTGAAAACTGAAAACAACATTATGTCGTCGTCTTTTGAGTTGTGAGTCTACCAATAAATATGAAACATTTTAAAACTGATGACTTACCTTTTACCCGTACAGATACAAATCAGGTAGAAGAAGGCGGTGCCAACGTGACCGCGACGATGACAGTGTTGCCCGGCGTGGCGACTGTGAAGGGTGGGCACAGCCGTGGGTCGATGGACACCAGGCCTCCACTGCACAACAAGCTGATCCAGAAGGATCATAACAGGAAGACTCAGAGTTACAAGGTGGAATCGGTGTCAGGAGGAGCCAATATGGACATTCACAACTTCTCCCTGGAGAACAAGAGGGAGACTGAGTATGTAAGTCACACCCAGAATGAGACTCCAATGAGACTTCTGTTGAAAATGTGGGGGGAAACTGTAGACGTAGAGGTTCATAAAGACTATAACTGCTGATTGAAAATAAACTTTAAGGTAATTCTGATATAGTACATCAAACAGTAACATTTATGTTTAATATTGTCAATGGTCCCTTAAAAATAAATTGCCTTTCTATACAAAATGCTGTCATCTATGCTGCAAACCATTATCAAATATCATGAACCAAACACACCCATTGAGAGTTGCTTGCTAGGTTTGTAAAAAAAAAATTGTATTTTGTCCACAATATGGACAAATTTGAACTTGATATTTTTCCTTTTGAAGACAGAAATAATGAACACATAGTGAAATAAAGTTTATTATAGCGCACCTAAAAGCCATTAGCTAGCCAGCTTGCTTGTTTTTTGTTGGTTAACTAGTTATCTTTCCACCTATGCTGTATTTTATTCACAATATTTAACAAATGTTAAAGTAAAATTTATCTTAAATTATAAAAATCACATACCCAGGTCAATGCATCATCATCATCTTGCTGTTTTCTTGTTAGTTAGCTCACTAGTAATCCCCAAAATTGGACAAATTCACCTTTGAAACTCAGGAACATGGACATGAACTGGGGATGTTGTAGTCAGTGGCTGTCCAATAAAACTTGATGGTAAATGTAGTCCTCAATGCATGCTATATATTGATTGCCAAGGTTGTGTAACTTTGATTAGCAGTTAACTTAGCTCATAAGCTTGTTCGCAGTGCGTCCTGCTACATGTAGGCACATTTAGTCGGGAGGCGGAAGAAGCAGGATTGCCAACTTGGCAGCAGCCAGTGCCACAGATCTTGAAAACTAAGTGTTCTCAGTCAATATAGCGCGCACTGAGGAATTTTTGCTTCAATTGACTACATTTTCCATCAACACTGATTGTAGATCCACATAAATTGCGACGAATTTACTCTTTAACTTCTAGACCACCAGGGAAAATCGGACTGCAGGGATTTTTTTAATTCAACCCAGGACTGATTAGCAGTGAATCAGTGAAATCACCAGCTGAGGCAACTTGTTAGAAAGAAACCTACAGACTGCTGGCTCTCCATGACACATGGATGGATGCCGATGTCGACCTGTGGTTGGTGGTATGCGTCTGCAGCTTCATGCACGTGCAGGAAAAACACATGATACAAACACTACAGGAAATCTCTCTCATTGATCTACAGAGCAATTTGTGGTGAAACACTCCTCAGGGAACCTTTAAGTTATCTACTAATTACATGACATAATTTACGGTTATATGCTGTCAAACATTTTGTAAAAGAAGGAACTTTTTTTTTTTGCAGAAAAAACATAAAATTTATGAACTGAAATTTGGCATCTTTTGCAAGAGCTTAGTACGTCTTTTAATATAAGCGTCAGCATAGCTCAAAAGATGTGTTTGAACAAGCAGCTACAAAAAATATGTCACCATGCGGTGAATAATTAAACTTTAAAACTTCTTAGGGGGTCAAAAAAATATGGGATCATCAGGAGGTTAACTTTTATAGATGTTCACCATAAATGTGTGTGTAATTGCACATGCGCCCCCCCCCTGATGTTCTTCATGTGTGTGATTGTGTAAGGATGAGTGTGTAATATCAGTGTTGTTGTTGTTGGGGTGTGTTTGCCGGCGTTGCTAGGGGCCGTGTCGGCGGGAGATGGAGAGCATCCTGAGCAATCTTAAAATCAGCAACGTGCTCAACCCGAGAGGCTTCCGCATACCCAACTGTGACAGAAAGGGCTTCTACAAGAAAAAACAGGTGAATGGCTCTCCCTGCTGTTTAACTCTTTTTTCCCCTTACACACACACACACACACACACACCTGCGGACATGCAAATAGACCCACCGCATGCCTGAACACTTCCCAAGAATCCACGCAGACTCATCCCACCCACCCACACATGCTCAATCCCCCCCCTTTTTTTTTTCTTTTTTTTTTGGGGTTGCCTTGACAGCCACATCAACACTATATTATCAGAATGGCTAATAACCATGTATTACTCCGGTAAATGCACTGCTGCCGTCTGACTCATGCCTCACAGGAAATGAAGTCGGTCAGGTGTGTTTGTGGGTGTGTGTGTGGTGTGGGAGAGTGTGGGGGGTAGGGATGTAAGAATGTGGTCTGGGAGTGTGTGTGGCACGGTAGATGTGGCGGCAGGGGAGTGTATGTATGGCGCTTGTTTGATGGCGGTAGTTTTGGTGAGGGTGTGTAGGTGTGGGGGTGCTGTTGGTGAGGTAAAAAAAACAAACAGGCTGTCACTGGTTTAGTTTTTCTTGTCCGTGGTACAGCAGAGCTCGGGCCACCCATGGCCTGCTCATTTGTAAGGAGCTTTTTTTTTTAAAAAAAATCCGTTCGGCAGTGTGACGTGCTGACCTGAGGGAGGGGCGAGACAGGAAAGGTGGCTGTGGCGGTGGATGAATGGGAGGTGCGGTTGGAGGGGTGCATTGCTGAGATGTACGGCGTGTCAAGCAAGTAATACCATCCAATTTCCTGAGGTTGGGAATCTTATCAGAGGGGTTGCACAGAAGTGGAGCCCATTCTGAGAAAACGCATGAGTCACCAAAAAAACCCCCCACAGCACCGTGAGTCAGAGACCAACTCGAGCCATAACAGACACACACACACACACACACTCTCTCTGAACAAAATCACCCTCTCAGATTCTTACCTCACTCTTTCCCCAAAGTCTCCAAAGTGCGGTTTCATTGTTACTTTTATTAAAATCAGACTCTTCCTCTGTCTTTTCCTGGATTTCATCAACAAATATCCACCAGGAAAGTGTCAACTCTAGTGTGTAAATGTGTGTAAATGTGTGTAAATGTGTGTGTGTGTGTGTGTGCATGCAGCAGTGGTGCCAGCCCTCGTCGTCCTTTTTCTCAAAAGGGCCGGCAGTGGGGGGTGGTGGGGGGGGGTGGTTGCAGGGTGTTTAAATCCATCCGAAAGGGATGTGCCTTCACGGTGCGTTGCAGAGATTTATGACCGGAAACACAGCGAAGAGGAGACCGTGTGAACCGTCTAGGGTGACAATACTGTGGAAAAAAAAAAAAAAAAAAAAAAGGGAGCGAGGAGGAGGTGGTGAGAGGAGGTGGAGGTGGAGGGGTGAAGGAGTGAGCAGAGGCAGAGGAGGGAAAAAAAAAATTTAACATGATACACTGTCGCTGTCTCTGTATCTTAAAGTGATGAATGTTTTAGCATCAAACGCTCAGGAACTGTTGAGAGGCGGCTGATGAAAGCTGCCGGTTTCATCTTTCACGTGGACTTTTTCCACCAAATAGTACCAGGAAGTAACTCGGCTTTTTCTACCACTTAGTTCCCGGAATAGAGGATCAACAGGAACTATAAATAAGTCCCTTTTGTGCATCATAAGGAGGTAATTAGGCAAATTAGACCGATAACAGATTAAATAACAGCTGATAACGGAAACGGTTTTTCACACACAAAGCAACAACGTTTATTTTTATGTTTAAACTGCTTCTGAGGAACCGAAAGGATTAACGAACCAGATCGTCTGCAGGGCAACAAGTGAAGAGTTTGTTTGAGATGTTTTGAACGAGGAGACGTGCAGTTGTGGAAAGGGAAAGGCCAAAGTACTGATGTCTGTGACCGTTCTCAGCCGTCCAGGTCATCTTTCTTCGGAGAGAAGACCTGGAACTGAAGAAGCCTCGTGGATTAGAGGTGACACGCGAAAAGCTTAAAATGTCCTGCAGCATAGTTTGCTTCCTCGCTGTCCGCTCTACATGCCACTTTCAGTGTGTTGTGAATCGTAATTTTCCAGCCAAAGTATGGCTGCACACACTGCTGTCATTTGTAGCTCTTCACGTAGAGACACAACTCGTCATACTGTGAAAATATAGATAGATAGAGGCCACTGAGCTCGGTTACATTGCCGGCTTGTCCAGCTCCTGTTCTGGCACAACATTTTTCTGTCCGCTACCAGACAGTGCAATTAATTCCCATCCACCGGATCAGAATTCAATTGCTTCTATTTGTGACTAGCTTTTTATCCAGCTATATATCGGCAAAGTATTTGCACAGAGTGTGGAGTCAAAGGCCGCTCAAAATCAACTACAACTACACACAACGTGCTGCTCATAGAGATGGACGAGACACGATAATAAAGAGTTGAAGTCCTGCATACTCACGTGGACGTGATGCTTTTCCTCTCTGAACCGTTGGTGAGTTTTGATACTAGAAAGGTTGCTT
This sequence comes from Miichthys miiuy, assembly GCA_036365135.1. NCBI lineage: Eukaryota > Metazoa > Chordata > Actinopteri > Sciaenidae > Miichthys > Miichthys miiuy. The sequence continues at coordinate 3,494,664 of CM071609.1, forward strand.
CGAGGCAGAATACCGTTTTAAGTCTCAACTATCAACGAGGAACAAGTCACAAGCATATATGTGTGTGGTTTGCAGTGTATATGTTGCTGGTAACATGAGCGCCCCGGTGCTGCAAGAGAAGTTTGAGCAGTGTTAGCCCTACCTCAGCTACAGAGAAACCTATTTTTAGCAGCAGTTATATGAATTGGCCCAGTATCCCAGTTCAGGCCATGCATGCCCAACACTGACCCACTCATTACACCCCTCAAAGTCTCTCTCTTACTTTTCCCCTCTCTCTCTCTGTCTGTCTCTCACTCATCATTTCATCCACCCATCATTACCCCCATTTTGCCCTGCCTACAGGTCTTTTGTTCGGACTGCCCGCTCCATCATTCTGTCCATCCTTCCCTTCCGCCCACCTGGCTTTTCCTTCCTTGTTTCACCCCACAGAGGGTTGTGAATGGGATGACAGTGTCTGCGTCTCTCTGTGTACTCTTTCAGACTTTAGTGTGTGTGTTGAGAGGAAGAGGAGGAGGAGGAGGAGGAGGTGGTGGTAGAGGCAGTGGGTTAAGGATGTGAGCCAGGTGCCTGCGTACCCTTATCCCTCCTCCCTCGCTGGGTCCTGACAGTGCCAGAGCCCATAAGGGCTGACTTATTGAGCGTGACTCAGAAGGATCTGTGGAAACGTACACACCGACCACAATGGCTTTATAATAACTGGCCAACCTTCGGGGACCCAGACATCTATTTTCACTCTGTCTCTCTCTCTCCCTCGTCCTGCTCCCTCCCTGGATTTCTAATCCACCTCGCCTTCCCTCTCACTGGGGGTGAGGAGTCTTTTTTTTTTTTTTTTTTTGCCATGGCTATTACGTAATATGGACCAGAGTCACCAGTACCTGTATGCTGATGACAAACAGGTCAGTGTATAATAATAACTGCAACGATTTAATTAAGTTCTGATTTAGATCAGGAAATATCAAAGAATAAGTTACCAAAAACTGACAAAACTTCAGTTTGATACCTGATTTTACGGACGTGTTTCAGTGAATATTCAAAAAGCATTGAGGTTTCATCATCATCGTATGTTTAAGGCTTTAGCTAGTAATCTTTTTGGTCATGTAAACTTTGATCTGACATCTGGAAGGGTTCGTATTGCACGCAGCAACTGCGTATGCAGACACCAGTGTAGAATTAAAAAGATTCACGCGCGTACGTCTGTTTTGAATTAGGAGTGTGCTCTGCATCGTTCACGATAATATCACCATCATTAATATAATATAATAAAAGAAATTTATATTGTGATAACTGTGTGTTGGTGGCAAATGTAGCATTGCAACAAACTATGTTAACATGTAAGAAGAATTGACAAAAAAAAAGGGGGCAAAGAAAAGCACATGGTTGAGCTCAACAGCCGTATCGCCCAATCTGTACATTATATTATCCAAAATGTTTTAAAAAATGTTCACTACTCGTTTATGTCCGACTCCAAACTGCTAAACTATCAATAGCAAGCCTGTCCTGCTTATTTTCACGCAACACATTGGCCTAATCAAAGCTATTTTACTATTTTAGGTTGTGTGTGTGCCTCAGTCTGACTCAGTTCAGAGAGATCAGAGTGTCTACCTTAACATACATTATGTAACTAAACCTCTTTTCATTGGTTGATGAGATTCCTAAGAGGATATGGACCGCTATGGTTCCTGTCACGTATACGGATCCTAAATTTGATCTTCAGATGAAGCAAAGTAGAGAAGCTTTGACGTGCAAATATTTGGAAGTTTTAGTTGATTAATGATCTTCTGTCATCTCTGTTTCACTTCTATTGATTATTTCATCTTTTTTGTGCACAAACACAAATTAATTCACTAAAAGGGACTCTCATTAAACTATTTTTATTTTATTTTTTAGAAAAAGCAATATCCTACAGCCACTCCCAATGCACTTGCAAACACACAAACAGATGCACCCTCTTTTACACAAACACATATACGCACACACACACACACACACACACACACACATTGCATTTTATGAGCTCATGTTTGTCCTGTGGTCAGTCCGGGCTCTTTTTAATGTCCGTGAAGCCCAGCGGCGCTGCTATTAGCTATAAAGACCAGCATCACAAGAGCACGCATTCATACGCACAACACACACGCATACACACCCCATAAAGGTCGCATTATGAATGTGCGGGGTGGATGTGAAATGTGCTTTTTTAGTGATAACCCATGTGGACCACGCAGGGCCGGTGTCAGGGCCGTGAAGGCCGAAAATACGGGGCACGAGGTCTGAGCTGACCTCTGAGCAGAGGTTCAGGCTCTGTCGTTCAGGGTGCTGGGAGTAGAGAGTAAAGATGAATACACATCCAGATAAAAGCTTTGTTTCAACTCACCTCACTGCACCTTGAAAGATGCTCTGAAATGTTTGGAGCTCTGCATGGACGACGCCAAACTACAGTCAGCTTGATGTTCCCAGTTTTATAGAAGAATTCACTCCTCCTCTGTCAATTTTGTATGTTTGTTACAAATAGAGTCTGGCCAAAAAATTATCTGAATATTGTAATACAGTAGCTCTTTCAGAAGTAATGTTGGCATGACACCATTTGTTCAACAGAGTCTTGGTCACAATTCTTAGAGGAAAATAATTCTTCAATAGGTCTCCTTCCAAACCTTGAAATACTCACAAAAATATGCCTGACAGTTTCTGTTGTGTAAAACTTAACAAAAAACATGATGCAATGATTTGCTTTTCTAAATATATTCAATTGAATACAGTACAAAGAAATTGTTAATGTTCAAACTGAAACTTTGTTGTTTTTTTTGTAAATATATACTTTTTAATTTTACACCTACGACATGTTCCAAAAGAGTTGAGATGGAGGCAAGAAAAGACTAAAAAAAATAACCCACCTGTTTGGATCATTCCTCAGATACACAGTTTCATTGGTAAAAGGTGAGAGCGTCATAATTGGGTATGAAAGACTCGTTCCCAAGGTCCAACGTTTCACAACACACAATTGCAAGACATGTATGGATTTCACCATCTACTGTATACTATCATTAAAAGATTCAGAGAAGTCCCTGCACGTAAGGGGCAAAGTCGAAAACCACCACTAAAACAGGGTGACCTTTGACCCCTCAGCAGCGCTGCACTAAATACGTTATAAAACATGATTTCATAATTGATATTACCACATCAGGTCAGGAACTACTAACTAAGAACTTAACTACTAAACAGTTAAGTTTATTAGTTTGAATAAATATATTGTTTTTGTATTCAATAATATGTAGGTTTAAATAATTGCATTCTGTTTTTATTGATCATTTTCAACACTACACTAAGTACACACTACAGTCTGGTAAATGGCACTGTTAGATGTTAAGCTAAAGCACACTGGAAAAAGTTTCTATCAGTGTTTTTTTATTCTTTATATTCTTTTAAATTCATGAATCACAGAAAGCCTGCAGGTGATGAGTGTTCGTTTGGTCGAGTATTCATTTAAACTTCAGAAACCAGTGCAAAAAAAATCCAACACAAAGTTGTGTTAAACGCTGAAAATCTTTTTTAGGCAGTTGTAAAGTGACATCCAGTGTTCAGCGGACGTTTGGCTGTCTTCGGCATTCTCCTACAGTGTGTGTGTGTGTGTGTGTGTGTATTGAAGCCGTAAAGAAAGGATTGCTTGAGATGACTGCTAATAGTTCACAGATGAAAGAGAGACTGAGCGGAAATTCAAAGGTAACCAAGCAACAGGGGAATGCACACATGCACATTTTGCTCTTCCTCTCCCTTCCGCCTCTCTTTTGGCTTTTCAACCCTCCCATACACACACACACACACACACACACATTCACCAGGCACATACAGGACTCCATCATCATTAACCAGAGCAGAGGAACACAATGTTAAGCTCCTCTCCGCAGTCCACTGGGTCAGGGCTAAAATAGAAGCTGGCCGCAGACTCAGACGATGGCACCGTCAAGGGGGGGAATGGAGGGAGGAGAGAGAGACAGAAAACAGAGTGAGACAGAAAAGGAGGAGGAGGAGGAGGAAGAGAGGTAGGTAGGAAGGAGCAAAGCCGAGTTCACCATGAAGAATTCCTCGATGATGTTAGTGTGTGAGAATGGGGCGTGTTGGGCTGCGTACTTGCCCCCAGACTGCTGCAGTAGTTGTTGGTATTTTAATGGGCCTCTGTCTCTATAAAGCTGCCTTTGATCATGTACTCAAGCTGCACGTGGACTACGCCGGAAACAGACACCTGGTCACACAAGCCTGTCTGTCTGCCTCGGTGTCTGTCTGCCAACAATGCAGCCCGTAACTATGAGGAGAGTTTTTTTTTTGGGGTTTTGTTTTGGCTCTGCACCACGAGGTGTTGGAATTTAAATGAAACAATGACTTTGAGATTCAGGAAATTATAGCCATTTCTATGCAGCCTTCTGGGAGTAAAAAGTACTACGAGTCCTACACTGTTCACCCAACCTGTTAAGAGTTAATGTGTCATCTAAGCTACCTTTATGGATAAGGAAACTCGTGGGAAGGCGTGGTCATTGTTAACCGTCTGGGATCCGCGCAATCACCTACGATTGGGGTCCAACCAACGGCCCCATCAATTGCTCTTGCAATCGTGGGTGACCCCCAGAAGGTCAGACATTGCTACATCTTTGGGAAGTCGGAATTATATCTACCACGACATATGCATACCACCAATTTGTTGTGAGGGCTCAGACTGTTTGCACGGCGACTATGCTACAAGGGCACATCAAGGGTGCACGTATGGAGTGAGTCCTCCAAGTGGACTCTGGGAAGTAGGTGTACGAAGGGAGGCCTTTAGAAAGAGTTAGATGGTGAACACTGGTCTGGAAGTAGTGTAAGTCCATAAAGTTTAGTGAGCTTCAGAGGTGTTAGGAGGTTTTTAAACTTTATCAGAGAAGAGGATGCTGAACAACACCTCCCTCCACGACATGGTGGTTGAGAAGAGGAGCGTCCTCAGACAAAGGCTGATACCCCCGAGGAGATCATGCAAACTGTTTAACTCATCCTCGCTCTGTTGCAGCGTCGATGTTAGTGGTCTTGGAGGATGCTTGGGTTGCATAACTTGTTGTGACCCAATCTAACTCTTGGAAAGAAAGTGAACAAACAGAAGAAACTGATGTTGACTGTCGGTAGGAGATGCGACACAAATTGCAGCCTCCTTCCAACCAAACCTCCCTCTCATAAACGCCAACACACATCAGTGGCGACGTAAGACTCTCGTCAGATCACCCACACATCTTGCTATCAATGTAAGCCAAGACACCGGCGGCAAGTTGACGCATGTCACGCAGATTTCCCAGCGTGAACATGCATCAGCTCTGCAGGAAAGGAGCGATTTTGCTCGGGTAAATCCGGACTGTGTTGTCTATTTAGTGTGTGTGCGCTACTGAAGCAAATGTGTGTCTTCGTACATTTTTGCAGTTGTACAAACTTTGTTGTGTTACATCTATCTTTGCGACTCAGAGGAGTTGAGGCAGCTCGAGCTGGTTGGTCATTCAAAACATTCAAATCATTCCCAGTGTATCAAAACATAGAAAATAAAGTCCAGAGCTTCGCATTGTAGATAGTTTGTCACCAATAACCGGAACTGGAAATATACATCGTTACGGTGATGTCTCCGTCAACAAAGCGTTCCCAGGTTTACAATCTTATAAAAACTTTAAGATTGTGTCAGGGAGATCCTGACCCACCGTGCATCATGGAAAGAGACGCAGACATTGTGAGTTCAAGTGTTTTGCTTATATCAGCTAACATCAGGACTTACCTGGCTCTCACTGCCCAGACAGAGGCTGTTTTCTGGTGGAGAGTTCACCGAAGAGTCGGCAGGGAGAACTGACCGGGTCATGCTGACTTTTCCACATAAATTCAACAATCTTTTTTTAATATAAGATGCCAAAGACGCCACCTACTACCACGTTAGTTGCTCAAAAATTCACAACATTATCACCATAGATAAATGGGTGGGACTTGACCAGCTCTCACTGCCCAGACAGAGGCTGTTCGCCGAAGAGTCGGCAGGAAGGACTGAGTGAATTGTGGTGAAATTGGGCGACTCAAGCAGGTTTCAGGAGTCTGCTAATTGATACAGAGGTGAATGACGCCCAGTAAGGCAGGAAAAGTACCTTCAAATGTCCAGAATCGTTAGCAGTTAGCAGCACAGAACCTTTGGTACGATCCTTCCATGCTCAAAGTAAGCAGCTGAACCTCAGTGTTCTGCTGCACAGAGCCAAATATATATATACTGTGTATATATACTTATGGACTGTACTTATACTGTCCACTAGTTTCAGACTCCGCTGCCAGCAAGAAAGGCAGGCAGAGAGACAGACAGGCGTGTCTCGGCCCTGGCTGATCACTTCGCTGCTCTGTAACCACTCCTCCCCACGGGGGGGACGGGGGAGGTGGGATGATGGGTAGGAGGAGGATTATTCTGAGCCAGAGTTTAGCCTGGCCCGGCCGATTGTGTCGTTTCATGTGTACCCCCCAAATGAAGCTCATAAAATTGCCACTCTACACAGCCCTGCCCCCTGTGGGACATCTGATATTACTGCATACGTGTGTGTGTGTGTGTGTGTGTGTGTGTGTGTGTGTGTGTGTGGGTATGTATACACACAGTACACACAACTCTTGTTTGTGTGCGCCTTCATGTTTGCTGATGTGTGTTTATGTGCACACACACACACACGCACGCTCGTGCATGCTCGTGCACGCGCAGGCCATAATCAGCTCCAGATGATTTTGAGTGTCTGCCAGCTTCCCAGAATAGCAGCGCTGGTTTCCTTGCAGCCCTCCAACTGGCCTTGGCAAATATTTTAGCAACTCCATGTTTACCTTCACACTCCTTCACTCTCACTCACTCAGTGCGTTTCTCATTCCTGCTCCTCTCTTTTGAAAATAATCTACTTTTTTTTTTTTTTCCCCACCGGTCAGGAGCGCACGAGACCGACGGGACAAACTTAAACGGCGTGCACGTCGGACGCCCGAGCGAGGCTCTCCCCGCTCTGATCTTGATACAGTTATTATCGTCTTTCACAAGGCGAGCAGCTGCATCATCTGCGCTGTTTATCCCTCATAAAAAAAAAAAAAAGTAAAAATCTGAGACAGTTCCAGACAGCGGGGCATTCCTTTCCATGATCGATGAGATGTTTGTCTTATTGGAGTTCTGCTGAGGCATGACTTGGCCTCCTGACAAGCATCCAAAAATCTAAAAGCCAACAGAGGCTCTTGTTATAATACACACATGCACGTTGAAGGTGGTGTTGATAAAGCTGTGTCAGCTTAATTCCTCACCTTGGAAACGCTAATCTGTTTTCACAATGCGCCTCAAAGTGATAAGTCCTCCGCTACTTTACGTTCTTTACCTCTGATGGGAGCTGGTTGAGTGATCGATGCCCCGCCGGTGCCACCTGTCCGATCCCTCCCGTCGAAAGCTGGGCATGTTAATCTTCGCAAAACAAGCCGCATGCTAATTTTTCTTCTTCTACTCTTCTTCTTTTTCACAGTGCCGTCCATCCAAAGGCAGGAGGCGGGGCTACTGCTGGTGCGTGGACAAATACGGGCAGCCCCTGCCCGGCTACGACGGCAGGGAGAGGGGCGAGACGCAGTGCTACAACCTGGAGAGCAAATGAGAGGACGGAGAGGGGACGACGAGTGGACGGAGACGAGGAGGACAGAGAATAAAAGGGGGAGGGGAGAAGGGAGAAAGACAGAGAGAGAAAAGAAAGAGAGCCTACTTTGCTCTTGCATGTAGTTTTATGTAAACATTTGAAAGGGGCTCCGGACCTTTTTTTTTTGATTTTCAGGTCTCATTTCTGTCGGAGAGTTGGGGAGGGGAAAGGGTGGAGCACAGCCTCTGCAACCGGCCAAGCCTCCTGTCCATCACAGCTATCTGTCCTGTGCTTAGGGAACCTCTATCCTTTCTTTTTTTTTAAAAAAACAAAACAAAAAAAAAACTATTAAGCTGAAAGCTGAGAGAGAAGGGGAAGAAAGAGAGACACCTACCATCTGCACTATTCTTTTAGAGAGAGAGGAAGGAGGGACTTTTCCACTCACTTTAAAGAGGACTTGTTTGTGACTGTGACCCGAAAAAACCGCACCACCACCACCGTTTCTATTGTGTGTGTGTGTCTGTCTGTGAGTGTGTATCCGTGTGTGTGTGTCTTAATATGTGTGAGCACCTGCATAACATACGTGTGCACAGCTGCATGTCTGTGCAAGATGGCGTGTGAGCGTGCGCTCTCCCAAAAGTGTTTATTTGTGTAAATACTGTAAGTTTTCGAGATGCCCGTCCCCGGCCCCCCTGCTCCATTAAACAATGCAGAAAAATGAAAAAACGCTCTCTGGCTCAGGGTCGATTTTAAAGTGAAGGATTTTGGGATAGCAGGGCTTTGACTTATTATCCAGCATGTTGGCCACCGAGGGCCCTTCTTGCTGCCTCTGGCTTGTGCCTCGTCCTGCTATTGGGAAGGGAATGGAGGCAGTCACAGTGCCTTAAAAAACAGACATTTCCACGCCTCCCCTCCCCTTCTTCCTCTGTAGCAGAGATTAAAGGAATACTTCACTAAAAAAATCTACCTTTTGAGTATAAATACATGTTCACGTGGCTCTGGCAGCCTGGCTTGGATTTTACAACAGCTAGATCAGATTTGAAGGGTGACGCTGCAAAAAAAGTCTGAAAGCACTCCTCCAGCGCCATCCACTTGTTCACTGCTGATCCACGTGCTGATAACTTCACAAAGCACATGACAGCGTGAGGTGGATGTGGTGTAACTAGCTAATTCTGGAGAAGTATTTGGAACATCCTGAAGGAGAAGATGCAAAATGTGCCAAAATTAGCCTGCTTCCAAACCTCTGAATTGCTGCCCATGTCTCTGAAAAACGGCCACTAAACGACATGGATGCAGCTATACAGCCTACACCTCCACGACTGACAGAAATAACAACTTGTCAGTCGATCTGAAAAACGTTGCGTTACTGTTCATAGCATCTACGACCAAAGCTTCCATGTCAACAGAATGAAAGACGATGAACGAAGGGGCGATCTCGCTTCGAATCGGTCCGTGCAAAATCAAAAAATTCAGAGATGGCAATTCGGTCTGGCTGTCAGGCTACTCGAATAAGGCTAAAGCTTTATGTTTAGTGTTTGTTAGCAGGAAGTAAGTGTAGTTAGAGTAGAGAGCTAAAAAGCTAACTGTGCTAACAAAGGTGGATTATGGATTGAGACGTTTCCATTGACTTTTTGTTGCTTCTTCGGGACTCTGCGCTGCCATTTGAATCCACTTTAACCGCTGTGAATCCAAGCTGCCGATCTCAGAGCCACTTTTCAAGTCGACCAAGTGTTTGATACTCAAAAGACAGAGTCTGTCTTCTGTCTCTGTTCCTGTCCACATCCATGTCCCTAGCTCTATCCGTGTCCTTACCCCAGTCCTTCTTTCAACCCCTCATGCAGCTCCGGCGCTGAGCTCCTCCAGTCCTACACGTCTTTACCTCCCGTCTCAAACTTTGTCCATGTCTGCGTGCCTGATCCCGTGTCCAACCCACTAACCTTGAGTGTTATTCCCTACTCCAGCACCCTGCCCACCTCCGGTCCTCTTCCTGTCAGTGGTGCAACCTGGTGTAGGCTTGTTTGAACGTGGCGAACCCGGTGTGACCGGCTGCCCCTATGCTTCAAGCCCAAGCACAAGCACTTAAAGCACTTTAGCTGCGCTGCTACTCCTCAATGCATGCAGTTAAAGACAATTGGACCTTTCTGCATCTGCATACCTTTCCTTCAAGGTAATGTCAGATGAAACAGTGTGATACTGTAAGAAAACAATAATAACCCAGGGAAGAAAAGAAAGAAAGAGAAAAAAAAAACGAAGCTACACCAGGACTTCTGACAGCGAACTTAGCGAACACCCCTCAGACGTTTTTCCATTCAATGCAACTATTTTTCTTTTTTTGTTGTTGTTGTTTTTTTTGTTTCTTTGAAAACTGCTTGTATGATCGTATGCCAACAAATCTCCACGAGGTGGACACAGCACCAAATATGCATTCACACAAGTGGTAGGGGGTCTGAGGGAGGAGGCAGGGTCCTCCCCGACGAGCTTCCTGCCCGATGCTCTCCCACATCCTGTGTAAAGACTTGAAAAGTGGAGAGAGTGCCGACAAAGAATGCTTGCCCAGTAGCTTGGTAGCATGAAATCGGCTGTACACTTCCTTTAATAGACAGCAGCAGCAACTTACAACCAACCTGTTGGTGCTATATCCCATCTATTCAAAGACTTGATGTACGGGGAGGAACATACATAAAAATATGTTTAAGCTATTCCCTCCCTAATATTTGTAAGTGTGTCTTTTTATATATATATATATATATAATTATTATTTCCTGGCCAGCTATGTGTCTGTCTAGACATCATGTACAGTACTTAAAAATGAAAATTATTTATCTAAGAAAGAATTATAAGCTGATCCAAACTAGGTTTTCTTATGAACAATTTAGTGACTCACCGATTGCACAGCAAAGTCTATATGATTCAGTGTATTTTGGGGATTATAATCACTAATGAATGTTTTATTTTTTAATGAACCTCTTCCTTCTGTTGCTCAGCAGTGTCATTTGTAAGCTCCGTGCCCAGCAGGCGAGTTTTTTTTTTTTTTTTGTTGAAGCCTCAGTGGCGAACAATCTGTGTCAGTCAGTCACTCAGGTCTACTGGTCAACGTTAGTTCACTGCAAGTGAACCTCTCACCTCTTAGTAAGACATCTTCTCTCCAGGCACACCCAGCCATCCCGCCTCAGTCTGTCAGTGCAGAGCCAGGGGGTCACACTTCTGTAACGTCACTTTTTTAAAGATTTTATTTTATTATTATAATATTATTATTATTATTATTATTTTTCCCTGCTGGTCACGTTAAGAATCTCTCTGTTCACGGGTAAATGTTTGTTGTTGTTTTTTTTCATTTCAAGTTTATCCTTCAAAAAGCTTTTCATGATACTAAACTAGAAATCACACAGCTATTATTTTCTCTGAGAAAAGGAAATGATTCAAAATATAATTTGTATTTAATGTCTTTTTTTTTTTTTTAAATAAAAAAATGAACACATTTTAAGATAGGGCCTCTGATGTTTGTTTTCGTCTCTTTCATATCACTTACAAGGGAACAGGCTTGCAGCTAACACACCGATCATGCGCTTCACGCCTGCAGGCAATCAGGACACAAATTTGCTCCTGTTGAAGTCCTTGAATGCAATCAGGCTCCCCTCAGTCGTGGAATGTGTCAATAAGGATAAAGCAAAGGTTCAATTTGTAAAGAATAAAAATAAATCTGGTGGTGCCAGGCAGGCTGGCAGTGGGCACGAGAGGTTGAGGCGAATTCCTGTGCCCGACCAAGGCAAACAGAGAGCGGGTCAAAAGGCAGCGCGGAGCTGCATGTCCCCACGAACTGTCTAAAGTTAGACAAGGACCTCCACTTCAGATCAACTGTGATAACACTGCACACAAACACACCCAATATAGAAAATGTGGTGCGAGGAGGTGCATCCACGCTTTCATAATCACATCCTGATTATGATTCGGTGTGTTATGATTCCTTATGGATGTTTGTGCACAAAAATAAACCAGCCTTGAGGTGAAAGAGAGGCCAGGAGCGCATAGCTGAGGTTAATGTTTTTATTAAATATATCACCTTTTTTTTTCTTACATTACATCTCAATAAAAAAAAAAAAAAAGTACATACACACACACGAGTGAGCAGTTAGTCACTTTGGAATAGACTCACATAAACAATAATTCTCTCTCCAACAGCAGCATGTAGGTGGAGCCGAGCCGTCACACGTCATGGTTCACTGTGGGACTGGCTCTTTGTGGTCATGTGTTCTTGGTCAGAGAGAACAGCAACGTGTAAAGTATTTTTTTTTTTTTTTTTAGACCGATACATCAACACAACTGACAGCAGACACATAAATATTGGAGGTAGGTTAATGTAGAAATACCCGTCTGAGAGGCGATGATGCAGGGAGGCACCGGCCTGTCATGCTATCTGTAAGCCCATGGAACCACGGGAAATGTTTTCTGAGACCTTTTTTTTTCCAGACTGAGAGTTTTGCATTCACTGACAAGAGCTGATCATGTGTCACAAAAGAAAACGAACAGCAACATAAAAAAAAATGAAGACATAACAAATTACAACGATGTGAAAATGAATCATAAAAACATTTAGAAATACTTCTAAATGATCATTTTGGTCACTCAGTGCTTTTTTGTTCTTGCTTGGTTCGTCACAAACCAAACCTCCAGACAACTCCTTTAAGGGTAGAGCGAGCTCAACTCAGCAGTGGAGTTACTCGGGACCAAGATACATATATACACTTTATATACAACCATAAAAATAATAATATAATAATAACAATAAGGCAAAACAAATGATATAAATACTCATAAAATAATTACAAATAACAAATGAATTGAAGTTGAAATAAATAAGGCTGAAGTGTAGAAGAAAATGCATCAATATTAAAAAATTTTCAGAAAAACAAAAATAGATTTTTTTTCTCTTTGGGACGGGTCGAGGGAGGAAGGGAACCAAAGTTCCCACAATGACAGTGTACCTGAATTAAACACCACCATGGACAAGATCAATAAATAAAACAGCTATCAAAAAAAAAAAAAGGAAAAAATCAGTGGCTTGCTTCTTTTGTTTGCTTTCTTTCTGCGAGATCTCGCATCAGTGGTCGATCTCGAACTTAAGGGCACTCGGCATCTGCAGGCAGGTCGGTCGAACCTAAAATCTTCTTGCCGTTCCAGGAGTTCACACACCAGCATCGACCCCTCTGTCCATCCAGAGACGACTCGCACTGCACAGGAACAGAGGCGAGAAAAACCTTTCAGTTCACCTGCTTTTCAGTTTGTGATGCACGCACATGCACGGTCATGCAGCACTGACTCATTGACATCATGCACAAAACACCAAAAAAACACACACACACACTCTGAAGTGTGCTGAACAAATCCCTGCCTGCCACACACACACACACACAATCAGTTTTAGAGCTGTGGTTGACATAATCGTGGCTACAGGCTCTCACACTCAACTTCTTTCATGCTGAGCGGAGAAAGAGAGAAGACACCAACCTGTTTTGGTTTGTAAAGGCCGTGCTTGTCACAGTTGGGGAGGTAGAATCTGGTTAACTTGTCTCCTAATTTCTGCTGAGATTTGGCAATCTTGTCCAAGGCTCTCTGCAGCTCGACATGACACGGCCCCTGTGGAGAGGAGACAGGTAAGAGAAGGGTTAACTGAGCTCTAACTCAGAAATAATAATCAGCACTGCTTTATTATCAGCAAACCACATGGGCTGACATCAAAACTGCATATAAAACTTGTATTAACAAGCATCCCAATTCTCTCTTTGCGCCTCTCCATCGCCTCCTCAAACGGCCTACGAGCTCCCCCTTGTGGTGCACTAGCTCCAACCCTCCCCCCCTAAAAAAAACCAAAAAAAAAAAACCTCGCCCCCCAAAAACTTTTAGAAACGTGCGGCATGCACACAGAGGATTTCAGACAGTGATCCAGATCCGGTGTTTGTGCCGGTGCTCTCACCTGTTCGACCAGCTTCTTGCGGATGGCGATGAGTTTGGCTTTCATGCTCCCCTGAGCGTCGGCGGCAGCCCTCGGGTCGAAGGGCTTACTTTGGCCGGGGAGGTAGGGGCCGCAGCAGGGTTCCGAGACGATGGCTGTGTTCTCCATCTCAGCCTCTGGCTCTCCCTGATCTGCAGAAGAGAATTGAATAAATGTGAAGTGGGACTGAGTGGATGTGACTGTGAATCAGAGCAGTCAAGTGTTTGTTTTTTTTTGTTTTTTGGGGGGTGGAATAATGAGGATTTGTGGTAAAATATATGGAGGTTATAGGCCTACCTTGTGACTGGGGCTCGGGGGTCGCCTCGGGCTCAGTGGTCGCCGTGCACACGGCTTGTCCCCGGGTGAGGGAGTGCAGCGGCCGGGGGTCGCCGGGTCTCGGGGTGCACCTCAGTCCGGAGCCGCACGGCGCCGTGTAGATCCCGCACAGCTCCCCAGCAGTCAGAGCGCAGGCGAGACAGCATCCACAGCCGGGCTCCCGCAACACCTCGGCGCATCCGGGCGCCACCGCTGGACACAGGCTCAGCTTCTCCGGAGTACACGGGGCGCATCGAATCGGCTCTGGCCCCAACACCGGGGACCCCAGCGTCCCTGTGACCAGCACGGAGCACAGCGCTGCCACCACGACGTGCTTCAGAGATAATCCACCCATGGCCAACATAGTGAGCTGGACACTAAATATAGAATATAAAATGTAGAGAAAGGCAGAGGGAATAATCAAAGGTGAAAGCCGGATTCCCACGGTTCTTTTCTCAGTTGTGTCTTTCGTTTGATTTTGGGAAAATGTCTAACTGTGCGTTGCGCGCAGCCGTATTTATAGCCGGGTCCTCTGTGAGTGTTTGACGCATCGCCGTTATGAATGATTTCTGAAAAGAAGGTGTGATGATACGATGGGCTGTGATTGGCTCGCCTATGTCCGGTCAGGGCAGCTCATTTGAATACAACAACCACATCAATATTTATTTTGGAGCAGGCAGTGCTTGCACGTATCCCCGAGGAGTGACGACACCAGCGTCTGATGTTGCAATCGAGGACCCCCCTTTTTCTCACCCTGGTGCAACAACTAAACTACTTCACCACCCACCGGACTCCGGGTAACAACACCGAGGCTGTGCGTGTCCACTCTGTGCATTACCACTCTTTACTTAAATTGAGAATTAAGTTCACGCAGCATCACGCGGGGGACTTGATTCGTTAGATTTCGGGCGGGTAAACAGTTCCTTGTGTTCTGACACAGATGAGTTCCTCTCTATAGAGACAAGGTTGTCTATTCATGAGGGGGGTTTCCCCCCCCCCCCCATTAATTGTCCCTCTGAAACTTCTTACACAACTTTTGAAAAACTTAATAATGAGCGCAAATTACGCACGCCCACGCTGCGCTCAGAGCGCGCCTGGCCCGCTCAGGACGAACCAGCGGCGCGCTCTAATTTGACATGAGAAAGCATCCGTGCATTGCAAGGGGATAATAAAATATTCAGAAATAGCAGCGCAAATGTGGGTTCACCGTTTACGCCAATGAGCCAAGGACTCGGGACTCTGTGGTATGTGTCCCCTCCTCCTTCTGCTGCTCTGTCCTTTCGCGCGCGTACTGAAGCCGTCTTTGGGCTCCAGTCCAGGAGCTGTCCAGTTGTAATTACACGTTTCCTGTTACAATAATAGACCAAAGCTTTGAATGGGGGCTGCGCTGACATGACCACAGACACGTCCCCTCGCCTCGCCACTCTCTTGGGGCTTTGATGGTCCCACAGTGACAACATGCACGTTTTCACGGCTTTTCTGGAAGGCATATGGCGTCCTGTCACTGCTGACCCCCAGACGGGCATGTGACAGTGTTCCCTTCATTACCAAAACGTAACACAAAAGACGCTCCGGGTGCACATTCAGTCCTCTGTTTTTTCTCATTTCGATTCTTCCCACTCATCTTTTTCAACTCCAATTAATTAATTACCTCTTTATTCCACTTGTTCTGATGCAAGGGGGCTTCATTGTGTGATCAGCTCCACGCAATTGCGTTATAGGATTGCATCATTTGTCAACCGGCGTTAACAGTCACTCTCTCACGTGGTGCCCAGATTGGTATTATTCAAAGCTGCAGGCTAAATAAAGATTTTAGAGTAATCTGATGTGACGTGAGTGTTTTCTAGACTCCCTGCCCCCCACATGGGCACGCTGACACCTTGATTCAGTCGAATTAAACACCCATGCTGCAGGTTGTGCAGGTCACTAACAGTGGCACAGTAATACAGTACACTTACTCAAGTACTGTATTCAAGTGTAATTTAAGTGCTTATTTAACTACAGAGGGAAACATTGCAGTTTACTTTGCAGAAAAAGATGCGACCAGTTAATAAAATCTGATATTACATTATTATAGATTTAATTTAAGTCATTAAAAGGAGCTCCAGGTTGTTTGCACATGAATGCATCAATAATAACAGTCAGTATATCTAGTAATGCAACACTCTGAAGTCCTTCTGCGCAATCAGTGCTTTTAGTTTGCATACCTGAAGCACATTTCACCGGTGGGATAATTTTATAATAAGTTTAATCTGCATCAATGAGTCACATTTTAAAAGGTCATTCTAAATTTAGTTTGTAAGCTCTTAATCAGCAAAAGAGGATAAAAATGCAGTAAAAACTGTAACTTTACGCATCAACTCAACAACATCTCACGAGTAAAGTATCTTAAACTTGTAGTTAAGCACAGCCCGTGAATGAATGGACTTACTGTGGCTTCTTTAGAGGGTTAATCTGCACAATGAGTACTTTTACTTAGCAAATAACGAGTAACTATAGCTCTGAAATCAAAGTACACAGATGCATAAAACTTAAAATTGCCTTTATGTACTTGAATAAATGTACTCACTGTTATTACTTTACACTTTTACACCCTGAAATGAGCTAGTCTGCATACTGGGTACCAATTTTTAATGACATTGCTGATAATACTTGTACGCTTAAGTAAATATTTGAATGCAGGACCTGTAATGGAGTAATTTAACTAATTAAAAGCAGCCGTTGGATGTTTTAAGGACTAATCTGTATTTTAACCACATCAGTGGCAGATGTGATTTAATATTTGGAGGTCTAGAGAAGATACAAAGAAAAACCTGCATGTATAATTTGGGCAGATTGCTTTGTTGTTTAGTGTCCGTATGTGTTTTGAAATAAACGTAATTTAATTTTGTCGTAATTTTGGGTTCAGAAAACTGCATTGTTATCTTTTTCCCCCCACAAACTGTCTTTTTACCTCTTAATATCAATTTCTTCCTTTTGTCTCCCCTAAAGTAGCTGTAAGCCCAACAATATCAAAATATTCTGTAACGTCTTGTTCCAGCTCTTCGGTCAACAGAATGCACGCTTTCATCATTTCATTCACGTGTCCCCTCAATTAAGATGTATTTCTGATCTCAGCCTGAAGTTCTGAACACAGCGTTCAGTTTGTGATTAAGTGGCCTACCGGCGGGACAGTGAAGTCCAAGGGAAGAGGCTCATTTAATCATTCTAATAATAAAACATGTGACGTGTGCACATGTGCAGTCCATACAGTATGTCCTACAGGATGTTACAGTGTTTGTTTTTTCTCACTCTCACTGAACAGGAAGTCCTTTAATGCATAACCAAGCAGCCTCATTCTCGTCATCATGAAAACACCGTTCCACTACGCAAAGCCATTTACTCAAGTACTGCACTTCTGTACATTATGGAGGTAAGATTAAGTGGGAACTATTGGCAGAAGTGGAATATAATATCCATACGTATGCTTTCATTAGTGTGCAATCACCTGAAAATCAGCTATTTATATCCACAGAGAGAGCTGGACCTCTTCAACAAAGTCTGCCACGTTTCTATAGTGAAAGTAGAGCGGACAAACTAAACACAGCCAGTTTCTCCTACACGCTAGGAAGCAACTGTCAAAAGCTGGATACAGCAGCAACCCCACGGCTGTGATGTGAAATCAATGCAGAAGTGCCAAAAACTGCAGTTCTTCAAACGTCCACTTGAGGCTGGCTCCAGAAGTGAGTCAGTCTCCATAAGTCCCCATGTTAAAATGTCCAACTTCACAGCAGAAATAAACATGTTTACAGCCTGGTACAAAAAACAGTTTTGGCCTCTGTAGCTAATTTCCCCGTTCATGACAACTGTACTGAGGGTGAATTTATATACAACTCACCTGTTCAGATTATATTAAAGTTCAAATCGTTAATGCTTACCTACAAAGTTGTCTCCGGTACTGCACCTACATACTTGAATGTCTTACACAGGCATATGTTACCTCACGACCGTCACGTTCCTCCAATGAATGACGCCTGACTCTGCCACCCGTTCGCTCAAGGCAATCTTCTCGTCTGTCCGGTGACACTTGTAAAGTCTACGAATAGGAATGACTGTTGTATCCAGTTCTCCCTAATACATCCATAGAGGTGAGGGATATTCATTTGGCTTTGATTATATGAATTGAAAATAAATATTCCTGAAGTTAATATTGCTGTTAAAACTCATCCACTTTACTTTAAGTACCCATTAAGTCAAAATTGATGCACGTGTCATGTATACTTAACCATGACACACTTTTCAGGTATTTTCAGGTCTTCTTCCTCTTCTTTCTTAGAGTTTGTCATTTCCTGCTAATGCAAAGCCGTTGTTGACTCATCCTGCACTTGGGGGCATAAACTCATTTCACATCAAATGAAACGCTTTCTCTCTTATGACGCCGCCGGAGCAGAAAGATTCTTGTTTCATGCAGTCTATGAGTCTATCTGTGGTTGAGCCTCACTGATTACTGTAGAAAAACACACACTGTCAGCATTGATCCGTACCTGGGGGCCTAAAAAACCAAACACTAACGCTCTCACAATGTTCTGAGCTCACAGTCCTGGCAGCACGGCTAACAAACTGAGCTAACAGCAGCTGCAGTTGGCAGCAGTTTACTTCACTGTCTGTAAATCACCCGGAGCTCAAAGTTGCATAGTGTGTCTGTTAGTTTAGGAGAGAAAAGTTACACTGTGCTGCTTTAAGTAAAGAATCTAAACACTTGTTCCACCACTGCTAAAATAATGTACAGCCATTGAAGTTTGTTCGATGATCGTACGTTTGGCTCAGTCTGTCCTCAGTTGAACTGCACCTGTCCTTGCGAGGGCATGTAGACTCAGATGCTGCATGGCTTCATTTCACATGAATGTTCAGCTTTACTTTTTACAGACTTAACCTAAAGCTCTTTAAAAAAAATGTTTGTAACAGCCTCCACGTCTGTGTAGAGTCTGTCTGAAACATATGACCTCATATGGCTGACCGACCGCCGAGGTAAAGCATAGCGCGGGATTATCTGTGTAATTATAGCATGTTGATGTAAAGAGAGAGAGACATGAGGGATTAAAACATGTGAAGAATTCTTATGGCAGAGCCACATGTGCGAGCCGACAGGTTCAGCGAGGGTTTTTCTTTCAGATCAGAGAGGCCGAGTGGTCAAACAGTACAGAGTTATCTCAGGTCAGGGACAGACCTACTTTTTTTTCGAAAACACATGTGCACAGTTGGATCCGTCCGAGCTCCGAGACCCCGACCACAACACCACAAAGCCCCCGTATGGCTACTGCAGGGAGTGTGATGATAAGCGGGGTTTTCCATCTCTTTCAGATGTCACATGATGCAGATCAAACGGCGCTTGGCATTGAACGTCCCAAGACTGGAATGTTTACCTTTGACAAGAGCACTGGGAAAAACAGTCTTGTTGTCTCAGGAGCTGCTCACACCCACGCACACACACACACACACACACATGCACGCACGCTTACATGCACAAATACACACCCTTCATTTATGGTGATTTAAACCTTGCCCTTTGGTGGGCGGCAAAAGGGGGGTATCTACGACAGATGAGCTCAGAAAAACACGGTTGTTTGAAATCACACCCACAGAAAGAATGCACACCTGCGTGAATACTACACAGGCCGACACCCCGAGGCTCTTTGAGGTTAACGTATATGTATGTGCCGCCGTCACACGGAAGGAGAGGTTCGACTGAGTCAGAAGATATTAAGGTTGATTTTTCTTCACTTTATGATATGACCTACTTTAAAGGGGTTCATACGCTATTGTTGATCTCAGGAAAAGGTCCTGTTCTGGAGCTTTCGATCATATAACCTGATCTTCCACAGCTTTGACATTTTTCTTTAGAAGTTTATTCTTGACACCTCACCCCCGCGGATAGAGGGAAGGTTGTGAGATTGACCGGCTGCTAAATGGACCTCGTGGTTGGATTGCTGCATGAACTTTCAATCTCAAGATTTATCCGTGCAGATTAATCATAAAGGCTTTAACGATGCCTAAAAAAACGAAACACTAACTAAACAGTAACTAAAAACAAAATATCTGATGGATTACTGCTGAAAGAACCCTTTATTTATTCAGTTAACACAACTTCACAACACGGTGACTAAGGCAACCCATGACTAACTTTATAATAAGTTCAACAAGGTTAAAGTAAACATGAAAGTAAATATATATACAGGCTTTGCAAATGTTTTGAGGAAGGAAATGCATCCAATGCATTTTTCAGAGCTCAGCGATACACACAGCGAGACAGACTGGATGTAAACATGACTTTTAATGGGTAAGACCTGGAGCCTGACTGCTAATGAAGACTTGTAACTTGACTCAGTCAGAAAGAATTAAGGCTAAGCTTGGACCACAACAGACCTGAATACATATCTTATATAGAGTACATTTGTACAAACCTTCTGTCTTAGTAACTCACTAACTCACATACATGGTATATTTTCATATACGAGATGATTCTTGGGTAGCTCCCGTCCAATCTGTGTATTTCTCAGAAGTTGTTGCAGTCAAGAGACTTTTATATGTTGTACCAAATGTTCGTTCAGATATTGGGAAGAGGACATTTGGATACTCTGCATCCTCAGTCTGGAGTGTATGGCAGAAAGTTATAAAACTCCAAGATCTGATTTTTTTGAATGCTTTTGAAAAGACCTGGAGACGAATCGTTGGGGTGTTGTTGCTTAAACTGATATTGCTGGATTCACATCTTGTATTTTTTAAGGATGTGTTGTAATACTGTCTGTTTTGTTTTGTTTTGTCTTAGCAAAAGATTTTTTAATCTCAATCTACCGGAGATGCACGAGCATGTGTGTTCCTGATTTCCAGCCTCAAGCTTGGATAAATGATTAGGGTGGTCTGTCAGGAAGGGCCGAATAAACACATATGCAGAACATCAGCTCATCTTCCGGGTATGGCCGGGCTCCAGTTTGCTAGCGAGATGCAACATGATCTGCTGTGGTGACCCCAACAGGGTGCAGCGAAAAAAGACGAAATAAAAATTGTCAATAAATGAGACAGTCACACGTTAAAGGTTGAACAAAACCTCTCAACAGGACGGGTTTATGGGTCAGAAAGGATCGGACAATTTGGCCCACAACGTATAATCAGTGTTTAAGGATGACATTAAAATGCTTGTATATGATTGTGTACAAAGGATGCAGAATGTAGAGTGAGATGAGTATCTATAGCTGATGGGAGTTCTGGTGTCCGAGTCCCAGGACACGTCGGCGACGTGGTCTGGTTATCCTGTGTCCTCTCCCAGGGTTGAGAACCAGCAGCCAGGAATGTGATGTGAGTGGGCACAATGACGCTAATCCCCAGCAAAGTTGTTCTTTTTCTTCTCCTCTCCTTCTCACAAGATTTCCTTAATCGGATAATCCATGTCTTATTAAACAGGCAACACAGATCACAGATTGAGGTCTGGGAGAAAAACAGTGAAAGGGGAGCCGGGGTCATTCATAGCGGACGCTCTCACTGCTTTAACATTTGTGAATAGTGAAATGGATTTTATTCATTAGATCCCAGCGTCGTCTTTGGCATGTTGTATGACGGTTCATGTGTGCGCACGTGTCCGTGTGTGACGGTGTGTTTCAGAATAAGTGTATATGTTTGTGAGCTTGTGATTGTACACTTGTGTGTGGGAAACCCAGGAAATCCAGGCTCCCATGCGCCAGCATCCATTGTGTTTAGTTTCCTCCTCTCTCTCTCTCTCTGAGTGTGTGTGTGTGTGTGCATGTGTTTAGCTGCAGTGCTTCCCTCTCTCTTGTGGCTCTATAATAAGAAGTAGAAGGAAGTCAGAGGATTGCACTTGGCAAAGTTAACTGGAAACAATCTCATGAATGGGTCAGGGGGAGCTGTGTTGGTAGGCTTTACCATTATTATGTTGCCCACACAAGAAAAAAATGGAGTTTTCCATCCAAACTTACTTTAAGTCTTTGTGTGAGGATCCTTCCTTCATGCCCAGAACGTCCACATCAAACAGCTGACTGCAGTAAATAAAGGCCGAGAGATCAGATGCAGTGAGGAAGAGCTGCAGTCTGATGTTCAGTCACCTCTCTGTAATGTCGACTCTCTTCACTGTCCCCAGGAGAGCCAAATAATTGTGCACAATAATTTTCCACAGATCATAACGAGCACATAATGAACTTCAGATGAACGTTTGGAGCCACCATAAAGGACATATTTTCCCTCACCTGTAATGGCGTCTGGCTGCGGAGATCACCGGTGTCAAACTTATTTTTAGTTCACGGACCACATACATTCCAATTTGATCTCAACTTATCAACAGCGACACCTCCAAAATGTTCCCTTTCTTTCTGAAACAATCAATGAACCATCCATTTCAAAACAGATGACAAACAGCCGAATATGTCGAAAGAAAAACAAAGAACATGTCTCTGTTTGGGGTTAGCCCTGTTGCTTGCTGGTTTGAAACCCGCCTTTCCGTGTGGAGTTTGCACGTTCCACCCATGTCTACATGAGTCTAAAGACATGCAGGTTAACTAGTGACTCCAAATTGTGAATGAGTGCAAATGACTGACTTTTCAAGGGTTTCCACAGCTTCTTGCCCAATGCCAGCTGAGATTGGCCCCTGCAACCCTGAGGAGGATAACCGGTTTTAAGAAGATGGAAGATAAGAAGTCTCCTTCCTAGTAATTTTCTATCAAACTGAAGTTGTCATTCTCTGTTGCAAGCAAGATCTTAAAAAACCTCCTCTTCTATCCGGTGATCCAAAACGCCTGTGGTACAAACACTAACTCTGCCCCGGTGCTCTGAACTCCGGGCAGCCCGGCTAACAAACTGAGCTATCAGCAGCTACGGTTGGCAGCAGTTTACTTTAAAATGCAGAAGGAAACATTTTCTCCATAAAATATGATCCAGTTTCACTAAAATCAGTGAAATAGTTGTTGGTGTGTGACTTAGTGCCGTAACCTGGATGAACCTGGAGCACAAAGTCAGTGTTGCATAATTTAAATGACTATTTTAATGACTTCATTCATTCATTTGTCATGTTAAATATCTGATTCACACTGGATCAAAGCTCATATAAAGAATATTATAAAGTTATTCTGAACCCAACCATTTGATATAACTCCCTTTATAGTTTTTGAGATACAGTCATGTCAGTCACAGACTATATTTAGCCATCAGTCACAAGGGGTTACTCATTTCATCCTCGCCTCTCTTAGAACTGCAAAAACACTTTCTTCAACAATTTCTGCTTAGCTCAGCTAACCAAACGCTGACTGTGAAGGAAATTATAAAAATCCACTGTGGACATTAACAGGTTAATTCTGAGAAATCAGTTTATTTTGTGGCTGGATGAGAAATCGTGAAGACTTTCTTTGCCGTCTTCTTCACTGACAGACAGCAGACACTCGTCTTGTGACCTGAGACGATGAACTCTGTAAAATATAAGTTTGCAGAGATTTGGAGGTTTTCACAGAGCGGCTTTATAAATAAAAACACACACCAACAACTCGGTCGACTTAATGAGAGAGATCGTCGGCCAGCTCCTGAATACAAAGCACGTTGATGAGAGAGTGGTTTGGATTGGGTCACAATTTTCAACACGTCGTGATAAACAACATGTGTGAGTTCAGCATGTGGGAACATTGTGCTGATGTGTCCGTGTACAACAAATCAGTGTAATCAGGAACCGGTAAACAGGTGGCAGCGACCGCTCTTTAGCCTCTTAGCTCCAAAAGTGCCAGTTTAGATTGAATACTTCAGTTTTCTCACACGTCTTCATCAGGTAAAAGAAACAGCTGTGCAAATGTCCACAATGTCTGCAGGTTTCCTGCTTTGTTCTCGGCTGCAAAATATTAAAGTTTATGCACATTATGAATGTTTCTGACAGAGAGGAAGGAGGTGAAATTTCTCTTTTACTCTTTAAAGTATTGAAAGCTTTTTAGCCGGCAACTTGTCTTCCAAAAAACAACAAATAATGCCACAGATCTCCTGATTAATGGGTCACTTCACATCTCTTTAACCTGTTTTCCTGTTTCTGTGTCTTGAAACATCAGTGTGCGTCCACTAAAAGTGCTGCTTTTTGCCACAGAAGGGCTCAGATTAAATGTGCGATGACATTATGGAAAGGCGAGCGAGAGCGAGAGTAAACTGCGTGTAGAGTCAGATAGTTTGAACCACTGGGTGGCACCTGGAGTTTGCATGTTCTTCTCGTGTCTATGTGGGTTCCCTCAAGCTTCCTGCCACAGCCTAAAGACTTGGAGCTTAAAGCGGAGTTTCAGGAGCCGTACCACATCTCAACCGCGCCTCTTCTGACAGTCATGCCCGGGTGCTACAGTGGATTCCCTACCGAAGCTTCCCCACACCGCAGCATCAGATCGAAGAAGCACAAGATCATGCTCCACTCTCGATCCTTCATTTTGTCAATAAATCCTTTAAACGTGTGCTGTTGATGGTGTGGTCCGAATGGTGACATGAACGTAGCCCACCTCTCGCCCAATGCCAGCCCCCTGTGACCTTGCGAAGATGAATTGGTTATAGAAATGGCCATGACGTGAGGACAAACCAAAGTTTTTATTACAGTTTTGAGTTTGTTTCTGTGTTTCGTGTTTTATTTTGGAGTTCCACCCTGTCTGTCCTGTCTTATATCTACTTCCTGTCTTGTTTCCTGCCTTTTTTGATTTTGCACCTGCCCCTGATTTGTTTCACCTGTGCCTGATTAGTCCTGCATGTCTATTTAGTTCCTGTGTTTCCTTGTCTGTCCGTCTGTGTATAGATGTGTAGTCTTGTTCCTCAGTGTGTCCCCTTTGTCTCCGACTCCCCAGTGTTTTTCCTAGTCCTAGTCTTTTATGGTTCCCGGTTTTTGTATCTTTTCTGTTTTTGACCCTTCTCTTGTTTTTTGTTTGCCTGGTTTTTGGTTAGTCTGTTTTTTTCTGTCCTTTGGTTTTTTTGAATCCTGCTCCTGTGTTTCTTTGTGTTCATCATCATCATTAAAGTTAGCTCTTGTATACTTGCCTGCGTTTGGGTCCTTTCCTGAAAACGGTAAGAGGTAAAAGGTTTTCGTCAATGAAGTCTGGTGGCTCTGAACACGCTGTATACCGCTATAAAAATGATCTTACTCTTAAACAAAAAGGTCTGTCTCAGTCAGGTCCTTTCCATAATGTTGTCACACACCTGTAATAACAGTCTTAACCTGTCAGCAGCATATACAAGCAGTAGTGTACACTGGATTACACAAGGATTACAAGGATTACGTTACAGCTCATTTCACTCTCACTCAAGTTACCCTTTCACATGTAGGCTGATGAAGTTGTTTTTTTCCTCCCTGAAAGATTTGCTCATGTTTATTAAATGTAATTTTTCAATAATTTGTATAGTAATGGAGGCAAAATCTCGTGGCAAAAAAGCGCTTAGATGAAAACTGTAATTTCAGTGATGGTGCGTCCTGTGCCTGTCCTCATATCTCAGTCTGTAGGTCAAAGCTTTGTTATCTAGATCTGTTTTTCACAGGTTCACCTCAGTTTACCTCAGGTTGCCCTGATCCGCTCTGTTCTGGAGGTTATTATAATGTTTTCTGAGGATTTTAGGGTGTTTTCTCTCAGCTCGTCACATTCCATCTGTGTGAACCTTCAGAAGAGACCAAACATGCAGGAGCGGCAGGAGAGGGTAAGTAAGGGTCACTGCTGTTCTTACACAACATGAGAGTTCATTGACCCTGTGTGTATCTGTGCAGGGAAAACACAACGTACAAGATGGAGAATAACACTCCTGCGCTGGGGAAATCCTTGATGAGAAACAATCCTGGGGGAGGATGTTTTTTTCTCGACTAATCAGAAGACAGAGTTTGTGTTTTGGGCTCGTGCTGGAGATCTCTAAGAAACATTTTGTTGCACAACCTTGCAGAAGTTCTGTTGTGACACCAAATTCTTTGGAAGAACATTTCCAGATTTGTACACTGAAGGCAAGCTGAGAGTCTGATGTTTGCATATGGAATCCATCAGGATGAATCATGTGATTTCACTGTAAACTGTGGCTGACAGTGCGATGGTCTTGGGAGACTAAAAATGGAGCAAAATAGCCTGTACTCTGAGCTTACAGATCTAGAACATCTTGTGAGGGCCAAGATTTCAGAAGAAAACAATGTTCTGAAAAACACCTAAAAATTATAGAACCTTCTTCAACCTTTGGAGAGAGTTTCTAAGGTTTATTAAAGGTTAATTTACTTGTGTTGTATAGAAAAACTGAGTCCACACTTTGGCAAAGAGTTTAAAATCTGCAGAGGGAGATATTTAAGTTCAAACAGAAACTAACACAATGCATGTCATGCTAATGATTTCTCCGTGTATTCATGTATCAAGACGTTGAGCGTGTCGTCCACCGATCTCTTGGGTTGGTGGTTTGATCCCTTCTCCTGTCAAAGTGTCCTTGTGCAATACAGTAGCCCAACACGGTGGTTTTCTTGCAGGGTTTGGCTCCTGGCATCCCAACGTGGGTTGAGTCAGTACAGTTAGCTGCACGGCTGGCCGAGCTAATGACAATTAACAGTTTGCTACTCAGCGATCTTCTCCATCAGGAAAGTCCGTGAATCACCCTGATATTATGATTTTATTCCCTGTTGATCTTGGAGGCTGTCCTTGATCTCAGTCCGGTCACACTGCTCTACTTTAGCATGGCGTTCAGGAAACTTTGTACATCACAGAGAGTTGAAGCTGAGCAGCCGAAAAGACATTAGACGGGAAACCAGCAGATATATTCTGCATAAAATCTGATCAAGTTTCACCAAAATCACTGAACAAAGTTAGAAAGTTGTGCTTTTCTAATCAATCTAATCTAATCATTGAGGCCCAAACATAGCCACATGTAGCCCGTCATAAGCAAGAAAACGTTTCATTAGTTTGCAGGAGTGCAAGCATGAGTAATGACACTGATGAGGAAATAACAAACTCTAAAATACAATCAAGAATATCTTCATGTTGGGCCAGATACTGGAGTATAGGTGACATGTGTGATAAATCATTCAAGCCTGAACAAACAGACCTGAGGGGTCGAATATTTGTTTTTCGTTTGAATTGGAGTTTTATTTTTTAATAAGGAGACATGCAGATGATGAAAAGGGTACAACCAACCCAAGACACCCAGTTTGTGAACCACTCTTCCAGGAGAACAGAGGTTCTTTAGGCGAGAAAGTCTTCAGTTTGTTCTCAGGTACATGCTGCAGACGTAATACATGTTTGATGTTGAGCTGGGAGTTCATCACTTGTTTGAACTCACTCACACACAAAAATGTGCTCACTTAAACACGGACGCAAACAGACATATACAAAAAACACGCGTGCAAATAAATTAAAAAAATGAACACACGCGCGTCTGTAAAGTTATATACACGTACACACTTATGCAGCGGGGGTTGTGTTTTTCCTCCCACGCTCCAGTGTGGTTTACAGTAAGGGATGTTATGACACACGGGGTCATTGGGTAAGCAGAGCGAGGGAGGGTGTGTGTTTGTGTGCGGGAGCAGTAAAACTATCGTTAACCCTGCAGAGGGTCTCGCTCGGCTGCGTCACTGTGCACTGATCTCCCCCATCAGCGAGCGTCTGACTCAGGCTGATGATGGACGCCCGTTCCACCACTGCACCACAGCTGTACAACGAGGCCTGACAAAAAAAAAAAACGAGGCCAGTTTCCGTTGGCTTATCTCAGAGTGTGTGAGCCTGATCATATCGGAGAGTTCAGCAGGTGGTAAACACACACACACACACACACACACACGAGTTATCAACAAAAAGTGGAGTATTGACATCCTGTGCGGTGATTGCTAATAGAAGATGGAGGAGGGGCGGCTGACCGGTTTATGATGAAAAACACAACCTTGATGGTTTCGTGTCGGGGGGCACAATCATGTTGTGTTGCCATGACAACCTGTCACTCAGGATGCTCCATATGCTACAGCAATTCCAGCTGCTTTACTATATATACACACACACACCAACGGCAAACACACACCCTCCCACCCACACCAACAGCAAACACACACACCAACAGCAAACACACACACACCTACCCACACCAACAGCACACACACACACACACACCCACCCACACCCACACACACATTTCACATCGCTGATGAATGTTTGGAAGTGGGTTCTTCCTGCGACAGGACTTGAAACATCCCTTCGCTCTCAGCTCGACGCACAGACAAACACAACGATAAGGCCCCGATGTTTGTTTTGTTTTCTTTTCCTTTTAAAACCTCCCTTGTTTTTTGTTGGATTCCTCTGCTGAGGAGGTGAGGAGGTGAAGAGGTAGGTGAGGAGAGAAACATGGATAAGCCGCTGAGGTCCTGACACCTTTCTCAGAACTCCGGACTCCTCCGGCTGAGAAAACATTGGTTGGTATATAAATGGTTCTCGCATGTGGCCCGATGTTAGTAATTTAGTGAGTAGGAGTTTAATCAGGTTGTTGTGCTTGTGTGCGTCAGAGCCTCCAGCACAGAGGTGACAAATCAGAAGACAGAGTTGTTTCCTCGATGGATCAGTAGATGGAAGATGGATCAGTCCTGGTCATGTACTGTTTTTTTTAATGTATTTGGGTATAAAAGTCAAACTAGTCCAGCCTATAAAAGCTGTGGGTATATGCTGTTGGTCCATGCTGTATACGTGGTCTACTGTTTTTGGGTTTTCAGCGCTGGTCTAGCTCTGTTACAGTCTTGCAGTGATTTTGCCAATGCTTTGAGTATTTTGGGGCTTCTAACATTTTATTGCAGTTCTTCCCATTTTTTCCCATCACTCCTCTCCAAGTTTGCACGACAGTTACATTTAGAATCAAGGTTTTGTTATTATGTGTTATCCTGCCTCTGTGAACAACAAGGGGTTGAGGAGACAAATGTGGGTTTTCCCGCTGAGGTCCTGACACATTTCTCACACTCCTGACTTTCATGTGAATCTTTTTACGTACGAGCGCTCAAAGTCGGACTCGTCGAACTCTCTTGGCAGGACAAAAGTTGTTGCAGACGGCTCGTTTCGGCCTGATGAATTCCACCTGTTCGTGCACGTTCCTGAGAAATCATCATGAGAACAATAAACGACACTAAAAGTGAAATCTAAGACTGCCTGTTCCCGTTCGTCTGTAGGCGAGTATCCAGGAGAAATTTTGAAATAGTGAATCCAACAAATTCTCTCAAATTGCTGTTTAGTCTGGTCCAGGATGTACTACAGTCTCCCTGAGGATACTGGGGTTTTTTTGCTACTTTGAGCCAATGTAACTCTACATCGAGATGTTCTTCCCTTCTTTCCCATCACCCCTCTCCCAGTTTCCATCACAATAATTAGATTTACGACCAGATAATCATGAGACAAGTCTGGATTTGTATGTTATCCGTCTCTGTGGACGACGATGCGGCGAATAACAAGTCTGGAGCTCCGATAGACAACGTCAGG
The DNA here is from genome assembly GCA_036365135.1 of Miichthys miiuy. Classification (NCBI taxonomy): domain Eukaryota; kingdom Metazoa; phylum Chordata; class Actinopteri; family Sciaenidae; genus Miichthys; species Miichthys miiuy. Next base: position 3,524,033 of record CM071609.1, read on the forward strand.
TTCAAACCAGGGCCTCGTTCTATCACTGATGTTTGGGTACAGCCACCTGTTTCAGGCATTCGTAGAGCTCCTAGAGGGAAGATAGGCGAGGAAAGGTGATCTTCTCTGAGATTGATCGGGAGGAAAAGGCGGAGGCACTGCTGAAATAAGGTGCAAATCTTTGATTAGAATGGGGCCTTTGTTAGGACAGGTACCAGCCTGTCCACTGACTTTAACGTGTTCATGAAGTTTAAGGGCTGTTGCAAGTGTTTGAGGACACTTTGGTTGACTTATTTATAGATATATGCACTTTTACATGCACAGACTTTGCACAAGGACATTAAAACATGGATGATAGTGGAGTAAAAAAAGAACATGTGACCTGGTCCAACAAAACTGTTTTTGTGAATAGAGGAACATTTTAAAGTACATACAGTCTAAAAAACTGTACACTCAGACAGCAGCAGTGATGTAACAGGTGACGTCTATGAGGTGCAGTACATTGGATTTTGACCTTTGACTCGTCAGTGCAGGTCAGATGTAATTATTTACATTAATGAAGACTGATTGCTCCATCAGCCAGCAGGCCAACATGGACCATATCAGGATTGTTCCATGTGACAATTAGTCAACCTACATGGAACGAAGCCATGATTAATGTTGCTGATTAAACTTGTTCTTTTCCTGCTGTTAAATTTGACTTACTGTAATGGGAACCTCTTTCAGTGCTGAATGGTGAGTCAGAACGTGGCCACGATGAGTTCTGGCTGCCGCAACGGCGGAGCTCAAAACCTGGCCACGATGAGTGTCTCTGCTCTGCTCCATGGAGAAGATGCATAACATAGATAATACATGAAAGAGCACGAAAAAATCATGATGATTTTCAAAATAAAACACCACGTGCACATTGTAAAAACAGACAAAAGGAAACAATTTAACTATAAAGCATATTTACTCATGATAGAAGAACATGAACCTGGAAAAAATGACCAAATCTGAACAAGTTGACAAAGTCTGGGAGGTAAAATGGTGCGATATGAAGCTGTGTGAAGAATGGACCAAAAAAACGTCAGCCATAACCCGCAGAAATTAGAGGTTAAACTCTTTTAGACTGTCGGACTTTGTTCTTCTTCACAAACTTTTGTTGTTTGATCAAACTTTGTTGTCAGCTGCTCGCTCCAGCATCTCAAAAGACTGGTCGATGATTGCCGAATGACTTGCATTTCTCAGTTAATTGGTCTTCTCCTTCGTTTTGTTTTTGTTTGTCTCTAGATTGATTAGATCGGTCAATGTATTTTGATCCTCGCTGCTGCAAGGCCGCTGACCAGGTCCGTCAGGATGACTCACTTATTTACACTGGCTTCCCATCACGCTCGTTTTAAAGTTCTTGTTTTCACATATAGAGTCCTGCAGGGTCAGGCAGCAGTTTACATCTCTGACCTGCTCCATCCTCACCGTTCAGGTCACGTAGGTGCCCGGAGCTTTCTGGTTAAAGGTGAGCGTCTTCGTGAAGTTGTGGTCAGACTGTGGTTGATTTATTCAAACTGTTGTTGTGTCACCTCGTCCTCTTTGTCTGTTGTTGCTCATGTTTGATTCTTTTTACAGTTTTTATGGTTTTATTTTTAACAATCGAACTCTTTTTTTAAGGTGCTACACACAGAAAAGGATATTAATAATATTATTACATTATTACTGTATGATTAAAAAAAACTTCAGATACAGCAGTAGTCACATGATCTTCCTGACATCATAAACTTTCTGAGCACTGAATGTTTGTCACACTTCACATCTGCTCTCCGCACAAACTCTGGCGTCATGTTTTTCTGGTAGCAGACGTGTCCGTAACATCAGCGTGAGGCCCCTTCTGAATAACACAGTTGGAATCGGGCTGACATTGACCCCAATGTTATGTTGCTTCTTACATCAGCTGCTCTGTTTTTCTAACGTTACGTAACGTTATACACTGAGTTTGATGTCCTCTCCATATGCCCTGTGTGTGTGTGTGTGTGTGTGAGAATGAGCACAGGAACAAGCACTCTTACTCCAGGAGACTCGTCCCCGCTGGCTTTATTTTTATAATCGTAATACGTCAATATCATCGCAGTGCAAACACTTAGTATAAAATATCGTCTTTAACAAAATTTACATTCACATAAAACATCTCGATAAATACATCTTCAACAAAAGAACTCGACAAATATCGGATCATTCATAATATATCTCTGAAAAAGACTCTACAATGTACAATAATAGATAGTAATACCTACATATAACAATTGAAACCCGTATCATACAGTATGAAAATATCCAATTTACAGGAAAAATATTGTACATAACTACTTTCCATCAACTTTCCATCAACTGTTTAAAGCAAGTGTATAAAAATCCTCATTTTTAATCTCTTAGAAACTCAAAGTAAGCATTCAAGCTACTATATAGACTTTAAAATCTATTTCAAATATGATAAGAAGTACAACAACGTCATTTCGGTTATGGTGTCCAAATAAATCTCTCCAAAAGCAAACACTTTGCCGTCATTTTTGAGTTACAAAACTGTAAAAGAAAAAACAGCTCAAACAGTAAAAATACAGGCATCCAACAGAAGGAAATCCACGATCGCCGTAGCCACACATTCAAGTTGTGCTACAGCTCGACAAGAAAAGTCTGATATGTTTATGAAAATAGGTTGGCACATTTGAAAAACCGGCTACCTGTTGACTACAGCAGGAGCGGGAAGGAGGAGGAGGAGGAGGAGGAGGAGGAAGGACCTCCGGCCTGATGTCAAACCACCCTGAACCAAAAAAAAAACGTCCTCGAAAAGGTTCGCACACCAAACTCATGAAGAAGACAAACGGGGTCAAAAAAGCACCATACATTCAAGAGGACCGCTACCTTTTAGCGCATGCATGAGGACTACATTGAAACAGAGTCACTGCGTGTCCGCCGCTCGGCCTGTATTAATGTTTCATCAAAGCATGCATGTACGAGCCACAGGCTTGCAGGCAGTGCATGCTAGGACAGATAAGAGGAGAGTTAATGGCCGTGGTAAGCCACACTGTGAGTCGCATGCTATAGCTGTACTATAAAATAAATCATCTGGATTTTATATGAGGAAGCCAGACACGGAGGTGTCACCTCATACACAGCAGTTTTCTTCTCCTTTACCAAAGCAGCTTTGAGTTCATAAAAATAGTAAAACAGAATATTCGAACGATAGAAAATATTTCTTAATAAACAAGCACGCAGAAAAAAGTTTTCTTTTTTTTTTAAATATAACTCCATGAGGAAGGAATCACACTCGCACAATACAGAAAATAAGTTTTCTAAGTCATGCTTTTCAACTCCACAGAGATACAGACCGTGTGTGGCTATAGCTATGCACACTCTATTGGCTACATACACTATCAGGTCAAAATAGGATCCAGCTGGCTACAGCATGCAGGGGTGGGGGGGGTGAATTAGGCTGAGATAGATAGGACAGACCGCTTTATTGCTACACTTTGACGAGGAAGAATCTGGAAGTCAAGCATCACAGGGAAGGAAACAGACAGCAAACATGACTGGAATGCAGCAGTGTGGCATCATGCACTTAAAGACGCTGAGCGGCTCGGGCTCAGGGAATCAAGAGGTTTAGCTCATGTGCCGTTTTTGAAGGTTTAAAGTGAGAGAAGGGGCCACAAATGTAATGGTATCACCCGACCCGGAAATGATTGAAGGCAATGCCCTGTGGTGTTTTTGCAAGTTTTATACCATGAACTGCCATTTACAATTGTACATTTGGCTTCATCCACTTTTAAAGAAAACATGTATCTCGTGGACAATAATGCCCCCTGTAATTAATTCATCTGAATTGATGTCCAATGAATCGATAAAGGATCTTAAAAGGCAACAACAACAAAAAAAAAAAATGGCAAGAAACTCGTTGAGAGGAGTGGTCGCTAAGGCAACAGCACTGATTTGGTTTTATACTGAGAGAAAAAGTGGGTCGGCTAAAGTTGTTAAAGGAATTTCCGGATGTGGTCGTCGAGAGAGAGAGAGAGAGGCTTGCGTGCTACACTATCAATGATGTTGATGTGTGTTTTTGTTTTTAGTTTATCAAAGCCGCGGGCTCGACTCTGAAATCGCGGAGACACCCTTGGCCTTTGATTGGTTACAGAGCAACGTGGCTAAAGCATCCTGTATCCTGTCCGTGACACCCCGCGGTGTGAAACAACAAACAGGGTGGCTCGAGTGTGGAGGGAGAGTACGAGGCCGCCTCAGACCGCCGTGATCAGTCCAAGCCCCCCCCACCACCACGAGTCCAGGGCGTCCCATTGGACGATCAGTGTCTCCGCCTCTCTGCGTCCCACAGACAGTAGAAGAAGAGTGGACAACGGCTCTGATCTTTTAATAAGCTCTCTCTGCTACCTGCTATCTTGTTGCCATCTGTGCTATTTCCCCACATCCACTCTCGTTTTCTTGTTTTCCACGGTCACCATGGAGACAGCATCCGTCACACCATTGCCGTGGGGGCAGAGGGCAGGTACCTGGTGGTGCTGGTGGAGGTGGTCGGTTTGGCCACGCTCGGGCTCGGGGTCCTGATGGTGGCGTAGGTGGTCACTGTGGGGGCGGGGCTCAGCCTGGTGCACACACTGCCGTGGGTGAACGCGCTCGACCGGCGCTCCGCGTTGGCGCTCTGCTGCTGGATTTGAGGCGGCCTGCAGTCCTGTGTGCGCCCTTCCAGGAAGTACGTGAGCATCTGACCTTTGCCCTTTACGCTGACCTGGCCGCGGCAGACAAAGTTGTAGTGGTCGGTGATGAGGCGATGCACGTCCTCCGTCACCTGGAGAAGAAACGCAGAAGGTTGTCAGCGCTCTGTATTCAAACTTTGCTGTCTTTCTGAGAGTTAGATAAGAAAACTGATACCACACGTGTCTGTATGCTAAATATGAAACTACAGCTAAGTTAGCTTAGCTTAGCATAAAGACTGGAAACAGGGGCAAACAGCTAGCCTGTTGTTGTATTTTTAAGTGGTACATGCAGATATGTGTGGTTTAGGGACTATTTCTTGACAATTTGTTCATCCACTCAGTGCTTCAGCATGGTGTCTCAGACTATAACATGGGTTACCTGATGCGGTGTGAGGCAAGATTTGGATCTCTGTGCAGGAATGATGGTACCAAACCTGGCAACTCCAGACAATCACTAGCACACATTTCCATCCAAATATATTGTTAATTTTAACAGAAGTGTTCGGCAAAGAGAATGCAAATAAATGCTTGTTTCCATCTGCTAAGTTTACGCGATTATTAGGAGTTGGTTCATGAGATAAGCAGTAGGAAGTATCCAGTCGAAAAACCAGAAGAAGAAGACGCAACAAGAACACAATTTAAAGAGAACCAGTGGAAGCTGAAGCAGAAAACGTGAAGAAGGTTACATCAGATCTGCGTGGATGTATTATAGAGCCATGAGAGCCCGCTGGTCAGTCATGTGACTAAGAGGTTCGTTAATTCACAGCTTATTTGGGAAAAAATGTTTCCATCTCCCGTGAAGAGCATTAACTCAAATGAGTGTAACATTTTTAATTCCATCAAACTTCTGATGTGAGAATTTGAAATGCATCATAAAACATTCATGGAAACACAGCTATGCTGCGCTTTGCCAAGAAATAGTTAAACTAGAAACAAACTGACGTCTCTCTGAACCCACAAATAGTTCTGTTTGGATGTTTTGGTTTTATAACCCTCTCGGGTCCAAGCAATCGCCCGCAACTGCATAAGCAGCATCGATAACTCCATTGATGGGACCCCAGAGGGTCCATTCATATACCAGTACGTGCTCTTTTATGTCATTTATGACAGTGAGACTTCTGCACTCTACCTGTATCTTTCCTTGTACTCCAGTGCTGTCCATCCTACTGGCCACGTTCACTGTGTTTCCCCAGATGTCATACTGAGGTCTTCTGGCTCCAATCACTCCTGCGACCACCGGCCCCACATTGATACCTGGAATGAACACAACCAGAGAGCTGAAGCCAGTTTAAGCTGATCTTTACTTGTATTTGACATCCCAGTGCCCCAAAAAGTTGTTTTAAGTCCTGCTGCAAGAAGAGTCATACTGTTTATAAGCTGCCACTGCAATTTAATGATGGGAGATCTTTGTGTCACGATTTATGAGATGAATGCATCAATCAAACAACATTAAATAACAGCTTCACTCTCATGTTGATGCTACACTGACTTGTAAAGGGTATCTCGGCCTATCATACGTCTGTTCTCACACTATGAGACTTTTGGCATGGGTTTGAAAAAAGTGTATAACGTTGAAAAGTTACACAGCACCAACTATTTCACTGATTTTGGTAAAACTCGATCATATTGGAGCTCAGAGCTAGAAAAGGAGCTTTGGAGTGCTGGGAGGAGGAGGAGAAGGAGAAGGTTTTCAGGCCCAGGGTAAGCCGAGTCGGTGTTGTGCCAGAACCTGAGCCTGGTGAGCAGCTTTTAGTGGTTGGCGAGAGCTTGGTGAAAATATAAAAGGCTGAAAGACAGACGCTGAGCTGGGCTGACTGCTGTTGGACTAGTCAGTAATACTAGCTGGCTGTTATGTCTGTTGTTGACCTTGTTGATGTTTGCATGTTCAAGCAAAGGAACCTTTTTTGATGATAAATTACAAACGTGTGCTCGCTGCACAGCCAGAAGCTGATCTAATGTGGGACTGATCAAAGCATCAGCACTCAAACAAGACTCAGCAGCAGCCATGGAAGGACCCATATTGTACTACTTATACTGTCATCCTATGCATGTCTTTAGGATTGCAAAATAAATACAACAATAATACTAATTACACAACTGTGATGATATGTCTCTGCTTCATCTTTACAGCCACTTCCAGCTCTGGAGGTTTCAGAGGTTGGACGGCAGCGTGGCACACATAGTCCAAGAAAAACAAGGCCAAACGTTGTTTTTCCGCACTTTCTGGAAATCCAGCGTCCAGCGTTATGCAGATTACCAAAAGTTGCGTTTCTGCAAAGAGGGTTCAGCCAAGCACACAAACATATGGAGCCCCACAGTCTGCAGACAGGATGGCACTGTATACACCAGGCTACGCTGGGATTAAACAAGGGCTCCTGTTGCAGGCTCCCCACAGGATACCCAACACAATAGAACCCAGAACTTCAGGTCTCGCTGTGACGAGCTTCCTGCAGGGAACGCTCTTTCTGTGATGCATTTCCTTCCAAACTTACCAGCAATGAGCGTAGATGATGTCCAGTGCAATAGGTCAGAAGCTCTGACATTGATGTTTATATAGGCTGGTGTGTGTTATTTCACTCACCTACTCTCAGGACAAAGTCATTGTACGACTGGTAGTTGATGGCATCCAGGACGTCAAACATCTCGATGGCGAAATCTGACACTGTGCATAAATGTGAGGTGATGGACTTCTTCGCCTATGAATCAGAAAAAAAACACACATGTCAAGACATCGCAGATTTATGCACAAACAAGCAAGCTTACATCCAAGTAAGGGAGTGATATTACCCTCCAGTTCTGTTTCCCCTGACATGATTATACACATTATGATCTACAACTACCACAAAAGCACGCAGCAGGGCTTTCCCCTGGAGTCAAACCACCTCCGTGACTGACTGTTAGGTTTGTGCAAAGTTGTGCAGAAGTTGCAGAAAGGGCTCTTTTGTTTGTCAGCTTTGCAGGATTTGAACAAACTTTATTAATGCTGAATATGCTGACGCCACAGAGGCCAGTAATCCCTTCGTGGAGGAGGATTTGTGGATTGAAATGTGACAGCTTTCTAAATATCAATACCCTGAAAATCACTACCTGGAATTACTAAATACCTTGAACAGTTTCAAAACATGCTAATACCGTGCAAACAAACACACACAGCTACCGCATGTGTGTACCTTGGAGGCAGTTGTAGGAACCAGCCCTACTGCAGCCATGTATGTACTGCCAATCGTCTTGATTTTCTCAATATCCCTATAGCACTCTTTGTCCATCAGCTGGAAGGAAAAAGAAGAAGAAGAAGAAAGGCATAAAAACAGGAGGAAAGCATTACCACTATTACAAATTTCAAATCAAATTGGATTAAATTGTCAGTTTAAGTTCATATATATTATAGGTTGTGTTGGCAAACAAATCCAAATGTAATTTAAAATGGACTATTTTTTGCGTGTTTGGGTAAATGAATGCTTTATGTTGCTGATTATAGATTCAAGCAGGCCAAAAGTCATCTGTAAGTAATTCCTCATTTTGAAGAACTTTCCCAACCGCAACCATTGCTTATTATATTGCATCAATAAACACAGTATTTTTTAAACCCTCAAGTCATGGCCACAATGTCGTCTTTGAAAATGACATTACGGAGGTCATATTGCAACAGAGCTTTCCCTCCAGATTCTCCCCCAAAAAAAGCAAGAGGAGGTAGACATGAAACCTACAAACTGGAGATTTATGATGGACCCAGACGTTTTGCTCACCTCATCAAAGTCAGCGATGATCTCATTGAGGAGCCTGAGACACTCAACACCCATGTTGTTCCCGTCCAGCTCGATGTAGAAGTCGTTGAAGTTGGCGATGGAGGCGAACAACACTCCGACCTGAGCGTAGGACTGATAGTACAGGTCCTGGAGGGGAGAGAGGTGAAGTCAGTTGTGAAGTACTGAAACACACTCTGTGAAGCAACAGTTCGCCAAAGTCTTGTACTTTATGTGCACACGTGAGGTAACCCCGGAGCTTTCAGCCACATCTCACAGTCTTCCTCAGTGAATGGAGCTGACTCCGTGTTGTCACATGACCTACAGTAAATGTGGAACTTGATAACGAGCAGTCGACCACAGGTGGACCACAATCTGGATCCCACACTTACTGTAGATCATGTGATGTCGCCTCCAATTGTTGAAGAAGACCATGAAATGTGTCAGAAAGCCAAAGAATGGCGAGTAAGTGAAGCTTGCAAATAAAAAAAACATGTGTTTTCCCCCCCTTGGTGGTTTCTGGGTATGCAGTTTTGGTTGTGAGCTTAGTGGGATTGAGCTTCTGACGCTCGCAGTGTTTAAAAATAAATCACATTTAAGAAAACTCTCCAGAAAGTCCCCGTTAATCCACAGACCTCACGTCTGTGTTTGTTTTCATGGTTGGATTATTCAGATTATCCTTCATGAAACGTCATATTTGAACTCCACCACATCTCACAGTACTTTTTTACTCCACTACAATTTGTCTGACAGCTCTAGTTCAACTCTACAGATCACAGTTTCTCACGCACGCCCTGTCCAGTGAATGCGAATATTGAAGTGTTCCTTCATGTGTTAAGAAAATTCTCCTACTTCTTGACCTAAATAAACTATTTACTGAAGCTTTTTAGCAACATTTTCAGGAGCAGGATGCAAGCTCAACAATTCTACTTCCTACTTGTAAATACCCTCCTAACCCTCTTTCACTCTCATATTCTGCACCCCCCCTCACCCACCCTGTTTCTCCCTCTCCTTCCTACTCTCTGTAAGGTCTGATGGGGGTCCGTCGTGCCCGGGTGCTACGAAAGATTCCCCACCGAAGCTTCCTGACAACGCAGCAACTGACCGAAGAGCTCAGTAGGTAAAATTAAACAACCATTTATAAACTTCTACAGCAGTAAAATGCAACGTACACATGACGGGGAACATTTTACTGCACAATGAGTACTTTTTAAAGAACATTTAAATACATTTTGATGATAATTTTCACAGTAAAGGATCCAAATTCCTCTTCCACCACTGCTAAACACATGATTGTCACCCATGTGAGCTCCGTTAACTCCTGCTGAACACCTACAAATGACATTTAAGACTCAGACATTGTGGCTTTGCCTTTATGAGCACTCTTTCCCATTGTAATTTCTCTTAAGGTCAATTAATGGTGCATTTTCCGTCTGTTTTGTGCAAAATGATACTTGTGCACACCGGATTTGTATCCTTTAGCCACATATTGTACGCTAAAGTTCCAACTGTGATGGAAATGTTCTGTATTTCATTATTTTTTACTGCATGCTCCTCATGGATTTATGTGTATTCTGATGCAAAAATAGATTTTACATGGGCCCATAGGTTGCACAGTAGTTAGAAATGTTATCTAACATTAAAATAAAACGACAGGCACCACAGCTGCTGGATCAGAATCAACAATATAAAAGAGGACTGGGACCTTTATGGTTCCAGGCACAAATCTCAGGAACAAATATGTGCATAAAAGGGAAAACAAAACAGCATGCTCGCTGTTGGCCACCGATGCAATAAAAACAATTTTTCAATTGTGAAACTTTGAATTCCAGGCAGCAGAGTCCCACTGCACCGTGTTATGAATACAGTGTATGGGTGAACTTTAGCCCAGAGGAAAGAGAGGAAGCCTTTCTATACACTGCAGCTCCGAGGGGGTCACCGATGTGCCGGAAACATACTTCCTGACTTCCTGCCCCCAGTGTTCACTAAGTCTCAGCCTCAGACGATCCATGCACCGTCTGATGCACAGCCCGCTGATTGTTAAAGGATAAGACTGGCGTTACTTGTTCACTTTATTGTTATTAACAAATCCTGTGACAAGAACAAAAGCAACAGTGAATTTAACCTACAAACCAGGACTGTATGGTATGGATGGCTAGCTCATGCCACAGAGCTGCACTGTCGTCCAAACTATTAAAAATAATTAATAATATTTATCAGCTCAACTAATAAAGCAGTGAGAACAACATGACTGCAGAGCGCGCTCAGTCACGTCTACTCAAAAATGTAGTCCTACAGATGGTTTACAATAAACTACAATGGCCATGTTCGCCCAGTGCACTCCTTTTACTGGACTAACACACAGGAGACCTTTGTTTTAACCTCAGAGGTTCGTTGGTAACGTCTTTCAGTCGAACATTCAAAGACACTCCACCACTTTAACTGATGAAGGTCAGTCCACTCGTCATGGGGAATACCACAGTATCCGGTATCAACAGTTGTATAATGTCTCCTGTAGTTCTGCACTCGCTCTGACAGCTGTGAGAAAATAACTCCAGATGATGTCGCCGTGACGTCATCATCGGCGTTATTTCAGCCCGGGATCTGGAGACTTCACGTTTTTAACAGATGGTCCGTGTGTCAAACAAACTGGAGGCATTAGAGCGTGAAGGACAAGGCAGAGAAGATGTGATGAAAAGAGGTGCATTGTGGGAAATGTAGGATCTGCATTTTGCACCCTCTCATGATCATTGTTCTTGCAGCTCTTGAGCTCATTATGCTCTACTTTAGCCCAGATTTTGGTCGAGTAATAGTACAAAATAAGGTTGAATTCTGGCTTGCAGCATCAACGTTTTGTCCTAATCGCAGATCTCTTTTATTTACACAAAAATATCTAAAAGTGTTAAAATTACATAATGAGCACGGCCCTTTATAAACACCTGATGATATTAGTTCTGCTGTTTAATACAAACATTTGTAATTAAGAGAATCTTTACAAAAATAAAACATATTTTAATTTTGCCTCCACTTTGTCACCCTTGATATCACAGGACAGGAAGTATCACCTCCGTATGTAATGTTTCCGTTCATGTTGTGTATATATATATATACTCACAACCTTTACAGACTAAATATGGACACTAACGTCACTACAAATGTTTCCATACGTATGTAGCACATACGAATCTGATCACAGCTCCAGTGTTTACAAACTGAGCTCGTCCTCTTGAGGGGCTATGAATTTCCTGAGGGGATGTATGTTTTCATCACTTCCTGGCAAGGGGGCCTGGCAAGGAAGGAACAGAGATCAGTGGAGGGGATGTTCATCAATCAGTGGACACAGACACACAGGGCTGACAGCTCACACTTCCACTTTAACACCACAGCACATGGTCGGGGAAGCAGCGTCATTGTCCTCAACAGCTGGGATATTTTCCCACATTAATACCCCAACACTACGAGGGGCACGTAGGAAATTTATTAGTAATGTGGGAAGCTCACTTACAGCTTCAACTTGATGATTTTATGGGTCAAAGCGGGACATTTGGCTGGAAAATGAGACTTCATGTAATGAGAAAAGGCGGAGCTAGCAGCCGTCTCATCTGATGATAATTTCATTACAGTTGACAGAACTTTCTCACCCCTGAGATTCAAATAAACAAAACTTTGACTCCGTCTTCTGAAGAGAGACACTACTGCATCATCTTAAAATAAGAAAATGAGTCCACTCTGTCGTCTCATTTCATTCATATTTACATGTTATTTAACCAGGTTCAGACCTGCGTGCATGATAAATACAGCAGGAGATGTATATTTAACCATCCATCAGTTAAAATGATGCGTTTATCAGACCCTGTATAATGAGTAATATCCTAGAGACATAAAACATACTGTATCTGGTATTTAATGTACAATGAGCTGAACGTATATGGATTCTAGTTTGTAATTTCTATAAACTATTCACTTCAGGATCAACGTCAAATCCTCATAATTGTCTATAAATCTCTTCCTGGTCTCGCCCCTTCATATCTCTCAGAACTTCTCACCCCAGTCAGAACCAGCAGACTCCTCAGATCGTCCCACTGTGCCCAGTTTGAAGAAAAAAAAGGCCCGGGGACCAGATGATTTTGGTAGCAGCGCCTCGGCTCTTTAACAGCCTCCCGGAGGCCACTAGTCGGGTTGTTCATGCTTTTAAGGCACACCTTAATTCTCTGGCTTTTAACTGCATTTTTTAATTTATATTTTTATTTTGCGTCCGTGTTTATGAAGCACTTCAGAGCAAAAAACTTAAACTTAAGATACTTTTTTTTAGTATTTTTAAAAGACTTTTCACTGATCTTTGCATCTTTCTTGTATAGTACTGTTTGTTTTACCTGCTGGAGCTCGGAGCGGTCACTCAAATGAAAAATCACAATCACAAAAAGCATGTGAGCCGCTGATATTGACGTCTAATGAACATTCTCCGTTCAATTATATTCTCAATTTTAACTGAGACGCCTTTTGACCTGCAAATCCCCAAACCAGCGCCTCCTGTGTGTGTATGTCTGTGTGTGTGTGTGTGTGTGTGTCTTGGCTGGTTTCAGAGGTGTCAGCTCTCTTTAGACCGATGCTCCCTTTTTTGGACGAGCCCAAACACGTCGGTGGATGCTCACCATGTTCCTGGGATTTGACATGAGGAAGTGTTGAGCCACATGAGCCGGCAGCAGGTTGAACAGGATCCTCTTGTTATCCAGCTTCACCTTCTCCATGTCGTCTCTCTCCTCCTCCGCCTGGACACCGTCAGCCAATCGCAAAACAAAGCGCAGGTGGAGAAAGGGGGGAGGTGAGTCTTGACAGAGTGAAACTGATGCTCTGATGTCCAAACACAATGAATCCTTACTGTAGCACAGAGCTCGAAGGTAGTAGATGTAATTGCTTATCTTTATCACTAGAGGGAGATAATGATTTGCAAACAAGACAAACGCTCACTGTCATTCTTAAAATAGAAACACGGACACTTTCATGATGTACAAGGCCGTGCACGCATACACGCAATGCAAAAACACACTGAAAAAAAAAGCATTATATAAAACTATTCATGTTTTAAAGATCTGCCAGTCCAGTCAGAATATTTCAACCTGTTTCCATCAGAAATGTTTGTGTATCTTTTTTTGTGTGATTAATATTTCCTTAAATAATTACAGTGGAGCTGAGTGATGATATAAATGGAACAAACAGAGAAAAAAAGCAACAATTTGACGTCAGTCGGTTCTTAAATATTTTAGATTTTCACCCCGTGAGTCCAAACTCTGCTGCACGTATAACATCAATAATAATCTGCACACCAGCTGTATGTGTGCACACACACACACAGCACATACAAGGTTGAAATTTGTTGAAGAGTCTTTACAGGGAAGGTTTCACCTGTCTCAATACTGGATCCTGAGGCTGATACCAATATGGATGTTTGAGGAAAATACATTTTTGTGTATTTGTGTCTTAAAAAAAGAAAAACAAGAAAAAGTAAAGCAGTTTGCTGCAGCAGAATCAAGAAAAATGATACTTACATTTACAAAATAATTAAAAATATTAACCTACATTGGCAACAGGTTAAAATATTCTGACCACATTGGCATAAAAACATATTTATTTTCACTAAATGCACAAATCTTGCTCAGGACTGAGTGTTCCCGCTCTACTAAAGTGACATGAACTGGAACAATTTGGGGTTGAGTGTCCTCTTCAAGGACACTTTGAGCTGTGAAACGGAGGATAGCCAACCTGCTCTATGACCTGAGCTACTGCCAGCCCCCAAATATCACAGCACAAGCAGTAACAGGTGTGCTACACATGCAGACAGACATACCTGAGTAGCCCACAGATAGTCGAGCCGCAGCTTCAGGTCCAGCTGTCTCGAATGCAGAGCCAGAGCTCCAGAAAACAGCAAGACCGCCAACACAGGATCGTACCCCCGCGTGTGGAGGAACCCTCCTCTAAAAGACACGCAAACAATATGTGTTGTTTGTTTTTTTATATTTTATTAAAGCATGAACACACACACACACACACACATCTTTTCCATATTAAACTACCCATCACATGCAGCTCAGTCTCACCCCACAGCTTGGCGATAGCCGCTGGTCTCCATGACGACAGTGTAGGTGACAGAGAGGAGGAGGAGCAGGAGGATCTTGGGGAGCGAGGAGACTCGGAGGTAGGGAACGAGAGTGAGGGTGCCAGCCACGCAGGACAGCAGGGCGTACGCCATATTGGGACAGGCTCGGTCCACTCCCGTGCTGTTGGTGTCTGCGGGGACGTCCTCCACTGGATCGCTGGAGTTCGTCCCAACCATCCCCCAAGGAACACATCCCACCTGGAGGAAGGGATGGAAACAAATAAAGCAGTAAACAACCACTGATACACAGAAGGTGGATTTAAATGTGTCTTACTAAAGATATAAATAAGCAGTTGATGACGATGAGTTGTTTATGCCATTAATAAAAATAACAACAGTAAAAAACACATATAATATGTGAATTAGTGAGCTTTAGAGGTGTTGGTGTTGCCTGATTTTGACCTTTGGCCAGGAGACTACCACGATATACAGATGAAAGTTGTGCATATGTTTTATATTTATCAAATGTTGGTGCTAAAGTTCCACACGGTTACATTTCGACGTAGTAAGACGTTAAAATGGTGCGATACTCGTACTATAATTGAGACAACACTGTCCTGCACTATGCCAGAAAGTACACGGTGTACTACACGGACGTGTACAAAGGGAAGTATCCCGAATTGAGACACTGCAATTATGTGAATGGTAGCGTGCTGATGTTAGCAGTTATTATTTAAATTTTAGTTTCTTCAGCAGTTTTAAGACGTCTCTTCAGGCTCTGGTTCCTCTGATTCATCTCTGACATTTGTAGACTCGATTAATTAAAGAACACATACACAAAGATTAGATTAACCAACAATAAAAATGATTAAAGGCTGTAGGCAGCAGTGCCATCCCTTCACTACATCCCTTCACTACACCTTTCCTTTGATGTATTTTACACTTACAGTAGTCACACACCTACACAGAGACACACACACACACACATCAGAGCCTGACCGAGTTCTGGGGCTGATGCTGACACCAACCAATTTGCGTTGAAAATATTTTAATGAGTATTTTACACTTGAACAATAAATGTTTTATTCTTCTGAGACTCTGCAGCACCATCTGTTCAGACGTGATGCGTTACTCTGCCAACTCATGTACTGCAGGGACTCTAACAGTGCTGGATGAACAATGAAACGATGACACTGTTTCTAACTCGAGGGCTTTTTTTTCTGCATTATACTACAGTGTTTTTATTATTATTGTTATTTTTAGACAGGCCTTTGTATGATGATATCAATATTTGAACTCCCTCTATTTGGCATTTATAAGCAGGAATTAATACACTCTTTGTCACTCTTTTACACACTGATATCCCAGTTTAGTTCTGTCCTGGTTTTGATCATATTAATTCATATAATATTGAATGAATCCTGGTTATTTATATCCCTGATCTAAAATGGTGCAGACTTTAGGACCTAGCGTGGTTCGTAACTGCCTCGACTCTGCTGCATTCACCACTTCTTCATCTGATCATCAGTAATGGATTACAAAGTGTGACCATACAATCTATACTTCTCATTAGAGCCAGACTTTTTACTGTTTTTTTTTTTTTTTTTTTAGTGTGCAGATAATTACAACATAATTTCTGTCCTGGTAGCCCTCGGGTAAAGTGCAGGACCATGAAGCACTCCTTAGTTATTCATCATGTCTCTCTTTTTCTTCTCATTACTCTGCGTTAAACTATGCACAATGACAGACCACAGTCACAGTCTTTTAGCTATTCAGGTTTCTTCTCACTGGGAGAAGCTTTGTCCAGTTTACCCCAGAAACCTGAACTAATGTGCATGTGACTGAAACCGTAGTATACGATATTTTATGTTTATTAAAGGGACCCTTCACAAAGTTTACACTTGATGTTCAGTTCACAAGTTACAAGAAGTGAAACAAGTTTGAAAGAAGTGGACATTCAGGAGGACAGTGGAGGTCTAACAGAGGATAATAGAGTTGCTTCATGGGAAATGTAGGATCCAACTTTTGGAGCTTGGCCCATAGAGACTAAAAGTCATGATGCATCTCCGGCATATTAAACCAGCATATTTTAAAGTATAAAAAGGAAAAGACCAAAAAGTCTTTACTCAAGGTCAATTTATTTGTAGTTTCTGGAGGGGTGGGAAAAATATCTTTGATGCATCACAGGTGTCTCTAGATTGATTATGTCCTGATGCATGAAAGTTAATAATTGGAATTTTTCAAAATAACATTACAGGGCTACAAATATGGCTTCTGTGCATGCGTATGAGGCATGTTCGCTCATGCACATGAGGCGTCTATAGATTTCCACCCCTAAGATCCATGTTTTTGGTGATTAATATACATATAATGGTAATAATATTACATTTAATACACTTCCTCACTGAGGAAGACCATGAGATGCGAAGTGAAAGCCTCCTCTCAAATTTCCAAGGCCAGGAATGAACCTTTAATTCAACTATATTTTTATGTTTTATTGTTTTTCACAGTAAATTTTGTACGATGTTGTGCTATAATTATTAATATTATTTAACTTATGTAATTATTATAAACTGTAAAGCTTCTGGTTCAGTTATTAAAGTTACACTTACCACGCAGGCCTGGGTGACGGAGTAGGTGAGCAGAACGAGGAAGACACACAGCACTGTTCGGATCTGGATGGTGAGGCAGCCCGGTTGGCACTGAAAGTAGAGGACAAGAGGCGGGAGGCGGAGCGGGTTGGAAAATAGAAGGAGTCAGTAAATGAAGCACCTGTTTATCTACCTCAATAGCATTTTGGACACATCATTAGCCAGGAGTGGAAATGAAACGAGTGCATTTTGTAGTGTGGCTCATTATGTCCAGGCCTATTAGAGACGACGCTTAAAGGATATGATGACAGTTCAATGTAGCATGATACCACAGTGTCGGCTGCAAGTGTGATGTTGAACTGGAAAAGCTGGATCCAGCTCAACTCCACCATTCAGCCAAAACATACTACTCCCACTCAGATGGATGGAAAATCCTGCGTTTTCCCCCGCAGTGCTCCACGCGCCTTTGGGAGTCAGGTCAAAACACGCCAAAACTGCCTCCAAGCAGGTTGCAGTGACGTCAGACGGGCCTCACAATCGCTCCATTTTGTCACCCCCATCTCCTTTTTTTCAAACAATCAACTGATAGATGCCAGGCAAAATCGTAACAACAGACAAGCATCTTCAGTTTGGGACGCACCTTTGTGCTTTAAAATGTGGCTAATCATCTAAAATCGATTACTCGATTTGACATTTGGTACTGGATGTGAAGATTTGCTGCTTTTAATGTTAAAATCTGTTGAAAAAAAATATAAAAGCCTTAATCGGTAATGAAAATGAACATTAGCTGCAGCCCTTGGGTCCCCAGTTTGAGCTACAAT
This sequence comes from Miichthys miiuy, assembly GCA_036365135.1. Lineage (NCBI taxonomy): Eukaryota > Metazoa > Chordata > Actinopteri > Sciaenidae > Miichthys > Miichthys miiuy. The sequence goes on from CM071609.1 coordinate 3,541,991, forward strand.
TCTCATTTATGTGTGAAGACAATACATTTTTGGCAATATTTGGACTATTCATGCACCGACTGTCAAGTAATTCATGCAGATAATTGTCGATTTCCATGGCACCGTCATTATATTATTATATACAGTGTGTTTATATATTATATTTGTTTTCTTTCCAGTGTCACAGCTCTAACCGTTTAAAGCAGCCACCTGATGCTTTGAACGATGTTCTGCCACTCAGCTGTGACAAAGAAGCATACAGCCTTAAGAGAGGAGTCAAGAGTCTGAGCAGAGTCCTCCTGCAGGAGGAGGTCTGGGAGTCCTACCTGAACACTGGTGAGATGCAGGTACATGACACAGGCCACGTGGAAACACACACACAGCACCAGCAGCAGCAGCACCAGCATCCCCCTGAGAGAGGAGAGACCAGAGTGAGAAGGGCTTCCCCAGTTTTCCACTGACTGCAGTGAAAACACCTTCCTCTTTAATTGTCTCACTACACCCTGGCAAGATCAATCCAATTACACAAACTGCAAATGTGGAGTGTGTGTGTGTGTGTGTACGTACTGTGGGATCATTAGCAAATAGATAAGGCCAAACAGAGCAGCGAGGATCAGAGAGAGAACCACTGCACTGATGAAATGGTCGTCATACACCTGATGATACTGAGAGAGGACAAAACAGAGAGAAAATGTCAACATGAGAGGTGTTCATCCACCTTTTCAGATCTTTAAGTGAGTCACGGTGAGAGCAGGGAGGATGTTTTTTTTCCACGGGGGAATCCGAATGCTCAGGTGTGTGGAGATGCTCGTTTTCAACATAGCAGCCGGGTCTTTACTTTATTGTATTACAGCTAAACACACACTAAAATATGTTTGTGAAAACAGTTGAGGGGAGAAAAAGGCAACGCAGTAACCGAGTCTTTAATATTTAATCAGTACCGCCTAGATTTACAGTTATATCTGAGTTTCGTGAGCCTGCCGGACTTCATCTGCCTAAAGTTGAGAGAGAGTCGTGTTCATGCAAATTCAGATACGGTGACACGTCAGTCAACTCGCTGTGGCGTATCCATCATGCACCGTGCAGGCTGGATCAGATCGGTGCAGAAAATGTGTCTGCACCGTTACCCTCTCCCTCTTAGAGATTCCACAAAGGAAGTTAATGTCTTGCATCCATGATCTTATCCCTCTGGTTGCTCCCCAAAGCTCCTGAAACACAGGTGATAACTGGGATGTAGCAGGAGCTTCGCCTTTAGCCTCAAGCCTCAAGCACCACCTGAGGGAGCTGATTCCACATGCCATTCTCACGCTCTGTTTCGACCTAGAGATACTCAACTGCTTCACTCACTTATGAGCGGTAGCTAAGGGAACTGTCATCGTCCCAAATTAAGGTCACTGATCATAAAGGCTGTGCAATAATCTTGTCAAGTTGAATATTGCAAGTTAACATCAACCACAAATCTCTTTGTTTCATAATTTCATGGCGATCGATCCACCCATTGGTTGGAGACGAACCAACCAACTCCCGCCTGGCCTCCCTGGAGCCACGTGCGGAGAAAATGAGAAATTATATAATCAGCAGGACCGAGCTGTGTTCGAGCCTACTTTATATGATACAATAAGTTTGCTGTATTTATGTCGTATAGGAGGTTCAGACCTCACCACACAACATTTCTGCATGAGATGAAAGCGGATGACATTAAATGAATCTAGATTATTCAGGTTCACTCATCTCGAAAGAGCTGAATATGAAACGATCCCTCATCCGTCGTGCAGAAACAAAGAATCATTTCTGGAGCTCTGATGAGCGGTTAGATCTAAACTTCTGGAACAACAGCTGTGTCCTGAACCCTACAAGCATCTTCTGAAAGATTTTTACTTTAGCCGTGTGGGAGGAAACAAACACTTTATACTAATTTGTCTTCAATTTTCTGCTCGTGGCATTTTCCTGACTTCTAAAATATGTTAAAATGAGTCACAATTAACTCGTTTTCACTGTGTATGGGGTTTTAATTCTTCTGCTTGTAGTTTGGGTGTCTAGATTGCACACAGACAAAGACACACACACACACACACACACACACACACATACACAAACCAGTCCCAGCTCTGTGTCTCCTTTATGGCTCTACCCACGCACACATAGGAGAAAGATATCACGTGTGGCGCTCAGACGTTCCCAAATCATTATCTGCACCCCCTCCTGAGAGGGTGGGTGGATTCCTCATACACACACACACACACACATGAACACACATACACACACACACATCATAGACAACAGGCGTGGGAGAGAGGGAGAAAGGGGAGAAAGAATTAGAGACTGTGTAGGGTGTGTATGTGAGAGAATAAGACAGAGGGGGGGATGCAGTCACGAAGCATGTTACCTTATGAGGAAAGTACATATCAGTTACATGTTGCACCCTTTTGTAAACATAACCACGAGTTTCAGTGTGTGTGTGTGTGTGTGTGTGTGCCCTCACCCTGCGCTCTCTGTCTCTGCTCCTGTAGAACAGGGTGATATAGTTGAGGTCTGATGTCTCGGACTCAGTCTGCCGCGCCTCAATGAGCCGACCGATGTAGCGGTTGACTCGCGTTCCCGGCGAGTGCTGCACGGCGGTGGCTGAGAAGGACGTCCGATTCCTCAGCTTCTCCGACGCGGTCCGCAGGGCTCTCCGCTGTCAGACACCCCCCAAAAAAAAGAACAACACAATCAGTCTCTGCAGAGCCTGTGTGATGTGTTCAAGTTGACTTGTTCTCAAGGGATGCGATCAGGCAAGACCAATGCGAGAGTTTTGTGAGGTCACAAGGTCATGACCGAAGTCTATTATGAAGCAGATCTTGGTCAGACAACAAGTGGATCTTCAGTTGATGGTTTGATTTCCGCGCTGAGGAGACCACAGACAATCTCGTTCAACATAGAAAGCTACAGCCTCAATATACGTCTTGTAAGCTTTTACATTTCTCTGGACCTCCTCTGCTGTATCTCTGCTCAGCATTTAAGGTCCCCTTCTGAACCGGATCCGTTACTCATCCTTGGGCTTCAAGAACAACACCGATATGTCTGTCTAACTTCCAGTTTAGCCCTCTGCTAACTCAAATGGTCATAAAATTATTTAATCGTGTGGCTCTTCTTCTAAATTTTTTGAATGTTTTTTGGGGGGGTTGTGAGTTAAAGTCACTTCTTTCACAATGTAAGCTTATGGGAAAAAGGATTGTTTGGGCCAGTGTGCATCACATGATGGAAGGCATTGCTGCCATTACACAGTTACATTATTTATGGTCTTTATCTCCACGGTATGTGAGTATATTTTAAGTTTTTTAAATAATCTGTACTTTGTCAGCCTCAGGTGTTTTTAGCCTGAGCTAAAGGCTAAAATATTAGCAAGTCGACAGTTATTTAATTCACAAGAACTGCATGGTAATAGAGCTTTCAATCAACTCATGAGATGAAGTTCCTAACTTGGTAGCTGCTGGTTAATTTAACACAAATGCTTAAACATACAGAAGTTTCAGGCAGCTGTTAATCAGATCAATAAAACATAGGCAGATTCCTCTGTGCTGTGAACATCACTGCGTGTCTTACAGTAATTGCTTTTTGCGTTTGATGGAGTTTGCATAGGTCCTGTGGGAGATGCTTTTCCTGAAGCCCTATTACGATGCCACAAATTAGTGAAATAAGACCCATGTTGAGAATAACCAGAATTGTAGTGTACAATTAGATTTTATGCAAAAAACTTCAGTAGTTTTTCTTCCAAAATAAAAATCTAACAAGAGGCGTACAGTAAGCCATTCATCTGTCATCTTATTTATAGTTAAAGTGTCAACTGTAGGTGTAATTAGAGCAGTTCTCTGTGTCATTTATTGGTATCTGACAGCTACAGCGCAGCATTATAAACAGTATTTTTCAAATTTACACCTGCTTCTGCAGACAAAAATTAAAAACAGGAGCTCTCTCTCACTTAATCATTCAGTCTCACTGGAAGTGATACAAAAGATCGTAACATAATTGTACTCCTACACGACGCGACATCATTCTTATCCAAGTAATTTAATCTCGTTTCGTCTTTCATGCCTTAAGGTTTCACATTCATTTCACTTGTTCCTGGTGTTCCACGTTTCAAGACTTTTGTAGAATGCAGAGTCTCAGTATGTAGTAGTTTGACACATTGTGACATTTGTACTAGAGATACAGTAAATAAATGCACCTCACTGGCTGATTTCTTTGGTTTAATTTAAAAGAAACTGACTGAAATAAAGACGACAGGACTTTATATTGAAAGAAGGTGCAGCGCCTGCAGTACTATGGACATTGTACCGGTCTGTTGTGGGGAAGAGGGCGCAGCCTCCGTGAGCAATTTGGGGTTCAGGACACTTTGACAGGCAGACTGGAGGAGCCAGGGATTGAACCACTAATCGCTGATCGAACCACCAATCATCTGATTAGTGGACGACCCAGTAGAGGACCCCGACATTTAGCCTGGGAATGTTTCGGGATCCCCAGGAGGAGCTGGAATATGTTGCTAAGAACAGGAATGTCTGGAACGCTCTGCAGCCACCACGACCCAATCCCGGATAAGTGGAAGAAAATAGATGGATGGATGGTGGCAGTAGCCTAAATTTATAATACAAAACTTAAAAAAAGAAACAGTACAGAACACCTGCCAGGATTTGGACAGATAATTTATGAACAAAGGATTTTTGGAGATGCTTGCAGAAACTGAAGCTCTTACACAGCAGCTCTCCGAGTCCCCACATACTGTGCATCACGCAGCTGCAGTTTATTTTGACCAACACCTTCTACAACTTCATGATTACCTTTATTCACAAGCGAGCGGCAGTACTGACTATTATAATCTGCAGTGTGGTAATTCCATTATGAAATTGCACCGTGTGTTGCATGCAAGGATTTTTTTGGCTACTTGGATAATCATGCAACAATGTGGCTAATGCTATTAAAGGAGATGATACCAGGCTGTGGGTGATTACCAGCAGTCATAATGCAGCCTCACCAGAGTCATCAAGTACTCATGCTTGGCCGAGCTCACACAGTCGGGCGGATTACAGCTGGCAGACTATTTCTGAAAGCCAAGACCGTGTGATGCCGCGACACCAATCATCAGCCACCAAACGCCAACAGGCCGACCTCGTGATGACCGACTCGCCGCTGCGTCATCGCAAATATACTCCGTACTCCGTATACTCCATACAACGTAGTATCCACACATGTACACGAGCTCAATGAGCTTAAGGGCAGTGTACATTAAAAGTTTCTCATGATATCTATCTTACTTTTCAACACGTGGTCGTAATGGACTGTCCTATAGTATTTATGATGCAGCAAAAAAATCCAGATTAGAGCGTGCATGTGTGTGTGGCTAGATTATGAATACAAGCAGATTTCACTCCATCACAAATGGACGTACAGACTCACTCAGAGATATTCATGCATGTTCTGTAGTGATACACACAGTAAAAAAGGAGATGTTTACACACCTTGTCGTCATCCTCGCAGGTCATGACATTGGAGAAGGGGATCTCGGCCTTGAACATCTTCCTACAGTGCATCAGCTGGACGAGCAGGTAGCACACCGTCTTAAACTTCATCCTCTTGGCTGGTTTGATGTCTGACAGAATGAGACCTGGAAAAATCTGATGAAGATCATGGGATGAACAGAAAGAACAGGAGGCTAATGAGAGGTACAGAAAACTCAGTTTACCTTCTAGTTATTATCTCCTTACATACAACACAACACAATGGCCTTCATCTTATACAGCCAATAATAACTCACACCAAAAAACATACAGTTAGTTTTAGTGTTGTACTTAAGGCGTGTTAGCATGTGTGGCCTATATTTTTCATGGTAACATGCTATGTTAGTATTAATCTCAAACTTTATGGAAAGTGGAAATTTGGCTCTTTTCTTTTTTTGGTGGTACATGTGATTAATTTTCACTCTCTGAAGCCTCCCAGACAATTAAGTATATGCAGTTTTGTTCTAAAATTAAACTTTAAAAATCATCACTTCCAATTTCTTATTACCAAGAATCTTATTATTCGTTATTTTTCTGGAAATTTTGCAATAATCTTCATTATTCCAGGGAATGTTGGAAGGAAAAGGACACGGACTGCCCATTGTTCCAACAGCAATTAATAATCCCCAATTTGTCTGACAGCTGGTATAATTTCATGATAATCACGATAATAGAAATATTCTGACTTGTTGACGTAATGATGTCATACTGTTACGTACAGCAATGGCTCAAAGTGAAAGTAAAACCGCTACCGGCTCCAAGATGGAGGAGTTAGTTACCACCTCAGGCAGAAGCAGTAGAAGTACGATGTGGACAGAAATCCCCATGGAAACAAACCAGAATTGGTGAGCAAAGCATCACCGAATCAAGTTTTACTCCATATTTTGTCAGATGGTCAAGAATATCATTATTGCAGAAATACCCTGAAATATGAAATGATGTTTCTTTGAAGGCCCATTACTCTGAAAACACCAACACCAATGTGTGTAGTACACATGCTTGTTCACTGTGTCTGAGCAAGGCTAAACGTTTCACGGACAGGATATCCTCTAAAAGGGTCAAATGCAACTTTCAAAATAAAAGCTTGCTGAGAAACGTTTTCAGGTGACACTCACAGTTTGGTTGAGGCACCAAAACCGCTTGGTTAGGTTCAGGAAAAGATAGTTTTGGTTCACTCCACATGACGTGGCACCAAAAGGACGACACAACATCCCTTAAAAGACTTTTACACTAAACTGTGCAACATTAGAAAACCTGGATATATCAAGTGTGTGTGTGTGTGCATTCACACAAATACTGTGCTGCAGATTTACAATGCATGAGTGGACACACTGTCTCTGATTCACATGTACGGTTGGTGTGAGATAGTGATACTAGCCCTGTGTATGCCAGCTTAGCACATGGCCTGCGTCCTTCTCGGCATCAGAGGATTAACCATTGTAGCAGTGGTAGATGTGTCACCTCTCGAGAAAGAGAGGGAATGCAGAGAAAGAAGCGACTGTGGCGTACTTTACGTCTGTGTGATGGCACGATGAAATATGTCTCTATGTGATGTTTCTGAAGGAAGGCATGTCTCTCGTGGCCGAAGCCCGGTTCCACCTCGTAGTCTCCGTTCAAACACTCCAGGGTGGTCCTCGTGATGTGCACCTTGCTGAGAGCACAAGCAGAGCAGAGGACGAAAGACAGTTAGTGATAAAAGTCTGGCCGGCGCTAAAGTCTCAAATCATTATCCCCCTCGTTATTTTTATCAGCCTAATAGCCCCTCGGCTTGCTAAAATTCTTCACAGCAAAGCAATGTTTCATCCTAGCGACTCATTTAATCTGGTAACGAGTTCTAAAATCTTATTACTTCACTTGAAACAAGACCAAATTGAGCCAAGGAGGTGACCTCATTTCTCTGCTTTTTTAAATGCAAATCATCTTGTTACTGTATATGAGTTTCCTTCAGTGAAGTGACATGAAGTTAACACGAGAGCTTTGTCTTCTTTTAAACTGCTGTGACTGTCTTTTTTTTTTTTTTAGAAAATCCAGGCATCAAAGCGAAATGATTTAATCCGACTAACTTTTTAAGACCAAATATACGAGGTAAGGTGATTTCTTAAAGGATAGCTTCACCTTTTATCCTTTTCCTGCCTGTGAAGTCTCATTTAACTTTTAAAACATTAACATTTCAAACACATTCCACTGAGTCTGGATAACATATTCATTTATTAGCATTGCAAGTGTTGTTTATTCTCAAACAGGCGTACTGCAAAATACAGTATCTTATTGCTCACACATCACTGGTTATGCACAGTTTCACCGCGCTACGTCCATCATTTTATAATTTTAACATGAATTCCGTTTTTTATGCACTCATTATTTATAGCTGCACTTCCTGTTTTAGGCTTTTAATCTGAAAAATCTCAAGGAAGTGTTGAGCTAACAGTGACGGTTAAACAGCTATCAAAAATGGCAAATTACCATGTTTAACTCGTCTTATAATTAAATCTGTATCTGTCTATAATTATATCTATAATTAATAAAACTATTCTATAATCATGAGATACAGATCTCATAACTGTTAGATATGGATCTCATCTAATGTTCTTGTAACAGAGATGCTAAATCATAATACGGCTTATCAGACAGTCCTTGTCAGTGGGTTAAATAGATTTTCAGTAGATGTGTTTGTTTTTATTAAATTAAAAAATTAAAATGATAAAACAATGTCAGCTTCATCCTTTATGATGGATTTTTGACAAGTCTATTAAAACATGCAGAAAACATCGCTTAGTGTTGGATACACACATCATAAGGCTGTATTCTAGCTCTGTTGCTGGGATACTGTGTGTGTGTTGTGTTGTATTTGTACTGGGAGTCCACTTTCAGTGGGTGTAACAGTCAGCACTGACCCAGGCAGCCCTCCGGCCTCCATCACATTTGCCAGCGTGACGTCATTCGACCAGACGTCATACTGCCATTTCCTGAGGCCCAGCACGCCGCACAGAACCCGTCCTGTGTGCAGACCAACACGCATGTTCAGATCCACCTCCGTCGCCTCCACCACTGACCTGCAGGGGAGGAGGAGGGGGCGGTAGAAGGTTAATCTCTTAAACTGTTGAAACCAAACCAGGATTTAACCTCCACCCAGGAAGTTATGATTGATTCCCTCGTCTCATCTCAAAAAAGCTGTTTACAGATTATCACAAAGAACCAGGTGTGCATCCAAGAAGAGGTGAGCCACTATGGTGATGTCTCCTGGTCCACTGCTTTGATATCTCAACATGGACTGAAAGTTTGTACAGGCAGTCATGATCCCCAGAGGATGAACCAGTCTCACTTTTGATTTAGCACCATCATCAGGCCAAAGTTTCAATGTGTCCAATTAGACATTCACATCAGCCTCAGCTGTAGTTAGCATGTTGGCACACATGGTGAACATCACACCTGCTAAACATGAGCTTGTTGGCGTTGACGTTGTGAACATGCATTTATGTCAAAGCAACACTGTGAGTTCAAACAGCTGCTAGCACAGCAGTTAGAACGTTGATTTCTTGAAAACTACCAAACTTTTGACTCTGTTATTCAATGAACCGTCTATCACTGTGCATTTTAATATTTCCAAATACTTTTTGCAATGCCAAATGGAGACACACACTCTCCAAGTAGCTCCTAGTTTCCTTTTCTTCTTCAAAAGATCTTTGTTCTGGTCCGGTGTAAAGAACTCTGTAATGCATCCTCAAAATAAAAGTGTGTGTGTGTGCATGTCTGTGTCTATATTCACATGCATGCACGGGTAAGTGTGCAGACCACCTTCACTTTCCTCGCGTTGTGGTGTAAAGGAGATAAAGCAGGACTTTTTTTTTCACGGCCTCTCCTCTCCAGTAAATACACAAAGCTCATCGTCACCAGCGAAAGGTCAGGAGCTTCAGATGATGTTTGTGTGTATGTTTACAGGATGATGGCCGAAAAAGAAAACGTGGTCTGCCCATCAGGCTGAAGGAGGGATGTCGCACACACACACACACACACACACACACACAGAGGAATGAGTGTGTATGGCAGCTGTCCTCTGAGATAAAGGACTCCTCCAGCAGTATCCATCCACTCAGACAGAGCAGCGGGGAAAGGGAACAAGGCAGGCGAGTGTTCACACGAGGAAATGAGGTAAAGGCTTTATACACGGACATATGTATAAATATAGAAAATGTATTGCAAAAATCACCACAGAGTTGCTTTGTGTAAGCTGCAAATTAACTTTTAACATTATTCTAACTTTTTTATTGGATTCCTTCCACTAATTACTACCTTCCTACCTACTGCCTCTTCGGCAGGCTTCGCCTCGATGTTTGCTGATATTTGCAGATCAAACGTACTTTTTAATTTGTGCTTTCTTTCATTGTGTTCCTCCAGAAATACAATCTTTCTGCCACTTTCTTACTAGTCCTATATATAGGCCACCTTTTGTGAGACAATATCACAAGCACAAGTGCAAGCAAACAAACGGTCTCCATGGAAACTGTTGAGTTTTATTGCTGTAAATTCGCTTTCATTGCCATAAATGCTTTAAAGTTTTTTCTCTTCTTTAAGTAGGGAAACCTTTTTTTTTTCTGTGCAACACCCTGATGTAAGTCCCTCGGCTAAGACGAAATTAAGGCTTAATCTTAAGGTGTTTTGTGCAACCTTTATTTATTTGGAATATTATATTCATAAATCTGTTTAATAGACACTCACAACTCCCTCCATGTTTAACTGTTGTCTTGATAGACGGTATAATGCACATTTTCAGTGCACCAGCTCCATTAGTTTCTCTTTTAAACTGAATTTTTTCCTTTGCTAATTATTTGCAGTTGCAGGAGAAGTCAGCACTTTCCCTTAATTTGAAAAATCCCAGAGGAAGTGCTGAGGCTCTGTGACAGCACCATAACATAAAATGACAAATTGCAGACTCTATACGGAGGCTAGTTCTGCTCTAAAAAATGAATTATTCTTCCACTTGTGGCCGAACTTTCTAACAAATTAATTAAAATTAAAATATTCTGTGAACAGACGGAACAAACATAGTGAAGCTAAAACACGAGCAGCTTTAGTTAAACCTCCCACCTCTGTTAGTAATCAGAAATAATAACACGTATCTATCATGCAGATAAAATTAAACCTCGTGTGTTGACCTGTACAGATGGGCGCCCACATGCGTGTTATAGAGAAGGTGTAGGTGTGTGTGTGTGTGTGTGTGTGTGTGTGTGACTCACGCGATCGTGTCAATCATGTCCAGTCCCATTTCCACACAGCAGTGGGCGTGGTCTGCCTTGGGCTGGGTCAGTCCCGACACACAGTAGTAACAGTCGCCCAGGATCTTTATCCGCCTGCAGTGATTCTCCTGCAGATACACGAAGAGGCAGACAGATGATCGTCTGAAAAAAAATACTGTAGTCCAGCAGATGGACAACGCCAGTCATACGAGGGAAATGTGTTTTGAATAGTTACCATGACAATAAGTGAACTACAACGGCAACCGCTCTAGCTAGAAGTCTGGTGCAACAGAGGTAAAGGCCTAATCATTAAACTTTTGACCAAGTCCCGTTGCCATTACTACTCCTTCTTAACAATGCAAATGGAGCAGCTCTATGGATGACAGTGTCAATGTTTTTGAATGTTTCTAAAGCAGCGTGTTTTATTTTGAAAAGTGTCTAACTTCCTGCAAGCATGATCTGCTCTGTGGTGCCTGACGTGGCTTCCACCAAAAATAAAAATTGTGAGCTGGAACAACCTCCGTGGCTGTGAAGTGAAGCCAATGAGAAAGTGTTAAAAACTGCAGTTCCTCAAACGTCCACTTGAGGCTGGCTCTAGAAGTGAGTCAGTCTCCATAAGTCCCCATGTTTAAAATGTCCAACTTCACAGCAGAAATAAACATGTTTACAGCCTGGTACAAAAAACAGTTTTGGTCTCTGTAGCTAATTTCCCCGTTCATGACAACTGTACTGAGGGTGAATTTATATACAACTCACCTGTTCAGATTATATTAAGGCTTAAAGTTATGCAGGATTAAGAGTGTGGACGCTTTGATTGACAGGTGGCTTGTTTGAGCAACCAGGCTTCATTCAGCCTGTGTGACAATCCACGTCTTTGCCCATTTTTTGATTAGCTGCGAGGCGGAAGAGGCAGGACTGCCAAGATGATCACAGAGACCACGTCCATGTTTTTTTAAAAAGTCTGTGTTTGCGGTGATAACACACTCTTGGTTCTGAAGAGGGCATGCCGGGAAAAGTTTGAGACCCACTGGCAGAGCTGCTAGCATGGCTGCAAACTCTTATAATACAGCATGATGTCATGACCTGACCACGGCTATTTTTAAACCAGTTATTCTGCTGATAAAAAGCTGAACTTGATCAGTTATGTGATTCTCCGAGGGTCTGAAACATGATCCACATCTGTAGATCATTTCTACATTTAACAGCTGAAAGTTACCCACACTTGTAGTACAGAGTACAAGTTCAGAGTGTACTTTCACTCCTGTTGCAGGAGATCTGACTGTACAGAAAACTGCATTGATGCTCTCCGCCGATCATGTAAATCAGATGTGTGTATTTGTGCAACCATGTGTGTGTTTTTAGTTGAGGCCAACTCTAATTGCTCCGACATGCTCTTGAAGTAGAATCCCGCCCACACATTCCCAGACAGATCAGCTATTTGTCACAGTGCACATTGTGTACAAACTCCACAACGATGATGCACACATACACACCTTTACAACACACACACACAAACCTGCAGAAACAACAACAACAAACAGCAGCATGGCTGCGTGCAGACATATTGTACAGGTACTTCGGTTCAGTCGCACGCACAGGGTTTCCATTTGGCACTGTATCACTCACAGTCGTCAGTAAATCGTAATGGTAGACCCTACAAAGCTTAGCCTGCAGGCAGCCTCTGAGTGACAAACACACACATGCACACACACACACACACACAAATACAGAGGATTCATGACAACTGCAGGGTAAGAGGCGGAGATGAGAGGAGACAGGGTGCTCTGGTTTTCTGCTCACGGGAGCAGAAAGATTCTGGCGTGGGAGGATATGAGAATTCAGAACGTGGATGATTATCCCAGTGCTAGGAACAGAAACCGAGTGTGTGTGTGTGTGTGTGTGGTGTGCGTGCGTGCGTGTGTGAGAGCAGAAATGAGAGAAAAATTATCAGCTGACAGCAAGCCATGTCTCAGGAGAGAGGTGTCTGTGTGCGTTTTGAAGGGAAATTTGTGATTTTAAACCAGCCGACTGGGGACAGTTTGTCTAATTGGAGGAGAAATCAGCGTCCCTAATTTGGCTCGATTCATTTCTGTCTTCATTACGGTGAGATGAAGGTTGGCGTTAAGTCAGCCGTGTGTCTGTTAAGGTTACGTTTAGGTTGAGCCTCCAGGGAATAAATGTGTTGTGTAGCATACAGCAGTCAGACTGGCTCAGCAGCTGTGACAGAGCCGGTTTGAAAGTGAATTTCTCCTTTGCTAACACGACAGGGTATAAATCTCAATTAGGATGCAGCTGCTGCTACACACACACACACACACACACACACATATGCACACAATATATCCTCATCACAAGATTTCCATATAATGGTTTTCTGAGTGCTGGAGCACTGATAGCAAAGCCACATATCACCTTGTATCGTGGTCTTTCTCTCACTGTCTCTCTCCCCGCGTTAAGCCATGACTGATTGCTGAGATGCAGAATGAAGTGAAGAGGGATAATCTAGCCGGTCATGTGACTTTTGCATGTACACATGTGTGTATATATATATATATGTGTGTGTGTGTGTGTGTGTGTGTGTGCATGGAAAGCAGGAGTAAACTGTTTGAAGAGCTCTTTTGGCATCATATATGAAGAGCTAAAGAGGAGTGTGACTGTGGTGGGGATCACTGAAAAGCTCTTGATGCTTTAAACATGCATTTAACAATTTATAAAAGAAATATTAAAATTGAATTAGAATATTAAAACGATGAAAGATATAATGATGAATAATTTAAGAGAATGAATAAAGTCCTCAAGTCAGTTCTTAAGCCTTTTATACCTGCATAAAATGTAACCTTGTGAACTTTTTGGTGTTTTTTTTTGCTCTACATTAGGAACTGTCTGTAAAATTTAAACATTCTGATGATAAATTGTTAAAAATAATAACATACATTAAGCTTTAGTTCTTTTGTAGACAAACAAAAGCAAGGAAAACACTCAGAGTCAGCCAGTTATTGCAAAAAAAAGGGTAAAGAAACAACAATTCTAGCTACTTTTATTGTTAATATCAACTTTTTATTGTTGACATGAAATCATTTTTGTAAATTAGGGGGGCAAAAAAACAAAAACCAACATGTTCTCACTCCAAACCTGTCAAAAACAGCAGCTTGCTCAGTGGCCCGACACAAACTATGATGTAGACGCCCCTTACATAACGTAAGTTTAAAAAACCTTTGGTTTCACACAGTCAGCAGCCTCCAGGGTAAAGTTACTGTATTTCTTTGACCCATTCAACCACATGGACTTTGCAGGCTTTATGCTATAGGCCTACGTCACCTGACTTCAACGGTACATCCAAACATTACGCTAGATGAGCGCGTTCAGTAATGACACTTTACCTGCAGTGTCCCGCTCTGAAGCTTGGGGCCTCTGACAAAGCTGCAGCATCTGATGCCTTGGGAGTGAGAACAGGCTGAAAAACCAACTTATAGTTGTTGTGGCTAACATGTTAGCAAACAATTACCTGTTTACAGACCCAGAATCTCTAAATTTGGTCATTTTAAAGCTGCATTTATCTGTTGTGGCCACAAGGAGGCAGAAAAACCTCAAAACAAACTAACCTAATTGCCGCCTGTGCCCACCTGATAATTAATGCCAGTATAAATAATACTGACTCTCTGCCTGTAAACCAAAACAAGGAGCTCAAAGAAACTAAAAAGCTGTTAATATATTAACTCTCTTGATTGGTGATGGTTAAATTTAACTTCACCACAGCCTCAACTCATGATCTACTTTCTCTGCTTTCCCCCAGTGCTTTCAAACACACCTCATGGACAACATGACCTAAAGTCCAACCTGGTTAAACGTCACACTGCTGCTGTGGCGTGCTTCGCTCGGCGCAGAGAAAAAAATGCTGTGACGCGGTGCAAGCTATTGAAAATAATGGCTTTCAGAGCAAAAGTGCTGCTGTTGTCACGTCGTGTCTGAAAGGACCATTACACACGAAAACAAGTGAGCCAACTCCATCTGCTCATGAAGACGGTGAGATGTGGTAGAAAGCCCCAAAGCTGTTAAGTGGACCTTGAGTTATGAAGATTTTGTCACCTATTATTTCCCACAGCTGCTCCAGCTGGATTATTTATTAGAACTGTGTGTGTGTGTGTGTGTGTGTGTGTGTGTGTGTGATGCAGTATTAATATGATTATAGTAGTCTGGTGGTAGATAACCTATCGCTCACCTAATCTTCTTTCCCAGAGAAGAACGCTACACAGGCTTACTGATGTACAGTGGATGCTACCACACACACACACACACACACACACACACACACACACACACACACACACACACACACGCACACACACACACACACCTCCTCCTTATCTCCCCTCCGTCTAAAAATCAGTTCACTCATCTCTCCCTCTCTCACCCAGTTCCTTCTCCTTCTTGACCTTCATCCTCCTCCTCCTCCTCCTCCTCCTCCTCCTCCTCCTCCTCCAAGTCAGCCTCTCCAGCTTTACTTTCACTATTGGATCAATATGTGGTTTGGCATAATAAATGAGCTCCAGGACTAAATAATACATTTCGTTTTCTTGGAGGCTTTTTTTGTGTTGCGGAGGAACAACAGACGGAAACAGGAGCTCACCAACTGTTTGGAGTCACTTCCAGCGAGCCTGCCTCCCCCACTGTGGGCTGCCTGTGATGGCTCGATGACATGATCTCATAACAGAAGATAAGATTTAAATTTCCTTTATAAGTTGCACCATCTTGGGCACTTAACTCATCAAATACACCAGAGCTCGACCAATGCATCATATATATATATATATATATATATATATATATATATATATATCAGTAGCAGCATATTCAGCAGCTCATAAGAACAAAGAAACTGCAGTACAATAAAAGATCTTGCTCTTTAATCACTCTAATCGCAGTACTTTTCCAGGTCATAATTCTTTAATCCCTAATTTTAAATTCAAAATTACAACGTGCAATGCGAAAGGGACTTCCTCATAGCAACTTTGCAGAGTGTCTTTCAGCTCATTGTTTTGGTTTTAGGGCCGGGATGTCAAACTCATTTTAGTTCATGGGACACCTACAGCTCAGTTTGATTTCATGCAGGCTGGACCAGTAAAACCGTTGCATAAGAACCTATAAATAACAAGGCATTCTTAAAAAGTTCTGCAGAAAATTAGGTGCAATTTCAACAATACATTGAATATATTCAGCAGTCAGTACATGTGCATTACAATTTACAGATCTACTGTGGATCTACAAAGGCACAAAAAGTCACATGTATTTTAAAACTGAACAACAATATTGTATTTTAACTCTTTATAATTCAAACAACTTGTCGAGATCTAGAAATTATTCTAATTTTCTGCACATATCGACTCCTGTGTAGTAACGCCGCCATCGCAATGCCAACTAAAGTGGAAGTTATTGAGGTGAAGAAGGTTAAGTCGTGCTATTTTACCTGTTGTTGCAATAAAGTAGCGAGCTTTCACAGCTGCTTCCCTGATCGACTAAAAACAGACTGCTGCCAAAAATTCATTCATCTTCTCCTTTTTCAGTCGTCCTTGGAAGTCATGATGAGTCTGATAGTGGCGTCAAATATTATATAAGGACTGAAAGGTGCTGTGAATACACTAAGCACACTCACTTCACATGTACCTCTGTAAATAAACAGGAACTGGTCCATTTTCCTTAGACAACCTGACACTTAAACAGTAGTGATGTGTCACTTCGCCTGGATAAGAACGTGGGATCTATGATCGCTTATTTAGCATACGACTTATTACTTTTATTATGGCAGTTCAATCCCCCAGTGGACAGGTCGGCCCGGTTCTGGCCTGCTGGCTGTATGTTTGACACATCTGTGTTAGGGCCTCCAATTTACTTCAATTTAACCAAGTTTGGTTCAGTCAGTCTTCAGACGCTGTCATCCACCTTGTTTCTAGCAGCAGGCAGCTGATTTCATCATAACGACTTACACTGAACTCACTGTACCCGAGTGAAGAACTTACAGCTAAAGAGCCAGATATTTTCCTCAGCAGACCAAAACAGAGCTAAAAGGAGAATGAATACTGGAGTTGCATTCATCAGGTGGTCAGAAAAACGTCTCTAAATGAATGTTAACGTCACCGTGTGGGCTGGATGTGTGAGCAGGCTAACATGTTCACCATATATAAGTGTGAGAATATTGTCCCCAGATCAACTATGGATTATGGGAGATCCGTAACTTGTTCTGTGGATGGACTTTACATAAAAAGCACATAAACCGAGGGCTTTCGTTGCACTTACCGTGGCCAGCTCATCAAACTTCCCAAAGAGTTCGTTGAGCAGTTTGACGAGTTCCTGAGCGGTACACTGAGAAGCCAAGCTGGTGAAACCCACGATGTCTGCAAACAGGATGCTATCAGAAGAGAGAAAGGGACAAATTATAATCTTTTGAATATTTTTCTTCCTAATACACTAAAAAAACAACAACAGAGGAGCTACATTAACTGCACAGACAAGTTTTTCTCTCGCCTTTCCGACACAAAGTACCCACAGATTACACCAGAGCAGAGAATTTGGCTAATGGCGATCAAAAGTGAAGCAGTGAGTACCATAATCCAATCCCCTGATAAGTGAAAGCGTCTTTTAGGCCAACCACTAAATCAATTACAGAGCTAAATTGCCTGCTGCTGGCTAGCTGCTGTAGTGGGAATGAGGAAGGTGTTGAAAGCTACTTAGCCCCTCATTCATTTGCTCAGAGGCAGGCCAGATGGCAACAAAACAAGGTGTTATGGATCTTATTGACTCTCAGTCCAAAAAAAAAAAAAAAAAAAAATCACTGCTCCTAGACATCAGAGCTGAGTGTGGAGCTTGGTATCATTTGTTTTATACTACTGCCGATATAATATCTGATACAGAGAGAACACTTTTATTGATATCTGCTCAGAGAATTAAGAGGAACAGCAACATGTCTCATCATCGTGTCTCTCACCTGTCCAAAAGAACACACGTGTACATCAGCAGGACAAAACGTGTTACAGATGACTGCTCATAAACCAGTTTTGATGATTTTTAAACATAAAGAAATTTATAAATTTAGCTTTCCCCGGAATTATTATCCACCTCTCGTCTTCCTCGGTGCACAGAGTTTACCTATCTGTGCTATTTCCATGACAACTGAGAAAAATCTATTTATTTAAAAGACTGTGAGACGCTGTTGAAAGCTCTGGAAAAAGCTCACAGTGGACCTTTGATTGACTGTTTTCAGTGGCGGGGATTGATGTGTCGGGTATGGCGGGTTGCGGGCCAGATTTAAATATCTTAAAAAAAACTATTGAATGAGACATTCATTGTCCCAGATGATGACCCTTACATCCACTGATTTTGTCTTTTGTGCTACCATGATGTCAACTTTTGTTGTTTTGAGTGAAATACCTTAACAACTGCTAGATGGATTATCATGACATGGTTCAGACATTCATGGTCCCCACAGGATGAATTGTTGATCACTCTGTTGAACCCTTAACTTGTCTATCATTAGGTCAAAGTATTAATGTGTCCGATGCTTTGATTTAAGACCAGCCAAACGGCCGTACTTTATGTTTAGTGTTAATTAATCAAATGTTAGAACACTAAATAAATGGTTCTCACACTTTTTCTGTCATGCCCATCCCCAAAGCTGCAATTTTTTTTTAATCAATTATTAACAATTAAAGGGGAAGTAACTCAAAGATCCCAAGAATTTTAGTGCAATAAATAGCACTAAGATCACACACACACGCTTTAGCATAACTTATTTATCATCAGGTCAAAGTATTAATGTGTCCAATACTTTGGTTTATGACCTAATATGTGCAAAACTGATGACATTAACCTCAGCTGTACTGTTTTTATCAATTAATAACAATGAAAGGGGAAGCAACTAAAAAGATTTTAGTGTAATAAACGCCAGAACGATCACATCAGCACACTTTGGTTTGTTCATTTTCCCAACATAAATCATGTTTATGTGGCTCTATGCCCGCCACCCAGTTTGAGAACCAAAGATGCTAACTTATACACATGCTACCATCCAAGGTCGAGAACATTCACAGTCAGTTTATGTGATTGTTTTCTGCCTTTTCCTTCACATCCATTAAAGGTTGATCTATCGATCCATCCATCCGTCACCACTGGTTAAGACAGTCATGGTCCCCGCAGGATGAACTGTGGATCACTCTGTTGATCCCTCAAACAGTGGTTCTCACACTTTTTCTCTCGTGCCCTCCTTCAAAAGTTCAGCTTCAGTCTTTATCAATCATTAGCAATGAAACAGGAAGCAACTAAAAGTATTTTAGTGTAATAAATGCCAACACGATCACATCAGCACGCTTTTCTTTGTTAGTTTTCCCAACATAAATCATGTTTATGTGGCTCTACCCCGTGAGAACTATGGTGTTAAACTAAGACACTGACTTTACACGTTATACCATCTACGGTCAAGAATCAAACTTCTCACATTACGTCCGGTTGGTCAGGTTTAGCCACTAAATCTACTCGTTTAAGGCTCTTTTGGTTAATCCATCGATCCATCGAACCTCCTCCATGTGAGGAAACAGGTATGCACACGCCGCAGATTTGAGGTATTTTAACAAATGACCAATTTTTTCTTGTGAGAACAGTTAAACGTTCAAACATCAGCAGCTGCACGTTCAATTTGCTTCAATAACTTTGTTTAAAACTGGCAAAACTTTGCTCTAAATCAGGAACCCTCTGATCAGAGACCGAACATTGAGTGCCAGCTTCCAGCACTTGACGCTTTTCTGTGCTACGGAAACATTTTGGTCCATACCCATTAAGTACTGTGGTTCAATACCCAGCTCTAGTGATGTTAAGAGGGCCCTTCCTCTGCATCGTGACTGAGTTGCTCTTTTTTGGCATAGTTGCTCTGGAGCCTGATGTATGTAAAGCCGGGATCACGACTGCTGCTCGACAGAAGAGCTGTGCTGTGTGATTTGTCTTTGAATGGCGCTGTACTGCAGGTCGTGCTGGTGTGTGCGGTGGGTGAGGAAGGAGGAGAAGAGGGGAGAGAGGAGGCGAGTGTGAGGGGGGGGAGGCAGAGGGAGAGCAGAGCTAAATGTGTGTGCGATCAAACGTTCTCGGGGGCCACATCAAAGGGGGACCAGATCAGGGAGATGTCACACCCCTGCTCGGCAAAATAAAGCTGTGTTTTTTTTTTCTTTTCACCACCGTGTGTTTACGCGTGCATGTGTGTGTCTGTAGCAGCTCCCTGGAGACGGGCGGGAGCTGGCTCGCTGGGTGCAACAGCTACATGTTTGGCCGAGTGCCAGCGAACGAGGCTAGTGAACGGGCAGCGATATTCCCGAGCTGTGGCTGAGTGTGGGAGCCGAGCAGACAGACAACCAGGCAGACAGACAGACGGAGAAGGAGAGAAAAAAGAGACAGGAGTGCTGTTGACATGCTACCTAGCCCTCCACTCCCACACTCAACAGCACTGATACGGCTCTCGGCTTCTCTTTACTGCCTCGTTGGAATGTAATCAGCTCAAAGTCAGCCAGGTTCTCACGCTCTGTAATATTTCCTTCATTACAAGTGTAACACAGGTGGCTGCTGAAAGGGCTGATAAAATTCACAGCGATAGAGCTGCAAGAAACGACGCTTAAAATAAAAAAACCTGCCACAACTTCTCAGAACCAAAGAGAGCGTCTTTAAATATCTTTCTATAAAAAAAACCCCAAAAGATTCAACTGATGTAACTATGGCTACAGTTGTTTTCATCATCAACTGGTCGGTTAGTGTATGATTAATCAATTCATTGTTGGTTTTCAAAGTCAAAGACTGTGGGCGTTCCCTCAGGCAAAGCTTGGAAAAAAGGCGTCCACTCACCACCTTTAGCTTACTTGCTTAGTTAGACACTCAACATATGAGCCAATGTAGCCTAATACTGCTGTTTTATTACTTCAAATTCATCCACAAAGCTCCCGTATCTCTGAACTATCTCTACAGATCGTTTAGTGTGATCTCATTTTGATAATTGATATAAATATTGGTTAGCTTTGATTCACTGAGTGGCCAAACTTTGAAAACATTTGGTTTAGTCTATAAGACATTAAATACATTATTAAATGATTATCTTCCTATCAAACACTGATTAATCAACAAATCATTGCACCACTAGAATAACTGATTAATCCACTAATGAAGAGGAGACCAACTTTAAACTGAAGGATCTACTTTCAGGCACCGGTGCCAGTCATTGAGTGTCACCAAACTCTTGTTAACAATCACTGGGTGCACATAGTTACACACTCTTCTCGACCCAAACCCCTTTGACATATTAGTAGAAGATTTTCCAGTGTTTACTGATGATAGCAACATGCAAAAGTGGTCACATATTGTCATCATTTGAGGGGTATATCTGGTTCTTTAGCTGCTAAATGCTCCACTATGTTCACCAGCTACTCTTTTGGCCTGCTGTTTGGTGCCACAGTACAGTACAGAGTACGATGGATTTATTACAGCTTTCTGCCTGCCGCAGCTGAAAATGATACCATGAGAACGATGATCGATCGATAAACCAAAACAGTAAAGTTAGAGCTTTGACCGCTTAACAATGAGCTGAAAGTCACTGCACAGCTGAAAAGCTTGCAGAATTAGCCAATAATTCTCTGAGCAGACCCTTTCACATCGCCACGTTGTCATTTCATACATTGTTTTTATAGAAATATCGATTATAGCTGCTTTTAATGTGTTTATTTAAGTGCTGTTAAACCACGAAGCTGCTTCTCTCCTCAATATTTCTCATAACTGGTGCCTGAATGCTACAAAGAGCCTGTTTTTGGTGAAACTTTGGCGGTGAAATGTCACCAGTGTGCTCCACAAACATACAGACGTCCTGCCAATTTGTCACAACAGAAGAAAAAGATGAAGTTCAGTCTTAACCTTGGACACAGCGGTCTGTATCTCACTGATGTTTCCACTGATGAGATGCAGTGAAGCTAGTAAGTGGACTTTAATTATGAAAAAGAAAGAAAATACCTCATTTTGGCTGCTTCTAATTAAACAACATTCTCGAGAGTTTGATATTTGATTAATAAAATACTGTCACTGCTTCGTTAATTACATCTCTCATGCAGATTCACCACAAACGTTAGACGAGGCGGAGGAAATGACCATTTTCTAATCTACCGCTACGACACAGGCGACAGCGCTCCGTCCATTTCCTCCTCCTAACCTTTATGTAGTTTGATTGCATCTGTGTTAATGGCTGATCTTAATTGTTCCCCTTCTATTCTTGACCTTGACGTCACAGCAGGTGACACCTGGATCAAAACACTCCAGCCCCTCCGCACACCTCTGCGCTCCGCAGTTGTCATGACACCCACCATACCTGACATTGTCATGACGTTGGATGTAGATCTTGTGAAAGATCCGCTCAGGCGGCTTCAGGAAGTCCTCCTTCATCTCCATGGCAACATTCCTGGGCAGTAGGCTCATTAGCAGACGCTCCTGAGGGGGGAGGGGTTAAAAGAGAAGAGGGGGCAGCGTCAGAAATTTAAACTGGGAGGACACGAATGTACACACACACACACACACGAGTGTTTGTGTACATGCAAACACATATGAGGTATCTGCTCTTTGCTCTGGTGTAAACATCCGGACACAGTAGATGCCACTGCTCTCCATCTTAGCAACAGGAAACAGAGAACTGGTTACTTACTTAACAGATAATTAACAAATAAATTTGGAATTTCGTCGATTCCAGCATCTCAAATGTGAGAATTTGCTGCTATGTTATAACACTGTCAACTGAATTACAGCTAAAACGATTAGTCAGTTGTGAAAATTTGTGTTTTTGATTATTAGCCAGACCAAAAAAAAAAAACAATCTGAAGACACTTGTTTTTAAGAAACGGTGACAGGCATGGACATTTCATAGACCAAATGATTAACCAATCAACAAATTAATTTGTAATTAATAATATTTGCTAGTTGCAGCTCTCAACTCAGGATCTTTGGTGTGGTACGGTGTGGTTATAACCATAAGAATCTTAAAAATCACAACACATATAACAATGAATAACACAGCACTACAGACAACAGTAACAGTCATGGTTTCAGGGTGAATGGTGTTCACAAATCTAGCAAAGTCATCGCGTTTGGAACGAAACCGACTTTTTGCAAATGTTCTTGGCTGCTGCACGAGCTCTGCGGCGTCTTCCCGTCGGCACTTTATGAATTCTTTAAAAAGGGATGAACGATTTGTCGGGTGTTTTTGTTTCACCTGCGTCTTATATACGGTATACATGCCAGTCGTTTCTGTTCTCTCCCAGTGATTTTACTGCCGGTTGGACAACGAATAAAACAACAAATCGTTAATCAGTGATGAAGATAATCAGTAGTTTGCACAGTACTGTGGGTGACAATAAATGAAGTTTGAGATGTTGAATCACGCAGAGATACAACTGATAATTATTAAACAATCAGTCATTTCTTGGATTAGTTGTTAAAATGGTGAAAAGTGTCTGTCACAGTTTCTCAGATCAAGTCAACAGTCCGAACACAAAGATATTAAACTGACAGTAAAACAGAGTAAATGAGTAAATCCTCCAATCAAATCACCAGACACGGTCATCATGGTGGACATATTTTCTAAACAGAGGCCTTAAATCTTACACGCCGGACCTTTAACTGAAGGAGTGCAAACCTTCTGCGTTAATGTGCTTACAATGCCGTCCACCTCCCCGACTTAAACAGCTTCTTCTGTTTTGCACTGGATGTAAACTGTGAGGTGCAGAATCATCCAATGCGGATACTGGACTGAATTCTCACATTCGAGAAGCTCGAACCGGAGAATGTGTGACTGAAAGCGTAAACAGATGATCAGGATTCATTTTCTGTCAAATCGATTTATCAAGCGGATCCGTTCAGCGGCACCAGCCTGAAGTGACATCTCCCCAGATCAGCATGTTTTTGTTTGTGTGAATCGTCTCAGTTGCGGCAGCATAAAGTACAACTCTAGCAGGATGTCGAATCGTTGTGAATGCACAATGAATCATCAGGCTGCTCTGTTGAATGGCTGTTGAGAGACAGCGTTATAAAAGCAGCCGGGTCTCCGGTGTGTCTCCCTCCGACACTCTTTCACATTATACATCCATTCACACAACTGCTACTCACCTGTGAATAAAAAACTGAAGTGGAGAGCAGCTCTTAGAAACAGCTTACAGATAGAGGCCGTGTACGAAAGTGTGTGTCGGGATGTGTTTGTCCATTTGTGCTTGTGGATTGTTGTTTTTTTTTTGAGGTGTAAAAATCCTAATAAACCAAAGTGTGAAGATGTGGATATTTGAATAAGATAATTAATTTACCTGCTTTGTTAATCGCTTTCATTTCTCTTCCCTGAACATGTTATAATTGCACATCAAAGATTCCCATTTCTCTGATCTGTCCCGGCTTTAATTCACTGTGTGCTCTGTTTGACTACGCTGTATTAATGAACCACTGGCTCACACTCTCTCTCACATTAACATGGAGATTTCCTGTCCTGCAGATTAACAGGAAGGGGAAATTCCTACAAAAAAAAAGTATCAAATTGGAAGCTGAAGGAATTCAACTCATTTGCATGAAGGGGAAAAAGATTAAATGTTCAGTCAGAAGGAAGAAAGCTTTTTTCTTTTGGTTTGTTCTTGTCATGAGACGACAACAATAACACAGACGATTTAACGTGTAACAAAACAAAATAACTAAAATGAAAGGAATCTCTGTCCTCAAAGTCCATCACCCACCAGCTCTCTTACATATATGCTCACCAAAACAACAAGATGGCAACGTCCATTACGCCAAACTCAAGGCTTCAAGTCAATGAGTGGATTTACGCTTGGGTGTGGCTCATGTTTTGGGAACTAAAATATTGCTATGTATTCTTTAATATGGAGATATATATAGAAAATGTGAGAGAAACTTTTATTAACGCAACAAGGATGGAGTCAATTCCTGATTATATATATTCATATTCAGTAAAGTGAGAATATGCTGAGAAATAGTTCGGGTCCAAATGGCATTGAGGTCTCGCTGAAATAATTAATGTATAAAACTTTGGTTCAGTCCAAAGTTTGGGAAAAGTCTCCAGAAATGAAATACTGTTTTAATTTAATGTTTTAAGGACAGTCAGAAGAACATTTGAACATAATCCTTCTCAGCTTATGGAGTTTGACTCGTTTTGGAGCCAACCTCCAGTGGCCACTCAAGGAACTGCAGGTGTTGGGCCACGTTGGCTCCATTTTACAGCCACGGAGGTTAGCTCTTGGTTCAAACCCTCAAGGTTCACACAGTCTTCAGTATCAGATGGAGTTTGCATCATTCATGTGATAACAGGAGGCCGTATATGACAGAAAACTGATGGAAAGAAAGAAGTGGCGTGATGGTTGAAAGCTCTGGAATCAGCTTGTTACTGAATCTTTTTGTTTAAATGATTTACTTTGACTTTTTCTGGACTTTTGTTCATCTAAACAACAACTGTTCTCTCTGGAAACTCGATGATGACCTTTGACCTCACTATCAGCCTTGAAGGAGTAGTTTAAGTCATATGAACTTAACTAAAGAGTTGGCAGATCACAGAATGTTTGCGTTAATTGCTTTAGTCAAGGTCATAACTGTGAAAATGGTTTGTCAAAGCAAACTCAACATGCAACCTTTTTTTCCTGGAGCTTTCTTCCATAACACACAGTCTTCATCAGCAGATGCTCAGTTGTCATGGAGATGGATCTGTCGAAGTGTGAGCCCAGGAAGAAGCTAAGCTAAACTAAGCTAAGCAGATTTTGAGATGGGACTCTCTTTTTCGTCAGTCTACTGTTTCCAAAGTGAAGAATGAATGAACGTTGATGACTGAATTCAAAGTCCTAAAAGTGCTTCGGAAGAAACAGCCACTGAGCTCACATGTCAACAGACGAGTCTCCATGACAACTGAGGAAATATCATCTGCAAACGAAGACTGTGTGAAACAGTTTAAAGGGTCAGAAAAAAGATAACTTAACCGGGTGTTGGGTTTGTTTCGCTGCCGTCATACTAGCCAAGTTGTTTAGATGTGAGGACTGTGAGGAACAGAGGTTGTATTTTTACTATAATTTCCCATGAATGGTGTTCCCGAACACGTCACGAGAGCCGAGAGGAAACTACGCATTGCTTCTGGGTTCTGAGATTGCTATTGAACTAAAAAGTCAATTGCACCACCCAGATGTACAGCGTGTAGCCTACACATGTTTAGGAATCAATACAACCTATGGATCTCCGGCTCAAAGCACAAAAACGAGCAAAGACAAGCGAGCGATAAACCGGAGAGCCGTTTGATGGGTGAAACTCAAATCCTGGACGTCTGTTCGTGGGCACACGTTGTTGCAGGCTTGCTTGGCTGGCTGTTGATAGATCCCAATCAGGGGGTTCTGTGTGTGTTTCACTCACCCAGATAAACTGTGACCTTTACTGGAGTAGGGAGGCCATGAAAGCAATCTGCTTGTGTAATTACCTGTCAGAAGGGAGACTGTTACTGCTGGGGAGGACGGAGTGAGGGTTGGGGTGGGGTGGGGGGGGGCACTGCATATCATCATCTAATCTGCAAAGCACAGGTGCTAAGTGTGCCACGCGTGCACGAGAATATTGTGCATAACGAAGGTGAGACATGTATAGAGGCACGTTACATACATGGGATAATTAATTCTTTGTTTAACAAACTGGTGTAGGTGGGTTTTCATGCACATTGCGGGTGGGTGCGGCACATAACAAAGTGTTTCTGTGTGTTAAAGTTGCCTGATTGCTCCTTTGTTAACATGTAGGTGTGCTCAGAGGGGGTGGAATGTGTGGCGCTGGTGCATGTGCCACAGTAATTGTTCTTTCCTTAAATAGCTGCTGTCATAGTTACTGTGTGCCTGTGGGCAGGTTGTTAGAATACATTGGCACCTGAAACCTTTAAAAAAAAAAAAAAAAACTTCTCAAGAGACTGTGAAGATTTCACCAACATACGTGCTCAAGACGAGGCGAAAATGTGTGGATGCGTCGTCGTCTTGCTGCTTTTCATCCATCTGTGTGTGTTTTTTTTTATGTATTTATATATATATATATATGTGTGTGTTTGTGTGTGTGTGTGCAGATTCACGCCTCACCTGTTTCTCATTCTCATCCTCCAGCCTCAGCCTCTCCTCGATGCAGTTGCGGGCTTGCAGGAAGACTTTCCTCTGGGTACGCTCGGTGAGAATCCTCACAAACACCCCCGACAAGTTGACGCTGGTGAACAGCACCGCATTGGCCACCAGCTGCACACAAACAAGAACAGACATGCCAAAACAAAAGCTGGCAGCAGCTACAAACTGTGCATGTGTGTGTGTGTGTGTGTGTGCATGTGAGCCCGGAGGAACACACGTGTCCATATGTGCATTTCTGCGCACAATCATACGTCCTGACTAGATTAAGACTTCCCAATCCCTGATTAATCCATAGGATGGATTGAATGGCAGAGATCAAGGTCAGCTCAGGGATTGCAACATGAGTCGAACGAGTGACTTGAAGAACAAAAGCTATACAGTAAAAAGCTCCCAGACTAAGTGCACTATTGGTTGATGATCAGAGGCCATTGATTGTGGCGAACGTTTCATTTGGATGATGAACTCTGTGTCGTCGATTCCTAAAAGGTCAGAGGTGAAAGGTCAAAGAAACACGTTAATCCCGCACGGCCAGATGGAGATACATTTTCTCCTTTTAAGACCTCACTCCAGTTCATACTGGGACAAGTAAGCAGAAAGTATTCGCTATAGTGCCGTGGTTCCCATCAGACAAGGCCTGGACCCCCATAGAGGTCTAAAAAAAAATAAATCTGAGATGATTCACATGAAAAACATCTCAATACACAAACTTATGTTCATTGTTTCAGACTTTTCTCTAATCTCTGACGTCTTTCTAGTAAATTATTGGCTGATTTTTACCTCCTCTAAAATATATAAAGAAAAAGATTAACCTTTGGTTGAACTTCATGCTCCGTTTTAAGGAGTCACAAGTGAAAAAAAAAAGGTTAACAAACACTGATTTAAAGCATTAATACTAATGTTTACATTAAACTATATGTATATATAACAGGAATGTTTGTGTCTTATTTGCTTTGGTTCCCAACTTAACCTAAGATTTCCTGAGAAAAACAGACTTTTTCCAAATCTAAATGCATTCCTGGGTATTTTTGCATCTCAAGCCTCCTAAAAATGTCAAAACAAAACAATTTGAGAAAGATGAATTAGTCTTTTAGTTGAAGCAGAAGTAGACAAAGCTTCATTTCAGAGATGTCTTAAACCATATTTCACAAGCTGATGTGCAGGAAACACATCTTAAATACTAAAGTTATTACTTCTATATTCAATCTGGGGCTTGAAGACCAGTCTGGGATCAGGTCTAAGCCTGTGTTTGTGGCCGCCTGCTTCAGCACCAGCAGCTGGACAGCTCCTGGTCTGTTTGATTACTGTGGTCAAACTTTGTTCCCAGTTTTACAGCTTCAGTGTCCTGAAGCTAAAAATCAATCACTGTGGTTGTTTTTAACCCTTTCCTGTTTCTCAGCATCACTTTACATTCATACAGTTACTTCAAAGCCCAGCTGGGAACTCCACAGTACAACTACACTCCTGCACTGGAGCTCAAAGCTTCTTCTTCTACCCTACGACCTCTCTGATGTGATGATGGTTTAAGTGAACTGTTCTGTAAGCATGAAGCTACAGAGTTGGATGAGTGCCCGGAGAGGTGGCCGGGATGCAGGTGCACCACTTACCGGTCTCCACAGCCTCTGTTTCCTTCCCGTGACCGACGTCGCTATGACAATGAAGTGGGATGTAGCCAGCATCACCCCGAACAGCACAGCCAGCAGCGTCCGCACCGGCAGCAGCACGTAAGCCACGAGGGTTACCAGCATGAGCTGCCACACGCCTTGCTCAGGGGCACCGGCGCTCACCAGCTCCGACGTGCCGAGCGCCATCGGGAACGGGCAGCAGAGCAGCGCAAAGGTGAAGCTGAAGAGCAGGGCCAGCTTCGCTATCTGCTGCAGCTGCGTCACCTGCAGGTATTTGACGTTGGTGACGATAAACAGCGACAGGAACACCACGCAGTGCACCGGGTAGGAGCCCTTGGACAAGGTGAGACGCGGGCTGGACAGCAGCTCCACCAGGGACAGCGACGACGCGGCCACGATGAGCACCGCCAGCGCTTTGAGGGTGGCGGTCTGCTCCAGCTTCAGGTTGTAGTTCTGGAAGAGAGCCTCCAGCTCGTGGCTGTTGAACTCGTCCTCGCAGGCGATGGCGCCCAGGGGTGCACCGGCCGGGCAGTGACCCTTCCTCCGCCGGGTCTTGACTCTTTCGAATGGCATCTCCTCCATGTTCCGGCCATTCATGAAGCGGGGATGGCGCACGAATCCCCCCCTCAACTTTTCGGTTCCTCTCCTCCGTTGGGGAATCGAACCGGCACCCTCTCCCAGTTCATGCGTCCTGGATTGGTCGGTCTCGGTGTCAGAGGGGAGAGGGTGGCAGTGGAGACAACAGAGCGCCGCGCGCGCGCCCTATCCACAGGTTGACGATTGTTGGTGTGTCGTCAGAAAAGTAGCCCGACCAATGTGCAGCACGCCTCTCTCTCTCTCTCTCTCTCTCTCTCTCTCTCTCTCTCTCTAAGACCACCTGCGGTGCCTCAGACAGGGTTACCGGTGATCCTGCGCTCTAGGACTCATAGGAAGGATCACGCTTGCGTATGATGGCAGTCAAAACACCTCACCACGAGGCTCAGCGAACAGCCCTCATCACAAGAATATAATAATATGACTCTGTCTCCTCTGGTTTACTTCCCCTCTCTCTCTCTCTCTTGCCTCTGAGACGCGCACAAACACGCACAGTAAACATGAGATTGTGTGTCCTTCTCCTGCTTTAATTTGCTGGACTGAAATGTCAGTGGTTTTTGGTGAAGACAGCAGCAAAACAGCGCTGGTGATTTCCCCTCACAGTGTCTGCAGTCAGAGCTGATGTAGTTCCCAGCTAAAAATAGACCAGCTGCACCGGTGGATGGTCCAATATAGCAACAATTTGGTCTTTCCCGCATCTCTTTCCTCCTCATATGTTTTATTGCAGAGTCAAGTGCTCGTTTCACACAAAGAAGTCACAGAAAAAACCCCACAAACCTCACCATGTTGGAAAACAGGAGGTGACAGTCGCGCATGGAGACTAAAAACAGTGAAAATGTAAGAATGGTGGCGTGCATGTTAAGACGTGATGCACCACTGTTATGGCTGCATGTGTTTTGTGCATGCATATTTCTTTGCATGATTCTGCAAGTTATTTAATGTGAGTTTTTACTTCAAGCTGAAACTTTAAACACCCACATGGAGAAATTCGGTCACTGCAGAACAGAGCAGAGTAAAAGATCTATCAGGGGAACAATGTATCACCAAAAGATTTATAAATATGCGGCTGACAAGAATCATTTAGGAGAAGTGTGAATTCAAATATGAGAAGGATAAATGTCTCTGCAGAACAACAACAGCTGCAGAAGCAAAAATGCAGTTTACAGCAACTGACAGGAGGAAATAAAAAACAAAACAGATTAAGGATATAAGGAGCAGATCCAAAAATGTGCATGTATCCAAACGGAGAGGGCTCATATTAATAGTGCGTATATTTTATTGCATGTCAGTGTGATGTATGATGTATTATTTAATGTGAGCGTTCATCTCAAGCTGAAATGTGTTATTTGCAGTAACAGAATAAAGGCCTGCACCTCCGGGAAAACATAACTAATATTATCACAGAAGGACTATGAATGTGTAATATGGAAAGATAAACATCAGCAAAACGGAATAAATTATAGCAGCAGAGGTACGACATGCAGAAAATATGAGCAGAATATGTGAAATTAAAACGTGCAGCGAGTTCATCATCGAGAGGAAGAAGCTTGATATGAATGTAAAATATTTAAATATACAGTAAGTCATTGCATTGTGTAGCCTATATTCACATTATCATAAAACACTGTAAAAAGAAATCATACATTTCTGTAAAATAACATTTTTACAGTAGTTTTCTTTTTTTAAATTCTATAACAAACTGTAAATTAACAATTTCAGTAACTTTGATTTGAGACAATCTGAATCTTTGTTAACACACTATGACAACTAATACTAAAATGTATAGTTCCTGACATATATTTGAGTTGATGATCTGTACTTTTAAATTTTACAGTCATTTGACCGTTTTTTAACGTTGCATTTAAAGCTGCGAGATGAGAGAGCACGTGATGATGATGATATTTCTTTGAATGCAGTATAGCACACTAAAAGGTTCACGGGAATATCACGTCCACAGTGATTCATACTGTATGCGTAACCAGATGAAGCCGTCTGGGAGACCCCAGGGGAAGTTTTATTAACCCCATCTCTGTGGATTGTGTACAGTCGACCTATGCTGGAATATTACATGGCCCCAGGTTTGCTGTGTGGTAATTTTACTTTCATTATTTCATTAATTTGGACATTTTCCAGGGTGTAGACTCCAGGGGGGGTTAGCAGCTGCTACGACCAAAGCTAAAAGGCATCCAGTAAAATGCCTCGGCTCCTCCTGCTCTATATTATCATACTGCCAGACAAAATTACCAAATTACTACAACGCTTCATTAAAGCTGAGTTTTTACGAGCCTTTCGGGGTCTAGGGCTCCATGGCAGTTGTCCACTTTGTCTGATTCACCATTCAGAACTAGTTCACGTAAAAGAAGTGAGCTGGAAGTGAAAAATAATCCACCAGGATTCACACGATAATAAAATCCTGTATCAGTGCGTGTTCTTCCATAAATGCCTCCTCAGCAGTGTGGTGCTTCCTCCTCACAGCTTTACGTCTTAATTACATCTTACAACTTAATTGTCTGATCAGACAGGAAGCCAAAATAACAGGCTTTTAAAACCTAAAAAAAAAAAAGAAGCTACTCTTTGGTGCACGTATGCACCTTCAGAAGACAAATGCAGGCGTCTCCGTGGCCTGACCGATGACCTTGCTTTTTGTTGCACATGTACGTCAGATCGCTGAGATCTCTGAGGAAGTCAATGGCCCGACTCATCAATGAAGAAGTCAATGTGAAGCACTTTGGGCCCTCCTAACAAAAAGTCTCTACATGCGCGCAGTCAATTACTATGTGGTCAATATCCACTATCGTCCAGGGTGTTTTAAATCAATAGGCTGCAGAGTCGAGATCACAACAGTGAGAAGAAAGACAATCTGACCCTCATCTGAGGGAAGACTAATAAGATTTTGTCTAGTGGTCCTGCTAACAGAGTGAAAAGAGCTCACACACTCTTGTTGTTAAGTCCCTGCTTTGTCTGAAGACTTCAAGACCTTTTTGTGGACTTATCCGTTTGTTTGATGTGCTGAAAAGTGTGAGATATGTTCAGCAGCACTATTTGGAAAATTTCTAATCCCAATAAGCATCCAAGATAAACTGTGAGCAGTGAGAGACAGACACTAACTCATAGTAACACTTTATTTTAAGCTCACTACTTGGCCTTTTGTGTGAGACAAAGATGAGTACATGTATTTTCCTATAAGATGTACATTTAGTCAATTAATCATAATGGATAATTACATTTTTTCATTAAATTTGACTTTAAGTTTTAATATTTCGTCCTATCAGGAGGCAGTACCCTAACTTTCAGTGACCCGAACGCCTCACACTCACAAATCACCACCTACTAACTGAAAACTAATCCATCTTGACCTCCAGGACCGCTGAAGGTGAAGGCACGTCCAGTATACAGTGAACCTCTTTTGGAGCCGTTGCTGTTGAGTGTTGCCTGGTCACCGAGAAACTAATGGGTCATAAGCAAGGTCGTCCAGCCGGTGCCACGTGGGCATGGACTTAACCAGCTAGTCTTCTACTAAAAGCAGTGTGACATGTGTTTACAAAACATTTCTAATCAATAAATTAACTAACAAAAGGAGGTGGAACCAGATATGGATGGTGCATGTAGGGTCAGGGTGCTCCTGAGGACATAACTGAGGACTTTTTGTGTCCATTCATTTTGAAAGACAAAACACAGCCAATGTGGACAATCCAAAACCCGACCAACCAACGGTGTAACATCATCACTCAGGGACAGATGTTCACATTTAAAGGGCCGGCACAGCTTTGCTGCCGTCCAGGCAAAAATGAATACATGTTTAACGCATTAACGTGATACTCATTTTTTACAGGAAGTACTCAGGCTTATGGGAAATGGAGTTCATTAAATGTAAAGTAAGCCGCCAAATAAAATGTTATTATCAACCACAGAGGACAGGTCAAAGGTCAGGGAGCATTCATTGGTTCTCCGTTAGTTAGATAAACTTTGATGAATTAAAATCTTTAATTTATAGTCAACAAACAACAAACTACTATTTCTAATGTCAAGAAAGAACTATATCTGATCATGTGCAGATGATGCTTGTGTGTGTATGAGCTATATAGTATATTTTGATATATATATTTTATAGTAGACTCTTGGGAGACGAGACCTTTGGGCATAAAGAAACCGACACAAAGACCTTCAAAGGTTTCTCCCTCTGGACTTCAGGACCGAATCATCAATTGAAGCTTTTAAGCACCTCTTAAAAAAACACACAGCTTTCACCGACCTCATCACATTTATAACTTTCTTTTTTTTTTTTGTCATATTTATAGCGTTAAATTTGCCATTTAAAGCTGCTTTCTGCTTTCTCTCTAATTATTTTTCTCTCTACGTTAAAAAACTAACAAACACACACACACACTCTGAGCTGCATCCCCTTGTGTCGAAGGTGTGATATAAATAAACCTGTCCGTGTCGCAGCACTTTAAGCGCTTTAAGTTGTTTTGGAACATAAAATGCAGCATTATTTTCCATCTCATATCCCCACTGGCTCATTCAAAGTGCCTTATCTTTCCTGTTTAGCATCTTCCCTGTGAAGTGAAGTGAAATGATACAGCATACTCTCTCTCTCTCTCTCTCTCTCTCTTTCTTTCTCTCTCTCTCTCTCTCTGAAGTAAGTGACAGCTGCAGATTTTTGGACCATCCCTCCCTCCAGGATGCCTGACAGTCCCCCCGTTGCCATGGCAACAGAGGCAGTAAGGCTAGCAGTTGTGACTGATATGCTGCTGAGGTGTTTCCCAATCTGACACCCTGGCTCTCTCTCTCTCTCTCTCTCTGAATCTTTTGTCTCTCTCCTCTCATCTCTCTCTGACTTTCTTTCAGGTGGTTTGAGATGATGAGTGCAGCTGATGTGTTTGTATCTGTCCGCGCCGCGGTGACACAGCGCCCTGCCCTGCCGGCTCATTGTGCTCGCTGACATTTCTCCAAATTGAGGCTCTGACATGAAGGACGGGGTGGTGCAGATGAAAGCTTCAGAGGTGACCGAACCGCACAAACTCTCTCACACCGACCATGCAAAAAAACAAACCGCAAGGGTGTAGACATGGTACGAGGTTGTGTTTGTAGATGTGTGTAGTTGTGTGTAGATGTGTGTGTGTGTGTGTGTGTGTGTGTGTATAGGGTGAGTAAATTCATAAATTTATAATAAACTTTGAAAATGTCAGACCAAGTCCAACGCCCGCCTCAAACCAGGTGACCCTGAGATTGCAGCTTTGATTTGTCAGGCTCCCCGCTCCCGTAATCACAGCCAGGTGATTTCCTGTGCTGTGTGTGTGTGTGTGTGTGTGTGTGTGATGTGGCAGGGATACACAGAGACAGATAAATGGGAACTTAGCACACTGGGATCTTTCATGAATAAGAGCCCTCCACCGGGGCTGAGGAAGCTGCTGCTCAGGCTGCTGCTGCAGTGTTGTTTGCATTCATGAATAAACCTGCTTGCTGCCATTCATACAAACACAATTAGCTCCATGCTTTTCCTGTGGAAGACAGGAATAGATGAACACAGAAACCAGCTCTCATGCATAAACACTGATATTTATACAGCTGATAAAAGACCTCTTGAACCGAATTGTCCGCATTATCACTCCGCGGCACCAAATAGATTTATTCTTATGTCTTTACATGATGTTAGCATTTATTAAAATGCTATTTAATCCTTCATATGTGTCTTTGATGCCTCTCCGCTGTTGCTTTAATGTCTTTTTAAAGCAGCAGATTGCACGTACGTATGCATCCATATGCACAAGGGGGTGAGACGAAAAAGATAAGAGAGACACAAAAAAAGAGTTTTCAGCAGTAGGCTGTGTGTTAATGTGTGTGTGGCCTCTTGTGTTGCAGTGTGTGTGTGTGTGTGTGTGTAGGGGCGCTATTGAGAGATATTTTTAATTCTGTGTGTCAGCTCCTCTCATCTCCCTCAGTAAGAGATGTTGGAGGGAAGCTGAAAAACATTTCCAATGCAAGTATCATCTAAACACACACACACACACACACACACACACACACACACACACACACACAGTTTCAGGACCCTTTCATATGGCACCAGTTGTGTCTTTGAAAGTTAAAAAAAAACATCCTCCCTGATTGTCTGTTTTTTTTGATGAATTTCCCTCAGAGTGCTTGTGAGGGAATTTTACACGAACATGAATAAAATATGAATTTGATCCTGAATGGATACAATTCCAGATGAATCCAAATGAATGATTAAATCTGCCTGTCAAGCCACAAAGAAAACACTTCTATCTAATACTGAAGTCGATAAAAGATTGAACGGACTAAGTGTTCCTCGCCGCTTACACGAAGACATCAACAACTTGCAGTGTTTAGTTTGATAGAAAAAAAAGGAGGCTTTTAATGTTCCTGTCACCTCCGAGCCACATTGACTAAATATGGTGGATGATGACAATAATCGTTCCCCGTGGAGCGGCAGTCGTCGACCTAATGACTCGCTTCCATGCCGCTGCTTTTAGGAGTGCGTAAAGTCACTGTGGACTGCAAAGTGGGATTAGAGTCATCCTGGTGGAATACAGCGCAGGATTTCTGTCCAGTAAAAGGTAAATGGATTTTGTTCTTATTCTCAGTGATCACACGTCACACAGCGAGGTGTGTGTGTGTGTGTGTGTGTGTGGCCACCATCAGCACTAAGATCAGATCTGGAAAATCTCCAGACATATAGATATAAATTGATGTTTCTTGATGCACCAGCAGATTATTAGAGTTATAGATGTTAGACATTTGGGATGGATCCCAATGGTGAGTCACAGGGAGATTAAAAATGGAAATTTAATGCCGGTGCTCTGAGCTCACAGTCCGGGCAGCCCGGCTAACAAACTGAGCTAACAGCAGCTACAGTTTACTTCACTGTCCATCATAAACTCTGTAAATCACAGAGAGTTGAGGCGGAGCAGCCGGAGGACATCAGAGGGAAAACCAGAAAACATTTTCTCCATAAAATATGATCCAGTTTCACCAAAATCAGTGAAAAAGTTGTTGGTGTGTGACTTAGTGCCGTAAAGCGTTACGTACTTCTCCCGACCCGGAGCCCAAAGTTACACAGTGTGAGAACAGACGTACGAGAGAACATCTGAATCTTCTTCAACAAAAACCAAAAGTAGGGCTGAGAAAGATGAATAAAACAGATCAGACTGTAATGAAGGTTTCAGCTCTCACAGTCGTACGGGTTAAAAGTATTTTCTCTTGTACTACCTGTTCTGCGAGTGTGGTTCAATAGTTTCATTATTTTCAGATGAGGGAGTAGCAGGTGGCCAGTCTGATCAATGCCAGAGCTGGGCCGGGAGACAGAGAAACCCTCGGTGACCGCGGTCTGGGGTCGACTTCACAATCAACCTGACACATCAAATATTCAGCAGCGGCTCGGTGACACTGTGAAACCGTTTCGCGCTGGAGACAGAGAGGAGGGAAAGCCATGGACATAATCACAAATCACCAGGAGCTGTGTGTGCGTGTGTGTGTGTTTCACACTTTACACTGGCACTTATCCCCGACAGATTATAGCTCCACACATCAAATATTAAAGCGTCGGTGTGAATTATTGATCCCAATCAATGTTTGCAGATCAGAGCTCTCAGCTGGCAGAGGAGGAGCTAATGAGCGGAGGCTAAATGGACAGCTGAGCAGCGCTGTGGAGCCCCTGATACACTCAAACATCTAACCCTCATAATTAACCCTGTGATGATCATCAAAACAGCTCACATCTTACAAGCCGAAGAGCTTCAGATTTACTCTGTGACCAAACTCTATCCCGATGTAGGTCATCTCATATCCAGCCATATATCACGATGCATGACGAACATATGACCATAGAAAGGCCTGTTTCTTACAGCCTTTGCAGACAAGAGTCCAGCACAGCAGCCGTCCTCTCTCTCCACCTTCGTGGTTATTTGCCGTATGACGTAAAAGCAAAAGCTTCTTGCAGCAGTCTGAGTCTGGAGGTTTGTTTTGAGCGCTCGACTGTACTCTTTTATTTTCTTGTTTGATTCTTGTTCTTGTGTTTTAGTCTGTTGTGGTCAGTGACTTTTCATACCCAAACCACGCCACGGTTTAGGTACGAGCTACTTGTTTCGTCTTGGCTAGTTGGACTAGTTTGGAATGACCCCGTTCAGTCTCCTCTACGTGTTCATGCAAGTTTCCTGCCTGCATCCATGCAACGCAAGTCCAACTGACACCAAATATTGCTGTAAAGAGTGTGAAATTCTTGTCTTCTAGTCTTCCAAAAGCAAGAATTAATCTATCTGTCCTTCCCACAAAGCTGAGAATGCTGCCAATTCTACCAATCATGGCTGTCCACCACATTAAATAATCCAATTCAGAACGTTTACGAGCCAAAATAAAGTAAAAATCAAGCCTCAGTGGAAACTAACATCTTCCTTGTCACCTCTGCGAAGAGTTATAGTTAGAAAGTATAGCTTCCATTAGTTTTTACTTTTATAGTTAGTTTCCAGTGTTCATTTCAGTTTGGTTTTATTGTTTTAGTTCAGTTTTTATTTGGTTAAAATGTTTCTTCACATCTAGCTTCATTTAACTAGAATAGCCTTAGTACAGTGCAGACGTGTCTTTTCAAGGCATGGTTACGTTTGGGAAAAGAAGAATAAAGTTAAGCTATCGGGAAAGTTCCAGGTTATAGTTAAAGCAAAGGCCAACATGGCAGGTCTTCTTGTATTATCACCACTGCATGTCACTGGCATTGCGTGTCCAATATAAAGAGATACAGGGCTGTGTAAAACATGCAAACACGCATCTGTATGGTGTTTTAGGGTGTTTGTCTTCGTAATGGAACAACAGCCGTTCCTCAAACTGTTTGGACAGTCAGAGTCAGATCTACAGTTCGTTCACTTCATCTGAGAAAAACAGCCTCACAATAAACGCTCAAATTCTGCAGCTTCACTGTTTCATTAGTGCTGGAAGACAGAGCCAACACAACACAACACAGAAATGTGTCACCATCCAAACACGGCACTGTATTCCTCTGTCTGTTGTCACACACACACACACACACACTGACACACTCACAGGTAGAGCAGCTGTGAGCCCCACGTCTGATTATGTTATTGACACTGGGCAGGAAACACAAGTGGAAGCGTGCCTCGTCTGAGTGTAAAATACACAGAGGACGAGGCTGCTCCATCACATTAAATGACATAACTAGTTTACATCAGCGCTGCTTTACTGCGCGCAGGGAACAAAACTGACAGATTAGCACGGTGGAGCCTCGCAATCCATAAATCGCTTTGTTTATGTCTTAGAATTGTTAATGCGGCTTGCTGGTTTGCCAGCCTTAGTTGTGTCTGAGCATCTCTAAACCCCCGGGGTCTGTGCTACAACTGATGATTAGCATTTACATAATGAGCTAAATGTTAGCTGCTGCCTTAAACTGCTACTTCTCAGCTGTAGGGGGCAAGCTGACCTCCACAGAAACAGAAACAGGAAGGGAAGGGGAAGAGACGACGACAAGATGTTATTTTTAAAACTAGTTTTTTTTTTTTTTGAAAGCCGTCTGGTGATATTCTATATGTTTCATTGTCAACAAATCCCATGAAAAGACCCAAAGCATCAATGAACTGATCCTCCTAACAAGCATTGTGTGTGTAACAAAGCCTGATATATCTTCTTCATCTGTGCTACGGAGCTCCATTGTTGTCCAAAAACACCTCAATGAGCCACACTGCTGCACCGGCTGACATGTTCCTTCATTACCGTGAACACACACACTGCTTATTTTGACTCTATCATCACACACACACACGCCGTCCTGCTGCCAGAAATACTCAAGAGCACCAAATGTGGATTAATCCTCCGCTGAAAATAGTCCCCAACGAATGCTCTGTTTACTCCTGTTTGTGTGACATTTGCTTAAAAACGACTTATTTTATTAAAATGTTTCTTAGATTTATACTTAAAGCTCATTTCCAACTCAGATTCTTGTAACTTCTGCATCTATAACTCTCAAATTAACTTGAAATTGAGGGCACTTGCGATTTGTCTGTGTGTCTGGTTTAGTATTTCCTGTTTTATGTTGAAAGAGTTTTTCCTCAGTGTACTCTACTTCCTGTCTTTGTTTTCTTATCACCTGCATTTAATTAGTTAATTAGTTCTCTTGTATTTAGTCCATGTGCTCTCCCTCTTTCACTTTTCCCCAGTTCTGTGTTGCGTTCTGTCGTTTTCATTGCTGATGGACTTTTTCTTAAATTTTTGGATTTACTTTTAAACTCCTCAGTCATTAAAGATACCTTTTGTTCATTTTACCTCAGTGCTCGCACCAATGGTTGGCTGCTTCTTTCTAATTACTTTTTTTTAATTTTTCTTATAGAACATAGCATTCCGTTTTTAAATTAAAAGCACCTCGTGTCTGGTAATTAACTCTGCACACTTTTTAATTAATAATTCCTATAAACTGCTCATAAAGCTGATGCAAAGTACACCATTTTTGGGCAAGTGTGTCCCAAACTGCAAAATAACCAGCTGTCTAGACTTTGTTGAAGGTCATTTCCATGTCAAAGAAAGGTTTTATACATAACTACTTAAACATGTTTTTCTGTGTCTAAATGATTGTAATTTATAAATTAACTGAAACTATATAGTTAGATATAGATTTATGTCTTCAGTACAAAGCAATGGGCTGAGACAAGACCAAGAAATAGTCCAGCACATAAATTAAGCTGCTTTTTTTAAATAGTTTTCTTTTAAACAAACATAATTTAAGATAGCCGCTGCTGCTTCCAGTGAGTGGTACCCCTGCAAAGAATGACTGTGTTTCCCCCAAATGTCAAACCATTGAAATTTGCAGGAAAGAAATCCACCTCATCATCTGTATCTCCATTTGCTCTTCCTCCCTCTCCCTTCAGAACACGTCCCCCCCCTTCTTCCTCCTCTCTATCACAATCTGTCTTCTCGAAAACGCAGACAGCTTGCCTGACCGCCTGGAATACACATTCGGATCTGCTTGTCACTTTACATCTCCCTCGTCTTTCCTCCTCTCCCTCTCAACCTCTATCTATCCGTCTAGCCCTTCTTCCTCATAATCTCTCTCTATCTGTCCATCTCGTCCCCTCCTTCGTGTGAGCATGCTAGTCAATAGAGATGTCCTGCTTTTAATTCTTCTGCCGGAGGAACCAGAGGGAGGACCGGGAGCATTGAGGAGGAGGAGTGGGGCTCTAAATCTAAAGAGTGGGGGCTCTAAATGTAAACAGTGGCACGCAGAGCAGCTTAAGAGGGCTATAAATAGGGAGATAGAGCAAGAGGGAGAGCAAGCAAGAGAGAGAGAGAGCGAGAAAGCTTTGCTTACGGAATAAAAATTGCTCCCGACAGTCAGGGATTAGTGCTTCCCTGGAGGATTTTCACTCCAAAGCCCAATCTGGGGCGATTGGGAAGAGCACCAGCCTCAGTCATCTTAATTCAGTTAAACCCTGCCCAGCACAGATAGACGACATTGATGCATGTATGTTTGCACGTAACCATACGGCAAATATATACGTTTCTATGCATGTTGAGCTGGTACAAGCAGAAGGTGAAGCAGGATGAGTGGATGGTGTCAGTTTGGGGGGGAAAAAAGGAGAGTATAGAAATAGAAATTTAAAGGAAAAAGGATGTGATATGTAGAGCTGTGTGTTATGGTTGTTCATAATTGAAACACACACACACACTCAAATGCTAACGTGCATGTAAGCACACACACACACACACACATACACTGCTGTGAGCCTCATTACCAGCAGATTACTCAGCACCTGATCCTGCTAAGCTTGTTAAACAACACTGTTCTGCAGCAAACACACACACACACACACACACACACACACACACACACACACACACACACACACACAGAGAGTGAGGTTCTAAGAATAACTATTGTCATACAAAACAATGGAAACATCAGTCCCAGTGAAATGGCTGACATTCACATGTGGCTGTCCGATGGAGAAAGGAAAAGAAATCACTAAATTTGGTTTCTGGTTTCTGAATTAACAGATTTTTGACCACAAGGGGGCAGAAAAACAACAAAACAAGCTGACAGAAACCCAACCATGCCGTCTGTTTATTTAGTTACACCTAAGGCCAGGTTTAAACTATGTGATACTGGACCAAAAATGGACCGACCCAATAGGCATTGCTTATTTGGCAAACTATGTAACGTCGAAACCCCACCGGGCACGTTTCTGTCACATTGCGGGTGCGACACTGTTTTGGTCCGTCCTTCATGCAAGGTGCTCTGTGTAAATTGACGCGGGCTGCTCGCGTCGTCCGTCAAAAATAGAACAGCCACATATTTAATTTATATTTCTGGGATGCTTCTGAGCCGGTGGGGTTTAAAATATTGACTTAGAACGGCCGCGTATCACTGTGGCGACCGTGGTGCACATGTGTGTCTGTGCCTGGTGGAATTTGGGG
Source organism: Miichthys miiuy (assembly GCA_036365135.1). NCBI lineage: Eukaryota > Metazoa > Chordata > Actinopteri > Sciaenidae > Miichthys > Miichthys miiuy. The sequence goes on from CM071609.1 coordinate 3,583,567, forward strand.
GTCAGTCCTAATCAGGGACCATCTGAAAATTGTCTGTTTACATATCCTGCAGAGACAAAGTAACTGGATTCATGGCTTTTTGGCCACTAGGGGGCAAAAGAACTTGAAAATCTGAGCAAACAGTTGCCATTTGCATTTCCAGCAGACACGGCAACATTACCATCACATTGGAGTCGTTTTGTATTTATGTAAGTCCAATATTCACTCTTCTTTTAGCTTCTTTCGGCGAGTTTCTGACTTTGTTTGTTAGCTGTTTGCAGCTGGTCAGGTAGTGTACAGTGTTTGTGTGCTGATGGAAACATTGAGACAGAACCAGACAGTAAATGTGATGTAAAACCAAAACGGTGAGCTTTAAGGGGCTAAAAAGTCATCTTTGGAAAGTGTTTCAAAAAATACTTGACAGGAGATCGGATGAACCATCTGTCGTAGTCAAAGTCACAACAACACATTTTCTATCCAAAATAACTTCACAAAGGCGTAGTGTCAAACCACACCTGTAGGATGCAGATTGGTCCAGAGACAAACGCATAGCTGGAAACCTGGCATAGTTTGATCTTGAAAGTTCGGTCTGCAGACCTGCAGTCTCTCCAAAAGTCTTTTAGATTTTCTCCCAAAACTTGAACAAGGCTCTTTTTTTTCTTAGTGGTTGAAAAGTTGACATTTTGGAGATGAATGTCCGTGTGCAGAAGTGTACGTGCAGAGGCTCATGTGCTCTCTTTAATGCTCAACAGTGTGTGAGAAATGATTGGAAGTGTGTATACAGTAGCAGTGCTGCAGAGGCGCTACACACATCTTAGTTCCCACAGCAACACATTAGCACTCAACTCTACCATGATGGAGCCGGTAAACAATCTCTGCATGTGTGTGTGCTCATGAACCTCTATCATTATGAGGACCAATTAGATTAGAAAACCTTGAAAGTGAGGACGTTTTAAAAGGAAAGTTCTGGAAAGCATGAATTTGGACTGTAGCAACATTTGAACTCTGAAACATGAGAAGATTTTTGGAAAGTGAGAACTGTTAGTTGTAAAGTCATTTTGCAGAGTGAGGATGTTTTTGTTCAGTGTCCCTACTGTTATAAGTTCGACAATCTGACAAATTAATATCAAAGTCATGATCTAAGGCATCTGCAATCGATTTTTTTAGGTGAATCGCAGAGATTACTGTATTAAATGTTCTCGTGATTCTGTTTCTAAACTTGCACATAACATCATTGAAAAATGGCCAATTCAAGCATCAGAAGTGTGTGTTTATTTGTGCTGAATGTAACCGCTATTAGACAGAAAACAACTTTTTATTTTGCTGAATCACTGGCTTTCTCGATACTGGTGCTCCCTCACTCTCATTCACTGTCTATGTTGCTGAACCACATCGAATGAAAACCAGCGGAAACTTCTTCGTCTCACTATTTTGCGGCATAGACTGCTGAGTACATTATCAGTGTCATAGTTTAGTCCATGAACTCCACATGGTTTCAGTGACATTTCAGGCTGACCGTGGAGGGTTTGACTAATCTGATTGTCTGATTGGCCGCCGCAGCGTGACATCGGAGTTTTTGGAGTTTCTCCAAAAGTAGAAGCTGGATCAACTTCTCCACCTCAGGTCACTAAATTTACTTTCCAGTACCCCCCTGTGGCACGCACTGCCACAGCCAAAACGCACTACCCCGTTCAAATAAATCAGCGAATGTCCTCACACATATGTAAGTACACACACATGTGCATATGAATACTTGCGTGCACGCTAACATTACGATGTCACTTTCCTCAAGGTTGATTCTTACATAAAACTGTAACTCTAAAGTTATATCATCTTCAACTTTCACAAGAAGCGATGTCTACACACACACAGACACACACACGCAGTATATATCCTACAGTCATGGTACAGAATGAATAAAGTATGAGTTGTGCTGAGTGTGAATTAAAAATCGATAGCTCTGAGAGTTGCAGGTATGTTGGCGCTGGACATCTGGCTCAAAGTTAATTCACTTTCACAGTTTGCCAAATGAATGAATAAAATATGATGCTCCAGTTTGTGAAGAAGGAGGGGAAGATTCTCTAATTGGAATTTCTGTCGGCTGAACGAGAAGCCGCGGGGAGACAAATTATTCACACACACACACACACACACACACACACACACACACACACACACACACACACACTGTACATTTAATCAAGTTGGTCCATTAGGTAGCCCGAAGTGTTGGCATTACATCCCTGGTGATGTGGGAATATGAACATCTACATTGATCAAAACAGAACAAAAATGCTCTGTGCACTCATTTGCTTTTTAAATATTACTCTATATATACTGATCTCCACAACTTTTATTCACAATCCACTGTTACTTTGCATCTTATTTTCTCTCCTTTTAACGATCCCAACTGCTACAGAAATACAGAAAGTCAAACATGCGGCTCAAGGTGATAATTCTGAACAAATACTAATGAAATATTTTCAAATGTTTGCACAAAATAAAGCTGACAAACTTCTGGGAAATCAGCTACACTACTTCCATCCTCCAAGCCGCTCACACACCCACACACAAACACAAGCCCCCTGTCCATTAGAGGTCACATGTGGGCGCACAGCTCATAAAACTGGTGGTGTGAGGGGCTGCAGCGGAGGGGGGAATATAACCGTGCTGACGTGTTTGCTGGTGACACAGTGACATTGATGGAGATATTTACCCTAACCTTGCACCGGCCTTGGCTGAAGAGGAGAGGACGCTGTAATTCTTCATTGCAACACTTCACATAGGTCGCCGTCATGTTATGAAGGGATTCACACTGGTTTACATCTCTGACTGACAGACAAACACAGATGGAGGAGGTGCTCGAGATCCTTTAACTGTATAACGTATAAAAGTCAGACCATCCTCCTAAAAAATGTTTTATTTTCTGTGTTAGCATGCTGTGCTTTCTACCGTAGTGTCAACAAACTCAGACATCTATCAATCCTACAGATAAGGATAAAGAAATGTAGGAAAGATTCCACTACATGTAAAGGTCCTGAGTTTAAAGGTCAAGTGTGTAGGATCTAGTGATTGCAACCCCCCTGTGGCCACAAAACATGCAAAAAAACTTACAGTTTCTGGTTCTACAGCCCATAAAAACAACCAAAAATGTAGTATTTATTGTTATACACCAACCAATTTTCCAATACATCACATTAATGGAGGTGTGATGCTAATTTTATGGGACCTGTTCATAGAGTATAATCTTTCATTTACAGAGGGTTTCATGGAGAATATTGTCTCATCATCTGTCATCAGCTGGATTTTGTTAAGTGTGGTTGAAGCATAAAACTGGGAACTGCTACTCTTCACTGCTTTGACAACTACTGATGTGATGAAATTACATATAGTAATCTGAACAAACCACTGTGAAGAGGCCCTCGCTGCAATGTCACAACTGGAAAAAATTCATAATTCAGTATGCAACTTTTTCAATTAGATCTGAATCAGACCGCTGTCCTGCTACAGTAGATGTCCTGGGGGTGTACATGTATATGTATATTACTGATGCAATAACTTTATTTAATGTTGTACCCCGTGGCACTCATTTGATTTTATTTTCTAAATTGAAACTTATGTTTTGCATGTAAAACGCTGATCTGCAGAGTAAGTATATATCTGTTAGTACAATGTAGCTGACAATATTTCCCTCTATAGATCCCGTGGCATGGTGCATGGTGCATACAGTACGTGCACAAAACTAATACAAGATTAAAGGGATTGTACGACACACAGATTTGAAGCATATCAGATTGCATTACACTGAAGCTGTGTCTCAATTTGGAGACTTGCGTCAGTACACACTACGGAGCCAAAATGGCGACTAACTGATAGCGAGAAGTGTCCACACCGTTATGAGTGCACCATCTGAGCAGTCACAGTACACTGCATGCCATAATGGACACTTAATGTATTGTAAGTATAAGTATGGAAGTACGCGTATTGAGAACGCTCTTTGGCTAGCGGCCATCCTCAGACATGGCAGTCGAGTACTACCTGAACTCGGGTAAGGTGGTAAGTTACAGCGTAGTGCTAGTATAACTATAAAACTGAAGAACTGCATCACACATTTCATTGACTTTGTTGCCTCTCTGGAGCTTTCTACAGTGCGCTTCATCTTTAAACTCACACTGCGAGCTAGCAAAGCCATTAGCAGAGTATGTATGCAAATTTACCTACAGACCAGCGTGCATAACTAGTCAAAAACATTCTTGGTGGTTAACCAATGAACGGTTAACTGTCGACAGCTTTGCGGTAAATATGAAGCTACAGCCAGTTGTCAGTTAGCTTAGCTCAGCATTAACTGGAATAAGTGTCAAAACTACAACTTGTGTTTTTTTTTGGCAGGTTATGTGCAGAACTACTACTTTCAAATGTAAACAGTCTCCCAAAATGCCTAAAATTGTATGTGAGTAGAGTTCTAGAGAAAATGTTGTTTGTTTCCACCTCTGCAGACTGATGAGGGCGCGGTGTTTACAGGATAAAGAACTTGTATTTTCAGATACATTACACTCTGACCTACATTTTTCCTTTCCTTGCATTGCTTTTCTTTTCCTTATTCCTTCCTCTCTCATACCCTCTCTCTCTCGCTCTCTCTCTCTCTCTCTGACAGGCCTAGCTGGCAGTACAACTCAGATTGGTGTGAAATCGCCGCCTAACAGGCGGGAAATTGGCTCTGTTATTTTTGGAGCAGAGTCATGGGGGACCGTCGGACCATCATCCTCTCTCTAATGAGCAGGTGATGGAGGCGTAGCTGGGGAGGGAGGAGGGAAGGATGCATGGCGTCTCAAACACCACACTCATGGCAGATGTAGAGATGAGAGCGGAGAGGGAAAACAGCACCGCGAGAGCTGAGAGGAAGCAGAGGAAGGAGGAGAAGGGATGAGATGCTGTGATGAGATTTTCTTGTAGCTAATATGAATATCAGCATCAGATTAGCCAAATATTAATAACCTCTGTTGACATCCGCCACTCCTGCAAATGAGCGTTCACAGATCTGGACTGGGCCTGTGCACAGTGTGTGTTTATGCTGAGATGATAGAAGTCGGGGGTGGGGAGGTTGTGGCTGAGGAGGGAAGTGTCAGGAACAATATCATCTTCAGCCAATGCAGAACATCGCCTATAACAGAGAACCTATAGCAATGGTTCCCAACGCATTTTTGTCTGATGGACCTCCACAGCTCTGTCGGATGTGTCAAGATCCCGTTTATTGATGCTATAATGCTCCATATGTGTTTGTTTGATGGACTGGGTGATATTTAACAACAATAAAACATGTTGTTAAAGGAAAGGTTTAAACTGTTTCAAGTGTGTCTTGACTCAAATGGCAATTGGACATTTTAACATGGGGACTTATGGAGACTGACTCACTTCTTGGGCCAGCCTCAAGTGGACGAGAAGAGGAACTGCAGTTTTGGCACTTCCGTGCTGGCTTCACTTCACAGACACAGAGGTTTCTGTTTGGTCGCCCTATGATAACACCTGATTTCCCCTTTTGCTCTCATTATAATCCATACAGCTACTAGAGGGCGCCATTATTACTTTGGGGATTTTAAACTTTCTTCCTGGTCACATCAGACTTGACGAGAACACGACTCTAGTGAAAAAAATGATTTCTAAAGTTCAGCTGAAGCTAAATTACTTTGTCAGTTGGGTATCTGCCAAAGTTAGTGTTGCAAAATTCTCTTTTCTTTTTGTTTCCTCAGTGTTTCTTTGCAAAGCTACATGGAGGGAAACTAACACAAAGAGGAAATGTTGCACTAAAACCCAACGACAACTTCTGCCTGACCTCTGAAAGAATAAAAACTGTAGCCTGTCCTCTCTAAACAGGACTGGAGGAACGATTACATAGACCTGTACATAATGGTATATGATTAGAGGATGAGCATGTAGGATTTAGTGGCATCTTGCAGTGTAGATACTGCAAACACAGTAAGGTCTAGGTCCTCTTATTGTAGGAAAAGGATTGTGGACGTGTCCTTTCTCTCTCTGTCGGATTATGGCGACATTATTTATAGACCTGCTGCTATCTCCAACCTTAAACATCTCAATGCTGTCCATCACTCAGCTCCTAGATTTATTACAGACGACCTATATGGCACCCATCATTGTGTCTTGTGTCAGAAGGCGGGCTGGGCCTCCCTCTGTCAGGTCAAATCAGCAGTTTAATCTATTCGCCTATGAGGAACTACTTGAAAAATGGCCGCCACTACCTCTACTTATTAATACCTGTTCTCAGGAGAGGCTGCTCGGCAACGTTCTACTGATTTTAAGAGTAACTGTTTGACATAATACACTTTTAGTTTTTACTCTATATTCAGGTCTCACTTGTGAACGAGACCTTGATCTCAACGTGACTTCCTTATTACATAAAGTATATAAAAAGGTACGAGTACCCCTTGTTGGGAATCACGGCTATAAAAGGACAGGACTCTGTGAGTCCATTGTGTGTTTATGTTGAGACAATGGAAGTGAGAGAGGGGGAGGTTGGGTTTCCAAGCGGGGAAGTGTCAGGAACAATCCCGTCTTTAACCAAAGCAGAACAATGCCAAGAACACAGACCATATAGAGGACTGTACACACTCTCCTACCATCACACACTGAGGTAAGAAACTCAGATCATTCATCAGTTGTATTTTAGATACATGCACACACACATTCAGAGGAAGCACAGCAGAGATATTCTTCACTTCATAAGAATAAATTTATTTTTCATCCCAACCTCAGCATGCATGTGACAAACCCTTTACCTCCTCACAACTGAGGCTGAGAGAATGCACAGTCACTGGTTACCCCGGTTTAACCGGAGCTTACTCATGGTTATACTGGAAGGCATCATACACAGTATTCATCACAGTCCATAAATTCAGACAACACTGAATTGACACACACCACATATCCCAGGCAGAGCCCACAGATCCTCTGGAAGGAGTCTGAATTTTTCTCCTAACTGGAGGTGCAGTACAGACAGCAGCAGCTAAACACTGCCCCCTACTGTCAGACGTTCACCATGCACTCAATGCAGAAGAAGGTTAGCAGCAGCAGCAGCACAGCACGGAGCAATGATATGATTAGGCATCATAGCAATATTTGCTACAAAAGGGTGCGACTAACCAGTATTGTCATTATCATTATTTTCTTGACATTCAGTTTACTCAAAGAAAAACAGAAAATATTCACATTTGAGAAGCTAAAATCAGAAAATTTGGACGTTTTTCTCTTTAAAATGATTCAAAACTTTTAGTCAATTTTCAAAATAGTCGCAGATTAATTTAATAGTTGACAACTAATCTATTAATCCACCAATTATTGCAGCTTTGTTTGGTTCAATGATCCCTTAATCGAATCTAATTAACATAAATAATTCAAGATCGGAGCCACATGGAGAAATGCACCAGCTTGAGTTTAACTGTAAGTTTAGTGTGTGTAACTAAGAACATATATTACTCTTCACTGTACCTGTATCTGTGTAACAGCAGTTTTCCCTTCACCTTTTAATTTGTTGGCTTTATTCTTCATTAACCCCTCCCAACATCATTGGGAACTCATTACATTCAACCCATTGTTTTAGTGTTTGTACAGACAAAGTCCTCCAGTGTTAGACAGTCTGGTCTGTGTGCAGCTGAACTCTTCTTTAACCTTCCTCATTCTCGTGGCGAGCGAGCGCCGGGGGCAGCGTGGTCCCACAGGGGCCGTGGAAGTGGAACCTTAAAAAAACCCCAAAAAGAAATCTTGTCTGTGCTGTAAACGTGACACACCTTAGTGAAAATGATGCACGTGTCTGTAAATTAAATCATACTTGAATCTCATGGTGGCCGGCGTGTCTTCCATGTTGAATTCGGCCACGGGGACTCCTCTGGCTGCCACCTGCGGAGCAAACATGGCGGCTGGATAGACAATGGATGAAGTTCCAACCTGCGGAGAGGGATTGTGGTGAAAGTTTAAATAAAGTAACACACAACTTTTAACAGGATGGTTATTTTATCAACATCCATATAAATGTACACTGTATTTAGAGTATAGAGCCTTTTCAGACAAGAAACTGGAGTGTTTATATCGATATCTGCTCTCTTTAAGCCTCCAAACTTTGTAATTTTACCTCATGGAACAGTGGAATTGCTGGGCCGCCACTGCCTCTAACGGTTAGTGTATTTGCGTTATTGTGAGTCTTTGGTGTTTTACACATTAGTTCTGTTAAATCTGTTAGTTGTTGCAGATCGAGGCAGCAGTAGACCAGCAGTTCTCGTGTGCTGTGACTGTAACACGACTGTTTTTGTCACTGAAGTCTTGAGGCTTTGGAGCGAACGATATAAACGCATCAGTTTCCCCTCAGAAAGAGCTGACTGACAGCAAGGTAAAGCGGTGTAAAAATATTCTATATGGTATACTTCTTATTTTTTTCCAGGTGGGCTAAAAATACGTCCGTCCACAGCGGTACAGCTGTTTAGCTTCATGCTGGTCCTCCGGTCTGCTTCTCCAAACCGGGGTCGTGCCAACCTCCAGCTAATGTAGATACTACACTGACTGTGGAAAGGTACCTCATACAACCACACTTTAAATAACCCAAACTAATCCTTTCATTATAACTTACTGTTATTGTTGTTACAGTACAAAATTTAACCAAATATCGCAAAATAAATATATTTAGCACTGTTGTCGGTCTGGAATTATTTATAATTTATACAATTATTACCAGCTGTGGAAATAAAATTTTTAAAAAGTACACTGAATAGTGAATTTTGCTTGATACACACACACACAAACACACACAAACTCGTACCACGAGGCAGAGGTCACAGCTGTCCAACACTTTCTCTGCCTGGGTGAGGATGTCTGAGTCCAGAGTCTCTCCAAACCAAACCACAGCTGGTCTCAGAAGCCCATGACAACCTGTCTCCTCACACCTGACACACACACACACACACACACACACACACACACTTGTCAAAACAAATAACCTCATTTGAAAAGAGCAGAGCACTAAAAGAGAACATGAGTGTGTCTCACCTGGGCAGCTGCTGAACAGGGATATTTGCGTCATCTGTGTCTGGGTCTGGAGCTCTGAGGACGAGATTTAATAAAAGAGGTTCAGTGTCACTAAAAAGGGCAATTACAACCAAAATACACATAAAAATCTTGAACACATCCACGGCACGTTTCTTACAATTCAAGTCATGTAACCCTGATACGGAGTTCCTATCTGGCGTTCATATTTTCCTTCATATAATAGCTCCACTTAATACATTAAAGTCCATAAATCTGGTGGACAATTCCCGACATTACAGCTGTTTTTCAATCATTTTCATCTGTTTTAAACTAGAAAATATCATTAAATTAAACACTGATCAGAAAGATAGAGATGTGTATTTAATCTCATTTTATTTATTCATCTGCTGCATGAACTCGCTGCATTCCTTCACGTGTTTTAATGTCATTTTAACACAGCGACGTCACATTTACGTCACCGGATTTTTATCAAACTTACTGTTAACAGATCAGTTTTAAAATTACACAATCATCCGTCACATTAATTCAAAAAGACTTCTGTCATTTTATCCACGACAGAGGCCGAATTACTGCTTCGTCTATTAAAAAAAGCATCCGTTTTAAATGTCAGATAACCCGCTCGCATTTTTCTTTTCACGTGTCATCAGGTGTTATTTAGCTCCTGACGTCTGAAACAGGCTTTTTTTTTCCCTGCTGGCATTTTGTGCTCAAACGAATACGATCGATATCTCTTATTATGAATTTCCATAGTGTCGAGGAAAACAATTCAATTCACTAAAAGACATCAGATGAGGCTCTTACCCTTTTCCCTTCAGAGCGGCACAGATGGGGCTCTTGTAATTGGCTGCTTCGTGACCGCAGCTCATGCAGCGTGTTTTAAACAGACTTCCTGGATTAATAATACAGCAGACAACAGATTAGTGTTGAAACAAGTTTAAAAAAAATGTCCGAGGTGATGCCATCATATTTCTCGAAAAACAAGGAAAAATCTGAAGATCTGGTGTCTTCGTTGGTCTCTACTTGCCGTGGATTTCCAGGAGGTTTTTGGTTCCGGCCCGGCGGTGGAGCTCGTCAATATTTTGAGTGATGACCGTGACCTTGCGTCCCTGTTTGCCGAGTCGCTCCTCACACTCTGCGATCACCAGGTGGGCAGGGTTGGGATTTTTCGTGAGCATGACCTCGCGGCGGTAGTGGTAAAACTCCCAAACGCGGGAGGGATTCCTGGAGAAGGCCTCTGGAGTGGCAAGTTTCTATGAGATGAAAATGTGAGAAAAGGTTATTAACGCTGACAAAAAAATTGTTAATATAACACAGCACAGCTGAGCACAGACTCATCTCATAAAGTGTCAGAGGATGTCAGTTTCTTCTCTGAGTCACAACTATTTTTAGTTTCAGTGCACTTCCTGGGAGAGACTCTGAGCTGCTTGATGCTTAAAACTCCTCAACTGGAGCGCGACTCGATATTTGTCAAGTTTCTCACGGGGAGAAAAAAATCCCTGGTGAAGGATGATCACTGTTTTATGACTCTCTGAACTGTAAAATGAACTTTTTAATATGCCGTCTTGTAGATTTACACACATGAAAGGGTGATACGGCGAGACGAGAATGATTCATATTCTTTAGGTAGATGAAAGCATGGGCGGTCACATATTTGATTAAAAGATTAAAGTTAGCACTCCTACCAGTAGGAGGGTAGGAGAAGATGGAGCGATGGATGGAAGTTAAAATTAATATTGCACAATACAACCTACACCTAGTGTACTGCAGGGGGTGAGAGGAGTTGTGCATGATGGATGTCAGCTTTGCTAACATCCTCCTCTCCCTCACTTCCTCTGTGGAGTCTAGGGAACAGTCCAGGACAGAGCTGGGGGGGGTGAAATTGAACTCGAATCCATCTATTTGTATATTTCAAGATAAGATACAGGATCCAATGAGATATCCCTGAGAGTCTTTTATCAGTCATATTAAAAAAACTCATACCAAAACACTGGAAGTTATGAGGATACTGATGTTGTACCAGTTTGTTTGAGGTGTGAAGTGAAAGTGTTGATGTTTTTTGGTCTTTGTATTGTTGAAAAGTGCAGATTATATATATATATATATATTACACAAAAATATTAGATATGCCACCACAAATAAGTACAACACACTTCAGTAATATAAATATATGATTGCGTACCTGTGCTTCCCATTTTCTCCAGTAGCCTCCTGCTCCTCTGAAGGTGGGGACTCCGCTCTCCGCACTCACTCCTGCTCCGGTGATGATGGCTATATTCTGGGCCTTGGAGAAAACCTTCCTGAATTTTGCCAGGTCTGAACACAAAAACATAATTATGTTATGGATGGATTCGTGGATGTCCATATAAACACCTGCTGAAGATGAAGACTACCTGAGCTGGGTCTGGCCATGTTCGGGCTACCATGTGGTTTCTTCAGGTGGGCACACATGTGAGAGCTTATTGTGCCACGACAGGTGAACTGGCGGACGATCATCGAGTTTTGGCTAGGGGACGAAAAATATGACATAACTCAGTGTTTATGATGGGAACACAGCTCACTTCCAGCATGGTTTTGTGCCTCTTTGTGAGACTTCTGTCGGCTGTTGTTGCAGCCTTGTAGAAGTTTGTTTGGTTAATCTTGAAATGACCTAAAAAACTGAGGCAAATGTTATCAAATGGGTGTTCTTCAAAGTTTGGCTGATAGATATGTTTAAAATAAACATTTGTTTTGGTGTAACAAAGTCCCTAAAGGCGATAAAATCTTTGATTAAAGGTGAGAGGCACACCCTGGAGCTAACTTGCTGTGTGGTGTTTCGGTTTAACGGGCGACCCTGTTATCTGGCGACCGTCTGCTGTTACCGTAGTTACGACAGCCGTTGAAAACAGGTAGATACGTAGCTGTCCCGGTGAAACGCTCTTTAATTAGTTTATTTTTTATTAATGTTACAATGTTTAAAAATCCACCTGGTTCGTATTTGGTTGCTTTATTTGACAAATACGTATTTTCGTCGTGTTTTAATGACTGTCGTAACTACGGCAACCACAGTCGCACTCGACTGAAGGTCCGCTCCAATTAACTGGGTCGCTCGTTAAGCCGAAACAGTGGTGGTCAGTTTTATTAGCAGAAAGGTCATTGTGGCTTTTTTAAACCTTAAAAGGTCACCCGAGCACAAAGCTAACACACTACTTCGCTGATTTATATTCGGTAATTATGACATAAACGCGACTCCGTACGTGACACGTTAATGTTACGGTAGTTTTAATGCACTTTAAGTCGACAGAGCCCGCTAGTGAAGCTAGGCTAACCGGACGTTAGCACGTTAACGAAGCTAGCGCTGGTATCCAGGGTAACGGCCGTTGACAGCGGCTTCAACAGCACCGCGTTACGGCGTGAAGGTGCCACAGTGTCCGGCCCGTGGCTGCACGTGAGGTGTGCTAACTGCTAATTAGCTTACCTGTCAGGCCAGAGCCGGTGCCGGGACAGGACCGTCAGCTGAGGCAGGGAACCAGGAAAGAATACGGTGGCTGTTTTCGGTTTCTCGTTTAAGGGAAATGAGCCTATCGAGTGGATCAGCGAGGTAAAAAACAACCCCCTCCTAAAAAGTAAATAAAGAAGGTGACCAGCAGAGGGAGCATTTGTACTGTTATAGTCTGTTTACTGTAGTGAAAGCACATTTTTACATCCCTGTGTGCAGAAAACTTGTTATTATAGTACAATAACTAACATAATTTGTTAAATATGCTCTCTTTACTTTGCTGTATTATCTCTATCTGCTGTTACTGAAACTGAACCTGTTTACACTCATTATTCATCCTCTCTTCTCCACTAGAGGCCAGCATTGGATTAACAGAATGTGATGTGAACACATGTTTTAACCATAATAATCCTGTGTGATCTCAGAGGGATTGAGAGATTGATCACTGAAGTAGTCCCAGTGGGGGAATTGCAGACAAACAAATGAGGTTAGGGGGGTAAGAATGATGTTTTACTTAACATTTCCATTGCATATTTCTACTAAACTCAAGTGCTATTTCTGTCGATAAAGGTGGTGCCAAAACCACGAGCTTGAGTCCTTTTTCTTCAATTCATGTCCCTGCAGTCCTGCTCCTGCTCTGTGCAGGAAATATAGTTCAATAGTTGGCTTGTGCAGTGTGTAACTTTTTACTTAGAGGATTTATTGTCAAAATAACATGTCCAGTAAACTTTGTGCACAGTCCATCCTCTCTTTGTCCCACCCTGAGTGCATTTTTACTGGCCAGTCTTGCAGGTGATGACAAACTAAAAGAGCTTTTGGTGTCACACATGAGTATTACTTTATGAAGGGAGCTGTCAGGCTGATTTGTTGGTTTCAAATACCTTTAAATTAGCGCTGCACAATTAGCCTTCACTTTTTTGATGACGAAGAGCTACAGAGATGCTCTGGTCTACAAATCTTCTTCTCCAGATGTAGGAAAACATGTTTGTTTGTTTGTTTGTTTGTTTGTTTGTTTGTACAGACTAACAACGGTTTGTGGTATTGTCCTCTGTGCAAAGAGACTGTGAGATTTACAACCAGCAGGCCAACAAATGTCAGCAAACTGTACACAAGCATGTTTGGATTGAGCAGATAACATTTCAATATCAAGTTTGAACTTCATATTTTAGTTATTTTTGATACATCGGGGACTGGACATGTAATTCCTGTAAACCTGAAGATCAGTTAATTGGTCAATTATAAATTATGATCAAATCCACATATTATTTGGCTTTTTAATTTGATAAATGACATTTCAATCAATTACTAAGAGGGTTGTGATTCATTTTCTGTCATTTCATCTTTCCTGTAGATGAAAAGCTCACAGCAGAGTTGAAATGATGTGACTGATGTGGCTGTGGTCTGTTGCTCTCATTGGCTGCTGTGTTCTTGTTGAGACTTGAGCAGGTGGAGCTGAAAAGAAACAGAAGCTCATCAAACCCACCATCTCTCTGTCCCTCTCTCTGTCTCTCTCTCTCTCCAATTCTCCCCCTCCTCCCCTCCATCACCATTACAATAGCCCGCCCCCCTCCTACACCGTCTGCCCGGGCGGGTGCACGAGTGGCTGCTGCGGCGCCGAATCTCTCGCAGTCGCGCCGGTCGCCAGTGGACGCTGCCCGGCTGGCCGAACATGGCGGCGGCCCCGGAGGAGGTAGACCGCAGACCGATCCGGAGGGTCCGGTCCAAGAGTGACACGCCTTACATCAACGAGGCGAGGATCTCTTTGCACCTGGAGACAGGTAGGCAGCCGGCCAGTGACACACGGATTGCTCTTCATGTCTGGGTGTATTCACAGCCTCCACAGGAGGGGGTGAGGGGGGGGGGTGAATATTGTAGTGAATCGTGAGAGAAATTGCTTCATCGTTTCGTGACAGTTCCCACGCATCAGCATGACTTTGGGCTTTCATTGTGCAGCTCTTGACGGTACCCATGGTGCTCAGCTGCACCTGGGTGGATGCACACAGTGAGTCATGCGCCGGGAGAATTTGCCAACATAGGCTGTCTTTTTTAACCCAGCCATACGGTGTGATATGCGGTCTGCAAGGCACGGTGATGTACGGGAGACCTAATTATCCCTATAGGGGGATTGATTGCTATTGCTCCAACCAGACTCCGCCTTGATTGTCGGCTGCAGTGAAAACGCTGTGCGAACTTGGCCGCCTCTGGCTACTCATTTAGAATGCAGTTGTTATTATTGCATTTGGAGAAGGGTGAGGGGATGGATGGATGGATGGATGGATGCTCCGGCATGCGAGATCCTCGCCAAATGTGTTGGATGAAGCCCAGTTTAGTCTGCGTGCAAACAGCATAGATAAGTTATTGTTTCCTTTGTTGCCATGGTCACGATGGTACGCTGTCACTAAGCCAGGATCATCTCGCATCTTGGTGTGGATTTACAGCCAGATATATGTTCAATGTGTGGTCTTTTTTTTATGTTTTAAAATAGCACTTTCTCCTGCGGACCCCGCCACATCCCCCTCAAACAGAGGCGGCTTTAACGTCACATCAGCGCGGAGCTGTCCACTGCCCCTCGGTGCTGAAAATGCCACCGTGCAGAATAGAGCTCAGAACACTGAGAGCCCTGGAGGGATTTTTGCATTTCTCTATTGGTGATCATCCACAGTACATACATGAAAGGGGAAAAAAAAAAAAAGCATCCGAATTGTGCTCGACCCTCCCCCAGAACTGCCCGATGTGACAAATCCCAGTCACATGGTGTGTGTATATCCTGGTAGTCTAGGCTAGACTCAAGCCTATATTTTTCCATTTCGGACACATGCCAACTCTAGAAAATTCCCCAGCCTGGCTATTGTTCTGCTTTGTCTTTATTTTCCAACTCTGTCCTGTTAAAACATTTAAGCTGCAATGTCTCAGCCAGTAGTTTAATGCAAATGTCAGTGTGTAAAATAACATGTGCAACCTGAGAAAAACCAGCCTTAGAGATCAGGAATTACTCACATGCCCCCTCCCCTTCCCTTATGTTTTAGCCTGCTTAGACCTTTATGACTCACGGTGTTCAAACCCACCTACTCATAATAATCTCTCTCAGCTGCCCTCAACAATCCTCCTCTCCATTTTGTTTCCTATCAAGCACCTCCTCACGGCGAGATTATCCTCCCCCAATATGTATGAGTAACACTATTCTTTCTTGGAGCCTTGTGTCAGGCTTTCCATCAGGCATGGCTTGAATCTTAGGAGGGAGGAAGAGGAGGGAGAAGAGAGGAGAGGCGAGGGAGGGAGGGAGGTGAGAAGGGAGGGTTGGGTGATGCTGTGTCTTGCTAACAGTGCTGCTTCTGGCTATTAGCTGCGAACAGAGCGGGCAGGCTGCAGCTGCGCGAGGCTGGCATGGCATCATCGAGAATCCAGCGGGCACTGCCAGCTACATCAGGAGAGGCATATTTGTCTTCACACCCTTCTCTTGAGTCATCCCTGTTTTCTTTCCCTCCTTCCTTCCTTTATCCTTTTTCCTAATCTTTTATTTCTGCCACCAGTGAAGCCATCTGCCCACCCCGCTCTCCCCTGATTCCCATTCACTCACATGTTTGTGTGTTTTAGCTGCAGCTGTTTTGCATAAATCCAGCCCACTCTCTCCTTTGATGTGTGTCACCGTTCATATGTGACAGATATCCACCCTGAACCAGGATGAGATTATTTCACTACACATTGTTTCGTTGCTGTCCACCATTGCTGCCAGTGCAGAGTCATCACTCTGCTGCTTGCTCTTGTTGCGTTCGACGCCTTCACTGACCTGATTTATTTGGATTAGAGGCAGTTTGGGGGGAATGAAAGGCAACATTAAGACCTAAAACTTGTACGTACTCACAGATCTTGAAGTCTGCTGAATCTAATATGAAGATAAACTGCCAAAAGTTGAAGTTGCTAGCCTCTTGAACCCTGATTTAGCCCCCCATAGTGTAATCTGCACGTTCCAACATTCATTGAAGCTTTAGTTTCATTATTTCACAGTAAAATATTTGTTATGAGTGCTACACAACTTCAGAGAGAGGAGGTCGGGATGGATTAATGTGACTTTGGCAGATTGCTGTTAATTTCATGTTTCCACATCGTTTTTGTACCTAAGCCTAACCAAACTCAACCGCTGAAGGTCACAACACGACCATATGAAGCGTCTGAAGCAGTCATTTGTAGAGATTTTTGGAAGACGCCGACAAGCTGTCGTCTCGCAATTTCGGCTGTCAGATCAGGAAAACACTCCTGTCGTTTTGGAAGACGATGACAAATGATTTAATTGGCTGTTCAGTTTGGAAGAGAATTTAAAGCCTTTTCAGTCTATTTGTGGACGCGAGGGGCAGATGAACTCCAAAACTCTTTGACAGACAAACAGCTCTGATGGATGATGGCTCTTGGGCATCGGAATGGCCAGAAGACGCAGAGCGACTTGAGCATTCATCGTGAGACGTGTTTGTGTCCGTGTGACACATTTAAATCAAATATTTGTCTCTGCTGAGGAGACTATCTGGCTGATCAGCTGCCAGAAGTTCACCAGCTTGTCTCTACCTGTGTCTGTCCACTGTTCAGTACAGGTAGTGTACAGTCAGTTTGTCACAGCTTGTTTGATGAAAACAGCTGTTTGTTGCCACTAGAAACAAGGTTGATGAGAGTTGTGGAGTGACTAAAAAGGTGAACGTGCCGATGACCTAAAACAGATACTGATTATTAGTAAATCAAGGTAACCAATAACAGATATTTAGAACCAATATACGTTATTTACAGAAAAAATAAAAACCTTAGCGTCAAATCCAGCCACGATCCATGACAACCTGCAAGACGAGGAAGCAGAAAAACTCTAGAGAAGAAGCAAAGTTAGTAACGTGCCTTAATGGGACGTGAATCAGATCGGATAATTAGTCTATTGAGCTGCAGATTTGGGTGAAAATATTCTGTGTGTCTGTCACTACAAGTAACGTCTTTCACATTATGCAGTTATTTAATTCAATGTAATATAAATTAATGATTTAATGCAGTTTTTTTAAAGTTCTGTTGGTTTGAGCGTCAAGTGCAAGTGTTATTTTGGGCCGAGCAGCCAGTCTGCCATGGTTCAGGAAGTTATATAATACAAAAAACCTATAATCGAGAACATTGGCAAATTTTTTTGTTTCATTCTTTACTGTTTTTATGCCAACACATCCGACCAGATCCATTTCAAATTCTGTCTTTTGGCATTTCTACTGTGCTCCATCATCTTGAGCCAGTCCACATCCCATGCAGCGCAGCTCTGCTCGAGCAATGTAAATCCAGGTCAGCTCGGTTTAGAGCTTAGCCCTCCTCACAAAGGCCAAGACGCGGGCATTACCACGCTCTCTTCGAACACAGGGAGACCTGAATGAAAGGCTGAGACAGAGAGGGCTTAAATGAGAGGAGGTGGAGGAGCAGGAAGAGTCTGAGGAGGCGGAGGATGGCAGGATGGAGGCTTGTGTAAATTGTTGCAAAATAAAGACTGGCACGGTGAAAAAAAGAAGAATTGGCCGTCGTCCATAGAATATGGTGGGAACTGTGCACCCAACAAACCACCTCCCACCATGTGAGAATGCTCTTTGTCTCTCTCTCGTGCACATGCATCCACACTGCTATCAGCATGCAGGCCTTGAGCAGCAGCAGAATGACACAAGTACCTGGGCAGAATACAAAAGCTCAGGGAGGAAGTGCGACAGCTTTAAATGCAGAGAAGGACTTCCTGCCTCTCTGTCTCCCAACAAACATACAAAACGCCTCACTCTTCCTCCGCTGGCATGTGGGTCCATCCATTCAACTCAGACAAGCTAACCATTGTGCTGAGAAGGAAAACCTGAGCCAGGGACGGACTACGACCGGTGGGAAGGTCTCTTAGCTGGTGTTATGTCAGAGGGCGGGAAAACATACTTGGATACTTGTCCACTGTTGAATAACTTCAGCCAGGGGTGCAAAGCGGATAAATTGTCTGATTTAAATTACAGCATGGCCGCGTAAAGACTCTTGACTTTTGACTTTTTGATGGTCGATGTTATTACTCTCTGTTTAATTATATTGGATTCAGACGTTCATATTTACTTATTGAAAACTGCGGTGAGAGAAAATGTTCAAGTCATTAAGAGATCCGGTGTCTGTCAGCGTCCAGCTCTGCTCAGGACAGTCCTAGAGTTGTGTTGCAAGGAAATGTTATTTCTTATTCATCACTTGCTTGTAACCACTTTCCCTCAGCCTGCTTCACCTCCTTCTGCTCCTTTCTCATTGTTCGCAGACCACATACTAGTAGCATACAGTATATGATGTATGGTGACAACGCTCTGTATGTACTGACAGACAGCAGTGAAATACGTTTCATGCAGTTTTCCTGTAAACAAAGCTTCTGTTTACGTTCAGCCTTCACCTTGAGAAGTGTGTTCCTCATAAAACATGAACAGAACCTGCCTTGTTTACTTGCTAGCAGTCTTCTTCTTGCCTCCCTTTGTTGGCACGTTGCAGCGTTTCTCTGCTCATTACAGCGATCAGTGGAAAAATGTCTCACCGTTGGTTTGACTCTGGATCACATCACCTACATGCCCAACCACGTACTTGTGTGTCCTCGTGCACGAGACAAACAAAATGAGCTCCACAGTGTAAACACTTAATTTTCCCAGAGGTTGCGTTACCACTCTTTGTTATTCATTTACCGTACATACATTTCTCCTCTTGTTCTTCTGTGCATAGCGGGAAATCACTGCAGAATTAGAATTAATTATGCTAAAAATTCAAGCTGAAATTCATTCACTACACTTTATAGTATACCAAAGTTTGATTCTGCTATATAAGGGTTTATATGTTGTAATCAGTGACTTTATCACTTTATTTATTTAATGCTTTATACATCAGTAAGTACGATAATGGGAAGGAAGAAAAATTAATTGTTAAAAATGTACGTGAATTGAAACATAGAGCAATAAAATTGGATGGATCATCACTTACATTACTAATTTGCTAAGCAATCATTTCATCATATAATGACTCTTTTAGTAAAATCAGCTTTAAATAATTCAAATTACTTGATAGTTTTCAGTTCACATCCATTTTTATCAATTCATTTTTGTTACTACCACTCCTCATGTTGTTATACTGTATAGTATATCTTCTAGGGTTCCGTTATTTTTGCTTTTATTTTGTAACTTCCAGTAGAAACACACTTCAGACCCTGAAGGCCTTTGGACCTCATGTCTGAACTTCATCATCTTTAAGTCAGGGAGGGCAAAAGTGCGAGTGACACCAGCGGAATAACAAGAGAGGACACGTTTTCAACTGAGGTAAAGCAAAAGTTACTAAAAACGAGAGAGCGCGATGATAAGACAGTTGGAGGATAAAGTGTTGTTGATGTTCGGCTGATTTTGGCTCACTTCCTGTTTCCCTGCTATCATATGTCAGTGTAGCTGCACTGAGAGTATCAGAAAGGTTAAAGTGACGGCATGTTGTCAGCGCTGTAGAAAAGACTTCATGAGTTTACTCTGCGTCGCCTTTGTCAGTTAATGAAGCTAAAATAACAAAATGTGGCCGAAGGCTGTGTGGCGGAGGTGGCATCAACCACAGCTGAGTGTTTATAGGCTGAGGCAGCTGTCAGTCAAAGAAACACGTCTGCAAACAAACATGTGAAGCCTTAATATCTTTTTTAATTAACCAATTATTGGCAGAGGTTTAGTTAGATATGCAGATACAGTTAAATACAGATATGCAGAAAGAAACTGCAGTAAATGAATCTTAACAGGTTGCATTTATACGTATATTTGACCTTTTTTCTTTGTTCAACTCATATTTTCATTGTATTTTTAGATTTATTTATTATTTATAAATATCTTTATCACATTTTGCTCTTGCTTATCCTGCAGGCCAGGCTCCATTTCTTGTTGCCTGTTGTTGTGCAGGCCTGTTGTGCACTCTGTAATGCCATTTCTGGTTCTTAATCCCTTATTGGTTGCCCACTGTGTTGTACTCCTCCTTGTTTTGCAGCCTCTCTTTGATAGTTGTCCCCCCCCCGTGGCTGTTTTAAGTGTCCCTCTTGTGGTTCATCCCCGGGGCACTTCAGCTGCAGGAGTTTTTTTGCAAAGAAAGCTACACAACCAAACCACAAAAATGCAGCCAGAGATGCAAACCACATCACCGGTCTTACTGTTTCCCCTTCCTTTTAAGTCTGCTGTCGATATTGGTGAAGGCCACCACCAAAATAGATGAGCTGCATACAGGAGACAGACAGGAAGAGGGAGAAGAGAGGGGTGACTCATATCCCTGTGATATGCCAAGTCTCACATTCACACATTTACAGTACACACACGCAAACAACCGCACACACACACACACACACACACACACACACATACAATCTCCTACAGGCTCTGCTGTTCTGTCACTTTGTATTAATTCAGCTCATAGAGGGTCCAGCCAGAGAGAGGGGGAGGGAGGGAGGGAAGGGAAGGAGGGAGGGCAGTGTGGTTGAACAGTGAATGGCAGCGGGAGAGAGGG
Source organism: Miichthys miiuy (assembly GCA_036365135.1). Taxonomy (NCBI): domain Eukaryota; kingdom Metazoa; phylum Chordata; class Actinopteri; family Sciaenidae; genus Miichthys; species Miichthys miiuy. Next base: position 3,604,589 of record CM071609.1, read on the forward strand.
AGATGAAGAAACTGCAGGAAGACGAGAAAACATTGAACTTTGTGTCGCCTTTGAACTCGCAGACGTCCTTTGTCCGTCCTCATCCCATCACACATTGTTTAACACGGATCCCACGTGTTTGCTGCTGTGTTGATGCCAACACATGTCCGGACAGATGGAGAAAGAAAAAGAGACCAACAGAGACCGGACCTGACACACAAGCTCATGTTGTCGTTTCGGCGATTTTTTTTTTTTTTTGTTACTTTTATTTGACATTGCCCAAAATCACAACTTTGCCTCAAAGGGCTCCACAGTCTGTACGACATATGACACCTTCCAGGCTCAGGCCCTCGATTTAGAAAAAGAAAAACTCTGCCAAGAAAATGGAAAATAAAGGACAAGATGCTCTTATCTTAAGATGTGTTTAATCTGAAAAGATGACACTTGTTATTTGTCATAATTTTGTTATAGTTAACAAGTCTCAAGAAAAGACCAAAGCCATCAACGTGTCAACACTTTTTGACAAAAAGAATATCTGATAAATGGTGAAATTTTCCTCATCTTTCATTCAACATTCGACAAAACAGTTTAATTCTGATATGATCATGCTTTGTTGATACAGGATAATCAGGGTATCTGTAAATCTAGTTCTCTGAACAAAGGCCTTTGAGGGTAGTTAAAAGTCTTGAGTTTCATTCACAAAGGTCTTAAGGGCTGTCAGGAGATGTTAGAACTACAAATGAGACGGGTGTGATGTCAGACCTCCAGCAATAGCACTGTTAGCCGCTGCTAGCTACAGCAGTGTCAGTTTTTGCTTAACTATAATTGATTAATTTGATGGTTTTGGTTCACGTTAATTGATTAATTATATTATTAGAACTTTGTTATATACAGCTACAAAGTGCTGACAAGAATGTCAATAAATTCAGGCACTTAAAGGTGTAACTGTCAGATTTACGGGACTCTATTAACAGAATGTGGCAGAAATATGTTTTTATTATATAATCACCTGAAAATAAGTTCCAGAGTCCGCTGTGTTGAACTGCCATGTCTCTACAGTGGCTACCATAGTTTATTCTGCACACTAGGAAGGAGAGGGTGAGGCGAGGGGGTTGCAAACAGCACTAGGTGCCACTAGATGGCACTAAATCTTACACACTGGTCCTTTTTAATTGTAGGCCTGACTGGATTTCTGTCATTATTTGACCATGAAAAAGGTATGAGGTATTAAAAAAAGGTCAAATATTTAATTGGTGAACGCTGCAGAAAGCCTGATGATAATAATGACATATCAGCCAGGTGGACAGTATATCACAGTGTTTGGATGCCCCCTGTAAATTGTCCTGCAGCGATGACGATGACAGTTTTGTCCGTTTAGTGTCGTTCATCCACTGGAAGCCGGAGGAAGCGACCTCTTTTTGCCCCACCTGACTTTCTGTTTGTCTCCTGGAGGGCGATGCTGTGAGTTAGCTGTGCAGCTAATTATTCAGCCTCTTCCGTCCTCGGCTCAGGATGCTCCCCAATCAAAAATTCACTTCTGTCACCCAGAGCTTTGTGTTTGTCGAGGCGATTTTCTCCTTTAATCAGAGATGTAGTGGGTGGACAGATAAACTGGTGGGAAAATGGGGGTAAAAGTAGCGGAGTGATGAAGATTAAATGGCCGAGTGAGTCTGTTTTAGACTCCAAACAGCCGGGCTCCACCTCTCCGTCTCACATTAATTTTGCACACTAAATCTCTGTCAGGATAGCAGTCTCAGTCTGGAGCCTAAATTAGCAGCAGCACCATCAAAGAGGAAGGCCAGAGGATGATTAATATTTTTCTCCTGATGGAGATAAGCGCCCAGCTGCGGTGAGTAGGTGTAGATGTGAGGTAATGGATGGTCATTAGAAATAGACAAGAGGGTCAGCGGAGAGGAGGGAATATTACGTGGTTGTCCAGTGCAACATTAATCATACAGACAGTAATGACTGTAAATTTTGTCTACCACAAGAGGGTTATAGTCATGAAGATAGTTTGGATTTGATTTGCTCGAGACTTCAGCACTCAAAGCTTTGAGAAATTGCTTTTGGAAAGACTGCAGCAGCAGTGGATCTTGGCAGAAACGGAGTCCTGGTCTGTCAGGGTACTTAAAAGACCTCAGTGTGGACTGTTTTCATAAAGACTGTTGCAGGGACTGGGACTGAAAACTGGGAAAAACATCAGAGTAACAGGAAATAGAGCCCTGTTCCCAGATGGACAGGCAAGCATGTACAGAGCAGACAGCAGCTGTAGTAACATGATTATAAAACAGAGACACAGAAAAGAAAGAAAATTAATCTGTAGCAGTTTTGATATTTGATTACTGTTAAATGAAGCTAAAATGGCAAACACTCACTGGTTCCAGCTTCTCACGTGTGAGGATTATTATTGGATTTTGGATTGTTGGTCGGACAAATTGAGATATATGAAGACTTCTTAGAACATTGGATAAGCCTTTTCCACTGGTTTACACTACCTTTAATATATATATTAAAAGATAATGAACTTATTCAATAATTATAAGGACAATTAACCTTTGTTGTGGCTCTGCACTGAATACAGCAAAGAAACAGTGACATGTTTTGACAGAATTACACAATACCACAAAGAAATTTGAAACCTCCATAAATTGCTGCTTTTTTTTTGCCACTTAGTTGTAAAAACAACATTGACATTGCGAACGTGTTAGCAAACAGTTGTGTATTTACACACCCAGCGGACACAGACAAACATTAGCATTCATTTGTTTCCACCTGATGAACGAAAGTCCAATATTTGTTCTCCTTTTGCTCCTTTTCCACATTACTATCAGCAGCACGTTGAGCTGTAACCTGCCAAACCTTTGTGCACCCACTGAGCTCCTCGTCTGTGCAGGATACATGAAGCCTCACTGAGGACTGAAACTAAATGACATCCACACTGCAGTCAGATTCCTTGTGGGTGTTTTTTTTTAATGCAGATTTGCAGGTTTGAAATTCGACAGACTAGAATAAGATGAGATGTAGTTCTCGGGGTATGAAGAAGTAAAAATCACCTGTTGAGTTTAAAATACGTTTTTCCTTTAGCTCTGTTTTGGTCTCCACCAGATATCTGGCTCTTTAGCTGCTATATTCTTCACCAGCTCGTCTCTAACTGTGTCTGTCAGGTAGTGTTCAGTTGGTTTATCAGAGCTGCTTCAATGAAACCAGCTACGGCTGGAAATTAGTTTGATTTGAGCAGTGAGGGGAACCAGTAGACCGCTATGTTAATGCTTCAGCATACCAAGACATTTTGGACAATGCCATGCTTCCAACTTTGTGGCAACAGTTTGTGGAAGGCCCTTTTCGTGTTCCAACATGACTGTCCCCCAGCGCACAAAGAAAAGGTCCATAAAGACATGGACAGAGCCCTGACCTCAACCCCCATCGAGCACCTTTGGGATGAACTGGAACTGGAGATTGCGAGCCAGGCCTGACCTCATAAATGCTCTACAGAATGAATGATGGGCACAAATTCCCACAGAAACAAACAAAATCTTGTGAAAAGCCTTCCAATAAGAGTGGAAGCTGTTATAGCTGCAAAAGGGAGACCAACTTCATATTAAAGTATTTGAATACAATGTCCCTGTTGGTATAATCGCCAGGTGTCCAAATACTTTTGTCCATATAGTGTAGATCATCTGTTAAATCTGTTACGGACATAGATGATACTCTGTAAAATCTGTAGGTTACCAAGTTTTGAGCTTAAAAAATCAAAACAATGAGCTGAAAGATGCTAAAAGAACTCTGTACACCTAAAACTGTGATCATCCTTATCGAGCTACATCTTTCAAATCACACATTTGATCCGGTTACATATCAATTAGTGCAGCTACAAATGTAAATGTAAGTTAAAAAGATAAAACAAATTTGAGCACATTAAGCCTGACTCAGTAAGTCCTTTTAGTGAACTGACCCATTAAAGCACAACAGCAGTGATGCTTCTCTAAACACTCCCTCTAGGACCGGAGCGACACTGCACTAATAGCTACACGTGTTTGTTAAAGTCTGCAGCTTTTAGCTTAAAGGCATGGTTTAAAAGCAAGTGTGACCCCTAAACAGAGGGCCAGCGTCAGCCAGGGCGACAGCCACTGTGCTGTTATCGATCATGGCATTTTCATTTGGCAGTTAGCGTGGCTCTGTAGAGACCCAGACACATGACCTCTGGACCCTGATCATTAACCGGATTAGAGAAGAAACTGTATTTATACGGCACTTTTCTGAACATAAAGAAGAAGACGGGGAGATAAAAGTTAAATTAAGTGTGCAGCACACATTATAAAAGGCAGTGAGAAACTAAATATGTTTTCAGGGTGTGCACAGATTTGACTTTGTCTGAGATTGTGCAGGAGGCTTTCAGCTTAAACAAAACAGCAGCGAGAGGACAGAAAGCAAGATAGTAAAAGTCGCTCTAATGCTAGAAGAGTGTGATAATCTCTTCCACTCCATGCCTCTCTATAATAAACAGTTTTTTTGTCTTTTTTAAAAGGGGCAGGAGATCTTCAGGGTGGGACAGTGAGGTTAGCAGTATATGCCACACAGAGGTGGTATACATCATCTGAAAGCTGTGAACCTGGTGCAGCTCAGCACTGTGTCAGGTTAAATTGTACTTATAAAGCCCAAAATCACAAATCACTATCTGCCTCAGAGGGCTTTACAATCCGTGCAACATTCAACACCTTCTGTCCTTAGACCCCCCCAAAATCTAACCATGAATCTGTCATGAACACGGTGTTTTATTTAGGCACCTATTCAAATATTGAAAGTTTAAAAGCATATAAGGGCTAAGAACGTTTGACTCGCCTTTTTCATGCTCTGTTAAATCTTGCAACCATTTTTTTGGGTTGATGCCATTTGCTGCACATATTTGGTCTCACTCGGGACGCTCTAAAATTGATAGAAAGGTTCTAAAATCGCTCCAAAGTACAACATTAAGACAACCAGCACTTCAGGGAACACCTTAGGAAAAACTTTTGACATTTTGAGCTTGGCGATTGGGTGGCGAAACTCTCTTCTGGAAACTGCTCAGAAACCCCCTTAGTGTCAATGAACGTAGGAAAGCCATCCGTCCTTTGAACACCCTGGGTCTCTAATTTGTGGTTGTACAGTTTAATGAGGCTGTTATTATCCTAGAGGTCACAATAGGTCATTTTATACAGTGAGTCCAGTTTCAAAAAATGCTCTTATTACAATGAAATGGCTACTAGGGGGACTAAAATCACCACACATGAATATGTGAGTCACATGAGTCTCAGCTTTCCAGTAAGACCCAATTTATGCAGTCCCAACACTGTTTAGAGAACCCAGAGTATTCAGAAATACAGCGTCTGAAAGACAGTAATGTCAGGAGTGGAAGAGGTTAACAAGCTTCAGAGTCGGTGTGTGTCTGCTGCTGGAATCTCGTTAGAGCACCATGGAGATGTGAATCACCGGCCCGGCAGGTCAAGACGAGATTGATTCATTGGAGGCCGATGTGGATCTCCATCACAGTAACAAAGGCAAAGAGATGAGAAACTCTATAGGCCACATCGGGTTTGTTATGTGCCAATGCGGCCCTGGCTGCGGTGAAGAGTGTTGAATCCTAATCTGTGCAGTGTGAGGAATACACGCTTAGACTGCCGCCACCGCAGAATAGATGCTGTCGGACAGGACGGTTTACGGTGAGACAGGAGTAAAGAGCTCAGTGTCTCACAGATAGACAATAATCTGACAGCTGTACCGACCACAGGCTGTCTCACACGCTGCCATCTCTGATGTGACAAGCAGCACACCTGAGCTCTCATGTACTGTATGTACGTGTATGTGGCTGTGTGTGCATTCACACATGTATCTCTGTCTGTCTGTACTCGTGTGTGTGTGTAAGTGTGTGGTTGTATCGTCGTATATCTGAAAGCGCTATCGGCACATCGAGGCATGAAGTCCATTACTGTCAGCAGCACATTGAGCTGTAACCTGCCAAACCTTTGTGGCCCCCACTGAGCCTCCTCGTCTGTGCAGGGTACATGAAGCCTGTCTGAGACAAAATGACACCCACACACACACACACACACACACACACACACGCTGCAGTCTATTTCTTGTGGTAGAGTATGGAGTGAAATGAGATCTCTGGGTATGAAGACAGTAAAAATATGACAAAGTAAAATAACAGTATCTTCATCTAATTTAAATACTGCTGTATTGATTTCCTCACAGACTGAACTGAACATTACCTCACTGAAGACTGCAGCTCCAGTATTAAAATGATTCAACTCTGAGCCTTTATGAATTCAAAGACACAGTTCATAACACGTCATGTCTTCATGAAGCACATGAGGAGTTGCCACAGCATGCTGCAGCATATTGAGAGCTTTATTTTGATTGTTTTTGAATATCACTCTGATGCTTTTCACTTTGAATCGTCTCTGTGTTTGAAACGTGCTATAAATAAAGCTGCCTCGCATTGCCTTGCCTTTTATGTGTATAAAACAAACAGACAGCGTAGTTCTGCGTTGTTAATTAGGGCGACTGTGGCTCAGGAGGTGGAGCGGGTCGTCCACAGTGGTGGAGGTGTTCCTCCTGTCCACAAGTGACAGTGACGACGCTGAACTCGAAATCCTGATGGTTGGAGTTAAACTACCATCAGTGTGTGAGTGGTTTAATGCGAGACAAAACTCTGAAGCTCTTCTGATGAAGATGCAGTACTAGTTTAGATACTAGGTACTCAATTTTGCAGTACTTAATACTTCAATATCTGTCAGTTGTTATTACAATACATATTTCTGGCAGTGGTAATCTTTACTTTTGCAGATTAAAGGAGAGCTTGCACATCTTCAGGAGGAGCTCGACTTAGCTGGTGTCCTCTGAGGTGCTTTGTCAAGTCTGAGACAATAACCACTGAATATTTCATCAAGGTTGTCTCAACTTGAGCTTGTAGACTTTAAATTTATGACAGATAACCGGTGTTACAAACTGGGGCCACGGCATTTAAAAGATGTGGGTATTTACCGTGAAACAATGTTGCTTTTTTTTTTTGGTACCATGAATGTAGGATTCAGCCATTTTGGAGCTTGGATATTCTGGCCTCTGCTACTTTGATTGAATTTAACAAGCAGAAGTGCAATGTTTAACCTCTGGAGTACCCCTTTACTGTACATACAATACATACACTGATAGTTAGCACTAAACACAAAGTACAGCTGAGGCTGAATGTCATGAGACAGGCGTTTGGGCATAAACCAGAGTCAGACGTTGACCTGCTGGTGGCACTAAAGCTGCGGCTCTGTGGACATCTGTACCAAATTTAACGTCAACCACCAATAGTTGTTTAGTCATTCATGTCTGCACTAAAGTGTTGGACCAACCAGCCAGTTCATTTACAGTTGATGCTTACGTAAAATATCCGTCCACTTCCCGTAAGATAAGTGTTGACCAGTCGATGCTCTCCTGTGTCACTTCTTTACAGTATGTGAGGTGAATCATACCTGCAGTCCTGCCAGCTTGACTTCCAGTCACATGAGACAAAGTGACATCAGCCCGTGTGTAAGAGATTTATTGATTAAACTCACACCAACAGTGCTTTAATCTCACATCTGCTTCTCATTAGAGAAAGCAGCAGCTGTCAAAGAGTTGCATACATCACGATAGTCATTAGAATAAGACACTTTTCCATTCAAAGTACCTGGAACTGCTTTTGAAGTAACCTAAGCATATTTGTCTGCTGATGTATGAAAATGCACTGGATATACATGTAATTTTTGTGCACGACTATACAACATCTAGCAATATTGCACCATTGTTTGCCCGTCTGTCGAGCACTTTCTTTTGTAACTCAATTTTTATGTTGAGGAAAACTGGTTTGCAGCTGCAGATTTTTAAAAATGGTGGCTAAAATAATGCATGTTGACAGTTCCTGTATTTATCTAAAGCACTACCCGCAGGCAAAGACTTTTTGGGGGGTTAAATATTGTGCCTGGTCCTTTGGGGTGTCTCCAGAGCTAAGTCCCTGAGGAAAGGTCCTTGTTGTCCACTCGGTCCTTGTTTCCTTACTCATCAGCTTGGACTTCTCCATGTGAAACATTGTTGTCTGTTCAGCTACAACGACAGTTGTAAGCTCTTAGCTTGTGTTAATGTATTTCTACGTGTAACTGAGAGAAAACCTGGAGGCCTGATACTTCATCTCTCGCTCCAGACAAAGGGCCGTTCACTAAAACTGCTCCCCTTTCATCTCGTGATACAGAACCTCGTACTTTGAATTTGAAAGCCTCCATGACTCATCGTCTGCAGCAAGGAAAACACAGCATGTGCTTTTGATCTTAGCGTTACATAAGAAGACATGAACATCAACAGGAACATCCACGAGTGAAATGATAGAAAACATAACCTCAGATGATTGACTTCACTCTCACAGATACACACACACACACACACACACACTGAGGCTTTGTTTGCTGTAACAAGGAGATAACAGGGTCGGTTCTGATTACATGCAGACACTGACTCCTCCTAACCAGTCTGCACCCTGTAGCTCAGAGTCTGTCACTGTTTTCAGACAGACAAATTAATTTCACCCTTATTGTTTGTGAGGGAGCTCCTCCTGCTGGCAGAGACTTGTAACTACAAACTGTGACCCTTTACTGGCGTCCACAGAACATGACAAAGTGTCTCTCTCATGAACACGTTCACTCAGTCCTGCGTTTCTTTAAAAGACTTTCCAGATTTGACTTGCTTTCATCCATCTTGAAGCTCGTATCCAAGCCCTCTTTTTAAACCTTTATCTTTAGAGAATTAGAGCAGAGAGAACATGAGATGCAGTCACGGCCAATCAATCAGTTCAATTTATTTGTCACATATAATCAGTAAACATCACATCAAAACAAACAGACACGGGTTTCTTCGGTTTCTTCCCACACGCCGTCACTCTGATTAACGCTCAACACACGGTAACACTAATCCTGTGATTCAGACATCCACCACGTACCTGTAAATGATTTAAATTCAGTAAACATCAACACTCATACACAACCTGCTCCTGCTGTTCATACTCTGTATTCTGTCATGTCCACCTACTTCATGTTCATAAAGCAACCTGCTACACAAGTCATATTTATTTAAGCATCCTTTATTCTTTCCTTTGTTTAGTCGTCCTTGTTTTAGCTGTATGTATGTTTATGTCTGTGTGAGAGGAATGTAAAATCAGAGTCGTACTCCTCGTATGTGTACATATAGCACTAAGGAATAATTAGTTCTAGGCGGTGTCCTGATAAGAGCAGGGAGAAAAGGCCGTTATCCGGGTGGTTGGGCTCCTCAAAGAGTCTCCTAGCCTTGTTTTTGCAGTGTCCTTTATATCTCGTCTTTTAGGCAGGTAGAGCAGCATCAGCTGTACGTTCAGCTGAACAAGCCACTCTCTTTTTATGTGGCTGTTTCTGTACCAGACAGCTTCAGGATGCCCCTGCAGGAGGAGAAAGTCCTCACTATTTGGAAGGGAAATTTCCTCGAGCGCCTGAGATGAAACAATCGGTGTCAAGTGTGGCCCTCGGTGACACCAAGCTGTTGTCCTTTAGCGTGGATAACAAAATGAAAAGAAAAGACATTGATCGGTGTCACTTAAAGGTAACAAACCACTCTCACTCAGCACTTTTCACCCTCGTCTCTCTCTATTCTGAGTCACGGAGCAGATTACAGTGAGAACACATCAGACTGCTTACAGTGTGGAAATAGAAACGCATTACTGTCCTGTCTTGGCCTCGCGCCACTGGTTTCCAGTCAAGTCCAGGATGGATTTTAAGATCCTATTGATTACTTTCAAGACTCGCTATGGACTTCCACACCGTTATATTAGTAAGCTTTTAACCCTGCATGAGTCTGAGTGCAGGTGTTAATGTCTCTACGTGTTTAAACATTTATTTATACTCGAGAGAACAGCGGGCGACCCTCATTTACACTGAGACGGAGAACAACAATACCACAGTTAGCTCATAGAAAGCCATTACAACTCTCTGATCAGGGAAAATAAATGAAAGATAGGTCAATTAAAATAATTACAGTTGTGTAAAAGAGTTAAGATAGATGATTTTATGGATCAATTAAAAGAATTCACATGTAAAATAAAATAATAATTAAAGTGAAGGTTTGTGTCTAACAGGTACAAATGTTTGGATTTTAAGGAGGCGCTGTATTTTATTCCAGACCACTTTTTAAAATCTAAATATTATATTTTCATACACTTATGAAGCACTTCATAAGTTTGTCAAGGTTTCATAAATAAATAATGGTTGGAACTTAAAATACAGAATTCAGAGTAAAGTACATTATCCATGTAGTATGTTTTGTTGGTAAATAAAATAAAATAATCGCTGCTGTTATTATAGCAGAATTTATTAAATAAGTTTCAGATAAAAAGGACAAACGATCATAAAAAAAGACAGAGAAATGAGAATAAAGTGATCAGCTTTGACATTAAAGTGCTCTTGATGAGGACAAATCTGAGTCAGGACTTCAAACGTCTCAAACATCTGAATCTCGCGGCGCTTCAATCTCATTGGCTAACACCTCGAGGCTGACGCGCAACAGCGAGTCGGGATTGGCTGATTCTGTGGAGGAGCCAAGTTACGTCAAGGTACAGAGACTATAACCGGAAGTGCTTGAAGACTTCAAAATAAAGTAAAGACATGGAGTGACTTAGTGTAGATTGTGGAGATTATCAAAGTTTTCCAACTTTATTTTCACAGTGAAACATTTTATCGCTATACTTAAATTACTGTGCATTAACTAATTAAAACAGAAGAGAACACTTGAATTTAAGCACTGACTAAACTGAGCTGTCTCACCAAATGATTTATTCATATTAATTACTAACTGCATTTGCACAAAATGACTCACAGGGCAACAAAGCCAGCGGCGTGGCTGTATGAAGTCCTCCATGCTGGGTATTAAATAATGTAACAGTTCAGTCTGTTAGTGTCTGCTGTTTGTCATTATGTAACAAATATTTTCAGCCTGTAACACTGACATAGAGAACAAAATACTGATCTCACTGAAGTGTCTTTAGTTTATACTCACACCAGCTACAAATGAAGGTTTACAGATTAATTTCTCCTTCCTTCTCTTTTCATATCTTCTCGTCGGTATGCAGATTGTATTTCAGCCCACACATGCAGAATATTTCCTCTAATTTCTAGGTAAATACAGGCTAGTGCGTGTTTGTAAGAAAAACTCAATCTTTACAAAATCATTTTCTACCTTGGTGGACGAGAAAGTTAAAGTCTGACTAAGAAGTTAAAGACTTCTTAAAAATATTTAAAATTGTGCATTATCTTATAAAGCAGGCAGTAAAATGTCTAAACTGTGCAGACTAAGGACAGAATAATGAATAATTTCCTATCCATTTCGTGTTAAATATATTGTAAAGTGAGAGTAAAGCTTGGTTGTAGTTCTTTAGGGTCGGTGAGAGTGCTTTTATTTTGTAGGATGTGACCGGAAGTGCGTCTGTCATCGTGGCTGACTTGTCAGTAGTGGACACCCTGCAGACCAGTTGAAACCCCCCTCCACCCTCCACCAGAGCAACAGAGGGCGAGAGGGTCCAGCCCTGCAGTCCAGCTCAAACATGGCGGGCTTTGGAGGCGACGTGATGTGTTCATGGTCCGTGTCCGGATCCGGATCAACCACCGGCTCTTTAGCGGCTGCAGCGCCCGAGGAGCAGAAACCGACGAAGAAGAGGAGGAGAGCTTTCTGCCTGACCAGGATGAAGTCCCGCAACAGACCGCAGCAGCAGCAGCATCAACCCGCCGCACACAACAACAACATGCCGTTCATGATCCACTGCCAGATCGGCAAAGAGATCAAACACATCTGCAGCAACTGCCGGGGAGCCGAACCGCTGGACGGTGAGAGGACCCGGTCCAGGTTACTACTACAGGGACGGGGAGGAGGGAGGAGGAGGAGGAGGAGGTGGTGCTGTTTGTACTCCTCTGCTTTTAAATGATTATTGTCATCTGTCGGTGACCGCTCCCTGCCTGCCGGGGCCAATCAGCAGCACCGGAGCAGATCTCAGATCAGCCGTTAACGCGCCTTGTTTTTTTACTTTAAGTGACCTTTAAAGAACAGATTAATGAGTGTATTAATGAAGTGAAAGTGGAGCCTTCATTACGCGTGTGTGTGTGTGTGTGTGTGTTCTTCTGTGTGTGTGTGTGTGTGTTCTTCTCTGGTCCACTTCTGTAAAACAGCACATCATCATCCTCACAGCATCATGTCATGATCTGGCTGATTATAGATGATTTAATTGAGGAGTGTATGGATGCATAATCGCGTAGAGTTTAATAAATTCTTAGTCAGAGATCAGATGAATTACAGTTTATCCCCCCAAATAATCAATAAATAACAACCGGTCGATTTGAACGACTTAATTGGGGCTTCAGCTAATGATTATTTTCATTGTGCTTTAATCACGCTCTATTTTTAAATCAGTATATTATGTGTTTAGTCTATAAGGTGACATCTTTAAATGTCTCGATTCAGTTCATAGTGATAGGAAACAGAGACAGAAGCTGCAACAGAGAAGGACAATTTGTCGTTGATTTAATTAGAAAATCTCCCTCGAGCATCCACACGGTCGTGCAGAAGATCGAAAAGGTTGAAGAAAGAATGAAAATATGGACAGTTGTGTCGAGACATAGCAGGCAGATATAATATTACTGACTAGTCCAGCAGCAGACAGCCCAGCTCGGCGTCTGTCTTTCAGCCTTTTATTTCAGCAAGCTCTCACCAACCACTAAAAGTCAGTCCCAGATTTACTCTTGTCCGGTCGGCTTCTTGCTCGGTCACTCTCTCCTTTGCTTCCTTCCTTGTCTTCTTCAGTATTTTCGTTGTTGTTTTATGATGGTAAAGTTACATAATGTTGCTTTAATCAGGACTGCAACTGATGGTTATTTGTTTAAACATGTCGTCTTACCAAAAACGTCTTCAAATTGCTTCATTTGTCTAACCAATGTTTCAAAACTCAAAGATTTTTAGAATAATTATGATACAAAAAATAGAAAAACACATTTGAGAACCTGAAACCAACAGATTTCTGGCATTTCTGCTTTGATTAATTTAATTGGAAAATCTGTCAAACTGGCCCACCACAGATCAATACAGACATGCAGAAGATTGATGACTAGTCAAAGCAAAACATGCTTCTGAAGCAGAGATTGTTTTCAGCGGAGCTCATTCCCAATAACAAGACGATAAATCCAAAAACATGAATGGACCTGGAACCTGAATGAGTCAGCTAATGGAGTGAGAGGTTTGAGCGCCCGGCAGCAGCAGCAGCAGCAGCAGCATCTCGTTCGGCTGCTTCGAGTTGTTTTTTGAGCTTGCTGTCGAGTGAGTCAGTGTAAGTAAACAGACCCGAGGTCTGACTGAAAGAATGTCGCCCTGTGGTGTTAGTCTGAGCCCCACTGACTCACTGCTGCTCCCACTTCACCTCCGAGGGGGGTCAGACAACACCAACAGGGACCGGACACCTATAAACTTGTTTACCGGGGGAAAAGATGAGTCAAGAGGGAAGGCTTGACCCATCAAAACTGTGAGGCTACAGCTGGAATCCACTCATGCAACATAATTTGAGTGTTTTAGAGCCGCATGATTGCACAACAGCCCTGAAAAGACTAATATTTATGATATTTTAGATGTTTTTGCTCTGAGAAACTCTGGGGAGCTTTCTGTGAGCTCTCCGATATTCACACCAGGCTGCTGTGACAAACATTGTCCACTGAGCAGATCTGCCACAGGGGGAAGCGATCGAGGAGGGGGAGGTGGAGGGGGGGGAGTTGGATGTTGTTGCTGAAGGGCCTCTCGATGGTAGCTGCTGAGCTGGTACAGATTTGAGCTGACATCCCTCTTGTAACAGGGCCACAACAAAGGCTGACATCTCCTCCTTTCTGCAGCTGCTTCACATTTATTTGTTTGTTTTTTTCAGCTTACTTGTGGTCATCATTTCCTCGGCAGTCGTTGGTTCATCCTGCCCGATAGGATTGATTTAAAATTGGCAAGAATTTTTTTTGGTTAAAGTCGGAAACATTTTCATCAAAGAAAAACCAAACGAGATCAGCCACAGTTTTGTTTGCAGGATGTCTCGAAACTACGTAACAGATTTTAACTGATCAAAGAATAAGTGATTAGAGTAAATAGTGCAACCATGTGATGACCATAAGGCACACAACCGCACTGAAGCATTATTCTGGATCCTGTGGTTTAACTTTTCTTTTTCTTACCTAAACAGATGGCACAATGGTGCAGTGGTTGGCACTGTTGCCTCACAGCAAGGAGCTTCTGTGTTCAAACTTGCCATCCATTGTGTCCATTCTCAAAGCCGGTAGTTGCCTCATGTGACTGCTGACATTTTGCCATGCAAACATTTTCCTGGTGAGCTTTTGGTTTGTTTTAATGTTGTGTTGTGACATTGAGTTCACTCTCTGTGTTGCTACTCCAGGTCAGCTGTTATCTCATCGGTTGGCACCCGATTGAAATGACTTGAACTTTAAGTGCAGTGCTCGACGGCCCTGCCAATGGAAGCACTTCACCTGGTTGGGAAAAAAAGAGTGTTTTTTTACCCCTGATCACCTCGAACACTGAGTGTAGGTAGGTGGAGAGAGAGTCTGTAACCATTACAGTAAAAAAAGAACACGGAGTGGGAACCACAAAGTGAGAGTGGAAAGAAACAGTATGACATCAACTGATGTTAGCGCTGGTGTATCACAACACCTCTACTTCAGGTGCTCTGGCTTCTTCCTACAGTCCAAAGACGACATTAGAGCTAACGCGATATATCGTTTTTTACGATAACTAACATGGAAAAATGAATCGTTTGTATCGTACAGTATCCATTTTATTGTGCATCAGTCACAGATCTGCTCGTACAGGTTTCACATGAAAAGTTCTCTATGCTTCTGTAGTATATCTGTGTAAATATGTGCATCGGCGGTGCTCGTGTGTTTACGTCCACTACCTCCTGCTAAAATGTTGGTTTCCTTGTTCTATCCATCACCCCTGACTCCAGCCTCATGCCCTCGGTCTGCACAGTCTCATGGAGCAGGACGTTGTGCAGAAGGAGGAAAGGTGTGATTTCAAATGAAAAACTGGCACCCGCTGTGTAGAACAGCCTCCGGCATGTGTAAAGTGGGGGAGGGAAAGACTTGACCTTGAAAACACTGAGATATTTTTGTTTAAAAAAAGGAGAGATGTGTCGTGGATATTTGCTGTAATGTCTCCACTGAATTCCTCTCTGTCAGATCCGTCCTTTGTGCCTCCACTCTCTCTAGGAAGCCTCCCTCCTCTCTCCACCTCTAACTGTGTCTAACTGTGATTAACTGAGATCCAAATAAGCTTTTTCCTTACTTGATTATGCACAGCCTCCTGGGAGAATGTGTCCCTTGACATTTGAATCACCGACAAGTGGATTTAAGAAGCCCAGCATTTCCACTAAATATGCAACGTGATAATTGAATGTTTACTTTCTACCTATCATCCAAAGCAGCCTGTTACTCAGCCCTAAAAGTCATGAGCTTGCCTCCATTTTAGCAAGTCAACATTGGTATTATCTCATCACTAAGCTTAGATTTGAGTGTCTCTGTTATTAAAGAGTGTGTGACAAGTGAAATTTATAGCTGCTACATTGATTTCTTGTGAGAAATGAGGAGTCGGTGGTTTGTAGGACGTCTTACCCGACCCTGATAAATACCTACAGCAGTGCTCGTATTTTAATTCTTCTGTGACGCCATAGGTAAAATACATTTATCCTTGTTAGTGACCTTGTTGTTGTTGCTTTCCAGCTGAGGAAGTGGAGAGGTTGGCAGCGATGCGCTCTGATTCGCTGGTTCCAGGCACGCACACGCCTCCCATTCGGCGGCGCAGCAAGTTCGCCAACCTGGGACGTCTGTTCAAACCCTGGAAGTGGAGGAAGAAGAAGAGTGAAAAGTTCAAGCAGACCTCTGCCGGTGAGAAAACGCTGTAAACACACAACATTTCCATTATCACCCCTATAGTTCCCCACCTCTCCTCCCTGTGGTAATCTGCTTCACTCACACTCCCACAGAAGATAAATGTCTCCCCGTTGCACCTAGCAACAGTAGCATTGATAAATGGGTGGAGGTGCTGCGCTGCGGAGCAGGGGGTGATATAAAGGCTGCAGCAAAGATCTACTAATATATATGATTATGGTTATGAAAGGCTGCTGAAGCACCAGGAGGCTTCGGGTCAGCTGCTCCTGCTGCTGCTTCATCTGCTTCATCAATGAGACCATCATTACTGCTGCGCCTGGTTCTTACTGGGAGGTCTGGTTTAACATGTTATTGTGCCTTTTATGGAGATGTTTGAGGTGTAATATGAAACGTTTACGTGTTACAAAATATATATACATATATATTGTTGAGGTGTGTACTTAAATTACACACCCGATGGTTACTGAAGAGCCATTTTGGCAGTCCTGCCTCTTCCACCTCCCGGCTAATATAAAAGTCGATGGACCTGAGGCGGGCTGAATGACGCCTGGTTGCTCAAACTAGCCGTCTGTAATGGCACCCACCTGTCAATCAAAGCAGCCACATTGTCAATTCTGCATAACTTTAAGCCTTAATATAATCTGAACAGGTGAGTTCTATAAAAATTCCCCCTCAGTACAGTTGTCATGAACGGGGAAATTAGCTACAGAGACCAAAACTGTTTTTTGTACCAGGCTGTAAACATGTTTATTTCTGCTGTGAAGTTGGACATTTTAACATGGGGACTTATGGAGACTGACTCACTTCTGGAGCCAGCCTCAAGTGGACGTTTGAGGAACTGCAGCTTTTGGCACTTCTACATTGGTTTCACTTCATAACCACGGAGGTTGCCGTTGGGGTGGGGGGGTGAGGAAGGGAGTCGGCAAACGTCAGCCAAGTCACGTCAGATCGAATTTTATCTTCGATGGCGGCAGTTTAACGTTAAAGACGACAGCTCCCATGATCCTACACTGCTTCAAACGACGTCATCAAACGTCTTTTGACATCGTTTTGACGTGAGGGGACCCCTAGTGGTAGAAATGGCATACTGTGCCTTTACAAAATATAAGGCATATTTACAGAAGACCATTGAATTATAAAGATAAAATACGAAAGAATCTGGAGTCTCTATGTAAATGAAGCTGACTGAAAAGCTAATTTACATTTATTGTACTCGGTTCACACATTATGGTTGTTAATTACAGCGTTCACCAACACAGCAGCTGTGAAAGAGTTGATTATGAAAATTCACCACAGCAACAAATTAGCTTTAAATGGTGATTGTCTGCATGCCACAGCGTGGTCCGTGCCATGTTAGCGCCACTATCTGAGGGAAATGCGGATGTTGGTACATATGTCTGCTCCTCGGCTACAATATGCACTCGGCTGCAAGCTGCGAAATGGAGGAAAGCGTTTGAATCGGACGGAGAAATGGAAGCTGTTGTTGTTTCTCAGCTGGCTGAGTCTTTCTACATCCTGTTCTCAGTGAGAAACACAAACACGCAGCAGAGGGGTGAAGAGAGGCTTCCTACAGACAAGCTGTTCTCCCAGCTGTCACAGCAGGAGTCTGAAACCTGCTTCCTCTCTGTATGCAAATCAAACACCGTATACATTTAACAGCACACACACACACGCACACACACAGGTAGATACGTGTCTTGAGCAGCATGTGTGAGTGCTGCCATCTTTCAGTCCAGGTGAATTAAATTATGCGCGCATTCATGGTGGGGCTGCAACTGCCGATTGATTACATGCGATATCGATTAATCTGCTGATTATTTACTATATTAATATTCTGTAACGGCATATAAAATGTCGGAAAATAGTGAAAAACCCAAAGATTCAATTTAAAAAGATATAAAACAGAGAAAAGGAGGAAGTCTCCATATTTAATCTCCATATTTCAGAGGCTGAAAACGGCATTTTCTGCTGTTTTTGGATGGAAAAATCAAAGTTGTATGTTAATTTTCAACTTATTTGTTTTTATTCTGTTCTGATAGTTGGTTAATTGTTGCATTTCTAGTTCAACAGAGATAATTATGTCTAAATTAATGTATGTCTTAAACATGTTTCCTTTTTTTTTCTTGTCTGTTTATATGACTAGGCTTTTTTGTTGGTTATTTAGCCACATTTTAAAGGTCCTGTGTGCTGGATTTAGTGCCATCTAGTTGTGAGGTTGCAGATTAGAACCAACTGAATACCAAGAAAAACATGAAAGGCCTGATGTAGAGCCAGAAGCCGTGTTTTCATAAGCAGTTTTTACACTCTAAATAGATAGATTAGGTCAAAAAAACATAATATTTCTTATTTTTTTTAGGTGATGTTACACTACTGAAAACAAATTCCATGTCTACCATATTCTGTAAGCAGATGTCCCTAAATGTTTCACTTCATGTTGATAACTTGTACTATTACTGTCCTGAGGACAACACACGGTTCTGTCTTATTGGACCATAAAATATAAAAATGGTTTGCAGCGCAGGTTAGTCTCGGCAGCAGCACACAGTTCTGGTTGTTTACGTGCTGATCGGACATTTCTTCCCTGCTCGTTGAGTCAGAGTTACGGGAACACAAGAACTGAACTCCCTGATGTTTTTTTTCCACAATGCGTCATATTGTTTTCTCACCTTTTGCTTTAACCTCGGGTCTTTAAGTAATTGGCTGATTTGTTATCATCCCTTGTTTTGCTGATGATAATATCCACATGTCCTGCATCCAACTAGTTTAATGAAAAATACTCCAGGCATGGTGTTAATGAGCGCATGTCTCAAGAGGAGAGATGAGATGAAAGTCAAATGATTCCTATTAGATAACGACTGACAATTAAAATACTTAAAGGCAGAGGACTTGACCTTATACATTTTAGTTTACGGACCACATTCAGCACAAAATGAGTTGTGAGCCAGACCAACAAATCATTGCATAATCACCAAGAAATAACAGCAACTCCAAGAATGTTCCCTTTCTTTCTTTGAGTGTGAAGAAGTACGTCCTGAAAACATTCACAGTTAATGAGCCAACCCTTAAAAACCAGCTGTGACAGCCTGAATCTTAAGTAAGAAAAACAAGTGCGATTTTTCTCTGTCTATGTCTGGTTTTTCCACAAACAGTCAATCCACGTTAATCATGAAAACGTTCATAACTAACGAAACATCCACGCGTGTTCAGCGTCTTTTAGATATGAACTCAAATATTCTTTGTTTTTTCAGAGATCTGTATTCTGGTCAGGAAGCAGCTTTTTTCATGAAATCAGCTGCTCACAGTTGAAAATGTCATTCTCTGTCGTGGTGTCTGTCTATGGCATCGACTCAACAGACTCCTCTGTGACAGTCAAAGTCTCCTCAGTGCTGTGAACGAGGCTTGTTGCTCAGCTGGCTTTATTCAGAGCGGCTTTGATGCTGATGCTGTTTCTTTAGCTACGTCTCTCAACTTGCATCGCTCATCTCTCGGCTACGAATACAAACTGACTGCCGTTTCCTCAAACCTGCCAACCGCTCATCCATTCTCATCCTTTTCTGTTCTCAGTCGTCCTTGATGGATCTGATCGTGACGTCAAATACTATTTTCCTCAAGTACTTAAAGGTGCTGTGAACACTGCCTTCACATTCACCTCTGTGAATAAGAAGGAACGGGTCCATTTTTCCTGACGCTTTTCTCCTTTTGACAAAGACATTTTCCATCAGCGGCTTTTGCATGAACAGTAGCTGATGCCTGCTAGTGTTGTTTCACTTCATCTATACATGAACATGCAAGATCCACGTGTCCAAGATGCTACTCTTAGGACAAAACAGCCCCTAGCAGACAAATCAGGAATAGCTTTGAAAAATCTGAATTTTGAACGCTTCTGCAAAGTCTTGCAGTGGCCGGTCTGGACTCTGGTCGGCTGCAGGCTGTACATTTGATGATACTGGTTGAACATAACATTAAAAATATGAATATAATGTTAAAATCTCTGAAATAAGAAGTTCTAAACGTGCAGAGAAAACTACAGGGAGCTAAATAATGTGAATTTTCTGTCCAGGGAACAGCTCGCTGATAATAAAGCCTGTGAATACATGAGAGGTTCAGTCACAAGAATCTTATTGTGTAGCAACAACGTCGAAGTCCAAACAAAACATCTGCTGCAGCTGACACATTCCTCGACACTAATAAATATTCTGAACATCCAGTTGTTGTTTATTTGACGTCACGTCTTCCTCTGCTCCCTCAGTGTTGGAGAGGAAAATGTCCACTCGCCAGAGCAGAGAAGAGCTCATCAAGAAGGGAGTCTTAAAGGAGGTTTATGAGAAAGGTGAGAATAAAATGTAAATGTTGAAGCCTTGAAACGAGCAGTTGATTTTTATGAAAGGTTTTTCAGATGTGAAAGTTTACTTGCTTTTCTCTGTCTCACATCTCCTCGCTCTCCTGTCTGTAAAGACGGCGCTTGCTCGGCTGTACGAGAGGAGGTGAAGATGGAGAACGGGCGTTCTCCGGTGCTCGGCTCCGGCCTGTCAGAGCCTGAAGGTACTGAGCTGATGGAAGGAGCAGCTGCAGCTGTAGGTAGGCAGCAGAGGCTCGACACCATCGTAGCACCATCTCTCACCTCTCTACTGTACCATCTGACTGTTTATGTCTTTGATTCTTCTCCTCAGGCTCTCTGGAGTTTCAGATGTCGAGCGAGGGTGCATGTCAACAGGACCACACCCAAAAATCCATCCAGGCTCCGCCCACAAAGAAGTCCAGTGTGTATCCGGCTGACAGTGCTGAATCGCCGCTCTCCAGACCTCCTACGCTACACAAACAACCTCCTGCGCTACCACCCAAACCCTTCAACAGGCTACCTAATCACATTACAGGTAGGTTTGTCTTGGTGGCTCATGATTGCGTATGTGACTCAGTGTATGTACGTCCTCTCACACCCTCCGTCTCTGTGCAGACGGTGCCCCGGTGAAGTTGCCGTGTATGTCGATGAAGTTATCTCCTCCTCTACCTCCAAAGAAGCTCATGATCTCCGTACCTGCAGGGAGCATGGAGCCCTCTTCGCTCGCCTTCCAAAAATGCCCCGCCCCTCCCAGCCATGCTCCAATGGGCGGGCACTCCCTGCAGTACGGGACGCTACCTGTCCCCCTCCACCCACCCAGCCGAATCATAGAGGAGCTGAACAAGACGCTGGCCCTCACCATGCAGAGGTTTGAGAGGTGAGGATCAAACTGTCTGAGTCACTGCGGAAGGTCTGATGATGCAGACATCAAATCTGTTGACAATGGACAAGATGATGGCATCGAAGTGTTCTGGTTTCTGTTTGTAGTTCGAGTAGGATTGATTGCATTTAGTTGTATGAAGGTGGAGAGCAAAAGGGCAAAATCAAATCTCAGAACTCAGTTGACAGTTTAGGATGCAGATATCTGTCTATAGAGGTAAGGACCAACTCCTTTCTCGTGCCTGAAGTTGCTAATTGGACTGTAAACATTGACACATGGTGGACGGAAGAGGATATCCATCATCTGTTATCCAACGGATGTATGAAGGAGAACTGGATACAGAGTTGTAGACAGGTCTCCGTTCTTTCCTGCAAAAATTGCTCAGCCGTGACTTACTGCTGCAAAGAAATTAGGGAATGCACAGCAGAGACTTCCACCATCCGGGCCACCAAATGATTTAACGTTTTCCAAATGTTATTGGATCATCAAATTCTGATGGTGAAACGATTTTTTTTTTTGCAGGAGTTGTGACGTGTGATTTATTCACCATTTTAGAGCAACTTCTTATATAATGTAAACCTTTGATTTAATTGTGAAATTGTTTTCAGAGCTCGGCACTTTTCCTGAGGGCTTGTAGTTTCGAACCAGAAGCCCCGAAAACATTGGCCATTGCACCAAGAGACTGTCATATAAATCGGGGTCATACAACAGTCAGTTGAGAGAGTTTGAGATGTTTTATTCAGCTCAAAAAAGTAATGAACATATAAAGGAAAACTCTATTATACCACTATACTATACTATATAACGATGTGTGCTCAGGTTACCGGAGGTGTCTGCAGGGAGAGACGCTGCCATTGATAAAATATCACAGATGGAAAACTGTTCATCACCTCCAG
Organism: Miichthys miiuy; assembly: GCA_036365135.1. Classification (NCBI taxonomy): domain Eukaryota; kingdom Metazoa; phylum Chordata; class Actinopteri; family Sciaenidae; genus Miichthys; species Miichthys miiuy. The sequence continues at coordinate 3,626,678 of CM071609.1, forward strand.
TGTCTGATGGAAGCGCACTGGTTACACCACCTCTCCTCCACCGACTCACACCATCCATCCATCAATCTGATTGGTTGCCTGTCTGAAGGTTAATTTGCAACAAGCCCGGCTCTGCCCTAAGAGCACAGGAAAGCTTAGTGATGTGCAGTTTGGGTATTTGTTTTTACAAACCACTCTTTTATTTCAGAGTTTGGATTCAGCGTTTGTGTCTCCTCCTGCTGCTTTTCTTTCCACTGGTTTGTTTCGAGAGTTTAGATAAATGACCGAACACAAATGATTCAAAAGCACCGCAGGGATTCTTAGTCATAACCACGTTGGTGGACTCTCGGCTCATATCGCACACGTACAGCTGCTCTCCTGTTATTTCACGACTTCATGCAACACTGAGCACACACCTCTGACCTTCGCCCTTTCCCACCAACCTGCAGCTCCATGATGCACGCTGTTCCCACGGTGATGATCGAGTGCGATGACGACAAAGAGAACCTCCCCAACGAGGCCGACTACGAGGACCTGCCCGGCATGTACAAGGACGAGGAAGAGGAGGACGAGGAAGAGGAGGATGAGGAGGAAGAAGACGACGAGGAGGAAGAGGATGATGATGAGGAAGACGAGGATGATACATTGTTTACAAGTAGGTGATTTAACGTCTGCTCATACTGTGACCACAAATGGCTTTCCAACGGCACCGCCTGTTATTAATTATAATATACAATACGTGCATAATATGCATGTATGAGCACACGTTTCCATGTGGTAGCACATGGCTGGAAGCTCACTGAGCTCCAGTTTGTTATCAGATATGTGAATTATTTATCACAGAACCACGTTTGTAGTTCATTTATTTAGCATATAATATACACACGATATATATAATACATAAGAAAAGGAGAAATGATTTGTGCTAAGAGTGACAGATACATCTTTTCATTCGGTGGTTTATTTTTGTGACTTTCTACTGAAGACATCCAAACACACGTGGAATAATGTGGTAAACATTTTTTATACTCTTTAACTTGTTTATGTTGTCTAGACCTCTGGACCAACTCCACTTTTATGCCTCAGTTTGCTAAGTTGCCTGGCGTTCTCTCATTTTTATGAGGCAGCTCCAAGTGGAAAAGAGCCACAGCGAGCTGTTGGCGCTCGCAAGGTGATTCTAAAAAAACAGTAGCATATACAAACAATATGCAAACTGTGAAAGTGAAGTAACTAACCTCAGGATGAAAGAGCACTGCAAGGTTGGAGGAGAAAAACGTCACAACAAGCTGAAGAACACAAAGTTATCATGGCTAACATGTTAGCAAGCACTGAGGAGTGGCTGCTAAACGCTATGTTCACAGGCGAGCCACTAACAGTCTGTCTGCTGTTTGGTGTTGGGCAGCTGATGCACAGCGAGTTCATCTTTATTATTTTCTGAAAACTGCCTGCTGCTGCTGCTGCTGGAAACAAACCAAAACTGTGAGCTAAAAGAGGCTCAAAAGCACCACTGAGCTGCAGAGTCTGTCGCTGCCAACAACCTCTTTCACACTCATCAACTATTGATTAGTGCGGCTTTACAAGACGACTGCTGAAAATAAACTCGGTCAATAAAGGCACGAAAAGTCTGGCGAATTCTAGAAAGTTTCTGGCATTGTAGCTGAGGTGCTGTGCCTCACCTCAAAATAAACATCACATTACACTTTTATGAAATATATTAAGCTTCAGCGAAAACAAACACATACAAGACTGAGCCGAATGTTTCATTATCTCGAATCTAAATTGATCACAAGACGGAGATGAGAAACATCCGGATCTGCCTGATATCCACGAGGGGAACCATGAAATAAAAACAATAACAATAAAACAACAATGATAAATACTAGCAGAATTATGTCGGGTACCAGAAGTAAAAATATATCCAGGCTCCTCACAGTCAGCTTGTGAAGTGAGAGTAACACACAGCCTTTATTTTGCTTCTTGTATGATCTCTGAAGGCACACTGGCCATGAAGGTGTTACGAAAGGACTCTCTGGCCATCAAACTGAGTAACCGTCCATCAAAGAGGGAGCTGGAGGAGAAAAACATCCTGCAGCTGCAGTCGGACCAAGAGAGACTCGAGTCTCGACAACAAACAGCCACCAAACTGACCAGGTGAGCCCAGTCTCCTCCGAACTGAGCGCTTGAACTCGTGTTAGCTGTGATCGATGTGACCCGGCTGCTCAGAGGGAGCAGATGATGGATGGTGAGTCATAACGGGAGGGAGGAGGCCGAGCTGAGAGCAGGAGGGAGATTAAAGCCGAGCAGCAGCTACAAGACAAGGAGATGTGAGGAAAATAGAAAGTGGAGTACAGTGTGAGCGTGTGCAGACACGAAGCTGTGCCCAAAATAATCATTCAGCATGATCTGTAATCATTCCTAATGTAGGGTTATTAAAAATTAAACTGACTTAAAGGTCCGGTGTTTCAGATTTTGGGGTGCTCTATACAGAAAATCTGCATAACGAGGTTTTCATTCGTTTATAATCAGCTGAAAATAAGACTCATTATGTTTTTGTCACCTTACAATGAGCCTTTTATATTTATATAAATCTTCCACACAGTCTGCCATGTTTCTACAGTAGCGCAGAATGCCCAGATTAAGCCCTGGCTCTAGATAGTGACCTTCGCATCTTTTCATAGTTTCTCCTTCACACTAGGAAGGAGAAGGTGACGTGAGAGGGCTGCAATCAGTAACTACACCGCTAAATGCCACTAAATCATATCATACATCTGAAAAACAGGCAAATATTTAAGACTCATTATCTGTTATTGCATACTTTGCTGAAAGTAAAAACAAACTTTGAATATCAGATCATGTTCATCTGTTGATATTTGTTTTATTTAATTTTAATTACTTAGTGAGAAAATACAAATAACCAGCCAATCAGATTGTTTTGTTTGACCAAAGTTTCTGAAATTCAAAGATATTTAAAATGCAATGACTCAAAACCAAATCCTCAGATTTAAAAAAATGGGATCTTTGGTAATTGATTGACTGATTTCACTTCATGTCTGTTGTGATTTGTGTTTGAGAAATACAAATCTTTCAAATTTAAATTAAAGTGTCTCGAGGTCAGATAAAAATGGGTTTAACGTGATGTTTGGACATTGGCTGAAGCAGAAACTGTCTTAATTACATGGTTCAGTCTCTGTAGATAAATCAGACATTAATTATTTATGAGAAAAACATTTTTTTTTTTTAAGTTTTCATGGTATAAGGGCAAATTAATTACGTCGTTCCGTTTCTCCTTCACGTCCATTATTTTTGTACATCAGGACATATCGTCATGTGTTACCACTGAACTGGTGATTTTCTTCACTTTTAATGAAATACATATCTTACAGTTTGTTAGTAAGGATTTAGTCACAGTGGTACCATTTACCCTGAAAAACATGCACTGTAAATTAGTGTTATTAGCCGGAGAACGTTTTCCTCCTCTTCTGTGGTCATATTCTCCTGCTCCTGGCATCTTTTTACTGAGTCAGTGCCTCTAAATTCACAAAATACAGCCTCATAAAAACAACAGCACCACACGCAGTCAGCATGTCTCAGTTTGCCCACAAGAGCAGCATTTCTGCCTGCTTACGATTTTGCATAAATCAAATATAATGATGGTCTGGAGATAAACACATAAAATGCTGTAAAAATAGATTTCCTGAAATAAAAGTCACTATTTTTTTTTCAGGCGGTTGAGTCAGCGGCCGACAGCAGAGGAGCTGGAGCAGAGGAACATACTCAAACGTGAGTAACGATGCATGAAGTAAACGTGATGATTGAATTATTTTTTTCTGTGCGTGATCGTGTTTTCTTTCTCCTTCCTGTTTGTCAGCTCGGAACGATCTGGAGGAGCAGGAGGAGAAGAGGGAGATCAAGAGACATTTGTCCAGAAAGGTAAGACAGACGTGGAGACGGACATTTTGTTAAGATGGCTGATTCATGACTCCGGCTTGAAATATGACCATGGTTGCCATGGTGACCGAACAGCGACCCATTAGATTGTAGCTTTTGAAAGGATGATTAGAGAATAAAGAATTATGTGTTACATCATCCTCTCATTATGTGTGTGTGTGTGTGTGTGTGTGTGTGTGTGTGTGTGTGTGTGTGTGTGTGTGTGTGTGTGTGTCTCAGTTGCACAGTAATGATGATATCTGATTATATGTATTGATTGAAATGATTGATGAAGTTGAAGCCACGACTCCACTGCAGAGAAACACAGAAAAACACTTCATGGATTTTTATCTCTGGACTTTATTCAGTCGACGTTTTTAATTTAATTTATATCTTTGTTTTTAAAATAAGCTCCGACAGGTCGGTCATATTTTTTTGGTCCCATTTTGTCCCAAAAACAACAAAAAGGCAACGAGTCTAATAGAGCAGATTATTTTTAACAATTATTATTAACAAATGTGAAGATTTTTTTTTATTATTTCGATATAGTTTTAAAAAAAATATTTTATTTTTTTAACTGTATCGAAATTAAAAAAAAAAATCTTCAACTTTTTTTACTATATCGAAATTTTAAAAATCTTTTTTTAAAATCTTCAAAAAAAAAAATTCAAAAATCGTCAAAAAACTTTTTTTAACTATATCAAAAAAATACTAATAAATAAATAAATTTTTACATTTTTATATAAATTTGACCTATTTGTGCTTTGTAGTATTTTATTAATTATTCAACTTGAAATACAAAGTTTTTTATTTTATTTTTCGAGAGTTAAAAAAAAAAAATTTTAAGTATCGAAATTTTCAAAAAAATCATCAAAAAATTTGTTTACAAAATGTTTATGAACATTTGACCTATTTGTGTAGTATTTTATTAATTATTTAACTTGAAATACAAAAAAAGATTTTTTTTAACTATGGAAATTTAAAAAAAAAAATCTTCAAAAAAAAAAATCATCAAAAAACTTAATTTGTTTACATTTTTAAAAATGTAAAATTGTGGAACATTTGACATATTTGTGCTTATTTCTTTTTCTGCCATAGCAGCACTACAATTCTCTAATATCTACATACACATAGAAAAAAAATGGGTGTTCCCATATTTTCTACAGCAGCCAATAGAAATGAAGCAGCTACTCTCAGTCACAAACATGCATTGAACATCAGCTGTTTGTTCCTCAGCGTGCATGTTGCAGGACGTTTAGCTCGTTTAAACGAGGGACTGACGCCTCCTTTGTCCTTTCTTTCCTCCTCTAGCTCAGTCAGAGGCCCACAGTCGAGGAGCTGAGGGAGGCGAAGATCCTCATCCGCTTCAGTGACTACGTGGAGGTGGCAGAGGCTCAGGACTACGACAGGAGAGCAGACAAGCCATGGACCCGGCTAACAGCTGCTGATAAGGTTCATTTACACACACACACACAACAAACCCAAACAGTCCTGCACTGACTCTGGATTCAAGCATTCATCTCTTCATGTGTACTGCATGTAAATATGTTCCTGTGTGTGCTTCAGGCTGCCATCAGGAAGGAGCTGAATGAGTTTAAAAGCACAGAGATGGAGGTGCATGAGTCGAGCCGTCATTTTACCAGGTAAGACAAAGTTAGGAGGCAACTATTGACAACTTTACTCCTCTTAGATCATCATCAGAGGAGGAGCTTTTCAAAGTAAAAAAATTAATTATGGATTAATCTGTTGATCATTTTCCCAATTAATCAATTAGTTAGTTGGTCAAAAATGTCATAAAATTGTGAAAAATGTTCTTTTTTTGTTCAGTTTACTGCTAACGACGACTAAAGAGACATTTAAGAAGATTAAATCTGGACATTTTTTCTGAAATAATGACTCAAAATGATTATTTGATTATGAATATAATTGCTGATTAATTAAATAGTTAACAACTAATCTATTAATTGACTGATTGTTGTAGCTCTAGTTACAAGTTAAAAGTCTTTCTCCTCTGTCTGACATCCGCTTTATGAAATCTCAGATTACCTTGTTAGACTTGGACTAAGCTGCTGTGTCTGCCTCGGCTGTACCTGCACTGTGTTCTCGTCACATTGTTCAGACCATAATTACGAGCAGCCGAGTGTGAAAACTGTTCAAATTAGTTTCCTCGTAAGTCGGAGTCTGGGAATTTTCTGACAGCCGCGATATCTCCCGCTCTGCAGAGCCTCTAAGGCTGAAATCTGCATGAAGGAGTGATTCATCAAAATGAGCCATACACCTTAGGCTTGAGCTTGCTCAATGAAAAGTCAGAGGATTCATCGCCTGCACCAAATTTCAATGTCAGCCCATCAAGTGTTTATTGAGATATTTCTGAGACGTTGCTCACTTTGTTGTCATGGTTTCTCCCTGCAGGTTCCATCGGCCATAAAATGATCCGGTCAGACGTCGGCTGTGATTTTTTTTTTATACTCCCACACTGAGCCTCGGGTGTTCAGACCTGCTACCTGCTGCCCTCCCACTGCTACCTGCTCCTTTTTTCCAGCGTCGGCTTCAAACTGACGGACACGAACATGGACACGAACGCAGCCTGTGTGCTGCGGCCGTGACGGGAAAACGGGAGCAAACACTTAGAGACGTACAGATGGATTAAACTCTCAACCGGCACCTCCCCTCAGCGGAGATTTTACAGATTTCTTGATATTCAAAAGCTTTTATTTGTCATTTTTTTTCACCCTGAAGAGGTGGCGATCTGTTTACTTTGCAGCACTCTTGCTTTTGAACGTCAAACACAGAATCTGTGCCAATTTTGAGGCCGTGAACAGCAGGAGGTGAAGATGGGACTTTTGTTTTTCTTGCCTTTCACCACGTTCTCACTCTCCTTTCTCGACGGGACTTCATCTTTCCTCGGGAGAGGCTTGCATTGGCACTCCACAGATGACATCTCAACGATCGTTTTCTCATTTCGCCAGAGGAATTAAAATATTTACAGCAGCTTATGCTGTTGCAGGCAGCTGAATCTAAAAGCCAAAATGTCGTAAAAAATTGAATCAAAATCCCAAAACACTCTGCAAGCCAGTAAAACAGTAAAAGACGAAGATCTCCCCAACACATACACACCAATCAACTGAGCAATAATTACAGATTTTTTCCTTTAATTTTCCTCATTTGTCCGTCTGTTTATGGGCTGCATTCAAGAGCTCAAAAACATTTCAGATCCCCGCTCCCCACATTTTAAAAACCAAAGCAGCTCGACTTGCTCTGGAAAATCTTGAATGCATCCCAGAGTGACTGCTGTTGAGAGTTCAGTAACGCACTGTGTCACTGTGCCTACAGTATTGTTTACAGGGATTTAAAAAGTTGCCAAATTTACTAGAATATTATCTGTAGACACAGTAAAATGTTGCCGAACTCTCCGCTGAACCACGAGAAGGAAGTCTCTTTTTCATTTTTTATCGTCTGACATGGACAAAATCTGAAAACCCTGCCACCTTATGTTTTTTTTTTTTCCTTTTATTGTTTACAGACATTCGGTTCATGAATTGGCATATTACCGGGAGAACTGGTTGATGTGTGTGTGTGTGTGTGTGTGTGTCTGAGTGAGTGTGTGTATGTGTATGTACAAGCGTCAGTAACGTTACTGTCTCTTGTATGTTTAAAAATGTTTTGGGAGAAAAAAAAAGAAAAATTATGAAGACTTGTACATAGCAAAGAAAGTAAGCGAGACTTTTCAAATGTTTTTTGTAAAGCAGAAAAAACTGCATGTGAGTATTAATTTATTGTGAGTCTTCTATGATGTATGCAGTTTCTTAAAGAAAGAAACTTATTAAAAAATAAGTTTATGCTTCTTTGTCTTCTTGTGCATTCACGTTGATGTGCAGTCGATGTCTCCGGTGTTCTTTCAGGTCCGCGTCTTGTTTATCAGCTGTCCTCTCCGGGCTTATTCAAAGTCGCCTGTGATGAGTTTTCGGCTCAGTCATGCAGAGATGAATCCCCCGCTGACACCGAAGTTTGTCTCTCAGTGGAGTTAAGAGCAAGTCCTGGTGCGTGCGTTTCCCCGGGGGAAAGCAGCTCACCTCCGGGCGCAGATTTCTGTGACGCGTGGCTACACGGCGTGCATCGGGGTGCCGCAATATTTGTGCCACAAGTCGATGGCTTTCGTCACGATGGCGTCCGTGTTTTCTTGAGGAATCTGGAGCGGGGGAATAAAAAGTTGTTGGTGGTGAGGTTCAACACAAGCGCCTCTTATTTCTGTTCGCTGTGATGTCTTTTACTCACATTGCACAGAAACTTGACCACGCCTTCGGGCCGGTTGATGCCCATCAGCATGATCTTGTAGCTCAGCAGGATCTCCAGGGCCACAAACACCAGGATCTTACAGGAGCCGCTGATCACCTTGTCCCACACCCTGAAAATAATGAAAGGGCTCGGTTCATTCGACTAGTATGAAGAATTTAAGGTTTGTGATGGCGCGAGCAACACACAGAAGCTGACTGTCTCCTGACTGACTAAATCTTTAGCTTTTAAACAGGTTTAAGCTGCTTAAAAAAAGTCTACATATAAAATCTCGTCTGCTGATGACAGAAAACAGAAAAGGTATGAATCCGTGCTGACTTCATGAAAGTGTGATGATGTGACGGGGTGAACTGACCTCTGCAGGCTGGATTCGGGCAGGCAGCCAGCGAAGCAGCGTCTGAACCAGAGGCTGTACGGCAGCTGAGCCAGAGCTCCGCTGTTCTTCAGATGGTTCAGCAGTCGAGGCTCCTCCTGACTCAGATAATGCTCCAGGCTCTTTGGCTGCAGAACAAAGAAACGACGACGCCTTAGTGACGCAGATCCAAAAATAACGTGAACCGAACTCACGAGAACTTTGTGAATTCTGACGTTTTATGCACTAAATTTGCACGAGGAGTCCTCGTGTGCTTTGTATCTGTCTTCACTTTAAAGTCCAGCACGGCGCCCACATACAGAAACTTAACAGATCATTTAAGAGCTTTTTTTTTATACCAGATGTGGCACAGAGTCTCCAAACTTCATGTGGAACTGATTGACGAAACACTTGATCAGCCAATAGCAGTCGACGGGATCGTCTACGATCTCCTCCATGGCCCGACTGATGGAGAGGAAGTCCTCGTTCTCTTCATCCTGAAACACATCGACTTTATACATGACAGGAGGACAAATGCAAGGACCGAGTATTTAAAACATGAACTGCAGTGTGTCTCATACTTTAATTAATTTGATTTGATCAAATATTTGTGTTAAACTGTTTGTAGAATACTTACAGCTCCATTTCTCAGACATAAATTACACTAAAATCAAAAGAGAGTAATATTTTTTAATGTATTTTTCAACCTGGACTCTATTTTTCCACGTTTTTGTGTCTAACGATGAACAATTTTAGAAATTAGCCCAGGATTGAGCGAGAGCGCTGCAGCAGGGGCGGAATATGTCACCCTGAGAAGCTGCTGGTCCACCGCTGCCTCGACATGTTTGTTTGTGTTATTATTGTGTGACTTTGTTGAGTTTGAACCAACGTGTTCACACGATAACGACCAACTGCCATGACCTGCATCATCAAATGACAGATTTTGTCAAATAAGTCTGGTGAACAGAGCGATGTAACGTCCGTAAAAGGTCCATCTCTGTACGGATCCTTTCAATAATAGTTGTCAGACATTTATAATAATCTGAGCCCGTCGGTGACAAAACAAACACTTTGAGTGAACATGCATTGACGGAGGATTACACATTACAGCTCATTTTGTGGCTGCGGCGCTGTCTCGCTCAATACCGGACCGATTTCAAAAATTGCTGTCTCCATTAGTCACACACACACACACACACACACACACACACACACACACACAGGAAAACAGAGTCCAGGGTGAAAAAATACCAACGTGTTCCTTTCATATTACACAACATATTTAAGTAATTTTGAGGCCAACACGTAGTTTCAAAACACAACACAGCTCTGGGCTGAAGGCAGACGTATTCAGGGTGATTTGGACACACTGTGTGTGTCTAATTACAGTGCTGAATATATCTCTTTAGTCGGTTACTGATGTGGAACTAAAAACACACGAGTGGTACAGAGTGTAAGTGATGTCCTAACATAAATCTTTAAGTATTACCCGCAATGTGTAAACAGTCATTTTCCACTCAGGCTGCACGGTTCTATAATTATGAATTCATAATGAAAAGCTCGGCGCTAACTTCAAATATTCGTGGGCTGTTTAAACAGAGCGCCACAGCATGAGGTTAGAGACTTTAGTCAGCTTGCAGATGTGAATATACTTTAAAAAAAATAATAATCAGACCTCACGTTACTATTACAGAAAACAGATATATCAGTGGTCAGACTTAGAATGGAGCATACATGCCAGGAAAAGTAAGACAGATGAGGATCTGAGGAACAACGCCCAGCTGTTACACTTTGTGAGGTTGAAAAATGTTCATGGATTCATAAGAAATAAAAATTATAGTCACATCCAAACTCCTCCTCATCATTTCGTTCACTAAGTACAAACCTCTACAGCTCAGTTCACTCGTGTTTCAGGTCCTACAACCTCCCGTTTGAGTTCAGTTCTGCATCAGATCATCAGCTGAGCATCTGAGGGTGTTTCCGCACCTCTGGTTCATTTGCTCTGGTCTGAATCAGCCCATGAGTTTGTAAACTTTTCCTCTTTCATTCAGTTTCTTTTCACACAGAAAAAAAAAAATCCAAGCAATCCAACATCCATCACTACAAACCACGTTAAAAATGTTGAGATGTTTCATTATTATTAATTACAAAGTCCTCTGTGCTGTGCATATTTCTGAGAGAGAAACATGTTGGCATTTGCTCATGACTGTGGCAGTTATCTGGACAACATGCTGCTTTACACTTCGCAAAGACAACATGCTGCTTTCAGACGCTTAGCTCAAAACTTGTGCAGTAAACCTGGTAGTTAGGTCAGATCAAAATCGATCCATGGTCCCACCACCTCCTCTCTAGTGTCTAGGTGCAGTTGTTTTGGTACCAATCGCTCCAACACACCAGTGTCTGATTCAAAAACACCCCTGCTTTTTTTTTTAACGTGTTACTCATCTTACCGGCGGGGAGGTCTCGGAGCACCGTGGGAGCACCTGGCTCTCCAGCTGAAACATGCGCAGGTAGACGTGGGTGGACGGTGTGGAAGAGTTGATGTATCTCATCACCTCCAGAGCCTCCAGGATGTCCTGGTACTGCTCCTTCCTGTAGCCTCCGACCAGAGTGTGAGAGTCACTGTGTGGTGGTAAGATACCTGCAGGAACAGGAGAGTTTGTTTGTTTGTTTACTGAGCAGTTCAGGCACAGAACATAACACTTGTGATACATCTATGTGTACGTCTTACCCAGTAATACCTTCCACACATGGATCCTATACATGGAGGGGAGGGGGAACCTCTGACTGAAGGTGCTCAGCTTTTCTAGATCTGTTAGGAGACAAAAACGGACTTACATCCACACTACATCTGGGTAAAATCTACTGTATTGTGCCGCTAATAGAAGCTGAATGTAGGTAGTTTTATCAGTATCACTGATGGTAGGAGCTCATGTGACAACCTGCCTGTCAATACTCTCCTCATCCAGCATGTAAGCCATGTTTGGACAGCACATACGAGCTGTTACCCACCCAGAGGATTGTCCTTGAGCAGTATCTCCAGAGATTTCTTCTCCTCCACTCCTCTGAAGCCGACCTTCTCATAATAAGCAGAGCGGAAGTTCCTCTGAGGGTCGTCAGCCATGATTAAACCTGGTCAATGACACCTGGACAACATTCACAAGCACCTTTAATGTCGTCATTAGCTGCGGCTAAACACTTTGTCTAAGTCTGTACTTATACTATTGTTGTTATGCCGTTTGAGTACAGTGACAAATATGAATTTATTTATCAGAATAAAGAGATAAATGTTTGTTAAAGCTCCTTCTCACCTCGTCCTGCTGCTGCTGCTGTTTGACGCTTTAGCTTTGAGCTAACTAGCCAGCTACATAACTTCAGCTAACAGTTGACGTTAGCTCCTCAGCCCGACACGTGCGAGCCGTTTTGTAACGGTAACATTAACGACCAGACCACCAGGTTACAAACCTGTGGCGGACCACATGTCCAAAAATAAACTCACCGCCCTGACACTGTGTCTGCTACATGCTAACTGCTGCTGTTGTTGTCACCGAAGTACTTCCGGGTAGCGCTGTCGAAATAAAATAAGCTAACTTACGCGCACTTCTGTTACTGCCACGTTTATTATTTACTAATGCCTATAGTATCAGTGTAAAACTAACTCACGAAAAAACAGATTATCCCACCTCTGAAACTTTTTTTCATGAGTTTTCTGCGTTAAAACTGATGTACACGTAGCGAGATGATACATGTGCTTTTATTTTGAAGGCCCGTCTCATGTCCTCCCCGCCCACAACCCCTCCCCCCATTTGTAGTCCATTTCTCTCAGAGGAGGGTTCATAGGCCTTAATCAATCCTTTTATACTTTAGATTAAACCACATCTACATCTACAAATTTACAGATTTAATAAGTGTTTTTAAATAAATTTATTTATTTGCCCTCAAGGAAGTCTCCCACAACGGGCCTATGTCCAGCAGGAAATACAAGCAGCAGGGCCTACATATGAAACAGGATAGGGAATGTTCAATTAATGTCTAGCAGTTGGGTTCAAAATCAAAATTGAAAACATGATGCCAAGCATGTGTTCAAGCATGTTTATCTATCAATCAATTAAAACTTGTCCTCATATTTATTTTGATTTCATTTGACTTAACAAAACTAAAACAATATTTTTTTGTATCATTACAGCTGATTTTATTTTATTTTTTAAATGATTTTATATGTTATGATGTAGAAAAAGATCCCCTTCAAGCTGTGGGCTCTTATATCTGCCTAGAAACTGAGGAATATCTATGATATCTTACATGTAACTATCTAAAGTGTTTTGATTCTGCACGAAACTGTCCATGAAAAGGGAAAGTCATGAATCCATATGAGCAAATGGTTAGCTTTTATTTTGATATCTTGAGAAGCTGTTACAAAACCAGGAGCACTATTGGCAAGAAAAAAAACAATGGTTAACAGCTGATTCAGCAGTATAAAGTAATAAAAAAAAAGTAATCATGTGAATGAATATATGTAACCCAACCTTAAATCCCTCCCCCTCACAAAACAGGCATTTTAGATGTTAAACGAATGTAAACATGATACCATTATGTTACCAATGCAAAGCTTAAAAAGAAATTCCATGAAGACTTTGAAAAATAAACTTGAATATGCCAGAACATTTCTAATCCTGTTTTAGGACACCAATAATTATTTTTATACACTTTATTTTCAATCCAAATACAAGATGGTTACCAATAATACTTTAGTCTGTTTCCACAAACATAATCTTGGTAGTGTTATTTTCATCATCATTTGAACTATAGCATTTTAAAAGCATAGCAACACCAAAGCTAAAATCTAAAAGTATGCAATATAAATTCTTTTTTTTTTTTTTTACCCACATACAAAACACGTTTTCTAAAGTTATTTTCTGAACAATCAAAATACTCTTAACAAATTCTGGTTCATTTGTAAGAAATGATTATGAATGTGCAGGTTCTTTTCTTGATTTATTTGATGGATGAGGAGGAGAAGGAGAGAAAGCTAGATTGACTGTAGCGAGAAGGTGAGAGGGGGGAGCCCAAGTCCATGCTGCTCCTGCGAGAGCCTCGTCTTGAGCCACTCCTGGAGCCGGTGCTGGATCCTGGGGCAGAGGAGAAATTGTAAGGACTGCTGATTCCTCTGGAAGACATGGATGATGCCTGGAGCATTTTTACCCCAGTGCTTTCTTCCACCAAGCAATTATCCAGAGCCTCCTTGTAAGAGATCCTTAGTTTGCTCTTGGGGCAGGTCAGGATCTTTGTATGATGGTTGAGGTCTTGCAGCTTCTGGGCTGCTCTTACATCCAGCCAGCCCATTCTCAAAGCCTCGTCTAAGGATCTTCTACAGTCCCCTTCTGGGTCATAAAGCCCTCCTGTCACAAACTGGTACTCCATGAACCTCTGCCCTGCTTCATATGGCACCCACATCTCCTTCATAGCTTCAGCGACAGACATCTTTCTCCTGACTTTTACATCCTCAAAGCCAACGTAGGCTTTCTGCGCAGGCTTGAGCTTAGAGGCCATGTCGTCATTTATGATACCTTGGCGGGCGGCCTCTTGGATGCCTAACCTTTTGCCATTTGTGGGATTAACAATTCCTCCAGTGCAGGCCTGGGCCTCCAGTAGTCTCTGGGCAGTGATGGAATCCACCAGACCACGATTTAGACCCTCTGTGATGGTTATCTTCTCAACAGAGTCTGTGTCAAAGATGGCACCCACGGGTTCCTGCTCACCCACTGCTTCAAGAGGGGAGGCCAGAGTGATAGAGACACTGGATATACCCCTAAGGCTGTCGGTTGAGTCTCGAGATACACTGCTGAATGAGCCACTCCGCTCTGTGACAGTGGTAGTTCTTGTTGTGGTCATCTTGGCAAGAGTTGGTGACAAAGGTCTTGACATGACCGTTGATGATGACGACGATGTAACTGACGATGGCACTGTGGCTTCCATTGTTCTTAATGTTGTTGAGGATGTCACTGAGGATGAACCCAAAGATGATGATGATGACGACGATGTAACTGACGATGGCACTGTGGTTTCCATTGTTCTTAATGTTGTTGAGGATGTCACTGAGGATGAACCCAAAGATGATGATGATGATGATTGTCTTGAAGTTGATGATGAGAATGATGATCCAGATTTGGTCTTGCCGGTTATGATATCTGCAAATTGAGTAAGGGTGATGGTACGTGATCTGTACTGATCTAGATCTGATTGAGTAATTACTCGCTGTTCAAGCAGCTCAGTGATATCATACTGTCTTCCAGTCTTCCTGTCAATGATGACAAACCGTGTGGAACCATCAGGAGCAGTAATGGTGATCTCTTCCCACTCACACTCCTGCTCAGACAGCTCCAAGTAGGTGTCGTAGTCAATATACTTTTTGTCATATGCTTCACGTACTGTCATCTCTTTATTGGTCTCTGGGTCCACAATTACCACTCTCCTCTTTCTCAGAGTGTTCTTCAGAGTTGACTCTTTCTTCTTCATGTCCACGATAGGCAAAAGGAGGAGGCCAGTCTTCTTGTCTGTGATACAGCGTTTTTTAAGCTCCATATAGGTTAGATTTTCCTCTGTGTTTGGGTCAAAGAAACCCTTAGAGTCATCACTCTGATCATTCAGGATCTTGTTCATTTTCTCATCAAAGTAACCTCTCTTGTAGGCTACGTTTGTGTCAATACGATGGCCGTGTTCAGCATCAATGATACCACCACTGGCAATCTGGGCTTCGAGCAGACGGATGCCATGACCTTTCTCCACTAGACCTCTCTCTATGGCCTGAAAGAGGGAGATAATCTTGTCTGTACCAGGCAGTTTGTAACCAGTCACAGCCCTCTCTGCTGATAGGAGGCTGTCCTTATACTCTGGCCCGAACAGTCTTTTACTGTAGGCATCACTAACAGTGAAGTAAAGGTTGTTGACAGGATCAACTACAAATCCAGAGGCAGCCTGGGCCTCGAGAAGTTCCAGAGTGGTCCCGGGTCGCAACAGTCCATCTTTCATGGCCTGATAGATGGACATTGTCTTATCATTGGCCTCATCATAAACTCCTGCTATGCAGGTAGAACCTCTCAGGTAGGGGCGGAGACGGTGTTCAATATCCTGGCTTGTCAATCTACCATCCCTGAGTTGGTCCATATCAGAACATGCCAGTAGGTTTGCATCTACTAGATCTATGACCAACACCTCGCCCCTGAGCCCCTTGACAGTTAGTGGCTTTTTAGGTTCAGGCAGAAGCAACAGACCTGTGCTTGGATCTGTTTTGCTTTTTTGCTTTAGAGAGACATATGTAGTCCCCTGTTGGGTGTCTGGATCTATATAGCACTTAGGATACTGATTCAGGGCCTGGTATAGCTCTTCATCTATGAGACCCCTCTCCTTAGCAATGTCTTTGGGTAGGAACACACTCAGGGCAGGGTCCAAAATACCCCCCACAGACTGTTGAGCCTGAAGTATACGTAGAGCTGTGTCCTTGTCGATTAATCCCTTTCTCATGGCCTGGCCAGCTGACAGGAGTTTGGCAGTATTTGGGTCGCTGTAACCTACAGCAGCAGCTTCAGCTGCAAACAACATCGATTCATCCTCTTTATCTACTACTCCTCTTGCACATGCTTCTTTTACTGTCAGTTTTTGATTATTTCTGGGGTCAAGAATGTAGCCCGTGGCTGCCTGAGCATACAGTAGCATGTCAGCACTGTCAGAAGGCATAATTTTCTGTTTCTTTGCCTCTGTAAAGGACATTTTCCTTAAAGGTCCGGATGCAACACCAGAAATTGTCCCTGTCCCCTTTAGAAAGACCTTCTTATCCACAGAAACGTCTTGGACAGTTTTCTCCCCCTTTATTAGTTGGTTAAATGTTGGTTTGTCCAGGACCCCACAGTCAAGCAACTGCTGTGCTGTTACTGTCTTACGGACACCATCAAAGAGTAATTTGGAGGGGTCAGCCTTCTCAGAGAGTGGTACAAATTGTAGGCCAGTGTGGGGCTCAGTCTTGCATCTTTCCTTCAAAGCACTATAGCTGACATCACGATTTGTTTCTGGGTCAAGGTAAGAAGCAGGATTCTGCTTAAGCACACCACAGAAGTTTTCATCCAAAAGGTTACGCTTGATAGCTGTATCTTTGGGGAGGAACACACTGAGATTGGGATCTAGAATGCCTCCCGCAGACTCCTGAGCCTGCAGCAGGCGTAGCCCTGTCTTCTTGTCAATTAGCCCCTTGTTCATAGCCTCAAACACTGAGAGAGGCTTAGCCGCACTACGATCCTTGTATCCAACAGCAGCAGCTTCTGCTGCCAATAATCTGTCTCGATCCCTGATGTCTACCACCCCTCTGGCACATGCCTCATCTACTGTCAGCTTCTGATCAGTTTTAGGGTCAATGATGTGACCTGTGGCAGCCTGGGCTTCCAATAGCAAATCTGCACAATCGTCAGACAGAAGATTCTGTTTCTTGGCTTCTGACAAAGACATTTTGCCTTGACGTCCAACTATCACCCCAGCAATGGATCCAGTGCCCTTTAGATAGACCATCTTTTCCGAAGACACTGTTGGAACAGTTTTCTCCCCTTTTGCTAGCTGGTTAAATGTTGGCTTGTCAAGGACTCCACAATCAAATAATTGCTCTGCTGAGACTGGCTTGCGGACGCCATCAAACATCAGTTTGGAAGGGTCTTTCCTCTCAGTGATTGACAGAAGTATCAGACCTGTGTGAGACTCTGTTTTGCTTTTTTTCTTTAAAGCCCCATAGCTGGTGTCACGCTCTGTGTCTGGGTCAAGGTAACACTCAGGCTTCTTGTTTAGGGCATGACAGAGGTCCTCATCCAAAAGGCTGCGCTTTATAGCTATGTCTCTGGGAAGGAACACACTGAGGTTGGGATCCAAAATGCCTCCTGCAGACTCCTGGGCCTGTAGCAAACGTAGCCCTGTCTTCCTGTCAATTACTCCCTTCTTCATTGCCTCAAACACTGAAAGAGGCTTACCTGTGCTAGGATCCCAGTAGCCCACAGCAGCAGCCTCTGCTGCTAAGAGTCTATCTCGATCCCTATTATCCACCACTCCTCTGGCACATGCTTCCTCAACAGTAAACTTTTGATTGCTTGCGGGGTCAATGATGTGGCCTGTGGCAGCCTGGGCATCCAGTAGCAAGTCTGCACTATCTGGAGGCATGAGCATCTGTTTCTTGGCCTCTGATAAAGACATTTTCCCTAAACGTCCAGATGCAACACCAGCGATTGAGCCTGTCCCCTTTAGAAAGACTTTCTTAACCAGAGACACCTCTGGGACAGTTTTCTCCCCCTTTGTTAGTTGGTTAAATGTTGGTTTGTCCAGAACCCCACAATCAAATAATTGCTGTGCTGAGACTGGCTTGCGGACGCCATCAAACATCAGTTTGGAAGGGTCTTTCCTCTCAGTGATTGGCAGAAGTATCAGACCTGTGTGAGACTCTGTTTTGCTTTTTTTCTTTAAAGCCCCATAGCTGGTGTCACGCTCTGTGTCTGGGTCAAGGTAACACTCAGGCTTCTTGTTTAGGGCATGACAGAGGTCCTCATCCAAAAGGCTGCGCTTTATAGCTATGTCTCTGGGAAGGAACACACTGAGGTTGGGATCCAAAATGCCTCCTGCAGACTCCTGGGCCTGTAGCAAACGTAGCCCTGTCTTCCTGTCAATTACTCCCTTCTTCATTGCCTCAAACACTGAAAGAGGCTTACCTGTGCTAGGATCCCAGTAGCCCACAGCAGCAGCCTCTGCTGCTAAGAGTCTATCTCGATCCCTATTATCCACCACTCCTCTGGCACATGCTTCCTCAACAGTAAACTTTTGATTGCTTGCGGGGTCAATGATGTGGCCTGTGGCAGCCTGGGCATCCAGTAGCAAGTCTGCACTATCTGGAGGCATGAGCATCTGTTTCTTGGCCTCTGATAAAGACATTTTCCCTAAAGGTCCAGATGCAACACCAGCGATTGGGCCTGTCCCCTTTAGAAAGACTTTCTTAACCAGAGACACCTCTGGGACAGTTTTCTCCCCCTTTATTAGTTGGTTAAATGTTGGTTTGTCCAGGACCCCACAGTCAAGCAACTGCTGTGCTGTTACTGGCTTGCGGACACCATCAAAGATCAGTTTTGAAGCGTCTAGCTTCTCAGTGACTGGCAAAAGCAGCAGACCCGTGTGAGGCTCTGTCTTACATCTTTTCTTCAGTGTTCCATAAGCAGCATCACGTTCAGTTTCTGGGTCAAGGTAACACTCGGGACTCTGATTTAGAGCTTGATGGAGGTTTTCATCCAAAAGGTTACGCTTGATAGCTGTATCTTTGGGGAGGAACACACTGAGATTGGGATCTAGAATGCCTCCCGCAGACTCCTGAGCCTGCAACAGGCGTAGCCCTGTCTTCCTGTCAATTAGCCCCTTCTTCATGGCCTCAAACACTGAGAGAGGCTTCTTTGCACTACGGTCGTTGTATCCAACAGCAGCAGCTTCTGCTGCCAATAATTTGTCTCGATCTCTCATGTCTACCACCCCTCTGGCACATGCCTCATCTACTGTCAGCTTCTCATTGTTTCTGGGGTCAATGATGTGACCTGTGGCAGCCTGGGCTTCCAATAGCAAATCTGCACTATCATCAGACATGAGCATCTTTTTCTTGGCTTCTGAGAAAGACATTTTGCCTTCATTCCCAGCTACAACTCCAGCAATGGGTCCAGTCCCCTTCAGATTAACATTTTTGTCTGTAGATACTTCTGGGACAGTTTTCTTTCCTTTTTCTAGATCTTTAAATGTTGGCTTGTCTAGCACACCACAATCAACCAGCTGCTTAGCTGTGACAGGTTTCCGAACACCTTCAAAGACAAGTTTGGAGGGGTCTACCTTCTCAGGGACAGGCAGAAGCAGAAGGCCTGTGTGTGGCTCTACTTTGCATCTCCTTTTCAATGCCATATAGGTTACACCCTCCTCACTATCTGGGTCCAGGTAGAGCTCAGGCCTCTGATTCAGAGCTCGAGATATGTCATTATCAATTAAGTTACGCTCAATGGCTGTGTCTCTGGGAAGGAACACACTGAGCACAGGATCTAGGATACCCCCTACAGACTCCTGGGCTTGCAGAAGACGCAGTGCTGTGTCTCGGTCAATCTGTCTTTTCTTCATGGCCTGAAATGCTGAAAGGGGTTTGCTTGTGCCAGGACCACGATATCCCACAGCTGCAGCTTCTGCTGCTAGCAACCTCTCTCTATCCTCTTCATCAATCACACCTTGATTAAATGCTTCGTCAACTGTCAACTTCTGATTAGTCCTGGGGTCAATAATGTGGCCAGTGGCAGCCTGAGCATCCAGTAGCAGGTCAACGCTATCTGGTGGCAGGAGATTCTCTCTCTTGGCTTCGGTGAAAGTCATTTTGGATAGGGGTCCAGCAATAGACCCTGGACCTTTTGGACCTTCAATTATCACCCCAGCTATTGGGCCTGTCCCTTTTAGATTGATTTTTTTGTCAACAGACACATCATGGACAGACTTATGTCCATTCACAAGCTGGCCAAAAGTTGGCTTGTCCAAAACACCACAGTCAAGCAACTTGTCTGCTGTGACTGGCTTGGACTCCATCAAAAACCACATTAGAGGCATCCAAGGTTGGGGCCTCTTTAGCTCTCTTCAGCTCAGTTTCCATGGTTTGTCTGACAATGGTCACCTCTCGCAGTTCCCTCTGGATGGCTGACAGCTTACTTTTATATGTCTCCTCAAGCTCCCTGAGTTCCCTCATCAGCCTCTCTATTTCATTTTTCAGAGTGTTCTTTTCCTTCTCCAGACGTTCCTTGTCTGTGTCATTTTGCCTGATCACGCTCTGCTTACTCTCATACTGCTCTTTCCAGTAGCCTAAATCCCTCTTGAACCTGTCGTTCTCCTCCTGTATACGTTGTTTAGCGCGAAGCTCAGTCTCTAGAGACAGCTTAATGTGACTGAGTTCCTCCTCTAGCCTTTGATACCGATCATTGTCCTTTTCTGACAATTGAAGTTTCAGCAACAGAGAATCTCTCTCCATCACAATGTCATTATACTTGGACTGCATGGATTGCATCGTGGATGTTGTCTGTAGAGATGGAAAAAAGCAGAGAAAGAGCAAAGAGACAAAAGGTTAGTCAACTCAAAAACACATGAACACACTTACTGCATATCAAGAAGCATTTTTTTTTCTGCATTTTTTCATCATGGTATAAAATTATACAATCAACAACACTGGGATTGAACAGCTGTAGCTCTAAATAACACTGAAATTAGAAATTATCATGCTACTATCAAAAATGAATTTAATCAAATTCAGTAATTCAAAAGAGGACAGCACAGATACTTGCTCCATTCTTTTTCTAGCAGCAGAATCCTAAAAGGAGGTCTAATATTTTGGCTTACAGTTGAATTAAAGACCAACAGAAGTGACATTGTGATTGGATGACTCTGTGCTTGCTGTAACTATTTTTTCCAGCATCTATATTCATTTAAAATGTTGAAAATAATAAAAATTGACTAAACCGCAAGATGGCGCAGTGTTACTTTGTACACAAGTAAAACCTGGAATTAATCGTGATTTATAATAATAATAATAATAATAATAAATAGCAAGTCTATGTGCATTCCTCCAAAATATAATTTGCTTTGTTGAGTTATTAATGTACTATGCAGACTGATCTTTCCCATCAAAAAAAAAAAAATCATACAAACAAGAAAATGTCTTACAAGACTGGGAAGTAAAAGTATAAGAAAATTTTTGAGTAGAAAAAATATTATGTGAAATCAACCTTCCCAATCCTGCAGACAAACTATATTAACATTGTTTATAGAACTACAACTACACAATCAGTAGACAAACTATTCTATTACTTTGTTCAGATTGTAATAGTTACTATCTGCAAATTTGCAAAACAGCACAAATAAATAATGTTAATAGATGGGCGCCAATCTTGACTGACTGGTCTGAAATTGCAAGAAGAATTGCCTTAAATACTTTGAGAAATTCTGGATATTTTAAGTGTATATCAGTGCTGTTTTTACAAGTTTGTGAAATGTGAAGACCACTAAGCTGCTACAAAGATATGATCAACAATAATCAAACCATACACCAAATGACCAGTGATGTCACTGACAGTGTTGTTCATTCTGGGAAAAGCAAAAAAGCATGCAGACAGGACATCTTCGCACAGTGTGGGCAGGGAGACAATGGAGAGGCACACATGGCGTTTGCATGCAAGTGACTGACATGCAAGTTGATTCGAACACATAACACGGATGTATGTGTTCAAATCAGAGAAACTAAGTTGGAGGCATCTGCGGGGGATCTAGAGGGGTTCCAGCATGCAAGCAAACATTTGCCTACAGACAGTGCTAGCTACTCGACTGATCCAAATTAGGACTCTGATTTGGAAAGAAGAGAGCAGTTCACGTCTAAGTGCCCAACTTCCATGTACCTCGGTGGCTTCCTTTTGGATTTTCTCAGCTTCCAGCTTGAGTTTCTCCCTCTCTGAGGAAAGCTCTGAGACCAGGTTGCGGTAATCTACATTGCTGCGCTCACTGGCCTGCAGCTGCAGCTCCAGAGCATTAATCTGGGAGGAGAGCTCATCACTACATCCCTGTTTGGATATCAACAGTTCTTCTTTCTCATGTCGTACTGCCCTTAGTTCCTCCTCCAGCTTCAACCTCTCTTTGGTCTGAGTTTCTGTCATCATCTTCAGTCTTTGAAGCTCAGCAGAGTTCTCATTCAATGCTTTACTTCTCTCCTCTATAGTTCTGTAGAGACCCTCATTCCTCAGGTTTGCCTCTTCAACTCTGGCCTGCTCCTGGAGGAGCTGCTGCTGCAGGGCCTTCAGTTCTGCGCCGAGCTGCGTCATGCGGTCTGCAGATGTCTTGTTTTGTCTCAAGCTCATCTCCAGCTCTTCCTGCAGACGAAGACGCTCTTCTTCACCTATCCTTTCCAACATGCTGGACTGGTCTTGGCTCTGGCGTAGCGTGGTAATGGTGCTGATGTACTCTTTCATGGATGTGGTGGACTTTTCCAGCTCTGTTTCTACCAGTCTTCTTCTGGCCACTTCCTCTTGGTTATCCTTCCTCAGATTCTCCACTTGGCTCTCCAGCCCATCTCTCACAGCCTGAAGGTCCTTCATGCGTCCCTGTAACCTGCTCATGTTCTGTTCTACTCTGCTTTTCTCCTTGCTCTCCCTTTCCAGCTCTAATCGTATCTTCTGAAGCTCCCCCTCACACTCCCCCAGCTGGGTCGCAGTTATTGATGAACTGGTTAGCTTCACCTGCATCTGGGCCAAAGTCTGTTCAAGCACACTGTGCCCCTCCTCTATGGTTTTCCTTCTGCGAGTCTCCTCCTCTAGACTGTGTGTTATGTAGGTCAGCTCCTCGCACTTCTCCTGCAGACTGCTCCTGATTTCAGCCAAATCCTCCAAATATTGGCTACGTTCGTCGTCTTTCTGCCTGATCAGCGCCTCCACCTGACTTTCCAGTTCTCTCCTCCTGCGTCCTTCTTCTGTGATGACAGCACGCTGACTGTGAGCTTCCTCATCTGCTCTCTTCCTTTGTTCCTCAGCTTCGTTGAGGGACATCCTGAGCCTCCTGAGCTCCTCCTCCAGATTCCTCCTCTCTGCCGCTATCCTGTCACACTGCGTTTGGAGGTCAGCTGAATCCTCCTCCTTCTGGGCTGCCAGCCTCTGGATGTCTGTGCGGCTGACGTGGATCTGGGATTCGTAGCTGAGCTTTAACTTATTGATCTCCATACTGCATTGGCTTCTTACCTTTGACATCTCCTTCTGTAGCTCTTTGATCCTTGCTGCTTCCTCAGCCAGCTGTCGCCGCAGCAGTTCAATTTCATGGTCCTTACTTTCCACGCTGTTCTTTATCTCCATCTTGGACCAGGTGACGGTCTCCAGCTCCTTCTGCCTCTTCCTCAGCACGGTCTCGTACTCTTCCTGCTGCTGAGTGTAGCGCTCTTCTGCCAGCCTCCTCTTCCTCTTTTCTTCCTCAAGCAGGTAAGTGAGACGCGCCACCTGATCGCTGAGATCTGACAGCTGGCTCTGTGTGCTGTCTAGGCTCTCCTTGGTGGCGCTACACTGCATTGTAGAGGTTTGCTGCACCGCCTCCATTGACAGCAGCTGCTCCTGTGACTGGTTCAACTGCATCTGGTAGCGGGCGAGGGCCTCTTCCAGAGATTTGTTCTTGCTGTTGCCGTCTTGGATGCCCTCCCTCAGCTGGTAAAGTTCTTCTTCTAACACGCAAATCCTGGTGTTACGAATCTGGAAGCAAGAGATGAATGCAGAGGAACATGTTAACGTACTTGTGTAATTAAAACAACATTTCAAGTTTATATTGGGTCACCAAACATTTACATAGCTCTGTTTTTGGTCTCTACCAACAGCTACAAAATACAACATTGGTACCTTTAGATCCTCCATGTTTTTCAGCAGCTCTCCCAGGAACTTGCAGTAGTCACCAGACCAGGTAAGCAACTCCATGTAACGGGTTTGCAGTTGTGTAGCCTGAGACAAAGACAAAAGAAAGACTTCATTTAAATATAATGTCACAAATTTCATTGACCCCTCCTTTAGCATACAAGAATAAAAGGGAATAATCTTAAAGTTGCTACAGTGTTTTAACGAGAAATCTTGACCTCCTGATTAAGATCCATCGTTGGCGACCTCAGCATTGTCCTCTTGATGGGGCTGTTGAGCAGCAGAGTCTCCAAACCGGAGGTGTAAGCGGCGAGGTCGGTCTCGTAATCCTGTACAACAAACATTTAAATGAAATTCATAAAATGAAATCAATTCTTTTGATGAGTCTGTTTATACATGGCAGACCTCCTTACCTTGATAGAATTCACACAGGCCACGTTGTCCTTCAGCACCCTGTCTACTGTCTCCCTCCTCAGTTTGATTTCTGTGTTCAGGGCCTTGATAACACAATAACATGAAGATGTCAGATGTCTAATAACTTTACACACATGGATATAGACCCTCAACACTGTAGGAAAGTTAATTGACCTTCTGGTTGTTTATATGGTCTATCAGTGCTTGGATGTCGCATATCTTGGTGGCCTGCAGGGCATCTTGTTTTTTCCGTGTGGCATCGATCCAGTCAATAAGCGAGACGCTGGTTTGCTTGTAGTGCTGCAGCTGTGGCTCATACAACTGCAAATCCTGGAGTCTGAGCAAGAAAAAAAACAAACAACCCAAAAGAAAGCACCATATGTTTAGCATCTTTTTCAGTAGACACTGATGACTATTGATTAATGGGTGCTGCAGACACAAACACAGAGACGTTGCACAAAGCTCTAATCTGATGAAGGTTGGTGTAAAAGGGGTGCACATGTAAGGAAAGCCTCACAGTTAATATGTTTGATGGGAGACAACTGACTGAGTTGCTGAACCACCCTCTAAACCCTGCCCCATGTCTGTTATTGCAGCTTTGGCTCCTTTGTATAAAACAGATAACATACCTGGTGTCGATCTGTCCATCGATTCGTCTCCAGCGGTCTCTCAGCAAGTTCACCAGCTCAGTGTATTTGGCCACCATCATGTCACACCTGTAGAAAGACCCGTCCACCTGACTGTTCCAGTGGCTCACCTTGGCCAACTCTGCCTCCATGCTGATCAGAACATCCTTCTTCTGCTCCAGCTCTGCTTTCATGTTCTACACACCAGCAACATGCAGGAAACACCGGTCGATGTGACATCCCAGACTAGACACTCTAGCTATCTCACACCAGTTCAGTTTAAACCGATCAGGGACTACGGAGCATGAATATGCACTCCATTCTTTCCAAGCTGCAGCAGTAATTCTTTTTTTACTTGTACAATACATGAAAATGTATGAAAATGTAACATGTTTTATGAAATACCTTCAGGGTGGACATATAATCCTCCACCTCACTAGGCGTTAGAGAGGTGGTCTCTTTCTCCGTCAGTCTCGCCTCATAAACTTTCACTATGTCCTCAACTTGTGCCACACTCTGCAGCATGTCCCTTAGAGCCTGCAGCCTAAGAGAGAGGAAGAAAGATAATGAGATATAATACATTTATTTTATAGTCTGCTGCTATCACAACATCACTAATAGACACCTTCAATTCAACTCCCGGAATATGCAAATCAAGTTGTATTAAAGGTGGTAACACTGGTCTGTATCTGAGCTGTCTGGTTAACTTTAACTGTCAATCAGCCTTTAGACCTGCTGGTCATTAAAAAAAGCACCATCGTGCTGCACTTTTTGTGACTTTTGATACACACAAAATATCTATTTACCAATGCAGCACTGTAATGTGCCTTTTTATGCTGATGATACCATTTCTTATGTTATCAGCCTAGCTGCAAACCTCTCCAGATCCAATCACTTCAATTCATTTAAGACCCTATACTCCAACTTCATAGGAGCTCAGACTGCCTGTGCTTTCATATACAGTCAAAATAATTAGGGATGCACCGATGCATCGGTTGAACATCGGTATCGGCCGATATTCGCCTCCTTAACTGCCATCGGCCATCGGCAAATAAAGATGACATTCACCAATGGCAGTGGCCGATGATTATATGGCGGGTTTTTGTAGGCAAAACACGGGCACTTCAGATCCTTCTTCCTGCGACCCTCTGTTGCACTACAGCTCTGGCTAACGTGCCAACAGACACTCCCACTACCTTCAGCTCACTTCACGCACGCGGCCCCGCCCGCCTTAGCCTACAAAATAAAGTCTGAGAAATGTCTGCATGGAGCACAGCTGCTTACAGGTGTGCAGCTGACAGATGTGCAGCTTACAGTGACCATCACCACCATCCGATCCTCCTTCCCTCACGTCTTGAGTGTCCTGAACATATCCTGCATATTCTGTGTGGTTTCTTTTCATTTCTAACCGGCCCGTTTCAGTTTATGCCTGTACACGCCGGTGTCTCTCTCATTCTCTCGCGCACACGCGCTCACTCGCACCGATTCACATATACAGGTCAAAATAAATGTGATAGTATGAAAACATTACAAATGAGAAAATGAAATGAAACATTGTAATAATTGCTGTGACCACAGCTGCACACATGCAGATTGGCGTCCGAGGTATAAATGCTCAGAAATCGAGTTTGTTTCATTTGAATACGTTGTAAGCTTTAGAAGCCATCAAACACATATATTTAGGAACAGTCACGGACTGAGAGACATGTAGTTTTCATGTAAACAAAGTTATTTACAAAGAAAAATCCAACGGTCTGTGAAACCGTCTTGGCCGTTCTAGTGTACTGCGTACATGAGAAACAAGGCAAAACAGTTTTGTATGATGAAGAGCTGAAAGACTTTTAAGACAGTTCAGTAATGTTTCCGTGGCACAGAGGAATAAATAACAAAAAGAAAAACATCGGCATCAGCATCGCCATCGGCCAAGTTGTTATTTTAAACATCGCATCGGTATCGCCCAGAATTTCACAATCGGTGCATCCTAAAAATAATGATTCTAATAATAGTGAGACTTTGTTATTATACTAAGAATTTGGTAGCAGCTGTCCTCATGTGGTTCATTAACTTGAAAATTGAAAAATGTGTTTATGGGCAAAAATTTTAATTGAATTTTTGTACCATTTCTCATTTAAAAACAGAAAAACTACAACCCATTTCATTTCTATTCTGACTTACAGAGCTTTACTATATACTGATGTTGCTGCAACACAATTGAACCACTGATGAAGAAACTACAGTGGCCATGAAACACGTGAAAAACAGGAAAGAATATCTGGAGCCAGTGTTTGGTTTTCCTGTTCTGGTCTTCTGGAGAAATCGCGGATTCTACGAAAGAGGTACGCAATGTGGTAGGCTCATTGTAAGTTCACAAATCTCAGTTCTTTCTTGCTTCCAATGAGACTTCTTGAATAATCAAAACAACAGTTTGTTTGTTAGTCTCACCTCTGTAGGTAAGCTGCTGAGCTGGTCTCCAGACTGCCCAGTCTTTGGTTGATGATTGCAACCTCACTGCGGAGGAACTCGGCTTTATCTGGATCCTTCATGCCCTCCAGCTCCTTCAGAATACGCTCCTTCAGACGCAAGTACTCCTCGCGCATCGAGTCGATGTCACGCTGCACCATCTACGGGGAAACATACACACAAACAGAGTTATTGCAATGAATTATGGGGAGTAAATATTTGGAATAAGATTTGTTTTTAATCTTTTTCGTGTATTTGAGAGTTTTTGTGTTTACCTCCAGCTCAGTGATCTTGAGGCCACAGTCGTGCACCCCATCGTCTCCGAGGCAGATGTGAATGTGCTGACTCAGTGTTCCCTCTGCATTCTCCAGCTTCAGTCTGAGCGCGTGCAGTTCAGATAAGCTCCATGAGGAGTACACCACCTTCTTCTGTGACGTCTTGGACCCACACTCACTCTTAATAACCACTTCCTTCTTCCGTTCCTGCCTTTTCTGCGCCGCTCTTCGTCTTTCCTCTTCCAGCCTCCTGGCGGCCTCCTCTTCAGCGGCGGCTTGTTGCTGCTGCAGCTGCAGCTGCTGCTGCTGTATTAAAATGAAGTGCTGTTGCTGTTGCTGCTCTGCTAATTCCTGCACTTGCACTTGCTCCTCATTTTCGACTGTGAGGACACACAAGGTATGTTTTTAATAATCAGTAAAGGAAAACAAACAATTCATTTCTAATTCTCTGCACTGTATATGTTCTGTAATACTGACTGTAAACATGCAGCTTCGCCACCAGCTGTTCATAGTGGGCCTGGGATCCGTTGATCTGGTTCTCAATCGACTTCTTTTCATCGTCGGCAAACATCTGGGAGCCATGGCAGCTCACTTTGAACTCCTCGAAGTGAGTCTCCAGGCTCTTGATAATTTGACGGTATTCCTCAGGACGCATCTGGGCCAACTGAACACACAGACACACACACACACAGACACACACCATGTTTGACTCAAATCTGAACAACATCAGAAACCAACACAGGTCAGTGAATGCAACACCATAGTCACTTTCAGTGAGTTTTCCCATCCAGTGTTGCTTGGATGTTGTCAGTTTTTTCTGATGCACTCATGTTTTGTGCACAAATAAACAAAGCAAGTAAAATATAATATACATAATATGATGTTTCATCATAAAGCAAGTGGTACCAATAAATGTCACTTTGTTTCTCATTTTTGGGATTTACTATAGTCGAATTGCTGACAACATATTAATCTATCTAAGACAGCAGAGCCTGACTTCAGAGAGTTTATTCATCACCTACCATTGAGATGGTGAGAGAGTTGATGCGTTTGATATCCAGGAGGCAGTACTGCCAGGCGGTGAGGCTCTTCACGTTGATGTAGAGCTGATTCCAGAGTGCCAGGATGGCTTCGTAGTACTGCTCGTTCCTTTAGAGAACACAGAGACGATATTTTAACCTTTAATCTCGACAAGAAAGCAAATATTTCATGTGCCAAGAAACAACTTTTTTCATCTTACTTGTTGGCCAGGCTGATGCTGAGTGGATTGGGAGGTGGTACGATCAGGCACACAGAGGGCACCGACATATCCAGCCCACCCGGGCCCGTGATCTCCCACTTACTGCGTTGACTGTTGCTTTTTAGGATCGCCTCGTTGTCCTTCTGGATCACCTTCTGTGGAGCCGTAAGTAAAAGAAACAGAAAATCTGATTCATCTGAACATTTTAAACACACTGATCCTAAATGACCAGCAGTGTCTACATAAGAGTCTACAGAGCACAGCACGTGTGAGGCTGTGATGCGATGATTAGAAAACTGACATGGTCTTGTTTGAAGTCACACAGAGCTTTGACGATGACGGGGTTGCTGCTCTTCTCTTCAGGGTTTCTGGGTTTCAGTCTCACGATGCTCTTGGACCTGTTGGCCAGATGTTGAACCTGCCTCTTGTTTTCCAAGATCTTCTCCTTCTCCCTCTGGAGATATTAAAACATCAGAACAGAAGAACACACGATGAAACAGCTATGAAAAGACAAAGTTATAAAAGTGAGATTAGGCCAGTCTGACATTATATGAGAAATCAAAAAATGTTATTGACCCGGATGGTGACAGATGCGTTGATTAATCGATTTATAGAGGACAGCCCTTCAGTTTTACTCCCCTAAAAGTCTAAAAACAGACGTTTAAGGTTTCTACTTTATGTATGTACAGAGCTCCAGACTGGCCATAGAGAGAAAAAATATAAGTCAAAGGTCATGTTTCACTACACTGAGCGCTCAAAATGCTATTGCATGTACATGAGATATAATACATAGCCACATTTTTAGGTTAGGGTTAGGGTTAGTTGTAAGTTGTGCACAACAGACAGGTCTTAATCCAAGTATACCTACAATGTGTAAATATGCACAACTCAGTCAACAGCACTGTTAGCTATTCCCTATACCCTCTTTATAGATCACACTGTTATGGAATTAGGTAATCATTGAGGTCCTGCAGTATTATCCTTTTGATCAGTAGGTGCCAGTCTATCTCAACACTGTGTGACCCACTATGCTGCCTTCCATAATACATAGACAATCTGAACAGACATCTGCGTCTCCAGACTAGCATATGCTGACAATAACACCTGCATGGGTAAAAACATTGTCTTTGGCTAATTCTGGGCGTAGAGTATTTGTGGTGTTATCTGTAGGGTTTAAAGTCTGACCACCAGCACGAGTTGGGCACCTCTGATGTACTATGAGAGTGTCTCTAATTCTCCTTGGCCAAGCGTCAATAAATATTACAGCATAAGACATCAGAGGCTCCTGAACAGGAAGGGTAAATTATGGCACAGTCGGTGTTTAACTGCAGGTAACACTTGTCAGATTAACGTCATATATTGTTTTACCTGAATGATAAAACGCATCTGGACCAGTTCAGGATGAATAAATTCATCAGAACACAAGAACTTGTATCTCATGTGCATGCAATCACATTTTGAGGACTAAAACGTAGCCTTGATACACACACACACACACACACACACACACACAAACACAGCTGGTCTGTTAGAGCTGTAAGAAGCTGTTGTACCTCCAGTCCTCTGAGGAGCTCCAGCAGGTCCTCCAGTGAAGTGTTCTTATCGCAGACAAACATCTTACGGACCATCTCGTGTTCCTTCTGCAGGGTGCTGTACGTCTCATTGGCCTCTTTGAAGAACTATGGAGAAATACATGACATAAGTATAAAAGAAATGATCGATGAATAGAGTACGGGTCTATTTTGTCATGTTACCTGGTGGTACGCTGCATTCTCCTTCAGATGGATGTCAATGCACTTGGTTATTTGAAGGAGCCATTTCCACTGAGTCTGCAGAGTGTCCCTGTACGCCTGAAACAAAGAGCAATAAACGATAAGGCTCCCACACTTATAATGCATGTAAACACTGTGCATTAGTCTGAGCTGATGAATGGATCAGTCCACACCTCGATCTTGTCTGCAGCCGGATGGTTGTTCTTCAGGAGAGTATCCACTTTGCTGAACAGTTTATTCAGCTCTTTCTCTTTGTCCTCGAGGGCGCTCATCAGTTTCTGTTACATGAAAAGAGGTTTAGTAATCACAGGGGACACGAAAACATCAGGACGCAGCTGGAGGAACACTCTGTGGCTTCGCTCTAAGTGGATGACTGTCTGCAGCTGCCAAAATCTCATCTATCACGGATGATTGCTGCCTCATGAGATGCAGATTAACTTCATAAAAAAGCCTTAGTGAAATTTAGACTTTAATATGCTCTTAAAATTTGAAATCAAACGTGGATTTTTGCAGCATTAAGGCATCAAAACAAACACAGTCCTCTCGTGCTTCTCTAAACTTTCAGTCATGTCCGTCTCACTAACCGAGTAGCTCTCCTGCTTCCGCGGGATGTACTGCTCGATGTTCTTGTCTCCCCAGTCGAACACCAGCTCCACTTCCTCCCTGCTGTTCACCCACATGATCTCTTGGCACATTTCCTGAATGATTTCCTTGAGATCATGCAGCTGCTGGGTCCGGTCAAAGGACAGTTGCTGGAGAAGAAAGTGACTTTAAATACATGAAACAACAATGACAGTACAGTATGAGTACAGTATTTGTCTTTTTTTTTACCTGTAAACTGTCCCATTCTTGGTCCAGAGCATGAAGACTTCCTTTGTCTCCTTTCTTAATCTATGAGAGGAGTCAAAAATACAGAAGTGCTATGAAGTAAAAAATCCCTTAAAGTCTTAAATGTAATCAGTTAATCCTTAATTTACCCCTAAAACATAACAAACACCTCAATCTGGACTAAGGTGTTCGCAGCCAGAGAGCTCGCAAAATGTCGATAAATGTGCAAAGATGAAAACTAAAAACTAAAAACACCTTAATTTACTTTAACAAACAAAAAGTATGTCATTTGAAGGGTGGATAACTTTTCCCTTAAAATATCTGAAAAATCCCATCAATTGAATGTTTTACTGAAGTATGTAAGGGATTTTCACAGATGAAAACTAAAACTCTGCAGATTTAAAAGGGTGCATGAGTTTCCCTTTAATTTACACATTCATTTGCTGCTAATACTTTGTAATATTAGACTACTGTTAACAAACATAAGCTTCATTCTGTGGTCCAGGAAGAAAACTGAACCTCAAAGCTTAAATCTGGCAGACCTTCCAGTGTGTACCCATAGTAGGTTGTGTCAAACAGGAATGATGTATAAAATTATCACCTCAGCCAAGAAGGAAATGTTTTATTCCACGTTTAATGTCCCTTATAGCTCCTGTTAGAGTTAAAGATGAGTAACTGAAGAGGGTTTTGGATCAGATCCAGATTTAACTTGTTTGCTCATGCATCCCATCGTTTGTTTGTCTTCAGATGCAGAACCGGGTCCTGGTGCAGATTTACAAGCAGCTTTTTGCAGCATTATTCATTAATTTACGTGTTCTTTAAGTTCTTTCTGGTTGTCTAATCGGATTTGATCAAACTGATTTTGGGGGCTTCTGTTTGTAACAACAACAGGTTTGGCTTTTTTTTTTTAATATCAGTAATGACGCGTAACGGTGTGAACTCACCAGGTCGTCTCTGGCTCGGTCCAGCTCGACGCTCCTCTGGATGGAGTTGTGAAACTTCTGATGGCTCATGATATGCTGATCGATGACTTCAGGAACGTCTCCCCATGAAGCGGTTTCAATCAGACGCTGACACACCAAACAGGCACAGAAACATGGATTTTAATATATTTTAAATACACACTGAACATATGAGTGCAATTCTTCTCAGAAACACGTGTTTTCAGTTCATTTTCAGCGTTTATTCAAACATTTGTCCTGATTCAGACCAGCAGGTGGTGGCAGAGAAACAAGTTGGATCAGGATTTTTGTTTTTTCTGTGAACTTTTGAGCCTTTTCACTGAAAACATCTCAGGAATCTACCAGAAGAACATTTGCCTGATGATTAAAGACAAAACAAAACCTTCTTTTACTTTCTATTTCCTACAGTACTTCTTCATGTGTGTTCTTTTTTCATTTTTAATCTCATTATATTAATTATTCTTAATGTCAGAGAAGCGTCAGCGTCTCTGACAACACAGAGCAGAGGAATGCTTTCATGCTGAAGTTGTGTAAAGGTCATGTGCGCACACTGTGTTCTGGTTTAATGAGATCTGTCAGTCAGGTCACTGCCAGTTTGCACCTTTTGCTGTAACATCCAGCCCATAGCGTCATGGAAGCTCCTTCCAGGTTCCTCCCAGGATCCTCCGGTGCTCCCTTTGGTGCTCCTTCTCCTCTGCATGGTGCCCGTGATGGCCATATGGACCCCCTTCAGCTGGTCTCTACATATTTCCACACTGCGGATTAGGGAAGAGAGAAAGAAAGGATATTTGGCAAAGACGTGTATGAATATTATTTCAGTTACAGACTGAAATAGAAAGAGAGAAGTCTTCCTCACGATCTGACTACGTTGTCATTGGGCTGTCCCAGTTGTCGCAGGTCCATGGCACAGTTCTTCAGCTGCTCGATGGTCTCTTTAGCCATCAACATGTAGCGCTCTGCATCACCCGGGGAACTGCCCTGCAAGGCATCAACAAGACATTCAGAGAGGTGCACGAAACCGCTGTGCAGAACGAGAAATGCAAAAATTAAAACTGAAAAAAAAAAAACCTGCACAATTTTCAGGACTTTTATGCCAACTGAAAACTTTGTAACTTCTTAGCTTTTGTGTTGTTTGTTTGGTCTCATGCACATGTCGTTTAAACTTTCTGCTGCACAAAAACATTGATGATGTCTTGACCTGTTGGGATTTTGGATGTGACCTTGAGTCCTGTCTTTGTTTCAGTTATTAAATGCATTACTTGGAGTAGGTTTGTGCCAAAACTGTCAAAATCCTGGAGAAAATCTCTTGAAACCTCTTGAAATTGGATAAATTCATGACTTTTTTAAAGGGCGAAATAGAAGTGGTATTCAGTATTTCACACAGGCGTGAGGAGGGGTCATATACGAATCAACAAGCTAATAAATTAACCCGACCGCGCTCATTCAAGCAAGCGACGATGGGTTCTGCAGAAAACCAAATATGTCAAGAAGAAGTTGCTCAACACAGAGTTGAGGAGCGTGTGTGTGTGTGTGTGTGTGTGTGTGCGTGCTGTAACTTAAATGTTTGCAGAACTCATCTGACAATATAAAACTGACAGTAGACTTATTGACAACTGAATTATTGCTGGAGGTGGTTTGGCTCCCAAAAACAGATCCAAAAGAGAAATAAACAAAATGCTTTCATTATCAGCCTGGTTCCTATCACATGTTCTGACACAGACTCACTCATCGAGTTACTCACTTTACAGCCAAACGACATTTCTGCATATTTTTGTCACCAGAAAAAGGAGCTGCAACACAATGCTATTTTCAGTTGAAATAAAAACCTTTAGAGTGCTGAGTCTGACCCAGACATGTTTTTATCTGCACGGCTGGAGGGAAAAAACCAAACATGCAGCGTCTGATGAAAAAAAAAAATCATGACTCACAGTCTGCAGGGCGTATTCAGCTTTCTGCAGGTACTCCTGGCACTGGCCCTGCAGGATCATGGCTCTCTGGTGGATGGCAGTGAGGCTGGCGCCACTGCAGGGGGCAGCAGAGTAAACTCATCAGCTTCAAGCTCATTAATATAATAATCTTCACATATATCATTTATATTAAAGCACCACAATATCACAGTTTGGACCAGCAGTTCCCAACTTCTTTACTATGTGACTCCTTTAATGGTGTCATGTTAACTTTCTCTGGTGTCATGTTAACTTTACTGACTGAGACCACATATGTTGGGGCCTGTGTATCAGATACAACATTACATATCTTTTAAAAAACAACTTTTGGGGGGTCACTTTCTGTCCAAATCATGTCCTAGAAAGACGTTTATATGTAACTGAAAAGATTTTCTGCAAAGGAACATGTAGTTAGGCAGCAATAAGAGTCTAAAGCAAATAAAAATACAGATGAACACAGTTGATTATGCAAAAATGATAAAACTATCCTGGATTTTTGAGGCCGGTAATGGCTTTCAATATCTGAGAACTAATTTACTCTTGCAGAAATATGACATCTTTTATTAAAAATGCCTTCTGTTGGACTAACTAACTCTCTTTGGCCTTTCTGTACAGCAACTTCCTGATACTCATCAGCCGATATGCGTGCCAATAACAACATATCTGCACAATTACTGTACAAAAGCACACAAGGGGAAAAGGTTCTGCATGAAAGAAAAGACCCAAACGTCTGCACACTTTTCTCCTTTGCACCAAATTTAAGCTTTTGGTCACAAAGCACGAGGATAAAATCTGCTGTAAGATGACATCAGCTAATATATCGGTCTAGATTTAGTGACTACTAATTAATTATGCGTCTCTTTAAAGAACTGTACACAACTCTTTAACATGGAGTCCCACACAAGCAATCAAACATCTTTCATTGGACAGGAGCAGCGCAGTATTTGTGTTAAACATGTTGTGTTCATGTCGGCCAGATGCTTTCTGTCCTTTTCTAAAATACCACAGTGACACAGTCCCTCTGTTCTGTGTGTGTGTGACAGTGTGGAAGGTCTGAAACAGTTTCATGTTTCTGGAACCAGTGAGCATTAAGCTGTTGCAGCCGCAGGAACTTAGCAGTTCATTGTGAGGTATAAATCAAGACTCCCTCCCCTTCAGGGGACGGGAACGCTTCTGTGCAAAGAAGAACCTGAACTGTAATTTCTGCAGAAGCGCGGCCATCATTAAGATTCCCATAGGTTTCTTTTAAAGTGCAGCTTTGTTTTATTATCAGCTATGTGATAAAGAGTAAGGTAACTGGTAACTCCCTTGACAAACAAACTGAACGCACACCGGCTCTTTGTAAACTTTGTTTTGCAGCTTTACTTCGCTGTGCATTGAGCCTGCAGACAAAAACATCAGAGCATAAACCACATTATGATCCCTGCAAATATTTCCATGCATTTGCTTGGTAGATTTGACAAATTTAAGAGCTTTTTTGGCTTAAGATCTCAGAGTGTGCAGGAAATGAACACTGGGACAAAACAGTCTGTCATGATTAATATTTAATAGTAACCAGCTTCCTCATAGCAGGGGGGAGGCAACAAAACGTACACAACAGGTGAGCAGGTGAGAGTAAAATATGAATCCATACCTCATTCCGCCTTTACCGGGCAGCGTGCCGCCTCCCATGCCCATGCCGCCGCCTTTAACGGTCATCATTCCGCCTCCCATGTTGCCCATCATTCCGCCTCCCATGTTGCCCATCATTCCGCCCCCGGAGGACTTTGAAAAGGTGTAGTTGTATCCGTCCGAGGCCTCGTATCCGTTACCGCCTCCCGTAAAGACTTCGTTCCGCAAGTACTGGACGTTCCCCGCGCCAGTCAGGTCACCTCTGGACCCGACCCTGCGGCCCAAACTCATACTGTTCAGGGCGTTCTGGGACCCGTACATACTCATACTGACAGCTAAACGGCAGCCGAAGCGGCTCTGTGCAAACTACCGGGCGTGAAGTGAGGCGCAGAAAGGTCTGCCTGTCTCCACCTGCTCGCCCGGGTCCCTCTTCTGCAGACTGCAAACGAGCTGCAGGGGAGGACCGCTTTTGGAGCAGGGTGACCACACCTCTCTGTCTCTGCCCAAACTGAGCCAAAAAAAAAAAAACTTTCCTCTGTCCTGCCACTCCCAACTCAGCAGGAGGCAGGGAGGAGGGCGTACGTGTTCTGGTTCTTCTATCTTTGTGGGGACCACACTGACTTTCAGACAAGTGGGGACATTTTTTTTTTTTGAAAAGTTAAATTTAGGATATGATTGAAGTGAAGTGGGCAAGTTTTTGGAAAGTGGGACAAAGTGAGAACATTTACAGTTTTAGGAAGTGAGGACATTTTTGAAAATTCAAGATAATTTGGAGAGTGAGGACAGATTCTGCAAAGTGAGAACGCAGTTTAAAAGTCAGGAAAAAGTGAGGACAGTTATGAAAAGTGGAGACTTTTTCAAAATAAAGTGCATTTCGGAAAGTAAAAACTGTACTTATATAGCGCCTTTCTAGTCTTCCAACCACTCAGAGCGCTTTTACACTACATATCTCATTCACACACATTCATACACTAGATGGCAATGGCTGCCATGCAAGGTGCCAATGCTGGCCACAGCCTTCGGGGGCAATTTGGGGTTCAGTATCTTGCCCAAGGACACTTTGACATGCAGACTGGAGGAGCCAGGTACTGCTTCAAATAGCCTGTTTTTCAAGTTTAAGAATGCACATTTTAAGAATGAGTTTGTGTTAGTCGTCGAGATGGTTAAACTTTGGGTAAGGACCTGGAAAGCATTACGTCCTCACAAATATAGAAGTAGGCAATGTACCCTAGTATGCACAACTTTTAAATAAATGTATGAAATCAATATACAACAAAGTTGGGACAGAAAAATTCATGCATCAATTAAATCTATATGCACCACATACGCATTTTGTAATAGCTGACTTTCTTTTAAAGTGAAGCCATTAAAGGTCAAAGAGCTTCAAGGCAAACTGCTGCAATGATGCATCCACATGACCAATTTTAATTAGGAACAAATGCCGAGATGCACCTCGCCTCCTTTACTCAACACACCCAACTCATCCACTGTCTGTCTTCAACAAGCGGGGAAAAAACTCACACACAACTTTGCCTCCAGCCAATGGGTGCGACTCACAGGAAAAACAAGTTTGACAGCTGCACTCAAGTTGACAGTAACTTTATCATTTTATTATCACAGTTTGAAGACATGCTAATATGACAAATGGGAATTTATCATCCTGTAAGAGTAGCTTCAGGAGTATGGAGTTTTATGCTAATGAATACAAGCATTTCCTAACTTTGTGAATGCACACAGCGATGTGCAGATCAGTGTGAGCTTCCACCCATACATTCATTGATGCAGTATCTACAAATCTACTTCCATCTTGGTTTTGTTGCTTTGTTAAATGATTTAAACAACTTTTAAATATCACTTCCTTGTTTGATTTACAGTCTTTGTCTGTCTGCAGGTATTGTGATCTTCTCCCGCAGCTTGAAATCAGCTGGCACGATGGAAAATCTCAGGCTAACAGTGCTGAGAAATGTGTCGAGTTGTCAAGATGAAACCAGCGGTGTCGTAATACACGAGTATGAAGTATGAAGCACACGCACACATTAAAAAGCTTCACTTAGCAGATGCATGTTGTTTTTGTACTGAGTAAACAACAGTAAACATTAATACCATTGAAATATCTCAACAACTATTTGGTTTATTGCCATGAAATTTGTCACAGACATTCATGATCTCCTCAGGATGATATGCGATAACTTTAGTAATCCTTTTTTCATCTGATGTGATTATTAGATCAACATTTTAATCACCAAATACCTGCCACACTAATGACAGTCGATCACATTATACCTGCTGAACATCAGAATGCTAGCATTATCACTGTGACCATGTTAACATGCTGAAAGATGGTATATGTGTTGCGCTGGTCTGACTTTGTTTCCTCTTTCAGGTCGTCCCGATTGTACCACCTCACTGAGGGATTGTCGTCGCCTGCTTGCAGCCTTCATCAGTGGGGTGATTTCAAGACGGCTTCCACAGGCTCCATCCTGAAACCTTTGGTTTTGTTTGGTTTAGCCTTGGTTCATGTTACACATAGTTTTTGTTAGCACCTACGGTTTCATAGCACCCAACACTCTCACTTTACTACTGATTGCTGACATAACCCAGTACACTTTTGTCCCATTGTGCTGTACTTAATACATTATTTTGTTTACTTCAAGGGTTGCTGTGTGGACCTCGTTTTTTTTGTTGTGTCCCTGAATGAGTCAGGCATAACAAGTGGGGGCCCGTCCGATTTCGATAATAATGGTGAGTGTGAGTTATGTAGCGTCCAACTGTGGGGAGGATTGAAGCTGTGCTGTTTGGTTGGATCTTGCATTGTCTTCCCCAGATAGGGTGTAGCAGCATTCACCTCTCAAGGAAGTGTTGCTGGGGTTTTTTTGTTTGTTTTCAGGGCAGTTTGTTATTTTTCTGTGTTGTCAGTGCAGTTAGTAGCATTTGGCTTTGGAGCACCCCAAAGTATTGGCTGGGACATTTTGTCCTCCCCAATTCAAATGTTTTATAGGTGCATAAATACTCACCACCAGTGCACACATAAAGGCCAGGGTGACTCAAACTGCTTTGTTTTATTTTCCTGGATGTGCTCAATGGATCGGCCGCATAGTCAATGTGATGGTGTTGAACATGGACACATAGCATAAGAGCATAGCCATCTTTGCTCTCGGTTTCTAAAGAGAACATCACAGGAACTCACTTCACGAAGGCAGATTTAGTCGATTTGGCAGTCAAGTTGTGCTAGTCAAAAACTCAGAGGGTGCCAAAAAGGGCTGAGCCGAGGGGCATTGTTGAGGGGCTAAGCTGTATCTGCCAAGCTTTTTGGGAGGGAGTTCATGCTCCGGTGGTTACAGTCATTCCTGAGTCTTGTGGTGAGACTTCATTATTTGAACAGTATTTGCAGGTGGTGAAGGAGAGATGGGGTTGAGGTAGTCTTAGAAAGGGAGAGAGTAAAGGTACAACAATTGAAATTACATATGTTGTTGATTGTCAGTGGTAGAAATGAATCTACAGGTGTGTTTTCTTGGTTTGCTTGAAAGCTTGCATCTTGTCTAAATTTGGGGAAAAAGACTCGGACACATTTTTCGCATAGTCTGAGCGTGTGTCAGAAGTAAGAGGATAACCAGACAGCCATAAAATGTTGATGTTGCAGTGTGTTATCACAGGCAAGGCCCACGGAGCTTCTCTGGCGTTGGTTCTGCTGAATGTGATGACTATGTAAAGGTTAAAGCTGCAGTGTCTTTCAGGCACTTTTTGTTTTGTTTGATTTTGATTGTTAAGTTCAGCCTTGATTCACGTGACACATAGTTAGCACAGTTTGCTTATGTCGAGCTGTACTGCCATTGATCCAGATCTGTTTTTTCTTTCTTCTCATCCTCAGCTGCTCACAAAGTTGTGGCTTCCACTGCACATCAATTTATAGATGAAACTATAAAACGCCGGCTATTGTGGCTTTCATAATTACTTCCATACAACAACGTCTTGTGAGTGACTTCTTTGTTCTTCTCAAAACTTCTTTTGCCAAAACAGCAGCACCAATTACACCAACTTAACAAAGAAGAAAAGAGGGTCAAGGAAGGGAAGAAAAACAAGCAAGATGTTTCATAGTTTTTGAGTCAAGAGTGATCATGTCTTACATTTCACGAGCATACCTTGACGCAGAAGCAGCTGGCTTATAACCCAGTTCAGTCTGATTTGACCTGACACAGTCCTCTAACACAAGTTGTAATAATACTAATAATAATAGTGAAAAATCATAACAATAACATATGATTGCCAAGAGCTCGAACTCTGGTCCTGCACACATCCCTGTCACCCACTAAACTCAGCAGCTATTGAGGAATGTAGTGTGTGTTTGTAAGTGTGTGGGTGTACAGTTATGTGTACGTGGAGGCAAGAGTGAAAGTGTGAAAGAGAGAGAGAACGAAGCAGGAACGGGGGTAGATTATATAGTTTGTTTGCTGTTTATGATTTATTGTAAACAGTTGTTTACTATTAACTCAAGCAAAATTGCACCCTTGGACTGGATGACTGAGTGCAGAAGAATTTTCTACCCATCATACACCGGGATTCGACGATAAATCCAGCAGCTCTGCTCACAGCCTGTTCCTGTATTGACTCAGTCTTGGAGTGATTCATGGAGATAATAAACTGCTCTAACATTTTTCTCAGGGAAAAAGTCCCACCTTAACATCGTGTTATTCCCGTTGGCAAATTACTTTCGAGAACACGCCTTTGCCTGCACCTAACTTCACACAGATACACACTTTTTGCCAAAACAGCATTCCAGTGCTGGTCTTCCCTTTTAAACCTACACTTTGTGCCCTAATTAGCAGCTCTGAAAAGCTTTGCTGTCACTTAAAATGATGAGGCTTGAACTTGAACTCAGAGTCGGCATGACCTGAGTGATATATGAGCATGTTTGAGTGGGCTAACTATGCTTCAGAGGAAACACTACAATAAGACAGAAGAATTGGCAAAATTTAATCTATTGCACAAAAGCCTTTAAAAACAGTAAATTCAATACACTCACTGTACATACAGTACGCATATGCGAGTCTTTTTTGTTCTCTGGCTGAATTAATAATTTCAGGGTGTGTATCTTGAGGCGTAGTCTCAGTGTTCCCACCTT
Source organism: Miichthys miiuy (assembly GCA_036365135.1). Classification (NCBI taxonomy): domain Eukaryota; kingdom Metazoa; phylum Chordata; class Actinopteri; family Sciaenidae; genus Miichthys; species Miichthys miiuy. Next base: position 3,667,937 of record CM071609.1, read on the forward strand.
CCCCAATTCCCAAATTACTGCAGACAGGATAAGGCTTGCACACTTTAATGGGTTTGTAAGGCTGCCTGACATTTTTCAGGTGTGTATGTAGAGACACTGTCTTGTTTGAAAGGCTCAGGGATAGTAAATGAAACTATTGTGGAGCAAATTAAGTTGTTCAAATCTAAATTATTCTCTCAAACAGGTACTTCTTCTCAGTTCTATCGTAGAAAGGCAATCATGCCTTCATATCTTTCCCTCTCTCAAGTACTTGAACTGTTTGGCATCACCCTGGTATCTTTATCTGATTTTCAGCGGTGCCAGAACGTTGCAGCAAGACTATAAAGTCAAAAGAGAGACCATGTGGTGCCAGTTTTTATTTTTTTATTTCAAGTTATCTCATGAAAACAAAAGGCTGATTTCACAAGATAACAGGATTATGTATCACGAAAAAGTTGCAGCCGTACAAGCCTTACGCTTAAACGATCTCATGTCTCAAGATAGCCCCTTTAAAAAAACTGATAGCATGAACAGCTGCTCTCAGCTTCCATACATTAAGGCACATCTCAGACTGCCTGTAATGTTTTTTCGTCTGTTTTAGTGTTTTTCACGGCATATTTACTTATGATTAAGTCTAAGATATCTCGTTAGCAAACAAGCAAACAAACTCTGATAACCCAGTGTACTTTGCCTGCTCAGTTTGCAACTCACTTTTGAATGTGGAATATATGAAAATGTAAATGTCTCAGGAGTTGGTGGACACCAAAATAGAGCAAAAAGGAAAGTGAATACTTACATTTACAAATACTTTATACTTTTACTACTTCAGGTCTCTAAAAACCAAGAACCAATATGGGAAAAACAGAAACTGCTCACGACTCAAGTTTTAATGCGCACAAAGCACTTTGTTGCATTAAAAGTGTGAAAATCGAAAATGTTTTCACCCCTGCAACAATGTATTTTTTAAATATGGGTTTAATATGCAATACAGTTTTAAGTAGGAGTCCCTGTCAGCTACGGGGTACTTAGTCTGGTAAACACTGAAGACCTCCAGCCTAAAGTAACAGGTGATAAATGTCAGTTGTGTGCAAGCTTTGTTTAAAAAAATGGAACAAAAGTGTAAACCTGCACTTGCCCTCCTCAGCTGTTTGAACTTTTCAGATTAATATTAACATATTCAACGCCCGGGGATCATTTCTGGGAGCTTAAACTTGGGTTTGTCATGGGTTGAACTGAGGGAAACTCCTTAGCGAATATGGGCTCCACACCCATGGACACACCTTGACTGGAATCAAGGGAGGAGTTTGTTATTAATCCTACTATCAAGTGAAACTACTTCTTTTTCCAACACAGATAAAACAGAAGGGTCTCATGTTGTCTCATGCAGTGCTGACTCAGAGTATCTTAATAGTTTTGTTTCGTTTTTTTCACGGTCTGAGAGGTTGTCTTGTCTTGTCTGGTCTTGATATCTTATGCCAGCATGTCCTGAACAATGTGTATGTGTGTCTGTGTGTGTGTGTGTCTAGGGAAAGTTTTCAATCTTTACACTAAAGGATTAGATGTGGTGATGAGTAATGATGATAATAGCTGGCATTCAGGGTGTGGCTGCTTGTCTAACATTGTTCTCAGGATTCAAAGATGTAACAGGAAACCAGAAACAGAAATAAAACAATCTTTATGAGTAGATTTCATTGTTTAGTTAAGACCCACTTCACATCATAATATAGTCACTTAATGCAGTTAAAAGCGTTCACATTTTCAACACATTTAACCCAGAACTGTAGACATCTTTGCATCTGCTAATCACCCAATTAGTGCTTGCAGAGATATTTCCAGTAATGTAAGAGGATAAAAGACAGTTGTAGTTCACACGCTTAAGCCTAACACATGTCAGGCATCTGTCGAGCTTATGACTAACGTTGATGTAAGTTCATATGACGAACAAAAAGCAGAGCCAGCTAAGCACTTGAGGCATGGGCACGGCCCTGCTGGGACTCTACCCTCAATGCTAATGGCATGTCAAGGTAACATCCATGGCTGCACCTGCATGAGCAGTTAGTGCAGAGACAACTGATGCAAAAGATATTATGTGCAGAGAGAAGTATCAGTATCAGTCAGCAGGTTGTCAAAGTTGTTGTGAATTGGCAATCCGAGAAGGAGAACATGTAATGAAAATAAGACTACGATGATCGATGGAGGAAACACTTCACTGAATCTGAATCCGGCAGTAAAACCTTTTACTAACCTGTTCATTACATAATTGACGATAAGTATTTAAAGCTGTGATTTATTTTTGTCATCAGCAAAACTTCCATAATAACCTTTGTGTTTATAATAATAATAATATAATATATATGTAATGTAATGTAAGAGAAGACTTCTGCACCAACTCAAGGCTCTGTTTGCAGGCTTTAGAGTCCGTGACAAGAGACTTTGGCCAATCACAGGTTGGCAAGATTTTGTGAGACAAAGTGTCGCTATGTGACAACCTGGGAATGTGACTCAACAACCAACTATCTTTCTATACAATTGCATACCATGTCTTTAATGGTCTGGCCTAGACCATTAAACTCTGACATGCTTCTAGTTTATCAATCTGGCTAATCTGACCTCAGGTCTCAGGACCATTTTCTGCAAACTCACAGAGTTCAACACAGATCTGGCGACAGTGTTCCACCTGATATGATGTTTGCACCTACACTCTAAAACACTTTAAACTGATTCAACTTAGAAAGACAAGTTACTCTGCTGACCTAGAAATAACAAAGTTAACTGAAGTCCGGTTTAATAATTCACCTAAAAGTCGGCTCATGAGTGTAAAGATGTCAAACTAAATTCATTCAAGATAAATCGAGTTGAATCAACCAAGTTGTCACATTGGATGTGAATTAATTTGCTTCACATTTTCTCAGTTTGAAGCTGCAGTTTAACTTGAAATGATCTTTTAACAGTGTTGAGGAGTGAATTACATTTAATTAAACAAGTAGTTTAGCAGCAGCTTGTTGGTAGTTCAGCTATATACATATTTGCATAGAGATTCAAGTTGTTATTATTATTTTTTATTACATTTTTTGTGTAGTTAACTACTGAAACTACAAAAAAAGGATATAAAAGTAAAGGAATGATTGTTTTATTTTAATTTTAACATTGCTTCTCTGCTGTAATTGGCCCCCTTTAACCAGCCCTGGCTCCTCATGTACATTCATCATGCAGCTGTCACCAAAAACTTGACTTGGCGTTCCTGCATTCCAGTGAGTAATGGGCTATTAACTAAACAAATAAACTAAATGGAGTGTTGCATGTTTGCTGACATAAGACTTGTTTGTATTATATTGCATTTCTTTTAAGTAGTTTGAACTACCTTTTTTAAGTAGTTTTAGATTTCTACCTAGTGTAGCTTTGCTGGTAGTTTGGTAGTTTGGAAAGCTATCCGTAACAATTAAAGTGATTCAACTCTAATATTTTCCATCTGTAATCAGAACTATTGAGTTTCAGCTTTTAACAATTTTAGGTGGCAACATTTATAAATAACTCCAACTTCACATTCACATTCCAGGTTCTTGAATCTATTTTTCCTTGTGCAGATTGCGTATCACTTCAGAGTGGTTATGTGAATATTTTGTGCATCCCTCATTGCTGGTGCTAAAAAAAGACACAGTGAGGACACGGGAGATTAATTAGACTCTGAGCTTAATGAATTTGGGTATTTTTATCAGCTTGGAACTGGATCCAAAATCCAACCAGCTACTGGAACCAAAAACTAGTGGAAGAGGACGTCTTTTGTAGATGTAACAAATGCACCGCACTACACTGACTGTGTTTTCCGTGTGAAAAAATGAAACGCCCAATTTGAAAGAGGAAAAAAAGAAAGAGGAACAGTCCTTGCAGGCAGAAGCTAGCGAGTCAAACTGTGCTTCATACATGACTCATACATGGTTTTTAATTATCAATGTGCTTGTGAGTTCTGAATTTGCTCTCATCATTTGGGTTTGTTTTGTGTATACAAGCAGTATTTGCATGCACTTTAAATGGTCTGTACTGGCTCTGTGGTGGAGGGAAGGGTGGAGCTGGGTATGTAGCAACCAGAAACCAAAAGACACACACTAACACACACAGTCATAGAAAGAGAAGAGTCATGACTTTTATTCCAGCTGGTTTGACAGTCATACATTTTTAATAGAGCACAGGGAGTGAGGAGAAAGAGAGACTGAGCCCTTATTCTTGTGTTTGCACCTGTGCAGGTGTGTGTGTGTGTGTGTGTCAGTGTGAGAATGAGCATATAAGGGAGGATAAGAGAAAGACAAGACGCATTCATCGCCTGAGGGACTTTGCATCAAAGGTGAAAGAGGTGACTGTGCAGGAAAACAGAGAAGTGAGAGGAGCTCTGTGCTCTGTTTCAACATGGCTGCCGGCATCTTCCGTGTTTCTTGTCATGTTTATGCACTGTTGCTGCTGAAAATGCAGTACATCTAAGTATACATATTCAAGCTTGTACAAATGACAGTATACTCTGTGTCAACTGTGTAGTATTAGGCAAGAGAGCAGGCTGCTGTAGCTCCCCGATCCTGTGACAGAAATGTACCTGTGCAGCAGGGTGACATGGATATGCCTCCTGGGGATATGGACACAGAGTCGGGGAGAGGAGGGGTGGCGGTGAATGGGAGGGTGGAGCCAGGCCATCAGAGAGCTGTCACATGACACCTGAACCAATCTGGGTCAATGGTTTTAAGGTGACAAATGATGCTGCTCCACCTCCTCGTAGACAGAGGAATTCTTTCACTCCAGGCCTGTCAAGTGGAGACTCTTGTCGTGAATGAGCCCAAACAGTTAAACGCCACTGTAGTCCTTTATAATCATGGTATGTGTCTGTTTCCAAATGGTGATGAAGTGGTTTAGATTTTTGAATGTGTCTTACCAACCTTCTATTGATTTCCACTTATTTTACTGTATGAAATCAGTCACACGCAGTCAGTCTACAGCCATGTTCCCCTTTTATTTATTATTCCAAATAATACTGGAAAAATAACATAACATGTCAAATATGTTATGTTTGACATGCGTATTATTGTTCCATGTTAAATTATGTTTGTTGATTAGTATCTTAAGATTGTGTCCAACGTGGTGCACAAGTTGAATTTAATATCAATACGACAACAGTTTATCAATCTGCTGCTTGTCTGACAACTCCAGAAGCTGTGGTTGCCAAAAAATAATAATTACAGCATGTGTTTGGAGGTGTTACTTCTGTAAGTGTTTAACGAAATATTATTTTGATTCGAGTGGCTGCACACACATACAGAGAGAAAAGACAAGGACAAGAACTGCAGCAATTTCTGAACTGAACTGACCTGTTAGTCTTAAGCGTGTCAGGTTTAGAGGGCTCTGTTTACAGAACATGTCAGAAACTGAATATATGCATAACTATGTTTGCATTGGTGTATAATCACCAAAAAAGAGAAGGCCTTTTCATGTTTTTTGTGAGTTTTGCAGCCACTGTAGTTTCTCTTTTGTGCTTTTGGAAGGCGGAGGGTGTGGCAAGGTGGTTGCAATCAGCAACTACAGCGACAAGCCACTAAAAATCTTACACACTGGTCCCTGAACGACAACTCTGCCTACTAGAGGAATATTTTTCCACGCTTTATGTGGATGTCCAGTCAGTGTTATATGTAGTCAGTTGAGATGTAGTTGGAATCAAAGAAGAACTACAAGATATTTCAGCTTAGGAGTAAAAAAATATTCACACTGTTAAACTGCAGGAATTCATTTGCTTGCCAACGTTGTGTAATGTTGCGTGTCACCCAGCAGCTAGCTTAGCTCATAAGTGGGTGCGGTAATCAGAGGCTCATGTATTCTGTCACATGAAGGCTCCACGAGAACTCAGCTTTCCTCAGTCAATATAGCACACACTGAGGTATTTATTGTCTCAATTAACTACATTTCCCATCAACTTTAATTAGACGTCCACAATAATGTCCAGCAGGTGGCACTGAAACACAACTGCTCATTTCAAGAGTCATTTTTACTTATATAATAATAATAATAATGAGATACAATGTGTTAATTATTGAGCTTTAATGGTGCCCGTGAGTGTTTTTGAACTTTGGACAGAGACAGGCTAATTGTTTCCCCCCCTGCTTCCAGTCTTTATGCTAAGATAAACTAATCCATACCTCGCACATTTCTCCTGATTTCTTACTTTTTCGATTTTCACAACCTCATGCTGGCATTGTAAAGTGTGTTTAACTGCATAAATACATGGGACACGCTATATTATTTCAGCTTCAGCTGATTAAAATGGAAGCACTCTGCTGTGGACACGCTGCAGCTGCCGTGTCGCACAATGACGCGAGACTGCACAGGCTCAAAAAGTGAAATGAATGAATGAAAGTTGACGACTATTAGTGATTAGAAGTTCACGCCAGAGGAAGAAATTATTCTGCGTTCTTTCCTGAGGAGTAAAATTAGAAGTATTTAACATAAAAATGAGATTAGTGCAGGAAACTCATTTCAAGGTCTTAAAGTTGTCAAGTAAGCTGCGTACACAAATACACATGATTGATATTCATCTTCTCACTCTCATCGCAGCTCCTTTAGAGCTGCTATGTGTAACAAAACATCAATAAATCATCATGTTATTTGGATATATTAAATTACTAACTAACTAATAAAGTGATTGCATGACATCCATCTTCCAAAACCACGTATCCTTATCAGGGTTGCAGGGACTGGAGCCAGTACCAACTAGCACTGCACGAGATTTAATTGAACTTGTTTTACTTTCTTGAATCAGTGCTTGTGTGTAGAGGGGGGGGCGGTCACATTCTGCTTCAGGGCCAAGAATGCTGGCCAACTCTGGTATGTGCCATAATAAGGGTGTGGTTGGCAGACAGTAACAGATGACACACACACACACACATACCCTCCTGGGCCTCCTCCTCGATCTTAAACCTCAATAAGGAGGAGCAGCAGGAGCAGGAGGTGGGGTGAGGAAGGAGAGAGGTGAGAGATGAGCGAGAGCTGAGCACAAGTTGTCACCTCTCTGTTACACCATCAGCTGCACCCTTGAATACTCAGCTCCGTGTCATTCAGAGGCATCAGGAGTAAACGGTTTGCTGTCAGTTTAATACACACAAAGCTATGTGTGTACACACACACACACGTCTTCTCACATTATCTTGCCTGCAGGCCTCTCCTTCCACTGCTGAGAGAAAATCTGTCACTCACTTGGATCTCAAGGTCACTCACGCTCAGTCATTTGGGAGCAGCTGCAAGCCACACCACCACCACCACCACCACCTCCAGCATGTGTGTCCGTTTAAACACACACTGGATCTCACTCACACGCCTCATTGCACCTCTGACGAGCTGTGTTTTCATTGTCCGTCTTGTTATTATGCTGAAAATCTAATTAATGGATTTACAAGGACCCATATCGGTGATCGTCTGACGCCCCCTCGCGGCTGACAGGCAGCACATCATCCCAAAAGCTCCCCCCTGACATCCTCCCATTGTCTCCTCGAACCAGTAACTAATGCTGCCTATTTATATGACGGTTATGAAAAAAAAAAAATCACATGACGTGAAACAGCCTCCGTGGGACGCACAGCAAACGCACCACCAAAAAAACCCTGCAGAAAGCTCTCCACTTGATTATTTCATCATAAATCTCATCCAATCGATGGAAAACGTGAATTATTGAATAATAAAAAAGGGTTGATATTCAGTGGAGAGGGCACAGGCTGCACAAAGAGGATCATTGTTGCCTGCAGATGCCCGTCAGTGGTGCAGTCGCCCTTTGAAGGCTCTCCAATCGCAGCCATAGCGCGACCGAGGGAGGGCGGGGCTTGGTCCAACCCTCCCTTTCACCCATCTCTCTCTGCTCCAAGCCCCACTTTGGCACCGTGTCCCATTGACTAGACGGCGACAAACAGAGGAGCATCGTCCACCGCGTCTCTGAGCTCCACACTGTCAAAGTGGACAGGTGATGACAGGGAGCGCGGATGTTCTGGAGCTGAGAGACTGAAGAAGTGATGCGCACCTCCAGGAGGTCACGGTCTGGACAGGTATGAGACCTGTGGCGCTCATGGATGAAGGACCAGCAGATGTTTAAAGGATCCCAGTGTGGATGTAGCTCCATATTCCACTCATACACCACCAGCAGGCCTGGCCCAGTTCAGCTCCACATGGATGGATCCCGCTGTAGGAGCTGTACTCATGGAATACAAAGCCCATGCTGGTGAGCATGCCTGCCTATCCGAGTCCACTCCTCTCCGGGAGCCTCTCCACAGCCCTCTCCTCCTGACACAGCCTCTCTACTCGGACATCCCCTGGTCGCTTCGGGTCCCCTCGCCATGAGGACAACTGCTCGGTGATTCGGTGCCTCTGCACGCCTGCACGGACCGGAGCTCATATTTTGGACCGGGGCTTTTGTCGGCTACACACAGGATTTATCTGCGCTGTGGGCTTTCTTTGTGTCAGAGGGCTTAACGCAGAGTGCGCGGACGGCAACGGAGCGGGGGCTTTTTGCTTCACCCGCTGTTGCGCCCAGCTGCTCTCTTTGTGGCCGGGGCCGTGATGGCAGCCGGCCGGCCGGAGGCGCAGGACCACCCGCCAGAGAACGGCTTCACCCCGCTGGAGCACCCGGCGCCCCGGCTGCTACCGCACATCGACGGCTCGGTTCTGCCGTCTCTGGGGGGCTTTGGGAAACACCAGAAGCAGCTCGTGGTCCTGACCTGGATACCGGCATTGTTTATCGGCTTTAGCCAGTTTTCGGATTATTTCCTCCTGGCGCAACCCAATGGCACGTGCGTGCAACCCCTCGCGAACCACAGTAACTGGACCGCGGCGTCCCCGCAGGTCACCACCGCCGCGCCCGCGCTGCTGCAACTCGGAGGCAACGGCACCGGGGAGGGATACGGAGACGGCAGCGGTATGCTGTGCGCCTGCAAGGAGTGGAGACTGGAGCTGCAGACGGGACTTAGTCAGAATGTGGTTACCAAGGTAACGAGTGAGCACCAGATAAGACCCCCAGTGATATCTGCTCTGTGTTCACCATCATCATCCTCATCCTCCTCACCACCATGAGTCTTCATCATCACCGCCAGGCTGAGTTTAGAGCAGAGGGTGATACACAACAGCTGATGGACAAGTCACCCACTGACCTCAATATGAGAAGACAAGTGTGTGTGTGTGTGTGTGTGAGCTCAGAGAAGAGGCAGCTGATGACTAGAGCTATGTTGTAGGATGCACAATGTGTGTGTGTGTGTGTTGGGCTTTGTAATATGGTAATAAGCCAGTCCCACATCAAGACTATTTTTCCACATCTATACATCATAATATGATAAACTGATACCAAATCACATCTAAAATAATCAAACTGATGTTCCATCCATTGAACTGCGCCCACACAAAGAAACTGGGCAAACTGGGCAAGTGTCCCAGAGCTGGAGAACTACAGTAGGGATGCACCGATAAACCCTTTTTCTCCTCCCGATACTGATTCCATCATCTCACCTCGATGTATCCGCACATGGCGATAAAACAAACCGAGTGCGTCCAAGCTGTGTCCCCTCATGCGGTGACTGTAATTTAAAGCAGAAAACACTCAAATTTATAATGGCATTGAGGAAAAAAACTGTATTTAACGTGGAGCGTCAAGTCTGGCCGATATCCTGATCTGCTTAATAAGTATCGGTGCGTCCTTGCCCAGAACTCCAGGGGCCTTGAAAGCTCCAGATTTACTGTGCGTTAACAGTCTTGTGGTAATTTAACTGTGACTGTGTAACGACAATTTTCTTCATGGATTCATCTGCCGATTGCTTTCTAGATCGATCAGTTAATCATTTGGTGTGTAACATGTCAGGGAATAGTGAACGATTTCCAGAGTCTTGTTTTGTCAGTCCAAAACTCAAAGATATTCAGTTACATGTGATATAAAACAGAGAAACGCAGGAAATCTCCACGTTTAAGAGGCTGTAAACAGCATTTTCTGCATGAACGATTCAACGATTATCAAAGATATTTGGCCATTATTTTTCCGTCGTTCCACTAATCGATAAGTCGCCTAATTGTAGCAACTCTATGTGGGTATTTGGAAATACGCCACATTAAAACACTGACCTAATCTTCGTGCCCTCTTGTGAGGATGTTGCTGTGTCAAAATCCAGTTTTAAAACCATCATTATGTCAGTTTTGTGCTTATATGTCGCCTATTCTTAAAGCAGTGAGTTTAATCACATCAGAGCCAATCTGAGTCCAGCAAAGAAAAATGGTACATGTTGTACAAAGAGTGGAAGGAATGGGGCCCCCGGGACCCCCAGAAGGTTAATCCTACCCTGTACTACAAAATATAACGCCGATATTTGCTCAGAATCTAATTTAGCCGAAATCGTTGTTGGTTATTGTGGGTGATATCATCACGACAACATCACCCAGCTCTGGCATGTGCGCCTGAATGGTGCTCACAGTCTGTACATAATAAACACATACTGACACCGCCGCTGTCCATTACCATAAGTCATAACCAATAATCATCTCCTTCCACTCTCTTGCTCTTTGCTCCTCTGCAAAGTCGGAGGCTCAGCGGGGAGTTCTGTAAATCGTTGTTAAACACCAGCCGCTGTGTTCACACACACAGCTGAGCTGTGGATGCGTTCAGGGTCGTACACATCGTGTGCTTCCACACGTGTCCTTGGCTGAGCTTCAGATGCTGAGAGCTGCAGCGGTGTGTGCACTGACCCATGGGGCCTATGGGAAAGAGCGGAAAGCTATTGATTTCTGTTATTATAGACACGCGCCCACATTCGCACGCATGCTGCTGTCTCTCTCTCTCTCACACACACACATACACACACCCACTGTGAGACACATATCTGAATATTTCAGAAACGCGTGTTTGCACGCTCATCAACCTTCACCAATGATCAAAACATTGAGTCAGAGTTTTGACACACTTGTGATGAGAGAAGCCCACAGCTCTCGTTGTTTCTGTGCGGCTTTCAGATTAAGAGTGCTCAGCTGATGATGTTTGATCTTGTTGTGGGTGGTTTCTCTCTGAAAAAAGTTGACTAACGTTCCTCCCTCCGTCTTGTTCCAGTGGAACCTGGTGTGTGACTCAGCCTGGAAAGTCCACATTGCCAAGTTCTCTTTGCTGGTGGGCTCCATATTTGGCTACCTAGTGATGGGTGTCATGGCCGACTGGTGAGTTACCTTTTATGTTTCGTGCTTCTGTTAGTTAACCCTAAAGGATCCATTCATCACTACTGCTGGTAACCAAGCAGATGACAAACTAAACACTGGTTCTACACAGTGGATCTTTGCTTTTAACATGGCCACCGTCATTTCTCCATCATTCTAGAAAGGAGAGGATGAGGTGAGGGGTTTATATCCTACGCATCTGCCCTTTAAACCTTGAAAAATGACATTTAAACGAGACCAAGCATTTACGACCATGCTAGCAAGTCAAGTCTACATGTTAACAAGTTCACAATGCAAACAGCCTTCAGCAAGTATGTTTACCCTGTACCAATATCGTGGAGGTATTTGGTCCAACTTTTCCAAAATATTGGACAAATTAAACATTTTCTCACGATGATGGCTCTAATCAGGGAATCATCAAAGTTATTTCAGTGCGTCGTGTGGTGGACATGAATGTCTGAATGGAAATCCAGCCATAGTTACTGAAACGTTTCACTCTGTATCAGACATTTTGCATTTAGCTGTACAAAGTCTTTCCCCTGGGGACCATGAATGTCTGTACCAAATTTCAATGGCTGACCAACACTGACATCCCTAAAGCCATGCAACTAGTGTGGCTAAAAACATCTCTACAGAAACAATGGGCCATATTTTGGTCTTCTTCTCCCCTTCAGTCTTTCTTACTTTTTGAGTCGAATTCACCAAACTCTCTTAACGAGACAAAGTTATGAAACCAGGACAATCAACACCCCTAAAACTGCAGCGTAAGGCTGCCTGCTCTCCTCTGTGAGTGGCCAAAGAGAAATTACAGCTAATAAATGTTAAAATTGGCAAATGACACAAATAATCTTGAATCACCTGCGTGTGCCACACAGGAACAAATCTGTTGGTACAAGTGGTTCTTACATGAGGCCCGGTGTCCTGAATAATCTGGCTAATCCACAGACTTTAGTTCAGGAGTTACCAGGAGGCTGTTTTTCAGACACACGTGTTGCTATGAAATGATTTAAATTACATTTTAACCACAAATCTCAATATGTTATGTTTATTTCTAATTGTGTGAACTGACCCTTTACGGCTGGTGTCTGTTAAACTCATTGTGGTCACGTCTGCAACCACCTGAGCTGGCTCGTGGGAAAAGAAGCCCCTGCATTGTGTTTGGGATCAGTAACTATGGAAACAATGTAAAGAAATGTGCGGGCCAAGGAGGCCTCAGCTCTGACCTGACCCATTGACCTACTGGCCCCCCTCAAACCAGGAAGTTCACAGACTCTGATGGAAACAATGACCGGAATGGTCTCTTCCACCCGACTGCACATCAGACATAATTTCTCTGTTTGTGACTGTTTTCTGTTTTTTTGTGACGCTTTGCTGCCTCTTTCTCTTTCTGCTTCTGTTTTTCGAAGGTTTGGTCGGCACCCAGTGTTGATACTCTCGGTGCTTTTCATGCTGGTGTTTGGTCTGAGTGTTGCCTTCTCTGTAAACGTCACCATGTTCAGCACCTTGCGCTTCTTTGAGGGTTTCTGCTTGGCGGGCCTCGCTCTCTCCCTCTTCGTGCTCAGTAAGTACACGCTTCCACTTCCTCATCGCTGCCTGCGCTTTGATTTCTGCTTTCTGTATTTCCTCATTCGTCCTCCGTCTTTATTGTGGTTATTTAATCATTAATGAAGTAGTACAGATCCCTGGGATCCATTTTGGGGGGGAAAAACGTACTTTTGTGAAATATTCTGGTGTCTAAGTCTACCTTCCACTGCATCATAAAAAGCTTTAGTTTCTTTTTTATAATTCATATTTCCAGTTTTTTAGTTATTACTTTCGATGTTTGCTTGGTCAGATGTTTAAGTTTTATCATGATAAAAACATCAAGGACCAGAGATGAAATCATCTTTCGGCTGTATCTGCTGCAATACAAGAAATGTGCAATAAAATGAATAAATAAATCAGGGAGTCCTGGGCTTTATGACTTTATCACAGGCAAAGTCTGATGTTTTAATTCATAATATATAAAAATATCCTCAATAATCCACAGTCCTCTCCCAGTATATTGTTGGTCTATGAGCCTTTTCAGTTAATAACATTGCATAATGAAATATTTTTGTTATTTCTGGGACATTAGAGGTAAAAAGCCAAAGTAAAACCACACTGACATTTGTAATACAGCAAACTACTACAAATCCAGGCTTGGAACTTCATCTCACAGTTTGTCATGCGTGTCTAGACGGAGATGATGAATCTCAAAGCAATCTTAATACCGTTGTGGTTTAAATGTCAGCAGCTTCACAGATTGAGGAAGTCCTCGGTTCATTTGGAGTTTGTTGGATGGGTCGGGCCTCTGCAGGCGGGCAATTTCAGCTAAACGTTTGTAAAAAAAAAAAACCCAAAAAAAGACATTGGAATAAGGTGTTGGTGGATATTATAAATGAGGATGAAACTAACAGTTAGGATTACGTATCACACACACTGACATGTTGGAAGCTGCAGGGTTTGTTTTGGTGCGGCAATAAACAAATTGTTGTTTAACTAAGAGGCTTGAACACTATTTGCAACTGCAGTTATATACTCATTTATCTCATATGGATAATAAACTCCAGCAGCTCGTTTCATTTTTTCAATAAGAGATCACACAGAGCGGAGCAGGACTTCAGCTTTAAGTGTTTTAAATGACCAAATTACAGTGCTTTCAAACACATTTAACAGTTTAACATCATCTGCTTTCATTCTTAAGGTCTGTGGTGCAGAAACATGATAGTTTTATGTGATAGAACAGTACAGTATGTAAGGAATATTTTCCTCTAAGTCCCTTCTGTAGCTCCACACAATAGCCAGCGGCCAATGTGATCTTAATGACGCCAAGCTGGCCGGCAGCATTTTCAATTCTCCCGAGAATAACCGAGAGAATAACCCTCATTCGCCACTGCATTCACCGCTGCCCCCTCTCTCCCGCTGCAGTCCCCCTCTTTCTCACCCTCTGCTGGCCTCTTCTCTTTCAGGCCGGGCAGGAGATTAGTCATACATTATGCGTGAAGCGAGGGCAGACTTTTGAGCTTCGTTGGTGGGGCGGGTTTTGTCTCGCTCAGCGGGGGTTCCTGATAAATCTCCGCTGAACTGCTTCTAAAAACAAACAAACAAAATGGACGCCTCTGCCGGGAGACTCCGGAGAGTTGGGTTTAATCTGCGATGTATGCAAACAGACACAGATGAGGGTTGTTTTTTGACGAGCCTCGGGGAGATGAAGACAACACTGTAACAAAAGCATGGTCATATTGTGGTAAATGTTCTTGATTGTCGTGTTGCAACCAGGGCTGAGACGTACATCCAACATCCATTCTATTATACAAATCCATATCCACACTGCCAGAAATGACGTTTTATTGGAAAATACTGAATTTCTGAATGTATTTCTTTGTTTATAGGCCTAAAGGTTGTTAAATTCCAATATATTTAGTCTAAAACTCCTCAGGTTGCTAAAACTCCAAATTCACATCACGCGACGGAAGGTAGCATTGACAAATAATCCCGTTTTTACAGTATAAAACAACTAAAGATGACGGCTGCTAGTCTTATGTTTCCACTTTCACTTATTAGTGGAGATTTTTACTGTCTTACTTTCAGTTTTAATCCCAAAACAGACACAAATTAGCATCAGTAAACATGAACAAAATAGAAACAGAAACTGTAGTGGCCGTTTACCAAAGTCCCAAGTGCCTAGGCCAATTAGTCAACGGAGTAATCATATTTTTGACGCGTGTCCATGAACTTACTCAATCCTCTTGTGAAAACCCACTACAGTCACGAAGAGAGATGAAGGTGATCTTGAACACTGATTTGTTTGAAAGTTAACAACTTATAATGGTACAAAAATCTGCATCTTCTGCATCTTGAAAAACCTCAGTTGACTTCAGAGTGTAATTATAGAACCAATTAACCAAATATTTTCCTAGAGTATCAAAAATAATGCTACCTGGCTGGCAAATTATTCACTGACAAAACACTCCTTTAATAGGTAGTAATGTTAGAAAAAGATCAATATAGCACTTGATTATATGACATTACATTAGCATTTAATTATTCGGAACTACACAAGGTATTCACGTCCGTGTGAGGCCCAACAATTTGAGGAAAATATCAAAGATAGATTTAAATTCAACAAAGTCGAGTATATCGGAGATTACTCAGTTATTATGGAAACTTCAGCATGGCACAAATACATTTAAATCTCAGGTCAGGTGTTATGTTTGTGTGAGCTAACAAAGCTCTTTTTTTCCTTCCCTGAAGCTAAAAACTCTTTACTACTATACATACTTTACATACTTGACTTGTAACTGTAAATCCTCTACAGTTTGTTATTTTTGTCACTCAAACGTGACTTATTTTTCTTTGCCACAAAAAAAAAGTACCTGCAATGGTAGGCAGTTCTTCTACATCTCACTTGTTTCTGTGCTTGGTGTAGATGATCATGAGATAAGCGTGTGTGTGTGTGTGTGTGTCTTTGCTGTTTGCGTGAGAGAGCAGACTGTATGCATTCACTTTGAAGTGCAACAAAAAGGTGTTGGTGTGAGTTAGCGTGAGGTGTTTGTTGTTGGTTGTGTTAGGTGTAGATGAATACGGTAGGAGGAAGAGTCGGCTCGCTGCCACAGAATGACTCGCTTTGAAGTAAACTCACATCATGGCAGATAATAGATGCTGCCGTCCCATTAACAGCAAAAAAAACATGTTGAATAACAGCACACAGCATTCAATAAAGAGGCTTTCAATAAACACATCGCCGCAGGCTGAATACATACTGTACTAACACGAGCGGAGGGGAAATGCACACGTGGATGCTGAAGATGAAATCTCTCATTAATGTGTCTTGTTTCTGCTTTTATTGTTTGCCAAGAGAGAGATGTACAATACTCGCCCTGAAGGACTGAAACAGTGACGCACGTTTGGTCGTGTTGTGCCGAACTCCAGCTTTAGCTTGAAGGCGTTCGCATTCATATTGATCCTAAGCATACAAACAAGGCAACCAAGGACAGTTTATATTCACACGAGAGGAACAGTCTGTGCATTTTTGTACAAAGTCTCCATTTTAAAGCGACATGATGTGACTTTTCTACCTTAAAATAACAGATTTTACTCTACACTGTTTTAGGTGAATCTTAGATAATGTTGCTTTAAGGCGCCAAATGTGGCGATAAACTTCATAATAAGACTGTACTCACCTGGCAGTCTTTCATTCAAGTACTCACCGGGCCAACCCTGATTTCGAGATCAGACGAGGTCGGGTGTGTTTATGGTTTTGTGGCTGTAAGATCTGTGCTGCGATCTCTCTGCAGGGCAAGAAACACCAACAGTCAGACGGTCACACAGGTTTTAAACAAGCGAGCAGTTTAGTTCTTGCTTAGAAGAGAAAAAAAAGTGATCTGTAAACTGTCCGACTGGTGACCATCCATCGCAGTTGGGAAACAAATCGATCACCATGTTCGACTTTGACCCATTGTACTTACCATAGTTGTGTGGTTGAGGGATTTTCCGGTGCTGTACTTCAGCCAATTTCACGTGTGGCTTGTTTCAGGGCTTCCATCTGGTCTTCAGCAGGTGAAACACAATGACGGACTGAGGTCACGTGACTCATTTGGCCCCGTTACCATTTGGCCTGCTGAATGATTTGTTTTAAGTATCATTATCCTGCTAAAACTGTGGCACCGTGGATGAAAAGGGCCAGATGTTTACTCCCATTATGGATGTAAACAGCCTCAAATTAAAGCCCGAAGGGCGGCACTTCAACATCAGAGTCATTGTTTCATTTGAAATCGAACCGTGCGGAAAGACGAGAGTCTGCAGCGGGAAGCAGAAAAATCTGCATGTAGCGAACATATACTGTATTATGGATGACTGTACAGTAAGCTTGTGTACACGCTGTGGTTGCATCTGTATTATTGTGCCTCCCCCCCCCCACAGAAAGACTCTTTCTGCCTGCCTTTTCTTTCCTTCACACTCTGTCGCTGTAAAAGCAACACTGAATTTTCTAAATCCAGCAATCCTTTTCCATTTTCACGCCATGCTTCTCTCGACTCTCCTCTGCTCCATTCATCCCCGTCCTCCATTTTTATTACCACCAGCACTTTCACCCTCATTTTCTCGAGGCTCATTTGAAATCTCTCATCGTTCGGTTATCTCTTTGCAGCACGCAGCGCATTATAAAGTCCACTAGAGCTGCCAGCAGAAGCTTTAGTTTGCTCTGCTGCTGTGTGTGTGTTTTGTGCATATCTGGTTGTTGCACCAATTCTGCACGGGGTTTATTAGTTTGCAATTTAGCACCTACCTTAAGGCCGTCCTCTGGGAGCTGTAAGGAAAGAGCTTCTGTCTCCTCATTCCTTTTGCTTGTTTTTCCTCTAAATTTGAGGACATACTGGATGCAATTTCATCTTGTTACCATGGCTGTCCATTATCCAGACTCATACTGACAATATTATGTTAATTCCAAGGTGTTGCTTGGGCAAGGAAGTATTTAAAGACAAACCTTTAAGGAATACTCCACTGAAAATCAATTGAGTGTTAAATACTCACCTTCTGTTGGCTTGAAAGGCTGCTTCTTCACAGCAGACAGCAGATGTGTTCATCTTTACAGCCACACAACACACATCAAACATCCGCAGAAACTTCTCACTCCTGTGGAGTCTCAGAGCTCTGAAGAGGCGACGGCGTGGCACACAGGTAGATTTTAGACTTAGTCAGACTTGAACTGTGAACATAAAGGAGACTTGAGACTTCTGAGAGACTCGACGTGGTGGGTGTTCAGAAGAAGATCGACAAGTTTGGAGGCTTTCCAGACACCGCAACACTGCAATGGTGTATAATGAGGAAGGATACGCTATAATTTTATCTTTCGTTGTGATGATCATCAGGTCAGGAATGTGCACTTGCAAATATTTGATTGGAGAATGCAACCACGTCCTTCTGGACGATGTTGCATTGCGTTCCACCGACAGACGAGCTGCATTCAACATTTTTTTGCTGGAGCCCTCCGCATCAACAGACTGGCTTCATTCAAATTAACGAGGAGGCTTTGGTTTACTCGGTCTGAATGTGACCTTACATAAGACATCACCGCCAATAAGCTTAACGTCTCAAGTTTTGACTGGAACAAGGCAGGCCTTGAAAGACTCGAGTAAGACTTGAATTTCTCTTCAAGGACTGACTGTTGGCAACTCAAGTTGATTTGGAATACTTGAAGGACTTGAGACTTGTTCAGACACATATTTGGACTTAAACTTGCTGCAAAAGACTTGAGGACAGTTAACAGGAGTGGATTATGCTGTAAGTTTCTATAGATATGTTTTGGTATGTTTATCCCCCCAAAAAACTGTCAACATTTTAATCCATTGTACTTCCTGTGAAGTCCAGTGGCCTATAGCTGCTGCAGCAAGGTACATTTTCAGAGCCACTTTTCAAGGCCTGCAGGGAGTCAGCAGTTGGTACTCAAAAGATAGATTTCCAGCGAATGGGGTTTGCACGGACCCCAAGGAATTAAGCTGCAGTTTCTTTTTACACCATCGAGACAAGGTTAATATCTCTGCCTCTTCCTATCTGTCTCTTTTCCTTAGAGGGATGTAGGTAAGTGTGTGTGTGTGTTTATGAGCTGGGGGGGATGACTACTGCTGACTCAGCTGGGGAGAATTACTGTCCTGTCATGCTGTGCCCTTGTCAAGCCTTCTGTTTCCCATCCATGCCTCTCTATAAACTCATCCACCGACGGCAGCAACAGAAGCTTATTTTCATTATTGATTCATTTTGTGTTGGCTATAATACAGAACAAATATATAGATATAGAGAGAAAGGGAGAAAATCCTCACATTTGACAAGTTGGAACAAGCTAATGTTTGGCATTTTTTTATCCAAACTCGAGAGACGGCACTCTGTAGATCAGCTGGTCTGTCTATCACTTTGGGCAAGACAGAAATATCTCAACATCTATGGGACGAACTGCAGAGAAATAAAAGTACAGAGAATCATCTTCATATCAGGATGAACTGTAGTAACTTTGGCGATCCTCCAACTTCTCTGGCAATTACATTTTTCACCATTATCTGTCTAAAAGCCAACGTGACGTCTTCATGTTTCTTGTTTTGTCAGTCCAAAACCAAACCAAGATCATCTCGTTCGGTAAAAGAGCCACAAATCCTCAAACTGGAGAAGCTGTTTTCAAGTCAGTCAACTTCATCTCTAATCTCAACATTTACTACATGATAAATGGTGAATTGACTTGCATTTATACAGCTCTTTCCTGGTCTACCAACCACTCAAATCACCCATTCACCCACACCTTCATACGCTGACGACAGGTGCTGCCATGCGAGGTGCCAACTGCTATCTCAAAAAAAGAGCCAGAGAAAATGTCACAGTTGTTTCTCTTTTTTTTCCCCCTTTTTTAGGCTTTTGTGAAACGCGAGACAGCCAGTATCACACACACACACACACACACACACACACACAGAGCTACAGACGTCATTGTTTGTTCATGGAAGTTGACATCATGCAGGTTATCAAAGACGGCAAGCTATGAGTCACGAGTCACAGCAAGAATTTCTGACTATAATCACCAAATCTGGCACGGTGACCATCTTAACCGACAAACATATTGTGTAGCTTGAACCCGGCGTTAAAAACACTTTTCATTCTGGACGCACAACTTGTTATTCGGATCGCTTAAATCTGGATTAGACTCGATCAGAACAAGTTCAGCCCAGTCTTAATTGATTATCAGAATAGTCACAGATTCATTTTCTGTCGGTCGATAATTGACGAATTATTTCAGCACCACGTTTCTTAGATCTCCGTATCGACACCACACTCACACATGAGCACAGACTGTGGTTCTCACTCTGAACTCATGCTGTTAGCGAGCCAATTGTCTCTCCACTCTGTTCTCATGCCCCAGGCAAGGTTAGCACGGGAGCAGCAGACAACACAAAATGTGTGTGTGTGTGTGTGTGTGGTGGAGCTGTCAGCCATTTGTCATCAAAGATTACTTAGGCCATTAAGATCAGCTGCTTTTTGTTGCCCTCTTTTTTTTTTGTTTAGTTTTTTAGCCTCCCTTTCTTCCATTGTACTTTCACACCCTCTGCAACTGTTCGCTTTCAGATGTGGAGACAGTGGAGAAGCTGGTTGGTGAAAGGAGGAGGCGGAGGAAGAGGAGGAGGGGGAGAGGAAAGGGGGTAAGGCGGAGGGGGTGGGGATGGTGGCTTTACAAAGGGTGAGGGAGCCACTTCAACCCTGATGAGCGAGAGGGAAGAGTGGGCAGGAGGGGGGTGAAGGAGGATCGGCCCACAGGGGGGGCAGTGAGATAATCAGCACAAGGAGAACCATTCTCCCACTCAGCTGGAACAAAAGGTCCTTGCCAGCGTATCTGTGTGTGTGTGTGTGTGTGTGTGTGTGTTGATATCCCAGAAGAGTCGGCATGATCAAGAACCCCCCCCCCAGAGAATTGGGGAGTGGTTTTTGTTTTGCGAGGCAGGTTTGGGAAAGCATTACCTTTAATAAGGCACAGTTGATTTCTCTAGTCTGAGTGTGTGTGTTTGTGTGTGTGTGTGTAGCGCTGTCTGATGCCGATTGGCTGCTGTGAACAGGGGTACCACAGAGACACGGCGCTGTGTTGTTTGTCAGACGGGGAGCCGGCAGTGGTGGAAAGTAACTAAATGCAGTACTTGAAAATAAACACTGTACTTCCGTATGATTTGGAGGTACTTCTACTACCACACTTTCATTTTATGCTACTCATACTTACTTCTACTTCTTCACTACATTTCAGAGGTCTATGTACTACTGTGCAGATAAAGGTTTCACATGCAAAACATCAGTCATGATTGAATAATATGTAAGAATTGTACATATAATTCTACTCAAAGCTGCATTCATTGCTCTTTGGTCGAAACATTTACTCATTCATTCATATAGTTGACTTATAAAGTTGGCTGAGCAAAAGGTTAGGGTCATGGACTCATGTTTGTGTTTCCATCCAAATGTATCTAAATTTTAACCAAATTTCGAGTAAATCTGCAAAAGATAATGCAGATAAATGCTTTTCCATTACTGTTATGCCATTATCAGACAGTCGGCTCATTAGATAAGCAGTAGGTGGTGTCAATTCTCCAGTTGGAAAACCAGAAGAAGAGGGTGCAACAAGATAAATAAAATGTAGAAGATGTAAAATGAATGTAAGGAAGGTTACATCAAATCTACGTGGAGCGACTTAATGTTTGCTACGCCATCTCCCATTAAGATCCGTCTGTCCATCCGTTAACTTTTTCCAATGCGATGGCCAATATTCACTTTACTTTTAGCTCTGTTTTGGTCTCCTCCAACTCTTTAGCTGCTTAATGCTCCACCTTCACTCACTGGTTGCTAATGTTCTGTAGCGGGCCCCTTTCCTTTATTGTTTGTACAATGATATTGATTTGTGAAGCTTTAAATGATAAATGTGGCTCATTACAACTGTGAATTTGAGGGAAAACAAAGATAAATTATGAATGAAACATCCATGAGTTGTCATGACTGATATCTCAGGTGCATTTGCTTTAAGTTAAGTGGTTTAAATAATCTGACTTTTCGTGTTTTTTGCCCTGCCCTCATAACAAACCAAAATTCTCCTTCTTAAAGTGTACAAATTCTTTACATTGTTGTATTACTGCTTTAAATCTCACAAAGGATCTAAATACTTTTTACACCAAAGGCTGACAGACAGACTGTGAATCTGTCTTCCACCTTTGATGCCCGAAGACAGTGAAAAGCAGACAGGCGGGTTAAGGATTACGGCTCAGTGTAATTTCCGTCCTCTGTTGTTGGAGGATTTTTAAAGACATGAACTCTAAAACTGTCTGCGTCTGAAGAGAACAGAGATTAAGGGATTTCCAATAATACCTCCAGTATTTCCTCTCCCAGCCTCCCTGTCTTTTGTTCTAACTGGTTGATTTTTGTTGTTTTTTTGTGATTGTCTTTCTCTTATCTGGAAATCTTCATCATCTTTCTCCTTGTTTTTCTTTCCTTCCCAACGCCTCTCGTTCTCCGTGTGTTGTCTCTCTCGGCCTCCCTCGTGCTTGTCTTTATTATCATTCCTCTGGTGATTCTGCTGGTGAATAGCAGGACTTTTTCGTGTCCTTTGGGGGGAAAAGTAATTTGTATTCTGCCCCTCTCTTCCCACTTTCTCCCTCTCCCTCGCGTTCCCCTTTTCCTCCCCCTCTTTTGCTTCCTCGCCACAATAAGAAGTGACGGCACATGAGGCCAGGTTAGCGAGCCTCCCCCCTCCTCACCCACCCACAATGGTCACCTTCAAAAAGACCTTGCCATATGGGCCAGGCCATCTGGACTGTACCATATTACAGACAGTAGAGGAGGGGAGGCGAGCCCAGTCGGAGGGAAATTAAGGCACTGTTACGGCGAAAGTCTCATCGAGCAGCTCTCGAAAGCATTGACGTGCAGTCCATTGGAAGTTTATAAAGAGGTCTGGTGTTAAACTAGTGCGTTCTCGGGGGAAGGATCAGTAATAGGAGTCCTCAATAATTCAGAGAGGAAATCCAATACTGGCACCACCATTAAACAAACACATACATCACACTCTTCCAGGCCATTAAAGGCTGCTGCTCAGTTTATGATGGTAGTCACATCCACACATACTATTATACATAATTTACCCGTCTCCACTGGTGCATCAGCAATAAAAGAATCTATATTATCTGTGACATGAAGTCTCTTTATTCTAGGGATCGAGCTTTGTTTGCCAGCCTGGCGCTTCTCCATGACCATGGTGGCCAGCTTTCTGATGGTGGGCGGGCAGCTACTGATGCCAGGGGTGGCAGCTCTGTGCCGCAATTGGCCGGACCGCGATGATTGGCAGGTCCTGCAGATTGTCATAATCAGCCCTTTCGTTCTGATGCTGCCCTACGTCTGGTGAGTCCCACCCTCCGAGGAATTCCACAGCAGGAAGTCCGGGGTTTACGCACTGAGCCAGGCGATGGCTTGTACAGTACACACTGCACTACACAGTACTGAGCACGCTCGGCTTCTACTCACAAACAATACTCTCTTTCTCCTGTCGTCTGTCTTCTTCGCCCCTTTCTGTTTCTTCAACATATTCTGCTCTCACCCTTCTTTGTCTGCTCTCTTCATGTCCTTCCCATCCATCTCCCTCTCTCCCTCCCTCTCTCTCTCTCTGTCTCTGTCTGCAGGATTTTTCCCGAGTCGTTGCGCTGGTTGCTGGCCACCCAGCACTACAGGCGGTCCAAAGCCATGATGCTGCGCATCGCCAGGAAGAACCAGGTTGACATGACAACCGAGCCGAGCGGAGTTCTCGCAGGTGAGGGAGATTTCAGGACATTAAGCAAGATGCTGAATGATCCAAAAATCCATTTTCGCTCTTACATTTATGCTTTATTTTGCTTTATTCATTTCGTTATGCAAATTATTTTTAATTCGTCATCTACGTTATGTTGCAGCTGCTTCTTGGTGTGTGATGAAACGGACACGCAACCAACACAGACACTGACTCACATACTTCATGTGGCGAACATGATGAAGTGGCAGCATTTTACATGATGAAATGCGATTGCAATCAGACAAACACGTAGAAGCTCCTCGACATCTTCGGTGATTTCTCAGCAGAAGATCATCGAAATCAAACAAACATCTTCATTAGAGTTTAATCTGTGTGTCAGAAAATAGTGAAAACTGCCCATCGTGATATCTTAGAGCCAAACATACAGCCGATGAACAGAATAAAAGCCAAAAATATTCTGATAAAGCTAGGGAGGATCACATTCGAGGAGCTCAAACCAGTGCATTTCTGGTAACTGTGCAAAGAAGTGACATGTTGGTGATTACTTTTACTCTCTGTGTCACCAACACTTCTTCCTCCCCTGCCTTGGTGATTGATTCTCTGTTTCTGGTTCTCTCAGTGGCCAAGCAGACGTAGATAAGAGTGGGCAAAGGGATGTGCTATATCTATCCACAGGCCCCCCTCAGAAGATTAGCTTGTCAGTGCTAAAGGTCCCTTAGCGGCCGGTCACTCATTACCTTCTGAAAGGAAAAGGTCTCAAGGTGTGCGTTTCATGTTTCCTACCAGAGCTGGAGCAGGAGCTGCACAAGAAACCTCAGAGGACCTGCATTGTCAAGATGATGAGCACCAGGAACCTGTGGAAAAACATTGTGGTGCTGTGTGTCAACTCGTAAGTGTGTCGCGCTTGTGGCTGGGCTTGTACAGTTCCTTTTCTAATCAAAGCCAACATCCGTTGTGTTGAGTGAGCATGAATTACACATGAGCTCGTCCCCCTCCCCAAGAGAGAAATGAAGACATGTATGTGAATGTAAAGCTCACTCGCCCCGTGGCAGACGCATGTCTCAGGTACCACTGTCCTCCTTTCTCATTGTTGGTTTTACGTGTTGTTTTTGCTCAGGCTGACAGGTTACGGGATCCACCACTGCTTCGCCCGCAGTATGATGGACCCGGAGGCCCAGCCCACTGCTTTGTGCCATGCGGACTATTACACGATGGCCGGCATCGCCGTGGCCACCTGCCTGGTGCTTTGCCCCGCGGTGGGGTTGATGGGCCGGCGTGGAGGGTTGCTCACCTTCATGATCATAACAGCCCTGGCATCGCTGCTAGAGCTGGGTTTACTCAACTGTGAGTAACCACACAGGACTCAACTTACTAATGCTACACCAGTCAAACTATGCATTCACGGGGTTGCACCTCTTTTTACAAGTTTGCAATGTCAAAACTCGCTCGAAATTAATTGCACTTTTAGAAACAATGAGTCTCTGATTTAAAACAGAAGTAGACAAAAGCAGCTTCTCAATTTTAGCTGGCGGTCATTGGTTCCGATGCCAGAAGTGAGCTGTAGCTAGCGAGCTAAATAATTTGAAGTTGTTGGAAAACCCTGCATAATCCTAACTACAGACTTGATGTTTATGTCAATGACATCATATCATATCTTCAGCCATAATGATGCTGAACAGACCAAGGCCAAAAGTTCTATTTGGGGGCCTCTATTTTCAGAATAAGGCAGACATGGTATATAATATTCATAACTATGTTTTCATGCATGAATCTTTATATGTTTGTTACTTAAAAATGATCCAGTGTTGTTTCTCCTTTACACTAGGAAGGTGAGGGTGATGTGAGGAGATTGCAATGCAGGAATCACACCACTAGATACAATTAAATTCTACACACTGGACCTTTAATGAAATGCTACGTTGCAAGGCATACGAACATTTAGACTTACCTCAGAGCTGAAAAACACATTGTTATTCATCTCTTACGTTTATGTCCTCCACAGCTCTGACAGACCGGCTCTGCATTGTTACGTTTGTTGAGCTATGTTTGGACAATTGCTGCCCGGGGAAAAAAAAAAAAATCAGTTCAGAAAAGTTATGAAAAACCAACACACACACACACACACACACACACACACACACTGCAAAACAGAAATCCCTGTGTCATTAAAACAGACACTGCAGTTCAGCTCTCTCTAATAGGAGCCTCCTCCTCGTTCTCCCTTTGTTTGACCTACATGTGCACTGCAGAAGTCATTACTTCAGGCTTCAGTGGTTAACTGTTCAGTCCTCCTGGAGGCTTGTTTTTTTTTCATTCTGTTTGTCTGAGTCAGCACTGTGCCGCCCTTTGTGCTTACTAATGTCATGTCCTCTCTTCTACTCTCCAATGCTCGCTAATAAAATCCAGTGATCGGGAAGTACAGCCTTCGCCACGACACAGGTACAGCTCCAAAATGAGTCTAACTTCAACATCCCTGTGCCATATTCTCATAAACGCTCCTGGTTTAATGTTAAATCAGCTGCTGACAGTGTTGTTACTTACATTTTCTTGTCCCCCTCCGGACAGTTCTGCGAGACTCTCTGAACAGGAAATTCTCGGTGGCCTTCTCCATCATCGGCATGTTCTCCTCTCACGCAGTCAGCACGCTCAGCATCTTCTTCTGCGCTGAAATCACTCCGACTGTCATCAGGTGAGCCTGGAGGTCATAAAGATGTAATATTTTATGTCTTCAGCCTTTTTATCGCACACATAAATACAGCAGCTGGTGAAGCACGATAGCCGGGCTCCATCCTGTGTCTGAAATCACTCCGTAATCTCTGCCTGTAGTGAACTCTTTAAAGTACAGTACACTGATTTCTTGTGCACTAAATGTTTATTATTACAACGTATGGACACAGCTCTTGTTCTCATGTTGCTTATTGGCTCCATCTTGTGGTGCACATTTGACCAACAGGTGGAGTGTGTGCCCACAAAGGGCTCAGTATGCTTCAATTGAACTAGTTTGTACCAATGACAGTATACAGAATGGACAGGGTGACGTCACCCGTAGGTTTCTGAAGCGCTGTTTGAAGCTAAAAATATGCGCCGCTGGCCGCCGCCATGTTAGAAGTAACATATCAGTAAAGACGTACATCATCGGCGGACCTGAGGCGGGTCGAATGAGGACTGGGTGCTCTAATAAGCCATCTGTAATGGCATGTGCCTGTCAGTCAAGCGGTCACGATGTTAATTATGTGCAACTTCGAGCCTTAATATCATCTGAACGAGTGAGTTAAAAAAAAATTCACCCTCAGTACAGTTGTCATGAACAGGGAAATGAGCTATAGAGACCAAAACTGTTTTCTGTACCAGGCTGTAAACATGTTTATTTCTGCTGTGAAGTTGGACATTTTAACATGGGGACTTATGGAGACTGACTCACTTTTGCAGCCAGCCTCAAGTGGACGTTTGAGGAAGTGCAGTTTGTAGCACTTCCGCATTGGCTTTATTTCCCAACACCGGAGGTTGCCGCTTGGTTTGTACAAAGTGTCATCCGAGGGTGTCCGAAATAGAAAGGCTTCATACTTGATGTTTGGCCACGTTTGAAGTCAAGGCTGAAAAGTCTTCTCAGTCACAAAAATAGCAGAAATTGTTGCGTAAAGAATGAGGAAAGAGAATCTGAGAGAAGTTCACTGAGTGAAGTGGACAAAATTGGCAGACACAGCTCCCCAAGAAAGAAGACTGTTCGACAATTCAGCTTCATTTGAAGCTCACTGATGCCTTAAGAGCTGCTGAGTCCACACTACATCATTTTAGCCAGTTTAGACAGTTTTTCGAGATCGCTGACGGTTCAGAAGCTAATCGACGTTTCCTCCCATGAGGACGGCATGTCTAAACTGTTCTGTTCAAAGATGTGATCAGAGGGCTCGACGATGCCTCACAGACACTTCTATCCATCAGGCTAAATGTCTGGTTGTGTCGGGCAGCCATGCAACAAGCAGCAGCCAGCGAGACCAACAACGGGCTTACCTCCCGAAGCAATTACTCTGCTGAAAATATGGTTGTGCATACTAAACAGTGAATTAACAGTGTACCCAGTTGGTGTTTAATTTGGTGTGTATCTATTCCACCAAGCAGAAATGGGACGCCTTTAATTTTCTTGCTGCAATCCTGCAGAGACTGAGATTACAAGACAGAAAGTTGTGTAGTGTGACTTAAATCATGCCGGACTACCTTGGTGATGGATCTTCTCTCTCTGTGCAGGGGTGGAGGCCTGGGTCTGGTCCTGGCAAGCGCCGGCTTCGGCATGCTCACCGCACCCATCATGGAGCTCCACAACCAGAAGGGCTACTTCCTGCATCACGTGATCTTCGCCTGCTGCACCCTGTTGTGCATCATCTGCCTGCTGCTGCTGCCCGAGCCGCGGGGCCAGCCCCTGCCGGAGAGCCTGGCTGATGGAGAGACCTTCACCCGTCAGACCCTGCTCCACCCGGGAGAGCAGCACCTCCTTCTTGCCAAGAATGACGGGGACTACTCCCGCGTCCACGACACGCCGTTACACCTCTCAGCCACTGGCGGTGCGACAGTGGCGGTAGCCACCGCTCTGGCAGCGGTACCTGCTTCATACGCCCTGGCGACTGGTGGGGAGGTGATTGGAAATCGTGCCATAGCCAATGGGGTGTGAGCATCATAGCAATAGTTGACTATTGTGCTTTTAATTGCTCAAGCATTAACCTGACTGAATGGTCAATGAACAAAAACAACATTTTAAGGGAAAGAGAATTGTTCGGATGAACCAGATGAACTCTTGAGATGGTGACGATAGAACATTTGTGTAGTTTGTAGTGACTATGATTCATTCAGGAGTTGCCAAAAAAAAATATTCTACTGGACTAAGTTTATCTGAATTCAGTGTGTGTTCAATAATATGAAAGTCTTCAGTGGTGTTGGTGATTTTCTTGCACTGCCGTCCGCTCCTGTGGAGAACCGGACGCAGGCGAGCGAAGAGACAAAGTAGAGCTAGACCAGCTTTTCAATAACGTGTGCACTCGTTGAGTTTTTCTGTTTGTAGTTTCGACTCGTTGAGGAAAGGATTTCATCTTTATAAATAAGTTATTTTGCACTAAATGTCAGAGACACAATCAAAGTGTTTGTGATTTTCAGCCAACACGTTGGAGATCCAGGGATTGGCTAAACCACTACCACTCTTTGCATGAAAGGGCACAAATAGCTTCTTTTTTTTTTCTTCTTATTTGTCGTCCCTCTACTAGAAGTCCAATGTGGCACTTTATCCTCAGAGGTGAGGTCAGTGTAGACACTGATTTTTTTTAAAGAAAGCATTACTGCTCTCGTTGTGGGTGTATGATGGTTGTCTGGCGTTGACGAACAGCCGGAGACCGACCTTGGCAGACTGTACGTGTAGCCTATAGAGACTGTAGGTCATGCTAAACGAATCTGAGAGTTGAACGGACTTCTGTATGTCTTATGACGCATCTCAGCATTTTTAAAATGGCTTTATCGCGATGGCTCTGTTCTTTTTAACAAAACAGAGAATGTAATTTAAGAAAAAAAAAACAGTATTTATTTTGTCATGCTGCCAAGGGCAATTTGTCGCTTGAAATACCTCCTTAATTAGCAAATATTTCCACTCCACTTCTCACTCCTTGTTCTCCGTACTGTGGTAATGTTGTAATCCTGCTCTTAGGATGTGTAACTCTAGCCAGCAAGCACAATATTTTACAGGTTTTTTGAGATAAACGTTTGTGACGATTAGAGTAGAGCAGAGTTGTCTGCAGTTACTTGGCATAGTTGTTGATTAGTGTACATTTACACACTTTACTATGTAAGTATCCGTTAGGACTGCATAGAAACATAAGGTGCCATTCATTCATAATGTTTGGACTGTCGGACGTACTTTTATAGGATATAAGCACATTGAATAGATAAACCATCCCATGAACCATTTTTGTCCAAATGTACCTGAACCCACAGATCCTCCATTTTTAAAATCATATTTAGTACACAGCACGTATTTTGGACACCCTGTATGGTTTGCTAGTTTGTATGTTTTCAACAGTTAAACACTGAGAAAAAAAAACAAAAAAAAAAACAAGAACTCAACCACTAATGCTGTTTTCTAAGTGTTATTTTTTTAATATGATGCATTTGTACAAAAAGCCATAGGCCTACATGTTTTGATAATAAACCACTTAATTTATTATGTCAATAAAAGAACACTTGATGTGACCCGTTTGTGGTGGTTATTGTGTTGCCGTGCGGTTACGGTACGAGAGTCCAAAGAACAGGAGAGGCTCCTCCCGCTTTACTTTGGCCGGCACGTCCTCGGTTCTACACGGAAAGGAGCCTCGATAAACACTCAGACGTGTTCAAAAGTGTTCAGGGTGAAGCTCCAGCTCCTTTTTGATCCTGTTCTCCACCAAAAGACTGAGGTTGGAGTCCGTCATTGGAAGACTGTAACTCACGTATACTTGCTTTTTGGTCTTTTTTGCTGCAAAACAGACAGAAACAGACCATCATTTCACTTTTAATTCAGAAAACACACAAACTGGCTTGCTGTAGTGTACAACTACACTCAACTCGTCAGTCTCGGAAATTGGCACTATTATAGATTAATGGGCCATGTCTGTTTTTTGCAGGCTTCATCTTCTACAGTCTATCACAGGATTTGTGTGTGTTTTTCAAACACTGATTCTAATTAAATTTTGGTTGGTATGAATAAATATCAACTTGTGAAGGCCTGAAACTCGTTTGACACCCGTAACCTAACAGCGAACATCATTATCGCTTTTATTTTTGTCAAACTTCTGTCATCGTTTAATTTTTATTTAGACTTTTCTAATTAATCTGCAACAACAAACTCTGACAACGCTCAAAGCAAAGAGAGGAAAGGGATACGGAAGGACAGTAAAGTTACTAGAACGGGTGATGAGGCGATCTTAATAACTCTCTATATGATCTATATAAGCAATCATCAGTGAGAAGATTGGTTATTTCTATACAGTTATTCTCAATGCCTGTCTCCAGGAAATTAGACCCTATTTTATTCTGGACATTATATTTTGTGGTTACGGCTGATACTGGTGCAGGATCAGCAAAGAAAAGAAGAAAAGAGTTGACCAAAGATGGAAGAAACAGATGGAGAGAACTGAAGGACTCAGATCGATCCTGAACGGACCGTCTTCCTCCCAGACATAGATATGTAATATGTCTATTTTAGAAACTCCTTTGACTACAGCTATAGTCCATGGAGGTCATGGTGGACGTTAATCTGTTACTTATGTGCTTACAAGTTGAGCATACAAGTCATGAATACTTACCTAATCTCTGTGCCAAGGAATTTGGAGCCGTGTTGGATGGGTCCCCCATGACTAATGTGGATAAAGGCATTGCATCCTGCAGACAAACAAACAGTGGTTAGTCCAACAAAGAGATAAATCCAAAAAGATTTTGTTTGTGTTGCTATCAGATGATGTTTTAGTGACTTTAAGATTAGACTGTGAGGTCTCGACACACCATGCCGTCCTCTGAGTGGTGATCGAGCACTGATTTGCCTGCAGTCTGGGTGCTTTTGTCCGTGACCTCCACAGACTTACGATACGGCATCATGGATAAATTCTCCTACCGCGGCATACATTGTTTTATATCACTGCATTTATGTATGATATCCATCCATTTTCTGTAAGCGCTTGTCCTTATCAGGGTTACACAGCCCGTCTCAGCTGACATCGGGCAAGAGGCGGGGTACACACTTCATCATCACAGGGCTGACACATAAAAACACGCTCACAGACACACCTACGGGCAATTTAGAGTCACCAGTTAACCTGTTAAGTGCATGGACTTGGACTGCTGGAGGAAGCCTGATATATAACATCCATCCATCCATCAGGGCTGCAGCCAATCCCGGCTGAAATCACCACAGGGCTTGATGTATGATATCATATATAAAATAAATGAAGTATTAATGATGAAAACAGACAGGAATGTCTATTTTTAGAAAGTCATGACTTGATCGGTGTATATCATCTCAAGTTATACGTGCAGACAGTTTCAGTTTTGTTTTGCAAAGGTTTGACAGGTTTTAGGCCACAAACACACACACACACACACACACACACACACACACACACTTCAACAACTAAAGACCAACAAAGCAGTATGGAAGCTGTTAAATTTATATAAATATATAAATTTTAATATTATTGTTGTTGTAATTTAAGTGAAGCCTCATGAATTCAGTACTGTCTTTGGATGCCCATGTGACGCCCTGTGATTTAAGTTCATAAGTTGCGTCTGTGTGTGTGTGTGTGTGTGTGTGTGTGTGTGTGTGTGTGTGCTGTACTTACATATTTGCTGCTCATCGACACCGCCAGGTTGGACAGGACGGGACTCGAACCGACCCACAGGAAGAACCCGCCGCTGAGCTTCATGACGTGGAAGTGTACGGCCTGCTCCAGAATCTTCTCCGAGAAATTATGAACCGTGATAACGTCAGACACGGCTCCGTTTAGCGTCTCCGTCATGGTGTTTAACCCGGGATAACTGAACTCGTGCTAGCTGTAAACACAAACAGACACTTCCTGGTTGGAGGGAAACAAAATGGCAGCCCGAAGTAATCGATCATCGATGATCAGGCGTGCGGCACCAGAACAACTGATCTCAACCATGAACTGTATGATACATGAAAAAAAGACAATATTTAATGTGTATTAAACATTAAATATACATCAACATGTAAGCCAGGTGCCACTTGCTCCCTTAATAAAGGGTTAATAAGTTGTAGTGGAAGATTTCTTAATGCTAATCTTACACTTTGTCATTCAGCTGCACATTCACAGTGTACATTTGAGCAAAATTTCGTTGCAAAGGCTCAGAATAAAAATAGAAGACAAGGTAATAACAGTATAAATGTAAAGTATATGAAATATAATATAGAATAAAATATAAAAAGAAAGACTTTTTCACAGAAATGTAGCAGCAGGATGTATTGTACAGTGAAAACAGACAATATAAATAGTGCAAATAGAGTAACATTAGTTATCAGTGCAATCAGTACGGAAGCCCGGAGTGGTCATGCATTCATAGATTTTATTTCCTCCATGTTCTTGTGATAACGAGTTAATTTCATTTGTTTTCTCGAGATCCTGAGTTATTTATGTCATTATGGAAATGACATATTTGAGATGAAACATAAAGGTAGTCTAGTATGTTAAATCATTGCAGGAAACATCATTCAGTGTAGCAATGTCAGAGGAGCAGGAGAGTGTCGCAATTACAATTACAAAGACTAACCTTTTGTTTTCTTTAGATCTCGAGAAAATGATCCCGTTATCTCGGGATAACAACGTTTGTTGACATAATGACATACATAATCCAAGATCTTGAGAAAACAAATTAAAACAACTGTTTATCATGAGAAAACAGGAAATAAAATGTTTGAACGTATGACTGCTCGGGCCTCCTGTAAATCAGTGATTGGCATTAGCATGTGAAATAAGTCATCTATTTGCTTAATAAAAAATTAAGTATGAAAAAATGAACGTTGAAAATTTATTTGGATTTTATTTTTATTCAAGCAAAATTTACAGTTTTCAATTAAGTCTTAAGAAAGAGTAAAAATTTCCAAAATTAATTAATTCTTATTTTCAGGTCATAATATGAAAACTTAGTTATGCATATTATATCTGACACAATGGACCTTTAATGCTCTTAGTGTAAATATTTAATTTATTTGTCATCCTCGTGCTTCTCCGTGTTAGTTAACTGTGTTAATGAATCACTCCAGAAAGTCTTCCACCAGTTTGTTGAATTCATCAGCAAACCTCAGGTGGAGGTTGTGTTTACCCTCTGGCATCAGGTGCAATCTAGATTCAGGACAAACAAATATTTGTACACATGAACTTGAGGTCAATGTAATATTGTTGTTTTTTAGAACGTGTGTGTGTGTGTGTGTGTGTGTGCTCACCGCGATCCCTTGATGTGTTTGAGGAGGCAATGTGCGTGGAAAGCAGGCACCATGGGGTCTTTCTCTCCATGGATGATGAGGGTTGGAGAGCTGACTAAGGGCAGAAACTCCATGCAGATGCTCCCTGATCAGAGGACATTTACTCTTTTCAGCATACCATTTTAATTTCAGCCGCAAACTCAGCAAATACTTTACCAACATCATTAATATAAGCTCCTCTCCTTCTCCTCAATCTCTTGATTTTCTTGTTTCCCTTTCAGTGACTCTCCAACAAGGAGTTCAGTACCTTCTGGTCTATTTTCAAACTTTGCGATCCCGTCCACCCAGGCCTCCCAGGTTTTAGCAAAGAGCTCTGCTCCATACACCTCCTCCATGGGCTGCCTCATCTTCGCACTCCACCTGGAGACATCACGGACCGCTACGTGTTCCCGCAGAAACCCATGCACACACAAAAACACACGATACGCAGTTAATAAAGACTAAACAATGCACAGTTGGCACAGTTTGGAACTGTTGGCAGTAGGAGTACCTTCGTAAAGCTCGAGGTCTTGCTTGCAGATATAGGCGTTGGATCCCCACACAACGATCTTGTTGACTAGATCGGGGTTCTTCGCTGCTGCGATCAGAGCTGTCATTCCTCCGTCACTCCACCCCAACATAGAGAATTTTCCAAAGCCCAAAGCCTGCCGATGAAATGAAAAATACTATAAATCACTATCAAAGTGTTCTTCTCATTGCAAATTTAAGCGATTAAAGCATATTAGAAGGTCAATAACATCCTTTGGATCAAGTCAAAGTGAACTACGGAGGCCCGTGGGGTCAAAAATAGCTCTCAGATTTACACACTCATGATCCTTTTGACCATATAATCCACAGGGGGGCTTCTTAGTAAGCTATGTTATTCTTATTGATAATAACCATCACTCTTGGATGATCAACAGGCAGATCAGACCTTCATCAGATCCACTGCGTCCTTTGCATCCCTCTCATAGAAGTCAATGGGGAAGTCTCTGGCTGGAGGGCGGGACTGTCCGTAACCACGAGGATCGAAGCAAACTACAGTGAAGCGTTCCTTATTCAGAGACTTCATCTGAGGTCCAAAATCAGTCCGAGTGCTTCCTGTGGTAGAAGAGACCAAAATGATTTTCACAGGTTTAGAGGACGTATATGACATGAGACAGAGAGAGAGAGAGAGATATTCTCTGTGGGGTGTTGTTGAATTTACCCAGAGCACCAGGGAGCAACAGCACGGAGTGTTTCCCTCTGCCTGTCTGCTCGTAGTATAGATTCACTCCATTAATATGCTGCTTGCCTGAGGCCACCGAAGAGCTGCAGGGAAACAAGACAGGTAGAGATGTGGTAGTGATGATCACCGAGGTGGAAAATAACAGAGTGGTTCTGTCTAGAGAAAAACATCGACTTTGATTTCACAGTGACAGTAAAATCAATTCTGTATAACAATTACAGCAATTATATGTACAAATCAGCCATGATAACACGGCAGTATTGCATCTTACTTGTGTTTCAAGCATGAAATGTAAGTTTCATCATCAAAGTTGATAGATGCACAACACCGCGATGCCCACAGCCCTCAATGAGAGCTTTTTTTTGACTGAACCTTATGTGATGTTGTCGTATTCTTGTTCTCAGATGGAGCCTGTGCTTCTTGATTGTTACAGCTGCTTTGGCTCAGATCCACAGGAAATGTAATGGCATTTTGTCTCTGTACCTGCGGCATGCGGCAGTTTCACAGTTTGCAGCTCAAGGTCACTGTGACCTGCCGTTAAACATAACTCATGCTGTGTCCTGAAACATGTCAGCAAGGACACTTCAATACAATATAAAGCAGCACCAACAGTGACTGCTTTGAAGGAGTTCCACCAAGTTAATAAAAAATATCCTGAAGGAATGATTTTGTTATTTCATACTAAAGTAAACTTCTTGTATTTCTCTGTGACCTGTACAGACTTTGGATCAACTGTGGTGTGTATAAAGTGCTATATAAATTCAGTAAGTTTAGTAGAGATAATTAAACACTGAGTTATCAGTCATGATTAAAAGGTGATATGGTTGAGGTGGAAGAAAAACAGCAGTATGAGTGATATGACAGTAGAATATGATATCTCATGATATGCACGCTCAATGATCACAGTTCTTTCCAGCAGAAAATTAACCACAAAATTTCTTTTCTTTCTTTTGGGTAGGTCGATATATTTTGAGATTTTTGGGAAACTTTTCTTTCTTATTTGGAAAATTTTCCAGTTGTGAGTTGTGTGAATGTTAGTTTAAATAAATCTGGTACTGCGTCTCTCTCTACTTTGAGAGCTGGAAGTTGTTGCTTGATAGTGCATCGACCTTTTCTAAGCATGTCACCATGTTGCAGTCTAAGGTCAACACAAAACCTGGTTTTCTGCACATGAATCGTCTCTGTTTTACATCTGCTGCCAAACAGAAGATTGTTGAAATGACCGTACTTTCCATATTCGATTATGAGGATACAATTTATAGAATAACTTGCAAAGGAACATCTCAAAAGCTCGACACAGTTTATCATTCTGCGATTTGTCACAAATTAAAAACACACCACTGTCTTCTGTATTCTCGGGTTTCTCTGCACATTGCTCGTAACACCATTAGTTTACACTTATTTACAAAACCTTCCTGTATTTAAGTCATTTATTGCAGTATAATGCACATCAGAGTAACAGGCCCTAAATTCAATACAAAACACTAAAACTGGACAAATTTATCTCAATCACTGCTTTTAAGGGTGCAGTTATGATAAAATAATCTAATGATATTAGATTTATGTCTGTTTGTTTGACAATTTAGTTCCCTTTCTTTCTTTGTCTTCTGGCACTGTTAATTTATTTTCAAGCTTACATTGTAGGGAAGCTAAATAAAAACATAGCATATAATAATACTCACAGAAGTTACTAAAATATATAAATACCGTGCAGATCATTTACAGTGCCGCGTGCATACTGTATATGGTGCACTGCCTGGTAACACTGCGCCATCTAGTGGACAGAAATCAAACAATCCTTCAGAGAACTCGTGCAAGAAGGGCTAACATGTCTACTAAAAAGCAGCAGGGGCAGACATTTCCTGTTTTCTCGCTGCAGCGCTCCGTGCTTGAAGCCCAGTTGAGCATTTAAACATGCAAATCACGGTTAACACAATGCAAACAGTTACCAGTAAGGCTGTGTCACCGTCACGGCTCTCTGTATGCCACTCCTGCATTTAAATAAACGTCCTCCGAGTAAAAACAACGCCATTGCGCACAGCCAGAGAGTCTCTGCAGCTCTTCAGGTGGTTAAAGAGTGAACAAAGTGCTATGAAATCCTGATCTGTGCCACACGGTGTGTGTGTGTGTGTGTGTGTGTGTGTGTTTCAGGGATTCCGGGAAGCTGCAGTCACTTTGGCACTTTCCACGTGTCCTCTTTTAATGATTTAATATTTTAAAGCGAAAGTACGAAAAAGAACCGAAAGTCACGTGAATTACACTGGTAATATATATTTTTAGTAACGTATTATTTTACTGGTGTTTTCTTTTCTTTTCTTTTTATTTCCAAATAATTTCCGAGGACATTTCCTTTAAAGACGCGTGTTCCTGTTTGTGACAGGGGAAATGGAGACAATGTGAAACAGTAAATATTTAGCAAAGAGGAGGAGTTTCCACGCAGGTAAAGTTCCACACAAACACAACTATCCATTCATTATATTGGAAAAATAAATCTTGGGGTGTTTTCACTTGTTTCTTTGCCTGAACCTGACACACAGGTTACACTCAGAAACAATTCATAATACATTTATTAGAAGTGCACCAACATTTTTACACCAAACTAATCCTTTCCGGGAAACTTCTATGAGCGTGCTTACAGTAAAGTTAGAGTATCTTCTTATCTAGGAAATTATATGAAATCATGGGACCTGTAAAATAGTAACTTTTTCACATATGGATTATGCATGAATAAACTTTCCATCGAAGATTATCGTAAACCTCAATGGATACTATGACCCGGATGACTGAGAATCTTCACAGACACATATTCCCTTTGTTTTGTGTCATATACAGAAGAAATATACAATATGTTATCCTACATAGTGGCATTACTCACGAATACAGTCATATTCAATCATAACAGAAGGTATCTCATGACATTTTCCATATAGAGAACGTCTAGACTGTATATTGTTTACAGAGACTCAACAATTCCCACCATGAGCAAGCACTTGGCGACGGTGGCGAGGAAAACTTAGATGTAATGCAGCAGACGTCTGAAACAAGACATCAAAAAGTCGTCTAAATTTAGTAGAAGTCATGAAGTATCAAGCTGATCAAAGAATAAATGTGTTTGGGGTTCATGAAGAGGGCGTCGGGACATCTAAGACCCAAAGCAGGTCATTAGGGTTAACCCATTTTTAGCCATGTTAGCAGCATTTTGGTCCAGATTGACAATATCTATATATCAACAAACAGCTCTGTGACCATGCTATGTTCAGCAGAAGTCATTTCACCGTCTTCGTTTGAAAATGGTTGATTTGCACTAAACACAAAGTACAGCTGAGTCTAATAGGATTGTCATTTTTCTAGTAATGGACGATTTTAATATTTGACCCGATGATGCCGCTAGTTGTCGAGTTATTAGAGTTCATCCTGATGGGAACACGAACCAAATTTCATGGCAAGCCATTCGAATAGTTTTTGAGAGGTTTCATTAAAAAAAAACGCAAATGTTAACCTCATGGTGGCGCTAGAGAGAGAGAGAGTCAGGGAGTCACCAGCATCTGTTCATCCTCTGGGGAACACGAATATCTGTACAAGATTTCACAGCTATCCAATAGCTGTTGAGACCAAAGTAGGGAACCGACAGAAAAAAACAAAACAAATGTTGGTTCCAGCTTCTCAAATTTGAAGATCTGTTTCTTTTATTTGATTTACGTCACTGTGAATTGAACATTTTTTGGGTTTTGGACTGTTTTTAGACCGGACAAAACAAGTAATTAAGAAAATAACAGCTTAATCTACAATAAAAAATGACTGTTAGTTGCAGTCTTTACAGTGGATTTTACAGTGTTTTGTTGCAGAAGTAGCGCTGTTGGATTATCTGCTTGTTATAACATACAAACTGCCATCAAACTTGAAAGTAACTTCTGAGCGAGCGTCTCCTCTTTCACTTTTTAAAAACAGATTTAATCATCAACATTTCACATCCTCCCCCACCTCCTCCTCCCACACAATCATACAGACACACACCAACACTCTGACGAAGGTGTTTTTTTTCATACACCCTTTGTTAAATGTGTGATGTATCTGTTTATCAATGGGGTTTGACCCGCCACTTGCAATGAGCTGTTCAGACCTAGTTCTCTGAGGCAGTCAGGCAGTTTTTAGTAAACGCCTCCACTCTCCTCTGCCTGTCAGAGCGTCTGAGCTGTGCCACACACTGAACCGCACACAGGAACACAAGACAAGATGAGAAAACCAGGCTAAAAATACCTCGATCGCCTCAGCGAGATGTGTTGAAGATGCAGCCGAATTTACTGGAAACGCACTGACTGTATTCAAATTAATGTCCACTGAGTGTAAACACAGTTTAAAATAAACGGTGCTTGCCAAGATTCTTTGAAAACAGAATGAAGTTTATGAGCAATACTTAGAGAATTAGTATTAATACTTTTCTGCTTTTCTTTGAGTTTTTAGCTACGTTAGCGTCACGCTTCTAGATATGTTGGCTGGTGGATCCACCACTTTGCTTCGGACTGAAATGAATCATCAACTTTTGGGGGGACCACCATGAAATTTGGTGCAGTCATTAGTGTTCCCAAGAGGATGAACCCTACTGACTTTGGTGATCCACTGATATTTCCTTTAGTGCCACCAAGAGGTTGACTTTTTTTTGGTTTGGAGAGAAATACCATTGTGACAACTATTGTGTGGATTGCCATGAGATTTGGTACTGATATTCGTGATGACCAGAGGATGAACCCCATTGACTTTGGTGACCTTTCGCCTGGAACCACTTTTCACTTATTAATTTAGTAGTTTTAATTAAACTGCAAGGTGGTACAGAAATAAAACAAATTGCCCAGAGTGTCATGTCAAAGGTGAAGAAGTTTACTGGAATTACATTGAGTGAAGTGAATTCCCCTGAAAAGATGGTTTTGAGTCTTGAGTATTTGTTTATAAAATCAAATTAGTTAAAGTTTGCAAGAACATAAGTTATTATTTATCATTAGTGTAGTGCTTAAAAACTCATCTTATCTGCTTCATCAGGCTTGTTTGAGTGTGGTTTGATCAGATTTAATCGACTGCAGCTTGCACCATAAGCAAACTTCCCCTCACCACAGCAGCCGCCGCATTTTAATATCGAAATATACAATTTCAAATATCGCTAAATCCTGACTGGTACGCAGAAATGTGTGACATCACCTTTTTCCAACCTCCACCCGCCCACTTCAAACCAGCAAGACGAACACAAGAAGCCGAAATGAAAAATACAGCAAAGCTTTCATGGCAAATAATGGAAACTGCTTGGAAATTTTGTGTTCACGTACAGGACAACAACCCCCATTCTATATACCTGGAGACTATTATTATAGAGATTTATTACAAGTGTATTTTGAGCCCCATTCAGAAGAGCTCCTTGTATGGTATAACACCTCAGCAGATAGTGATAGCCCTCAGCAGATAGTGATATCCAGGCGTGACCAACTGTTGGATCTGTTCTTCTCTGCCCTCTGGCCTTCCTCAACCATCTTTGTCTGGCTGGTATGCGACTATCCACAGTCCCATGACCGACTCCTGGTCTAAATATAAAAATCTAAGCATGGTGTTCCACTGTTAAGGTCACATTACGTCATGCTAAGCAGCATAGTCTCAATAGTAGTCGGGGCACAAGCTGTGAACACGTCAAAGGCTTTATGATATTCTGGGTCACACAAAAAAAAGTCGTCAGGGGTGGTGTAAAAAACGATGGGACGCCAGTGACGGATTGTCTTTGTGAGGCGAGCTAGACACCTCTGGAGCTTTAAAAAAAAAAACACGTGAAAATTGTATCCTAAATTGTGCTTTTCTTGGGACTTTCAGCTGACATGGGTAATGGAATAAACAAGGTACGGTATTAATTTTCTACACTTTAACAAACCTTAATTACTTTTACAACATCAGCGTCATTCTTTTGACTAAATTTCTAACCTTCTTTAGGTCCTGCCTGATCTTTATCTAGGAAATATCAAAGGTAAGATGTCCTACCTTGTGTCATTTGAGTAAAAAATTGATTTATTTTCAGGATTATTTAGTAGAGTATGTTTCAGTTCCTCATACGGAGAGGCATGTGGTGAGATGCTACACTGAGCTCAGTTTCTATAGAGTGGAGAGGTCACAGTGTACAGCAGAATGATTGAAGTCGTGTTTCTTGATGTAAAAAAAAAAACACTATTACATTGTGTTTTTTTTTTTTGCAGTGTGCATGTGAGTGTGCGGGGGGTTGGTGTGTAGCTCTCTGTCAGCAGCTGGAGGAAGGCCATGTGAGGGTTGATGTGGGAGGGAATGCCCCATAGTGTGGGGGTGTCCCCATTGCAAACTATATTCCACATCTTTCCATAAAACAGTAAATGCAATCGTTTTTTTAAATTTATTTTTAATCTGTGTGCACATGACACAGTGACCACACAGGAAATCGCTGTCAAATAGGAAGTCTGACATGTTTTTCTTATTCAGGCATCTGATGTCTTATCGGTTTTGCCTGGAATTTACAACACATATATACGTATAAACGTATATATATATATATATATGTATATATGTATGTATGTATATATATATATATATATATATATATATATATATGTGTGTGTGTGTGTGTGTGTGTGTGTGTGTATATATATATATATACACGTATAAACGTATAAACGTATATATATATATATATACCACCACCTCTCAAACCTTTTATCTTCATACAACAGAAAGTGCAAGTGAGTATGAGAAAGAGTAAAACTCTCTTAAAAGATATCCACAGTACAAATCAGAACAGTACAGAAACAGTGAAGTTGGTAAAAGTTTTCAGTTTTTGTTTTACATCGTTTTAGGCCAAAACCCCCCCGACTATTCTAGAACCTTCATAATTGGGGATTGAAGGAGAAACTGCTACAATATCCAGTATCTACAAACATTACAGCTTTCTTGTACATTTTAACGAACTTACAGAGAAAATAAACTCACAAAATATATTAAATTAACTTTAATTGATTTATATATGTCATTTAAAGGTAGCTTTTCCACCCCTGCATCACAGATTACTGCTACTTTGCTAAGCTAGTTACGTTAGCTTTCAGAAGTTTAGTGTTATCTTTCTTTTTATTTTACATAATAGTTGAATTTAACTACCACCGCAATATATTAAAAATATATTAAAAACGAGTATTTACAGTGAACAACTTGGGAAATATCAATAAGTAACTTTACTTTTAGCTTTTTGTAGCTCTCTGGGTTTAGCTGTCTGTCTTTATCGACTTTTTGTAGCTATTCCTAATTTTACTAATTCCTAATTTCAGTTTTCACAGAAATTATACATTTCTATATGAAACAAAAAAACAAACAAAACAAAAAACAGATTAGATTAACTATGTAGTGACTCCATTTTGGTTTTGTAGTGTCAATGACCTTTGCTCAGCAGAAAGTCAGCTCTCTATTACCAGCTTTAATGTTATGTCAGCACCTTAACACCCCACAAAAATATTTACTTCACGACCAGTACACATGGGGATTCAATTTATGACCCTGAAGTCACTTGCAGTGTAAGTTACATGATCAGATTGTGTTTCCCCTGCAACTATCTTTGTGTATACTTATATACAGTATGTGTATACACGAATCATAAGCAGTCTTTTTCTGTCTTGCAGTTTATAAAAAAAAAAAAGCTGTGAAATTTTGGTTATCTTAACTGATTTAGGTGACAGAAGGGTTCAGTCTTGTATAGGTGGCATCAGCATATTTTGCAATCTTGCAGAGCATGAGAAAAAAAGTGCTGAAAACACATCTGTCCCAAGTAGAAAACATTTGGCTTCCTTTTAAAGAACAAAATTTGATTAGAACAATTACTGTTTCTTGCTTTTGGCCCAAGCTGCTGGACTGTTTTAGAAACACTGGTTTTCCGGTTTTTCTTTCAGTTCCAAACAAGAGCAACACTTTAAGGCCATAAGGCCACATTTGCTTGGGAGACATCAGAGGAGGGGGGGGTTGTTGTTGGGTAGAAAATGCTTAATTTAGGTTCAAACTTGCGTGGGGCGATTTGTGATTGGACGGAAGGAATGTCTGAGATTTTCTGATTTTCTTTTGCGATCCGCAGATGCTCGAGACAAGGAGCTGTTAGCGCAGCACAACATCACCCACATCCTGTCCATTCATGACACAGCTGCACCCATCCTGGAGGTGAGCTGTCTTTTTGAGTCTTATTTCGATCCCGTGTGACCCTCAAAGCCCCACGGACGACACAAACCCACCCATAAAGCGCACAACTTCCCCTGAACTCACCACCGCAGTGCTTCCCCCCCTCAGTGTCCCTGCTGCTTAGTACTCGTTCTGAAAGTGTGTTTAATGTTGGCCCGAAAGACGCACTGTATTTATCCAAATTGTCTTAATTAGAGCTGCAATTATCCAATATTTGCATCATGGATTAATCTGCTGATTCATTTTCCAGTTCACTGATTCATTGTTTAGTCTGAGGAACTTCCCAGTGATGACTTCACACACTGAAGAAGCAGCAATTTTTAAGCAGATTGTGCTTAAAAACTAGATTAAACACTTAAACATGTTAATTTTCTATCAAATTAGTCTGATTAGTTGAATAATAAACTAATTGTTTCAGCTTTTACATCCTTGTCCTACATCTATTTATTATGAGGTTATTGTAGCTGCATTTTCAAGGGTTAAATAATGAGAAAAAAAGGATGTAGAGTAATATTCTTTACTCTTTGTATACTCTCTTTGTCATCAGAGGCTTTTGAAATAGATCACATCAGTTGATGTGAAAGTCAGATGTTCTTATTTTCAATTTTACATGGAAAGTCCTTTTGTCTTAAATCAGTCAGGACCTGGAATTCACCACCTGTTACCAAGTAAGC
Organism: Miichthys miiuy; assembly: GCA_036365135.1. Taxonomy (NCBI): domain Eukaryota; kingdom Metazoa; phylum Chordata; class Actinopteri; family Sciaenidae; genus Miichthys; species Miichthys miiuy. Next base: position 3,711,520 of record CM071609.1, read on the forward strand.
AGCCTCCTGTTCGCCTGTGACGCTTCAATATTGTGTAGGATCCCAGCTAATATCTGTAAAAATCTGTATGCTATTTTCAGTCTGTGGTGCAGCTGGCCGTGATGAAGATAGAGGTCATCACACGGCAAGATATTTCTTTTTTTTTTCACACAGGATGATTTTAGCTCAGCAGCTTGAAGTCCATAAAAGTCTTGAAAGTGGAACTACATTAAAAAAAAAGGGTTTCTGGCTTTTTTCACAGTTGCATTTAGGCTTGTTGATTTGTGTATGAAAGAGCGGGAACGGTGTACGTGAGCAAGTGAGTGTGAGAAGGAGACCAAGAGGTGATTCTAGTGTGAGAACCTGGTAGGTTGAAAGTAGAAAATTGCTGTCACTGATTTCCATTTGGGTAACAGATGTAAGAATATGAACTCTGCACAATCTGTTCAATCTGTTTTCAGAGAATAAAGTTTAATTTGGTGCTTTTAATCGAGCTGAGACGTTATCCTTCCAGAATAATAATTAATTATCCATTTTAGCTGAGCAAAACCGCCCTCTCTCCGTCACCGTCTCCTCGTCCGTTTGACTTGTTTTTGAAAATCTTCATATTCAATGTCCGCTTTCACAACTTTCATCTTTTCTTGTTGAAAGTGGGCATGAAAAAGTGCTCAGAGATTTCTGTACACTTTCTCTCCGTCCATGTATGTTTCATTAACAGTGAAGAGAAACAGCAACTTGTATTACAGTATCACTACCAAAACTGGTCAACCACCAAAACTTTGTAAAAGGTTTTGGGCCTGAAATTTTTGTCTGACTCCCGAATGAACCGTTCTGCCCTTCACTCAGCAGCTCAGCTGTACAAATCTTTGATCTCACTCGTAGGATGATTCTCACATTTATACATGGATGGATGACACAGCTTTTTTTTTTTTTTTGTTCAGCGTCATAATGATGACTCAGGTCTGTTTTACTGGTGCGGCCAAAAAAAGAAATGGCCAGATGGGATGGTTTATTTGCATACCTAACAGTCAAACTGTTGACTGATTGATTTCTTGGAAGACGCCAACGAAGGTTCCTGAGGGAGGAAGGTAGAATTTGCAACTACCAAGTCTCTGAGGTCGTTGCTGTGCCATTTACTGTACAGTATGTGGCTCTAATTAACATACTGAATAATAAAATGACAAGGTCAGTTTCACAGAGCAAATCTGTGGTCTTATTGCGGGTAAATTAATTTCTGCACCTATCCACAATTTGCATGCAAATTGTTTGGGAGTGTGTTCGTACTTTCTGTCTGTCTGTGCTTTTAGAAGTCGCTGAGTCATGGTTGTGAGAAGCAATGGTGCAAAGATATGAGTATTCTTTGCACAATCTGACGTTTTCTGTAAGTTGTTACAATTTTATCGATATGTATGCACGCTACTTAGATGCACACACGTCTCTTGGTGTTTAAAGTGTGTGTATCTGTAGTTGGTGTGTGCGAGCTAACCTGTCTGGAGCACTTCCATGCCTCGGTGTGTCCCAGAGGGCTCAGGGGTTTTTGCAGCTTCGCAGTCATAACGGGACAAGGTAGTTTCTGTCCACTGCATGTACCATCAGCTGCCAGGTGCACAGTACAAAAAAACACACACAAGAACATCGTTATGTCATGACCCTGCCACAATGGCAGGGTCAGAGGGGCAAGGTTTCAGGGGGCGTCCCATCCACCGAGAAACAGGAAGTGTGTTTAGACCCAGCGTTCAAACAGATGACCTGATGTTACACTTCGTTAACAGTTCTACGTGAATTCATTCAACAGGCACAAAAATACTCTCTACAGTCTAAAGTTCTCCCCTCTTCACCCTGTAGGACATGACGTACCTGTGCATATCTGCTGCAGACCACTCTAAGCAAAACCTGTGAGTATTTATATGATATACAGAATGTATATACGAGGTCCACTGTGATCTTCAGTGATGGATCTACCATCTAATGATCTGTGGCAAGTGTAATTGTAACCCCCCGTTTCCAAAACAAAAGAAGCAAGAGGCTAATTTTAATTTTCAGAGCTCCACGATGCGCATTGTGTTTTTTTAAAATGAACTTTTTGATATCCCATGATTTAACATTCCCATTTAAAACATATACAGTCTGATTACTGATTGATTAATTATGTTTATACAAAGCTTACAGCTTTCAATAAATGAGAGAATTCACAATGTCTCGTGGATGGAGGGGAGGTTCAGCAGTCGATGTTTGTTGGATCAACACTGCAGAATACATAATCACTACTTTATTCAGTGGAATCAAATAAATACATATAAATAGACAGATATCGGTAGGTTATGTATGTTTATATACATATGATATTTAAGCCCTACGTTTCATTTTTACCAGGACTCAGTACTTCAGAGACAGCATCATGTTTATCCACGAGTCCCGGCTGAAAGGAGAGGGCTGCCTCGTGCACTGGTGAGTTACAAATAAAAATACTCGTTCTTGGCTTGTTCCTTATTAATGTACTTCATCTTAAAATCATATCCCAAACTAATATTTCAATTTGATTTATTAAACAGGGATTCATCACTTTGAAAACAATATCATTTATTTTTCTTGTAGTTTGAACTGCACTTGATTCTTTTGCGGCTTAGTACATTCTTTAAATTTAAAGGTCACAGTATCCTGTACATCAGAGTAAGTGGTATGAAACTGGTCATTTGCATATGAGGATGTTGAAAGGAAACAGCTAAAATATTTTAGTTGATTTGAAGTATTTGGCTCAAGATGATCTGAAGTCCTCATATTTTATTAACCCAGTTTTCATTTTCAGCCACATCAGTGTCACCAAACAGAACATTTGGTTAATGCTTTCATCGTAAATCTCATCACCTTTCATCTTTTCATATATCAAACATGCAAAATCGAGCATTTAACCACAACTTTAGCAAAAAGGGGGGTTTCACTTCTTTGTACACTAAATAAGAGAATCTGAATGTGTGTTGATCTCCACAACTGGCATGATGCTGTGAAGCCCCGTGCTCTCAGTGTTGCAGGAGTGTCCCGCAGTGTCACTCTGGCGGTGGCTTACATCATGACGGTGACGGGTCGCGGCTGGGTGGAGTCTCTGGCGGCGGTGAGGGCAGCTCGGCCTTGCGCGGGGCCGAACCTGGGCTTCCTCCGGCAGCTGGAGGAGTTTGAGAACACAGAGCTGGCAGAAGTGAGTGAACGCTGATGTCGCTTTAAGTTGAGATTATTAAATCAAATCTTGCATTTCTGCAATTGTCTCTCTATATGTTAGTTTTCATTGTTACTGGCAGGGTCTGCCATAACTGTGTGGGGTTCAGATTGTGTATCTATGCATAAGGGATTCACAGGAAATGGAAACACATATTAGGCTTGATGCAGACGTCTTTTTGCCTGTCTCAAAGAGTAACTTTAACCCAGACTCCTGACCTGTGATGACAAACTAATTACTGCCTGAATTATGTTCAGAGACAACATTTCTATGAGTGAATGAAACACTAGATTTATGGACTGCACTGGAGTGATAAGGAGGCGGTTGGGATCGATAGCATGCACACAAAGTGTAGGACTGTGACCCCAGAGTCTGCAGTTCACATCAGGACTCTGCGGTCTCTGGTCAAGTTCAGGCAGCAAAAGCACTTTGGTTAAGGTTAAGTAAAGATCAGGATTTTTTGTTTAAATGTTAATAAAAAATCTGATATCTAAAGTCACTTCTGACTTCTTCCTCTATTAAAACAGACCATGATCTTTCCCTAACATTTGCCAAGTGCTGCCAGTGCCTAAAGGTAACCATCAAAAAGTTGAATAATGTTGTAGTCACTATGAGTGGATAGTGGAAAAGAAATACATCAATGAACATTTCACTGCTATGTTCAGTCTCAGCATTTTTGTGACTTACCAGGTATGTTAACTAACAACATTTTCTCATTATGTTAATAGAATAATTGGGTCAGGTCAGTTGCCATTTTATTAGACAGTTAATGAGGAAAGAGAGGAGTGTGACATGGAACAAATGTCCACGGCTGGGATCAAACCGGACTGTAACTATTCGGCTACGAGGATTATCAGTGTGCGCTGTTGCACCTGTAACCACGCCCAACAGTGATGTCACTGCGCACTGACACGCCCTGTGGTACACTTCTACATCACTGCAGCAAGTGGGTGTTTAGTAGCTCTTTAAAGCCTGTCTACTGTTCCCATTGGATAATAAACACATCGTCTATTCTGAACTTGACACAGGTAATGAAACACAATATTTAGTTTGAATATTCTGAATGTAGCATGTCCGATTAAGACATGGAGAATATGCCGATATTATTCAGGTTTTAGGAGCTGGGGTTTTCACTGCAGTCTACCTGTTTACAGTCAGATCTGTACATTGAGACAAACCAACTAACCACAAGTTTGAAAGGCTGAAGTAGAGATAAAACCTATTTTTAAACTTATGAAAGACTTGGATATCAACAGGTTTGTACAAATATTGCAATACTGACCTTGTACAAATATTGCAATACTGTATACAACTTTGTAGGAATACTGTCTCTTTCACTATGAGATCCAGACGGTGCTTGGAACAGATTTCAGACATGTTTATAGTTGGAGGACGAGGACGCTCTCTTTCGGACAGTCTCTCCTCAAAGCCATTCACGGCGTTGCACTCGTTTGCACGCAGAGACGTGACAATGGTAGTCGTGTGACGAAGATTAACAAGTTTGAGAGAAAATTTCAAACCACTTTGGCACAACTGGTCAATCTCTGTACATCTGATTGTCAGTTTGTTACAGTTACAGTTTGGACATGTGAAAGGCGTGTTGTCAGGGGATTTCTGATGATCTGATGAGTCATTTGAAGCGTCTTGACCAACTTTCTTTGTCTTTATTGTCTCTCGGTTGAAAATACCCTCTATCTCTTCTGACTCACTTTTACACTCCCTCTGCTCTCCCCCTCCCCTCCAGTATCAGGCCTGGTGGAAAGACCGATATGGGAAGAGCTCGTTCAATGACGATGAGGAGGTGGAGAACCTTTTAACCAAGAAGTCTAACAGCAGCAGCAACACCATAAGGTCCAGCATCACTCCTACCCTAGGCACCTGAAATGAAATCGCTTCTGTCAGTTTCATCTTTCCTGAAGTCAAGCAGCCAGCTGAGGACTGCGGGGTTTCTTCTCGGACCATTAAACCAGCTGTGGCTAGACCAGAAAACTGCTGTCGTTGTCGATCCTGCTGTGAAAAGCTACAGTGGGAACACTTTCTTTATCGATATGATATGTCGAATCTCATCTTGGCTAAGTAGTCATGTGATGGGAGGGGGGTTTTTTATGTCATTATCTTTGTCCCCTTCGTCATGTCATGTCCTTGCCTCTAACTGTCAAAACAACATGCAAGGGCAGTCAAGCATGGCACCAAGGAAATATGTACATACAGTCCACAGTGTGAACACATTTAGCTGTGTGCACTCCCCATCAGTTATGTTATGCTGTGTCTTCTACTTGAAATATGAGTATTACTTTCTACAGACAGTGTGGAAGCTGAAGAACGCGGTCATCTTCCAGTTACACAGTATCAGAAGCCGTATTTCTTCATTTATGACAGTTTTATTCCTTAATAAACGTTTATTTCTGTTTGTGGAGTTTATGACTCGCACCTCTTTCTGCTCCAGACACACACACACACACACACGTGAATTTATGTTTTATTTAATTAAATATCTGTTAATTTGTCAGGTGAGAATTTCTTTAACTCATCTAAAGGATTGGAAAGCAAAAAGTAAATTGAAGCTACGTGTTTTTAGATTCTCTCGTGAATCGATGGATAATTTTATAAAATATTCAAACAAAAACAGACTTTGGTTGAATTGGTCACAACTGGTCAGTGCTGGAAGAAATATTTAGTTACTTTATGTAAGTAAAAGTAGCAATAGTCGGTTAAGATGGAATTTGAAGTACTTTATATACATACATATTGTATTTTAATGAGCTGATCAGACTTTTTCGAAAACATTCATATTTATTCCTCTGAACATTTGTGATTTGTTCTTAATGTTGTTTATTGTTATCAACATTTATTCACTCTTGTTCTCTGCTTAACGTCGTTTTCACTTTGTTTTCGTGAAGCTATTAAAATAAAGTTATGAAGTATAACTCCCTCAAAGCTGTTCTTGAGTACAAAACGTGAGTGGATGTATCCCACCCGCTGCGAGCGGTGACAGAGATCAGAAGCAGGCACAGCCAAAGCCGAAGGGCAGCGGCAGAGTGAAGTGATCGTACATTTACTCAGCTGCTGTACAGTTCTGAGGTCGCTGATCTTTAACTGTATTTCTGTTTTGTGCGGCTTTTAATGTTGCACTTTGTACTCTGCTACATTCATGTGACAAAGTTGCTTCGCAGATGGAGATCGGTTTATGAAATATGACACATTAGTGTAGTTAAATTACAACATTAAAGTACAGCTTGCATGATTCGATGACACGCTTTACATGAATATTTCTTCTACTTAGTTACTTATCAGACGGAAATAGACTACAGTTAATAATTACTGATGGATATATTAAATATATTATGCTGATCTTGTAACTTAAACCCTCCAACAGTGTATAAACTGACCAGCTACACTACACAATGTTAATGCATCAGGAATGATATTAAAATCATTTATTATATGTACTATATATGTACTATGCAGTATAAATACTTTTACTTGAGTACAATTTGATTTTTGTACTTTAACTTAAGAAAAGTTTTGAGTGTAGAATAAGAATAAAAAGTTGGAAATGCTCATTTAGACTTTTCTTTATTGACTTATATTTCAAAATCATATATTTCCGAGTCTCCCTGAGCTGAACTGCAGACTCTGTGCTCACTAGACAACATATTTTACTGTATTCTTACATGACACAGTGTTTAAAATAGCCAGTACTGCAGTATTAATACTTTTACTCGAGTACAATTTGATTTTTATACTTTTACTTGCTGCCAAAAAGGTTTTAAAATGACCGATTTAGTTTTAGCTGTTTTATCAGTCAGTATATTGTTTGTGACCCTCAGCTGCACTCACTCAACAATCTGTTTTACTGTACACACACACACACACACACACTTTATAATAATCGTATCTGCTTCTTGTTGGTGTTATCACACAGCTGTTCTTCATAATCTTCCACTGGGAACAAACTTTTGTGTGTGTGTGCAGCAGCGTTTCTACGGCAGGACCACTCTACAGTTACTTTTCGTAAAGCTTTATCATTTCAAAGAATTGTTTTTGTCTCCGTCCATAATTTTCCACGTGTGCGGGTGTGTGACAGTTCTGACTGACGCCGGCAGGGTTTCCCCCGGTGTCTTACTGGAGATCGGCCGCTGTGTGCGCGCTGATAAGCTTCGCAGAGAGAGAGAGAGAGAGAGAGAGAGAGAGAGAGGGAGGGAGAAAGAGAGAGAGAGAGGCAGGCGTGCCGCAGCAGCAGCAGCAGCAGCAGCAGGTGCGTCCTCCTCAGCATCCCCGGCTGTGTCTCCGCCCTCCCGCTGCTCGCTATAGGCTGGGAGGATTTAAGCGGGCCCGCCGTAATGATGAGGGCTTTCTGAGACTGATTGATTTCAAAACTTGACGGGTTTCGAGTTTCGCAGGCAGGTAAGAGCAGCTCCAAACGCGTCCAAGGGCGCACGCACATATTAAGGGCCAAGTTAGTCTGCGTGGGAGACGCAGCGGGTGGGGGGTTAACCTTTTGGTGAAGTTTTACAGAAGTTAGATACACTCATCCTTCTCTGCTAAACTTTCAAAACATTTCACTGCACTTGCATGCGTGTGTTTGGACAGAGATGAACGCAGACTTGGATTACGGAGGCTCCGGGAGCAGCGGCAACGGAAAGCTGCGCCAGTGGCTCATCGAGCAGGTGGACTGCGGCAAATATCCCGGTCTGGTGTGGGAGAACGATGAGAAGACCATCTTCAGGATACCGTGGAAACACGCCGGGAAACAGGACTACAACCGGGATGAGGATGCCGCGCTTTTCAAGGTAAAACACGAGCACCTCATCCTCCGGTGTCCATCCAGCACGAACACAACGTGTGACTTTCAGAATAAAAGAAGAGAGGACACCGTTTGAAATGCTTTCAGAGATCCACGAGAAATATCACAGCTCGTGTTTGTATCATCATAATGATTTTCACACAGTGAAACGTGACACAATTCAAGATTAATAACTCATTTATAAACATTTATCAGTGTTTCGATTTTTTTGTGTGTGAAACGAGGCTGCAACGATTAATTTCATTATCGGTTCATTTGTGGATTATTATTTTTGGCTGATTGGATGTCAGAAAATGTTCATTAACATTTTGTCTAAAAAATTAAAACAAAGACATAATCAGTGTAACATCATATAAGACGGAAAAAAACAGGAAATATTCACATTTGAGAGATTACAGATTCATTGTTCACTAATTGTTTTAGTTCTATTTTTTATTATAAGCTCTATAATAAACTTTGCTTCTCCTGAGAGGAGCCAGAAGGAGCTGGTTGTCTCATCCTCTGTCAGGTATTTTTTCTAAGTTTTTTACCGGTGACCTGTGTGCAGGCATGGGCGTTGTTTAAGGGGAAGTTTCGGGAGGGGATCGACAAGCCTGATCCGCCGACCTGGAAGACTCGTCTCCGCTGCGCCCTGAACAAGAGCAACGACTTTGAGGAGCTGGTGGAGAGGAGCCAGCTGGACATCTCAGACCCGTACAAAGTGTACCGCATCATCCCCGAGGGAGCCAAGAAAAGTCAGTCCCGCATCAAAAAGCAGATTCTTTAAATGACAAAGCAGCGAGTGACTGTACTTCTTTTAAAATCTCTCATGGTCGTCGGTTATTGTGGTGATCTGTTTTTTGGAAATTCTCAGTGCACATGTGCTGATTGATAAAAGGTCGCTGACTCCTCAGGGCTGTAAAAAAAAAAACCCATGAGTGAAGGTCAGACTGCATGATGTCAACACATGTGGACTTTTTTCTCAGATTCTCTTCTTCTTCTTCTTCTTCTTCTCTGTCTGTCTTTGCATTTAGGACCCCGACAGGAGGACAGTCCTCTGAGCCCAATGAGCTATCAGGTGCACACCTCGTACCCCCTGCAGACTCAGGTGATTTTCATACACATGGAAACGAGCGGGATGGGGTTTAAGAGAGAAAGAGAGTGAGAGAGAGAAAGAGAGGTTGAAACAGAAACAGTGGATGAAGAGGCATACTGTGCATGCATGAATGACCTTGGACACAGCTGATGCCAAACAGGGTTAGGAGTTGCATCACTTACTGATGACGACTTCAGTCACAGGTGCTGAAAAAGTTACGAGGATGTGACGTTTAGGTTGCACAAACCATGTATGTTAGTGTTCAAGGTCATAACCAGGATTTTAGCACAACGCAAACGTCCAAATTTGTGACTAATCACCAGAAATATAACTTTAATTTTACTATTTAATAATATTTTTGTAGATTTAGCTCCTTGTTTTACTGCAGTTATTGTTCAGAGTCTGAAAGCACACTAAATTCTTTTATTTTATTTTATTTTATTACTTTTTTTTGGTGTAAAAGCAGTCAAAGTTTAAGTTATTGACTTTAAAAATATCACATGTAAGACACTAACTTTCCTAATTAAAACATTAATCACTGTAAAAAGCTGCATCATCGTTTCTATAACTTAATCTTGCATGTGTGAACTGTTTGTGTCTCCGTGTGCAGATGCCACAGTACATGCCCACAGCAGAATGCAGCTGGAGAGATTACTGTCAGGAGCAGACCTCCCTGCCTGAGCTGCCCTTCACTCAGTGTCCCTGTCCCCCCCGCAGCCTGCCATGGCAGGCCCCGTCGATGGAGAATGGTATGGTGTTTGACGTTCATATACAAGCGTTAGCACTGTGGTGGTGTGAATGTTTTTTCTCAACTCTTGTCTTCTTCTCTGTGTGTGCAGGATATCAGCTCAGAGCCTCAATTTACTCGTACAGTTCCGCTGATAGCCAGCCCTCGCCTTTTACGCTGGACGCCGGCATCAGATCAGCGGAGGCGCTCTCAGGTAGACAAACACTTTTCTGGAAATGTCATAATGTGCAACATGTAAGTCCATATATACAAGACTGTGCTTCATATACATCAACATAGCTAAAGGTGCAGACGTCGATCAGTGTGCAGGATTTAGCAGCATCTAGCGGTGTAGTTGTTGATTGCAAACCGCCTCATCTTCCTAGTGTGAAGGAGAAGTTATGGTGGATATTATATTCCATCCTGTAAACTCACACTGGACCTTTAAGTTTAACTTTGAAAACTTGGAAGGTTAATGCAACTGCACGATGTTTCCGTTTTAAAAATACACGTATTGGCCTAATGAGGGTGCTGTAATGAAATATTTCTGATTTTTACATTTATTGTATGATTCAAAATCGCTGTTCGCATCAAACCCGTTGGCCGGCGTTTCGATAAACTCGATGTACACCACCTGCCCAGCACCAAAACCAGGTGGTGGATATGTATCGGGTAGCTAGATTTGTTTATTTACTGCCCCCTAGTGGCCAGAAAGTAATTATTGCAGCTTTAATTAAACTGTTTTGGCATTAAGAACATACCATGAGCTTAAAGTAGCTTCAGTTTAAGATCTAAAGGTTTTAGTGAGACTTCAGAAAAGATTGTTCGAACCTAACTGAAATCTGAAGGGATGACATGTTTTAGAAGTTCTTTCCATCGATTCAAAACACCGACTGGACTGATGGAGGAACCTAAAGTTTAAACTCTGACACAAATCTTGCACCAAATATTCTCTGACTGTAACCTTAAAAGCAGAGTCCTAGCGCTGGCCAGAGAACTAGCAGATAAAATTACTGAAAAACTGATTAGAAAACATACTCAGTGATCTCTGCCTGTGTCCTCTTCTCCAATCAGACTACCGCCTGCACGTGTCTGTATATTTCCGAGACAGTCTGGTGCGGGAGGTGACCATCTCCAGTCCGGAGGGGTGCCACATCACTCCGTGCTCCCAAGATGAGAAGCAGTACCCGCAGCCTGGAAATCCTGAGGTGGTCCCTCTGCCCGTGGACAGTCTGTCAGGCCAGAGGAGGGCAGACGAGGGCCCTGCGAGTCCCTCGTCCCACCTGGACAGGGGAGTGTTACTGTGGATGACCCCAGACGGACTCTACGCTCGGAGGATGTGTCCGAGCAGAGTGTACTGGCAGGGAGGACTGTCCCAGTACGGAGACAAGCCCAACAAACTGGAGAGAGATGTCAACTGTAAAATCCTCCACATGCAAGACTGCCTTACAGGTGAGACAGTGACTAACGACTCATTTCATAACGATTTCATCTGATTTGTTTTTGATTAACTGTCCATGTTGTAGAAGTCAATGAAATGTGAAAAATGCCGTCACGACGTCCTAAAGCTCGGCCATCAAATCAATCTGCTGCTCTGCTCCTCTCTTGTACATAAGCATGACGCACTGCAGGAGAGCTGTGCAATGGATTTGAATTTTGATTTTGACGTACACAAAAGTTTTCTGTCAATCACGTAACGCCGGGTAACTTTTCGAAATCTTTTCAGTACTAGAGCTGAAATGATACCTGAGTTTCGGTACTGATACCAAAAAACATTTTCTTTTGCGATATGATACTTTGAAGAGAAGAAGAAGAACCTTACCAACATAAACAAGTCTAAAACTTTAAGAAATCAACTGATCTACATTATGACCGGACATTTGATGTCAGGTTTGTGCCAGTTTGTGAACATCCAGTGGCACTAAGCGTAGTTTCTGAATCCTCAAAGACTTTTTCAACCATCTGGATGAAAACATATTTTACATGTTACGCAATAAAAGAGATATTTGATCTATTTCCTATGTGACAACTCTAGCTGGTAGCTGAAAATGGCATATAAGTAGTTTTGGTACAATCTTTGGGAAAAAGAGTTGCAACTGCAATATTGTCACATCCAGATGGTTGGAAGAGTCTTTTATGATTTTGAAGTGTTGTTAATCAACCTTATTGTGGACGGTTTAGCTCTGTGACTTGAATGTAATGATACATAAGAGGCACAAGCTGGGGTTAAACTTTACAGTAAGTCTACAGCAGATCTTCAGCTACAGCTCATTTACCGTCAGTCACTTCGGATGAATACCTAAGAAGACCACTTCAGAGTAATACAAGCCCTCAAAAGTTAATATCAAAAGACTGTGGTAGACAAACCTTTTAAAATTGTATTTCATGATGAGGCAACAGTCACATGACTTCTTCACAGCCACATCATCCCCACCCACATGCTAAGCCAGCCCCAGCTGTGTAGAAGACACAGCGTCAGTGTATTTGCATACATGGTGTGACCAGGACTTTCCATTCGAATCACCCCAAAAGGTCATAATAACTTCAAGTGAAATTCATTTGAATTCATTTGAATTTTACCAGTCAAGATGTATTTTTGATATCTAAGCTGACATTGATTCGATCTGATCTCCTTTCTTGGCTATCAGAGATCCAGAGTTACGGGCTCCACGGTCGGCCGCTGCCTCATTTCCAGGTCCAGCTGAATTTTGGAGACGAGTGTCTGGACCCGCAGAGACAAAGACGGACCCTCACTGTCCAGGTCATTGTCCACACTGTTACACTAACACTCAGTAAAGCACTGTTTAATCATCAGCCCTTATCTCACATCTTCTTATTCGACTTCTATTTTTGGCACTTTGCACTCGAGCTCTGGGAATTTAGGCTCAGTGAAGTTTGAAAAGTGAGAAATAGGATTTGAAAGTTAAAACACAAGATTTGAAAGTCTGTAAAGAACTCCTCCCCAGTCATAATGTTTGCTGTGCTTCATGACTTTAAATTCAGTTTCTGAACAAGTCGAGCAGAGATTCAGCACTCGCCTGGTTCCAGACCTCGGAATCACCGCCCACGTGTTGTGGTGATTCAGATGATAGGATGTGTGACTCCATTTCAACTTGGGAAGATATGAAACCCAGAAAGCCAAAAAGCAGAGGCTCAACTGATTGTGCTCCAGCCTTTCTCGGCTGGTAGTGTCACCGATATGACCTGAATGTTTCACTTCATTAGTCAGTCGGACCGATTTCTTGTTGGGGTTGGTATTTCGCCTTAAACAATCAGTATCGAGTGATGCTGTCTGTTCCGCTGTCATCACCTTCAGTCAGCACAGAAACCGCAGTAGTGGTTTGCCGAAAGAAGTCGTTTTTCATGTCAATCGAAGAAGATTAGAGCTCAAACAATTAGCCGATCAGTGAACAGTGAAAACATCAAACATTCCCATGTTACTTTGTTTTATTTGGAAGTTAACAATATTTTTTAGGTTTTGGTGTGTTGGTCAGGGAAAACAAGTCATTTGATGCCATCACATTGGACTATCACTTTGATTTTTGCAAATTTTAAAGCCTAAAATGACAACCACCTGACCCAACCTGATACAAAAAGCTGACAGTGACATTTCTGTGAAATTTTTCAATCGACGCCCCCATTCCTGATCCCACCTACAAAGTTCAGATTGGCCTTTTGGTTTTCCATCCAAGCTGTCAATATGCACAACACCAAACCCACACCTGTCTCTGAAATCTACATCTGAGATGTGGACAGTTATTAAGAAGCCTGAACTACCATACGAGCTGTCATCTTTAGATCCATTCGTTGCATTTCGTTAGATTTCCTCCACAGCTCCAATTAAAGATCTTGAAGATCTCTTGAAAAGATTTTAAGCACCGAGACCGGTGTGTTGAATCTTAGAAACTTAAGGTCCGCTTACTCGCTTTTCTTCAAAGCTTTCAACTGCATCTCAGGGTCCTCGGTCCTGCGTTATAACAGGTAACCCAAGTTCCATTACAACTGAGCAAACAGTCCAGGAGAAAGATTACAAGTTACAGCTGAAAGCTCTGGAAAAAGTTAGTAAATGGACCCTGTGGTGAAGATTTCTTGTCAAACCTGAATTTAAAGTTATGAAACGATTCGAAAACTCAACGAACAGAGCAGCTCTTGCAGACTTTCAAGTGTTATTTTTACACTTTCAAATCCCATTTTTCACTCTTCAAACCATAGTTTAAACTTTCAAAACTCACTTTTTAGGCTTTCAGATATTAGTTTTGATATTTTCACACCGATTTGACCTCATAGAAACTATCTACAATGGAAAATGTTGAACGTCTTTTCGCTGACTTTCATGTCGTTTCAGGTGGAGCCGCTGTTCGCCAGGCACCTCCTGTACTACGCCCAGCAGATGGGCGGCCACTACTACCGCAGCTACGAGCACCCGGGAGTCACGGATCACATAAACACCTCTGAGGACTACCAGAGGGCCATCACACATCATCACAGCAGCAGCCTGCAGGAGTGATCTCAGTGGGTTCAAGTGACTTTTGAAAACTTCGAGATGCAGCAAAAAAAACCTTTCACACGGGAGACCAGGAAGCTCTGAGACAATGAGGACAAACTCAGACAGCATTGTACATAAAATAATGGACATTTAGTGACAGTTACTATTTCCCCTGTAGAGTTATGTGTGTGTTTGTCAGTGTGTGTGGCTGGAACCAAAGTTGCAGTGTTAATTTTTATTTTTTTTTCTTACTGTATTTTTATATTTTCTATACTGACTATGCAAAAAAAAACTGACAGCTTGATTGTACTGTAGGAAAACTGTGGTGAATTTTAAGTGCCTTAAAGGAGATAGTTTGACATTTTAGTGAAATATTCTTTCCGAGAGTTAGACGAGAAGATCGACGCCTCACTCGATGGGGGTACAGCAAAACGCGAAGACGGAGACGTTTAGCCTAGCTTAGCACAAAGACTGGAAATAAGGGGAAAAGGTTAGCCTGGACTGTTTGTTTAATCCGTACAAATCTGAAGTGCAAAAACTTTTTCTTGGAAACTTCCTGGAAAAAAGAAAGCCAAGAAATAGCCCAGCACAACAACTCATGAACCTAACAAGATATAGTGTTGTATGGGAGGCTAGCTGTTAGCGTAGCAGTCTTTATGCTACCTATTTGCTGTACAGACGTGAGAGTGGTATTGATTTTCTTAGTTAACTCTTCTGAATAATTTTGTTGCTAGGAGACACTATCACCAACATTTAATAACTTATGAATGAATTTTTGTGCTGGGCTGTGTTTGTGTTGATATCTCAGGGAGCTGATTTTAGATAAGCTTGTTGAACTCAATTTTGTGTCATATATTTCAGTTGCGTGATATATTTTTTTTTAAATTTAAGTGTCATAAATCAAATCTGAGAAAGAGAGAGTGAATGTTTAATGTTCTGAGATCTTTCCTTTGCCTTGAATGAGCACATTTCTGTCCTTAAAAAACAATAAAAGTGCAAAAGAGTGACAACCTCTGTTCATAACTGTGTGCGAGCTCTTTGGGTACTGTTCAGACACACTCTGAACAGGAAGTGTGGTTCAGATGCAGGATGAGGCTGGTTAATCAAACACTTCATTATCACAAACAATGTGTTGACATCACGAGGGGAGGAGAGAGAGCGAGAGGGAGGAAGAGGTTGGCCACGCTTTCCGCGCCGGAGAGAAAGCCTTCCTGGTTTCTGCTCACAGATTAGAGTCTGTTTCCACTTCCATGGAAAACAATCACAAAAACCCACAAATACATTTGTCACTGCCACGAAAATTATTTATAAGAAGAGCGAGGAAGATGTCATCACGCGATAGGGTTGTACGTGAAAAACATTTTTTTTTTACTTCGAAAGCCGCCGAATGATGATTCCTCTTCAGCAGGAAGAGAGCTTCAAAGTTAAAATGACTCTCAACACTGACTGTAAGCAGAACATGAGGGCTCGTGATTATTTTCAACGTCCATTCATGTGTTCAATTCACGTCAAATATTAAGTCCATAAAAGTGTAAGAAGTAGTAAAAAAGTGTGGATGTTTGTTCCGTTTACTAAATGATTAGACTGATCATTAAAATTGCAGTTCATCGATTAATTATCAAAACGTTTCAGTATTATAGAAAATGCTTCATTAAGGTAACATTATGTAACTTTTCTATGAGAAAATTTAAAATCCTGTTGATGCTACACTGACCTGTGATCAGGTGAACGGTGTCTCTGTCATTCTTGTGTCTGTTAAGTCACACACCACCAACTATTTCACTGATTTTGGTGAAACTGGATCATATTTTATGGAGAAAATGTTTTCTGGTTTTCCTCTGGTGTCCTCTGTCTGCTTCCTGATGGACAGTGAAGTAAACGGCTGCCAACTGTAGCTGCTGTTAGCTAACGTGAAAGACAGACGCCGAGCTGGGCTGACTGCTGTTACTAGCTGGCTGCTGTGTCTTGTGTTGTTGACCTTGCTTGATGTTTGGCTGTTGAAATTTACTTGTATTCACATTACTACGTAATGTCGCTTTAATACACACAAATAGAGCAAATATTCTGTAAGTAAAGGGTAAGTCTGGTCATGTCACCTGTTCACCTCAAGCGAGCAGGGAAACCTGCTCGGTTTGGACGTCCCTTTAAGTTTTTACGTAACACAGAGAAAGTCAGACGTGAACCTCTCCGAATGAATCAATAACTCTAAAGATTATCAAATGATTACACAAGCATATGAATATTATGCCTGAAATATTCCATCCATGTATTATTATTCAATATTTGTAACAAACTATAATGCAGTTGTAAGATTAAAGTGTTTTAAGTCACAATTACTGACAAGTACTGTATATTAAACTACATTATAATGTGTTATAAACCCTTAAATTATAAATGCCACACAGGCAGGGTTAAAGTGATGTTAATATAACATTTCCAGTGTAAAATGTGTTTCTTGCTAAACTTGTTGACGTCTGCTGTTTTTTATTTTTTTTTGAAGTCCTCCTGCATGAATTAAAAAAAGCTGTGACAAAAACAGTGAATCTTCCTCTGCTCATCAACATCTAAGGTGAACTCGGTCGAATTTTCTCTGATGTGTCAAAGTTCTCCATTCTTTTAATTACCCACTCACGTTAGAGGAGATCAAAGTCAAAGAAATATGTTTTGCAGGTTTTGTCATCATCGTCTCCTGAATGGAACAGACTACAGGCGAATAAAAATAACAAAGCAAAAATGAAGCATAAAAAAAAACTCCCCCTTCTCACCTCTGTTACTGTAAACAGAGAGCTGGCAGAGAACGGATAAGGCTTTAGGCTTTGAACTTATTTTGTGAATGAATCCGTGGGAGGACAGAGAGCTAAGTTTAGCTCACAGAGAATCAAAACAACTCCTGCCTGCCGTGCATGGCTTTCCCCTAAATGTAGATGGGAAACGGAGGCAGACAGACGAAGGTTCAGGGTGTGTGAATGTAGACGACAACAGAAAGTTGTAACCAGGAGATAACCGAATTGTACATTCATAAGTTGAGAGTGAATGGGTCAACTGCTGCTACAACACGATTGTCCTCAGATAACCTCGTGTCCCGTCAAACTTTCTCATGTGAGCTGTAGGCGTGTCAGTCTGTCTGCCTGAGTGACTAGACCTGCCACAACCGTCCTTGCTCGCTCTGTAAGTCCCTACACCCATGATCATATTCACGCTTTCTGTTGTCACCGTCTTCCTCTGGAATACGGTCTTGTCTGTTTAGTGGCCTGAATTAACGGCCTGCTACACCTTCCCCACCCTGCATACGCCCTGAACTCCTCCCTGCAGATGCTAGACGCTCAGATGCCAGACAGCATGAGTGAACTCGTGAGCTGCAGCTCCAGAGATGAATGGTTAAACCTCGCTGGTTTGAACGATGATGCACAAACACCAACTGTCTGCAAATATGCAATAATGCAAAACGGTTCAGTGTGTGTGTGTGTGTGTGACATGCAGTTTTGCAGGCAAGTTTAAAGACTAGTTGGAAACATACAAAAGTGAACATTTTGTTTATGTTAACACTGGTACAATATTATCTCCAAGACAACACAACAGCTCTGCAAAGAATGTTTCATTTATGAGGATTTAAAAGATGAAAATCAAGTTTAAAACTTGTTAACATGTCCTTATATTATCCAGAAGGAAAATAAGTCACCACCATGGCTGCACATTTCCACTTTGGAGCTGCAGTGAAGTAAAGACAGTCTCAAAAACTGAATTCATACGTCACACACACCTATGGAACCAATGCAGTCACCTTGTGGGGTGGAGCTTTCAGGAGGTATGAGGAGGAAGACGCCAGGTGAAGTTAGGTGTCGAGGCAGAGATGCGCTTCGTTTTCAGGTCGCAAAGCTGCAAGAGGAGAATTTGCGAGTTCGAGGATGAATGGGTGCCGTCTATGAAAAAACAGATTTAAACTTCTATTGAAAGTCTGTGCTGTTCCATCCTGGGAACAAGACGTACGAGCGAACATGTTGGTCAACAAGTGAGTTTATTTTTGTGTTTTATCCGCTGACTGTGTCCAACAAATCTGCAGTGTGTTATAATATAATAATGTCTAATACGCAATGAGCTGAGCTGCTGCTGAGCAGAAAAACAATCATTTGTGGTCGTCTACGAAGAGAGCATGTCGTGCTAAAGGTTTGCCTCACGTTACCAGTACAGTGTTTGCAAGGTAAAAGTTAACCAACTGAAGTGCACGTGCTGTGTGTTTGATGAGCAGAGTTGAAAGTGAGCAGGTGAAGATGGAAGGCGGTGGGGGACAATTTGCTTTTCACACATCTGCACATAAAGGTGCAGAGTTACATCTAAAATATGCAATTCTGATGAGCAGAGATGAATATTTAAAGGTTTAATCGAGGTCAGAGAGGGACCTTGTGTGTAGTTTACTCCTGTCTGTATTGGTGTAACATGCAGTGTATACTTTATTTTACAGCCTGACCTCAGAGAGAAGCAATATTTTGATAAACTGCTTACACGTATGAGGATAAATGACACTAAATGACACATACATGAAGTATTTTTCAAGTTAAACGTCACAAATTATGGGGTGTCGTTTAGCTCAGTTGGTAGAGCATCCGCCTCGTGTATGAATGGGTTTGAATCTGACCTGCGGCTGTTTGCTGCATGTCACTCCCCATCTCTCTCTCCTCACATTCCCGTCACTCTTCGGCTGTCTCTGTACAATAAAAGCTTGAAAAGGCCAAATAAATATATTTAAAAATAAATAAATAAATAAAAAAAGTCACAAAATATGATATAATCCAGCACAAATTAAATTTGTATTGTTTAAATGGTGCATGGAGTCACATTTGATGTTTGACTGAATGTTTGATGACTGTTCTGGAACAAAGACAGACAGATCACGTTATTTACCTCCACCGAGGAGGTTTCCTGTTTCATGTGTTTGTCAGTTAGCAGGATATTGATGACTAACTACTCAACCGATTTTACAAATTTGGTAGCAGCGTTTGCCATGGGCCAAAGAACAAGTGATATCATTTGGTGTGGATAGCACCACCATGTGGTTTTCTACGAAGCACTTTACAGTTTCACTGATTACCGTCCTGTGACAGCCAAAAGAACATCGAGCTACTGCAAACTGTCACAGTATTCCTCTCTGAAGAAACAATTTCCCTGCAGTGCATCGAGTCACAGCTCACCACTGAAAACAAGCTGAACCTCTCCACCAACATGGAAGACAAGAAGTCCTGGTAAGACTCAAACACAAACATCTCCATGACAACTAAGAAAATCTGCTGATGAAGACTGTGTGATACGGTCAGACGCAGGTGAACCGGCATGTGAGTGGACCGTGAGTTGACGAATGAAAACACGGCACCTCACCAGTGAGTTTTACTTTATTGGTTCAGTAGAGGTGGCACAGTACAAATCACCAACAGAAACACATTTAGGACAGATTATTTCAGTCTGAGCAGAGACTCCAGATTCTGGCACAGCCTCCATCTCACTGTCTGTTAGCTGCATGAGTGGCCAGATGTGATTAGCATAACCAACATGATTGGGACTGTCCTGCACAGTAACAATGAAATCAACTCATTTAGTGTCTTTGAGATTAGATGCACAGGCGGTTTTTTTGGTGTCCAATCTAGACATTGAAAGTGACACTGAAAAAAGCGATGAGTCACTTGTTAGTGATAAAGTGATAACTGAACAGATAAAGAGTTTAAGTTCTTTAGCTAATTGCACATAGTTCAACTTAAAGATGGAAACGGTGGACTGGAGTTCATCTCTTTACCGGCTGGACGCAGGAGGGCTGGAAGCACGTGAGCTGCAGCTGCATGCTGCTTTTAAACTTGTTCAACAGCTCTTCCAATAACCTGACGGAAGAGATAAAAAAAAAAAACAAATCATGTGAAATTAATCACTAAATCACACTTATTAGTAACACGAAGCAGAGTGAGACTCACTTCTTATCAGCGCCGCTGTGTAGCTGAGGAAGAGCGTCCAAAGCCAGTTTGAAGCTGGCGCTTAAAAAACAAACAAAAAAAAACAAAAACGCTCAGTTAAAACTTTATTAAAAAAAGTTAAAATACAGATCAGAATGAGTCTGTGTGTATCCAGGCATGAACACTGACCTCTTTACATGAACACACACACACACACACACACACACACACACAGTGCGTGCACACAGCAGAACCAGATTACTTTCACTTCCTTTCCATAACCCACCAAGTAACATAAATAGGGATCGTAGTGAGGGATGTGCGACTGCCAAGATTTATGTTTGTGACATTTGCTACCATAAATCACTGGGGCACACACACACACACACACACACAAGTTCCCGTCTGTGGCACTGTGTAAATGTGTGTGCGCCTCCTTGCACTTACTTGCTTTCAGCGTTTAGAAACGCGGCTACGGCGTCCCTCAGAGCGCAGAGTTCAAGCCGAGCCTGAGGATGAGGGGTGAAGGAGGGTGTGGGGTTATAAAAAAAAAAAGAAAGAAAGAAGAAATCAAACAAAGAACGGCAACTGTCAGCAGTTGGTCGCTTGAACTGAAATATGGCATTATCAGAAACGAGATGTAAATCCCCGACAAGTGTGGGGGTCGACTTATGAGTCAGGGTCTTATTATGAGTGATAAACTGCTCTATAACGCTGAGTGTGTGCGTGAGGAGTCGGTGTGTACCTGCAGGGCTCCATTTTTGCTGAAGGAGGACACGCATTGCATAAGGCGGCACATCTCGTCCGCGACAGACTCAACTATTTTAGACAAAACTCGAGGAACCAGGTCCTTGGAGACCGTGAAGACCTGAGACAGACAAAGTTAGTCAAGACAAAAACAAGACAAGTGTTCGTGTGTGTGTGTGTGTGTGCTGTTTGTACCTCGGCGTGCACTGTGATGATGTTGACCAGAGCTTCCTTCAGGTAGTTCCTCACACCTGAGGGAGAAGAAGGCGCAACATGAGCAAAAAAATAAATAAATAAAAATGCAACAGGATAATGAGATGCAAAGACAGACATCCCCACGCAGATGTAACAGAAATTCTTGAGAAAATTACAAAGTGCGTGGAGTGCAGGTCTGAAATGCAAAACACACCAGCTGTATCATAAAAGTGTTATGTCATTTCACGTGTGTGAACCGATGCCCACGGAACATGCCGGTGTGCATGCTACAGTATGTGAACTAGAGCAGTTGTGTATGCTGCTGCTGCTGGTGTGTGTGTGTGGGCCTGTACGGGAAACAACGGGCGAAGCTGTTTCCATGTGCATCATTAGCTGCCAATGTGTTTATGTGCTCTGCCGTGTTTTTAACGGCGCGACTTCTGTTGTGTGGATTTTTATATCTGTAAAATAAAAGTATCAAACAAAACACAAGTTTGGGGACGGATATGAAAACTCATGCATGAGCGTGATCTGTATATTTATGTCAAAACCACTGAATAAAAGAGATTTGGGGAGTTGTAGTGATGCAAAAAGTATCCGTCCACACTGAAGGTCCTAATGGTCACAGCTCTCTCACGTCAACATGATTTATAACAGTAAAAGTGACGGTGAGTTTTAATGATGAACAATTTTATCTGGACCACCGTCAGCGAGAGGATCCTGATACAAATGAGCCTTTAAGATTTCGGAGAATTCAATTTCAAGTCAATTTGGCAGACACAATTTTTCATGGGAGAGTATCCATTTGGTTGCAGTTTGCAACTTCGCCATTAAGTGCCAATAAATCCTACAGACCGGACCTTTAACTCAACCGAAACTGACGAATCTCGAAGTAAACCGAATTTTCGCAGGTGAGCTGTTGTTGTAATATACCTGTCTGCCATCATGTGACTCTTCTTTTCGCTGTTCCCTGTGACAAGTTATTGTGATTTGAATAAATGAATTAATGTGACCGTCCAAAAAGTGTGTGGTTATGTCAAAACTTATATCTGAAATCTTAAAATGTAAATGACAGCTGTCAGGGCATTAAACCAACGAACTGTTTATCTAAATTAAGACTCCATAGTCTAAAAATGAGCCAAATAAATGTTTGTTTGAGTATAAAAAGAAGCACAAACATCAGAACAATGCTAACAGATGGAGCTGGAGGTGTGGCTGTGCATTGTTCTTATTCGAAACAATATTATTTTTAGTTGACGTTCTGTGAGCACAAACAGAGGCTCGAGTTAATGCGTCGCCTGGAAGTTTAGAATCTCTAACAGCGAAACAACAGACTGAAAGTACTGCAACTGGATTTTTAATGCCTTCAGCACCCACACACCAACAAGAGTCCCACACAAAAAAGTGCAGCAAGTGAAAGTATCATATCCTAGATCTGTGGTTAGTGTCCAAAGTGTTCCTCTTTCACATGCAGCCTAAACACACAAACTCACACCGGCAGGAACAAACCAGAGCAAAGCTAAACTTTCGATAAATGCTGCCTTTAAAAAAACTGCGTGAAACGCTTCTGCCCAGCTGAAAAGTTACCCAGAGCGCGCACACACACACACACACACACACACAAAAACTCTCTCTGACATGTTGCTTCACATCCTGTGCTAAGGTAAACCACATATACGCATTTAAGTTTCACCTGGGAGTGCATCTGGTGAACAAAAAGTCAAACACATGTACAAACGCTTATTGCTGCTGCACACACACCCACAGCAGAAGGCAGAACACAAAAGGCCAAGAGACTTCTGAGGGGGGGGGGGGGCAACAAGAGTGATCTCAGCGGTGTTTACAGTCAGCCATCAAAGAGCTGTACTTTACACATGACACAACAACCACAGCAACACATATCAGACCAGGTATGTCGAGTTCCCATGCCGCAGGACTGTACTGGGGCTAATTTAACAACGGGCACAGTTAGTGATGGTTGCGGGTGATTTCCCTCCCGTCATCTCAGACCTGCAATCCCTAAGGCGTAATCGTGACACGACAAGGAGAGCGTGCGGACTGAGAAGTGGAGGCAGCGCCGTGCGGTACCTGTAGGTGTTTGGCAGTCTCTCCAGTCAAAGTATCCGGCGTAGATGCCGGGTTCCAGTGAGCCGGCAATCGGGTCAGCTCGCCTCTCGATGTAGGCCTCGAACAGATTTCTGTCCAGCTGCCGTACAGCATCCACACTCACCTGGTGGGGCGAGCATACGTGATGTTACCGCAAGAAAGTACACAATATGTTCGGGCTGCAAAAATAAACACACATCCATCTGAGGCTGCTTATCGTTCTTCAGCGTTTGTTGCGTCTGAGAGTCAGATTCCGTGTATGTGTTAATGCATTGATGCATGATTGTATGTAGGGCTGAAACCAATATCATGATAGAAATAAAGAGTTTTTATTAATTTACAGTAGATGCACGACAAGCTTCAGAGCAAACTGTCTTCAAACCACCAACTCCACTGTTAACGGAGGACTAATGAACGACCTCGACCTGCAGAGCCACGATGATGCCTTCAAAGTGCTTCAGTACAGCGGTCCAAATCTCACGCACAGATCAATTACAATGATGCAAAATGAAAGACGGGCATCAAACTGTGACATTTCAGGTATCTGGTATTTCTCCTTCATTAATGACCTAAATGATTAATTTCTTATCAAACGGTTGGTTTTCTGTTCATTGACTAATCAACTACCCATATGACACACATGAACCACGTCTCATTCTCACGCGTTACATTAGCATTTATTATTTATTTACTTACTGACATTTATTATTTTAGAGCAGAATTTTATCATCATATCGCTTGCGGTGTTAATGTGCCACACAGTGTGGCAGCTGTATGGCAGGTACACGCCAGGGGAATTCTTATTTTTTTTCTTAAGTCAACATCTGCGTTGATATTTAGAGATTAAAATCTAGACAAACAGTCACCCATGTTTCACTCTCT
Organism: Miichthys miiuy; assembly: GCA_036365135.1. Taxonomy (NCBI): domain Eukaryota; kingdom Metazoa; phylum Chordata; class Actinopteri; family Sciaenidae; genus Miichthys; species Miichthys miiuy. Next base: position 3,735,668 of record CM071609.1, read on the forward strand.
AACTATTAAAACGCAAGATAAGTAAAAGTCAGAATGGATCTTTCAAAGAAGATGATCAATTATTTTTACAGGAAAACCAACCTGACACTTCTCTGCTTTGTGATTCAGCCATTAGTCATTGTGTGCAGTTGTGTGTGTGTGTGTGTGTGTGTGTGTGTGAAGAGAAATGGGTTGAATGGGGAACTGAGCTTCCAAGACAATGACCTTTTCTCTTTTTTTTAACCAAAGAGTCATATCTCTGCTCAGAAGAGATCTAGGGGCCGTCAGCATCACTCATCAGCTTTATTATTAGTGACAACACACTTCTCATCAACAGTTTGAGAGTATCTGAACATCTTACAGTTATTTGAATTGGTAATTAACAGAGCGCAGCACTGACCCGCGTGATCTTCTCCGTCCCTGTCAAGCCGTGTTTCTCAAAGTGGTCGGCCAGGTTCAGGAAGGTGCGTTTCTCCAGGTAATGGCAGTTACTGAGGATGATCAGCAGACGCTGCTCCTACAAACACACAAACACGTTTAGACTTTATGAACTGTGAGAAGTCTCATAACTTTAACCCTCACAGCTACACGAGTAACCCCAAAAAAACTCTGTTTTCAAATACATACAAACCTTTCCAAATGTCCCCACTTAACTAAAATGTTCTCACATTCCTAATTTACAAACTTGTCCTCACATTTCTAAATGTCCTCACTTTACAAAACAGTCATTGGTTCAATAAAATGTCCTCTTTAATAATAATAATAATAAAGATGTCCTGACTTAAATAACTGCTGTGACTTCAATGAAAAGGCTCCAAATCTTGTTCTCACTTTGCAAAAACATGCTCCTTGCTTTCCTAAAGAGTTTGCTCCATTCAAGTGTCACTTCTCTTCGCCTTTGTTCTTTGTAAATGTCCCTAGTTCACTAAAATATTCTTGCTTTGCAAAATTGTTGTCAAATAACTGGAAAAATGTTCTTAGTTTCTTAAAATAGCTCCAGTTTCCAAAGTTGTCCTCACTTCACTATCCAAATTCTTTTCCACCTGTCTTCCTTTTCCACAGCTGTCCTCACTTTCCAACATTGTCTTCACTTTCTGAAGGTCCTTATGTAACAAAAATGTCCTCACATTTCTAAAATGTCTTTATATCCTCACTTCCTAAAATCCAATTATTTTCTCCAAACTATTTTCCTAAACTGTCTTTGCTTTCTCACTTTGCTGAAGTGTCCTCGCTCTCAAGGTCTAAATCTAAACTAGTACAAGAGCACAAACACAATAATTCATACAAATGAACGAACATAACCACACAAACAGGCAAGATGGCAGGATGGTTAGCCTACATTTAACCACAAATGATGTCGTCACTGGCAGCAGTTTGTTTTTCACACACTGCCTACCTCCAGACAAGGTAAGAGGCGTCAGAGGGCTGATGTAGTAATGGCATCAGATATCGCCTTCCTCGTTTGTATGTGGTGGTTTCTAACTTGCCAAACAGTAGAGTTTATGTCATGAGGGACAGTTTTAACTCTGGTCAGCTGCACTCCGTCGTGCCTGGCTGCGTAACCCCTGCTACATATATCTGGGCTGGGGAAACCCCATCTGCACCTTGCTCCATTTCCCTTTACCAGAATCACTCGACGCCCTGCTCTTCCTCCTCCTCCTCAGCCTCCTTGTCCTCCTCCCCTGCGTTTAACCCCCTTCACTAACATCTCAAACAAGTTACAGGAAATGAGGACGTATCTGCTTCTTGTCCACAACCAGGAAACAGCCTGATAACATTTCGTGGTTTGAATGAGTGAGACACGTGTTTATCTGGTTGTGTGATGGAGAGAGCCCACGCTTTGGTGACGCTGGCAGCCGCCAGATGTGGGATTTCAGGTGTATTAGCCCCCAAACAGTTTAAAGGAAATAATAAAAAACACATCACGCTTACAGATGTTGGACTGAAGCCCTCTTGAACGCCAGGAAACCGATCTGGAGAGGACAGGTCCACTGAAATATTGCTGCGCACACACACAGGAGAGATTTTTTTTTTAGAGTTGAGTACATTATCAACAAAGAAAATATAAAAATCATACAAATACTTACTGAGCTGCATTAATGTCTCCATCTGTTTTAGTGCTCAGCTGCTCCAAGCTGTTTATGAAAACCTGAGATGAACACATGAACACGCACGTCAGACATGACCTGCAGAACAAACTAATACCACACTCACACATCTGACTCTTCATGATAAACTCGCTCAGTTCATGACAGATTTAGATGTTAGGTAGATTAACACAAGGTGAGTCAGAGCTTCGGTGGACGGTGTATCCACCGTGAGATGGCACAAATAAAATCGAAAAATAAAATTGAGGCAATCCGTGTCAGACTGAATGAAGTCCGTTTAGCACTACGATAGAAAACAAACAGACAGATGGAAGCAGAGACGGTCATAGTTTTAATATGAAGCAAAACAATCGACAAGGTTGAGTCTTAGTAGTAACATTTCAATGTATGAAAAACCCTTAAAAGAGCAGGAGAGTGGGTTTGTCGTGGCCAGGAGAAACACAAAAATATAACAAAGTCTGAAGTAAATATGGTTTTCTTATATCCGTGGGACTTTGTGGGAATTATTTGGCGCTGTCAGAATTTTGTGTGTGTGTGTTATTTCATGTCATGTCTGTCATTTGGCTGCATGCCGATGAAGCTCACCTTCATGATGCTCACACTGAGCTCTGTGGCCTGGTCCTGGACCTGGTCCAACTGCAGCACCTGATAAAAAGACAGAGGAACAGCAACGAGAGAATCAGAAAAGTCCAACTATCCTTACAATCAGAGGTTATGTTTTGTACGTTTTTACTGCAATTAAATGTTTATTCCTAAAAGTTAATGAAGCACAATCTCATATGGTGCCTTCACGGTTTCTTTATTCGTTATCAGACTGCATCAGAGCTGCTTTGCTGATGATGATTCATCATACGTGGGATCTAAACTGCACCAAAGATTGATCACAACAGCAACAGTGTAATAACAAAATATGCTGCAGAGAATGACATTTGATTTGACTACTTTTTTTTTTTTTTTGTTTAGTTCAGTTATTCATCCTGTACTGCGACTCATCCTAAAAGGAGCAGCGTGCAGGGACAGTGCAGCCGTGTTAGAAACAAACAGATTACATTAATGAACCCATTGCAAGCACTCAAAACACAAGATGTCAATGGCAAGTCGTGAGTTAAATGATCATATGGAAGCTTCTGCTACTCTTGTGACTGTGCAGGTGATTATCTCACATTGATTTCTCCTGATTTGATCTCCAGAGGCTCTTTGAGTGACTGCAGCATCTGAACCATGCACTGTTCAAACTGTGAAGGCTGCAAAAAAAAAAACATGAGAAGGAGAACATGTGGATTATAAAAACTGACTCCAATTTGAACTTCATCATAAAAACACATCGTGCTGTTTGTAAAACGTAATTTCTTTCTTGTTTTTGAGCTTTGAAAAATGACAATACTGATATTAGTGTGCATAACTGACATATATCCGTCATTTCATCCTTACCAGGCTGGTGATTCCCTCGTTATCTACAACCCAGTCCTCCTTCTCAGCGAGCCTCTTGACATCTGAGTGTGTAAAAAAAACAAAACACAAATATGAATCAAAAGTGCAATTACTTGAAACCTCTCCACATTTTATTGGTCACAGACAAGAAAAGAAACCTTTCTATAAATAAAGGGTGATCACTTTCATACAGGGTCATTACAATTGAATATGAACAGAATTAAGGGTTTCTGAGGGAAAACCACAACATGGTATAAAATCAAACTCTTTCTGTCAAGACCACAATTTGATGTGTGTGTGGGGTGGAAATTTAAGTGAAAACCAGTCACTCTTCTCAAAATGACCATGCCTAACCACAAGTGAAACTGAGCATGTCTGGTTTTGGTCTCATAACACTTTCTCCATTCCTACCCTGGAAGTTTAATTTGGTAAAAGGTGACAGTTGAAGACAGTGACCACCAAATGCTAAATAATTCAGGATAAGCAGATAAATCTATTTACGGTCTGTGCTGGGTTCTTATCAAAGGATGGTTTCATTATAAATCTTCACTCTGATCTGTTAGTTACACAATTCCACGTGACATACTACTTTATATACACTATACACTACACTATATACATTTATATACTAATAGTTATAGTGTACCGTTTGTGCAGTTGGTGCACAAGAAACCGACGCACTTTACCATTTAGCTTTACCATTTCTGTGGCTACAGGAAATGATACATGCTCCAACGGACGCCAATCAAACTGCGACTTCAGTATGACACACAGTAGAACTTAACAAGAAAAACACACGCCGTCTTTCTAAAGAATTAACATTTATTCTTTAGAATCAACCTAAAACCCGCTTAGAATCAGTATGTAGGTTAGACTGTGGAGACAGCTTGTGTTCTTTATAATAATTAAAATGAAAAACTGAATGAGAAAATATATTTAATGATTGAAAACTGTGCAACTAAAATAGCATTCATAGCACAAATTATGTACTGTAGTTTCGGGGAGCAGCTTATTTTACAATAACATAACGTGCATGATGTGCTCGGAGACGAAATCTTTAAACATTTTTTGAAACTGATTCAAAAATCCTAATTTTTGATAAAGATTTCTTGCAACCTGCAAGTCCAAGCGTCACTTTTACCCTCCGTTACTGTTCCAGCTGTCGCGCTCACCGTCTGTGGTGTGCAGCAGAGTCACCATGAGGCAGTGAACTCTCAGCTCCAGCAGTAGATCCTGGATCACCTGCAGCAAATCATTGGGGATCTCCAGAGCAGACAGAGCCTCGTGACAAGCCCTAGACGAGAGGCAGCAGCATTATCTAGTTAAAAATGTGTTAACTTGCATACAACAGAGTCAAATGTTTATACAGAGGGAATTCTGGACTTCATAAATCAGAAAAAATACAGTCACGTGACTGACAACAGCCTGAAAACGATGATTTTATAAATATCAGGCTCTGAATGATGAAAGCCCTCTGTAAAGAGTATATATGGGAATAAAACTGGAAGGTTTGATTTATGTGTTTACTGAAGTCAAGACTTCTCACTCAGAGTTTGAGAAAAACCTGGCTGGAAAATTCATTCAGACATTTTGAGACACTGCAGGTGAAGTGTTTTGATATTTTAAGTTTGAATATGCAAATAAGGCATCATCATCTAATGCTAACTTATGCTGAAATCTACAGACACAAACAGACAAAGTGAAGTCAAATAAACATCTAAATGTGGTATATTTTCTCTCCTCTAGTCTGAAAGAAGAAGACGTTATGTACATGTTGTGCAACAGCCCATAACCTCAAAATTGACCAATGCATGAATGTCACGGTATAACTGTGTATATAACCATGTCAGAACTGCACGTAATCAATGAGAGACATATTCAAACAATCAGAACCTGACGGTGTGTATGATTTGTGTCAGCCAGGCTCCAGTGAGCTCCGTCTTGTTCTCCCAGCCTCCGCAAAGACTCAGCTCCGCCTGCGGCAGGGTGGTGGGGAGGAGAGCCCCTCGAATGAGCTTCACCAGCCGATTGGTCATCTCCTCGATCATTTTCTTAAAAGAAAAACACAAAGTAAGGATACAAACAACAAGTTTATGTGGCATTCATTTAAAAAAAAATGACAAACGTGTTGAGTAAGACTCTCAGAATAACATTTTTGTGTAAACAGCAGCAATGAGGCATACTTTAAAGTCATTCTGTCTCTGTCTGGCATTCTTCTTGGATTTTTCCACCTGCCCAGATTTCTCTCCAGTCTGCAGAGGAAACAAACAAGAAACACTAATGTTAAATATCATCTGGAAATGAAAACAAGCCATCCGAATTTTGTTTCATCAATAACAGTAAAGTTAAAAGGCCTTCAAATTAAACTTTTTTCCAAAAGATTTCCAAAGATTTTCCAGACCCAATTCCTTCAAATTCAAGGACCCAACACCGCATAGTTTGAGACACAGAGCCAAGGTTAATTACTGTTAATGAGACTTTGAGTGTGAAACAATGACGCAACTGCAGGAGATACAGATGCAGACAGTGGAACAAAGCCTATTTACATAAACAGATATAAATTCAAGCACTTCCAATGGACTTCCTATTTTTAAAAAAAAGGCCCTGATTTTATTCCCTCAAATTCACAAGCTTTGAAGGACCCATTATATCCATGATTTTCTAAATTTACATTCTTCACAGGGAATACGAGAGCGGCAGTCGTGCTTCTTTCCTTTCTGTGTGGAGTTTGCAAGTTCTCCCTGTGTAGTCCAAAGACATGCACTTAATAGGTTAATTGGTAACTCTAAATTGGCCATAGGTGTGAATGTGAGTATGAATGGTTGCTTGTCTCTAGGTACCTAGCTCTCTAGGATAAGCTGGCCTCTCGCCCAGGCAGCTGGGATAAGCCCCACCACGAGAATAAGGAGTTACAGATAATGAATGGATATTTTTGTTGGCACTGTGATCTCCATTGTTTTGGGGATGGAGGGAGAAAACTCAGAGAAGGATATCAAACAATCTGAAACACGAGAGGTGAGTGGGGAAAAACTGTGATTGTGTTCTTGTCACCGTAAAAGCTTCTCCTGTGTTTACCTCACTAAAAAGACTCCCGTTAACGTAAGAGATCCAAAGCTTCCAGAAGTTGGGCAACTGACCGATCACCACATCTGACAGCTTCTCCACGAACTGCACCTGCTGCGGGGTTTCAAAGCGCCAGGCTGCAACAAAGACACGCACACATACTGTATTACACGCCAACACACACTTATCTATGCTGTGCTGGGGAAGGTGATGCGGGTCTTCAAGGATGATTTAGCAAACCGCAACTCGACTTGAAAAAATGTCTTCTGTAATTCGAAGAATCACAGAAGGAAATATTTAACTTCCAGGCACACCAGGCTCCATTTGTTTGTTTTGGTTACTTTTACTGGACTGTGTGATGTAAAGAGATACGCTGCAGCTCCTTTACGCATAACTCTTATATGCTGTGATTCCCCTAAGTACTGTAAGTGGGAACAAAAGTGTTACACACACAAACAAACAAATGCACAGTCAGAGTGAGGCTCAGACAGGGAAGCCCCTCCCAAGCACCGAATGTGTGGCTGGGTTGTAATATGATTGTGGTGCTCACTGCTGGGTCGTGGTGTTCGCAGGCTGCCCCCTCTGTTCAGAGACGCCGTGTGACTGAGCCTGCCTAGGGCGGACGGGCGGGTATCCCCCTCTGGGTCGAGAGCTCCGACACCCACTGACAGACATAACGAAAGGAGGAGGAAGGGGGAAGAGAGAGGGGGAGGAGAGAGATGAGAAATGAACTTGGATGAAAAAGAAACACATACTTCAGATATCAAATAATCAAATAAGCCATTTTCATAATTCCACATTCCTCAATAAGCTCAGCAGGCTTTCACACCAAACAATCCTCTCTCGCCCCTCTCTGCCTTTCTTTATTTGTGTTCTGATCCGTCTCTGCCGTGGCCCACAGCTGAGAGAATGTCCCGTTGTTTCCAGGGTGAGGAAACAGAGCCGAGGCTTTGTGAGTGCTGGGGTGAAGTGGGTTTACGTCGGCCACACTGGGCTCAGTCACGTCTGGCCTTTAGGTAAGAGCCAGAGCTCCACTAGATGGCAACAGGGAGCTTTGCAGCAGCGACAAGCGAGTCCTTCTGCAACACACACACACACACACACACACACTTCTATCTCGGCCAGTGAGATTACTTTAGTGCAAACGACTCTATGAGATAACTTAAGATAAGACAAGAAGGGGTGAAAGTTGACAAATAGGAATGAAAGTGAAACAGCGTGTGTGTGCGAGAGGGGATCAAACTTACTACAATGAAAATGAAACTCAGAAGACAAGTTCGTGCAACGCTGCAATACGCCTACATATAGTTTGTCTAAACGAAGAGAAATGGATGGCCACATTTCCAAAACATGTGTCTGACACACACACGGAGAGAAATGTACTGGTGAGTCACAGCCTGAATGTAGTGTGTAAGCAAGTATTGAGAAATCCCCAAGCGAAGGAGCAAATGCGGTTGAGCTGGCCGTGCACACAACACAGACATCCAGACTAGAAAATGTAAGGAAATTCTCATTTGAGTCAGATTATCTGTAAACACACCAAGCTTTCTCACATTACACACACACACGCACACACACACACACACACAACACACAGCCCCTCGTGAAGCTGTGCAGAGGCTGTCTCTGTGATGTTTTTTACAGGGATGAGAGCTGCTGTTGATCCAGGTGTCAGCTGAACCCCCGGCGTCTTCAGAATGCACAAGTGTGTGTGTGTGTGTGTGTGTGTGTGTGTGGATTTAGGTGTTCAAACTATACATTAGGCTGGCCGTGTTGTTTCTTCCTAAAAGTTTAAAATATAGGAACCGCTGTGTATGTTGTGTTGAGACAATGTGTGTCACCTGCTCACTTCCCCATCAGGTCTGACGCTGGTTGGATGAGTTCCTGTTCCCTGAGGGGTCACTCATAACCACACACACACACATACACGCACACACACGCAACATACCGACTCCTAAATTTAGTTCATTTCCCACGCAAAAGATTTTTGATTTCAAGTTTGTCTCACATATTTTATGTCCTCACAGATCCAAAAGCTGTTATGCTTCCTGCTGCATGACACTGAACGCCGTATTTTATCGCAAACAAAGTTCTGTTGAGGCTTTAACAGCTGAGAAGATGCATCTGGTGACCAAAAGTAAAGACGAAATGAACTTCAAAATCCCTCCGAGACAAAGAAAAAGAAACAAATGATACTGCTACATTACAACCTGAAGTTTTAAAATTTAATTTTCAGCTTGTTTTTTATTGTTTTTTTTTGCATCTTTTAGTTCTTTATTTTAAAGAAGAGTTTGTCTTTTTCAGAATAACAGATAAAAAATAAAAATAAACTGATAGACTTCTGGAACACATCACCCTGCACTGATGCAAACACATGATTAACATGCTAATTGAAGTGTAATAATTAACACGTTTCTCCACGAGTGGTGCTGGCTCGGCCTAAAATCACAACCGCATGTACTCCAGCCAAACGTACGAACACTAGAATCGCTGTAATTGTTCACTGACAAACCTATTTTTCCTACGAGCAAAATTTCCCGCTAATTGTATTGATATTGGCAGAAGAAGCACCGTTCAAGGAAGTAAGAATACTGCAGTTTATAACTCAATTGGGCAGAATCAGATTGCAGCACCGGGGCATGATGGGAGTGTTTAGACATACGGAAGCAACTTGCGCTGCTCTGCTTCCTCACAAGGCTTCCTCGTGGGCTTCATGCTTTTGTTCCTACGGAGATGGATGGCTCTATTTCACGTTTAAGGCAATTTATATGGTAATTAATGGAATCATAACTACACCAGAACGGCCTCTGGCCTCATATTCTGGACTGAGAAACACAAGAGACATGAAGAAAATGACGTCAGTTACTGCAAACATGACTGATCCATCACAGAAGAATAATCCCTGCCACGTGTGATGCTGACAATAGCATAAAAGATGGCTTATAAATACACTGCGATGGTTAATGTGATACGAGGAGGAAGAAGAGGCCGCCAGCACACAGGGGGGGTGAGGCTGTGAGGTACCGGTAAGGGGGGGATTCTGGCTATTTGAGAGGAGAGGGAGGGAGCGAGGGAGGGAGGGAGGAAGAGTGGGGTCGGGGAATGTAGTGGATGTGGTTTCATGATGGTGGCTGTTCAAGGGCTGCCTGGGTGGAGGGAGGCACGGGTTTCGTACTTGGGCGAGAGGTGAGCAGCGAGGAGTGGGGTTGGTAAATAGTTACCAGGTGTGTGTGCGCGCGTGTGTGTGTGTGTGAGAGGGGAAGAGGTGGGGATAGAGGGGCTCTCCAAAGTGTGACAGCAGATGGGACAGGAGACAGCTGGCAAACAAGAGTAGAGATGACAGGAAACTGCGTTTTTGTCATTATGTACACGAAGACGGTCATCACCAGAAAGATGTCGGCCATTTGTTGAAACACTTCAGGGTATCCTGTGAAGCTTCTGACTAGTGTGTTTGTATTGTGTGCCAACTAAGTCCCCCCAAAAACAACGCTGGGCTGTGAAGTGTTTCTGGTGTAAATCTGCAGGTCACATGACGACCACTGGCCCAAAAAGACGAAGCTGAACTCCAGACTGAGCATGCCCAACAAGTGGGAACCCTGAAAAACTTTTTGCTGTACACAAAAAAAAAAAAAAAAATCAATTTTGCTGATCTTTTGTTCGAAACACCAAACGTAAACAGAATCACATTTATTTACAACAACAAAAACCTTCACAGGGAACCTTTAAAACGACCCACATTTACATTCTCCCTACGAGTGACCTCATGCGGTTTGCGTGAATGATGACTGTCCTCTTCTTGGTGGCGGTGGAAGAGGGTAGCGTCATGTTATTGACACCGCCGCACAAAAGTCTGAGTGAGAGGTGGGGGGCGGGGGGATTTACACAACCTGACTTCAACAGCGCAGACCGCAACTCATGTCCTGCCTGCTGGAAACAGTCGAGTTTGGTTTCTTTTAAATGTGAAATGAAATCCTCAAACCTTCGCCAAGCAGCTTTAGTTGCCTCGAGTTGCTTTGTTAGGGAAAGTCATACGGAGGACGGACAAATGTTTGTTTATTTATGCATCGTCAGTGTCAGTGTTAACATTTTTCTCTTTATATTAACGTGAATAAACCAACTGTTAATTTACGTGTGTGTGTGTGTGTTTCATTGCGTTCTTGCAACCCAGCAATTTTCGGAATTGTTGGGTTGCATGTGATTTGCATGCAATTTCAGATTCGCTCCCTGCCACATGTTGCTCTGCTGTGGAATGCATTTGTGGACTGAAAAAAAGGGGAGGGGGGCCATCCCTGACATGATAATCAAGATGATATTTTACTGTGGAGAAGCAGGGAGCGAACCAACCCCCAGATCCATCAAGCCTGAGCCCGGAAACCACTGTTACCCTTAGCATTAGACATGTTTATGTTCCAGCTGCACTATGTGAAGCAGCCACCCACTCACAATGTATTTGTATGGGTGTCTTTGTGTAAGTGTGAGTGGAGGAGTGCGAGTGCGTGTGTGTGTCTAAGCGGGGTTGGCGAATCGCTGTTCTTCCTGAGCGGACGGTTTCACGTTCACATTTTTCTGCTGGCTGATTTAACAGAGGAACAGCTTAATTGGGGTTAATTGTTCCAATCCATCTGTGAAGCTGTGTGTGAGTGAGAAAAGAGAGTTTGTATGTGTGCGTGTGCAGCAACATGTCAAGCTCTGAAATCCAAATCCAAAGCCAATGCTCCCTCACTTTCATCTTATTCATACATTCATGAAAAAATAAACAGTCGGGCCTCAAGGCAGAGGAGGGCGGTGACGGAGAGGGGGAATGCAAGCAGAGGGAGCTGGTACGACGGAGAGGCAGCTGGCTTTCTCTCTTCCCTCGGCTACCTTCAGACTCACATGACATCTACCAGCCGCTTGATTGGAAATGCTAAATACAGGCTTTTCACTTCAGCTCAGGTGTGTGTGTGTGTGTGCTCATGTGAGTTAGTCACCTCTCTGGCCACTGATGAACTCATCTCTGCAGTTTTGCATCAGCTCCAGGATCCACTTGTGCTGAGCGTAGATGCACAGCCACGCTGGGTCGCCTGGAGCGTGCAGGTCAGACAGGTACCTGCAAAAACACAGGTGTAAAAACTTTACACTCGGAGAAAAGGAAGGAAAAGGAAAGCCCACACACATTCTGGTGAGGTGCCGGCTTGCAGGTACAGTAGACATCAGAGGAAGGAGAGAGCAGAAGACGCCTTCAGAGGAAAGGCAACAAATCTTCTAAAGATAGATAGATAGATAGATACTTCATTGATCCCGAAGGAAATTCAAGATTCGTCAAAAACGACACATAAAATGTGTTGGTAAGTTGTTGCACCGCCACAAGCCACCAGTGTCTTTTACCTTGTCTTTTCAGCACAGACGAGCTAGCACACAGCATATCTAAGTACAGCATATCCGGCCGAAGGCTTACACTCAACTGTTTTTGGAGCAAAAGGCAAAAACGCAAAGATCTAAAGCAGATTTTTTGACCCTCTTGCCCTGAACTCCACAAAGACTTCACCCACTTATCCATCTTTCTTCCCATAATCATCCTTCTCCCAGGAGTTTACTTCCTGCGTATCACTCAGTGACCTGTGGGATGACAGATGACTCACTCTCTGAGCTGTGGCCTGGCTCCCTCTACTGTCATCCTAACAACAAACTACCAACAAACTGCTCATTTGTTTCTCATTAGGTGGCATCTTTCAGAAGTTTAAGCAAGTCTCACAGGCACAAAACACGCACACACAGACACACACACACACACACACACACAGCTCCAACCATCCACGGCAAGAGTAAACAGGAGCTGAGTGGGCGTTCAGAGCCGTGCCTAATGCAGCAGGATGAAAGATGTTGCCGTGTGGTTGAGGACTGGTCTCTGTGATCCTGACAGGTCGGTCTTAACAATAATAAATCGGGAGAGACCACAAGTATGAATGGATAGAAGGACAGAGGGGGGAAAAAAAGAGGGAAATAAAGGCAGGGAAGGAGGGAAAAATAGAAACAGAGACAAAAGAACGAGACAACAGAGAGCTGAGAATATCAGTGAACATTCTAAAAAAAAGTGAGATGCAGACAGAAGAAAGTGGATGGAGGATGAAGTTCTGGTAAACGATGACACAGACAGACATGAAACGAGTGTAACGAAGGAGCATAAGAGATATGTCATGACTTCATATCTAATGTACACAGACTGTAGAGATTGTGAGACACATGGCTGAGAAATGTAAAGCTCCCGGATAGTAGATAATGAACCTGTGTATGAGATGTGGAGAGCCGACAACGTGACGACTGGGAGGAATATGGACAGACGGTATGAAGTAGCCATGGCGGCATAACATAAAGACAAAGAGACCTGATGTATCTCTTCTGGTCGTGCAGTGTTGATGGCGTCTGCAGCAGTTTCTCCAATAAGAGACTCCTCAGAGCTCCGATCCTCGTCTCGACCTCGGCGTACACTAGAGCAGAGTAATGACAACAATTTTATTCATGATGAGAATATTTAATATAGAGAGGATTATTCAAAAAAATAGTGATATTTTCCTTTGTTTCATACCTTTTTTGAAAACAGGGACCTCTGTATTACCAAAGAGAGATTTGGCCTTCTCGTAGTCGTTGATCACCACGTCATAATCACCCTGAGAGAGAAAACACACCTCAGTTTTCTAACTTATTAATAATGACACACACTGTGTATAAAAGCCTCTCTAGCTCCACCCTCTGGATGACAGCCCTCCAGTCTGTGCCTTAGAACAAATATACTGCACGTACTGGGAAACGCTGCATTAAAAACAACTTTAACTTTGAAATGACAATTAATAATTAAAAGAGCTGCTCCACAAGGATCCCATGATGCGGTTGCTCTTTATTTGTAGGGCAGCTTCAGAGATCTAAGACTTTGATGCACCAACACAGATGAATTTTTAATTAGTTCGAACTGTAGTTTAGCAAAACTAAGTTTCAAATTATTAAATTTTGGTTTAAAATTACATTTAATTGCACAGTTAATTAATTAATTTAACTAATTGTTTATTAATCCAAGTTTATTGATGTAAACTGAAACTAATCGATATGGAGATGTCTGCTTTATCAAAATAATTAAATAAAAAATATATAAATAAGTATAAAAGAATGGGTGGACAACAAAAGGTTAGTCAGCCTTCTTGGACTTGTTTTAACAGATCCACATCCACCCTCTGGAAACATCCGGTTGGTGTTGGAGAATTGGTGGCACAGCTGCATTTCGTTCACAGCCCTGTTTGACAGCCATGTTTGGTCCAATCTTCCCCTTCAGCTCCATCCTACAGGCTTTCCTTGCTGAAGCATCTTGATAGAAATTCAGCAGCATCTTTAAACTTCACTGGGTCGAGTCCGTCTCTCAACTTCCTTGAAGAAACTTGACCATTTTGCTCAGTCCGTCTCAAAGGCACACATTTTAGTTCAGTTAGTTCATTTTAATTCAGTTTAAAGTTAAAACTGGATCAAGTTTTAGAGTGGAGTTTAAAGTTTTGGTGTAAAATAATTAAATTTAATCTAGAGAGTGAAAACTAAACTGAGGTCCAAAAAGATGCTTAAATTTGAATCTTTCTTAATTTTAAGCTGGTTTTAAAGATGCAGCATAATTTAAAGTTAAACTATAATTTAATAAACTAGTGAGACTAGTGAGCTTTGGACAGATGAAGCCTGAGTTACAAACAACTTTCTTATACCTTATATACATGTATTTATACACACACACGTTTATGGTTGTTGTTTTCTTGTTTGTATATTTGTATTTGGGATGGTTTCCTGTGGAAGTAAAGTGAAATGAGGTGAAGTTACACACGCTGGTGGACTTGTGAAAATGCTGTTTGAAGCTTCTCATGGGAGCCATTAGGTTTTATGATTGCTCTGCTGGGCTATAAAATAACTAATGAATATTAACCCACAGATTCAGCACAAACCCTCCTCTCATTTCGTTCCCATAGTTTGAGAGGACGATGTCCTGTTATGACAGCTAAGCGATTAGTTTTATGAACACCGAGACGAAGACAATAGCCTCACAAATAACCAGAGCTAAACACTCTGAGAGTCAGGACTGTAAAACAGATTTTCATCTCCACCATCACTCTGAGAGCGCTGCTCTGAGAGAGGACGCAAACCGCAGCGCTACAAGTGTGCTGGTGTGGAAGTGTTAGGGTTATTATTATTTGTGGAAAGTACCTTTTGGATATTGCGTTCAATGTTGAGTGGCAGGTTAAAGAGAAACTTGAAGCGCTGCAGGACGTTGAGTGCATTGCGTGTGGAGTCAGCTTTGTCTTTCCGCCCCAAGACCTCCTGGAAAAGAGTATCTGCAGTATCGCTCGCTCCTACGAGAGGGACGGGGGAGAGAAAGAGTGAGTGAGAAAAAGAGAAACTGAGATACTATGAAAATAAATGTTGATACCACATTTCACTTTTAATGTCGGTCTCTGGTTTTCTTCCTGCTCTGTATGCTATCTGACACAGTCGAGGCCGAGCTGCTAAGGAGAAAGTGACAGCTATCTCTTAGTCAGACAGCTTAGTGGAACCTTTGCACAGCTAACCGGCTTCGTGGGTGGCCTCGGATGTGCCGTCAAACAGAAAAAAGAAACAAGTTCTCCTAATCAAAACAAAACCCCACCCCCAACACAAAATCCCTGAAGGAAAAACAGCATGGGACTGAACAGAGGAATATTTCACATTTTTCACTCGCAAATCTGAGTCGTCATGAAAGGAACATTCCCATTTAGTGATTGGTGCTGTGTGTGTTTGGTGCATGTTTTTTTTTTTTTTTAGGGGTTGAACGGTGGCCTGGGCCCACTGGGCCATGGGCCCACAAGTCTAGGGCTGTGGGGATGAAAGCTACGTCCGGCTGGGAGGTTTATTTACTCTAGACTCCGGGAAAAGGACCTGCTTATTGACCCTCCATTAGAAAAGTCACATTATCATGTATGAGATGAGAGGGTGGGAACACAGGATCTGCTGAGGGATCTGCTCGTTAAAAAGGGGAAGATCTACAAAGGCAGCAGAACAGTGTGATGAATGGTGGATGGTGAAGTTGGCCAGCACAGCATCAGATTGTCTCTTTGATAATCACTCTGACTCTGAGTTTTATTTGAACATGTTAGTGCAAAAAATAAGATTTGAAGCGTAAAGAGAGAAAAACAATCTCCACCTAAAAAACTGAGAATAAGGTAAAGATGTCAGAGTTTTCAATGGACAGAGAATGGTGAAATATTTATGTATGTATATTATTATGTCTTATTCAGATAATGAAATCACAGCAGATATATTATCGGTCACTTATAATAATATATATTTTTCTGAATTCTGCAAAATTATACAAAATGGCACATTTTCTGTCCATCACCCCCGATTGGTTAGTGAATGTTCAGATGTTGCGAGCATTTGTCTGGTGGCTGGTGCGAATTTTGTGCCCTTCATTAATGTGTGCATAAACTAAAAAGGTATGAAATTATTCTTAAAATACAAAAATGTGAAATTATCAGTTATCTTATCTGCATTTGTCATGAGATACACTCAATGACTCATGGCTCCATCCGATGAGGAATACAAGATGTGAGATGTAGTTTAGTAGTTGAACCTGAGATGATTTTATCACATGTAAGAATCATGTATTCTATTGAAAAATGACAAAAGAAAGATATTTGGGAAGATGAAAAGTAGACGACTGGTTAAGTGAATGGATCAGTAACGTTTGAATTAGTGAACTGGAAGAATTTCTCCTTGAATATAATTATAAATGTTTAGAGAACAAAAATTCTAAGAAATAGAGAAGAAATAAAGAGTATACAAGAAGTGACTTTGTTTTTTTAGTAACATAATCAGTGATGCTTATCAAGGATGAATGTCTTTGCTTCTTCCAAGGTGACAGTATTTAAATCCAGCTTGGTATACAGTCACATGTCATTGTCATCATTAGTCAATGTATGAAATGTGCAGAGATGTATTTCAGCGAAAAACTGAACCTGTACAGTAACACGAGGAGTGCAAGAAACAAACAGCATCTTCAGTGTCTCTTGTGGTTGGACATTCAATGAAAGGATGCTTACTGTTGAGGATGTTTTCTAGTCGCTGGGTCATGGATCCCTCCACCCTCTCTGTGCCATCAGACTCCAGCCTCTGGTGGATCGCTGCAACGCACAAGTCAGTATTAATTCATACTGTGAAGGACAGTGATGGACAAAATACAGTGAAATCTACTGAAACTAAATCATAACAATAATAAACGTGAGCATAGATGTTGAGTAGATGCACAGACAGTACAGTCATGTCGGTAATGTGGAAAAAAAGGAGGGAACGGTTCCCCATACTGTAACCTACGTGCAATCCCCCGAGACAGGAACATTTTCAATTTCAGGAACCGAAGGTAAAACAATAAACAGGCCCTACCCCAGTGGTAGATGGGAGATAACCCTGTCGATCTCCGCCCCCAGATGCTGCTATTGAACCCCCCCCTGTTTCTGCCTGTTCCCACGCAACACAGGGACCTGACCTTGTTCCAGTGGTGACTGTATTGGATCAATTCACCTAAGCCATTAACAGCACAGTTTTGTGGTCTTGGGACATTTGGAGCCCTCTGACCTGGAGGTAATGTGAATCGAAAATGTTTCAACTCTCAGAAAAATAACAGTCGGGAGAGCTGAGCTGGAGGTCTGAATGCCAAAAATGACTGCTGCTCAGGGGAAGTAGGAGGAACTCTCCGATGGCTTGTATCCATCACTTAGCGTGAAGAGCTTTACGCGGGAGAGGGGAATTCGAAAAGCCGGGGAACGGGGGGAGAAAACAGAGAGAGAGAGAAAAAGAGGCAGAGCGAGTGGTGTGGCTACCCCAGTGAATAAATAAATGGTGTGCAGTAGTGGGCAGCTGGGTGCTGAGAGCTGCAGTGTGGGGTTTATTGACAGAGTGGAGGAAAGGTGGAGAAGGCTTAGGAGACCTTCTCATACATACTTGCGGAGCGATTCAAATATGCAACGGGGAGACATCTCAAGAATGAAGTTAAGAGACAGAAACATGGAGGCAAAAAAACGATCCTCTCATTTCTCTTCACTTCCCTGCCTTCCTTCTTCTCCCACAGTTGTTCCACTACAAATACTGGCTGTTAGCGGAGCTTGGACACAGCAGAGGGAGTGAGAGGCAAAGTGAAGGGGGGGGGAGTTCTGTAAATAAATATGTGGGTCCATTCTGACAGACAGAAGCCTCAAGGCAGAGACTGAGGTATTCCTAAAACACACTGTTCAAACATGCCATGGCCTAATCAGTACGGACGTCGCCGGCCCTTTCGTGGACCTCTCGCTGCTCGCCGACCGGCAGAAAGCGCAGCCAGATGCAGGTTCGGACAAAGGCACGTATACGTGGGAGTGTATACGGGGAGAGCACAGGATTGATTGAGACAGACGCGCACACACACACACGCTGCAGGTCTGCTTCACGTCTCCACACTCCCCCCCTTGCCCTCTTGCCAGCTGTGTGTCCTCTGCATCTGTCACACACTGAAGGGGCTGATGACGCAACAGCTAACCTAAACATCAGGTCAGAGTCCGGATAACACACGCAGCCAGGACCTGAGGAAGAGCTGCAGCTCCCTGCTTCACTTCCTGGAACCATTGAGGAGAAAAAAAAAATGAATAAGAATAAAAATACAGTGTCCCTGGATTCTAAAGCTGGAGATGTTTTGACTCCTGCCGGGGCTGGGCGCTCAGGGAATAGGCCCTGGGAATCTGGCATTTTTGGAACACGGTAGCCGTTCCGTTTCCTGCATTACTGGGAGACTTCCTTTTCACACAACAATGAAAAACCACAAATTTCAACATTTTAGTAGAAACAACCCTGGACTCCCTGACAGACTGTCAGTCAGTCAGTCAGTCAGTCAGTCAATCAGCCTGGAGGAGCTCTGTCTCAGAAGCACGGCCTCTGTTTGTCGCAGAGGCTCTCCGACCAAACAGGCTCCGTGCCCAAAAAACCCTCCATCTCTTTCACCAGTCTGTGGCGGTTCACATGGAGTGTTTACAGGACCACTTATGTCCTCACTGCATAAACAAAAAAAAAAATCTCTTCTATAAACAAATCAAATATTATATTAAACAAAAAATTGCCAATGGGGAAAAATGACTTGATGACGAGATTTCTTGAAAAAAGCATCAAGATCTGGTCAAAACACTATCTGACCTTAAAACTAGTAAGAAAGACTTGATTCAAAATTCAACATATAGCTGCTTGAAACTATCAGACAAAGGTCAAAAGAGCATATATTTAGAGGACTTCACGTGAACCCTGTCAGACCCCGTGGAAGTGATATTGCATTACCTCTCTGGGTCAAAGCCTCAAGTACAGCCGTCTGTCCACACTGGCCAGAGTTAGGGTTCAATTCAGACTGCAGCAAACCGCAAAAAAACACTAAGAAAATACATGAAATCCTGATTTGAATACATCAGTAACACTTTGTCTTCATTCATATTCCAGGTTGTCTAATGTTTCATAAGCAGCTTTTTTTAATGATGCACCCATCCACCTTTTTACTCCTGATAACCATTCAGAAACCTCAACTTTGGATCCCTAACACAGATTCTCGGACTGATACAAATAGATTTTAACATCTGTACACCACCAGATTTATGTGAAGTAACATGAGGTCAGCAATTACTGTATTGCCAAAAAGTCTGCAGCTCACCGTGACTTAATAAATACAGTGGAAAAACTGAATTTTATAATGACGTTGACAAAGAAACCGATCAATATTTAACCTGGTCAATAAAAAATACAGTCGCTAATAAGATGCTAAAAGATTCGATGCTGATCTGGGTGCAGCTCATTCCATGTAAATCTTTGGAGGCCATGCAAATTGATGATGCACTTCTGATCTTCCCCCTTTGAAGCTCTAAGATTACAGCCCCGGCTGCAGTCGACCAGTCTTGTTTCTCCATACGCTAAAAGCCGACATTAGCTAACAAACCCCAAACAGCGCTGTAATTAACTAAATCTAAACTGTGTGCTTAAGCCGAGTTCATAGTTCATTAAAAAAAGAGACATGGGACTTTGTTTTGCTATTTCTGTTGAAGATGGTTAGCTGTACTGGAGAGCAATTAAGAGGCAATTAGTGGGGACAAGAAAAAAAACGAGGTAGGGAGAGAAACCCCACGGAGCTCTGCTGTTTGCTCTAAATATTTTCTATCCGCCTCATTTCTTTTCCCAGATTTGGCTTCTCCTCCTTGTTTCCACCTTGCCGGCAGCAGTACACTTGTATTAAAAAATAACTCCAGACTTCTATTAAAGTCATCAATAAAAATCTCACATGCAAGCAGAACTGAAAATAAACAAGAGAGGAGACAAAAATTACTTGATGGTGATTGAGAGGGCTGGAGGCACTGTAGCCACTTCTAACACGGCAAATTCAGAGCGGGGAGAACACACAAGCACCCTGTTAATTTCTTCTTTTTTTTTCACAGTTCATTTCTTTTACATTTTCACAGCCACATCTCAGGTGAGGTTCATTTGGAACGACTCGGAACAACAGAGACCTGCCAAAGCGCTGCTGAGGGACAAAGAAGGGATTCACAGTTCCTCAGACAGCTGTGCTAACTAGGCCTGGCAGTGAGCTATTGCAGAGCTGTCTCGAGCTGGCTGGCTGCTAGCAGCGTGCCGGCTGGTATGTCGGTTTGGCTGACCATACCTAGTATACAGAATATCTCCACTTGAGCTATCCATTCTGGGCTACCACTTCATTTTTTATGACTCGGAGCCAAATCCTGGCCGAGAAAGGATGTTATAGTGCTGTAATGAGTCATGGTGAGAAGACGGAAGTCAGGAAGTTTAAAAATGAACTTTTGAGTCAGATTACTGGTCCAAATATGAGATAATGTTGTTTTTTTTTAAAGAAAATTACATTTGAAAAGTGGGAGTTGTGTGACATTTGAGAAGTCTGTTTAACTAAAGTGAGTACTTTCTCTCGTGCTGCAGAGTGAGCCTGTTCCTTTATGATAATGTCATATTTGAGCTTGTTTGTAGCCTTATTGTTGATATGCTGGATAAACTAGGACGTTTGTTGATGTTTGTAATTAGTCAGCCCTAAAGGTGAGCCCAGTTTAACCCACTAGAGCCTCTGAGTGAAGTGCAAATGAGTTAAAAGCACACTGATTGTCAGATTAAAAAATAGTAGCACCTAAAATCAGACTTCTTCCAAAGAGGCTGACCATAAAGTTTGGTTTGTTAGACAGACTTGAAAACACAAACTGGACAGCTGTGAGATTTATGTTTGAAGGCAGAATATAATGAATTTTTGCTCCCTTGCGGAGGGTTTGGAGGGTAAACACTCACTTTATAAAGTTGTTATGGTGACAGTTGTATATTTATTCATATATTTGTGACGCTTATTTATTTAGAAGTGTTTGTCCAGCAGACAGAGAGTCTTAACATTCATTTGGAGCAGTGTCTCAGGGGGAGAAAAACATTAATTCTCCTTTTAGCTCTGTTTTAGAAATTAAAATTATTAATTAATGCAGCTTTAATGGACGTATTTGATGCTCCACATTTGAAGGAGAAATATTTTATGGATGAAGACTAACTGTTGAGTTTGGAAAATTGCAAACTTTCCCCAAATATTTTGCTAACAGTTTTTATTAAAGGTAAAACTGCAAACCTTCCACTGATTAATGCAGATTCTCCTTCAAATGACAGAGCAGAAATGAAACAGCACTTAAATATTGTTTGTTAGTTATTTTGTTTTAAATTTTATACTATTAACTTCACTTCAATAAATTCAATAATGCATTTAAAATGTGTTAAACATGCTATATCTCCAGGGGCACCCAGACGGGCATACAGATATTTATCCACAAGGCAGTTGCAAAGTAAATGGGGCATCTTGTAATTAAAGCTGTCTTATATTCAGGTTACATAAAATCATAAGTCATCATGATGCCCTCTGGGTTCACAGGTCACTTGAGTCCATCCATGGTGCTTCCTCCATCTGTAGAGACTGTACATTTCCCATTGGAGGCAGCGGGCACACAGTAGGCACGCTCAGTCTGAACGTGAGAATGACTGCGCATTGTTCCCGTTGGTCATATTGGGTCTGTTATCAGTGCTATCGGCCCTAATACTCTAGCCTGCATTGTGTTGGTCTGCTCCGTTTATTTAGATTCAGACGCTAACAATGAAAACATTGCCTCTCTCCCAACCGGGGCACAAACATACGGAAAGCAATAATAATAATGATGGAGGCAGAAAAAGTGAACGTATAAATAGAAAGGGGAAGTAACTGAGCGGCTACGGCGGGAGGAGAGAGTAAACAGACAAAAGTATGAATGATGAAGCAAACAATTGATTTGAGGTACCTGGCAGAGCGACAGCAGTCAGTCTCAGCTACCTTAAAATCTTTTTGGCATCTGGGAGTCAGTGTGGCCAAGTGTGTGTGTGTGTGTGTCCACTTCCCGGCTCTAGGGAGACTCGAGTGAAACTGTGTGTGACAGGTGAGAGCTGATCTCATTTTGATGAAGGTGAATTAGCCGTGTTGTGGTTGGCTGGTGTAACTGTAGCAGAGAGCGGAGGGGATTTTCACACAGCGTCCAAATGAACCTCTTTAATCAACCGCTGCTAAACCGCATGTGTGTGTGTGTGTGTGTGTGTGTGCGGGGTGGGTGGAACATTTGCACGCTTTCCAAAAAATCAAGAGCTTTTTTTTTTTTTTCTTTCCTCAGCAGAGATGAAGAGTGATGATTTGGGGAGTTTGTGTACTAATTGTCGACCGTTCGGTGCGGTTCTGCAGCGTACAAAAATGTGTTAATCCCTCTCACCTGCCAGAGCGTCCTGGGCCTCAAAGAACGTACTGAGGCCTCCTTTCACGTAGGCCAGACTCCCCTCATTCTTCTTCGTGGCTTGCTTCTTCAGGTTACTGGCGGCCATCTTCAACTGTTCAAAACTGGGGAAACAAAAACAAAACGATCGCGGCATTACGTCAGACCCGAAACTTGTGATTACTTTCGTTATTTGTCTGGTTAATTGATTAATTGTTTAGTCTGGAAAACGAGAAAAATTCCCATTACAAGCGCCCAAGATGACGTCTTCAAACATTCAAACTTCTAATGTTAAACAGACAAAAGCTGAAAATCGTCATATTTAAAAAGCCAGAACCGACAAATGTTCAGCTTTGTTCATTAACGTATTTAATGGATTACTAAAACTGCTGTCGATACATTTTGTGATTCCACTAATCTTTTCAATATTTTGCCGTTTTGCTGTCGCACGTTCTTTTTCCTGCACAGCGTGCATGTCAGAAACACAATCACGCACACATTTTTTGGCCGAAGTGAGTACGTGTGTCTGTGTGTCAGTGTCCTGAGTGAGGTTTCCTCCACAGGAAGAAACAGTCACCCATCGAGGTCCAAACAGAGGCCCCTGGTCATGCTGGATCCTGGGGTCTGGGTTACTTGGAGGCTAAGCAGGGGGAGAGGAAGCCAGGAGAGTCCAAAATAACTCTCTTCTGCCCTGACATGACAGTCAACTGGGCTCAGGGCATCTGGGTCAACGGCATGCCTCGTCTACATACCGACCTGGACCAGAAGACCATGTGAAGAAACAATAACCTCAAATGAACGTCGTGAAACCAAGCTGAAGAAATTCTGTTTTTTTTTTTTTTCTGTCTAACTCATTTTATTTTCAATTCGGGCCTCATATTTGTGGGTTCATATTGTCTGAATTAACTGATCACGCGATGAATCATTCGGTCTGTAAAATGTCAGTAAATGTTGAAAAATGCCCATGACATTTTCTCAAGAGTCCAAGTCTTCAAACGTCTCCTTTCATCCAATCTATAATTGTCTCCTTTCATCCAACCACCAGTCCAAAACTCCAAAATACACAGTACACTATCACAGAAGAGTGGAAGAAAGAGAAAATATTCACATTTGAGAAACTTGTTTGCAATCTTGAATAATTACTTAAACGATCTTTTGGAGCGTAATCTTCTGTTTGGCTTGGTGAGGGTAGAGACGCAGCACATGGATTTACATGCCACTGACCTCACCTGCCAGCAAGGCGTGTTACTGGAAGGATGCTTGTGTTGGGGCTCCAGTAAAACGTGCATTTTCATCTATAGAGTTTGGGTCAAAGGGATGGATGTTTAACTGCCTGTTTTACTCCGTCTTCCCTGCTCTTCTTATTGGTCAGGGTTCCCACAGCTTTTTAAACATCATTTTTGAGGACTTTTCAAGGACTTTCCAGGCCTAATTCTGTAAAATTTAAGGACTGACATGGGTCAAGGTTAACTACCATTACAACACAAGAATTTTTAACTGTGAGAGACACTCATGAAGACGAACATTTAGAACATTTAATAACGAAACAAAAAAAGAACTTCCATTTCTATTTTTGCACAATATGTTTATATGACTCAGGCCTATTCTTTATACCGTCATTGGTCTATTTATGTCTATTTTTAAAAACTTTCTTCGCCTTGATTTTTTGGATTTCAAGGACCCATGGAAACCATGATTAGTAGATATGAAGGTTAAGCTTAAGGTTAGTGATAACGGGAGACCTACCTGGAGCCTGAATGGTTTTCTATGAGGTACCAGGTGGCCGAGAAGTTCTCACTGGTGAAGTCTCCACTCATTCCTGGAAATGTCAGCTCCATGTCTTTCTGCGGGATTTTGCCTCTGGGAGAAGAGAGACAAACAAAGATGAACACAGAGGAACGGCACGACAAAGAAGAACCCCACTGTATTAAAGATGTACGCTATAAACACAGAGGATTGTGCCGTACAGAAAGATTTGTGTAAATATAAAGATGCATTTTCAATGTCATGTTGGGGCCAGCTTTTCCAGCAGGGGGCAGTGTGCAGTCAAAAAGTACCCAGGCTGGGAGAGGTTGGCGTGGGAAGTGCAGTGTGTGACGCCTGGGTGCCCCTGGAGGACCCAGCGCTCATTAGGGAAGCTTGATCTCTACTAATGACCCGTGGCCTACACAAACCAAACCCCACCACCACCACCACCACCACCACCCACTCTGCAGTTACACACACACACACACGTAGAAAAACCAACGCATGGACAGTACAGTATTAAAGTCTGCAACAGAAATATCCGAGAACACACAAACACATGCACAGAAGAGCACATACACACTCATTCACGTGTATGACATCATTTTGCAGAACCGCTGCAGTCATTAAATGAGACTAAAACAAACAAACTATGACGAAGTGACGTTTCCTCATAATAAAAAGGACATAATTATACGCAGGTAGAAACACACGTTCACTGTGTGAAGCTGACATACGATATTCTGGGCACTGCCTTACTGCGGGTTGCAAGCTTTACAACATCTAAAAGCATCTGTATCAAAGATCACAGTTCATTTAAACTCAATGCGTTTTAAATTCATGCTCCAGAAAAGATAAAAACGTTCGGGAAGTTGAGTGTAAATGAGGACAAAATGCTGCTGGTCTCATTCTGTTTTCGGTTTAGCTCAGGAGATACCGAACTAAAGACGGTTACTGAAGACAGTCCCGTTCAACAGCTGTGCGACTATTTGTTTCTAATTTAACATTCAATGTTGAGTCCTTTCCTGAACCTTTAAGTTCTGTGTTAGTATTAAAGTAAACGAGGGAGGCTGAGGCACTTCCCTTCTTCCTCATATTATTGACTTTGCCCTGTAAGTGACACACATGTTCAGTTTGCAGAAAAAAGTAACAGCCTGTCTCTAAGTAGAGACATTTTTGCTATTTAGACTTGGCAATTCAGCAGACGTCATTCATCATTATTCAAGCATTAAACCTCCGACACACAGCGAGACCACAGCATGTACCTAAATGACTGGTTTATATTCTAGTTTCTATTTTTATCTAGTTTTTAATTGTTGATTTTGGAGTGAGTGTTCTTTTATTATAATATGGGGGGCAAGATTCCATTTATTCAGAATATGTATCACAATACAAACGCAACGCTTTGTGAAGACAACTGACAGACCTCAGTCTCAATAAACATGTAAGAAAATAAATCTGTTGTGTTGACGAATTTGTCCAAATTGACAAAGACTAAAACTAAAAGACATTTTTATTTTTGATATTTTGATTTTAGTCTGTCTAAAATGTTTCTTCACACCCAGTTTTAGTTGACTAGAATAACACTGGTGGAGTCCTTACCTAAGTTCTCAGGAACTTGTAGCTGTATACTTAAGAAATGTCTCAGCTAGAAAAAGCCTTAGTCATGTGTGGCTGTGAGGAAACATCTGGAGTGCTGTCCAATCACAGAGAAATCAACAATACAAACTCTGAAGATACAGCCTGCTTTGTCTGCAACGAGCAATGTACTGAATGTACTTGCAAAGCTCAGCATAACCTGGTTGTACTTGTTTTCTACTCCATAGATACATGGAGAATTATCTGTATTTTATCATAAGAATAATGAATTGTGCTAACTGTGTGTCCTTGTTTTGAGTCATTTTCAACACTGGGTTATTTTGTGATTTTTTTTTTTTCCTGGTTTATTTGATAAGCATAGAAACAGTACACTTACACTGAAAACAGCTATCCAACACAAGTATAACAGTGTTTAGAGCAGACGCTAATCTGCAACACCCGTCCCTAAAAATGAAAATTATTATTATTATTATTATTATTATTATGAAAATAAGAGATTAAAACAGCAAAGTTAAAAGAGGGTAGACTCTCCACAGACGTACAGGTTTGCTGCTGAGTTAACCAGGGTTTGGTAGCTGCTCTCTTAAAAGTGGTGAAGTCTGCAGCAAATTTCAAGTGATCATTTAGCGAGTTCCAGGACTTTGTTTCTTCTTTCCGTCTGACAAAAAAAACATCTCTGATGGATCTGCTTCAGCTCAGCTGAGGAGTTTACATTTGCGTTTTGACATTTAAAACACAAGATTTACAAAATGAAAATCAATAAAGTTAGTTAGCGATGGAAAGCTTCTCATCTTCTATTTACTTAAAATACGGCAATAAAGGTGCCTCATTTGCTTTTTGTCCCGACTGTAAAGATACTGGGACCAGGAAGTTAAACCGTAGGACATCCCTGAGAATATCACTGAATTTACAAACAGCAAGGGACAGTCTAATGTCAATTTCTTATCATCTTAAAACAGCTACCGTTAGCCTTAAATCTTTTTAGCACGGTAGAGAATCTAAAGTCATCCTTAAATACTTCACCTCTGTTGCTTGCTCAATGAGCACTGACATCGTTGATGAGATCTAATGTGCAGACTATACATTAGTCTGCACATTAGATCTTCATTTATTATTAGTAAGTATCTAAATCTGATAGTTAAAACATGTTGTCCATGTTACATCTACTCACTTTAGGCAGGTCCTGACATTATGTTTCTGTACTTACACCTGGTACTAAGTTCCGGTGCAACCTGTTTTGCTCTATCTCCACTCATTAAACGGTTACATTATATTGAGGCCAAGTATGACGCTACAAACAGCTGGACCAAACGGCTACAGCTGAATAACCATCCAGTGACATCACCGCAGAAAGATGTGCATGAGAGTGATGCAAACAGCTAACAAACAGCTCCTCTGATTTCACGCTAAAAAGTCGTATGTCACTCTAAAACTCTCGCTGTATCACATCAACACGAACAGATAACAGTGTGTCCATATAATGCTGTCAAAGGACTTGTTCCGGGTGTTTACTGCAACCCTGAGAGACGGGGAGAATGGTACGGCCTGTTTATGGGGGTCTCGTCTCTGGCCACGAGCGGTCACTTGCCCCCGGCCCCTCTAAACCAAACAGACACTAAGCTAGAAATGCCAGAACCCGACAACACAAACTATATATTACAACTTCTGCACTCCCTGCCAGGCGCGTGGGAGGCAGCACCGTGCTGCCTGCTCCGAGGCGGTATACAAACGTGTGTGGGTCGCTGCTTTAGTTCTTTCCAAATCCCTTTCTATCGTCGTCCTCTCTGCTTTAAACACAATTATTCTGTTTCCACTCCCTGTGAGCAGCGGTTAGGGCCAGTTCAGCCATTGCTGTGTTGGCATAATATTTCAAACGCCTGCATATGGGGAGAGTTTGTTTCTGTTTAGGGATGTAAACCATGACTCAATAACTAGAGCGCGTGTGTTTATGGCGGTGTGATTGTGCTGAGTGATTTTTGCGTGTGTGTGTGTGTGTGTATTCGTATGTTCTCGGTCCGTACTTGTCTAACTCGATGCCCAGTGGATTGCTGGGTCGCAGAGAGAGGGGGGAGATGCCTTTGTTGCGGTCGGTCCTCATGTCGTAGTAGTTCATCTCATCCACCCACACAGCAGACTGGTCCAGGATACCTGCAGGACAAGGCAGGACAGGAGGGGCGAGACACATATCACTGAGTTCAACAACACATCCCAGATGTGCGCTCACTCAGACACACAGACACACAGACTCTCTCAAACATATTGTGCACACGTACAAACACATACAGATTCTTTTAAGACTACTTTTCTCCGTATTGTAAATAAACTAGTGCAAATTCCGTCTATTACTCTGCACGTACAGCGCCCGTTACATGTCTGTAGGTCCTGCGAGGTCAGAAAACACATGCAGATGGACGAAACTCAAGTAAATGAAGAAAACAGCCTCTCACTTAGACAACACACGCATCACATTTAGAGAAACCTGCAGATAAATAAAAACACAGCAGTTTGAGAAGCACAAATAAAGAAATGCTTCAAGTCGTACACAGAAACAGACGTTTCCGGAGGACACACAAGTCATAAGACTAACGCCTGTGTACAGCAAGTGTAATTTATATATTGGAATCATGGAATCAAACTGTTAAAACCTAAATAAACACTGTTTTCTCGTTCTGCGACATCACTGACATGTCATTAGTTTTTCAATCCGCATGTGTTTTCTTTATTTTTTTTAATTAATGTGATGCATGTGTTGCCAAAGTGGTGAACTTCATCTGTTTGTTCGTCTCACTGTTTTTTTTTTATGTTGTCATCCATGGAGCTCACTGTAGGGATCCCTCCTCTGTTGCTCTTCCCGATGGTTCTCCTAATTTTATTTATTCTGATAAAAGTTTATTTTTGTGAAATAAATTAATTTTGAGGCAAAGTTTGGAGGCATAGAGGGTGTCAGATACATAATGTAAGGCCTTCCAGGACAAACTTGTAATTTTAGGCTGAGTAGCTGCAACTAGTGCTGAAAAAATGACTCAATTATTTAATAGAAAATTAATCAGCTATTTTTTATAAATCGATCAATTTCTTGCTCTCAAGTATAAATGCTGGTTTTAGCCTAAATTTGAGTATTTGTCCTCCAGTGTCAATTGAATATGTTTTGGTTTTGAATTAGAAGGAAGACAAATATGAAGATGTCACTTTGAGCTCTGGAAAGCTGTGACATGCACTTTTTTTACTATTTTCTAACTTTTTCACAGACTAAACATTTAAGAATAATATAAGATAATTTAAGATAATATAAATAATCATTGGCTGCAGAGTCTTACCAATCCTCTCTGGCCTGAGCAGTTTGAAAGAGACCGTGGAGGTGCCGAGACCTCCAGACTTGGTGGTGACAATGATCTCTCCCTTGTCATCTTTGGCAGGACCCACGCGGCACACTATCTTGCTGGCCGACATCCACTCGGCTGTCAGCAGGCAGTTATGGCCGCAGATCGACAGACCTGAAACAGAGAGACAGAGAGAGAGAGAGAGAAAAGGTGAAAAGGGTGAGAGATACAGCCACACAGTGACAGAGCAAATAAACAGAATGTAGCACCGAAACACTCACAGACAATCTATAACAAGAGGAGCTCACTCACGCGGAATTGATGTCTATCAGCGAGTTTAGTCAAACTGTCAATGGGGGGGGTCAAAGTTCAAGTTGGGGTCAGGATGGGCGTGGGTGGCCGTGACCTTCCTTCCTCTCACTCACCTCCTTTAAGCTAACGTGTGTCACTTCAGTGCTAAGTGGCCCATTACTGGCACAATGTGCACTCTGCCCCTACATCTGTCGCCCTCTTTTTAAACCCTCTCGAAAACTATTTGGACACTAGATAACAGACACGGGGGGATTACTTTGACATTTCCAGCCGAGGGGGGATTCAGAAAGCTTCATGTGTGTATAATCAAACATCATAGAAGCCTGTGAAAGCTGATCAACAAATAGCCCATAAAACCGTGAATAATATGCCCATTAGAGCCCCATTTCCTGCCTCTGTTCTCTACTGGCCACTTTGTTTGAATACATAAGCACTCACACACATTTGTGCATATCTAATTGTCTAATTCCGGGCCCCAGGGACGTTCATGGTCAGAAATAGACCTGTATCACGGGCCAGAGCACGGCATGCCAAGCATGGAGCAGTGTGTGTGTGTGTGTATGTGTGTGTGAGTCCTGTGGACTGCCCTCCCCACACCCACACACCCACCTCCACTCAAACCAAATAAGTAGGGGAGAGGAGAAACTGGCAAACACGAGGGGAAAATATCAGTATAGAAAAAGTGTGACGCTCAAACACATAATGAGAACAAGATGGAGGTCGTCCAGCTGTGTGGCTCTTGAAAAATCAACTCGTTCATATTAATGCATATTGATAAGCTCTTCTCAAACTAAGCACACGGTAATCTAAATATTTACAAAAAGGAAAATGTGTGTCTTTAGTGTGTTGCAGAGAGAACTCAGAAGATAAACTGAATGACATGGCGGTAAAATATCTCAATATTTTATTTGGTTTGTTTATTTTTATTGGTATGAGCGTAAAAGAGGACGTACAATAATTTAGAGAATAGACGTCAAATTATAATTACACGATGAGACGGGAAAAACAATTTTCTACTTTGTGTGTCTACATTTTCAACTTCACACACAAACTGAACATTTTAAACATTTATGTAAACAGCCAGATTAAATTAATAGCTAATTATTGCCGATGTGTATAAGGAAATAAACAAGTTTTCTCCACAAAAACGCTCAACATAATTTAATTTGCTCGAGTCTAAACTGTTTTGCTTTTAATTCTTACTTACCAAACAGTCATAAAAATAAAACCTCAATACTTTAAAAGTGATGAAACGCTTATTCCAGCCGTGGGGAAAAGAATCAGGCGTCCTGTCCACTTACGTCTCGTATAAACAAAAACAAACTTTACGCCAGCCTGTTTAAAAAAAGGGGTCGCTGTGGTTTGTTGATGGATAAGTTCATAAAATCAGTTAATACGACTTAAAGTTACAAAATGCTGCAGAAATTAAGTGGCTGTAATAAAGCAGCTACATTCACTCATCAGTGAGAGAAAACAATAAAAATCAGCACCTAAGAATCATTATTAAGGATGAAACAAGTCAATGTTAATTAAGTAATGTGTTGACATCTTACACAGGTATATTTATGTCTGTGTGCTGATCTAAAAAATACATGTATACTGTACTGTGTATTTATCTTCACGTGTTCATTTATGTGTATAACTACATACATATTTTATTAGGAAAGAAGAAGAAAGAGAAAATATTAAGGGGAGACATGTAAAGGATGAATATGGATGTCTTTACTCCCCATGAAAATCAATATTGCCGGGCAGTAATTTATTTTTAAAAAATTAAACAAACATTTTTACCAGGACAGAGCTGCGTGTGCGGTTAGTCATGTGGTTCTAAATGTATTACCGATGAGGTCGGCTGGGCCCGTGCCCAGGTTTTCTCCACGGATGGTGACTTTGGTCCAAGCTGCACCCTCTTTGGGCGAGATGCCCGTGACCAGCGGGGGCTGACGGGCACGAGACATGGTGACCTGAGGCAGCAGACGGGGGAACACCAGGGTCGATCGGCACCTGGAAAAAAACGGCGGAGGGAGGCATACGTTAGGGAACATGGTAACTGATGCAAAACTCAACAAACTGCACACTGAACGTTCATTTAACATATGAATGAAGCACTCAGTGCTAAAATGAGGAGAGTATCAATGCATATGTCTATTTACAGAAGTAATCAGGTATTTGTTTAATCGATTTATTAATAAAAAACATGTCCTGGTTGCAGAAAAAAATCTAACTCATAGTGAAAATAAGTATTAGTTATACATCTGTAAGCTGAAATAAGTTATGAAGATATAATATGGGTCAAGCAGCGCTGTAGAGACGAACAGTTACACAAAACACTTCGACACACAACATCTGCAGTAAACAACATCCACCAGGTCTTAAAATGAGGTGAGAATAATCCTCATGTCAACACTGAAGCGTAGCTGGTAAAACCACAATCTGCTCCTAATTATGAATACGGTAAATTATTTTTTAAAATTCACCAGCTGCTTTTACTGACGAGATATTTCAGTTTTAACAACTGACCGGGGGACGGCAGAATCCGAGCAGCGTTTGGCTGGCAGCTAGTGTTAATTTCCCACCATGTAGGTCTCCAAACAATGTATGCATTTCAGCAGTTATCTCTCAGATAATAGGAAAAATAGAAGAGGGAGCCAAGAATGAAGGAGCAGACAGAGAGCAGGGGAGGAAAGGAAGAATGTAAACCTCACAGCGAAGGATAAATAAACCTGGACTCCCCAATCATTCCACATAAGCCCACACAATACAGTACAGATTATGGCACCAGCGAAGGAGCACCCATGCAAATCAGTTCATGTTGGGTCTGAGCAAAGGAACAGAGGGAAAGATTCCAAATGAAAAAATGAAAGGATGTATTTCAGCAGCACAGATGTTTGCTAATAAATTACTGCCAGGTCTGAAAAAGGGCTGACCAATCTAGACTCTCTGAAGCAGCTTGAGCGAAGCTTCCGCCCTTTTGCTCCGCAGCCAAAACACGTTCTCCACAAACAATGCAGGAGTTCACACGGACCGGACCTGCAGCAAGTTCATCGTGCTAACCCTTTGCACGGTTATATGGTCAGTAATTAAGAGTAGGCGTACAACTGAGGTGCAAGAAGACTTCCAAGAGCCAATGGGGGGGCGTCGATATCAAAGGAAATCAGAACTGACAGAGAACAACACTGATTAGTCTACTGTACTTGTTAAAGAGACTTTCCTGTAGAAAGAATCGGTTTTAACCCCTGCAGCAGCCGGTGCATGCAAGAGCCACAAACCAGGCCTGTAACATATGATTAATTAAATATGAATTCATCTAGGGTTTTTTGTTTGATTGTTCAATTATATGCAAGTTTATAAGAAGAAGCTGGGATAGTTTTTAGTTTTTTAATACTAAATATTAAGTTGATTTAAATGAAGATATTGTTTGCTTATTATTATAAACCTGAAACAATTAGCTGATTAGTTAATCAACAGAAAATGAATTCCCATTTTGCATGAATAGTTTAATATTACTGTAAAACATAATTTTCTGCTTTTCTCTATCTCTGAATATTTTGGGGGTTCGTTAGAAGAAAAAAAAACATCTGAAGACGTCACCTTGGACCGATGGACATCTTTCACTATTTTCTGATATTTTATTTGATCTTATTAATTTATCTTAAATTCATTAAGCCCTATTTCACAGGACTGCCCTCTGACTTTATGCAGCAACACCATATATATGCAAACACAACTGTCTCATTAGACATGGGCGGTACACCTGGACAACCTGACCCACAACCTCTCTCCTCTTTGGTCTCTTCTCATCTACCATTATAAACCCGGTGACGTTGCCCGCTTGCCCAGCTCTGGTT
This sequence comes from Miichthys miiuy, assembly GCA_036365135.1. NCBI lineage: Eukaryota > Metazoa > Chordata > Actinopteri > Sciaenidae > Miichthys > Miichthys miiuy. The sequence goes on from CM071609.1 coordinate 3,768,895, forward strand.
CTGGCACGACACTGGCTCTGTTCCCCATCAGCACTCGCCCGCACCCCAGCGACAAATATTGACATAATATTGAATTTTTCTTAAGTAAATATCGCACTCAGATTTTCATGACGGCATCCTTAAACAGTTTTGAAATTATAGGAAATCATGTCGAGAAAAATGAAGCATGAAAAGCTGCAGTGGGACAGCGGCACTTGTATTGACCTAGAAACCTCCAGGAGTAGGAACCTTTCTCGGACGCCGCCCTGCCATCCCCTCCTCCATCGCCCTAACGTCCCGGAGTTATCGAGAAAACTCAAACGGGATTTGCCCTGTGTTGTTGCTGCGGCCCTGCGCTTGTCAGAGGAAATGGAGGGGCTATGTATCTGACATGAAGAAGATAAGAGGTTAACAGGCCTAAAACAAGAGCTCGGTATAACCTTCATCAATCCCATATGTTTAGAGTGGGAGTGGCGAGGGCCCGAGGATTGGGATCTTTATTTTGTACTGATTCTACTTCCAGGAGTGTTTCTAGCCTATCCCACCCCAGCCTCCCCCCCTCTCTCATCTTGGAAATACACGTGCACAAACACACAGATAGCCTGCTCACCCCCCCTCACCTCCCCCTACACGCACACACACACACACACACGCATACACACACTTAAGCACACATACACGCTGGGCAGAATGACAGCTCAGCTAGGTTGCGTGCGAGGGGCCCGAGCTGGTGTTGTGTGGTCTGTGTGTATGCGAGTATGTGGAAGGATCTGCGGAGAGAGGTCTGGGCAGTGTGTGTGCGTGTGTGTGTGTGCATGTGTGTGTGTGTGTGTGTGTGTGTGTGTGTGTGGTCTGGGTGTGTGGTCTCTGGCGCGGGCCTGGGGAGAGCCTGCTGACGGCTGGGATGAGAAAAGAGCCGCTGTGTTTACTTTACTCTGGGGGCTGTGCATGGACACGGGAACACTGCCCAGACCCCTCTCTATAACACCAGCGTGCACACACACATACACACACACCCACGCACGCACCAAGTCACGCAGAAACTAAAGGGGGGACTCTTGCACAAGTCTCATGTCACACACCATCACAAATCCCTGTAAACTAGGTAATAGAAACTATAACTTTATACGGACTAAATGAATGAATTTTTCCTGAAAGTAGCATGAAGAGGAAAACAAAAGAAGAGCTTTCTTGAAGCTCCGACTGGAAACTCATGAGGTCGGCAGCTTTTTCCACGAGGCATGAAGGTATTAACCTCTAGGGGGCATCAGAGGATCCCCGTAAGATCATACCCCACTTTCTTCCAACATGTGTCGAGCCGTGTCGTACTGTGAAGTCTAAATTTAATCAATGACAACACAGCCAGATTTAGCCCCTTTTTCTCTCGCTCGATTCTCTTCCAACCATGATGCTGTTAGCCCCCCAGCCCCAACCCCAACCTCTCTCTCTCTCTCTCTCTCTCTCTGGTAATAGAGCTAAAAAGGCAGGTTTGTTTTCCTTGGAGGCGGACTAACAAACAGCAGGGTTGGCTCTAATCTGTGTGGTAGCTGTGGAAGTCTGAGACTTGGGATCTTCTTGCAGCGCTGTTAATAAGTGACAACCCTTCTCTGGCTTTGTGCTGGAGCGTGCGGACACAAAAGGAAAAGTCTTTTTATTAAAGCTCCAAACAAATCTTTCTTTGTCATGTGAAACCGTTTCATTACAGTGCAACCCCAAAAATGCTGTACAGTCTGGTCCGGGCTAGATGGCAGCAATGGATGTCTTTTTCATAAATAAGTTCAGTAAAGTTCAGTTCCCCTGTAGGTTAGGACATGTGGTCGATTTTACATAACGAGATATGTTAAAATAATAATACAAGGTTTAGAGAGATGATGGCAGCACCCATCAGAACAAACTAGAAGACCAGAAAACTATTTCAATATCACAATTTTACCTCGCAAAATTGATTAAGCTGTCGATATTGATGCTTTATGTTTCAGGTACACGCTCTGATGCGTCAGATCAGGTGTTATTATTCACCAGGTAACTGTCTGACCAATCACAGGTGTTTGTTTCAGATCACACAGTGATTAACCGGCTTGCAATAAGACAAGGACATTTTCCATATAAGTTTTAATTCAGTTCAGTTGTTGCTGCAACTAAATGATAATAAATTATTAGAATAAAGACTCAAATCAGAAGCACAATATTAGGGTTGCAATAGTATGAGATTTGCCAGGTACAATAACCATCTCAGAAAATATAATGGTTTCATGATATTACACAATTATTATTATTATTATTATTATTATTATTATTATTATTATTATTAGTTACAATGATCCTTTAAGGAATAAAAACAGAATATTTTTGGTCAAAGAAGCGATTTATTATAATTTCACAAAGAGAATAAAATCCCATAGATAAGTAAATGTACAACATAATGTTAATAACAGTAAACTTTCATACTGTGGTACGTCATAAAAAGGTATACAACACAATATTAGATCAAAATAAATAAATAAATAATAATATAATATAATTCATATTGATTGCCATTAACTGTCTTTCCATGCTGCCCAGTAATAATACTTCTTTCTTGAACTCTCTGTGCTCTACAAATACATTTGACTTCTTTACATATTTATTAACTATTTTTTCAGGGGTTTTAATTACAATTTGCAATCATCAATAGAACAGAATTTTGCAGAAATTATAATTTTATCAACACGATATGATTTCATTAAAAGTCAATTAATAATAACATCGACTTATCTAGAACTGAAACTATTTAGTGATCAAATTATTTGATACACACACAAAAAAAAATCATGATTTCAAAAGCAAAAATGGCAAAAAAGATTTGGTGATTTCAGCTCCTCCAATGAGAGGATGTTCTACTTTTCTCAGTTCTATATTATTTTAAATTGAGTATTTTTGGTTTTAGACTGTTGGCTACACAAAAAAACATCTGAGAGCATCTATTTGGATATTTTTCTGTATTTTCTGACATTGAAACAATTAATAAAATAAAAATAATGTGTTAGATTAATCGGAAACGATCATATTTGTTAGTTGCAGATCTAAAATGATCACCTCAACCTTATCTAAGACTCAAGCCGTTATAAGTGTTCAAATCACACCCCTCTTTCTGCACTGTGTCAATCAAATAAAGGGAGGAACGTCCAGTAAACCTGGAACAAATATCTGGGCTGGATAACAAGAATCTTAATAATCTTACAAGTTTAAACTTCCACTTAGATCACACACAACAAGTCCTCAAACTCTGACCTTTCGGCTTTTTATATCAACAACTCGAAAACACGACAAACTCTCTGCAGCACCGCGAACACGAGGATCTATCTGCCCGTCCTGCCAGATAAACAAACACACACACACACACACACACACACACTGCCACACGACTATCTCATGAATAAGACGTTCATACCTTAGATCATACGCTGCTCTGAGCTCAAAGGTGACTCGCATATGGCAGTGATTGGCAAGCGTGCTTGTGTGTGTGGATGTGTGTGTGTGTGTGTGTGTGTAAGAGAGAGTGTAATGGGTTTAGAGGGCACAAAGGGACCCATTTAGACAGTTCATCACCCTCACCCCCTCCGTCTTCCATCAGAGCAGCTAACTCACTATGCCGGCGGCTCAGCACCCCCCGACACTAACACCATTTCACTCCGTGCTCCCCAACATTACACAAACACCAGATTCCATCAAAGATCGACCCCCCCCCGCCACCGACTCCTCTGAATGGACAGAGCGGGCCAAACATCACCCAGCCTGAGATGAGTGGTCTGATCACACGGGCTGGGCGAAGCTTTGAACAATCCTCCACAGTGTTCGCTTGCACCCAGACCACCACATGCCTCTAAGATGTGGCGAGGGTAATGCAGCTGATAGGCAAAAAAGATTGACCATAATGTGTGTCGACTGTATCATATTTCAAGTAAATGGATCATAAATAAGATGAACTGTGCGGATTCTGTTTGAAAACAGATGCTGTGACCACTGTCCAGTCCAGTTCTTCCATGACTCAGCTTCTCCTGCCTTCGCGGAGAGTCTTTCGTGACAGAGAGAGAGGTCCAAGTGATCAGATGTGTGCCTCTGGCTCACTATCCGACCATCGAGATGTCTGCCCACAGGCTTTGTAATCTTTAGGGCTGTCTGTTTGTTTGTTTGTCGGTCTTAAGTGCTTTTCGAAATAAGGCCTAACGAAGCAAAGTCCCCAATTTCCCATATAAAAATCTTGAAACAATAAACAGAAATATGAAGTATAGGCCTGCGAATGCAGGAAGATGTTTTCAGAGGATTAAGAGGCTGGAGACAGGCGGCTTTGCCCAATGACATGGCGAAATGGAGAGATTTGAACCTTCATGAGCGAGGCTGCCCCAGCTGCTTTACATAAAAAAAACACATCAGCAGCGTGAGAACCATCCTCACTATGAATTATATCACTTAGAATACAAATCAGGACTTTTACCTAATAATTAATAGTATGTATCAACTGATCTGCCAGTTATTTTCTCAATTAATCGTGAATTATTTGTTCAATAAAGCGTCAGAAAATACTGATAAATGTAAAAACACAATTTCCCAGACTGAAAACTCTTGTTTGGTCTGGCAAACAGTCCAGAACCCACAAAATGTTCAATTTACCACAACATAATGCTGAAAAAACATTTATTTTTATTTATTTTTTTTTTTACATTTGTGTTGCTGAAATCAGTAACTTTTTGGCATTAACAGGCTATTATCATTGTTGCATAATGATCTTCTAACAATTCACTTGATTAATAGCTGTTATGAAGTGGTAATAGCAGAAAGCTGATGTCTTAACATTGCTTGTTTTTCCCCAGCAAGTCAGTTCAACAGTTCAAACCCTAAAAAGAGCAGCAAATCCTCACATCTGAGAAGCTGCCAAATGTTTTAAAACTACAAGGAATAACCAATTATTCAAACTGTTGTTGATTATTGTTTTGGAAATTGACAAATTAAAGAGTCAAGGGCTGAAATCAATAATTACTTTGCTCACCAAACAATCATTTGTTCCATAAAAACTGAAAAATAGTGCCAAACCAAACTCTAAATATTAAGATGTTTAGCAACGATTTTAGAAAACTAAAAAGTACCTGAACAATTAATTCATTATATCAATTTTGTGTTGTTGTTGTGTCACTCTATCATCAACTAGCTAATTGTTTCATTAGGTGTGAATCTTCACTGCACTAAATAAGCTGACCATTAGATCTGAGCTCGTCTCTTCAAGCTGTGCTGTGACCTGTTTTCCCAGCCCAAAGCTCCTCTGTCTGTCTGTCTGTCTGTTCAGGTCTGACTGGGTCACAGAAACCATACTGTGAAAACCAGTGGCCCAGCAAGCCTGTCAGCGGGGAGGAGACTACCAGGTGGGTCAGACTGCAGAGAGCAGACGGGGGTGAGAGAGAAGTGCCGCTTCACAAACAAGGCTCGGCCTGACCCCCGGCGCTGGGCTCACCCCGAACTCTACGGAGCAGCGGCGCTGAGGAAAAGCCTAAAAAAAAAAAAACACAACCCACCACATTCCACCAAAACAAACAAGCAGGGCCACCCAAATTTTTCAATTAGAGCCCCGAGAGGGGGGCAGGAAATGGATCAGTGTAGCCTTGCCCCCGCCATTCCCCGAGCCAAGCAGTGCTGACTTTGTGCAAGAGGAGGAGGTACGCCGAGCTCTGCAGGCTCTCACTGAAAGGCTGACGACTTGCAAGCAAATGATGGAGGAGCTCAGTGACAACTTATTCCTTTAACCCACCTGTCAATCAGTTACTCTCTTTCACTCTCGCACATAATCAGTCAGTTATACAAGCATACACGGTAAGGTACGGTTTCCCCTGAAAAAGCCCATTTAAAGAGAGTTTGCTCAAACAATATTTGACAGGAGTGTGGATTATAGAGGCTTAGACTCTGTTCTGTTTGAAAACAGTCCACTTTAATGAGGCTGAGCTGAGAGAAGTGTCTATATCACAACAGGGAGGTCTTAATATGTTAACCTCAAGACCTGCTAGACTGTACGTGCAACCACAGCTCAAACAGGTCAGACTAACACCAGATCATGTTAGAACTGTTTCACATCACTTACAGGACCAAACATCAAACCTGAATCTGATTCATCACACTTCAAAAGGAAATAATAAGTCAAATATATCTAACTGCATTTTTCACCACTGAATTATGGAGCTGCTGATGAAGGTCAATCAAAAATCATGTTTTAAATAATGCAGCTACTCACTTCAGTTCACCCTATAATATGAGTGGTTTTAAAAGATACATGACAGCAAACTGAATATATTTGTGTTTTAGGCTGTTGGGTGAATAAAACAAGCAATATGAAGACGTCTGCTTTAGATGTGGAAAGTTATAACAGACATTTTTCAGTTTTCTGACATTTTATAAACAGAACAAATAATCAGCAAATGAATCAATAAAGAAAATAATCATTAATAGCTGTGTTCTATATCCTATTGTTCCCGATAACACCAGACTCGTTATTAATATGTTGTATTATTTTAAAAGGAATCATACTGCGATAATGGCAATATTCCGACTTGTTGATATGACGACGTCATACTGTTATGCAAAGCAACAACAAGCGTGGCTGAAAGAGAAAGTTATATTGCTACCATCAATGGGGAACAACGTCAGTAGAGTGGAAGTGGTTTGGTTACAAAAGAGCAGATGTAGAGCAAAATATAGCTGCATGTTAGAAGTGACTATTTCACAAGCTCACGCAGAAGCACCCGGTTAAGAACAAGGAGAGTTCAACGGCTATTGTGAGTTCTAAACCCAAAATATTTACCTCATTCTCACAGAAATACCCTGAAATATCATAATATTATTTCAGGCCCACGTCGCCCATTCATAGCTGCATGATTGCATATTTTGTTTTAAAACCCAGAAGAGAAGCAACACTCCCTTCTTGGAAGCCTGAGGGATGCAGCAAATAAATGAAATCGGACTTCATAGATGAACTATACCGATCAGATACACTGAAGCCTTATGTCATGGCTGCACAAACACACTCATGAGAGATAATGACGCTGTCTCTTTGGGGGGCAAACAGGGAACATCATCTCCACCTTAACATGGTCAAGCTTAAAATTGACAAGAACTGAGAGAATGTTACGAGATGATTCCTGAAAAGTCGGACTGATATCCAGATATCCAGCCCGCAAAACAAGCCTACGAGCTGATGTCAGGGATAAACAAATAACTTGATTCGGCAGTCGCGGCAGTGAGACGAGGTTGAAAACTGTTTCACATGTAATCAAGATGCTTGATGTAACGCTGATTGGACCTTCAATACAAACCAGTAATTTGTCATCTACAATCAATGCACAACTTGCATTTTAAAAACCTAATTTATAGTTTTCTAATGTTTATTCAGCTACGTGTTTTCCAATCAGTGGAAGGCCTTTCTGGGATATACAAGTTCATTTTGGTGTGATTGTTTTCTTCTTTTTCGCTCGTTCACATCTGTGTACGGTATAGTAAATGTTTTCCAAGTACAAGCAAGGTATTAAGTCCAATAAATCTTCTTTGTTTTAATAAAGCCCTTCATAAGCAATCATTATTTCTGTGCTAACAGGCAGTTACTTAATCTATTTATGTTGGAATCGACTGCACTGTGTTTACAGACGCTGGGAGAGAAACCATGCCACCTGGCAATGAGTAACTACTGCAGGTCCTCTCATGCATACAACACCTCCTAACCGACTTGTGCTGTTTCAATTATTACAGTCACAGGCTATCGTAGATGCTTCACTTGATGTGAGAGATGTATTCAACGCTGGCTGAAGGATATGATGGAGGGATGAAAGAGAGAGCTGTGTGATTTAGATTTGGTCAAAAGTCTGAAGGTTATCCAGAGTAACTGGAACATACTTGGAAAGACAAGTCTCACTTCTTGGTGCTTTAAGCACACAGATGACTTTTTAGCCCATCACTCTCTTTCTCTGCTGCAGAAACCCTCATTGCATAAACTCCAGTACATCCAAAACTCTGCTGCACGTCTGCTCACCCACACCCATGACCACATCACTCCTGTCCTCCGGTTCCACAGCGCATTCAGTTAAAAAAATCCTCCGCCTCACACACAAAGCCCTCCATAACCAGGCCTCCTTCCTACCTCACTCATCTTACCACCAGCATGAGACTGGCAGAATGTGAGATCGACTCAGGCACTTCTGATGTACTTTGAGAGTGTCTCTAATTCTCCTTGGCCAAGCGTCAATAAATAATACAGCGTAAGACATCAGAGGCTCCTGGACGCTTTCTTCTCTCCTGACCTCAGCATTGACCTTTGACTGCAGCAATTTCTCCACAACAATCCAGAGTAACCGAGACACTCTTGGAAAGACAAGTCGCTGTGGAGTCAGGTGTCACTTCTGCTTTGAGCACACAGAAGATTTTTTTTAAAACACCACACTGACTGTGTATAAACCTCATATGACTCACTACTTGGAGACATGCAAATTATAGAACAATAATAAAGATGTAGAGGCATGTGAGGTGGTACGTTTGCAAGATGAAGCAGTTATTAAACACAGCTAGTCAAGACAACAGGTACAGGTTGGTTCTTCTCACTAAGAACAACAACATCCCCTTTAAATCGACAGAAATTTAAATGGAGTTTGGTTCAGCTGAGCCGCTGCAAGATGACAACATTAAGGCGTATCTGCGAGCTGTTTATATTGTCATATATTATATTCGAGTCTTTGCTACGTTACAGACTGCAGGTACAACATATTAAACAACCCGTGAGTGACTTCAGAGAGGCTCAGCAGCTTTGTTGACAAATGTTGACAGCTAACCGTTAGCTTAGGCTAACCGAAGCTGTCCGTTACGCCGGAAGCGTTAGCAACGGCTGTCATTCGTGTTCGTCCTCACCTCACACACCGTTTATATTTTCACCTGTCCCACCGTAAATGACCGTGACCGTACGGCAAACATTTATATACAAATATATCTTAGAGAAAACAAAACTTACAGTTTACAACGGACGAGCTGCAGCGACCGTTTCCTGTATCCTGTCACTACTTCAGGATTTCCGGTCTCAGCCTGAGCCTTCAAAATAAAAGAAAATGAAAAATAAAATAAAATAAACACGAGTGATGAAAGTTGAGAGTTTGGTTTCAAATTTTTAATTATTTTGCCAATTTCTCACTGTCATTTGATTTAGACACACCATACTGAGCACAGAGTATGTATTCAGCATTTATAGTTTTTGCATATTCTTTGTCCCATTTTGATGCATGAATCTTTGTGACAACAAATGCAAAAATGAAAAGAAGAATAGAAATACTAACATATAGAAACTTACTGTGAGTATACCTTTTTTCCCCACATTATCTACCTTTTACTCTGTCCAGCAGTGGTGGAAAGTAAGTACATTTACTCAACTTATGGTTTAGTCATTTTATAGTAATATTTGATTTGGCTCTTCTCTGAGAATCAGTGTAAGATACTGACGTGCTGTAACAACATCTAATGATCAGTTTGGTCTGTGAGTCATCTGGATTGTCCTCAGACTGGATGTAAGGCTACAGTAAATGCAGTAAAAACAGCATTATTAGCCTGCGTGCTGCTCTGAAGTGTTGGATGTCCTTTGTGTGAGAATTCTGAGCCCCGATGGGAGCTTTGCTTCTTTCCTCGTCTCTCTTTTCACGGTGCATCATTGAGGTATTTCCACTTGTTCTGGGAAAGGCGCAGCATCATTAGAAATGCAACAGAGACCACCCAGGCACACACTAGAACACTGATACCATTACATTTATCTCACCAAATTGTGCAGGGCAGAAAGAATTTCTGTGATAAGGCAAGGCCCAATCCCCGGGGAAACCATATTGTCCAATTAGGGGTAATCTGATAATTGAGGGATCAAACTGTGACTTGGGAGTTTGCACAGATGCTGATGCAACACAGGGGCTGTTTGTCTATATAAACATCAGCTTACAGCAATGACGCTGGAAGATTTTGATCTTGGTCTCAGTGGTACAGCCTTCGCCACTGATTGAGAAGATTAGTGGCATATCACACATACCAACTGGTAAATCAACAAATGAATGGGTTATTTGGAAGATTACGTGTGTCATGTTTTGAAATATTAATGTAACGCACGAGGATATATGCAAAGTTGTTTTTAGTTGAAGTAATAGTTCACATTTGATACTACTCTTGTGTCTGTTCATTAAATATGAAAGTGAAGCCAGGAGATGTTTATCTGAGCATAAAGTCTAGAGCTGCTGGCTGTAGTTTCATATTTAATGAACAGATAAGAGACTGGTATTGATCTTCTTCATCAAAAATAAGCATATTTCACAAAAATATCAAACTTTTCCTTCAAACAACAATGCCCACTGCTGACAATATTCTCATTTAGCAGAGGAAAACGTGATTGCATATTGTGTTTTTAAATAGTGCATGCTTTCTGAGCAGGTGTCCCAGGTGTGCTCCAGAGGGACACCACTGGTTCCTTGATCCTTGCTGTGACCCCCCGACCCTCTGTAATCCACATCCCGTAATGGCACATGCTGCGCTGGCACCATTGCTCATCCCTGAACCCTATTGTTCATTGTTTGTCTTCTCCAGTTTTTTCCCATGGGCCCCTGGCCAGTGAGAGGAAAAGGTCACTGTAAATATTGCACTGAAATCCTCCCTCCCTCCCATAGAGCTCCTGAAGATGGAACAGGCGACCAGTGGGTGAGCACTTCCTTCCTGCGCAGGGCATTTCAACTGTAAGACATCAAACAAGTATGAATCCTTCAATGTCAAAGATCGCTGCAGTGAGATCATATGCTCAGTGTTGACATTACAATAACCTGAGCAGCTCTTAGCTCTTTGTGAAGCGCACCAGAAAGCAGGATATCTACATATGTGCCATCAAAAAGCAAAATGTTTTCTTATTAGAAGAATGTTGAGCACACCTGTCCCATAGCTGCTCTTCTCTGTGGCTGTAGAGTAACAAAAAGGCATGAATCCGATCCCTGTCAGTATTTTGCATCTCATAAAATACACAAAATATGGATTCCAAGGGAAATTAAGCGAGCAACCAATGACCCATGTGTGGCTAATCACTAGCCTGTAGCACTGCTGTTAATATAAGACGAGGAGATCTTAAATAAACCCCCGATATTTGGGTTTGTTTTGCTTCCGAGTGGCGCTCCATCTCCCGCTGCTCCCCTTTCCCGAAGGAATCCAGTTCCTTGGGCTCACATTTTGGGATCCGGAAATCCAGGCCTGTGCCAGGCTTAGCTTGGAAAAGCATCCAGATGAACACAATGGGAGAGGGGAACAGAGAGCCTTTCAGTCTGAGTGCTGACACATTGCTTGACACAGTCGCTGGATAACACAACCAATAAATGGATGGAAAGATGAAGGGGGGGAGGTGGGAGTATGGGAATGATTTTACAACAAGGTGGCCTCAGATGATATCTCTCCCATGACCTTGAGGGTTAGTTCACTAAAAGTCCCCGCCAAAAAAACAAAACATATTTTCTCATTTACCTCATGGTATCTTGCCATGCAGATGCCATATTAAAAAATAATGCCTACAGCCAATTTATTGACTCTGTGAGGCTGTATTTACTTAGATCCAACTGCAACAGCAACTATTCCGAGAAACAGTGTCTCTGTTTCTGTCAACCGTTTTCACAGGAACCATTTCTCCATAAAGCAGTTCTGATGAAAACTATTTATAGCGAGATCTGTATGGAGTCTAATGGAGTCATGCAAACTTGATCGAGCATACACAAACACAAATGAATACTAACGCTGCTCTGTGCCTACATTGTATCAGTCTTTTCCACCTATTTCACATGGCAGTCTCTAGTGGCCCAGATAAGAAAAAGTGGGTGAGGTGAGAGGATTGCAATCAGGAATTACACTGCTAGATGCCAGTAAATCCTGCACACTGGTCCTTTAAAATTAGGAGAATCTGTATTTCTATGCCTGAATAACAGTAGATTCTAGCATCATGCAAATTAAAGAGATCTGAAGCAGCATTAGACCAATGTGGAGATCAAATTTAGACAAAATATAATTAAACAAACTGGCGACTTGTCCAAATATGTTAAATGTGAAGATTTAATAGCGCCTTAGATCACTACTCAAAAACTGTAGTTTGGGAAATTTGGACTTTGCATTACTGTCGCAGTAGTTTTAAATCTTATACCCACACGGTGACAGGGACATTGTCATTGTGTGTCTTTGTGTTTTAAGTCTCTCAAATGAAATCCCATTCACTAAATTAAACCAAAACTATTTAATGCCACAGGAACAAACTGAGAAAAAATGTATTTTTTAATTTAACTGACCCTTTAATTATTAAGACACCATGAAGATTGGAGAATTCCCACAGCTAGGTGTAAGAATCCAAAGAAAAAGACTGGGTGTGAGAGGGTATAAAGGGGCATTTTCCCAAATATGTTCGGGCTTTTACCACCCAGGTTAACACAACATGTTCCTTGCCTTCTCATAACACCACTCCTTCGACCCCCCCTTAGGCCAGACAACAGGCTACTGTGTCTCAGGAGGCACAGACCGGATTGACCCTCAGAAATGTGGAGAAACACTCTCTGGGAAAAGTCTAGAAAGTAAAAATGAAAAATCCACAAATGTGCTGGAGACGTAAAAATAAAGCCAGAATGACTTCCTCTGACACGTATTGTCTTCCAAAAGGTTGTTGTGTAACACCCCCTCATATTTTACTGTTCATCCCTCCTTGAATGAGTAACATAACTCTGAGAGGAAACAGCTTTCATCCACAGGGGCCAGCTGAAGCCATCGATGCATGCTGCAGTGTATGTTCTATCTCTGATGAGATGTGACAGGTCGGAGTGTGTTCATAACTGTTTGTATTTATAAACAGGTTGACTTGGTTACAGCTGGGGGTTATTTGTGTGCTGCGTGGGACCGAGCCAATCGCAATCAAGAGGAGAGCACAATAAAATCATACACTCGCCCAGGCTGATGTTATACGCTCGGGCTCTGTTTTCTGTCGTCATTGGTCAGATGATTTGATTTTCTTTCTTTTTTTTTTTTTTTTTTTTTGGTCTGATGCTGCCATATTTTTGTTAGTAATATTATATCATATCTGCTGCAGCTACATGACTTAATTTAACCACAATGATATCTTATGATATAAAAACTTGAGAGAAAAAGATGAGTGACTTTTTAGTTCAATAACAACTTGTTTGGTTTAGACACCTGTTTGTTTTCATTAAATGCTTTTATAAGGTTTTTATTATGTTGTTGTAGTCTGCAAAGAGAATAAGCATTTTTTTTTATTATTATTTAAGAGAAATGTAAATTAAATCCTAAAAGAGGGAGAAAGACATGCATGAAGGATTTTAATAAAGTGTTGTAAAGCACTAAGAAGTGCTCACAATCCAAGTAAACCATAGAGTACAGTATAGCTGGAAAATAAGGGACCTATTGAAAAATTAGAGGATTAAAGGAGACACCACATTACCACATTATATCTTTATTTTCCACTGTGTGAAAGGAAGAGAGGGTCTTAACTTGAATGAGCCCTCTAATGCTACACATGGGGTTTTCTATCCCATGGATCAGCCTGTAAGGATTTAACACACTCAGGAGGAACTCAACTGGCCTCAGCGAATATTAACTGGACTCAGTGTGCAGCATATTGGCTCACAAATGATTTAGAAATATGTCTTCATTTCCCTTTGTTAAATCAATGACAGTAAGGATTCAGGCCTTGGCCGGCAGCCTCACTATATTTCCCCCCACCCCTCCCCTCTTTTCGTGCAGTTCAGATATTTAAAGAGAAATACATTGAGGCTGCAGCCCAGAAGGGGGCGCCCAAGAATGTCATTTCTGAACTGGGCTGCCTCTCCTCTTGTTCTTGTTTGTGGAGGAGGAGAGCTGCAGATGTACGGGAGATGAGAGGTGAACGAACAAACACAGAAAGTTTGAAGATGATGGAAAATGTGCATGAGAGACTCGTGATTACAGGGTAACTTACAAGAACCTGATCCGTGTATTTACATTCACTGTAAGGATGAACCTACACGGGGGGGTGGACAAAATAATGAGAACAATTTACAAGACAATGCAATACATTAACAACAGCACATTTAGTGGTTATTGTTTAAAATGTTTTGATTTAATAAGTGCAGATTCAAGTTTGAAATAATACCAAAACACTCTACTCTTAAAATACCTCACACCGAGCAATAAATGATTAATAATATTAACTTTTTTTTTAATCTAACAAGGAAGCTGACACTCTAAAGTGAAAACACACGAGCAACTGTCCAAGAACTTTAATAAATTTAATGCTTAACGATTAATAAAATATTAATTTAAATCAGACCAGACACACTGCCAACTTTCTGTAGTCTATGTAGACATATTTTGGTACATATAAATATTGAGCCTCTCGATATCCAGCTCTTACAACAATCAAGTGAAGGGGAAACTAAAGTCCAGTAGCAAGATATAAGAATAGTATAAAGAATAGAGATAAGATAGAGAAGAGTAGTATAAAAATAAAAATAATTCAGACACGAACAAATGAAATCAATAGAGAGAGAGATCTTTAAAAACAAGATGAAAAGGTCAAATAATTATACAAAACAACCACACCTCTCTGACTCCCACTTAAAAACGAACACAAAGAGATTTATTGCGGAGTGCTGCGCTGGATTGTTTGTGTCCATTCAGTGCATCGATGAGTACATTTTATTACATGTGATGTTATGTAAAATATAGCCTATAACATGTGATATTATAAGATCACAGGAGCATGTCAGATAACAGTGCATTAAGTAAATAAGTGCCTATATTTTGGTTTCAGCATGCACGCATGATTCAAAAATGTGATTATATATATGTACGGAAGCAGAAAAAGTCATTACATACGGGTGTGATCAACCAATCACGTGCCTTTAAATCAGCAAAGACTTATTTTGGGGGGCATACATACATATATATGTATATCCAGCATAGAGTATGTGTGTATGTGTACACAAATAGTGTATGTGTATACATTACAGTGTGTGTGTGTGTGGGTGGGGAGTTGAAGCAGAGAGTCTGTTTGTAGTGAAAACAGTGAGAAAGAAGACACAGAGAGGAAGCTAAACACAGGCTGCTCTTTGAAGTACAGAGCAGGCTAATTCGATTGTGAACAGGTTATTTGAGCAACGCAAACACGAGTTATATGTTAGCCTAAGACGTATCTGATCATCCATACGTCTGATAACATGTGATAAATGGTGCAGATTAAAGGCAATATGTCACGGCGTTCATGTGGAGGCTATAAATTGCGCTATTAATGGGCTGGAGGCGGTGAGAGATTTCCCGTGTTAAGTGGATGAGGTAGTGTGGCATGCAGGAAGGGAAATAGCATGTGTGTAGTTCAGTGGGAGGTGGTGGAGTGGATGTAAGGAGAACTATAGGATTGTGTATGCTGGAGAGGTGAGGAGTGCACAGCAGTGCAAATTGAGGTCATTTTCAGCCGAGTAGCCTTTTAGCTTTGATCCCTTAGCTGAACTGGATGAAAGACATCCTGCTTCCCTCGCCAAGGAGGGAGGAAGGGGGAGGCGAGCAGGCGGGGAGGACCTCAGTTGTCTTACCTGACAAATATGGCTTGATGCAGCACAAACTGTTTCCTCTATTACACGGACAATCTCTTATTTCCATCTGTCTCGCCTCTCCTCTGCCTAACACTGGTCGCGTCCTCGCCCACGCCTCTCTGTAAATCATCCCCCCTTTTTCCTGTTAATATAAATCCTGTTGGGCTTTATCAATGCTTTGTCTCTCTATCTGTTCTTCCCTGACTCCCTCTCTCCTCGTTTTCCTTTACAGTGCATTCAAAATCTGAACTTTGATCCTCCCACGACCTGTCAGACAGCGGACCCGAAGCCTGGAGCGATCCGCTTGTTTGCGTGTGTGTGTGGCCCTCTCCTGCAAAAGCATCCAAGGTCATGTCAATCACTGTGCGTGTGATCAAAAAATAATTACTTAATGGGATTATGATGTTTAGACTTGATTCACTGTGTCACTAATGTGTCTCAACAACGTCTGCAAACGTAGCGATGGGAAAAAGGTGGGGATGCTGCTGCTCCCAGTCAGGAAGTGTGATTATTATTGGTCATTTCAGCTCATTGCAAACTGGGATTTATGTTTTGAGCATCATTTCTATCAGTTAACATCAGGTAACATCCTGGTCACCAAAGGCAAGAGACAAACATGAGAAGGCATGACTACGACAAAGACCAACATGGCAACAAGCAGTCAGATAATCAGACGAGTTGTAGACAAACTAAAGTTTAACTAAAGTTATCTGGGAGGAAAACTGGAAGATTAGTACAAAAAGTGTTGATTGTAAACGTACATCACAGTTTCACCTTCAGCTTTGACCTTCAATCAGCAGACACAACACAAGAAAACTAAAATGCAGAAGCTTTATTTTAAGAATAACAAATAATAAGACACTTTTATAGATACACAGTAGAGATCCCCGTGGAGAACCATAGACTGGGCCTCGACACTAACGCTATTAGTTTTGGAATAAGATGATCATTGGATGACAGGAAACAAATCCAAGTGAAATCACCTGATGAAAACTGAGAGGTGGAGCCTCAGAGTGATAATGAAATAAAATAATTGCCTCTCTGCTTGAACCTGTGCTAAAAACATTTGTGTTTGCACTCTTTGTTCGAGGGATTATTGTCAAAATTTTGAGTGTGATCATGTGTTTCGCCTCCAAACAGAGCGGCTCACTCAATCTGGCTCAAACTGTCGACTTGCTTATGATCTGTCTGACTGTTATTAGCATAATGAACATGAATTGTTGGGTCTCTGTAAATAATATTATAAAGAGTACCGTCTAGACCTGCTCTGTATGAAAAGTGTCATGAGATAACTTTTGTTTGGCACTATATAAATAAAATTGAATTGAATTGAATAGAAGAGGTGGCCAAAAGTATAAAAATATCTATTGTAATATCACGTTTGCCTTTACAGAGTTTTGGATGTGCAGGAAAGGACAAAGTCACTCGTCATGGTAACAGTAATAAACACGGGGTTAACACTGGGAGGCGGTTGCGGTTTGGTTGGGTTTTGGAAAGGATTAGGTAAGTTACTTTTGGTATCACATGCACAGCGGCCTCCTGGGTCAAAGTTCTGTGTTTGTTCATCCAGCTCAACCTCCTCCCCATGGAGACTTTGTCACTCTTTATACTGCATCACCTGACGTGACACGTGTAAAACCTCGCCAGTATAACTCAGTAGACACTGGCATAAAAAAAAGCCTTGTGATAAAACCCAAAATTATTCAACACACTAGTTATTCTAATAACAGGCTGTAAAATAAGATCCATCCTCTTTTTGACTGTCGTCATTTCTCATTTTACATTCTCTCTTTGTCGTCACCTCTCTGCTCCGAGCTGAAATACTTCAAAGCGCTTCTTCGTACTGGAAAGAACAGACACGCATGGAACATAAATGACAGGATGGAACTATAAGTTCAAATACAATAGAGCTCAGGAACAAAGAGGATTAATAGAGGGCCACTTTCCTGTGTTTGACACTGGACCAGTAAACCACAAATGCCCCTGTATGTTTTTCATTTATCTATTCTTGTCAGAGCTCAGAGAGTTTGTAAACGTGGAAACAAGTAAAAACAGTCATCTGGAAATCTGAACTTAATTCATCACAAATGGAATAAAAAAGGAGACGCACAGTAACGTTTTAGTACAGTAAGTGAAGCGTGCGTGCTGGCGTTGAGGTCTATTACAGTAGTGGGAGGATGCAAATGACATCTGTGAAATAAAACGGAGCTTCAAACAAATCTTGAGAGATTATCTGCCCTGATGTGACATTATGGGAATAATTGAACTGATCCGGCACCCATTCAGTCTGAATTGTTTCACACTGTGTGGGAACACATCTTCACATCTGTAATTAGTGTGTCAGTTACAGAGAAGAGGCTGCATTTTTTAGATTCCCTCCTTATTCTTTGTAAATAATACAACAGATGTTAGATTATCTTATTATTATTGCAATACAAATCAGCAAAGCAATGATGACTCACGCGTATGGACACATGCACACAAGGAATGCAATTTTGAAATAGTCGGCATTACAATGCATGATTAACGTTAGCATAAACAATCTAATTATGACAAACAAAAGCAAAGAAGATTTATAGTCGCTGTTCATCAGGTTGCTAATTTAGAGCCGAGCCATGATTGATGGGTAAGTTGACGTCTCACGCCCAAATTGCTACTACACCCTGAAGAGAAACACAACATCAACTGACTGGGTGACCTTTTTTTTTTTTTTCATCAGCCATCTTGCATCGTAGAAGTGGGGATGGAGTCGCCGGCTATATTGCATAATAAGACAAGTCCAAACAGCTGGGGATCTCTTTGGTTTTTCTAAACTAATCTTCCCTGACAACTTCTTCACAGCCAGAAAAATAGACCTTATTCAATCAACAGAGAAACAGGTTCTTTTATAATACAAGTCTGAAATTAGCAGCAAATAGGTCTCGCAGGCGTTTGTGATGTTGTGCATGCGAGTTTCCAGTTATCCTTCCAGTAAAGGAGTATAAACGTCCTTTATTCAAGTAAAAGGAGAAAAGCAACAATGCAAAAAAAACAACAACACTCCTTTACAAGTCATGCATTCAGAATTTTATTTATAGAAATGTACACTACAGAACACTACATACATGACTACAGAAATGTTTTCAATTAAATCTACCCATGAATCAAAAGTACTCGTGCGTCAATGCCCTTTCAGAGGCTTCTATGGAGAAGAAATACATAGAATCCTATATTCCTGCCTGTTGTAGCTAGTGAACAAGACCATTTTAAAGAATTTTAAATTGTATGGATGATCTAAATATATCTAATAAGATGTTCATGTGCTTTGTATGTGAAATCGGATCTATAAATTGATTATAATGAGTAACTCTGGAGAAAACAGTCCATGCTTTTATAGCAATTATCCCTTTACAAATTAAACAATTCACTATTTCTATTTTTCATTGAATCATCTGTTGTCATTGTCAACATTTCGATGTTTGCGGCCAAGAGGCAAACTCAGTCGAAGCAGGTCGGGTGTACGAGAATTCTTCACAGAAAAGCTTCTATACACTGCACCAATCCCTTAAAGGCTAATATACAGAAACAACCATTACATTATTTAACATTTACTAAACGGTACAAACAAACAAACAATCCCTGTGTGAATCAATTTATTTTCATTGTGAATTAGAAAATGGTCAGGTGGAGTTCCATCTGGCACCCCATGTGGCCCACAGGCCTGAAGTTGAGAATCACTGATTGAGACTATTGCAAGTCTGTGGGCAATCAAATGTGGCCACGATGCTAAAACACGAGGAAAAGAGAACATATCGCACAGAAGATATTTTGACATTTCACAGCAGGAAAAGCACAGGTGTAAATAATAAAACTAATGATAGCCAACTTTAATTTAGCTGCTTCAGTTTCAGGGTCCTGGTCTGGTGCATGTTGGCTCACTGTCACAGTCATGGCTAACACTTGAACAGAACAGAGCCACCATCGTCTGTGCTTTTTCTACTGTGACAACTTAAAATGTTTGCTCTGAAAAAGGCCTCTTCTTGCTCAAGAAAATCAAATCAGTGGCATCTTCTTTTAACTCATTTTCTTGAAATCCATGAAATCACCTTTTCTAATTCCACTGGTCATTTTTTTTTAATGTGTTATTTCAATTCGCCTTTGTTAATGTTAAGATCTTTATCCATAGTCAGTGTCTTCCCGTTAGTAGACGGTGTTGCAGACAGGAAGACAAGCATGAAAGTGAAGCAATGCACTGTTGTGGATGGGAGCAGCAAAAAAACCCCACTAAAAATCAATATCAGTCAAAGTGTACACTATATTTAGAATATTTTCACTGCTTTACCTCGCCATCACACGGGAAAGTGATGCAGTTACATCACTCGCTCCAAAACCGCCAGAATAATTTTACCTCGCAGAAGATGGGAGTTGCTGGTCTGCATCGCTGCATCGATCCGCAACCACTAAAGTGCGGAGTCGAGACAATAAAAGAAACAAAAGAAGTGATTGAGGAAGCAGTAGTAGTAAAAAAAAATCACTGCTTAATTAAAAATTAACTGAAAGTTATTTTTCAATGAATTCTTGTGGCTTTAAAGAAGGTAAATCTATCTTCTATGTGATACACTGACTATGGATAAAAACCTCATACAACCCCACTTTAAACAACCTGTACTATCCCTTTAACAGAGCCCAACAAGACCCCCGAGGATACTGTAAGTGTCCTTATAATGGGACAGTAGAGGTAGGTACTCCAAAATCAATCTACCACTCCATATTTAATTACCCCCCCCACCCCCGGTGTGCAGCAGGAAATCGAATGCGAGGCATTTGCATTGGTTAATACATTTCATAAGCGTAACAATCAGAGTATCGTTGTGGATTAATGATTTCCTCAAAGCGCATCCATCATGGCTCTACAGCCAGTAGACAATGCTCTCTCTCTACACACACAGACACACATTGCTACACAGCCACAAGACACACACACACACACACACACAAACAGTGGCAGAGCCGTGTTGTGATCTTAGAACACACAAGGGTTGCCCATCGCGTGTGACTGCTGTGCAGAAGGCGAGTGCACAGGGAGGTTTCTTGGATGTTTAATATGTCATCCAACCTGTTTCAGCTCATAATGAGGTGACAGTTGGATTGTTATCAGGGAGACAAACAAAGGCAGGATTGAGACAGGCTGACACTTCCAGTGGGCTGCTCATTGACCTGAGATCAGCCCGTACAAAAGAGTAGTATATAAAAAAATAAGAAATTTTAAAAAATCATCAAAGAGCAACATTAAACACAAACAAAGTACAGTTTTATTTTGAACAAACAAAAATGTTATCATATTATCAGACGATAACTTTATCTCCAAAATCATCCACCAGGCCGTCAGGATGCTGAACTCCCTCCCAGCACTGCCCCCCCTTCCTTCTCTGCCCGCTGCCCCCACAAACTCTGGACACTGCTGACCCCCCCAATGCACAAACCAAATGGCACCAGCCACTTTTACAGACTCTAAAAACTTGCAAACCGATTTGCACTGTGTACAATCAACTGTTTACTCTGTATACATATTTCATTTTTGATAGACCTCATTGTTTATACTGGAAGTTCTGTCTATACTGCCATATTGCCATATTTATATTTATACTGATAATTCTGTTTATACTGTGCCATATTGCCATACTGATACTGTTAGACTGTTGTTTCTGTTTATATGTTCATTCTGTTCATACCGCCATATTTGCCATATTTATACTATTTATATCTTCCAGATTTGCCAATGTCTTTTTTTTGATGTCTTTTAGCTTGTATATATTTTTATTTTATATTTTTTACATCTTTTACTTATACTTTATATTTCATGTTTATTGCTGTTTGCACAGGGGTAAGAGGCAATTTCAATTCTCTGTATGTCCTGTACATATGGCAGCATCGATAATAAAGCTGACTTGAACTTGAACTTAAATGGCCGTTTAATCAATGACGAAGAAAACTCCACCGTTAAAGTCACCTGACAAATATCTGAAATAGTTGCCATACTGTTTATTGTACGGTTTGAGACATGCACAGCCTTTTGTGATGTGATTTCCTCGTTTCCTTTTGTTTGTTTGCGTTTATGTGGGCGTGTGACTGCGTAAATGTTGTACTTGATAATCTGTTCTGACCTTTTGCTCCGATGGTATGTGTTTTTGTGTTTGTTGTTGAATGGCAACAACCAAAACAGGCAACGTCTGAATTTTAATTCATTTAACCTGTTATTTTATTCATAGTTTTTAATCAAATTTCTCTCTGGAGAGTCACCTGATCATGTTCAAAATAAAAATAGACATCCTTTAATATATTTACTGTGTTTGTTTACCAGTTGTCCTTACTCACACCTAATGATTATTCCATTGTCTTCTTAAAATGAACTTGTTGTTGCCTCAAGTTGCAGCCAATTGCCTTTAAGGCCTTGAGCATGATCTATGAAACAATGCAACCCTAGGTCAAATTCATCCTGTGCTGCGTTCTGGGATGAGTCATCTCAAGCGAGAGCTGCAGTGTGAGAGGAAAGAGGGGTGCTCTGAAGCTGATCCTCTTGGATGGTCGCTGCAAAAGAATCTTCCATAAAATAAAATTTTCTGGGCATCTCAAACACTCTAACATGACTTCATGTATTATCACATTAGGTCTAATAAACATTGAAAAGCTCGTAGAAGCTCGGTGGATCGGTGAATCAGCGTGGGGAGCCTGCAGGAGAAGGACACCGATGCTCATGCTTTATGGGCGTATGCAGCCGATGAGCCACTTTCATTGGAATGACTGAGGCGCATCTTGGAAGATTGTTCAGCTCTCTAAACACATGCATGGTTTGAGTTTACTTTTGCTCACAACAGCCGCGCCTGACAAGCAAAAAGCTCTGATTTTCTCTATTTTTTTCTTAGTTTTTATTGAACGCACGAGGACTTCACCTCCACCTCCAGGTACATACAGTGAGACCGCTCATTGAGGCATAGACCGGGGAAATTTGAGTATGATGAGGCTCTAAGAGGGGATTCATATGATTCAAAATGTTTGTCTTACTTTGTGTCTGACAAAGATCCATGACTGATAGAGATATTGCAGTACTGGAACATAAAGCAGTAAGCTGATTCTACTTTTTGCCTTTGGTGTATATAATTAAATTGCAATAATAAATACTGAACTGAAGTATATGTGATATTTAAAGCCAGTACTCAAGGCCTGTTTCAGTAGTGTAAATCAGTTAAAACACCAGTCTTCTGGTGTTCTTCAGCAGCCTCAGCGGCAGCAGTGTGGGGCTACAGGCTGCAGTTAGTGTTTCACCAGAGAGGCTGTGTGGTCCTCCAGTCTCCTGCTATTAGTTTGTTTACAGAAGTTAAAGCTGTGAGCTGCTGAGTGCCCGGGGCCAGCATTCCAATACAGTGGCTCATACAAGCATGCACAGGCACACTCTGCAACCCTGTTGTCTCTCAATACAATGTATGCAACTCCCATTAGGAGCCCTTGTCTTTTGGTTTCCCTTCAGAAAAGGATCCATCTCCTCTTCTTCGTGCACGCACTTCCTCTTTTGTTGTTATATTGGCAATTTATCCATACGTCTTTGTTCCTCACTTTGAATATAATCCACACAATCATCTCTTGGCGTAGCCACACACACATAACGGCCTTGTCATGAGTGTGGTTGTAAAGTGGTGGTCTGGTCTCTGTGGTCTTCCGAACGGCAGGTGATAGCTTGTTGAAATAAGCCGTTGCACATGTATTTGAATGTACAGGTGAGATGTCTCGCGCTGATAATACGCTCCTGACACTAATATTGGGCTCGTGTGCATCGCATACAAATCATCTGTTTACTGCGGCCAACTGTCATGTAAAATTCACCTCAGAATAAAAAAAAAAAACTTGCTGAGTTAATGAAACAGGAGTTGACTGATGACCTGACACACAGGGGTGTAATTAGTTATGGGCCTGACAGCTATTTAAAACTGCCTCAGTCTGGGGAACAGACAGATATGCAGACATAATTCCTAAATTAGATATATTTGAAGGATCTGTCTATATTCATCTATAGCACGCACACTTATGTACCTGCATGTCAAGTGAAAAGGAAGGAATGTAAATAGCTTTTAAACACGCAACCATAGGAACAAAGCAATAATGAAACTGTAGTGCAGTAATTAGCCAGGGTCAAAGGTTATTCAAAGAATGCTGGTTGTATTGAAAAGACTGTATTAACTGCCGCTGGAGCAAAATGGGTGTCATTTCACATGCTGATAAGAATGCCATTTTCATCTCTCAGTCTTTGTCTGAAGATTTTAGTGGGTAAACTTTCAAGTTACTTATCAGTACAGGTGTTACACATGTTGACTGGAAGCCTCGAATTTGAATGGCTACACACCTGAGTTGGTAATGGACTCCCCTTTATCTCGTTTAAACAGTTCTGATTGTTGATAGGCAGACATGTTAACACCTAGAAACAAGAAACAACATTGATCCAAAGCTTATCCAGCTTAGCCATTGTTCCAGTTAAACTATAGTCACATATAAACTATTTTCTGCATTGTGTTCTGAAGCTTTCGTGGAAACTTGAGCAATCTGAAACCAAATCCTCGTTGAAACGCATATACAGTTTCAGTATGAGACTATTGTGCAACATAACTTCATACTTTGTTCAGTTCTTCATGACAGCAAACCAAAAAAAAGATCTTTGGAACGTCTCTTCAGACGTACTTCACCTAAGTGGCTCCTTACCTGTGAGCTGTTAGCCACATTGCATCAATATTTTACTCTCCATTCGACAACCATAAAGCTGTCATCTAATTTAAGTTAATGTGAATGCTTAGTCATTCACACAAAGCAGAAAATTGGACAGTATGCAGACACACCCTGCGCTAATGGCCCCAAACGCCGTTGGCCACAGGTATTGCCGAATTCTCCACTACTTGGCGAAGGCCCAGGTTCCCGAGCACGGAGGGTGACCTCAGTTTACAGCCAGAGCACTTCCGTAGTCTGCAGTCACGCAATGCGGGAAAACGTTGCATAAACTCCTCCACTGGTCACACTTCAGTTCCAGACGGTTTTTCAGTTTGTCTTTGCTTTTGTAAACATATAAAAAACAAAATTCCAATAAAATTAATTAGCAGTAACAATTTTAAAGAAGCAGTAATGATCCCATGTTGACAGATGATGGGATAGCCTTTTATACCAAGGAAAAACATTTAGAGAATAAATTACAGTTTGGAATTTTTATTAGTTTTTAATGACATTATTACGATCTGTAACATTAACATTATGTCAAAGAAGTAACAAAGTGTATTTTCTGAAAGTATAATTAGTACTTACAAATGATACCTTTAGAATTAGTAAAGTGAACTTGCTAAAGTTTGTGAAAGAGTGTCACACTAATGTCTATTAACACTGCAGTTAAGGACTGTGTGTATTCAAAGCTAATTTGAATATATGCAAATCTATTCAAAGTGTGCTTTTGTTACAATATATTGTATATATAACTATGTAATATACAGTACATTTATATATACAGTATATACACACATTTATTCATTGTTTCAGATGTTTTTAACTTGGTTGACCTTTAGTGAGAAAGATCTGGTCAATATTTGTTCATGGAAAATGATCATGGTAATTATGATCATCTTAGTCAAAGCCTGAGTGTATTTAGCCTTTTAAAAGATTCAGATTCAGCATTCTGAGGACTTTCCTCTCACTTTTTTTGTCAACATGTTGTATTAATCCTCAAGGCACCCTGTGATAGACTGGTGACCTTTCAAAGGTGTACCATGCCTCGCCCAAAACGTGCTTGATTTTAAAAAGGATCTGGTTATAGGGATTTGGTCAGTAGGTACATCCTTTGTTTGTCTCATTTCAACAAAAAAATAGCCTTGTTTTCCTGTTTTGAACTCACACCCATTCACAGAATAATACGCATAACAGTAGTTTTATTAGTGTATAATAGAAAAATAAGAATCAGGTTTTTGTTACCTTAGAATGAGTCTGTGGGTCCTTTTCCACGGAGTCCGCCATGTTGAACCAATCTGTATAAACATATTAGACAGATATATTTAGATGCTTATTGACTGCCAAAATAAAACCGACATGGTACATAAAAAAAAAAGAACTTAAAAAAATTGCACACTGCGACTGTGATATGGAAACAAATATACTTGTAAAAGTTGTACATATACTTCTTATTCGCTCAAAATATCCATCTCAGATGACAAACTGTTTTTCATTAAATACAAAGATATACATATTTACCACAATGTAATACTACATGTGCATACATAATGAGCCTTGTGACTGCATCAACGGCTATATTTTCATTTGCATTTCATGTACATCAGTATTTAAAGCAGGGATAACCTACACAGTAACGGTTGTACCTTTTTCACAAGGTTCACCGCCTAACCCTAAGGCTACACGCCCATTACGAGATATTTCTGCTGAAGTCGTGTCTCATTTACTGATTTATCTTGTTGCCACATATGTAAACAACGGACTGAAAGTGCAGGTAAGGACACGGGGCAGCCTATAGATGTAAGGTACATGAGCAGGCTGATTCACACTGAAGAGTCGCTATCGCACAGGTCGCCTGGTTGCATTGATGCTTTAAAAGAAATAATTAATTAATTTATAACGACAAAACAGAACCTGAAGCTTCAGTAAAGATAAGTGATTAATTAACGGGAAAGCTTGGATGTTTTAAACAAAAGGTAGTATGACTTAATGGCTATAAGTGTGATACTGTACTAGATAATCCTGGATAATCAATAACTATAACAATAGGGTTATGATAAGGTCATAATAATATTTTAAATGATGTTCTAAGTGTCAGTTTGTCATGTTGAATGACTCTTAAATTACATTGTACCCATAGGACTCAAGATTACCTGTTGTAGGATGCTTCATCGCTGCAACTAGAAGTAACAAACACACGAGTGAGTTGAAAACTGACCCAAAAAGTGAAACAATTAAAGCTGCAACAGATTAAACGAATGAGATGTAACGTGTTACTTAGTGAGTGCTAGTAGGCTGATTTTGTAACCCTGCTTCTTGCGTGGCTGCCAACAATAAGGTTTCGGTATTCTTATGTAACTCTTGGCAAGGAAGTGAATAATAATGTCCCATAATGCCTAGAAAGCTAAAGAAACTTGCCAAAATTTTGTTTACTGCCGGTGCATCGTTCATGCATCTTCTGCCAAAAAAAAAAACCTCCCCTGTGTACAATCACGACAGCAGCTGTTGCTATGTTCAAAATAAAGCAGTTTGGAGCAGCAACCACGTGCTATCTGAAAGTAACTTTACAGCAATGCTCCAAGGGACTCTGAGTTGTCGTTGTTCTGAGATGTTTTATGGACATCTTGCACCTTTGACATTGCGTGAACCCAAATTGTTTTCAACGCAGTTTCTCATCCTGATGACTCAACCGGTGGATTCTTCTATCCCATCTAAGACTTGAAAGTGCCTCAGTGGCTGGGCTCATAACATTGTCTATGCAAAAGATTAATTTTATTTCCTGAATCCTGGCAACCTCATATAACCCTACCCACTTCCTTAGGCTATTATCTAAGCTACTCTTCACATAAATCAAAGACAACCAGCAACTAGAAGCTTGCTGGATAAAAATGAACAGCACACAAGCAAACAGAAACATTTCAAGCTACAACAGCTCCTCCAAAACAATCGAGTTAACATTAAGTGCTGCTTGTCACGCAACTGCTCATCCGCTCGCAACGTCGCTGACCTGTTAGCTAGAAATCAGCAGCAAGCAGCAGTATTACAGCTTGTAGGGTGACTTTGTGAGGCAGCATGATATGGAAATGGGCTCCACCACATCCACATTATCAGATATACAAAACTATTCCTTTGTCTGTTTTTTCATGTTGCTTTGTGGTTTTAGTAGTTCCTGTAAGCTTGTTCTTGTTTGCTGTTTTTTTTTAAAATCAAGGCCAGACACCAGCTGGTTGAGAAATGACTTGTTTCCCACACATCAAACGACTAATATTACTCACTAGTCCAACAGCAGTCAGCCCAGCTTGGCATCTGTCTTTCAGCTGTTTATTTCACCAAGCTCTCACCAACGGCTAAAAGTTAGTCCCAGATTTACTACCCTTTTCTCTTCTTAGCTTTGTCCGTCAATGTCACCTTTGGTCTTCCCTTCTGTCATTATGTCCGTAAAGGCTGCTGAGCCCAGTTACATTGCCTGCTTGCCCAGCTCCGGTTCTAGCACAACACCTGTCAGCATTCCCCTACACCCCCCGGGCCTGAAAACCTCCTCTTCTTCTTCCCAGTGGCCTAAAACGTGGTACAAACACTAACACTCCCCCAGTGCTCTGAGCTGACAGTCCAGGTAGCCTGGCTTACAAAGTGAGCTAGAATTATCTTACAGCAGCTACAGTTGTCAGCAGTTTACTCCACTGTCCTTCAGGAAAGTCTGTAAATCACAGAGAGCTGAGACGGAGCAGCCGGAGGACGTCAGAGGGAAAACCAGAAAACATTTTCTCCATAAAACATGATCCAGTTTGACTAAAATCAGTGAAACAGTTGGTGGCGTGTGGCTTCTGTAAAGCGTTACGTACTTCTCAGAGGTGGGGCACAAAGTTACATAGCTGCAGAACAGACGTAGACGTACATACACCTGATTACACATCAAAATGATTTAAAATCTATATCTGGAAAAGTTACAGAATGTTGTTTACTCACTTGCTTTGGACACCTTTAGGTTCTGATTTATTTAAACAACATGTGTGCAAAGGTCATGAATCAATACATTACGTACAGCTGCATTACAGTTTGTGCCGTTGTGATATGCAAAATGTAACAGATCTTTATGACTGATACCTAAACTGTATGGTATAATGATGTGTTTGAACAGGATAAACATGATACTGACAGACCACTCTGATGACGCCTTACTGATTCCCCCGGGAGTCCTTTTGAGTTGGTTGGTGCTCATTTACGTAACCCGGCGCGTTAGTGATACGGCAATATAGATGACACAGTCTCATCTCAAATGTGTTGTTTTTTTAGGTAACGGAGATAATTTATATAACCGGGGTACATAATATGTCACGTATACGTGACACCTTAGAAGTCACTCAGAAGCTGGATTGTGTAACTGTCGTGTTCCCAGAGGCCGTCTTTGTTTGTAGTGTCTCCTGAGAGCCTATGTGTCTATATGTTGTGTAACTGCCACGTCCCGAGGCCTCCGCCGCCTGTGAAATAATGATTTCTATTTTTAACACTTTCTCCACAAACAGGCGTCATGTAACAAAGAAAAGAAGTGTTCAGTTGTTTATCCAAGAGGGTATCTGGATCCAGTGCAGTTCAACGAAATAAATTAGTCAATAAATAATTAATAAAAAAATGTTTGATGTGACAAAAATGGGAAGAAAATCTGTTATGTTAGACCCAATTTTAAGAATATTAATGCCTGAAATTGATGTGATTTGTCTCATTTTAGATTTGTTTTTCACGCTTCTTTTAATACAGGCAATAAATCTGCCTCACTGCCTGAAGGCACAAAAAATCTGTTTCAGAATCGGATTCACAGCTGCAGAGTGCTGCATTAAATTAAGACAGCGGTTTTTCAGATTTTCAGAAGTTTCGATGATCTTTGAAATTAATCTTTTAGTCTCTGTTGATCAACCAGCGGATGGTGTTTGTCAATGTGACAGTATTACATGCTAAAGACTGAGACTGTGTGTGTGTGTGTGTGTGTTTGGTCTCTGGCTGGGTAACCACAGGGCAGGTGAAGTAATGCATGTCAGTGAACCCACGCAGGATGGCGTGTCTGGCAGAGCCAGCTGCTTTAGAGGTGTCGAAAACTTCTCTCTGCTCGTTTTTTTTACTCCGTCCCTGCCCTCCAGCTCTTCTGCTTCTCTGTTTACCTCCCTGGTTCAATTTTCAATCTCCATCACAGAGAAAGACAAAGAAAGGGAGAGACCACTCACTACAAAACACATCTGTTCTGCCCAAACATTGTGAAACATTGTGCTTTTTACTCCACTTCATTTATCTCTTTCTCTATTTACTTTCAGGTTTTGCTGTCAACATTAGATAAGTGTTTATAACACTGCAGATATCAGCATTCTTTATTTTATTTTTTTTTCCCTCCATCAGCTGATCTGATGGATAATTCTACTGCTAATATTTATTCACTTTTAATCAAATAAATCCAGGCATATTACATCTACTGCAGTCTTCCTTCTGATCATTTACTGAAGTTAAAGTAACACAATTAAAGCCCAAATGATTAGTTGATCAAATGAACAGCTGATTGACAGAAAGAATGTTTTGATAAATTAATAGTTTATGTAATTTCAAAGCCAACGTGCCAAAGATTCGCTGCTTCTCTGAATAATTTTTGTTTTTTTTTGACTATTTCTCAGACAATCAAGTAAAAATAAAGGAAGATGTTGGGCTGTAGACAACTCTCTGATATTTTAGAGACAACAAACAAACAATTAATAAAGGTATTACAAGAAAAAACAGGGCATTAATTATCAGAAGTGAAAGCATGGCTCATGCAGGAAGCATACTGGCTCTTAATGTTGTACGGTTGGGTAGTTTCATCCACAACAACAACGCATCATATTTCATTAACTGATCATAAATTTTGTCTGAAGGTAACTGATGTCAGTAGCTTCCAAACAGGCGTAGTGGAGTAAAACCATTTAGAGTGCAGTACATTTTATAGCACTTGAGTAAATGTACTTAGTTACATGTGACCACTGGAGTATTTTTCCATGTTAATCCTCCCAGTTGTACCTGAAAACTCGAGTACTTCCAAAACTGATTAGGTTCAGGTATTAGGACACATAAAAACACAAAGAATATTTCTTGTTTTGAATGTTTCCTTCTGTCCTTCTCTTTTCTGTCTTGACCTCCGTCTCCACTCTCTTCACACACACTGGGCCTGAGGGTAAAGGGTGAACCTGCTGAACTGCTGAGCTAAATAAAGGCTGGGACGCTGTGTTCTCTTGCACTGTCTTTCTCTGACTGTCAGTCTGAGGTTTTCACACTCCAGATGCCCTCAGACACACCTAATATCTCTACAATGTAATACACCCTCATTCAAGCACAACTCTCATGGTTCACCTGCAGGACAGGGGCATCTGTGAACTTCTGGTCCTGGGTCAATCAGTCAAAGAGGAGGGGGTGGAATCAGGGCACCAAAACCAACACGTACCTCCACTTAACTTGCGAGTGTTTGAGTGACTGGGCAAACAAAGGGTGGAGGTAACACCCACAGCTTATATGAAGTGTATCTGCAGTCATTACTCAGGCCTATCTGCTGCTGCTAACACAAGAGGGCTGACCTTAGCTGTTGTTAGTGGGAGAATGTGCATGAGCTCATGCATTATATCACTAAATCCAGTCACGAAAGAATTGTTTGCGCAGATAAACAGCCTTCGTATTTGATATCTCACTCTCAGCAGGCCAGAAAGCACCTGAACACATGCAGCTAACTGTTTTGGAAACATATGACAAGCTATATGCCACACAAAAACCTGCCTCTCATTGTGAGAGGTAATAAAGCCGTGCATATGCAGAACGGGGATGTCTAGCACCCTTATTGTGTGTGCTATACAGATGCATTCAAAGCAAGCGAGTCGCTGAAGAACAGGCCTGCTGTAGATTAGATGCCGTTACAGCGACCCTTACGGCTAATCCTTGCACGCACGCCACCGGGAATGTTCCACTCCCAAGACACAGGCCTGGATTAAAGCTGGGAGTTATCGACGTGCAGCACACACACAAAGAGAGCGCCATTAACATAGAGAGCGACACAAGCTGTTCTCCTTTTGTGAGGGAGCAGATGAAGCCGAGCTCCCACTTCTGCATAAACAGAAGTCGGCGGGCGAAGGAGCAGCCGAGAGGGTAAACAGACAACGGCGATGACAAGGAGTGAAATTTGTTCACAAACTCCAAACCCTTACACGCCACCGAGCCATATTAAAATGACAAAGACTGCAAACTTGCTCTTTATGTTGTTGCCGTGATGCACCCTCATAAACTCGGAAAAACATCCTTTCATATTTACAATGTGATTTTCCCAATTTCCCCGCGAGGATCATTAAAGTTTCATCCTTCTTAAAATGACTGAGTATATTGTTGTGCTCCCACAACAAAAACTACTATTTACAGTTGTGTACACTCTGAATGTGTTAAATATTAGAGGCATCTTGTTGATATTAAGTTGCAGCATCTTTTCTATGATCCAAATCTCATGTGTTAAAGCTTAAAACATCCTTGTCTGTTTCTATTTATGTCCCTCTTGGTGGCTGGGAATCAATGAGATTTAAAGAGTTGGTTCACCCACGTTACAAAATGATATTTTTTCATTTAGTATTGTATATTGTAGTAATAAAATAAAAGACTGTCTAGTATCTAACCATGTAAATAGTTTTGGTTTCATTTGTTAAGCCTTCCGCCACATTAATAAACAGCTGCATCTCTTTCCGGAAACATCCCTGTTTCGACATATTCGCACAGAGAAATGTCACTTCGAAAAAAAAACACGTTTGATCTTGACTTACTGTTATGGTGGGGCAATGTGATGCTGCGATATGACTGCATATTTCTGTTGTGGAGAGCACAAACAGAAAATAACTAAAACTCTGAGGAGACGCACTGCAGGTCACCTGTCAAACCATAAATCGCTTCAACCTGGACCTGGATTATCTCATGTTTGTGTGTTTAATACTAATTACTAACGATGAAAACAATTCTTGAAATTGGTCCAGTGCTTTTTTTTGATCTGAGAGGCTCAGATTATTATCTGTTTCTTACAACATAATGGAAAGGTATCACACTGTTGAAAGCCAGCAGACTCCATTGACAAAAACAGTGGTATATTTGTTTTATTGTGTGATGTTGGAGTTTTATAGATCCAAACCAAAGTGTTAAAACTGTCAGTGGCTCTCTGAATGGTTAAAAAACTACCGTAGTTTCCCTTTAAGGTGCAGCTAACACCTGATACTGTAAATATTATAATATTGCCACAGCCTCAGTATGTACTGTATTTGCAGATGTTAATATCACTGCACCTTTAACTTGGATAATTCAGATAATACATAGTAACTGTTGTCAATGGCGCTTAAAGCTACCCTGTGATGTTTTTTGACCACTAGTGGTGCTAAAGAGCGATGCTTTTACAAGCGGTTCATGTTTTGTTTGGACGATTCTTGCAGACAAAGACACGCTTGCATACGTAAGACAGCGCACAGCTCTGTCGCTTTAAGCTGTTCCATGATTGACAGTTGATGACAGTAATTCTGCAACAAAAGCAAGGACGACTGTCAGCTAGCATACATGGGTGTAAACAAAGCCGAGATTCAGATATTCAGAACAGCAGCTCTGCAAATGTTTTATGAGAAATGAAATGCATTAAACAATCTCACAATGTGTTACAGTGAGAAACACTGAATATAAACATGACTTTTGTTTGTTTACCAGAAAGCGTTAAGAGCTAAAGATCCCTACGAGAGCTGTTAACAGCGTTTTCTGTGGATTATTCAGTACGGTAATGTGGACACGTCGCTGTATTTTTCAATGAGCACCCCAAACTAAATTCCCTTCCACATTGGGATGAAGGCAGAAATCTGAGACAGATGTTTAAACGATTGGAAAAATAACTATCTACATGGCTAGACACTGCTTGAGGTAAGTGAGAATGAGGGGACTGACCCTTTAATCACTTCCCCTCAATTTACATCATCAGTGTGCTATTTGAAGAGTGGCTCAAACGTTTTTTGTTTCTTTTTTACCCCCAAACGTCTCCTCTGACCGCCGACCTCACAGTAGCCTCGGTTCTCAACGTCCAGTCAAACGGCAGCCTGTCACAAGCAGCGCCAGGCCGACAGATGGAGTGTACGTTATGAGAGTGTGCAACCGCTCAAACCAATTAATCAATGTTTGTGCCGAGCTCCCGAGGCTCTGAGAAGTTCCAGAGTTTGGTGACTCATAAAGCTTGGCTGCAGCTGGATGCTTACATGTGTTTTCTTCTTGTTTTCTTCTGCTCAGGCGTCCATACTCAATATCTAGCCAGGCATTGTGAAACCTGGGAGTATCCCAGCTTCATTAATCCACCTCCCAGACAGCAGCGTGGAAAGACAAATGTTTGAAACACTTGCGTTAGTCAAGTAACTGACTAATGTATCTGATTGACTCATTGTTTTGAGCAGAACCATAACAGCTTGACGGGAGGTTAAAGAAAAGCTCCGGCGAATGCCAGCACAGCACCCGGTAACCTGGACTCTAACCCATGTCAAAAAATACAATTAAAAACATTCTGACCAAAGGCAATGCAGGATGATGAATAGTGTTTTGGTATATTTTCCACTATGTAATTTACGGTTGCATGGATAATTTAATAATCCCACAACCAAATCTTACAAAACTGAGCAGCTTTCACTCCATAACGTGCTCAAACACAAATATACTCGCCCCGGGATAAAATAACCTCCACTGTTTCTGTATAACTTCACTGCAGGAGTTTTTGAGCACCAGGAACTCTCATGCAGCTCAATGTAAATTAAAAACAGTGTATAGAATAGGCGAAACAGACTGACAAAGTGTTGCCTACAAACAGAAAATGTTGCTTTCTTTTGGAAGTTACAGTACAGTTGAAAGCTCTGGAAAAAATAGTGCCTTTTTTTTTTTGCCTGGTCATCACTGAAATTCAAACTCCACCCTGATACTTCCTGTGTCATCAGGACCAAAACTGGCCTCTGCAGTTTCCTAAAAAAAGTCCCCTCAAAAAGTTAATGAAGGACAACGTAACTGTAATTTATTGCATCGAAACCGTGTTAACAAAAACAGAAACCTCTCTCTGTGGCTCCGTGATTCAAACCTCAGGTAATTAAGCAGCTGCTGAGGTGCCGAGAGGAACCACAGCGCTCTCGTTGCTTGAATCATCCTTCAAATGTTTGTCTCGCTGCTGATCTCCAACAACCGAGGTTGTGAATGAATTTTGCAACCTCGTTCCGTTGCTTAAGTTGTTGTGTTTACATTTTTTTCTGATGTTGCATAATTTTCTTGAGATTTGCGAGGCCAACACACACACACACACGCGCGCGCGTTCGTAGTGAGCATGCCAAATGTTAGAGAGGATACGAGCTGAGCTGTCATCCTCGCTGATGCATCGTAATGTAAAATCAAGTGCTGCCATTCTCCGCTCAATAGGTTCAATTAACTGTTAATTATTAGTTAGTGATCAAGTCATTAATAAATGACAAGTTGATTAAACACGGGCAATCAGTGAATCACGCGATAGTGAACTACACCTCGGATGATTCACATCTGAGTGTAATTTGTATTAGACCTCCACCACACCCCGATTAACCAAGCTTGTTTAAGTTGCTTTAACTTAATCATTACCTAACCTTCAATGTTACAAAAGAGGTGACTGTGTCACGTCCATTTTCACCCGTTAGCAACACGTTAAGCAATTCGTGGTTTTGGAATGAATGTTTATCCAACAAATAACTGATCTGTGTTTAAGGGTTTGTGCTGACTGGAGCTGAATCACTGGAAAATAAATGTCCTTTTAGTGGTAGTTAGTTTTTTGGTTTCACCACAGCTCTGATGTCTTTGCAGTTGGCTGCTTGGTGTTCAGTACATATCTGTCTCCACCCAAATGTGTTTCCCTGCACACTGACCTTTGGTAAAAGACAATTATCATGCAGCGACTGTCTTTAATAAATCTGCTGGCACAGAGCTACTGTGTGCCTTTGAGGTTTGGGTGTGTCTGAGGTAATAAGAAGGAAAAAGGAAATTAAGGTCAGGCACAACGTTATTTACGTTTGTAAGATCATGTAAGACGTTATGTAACAGCTTCAAACCGCTAAACATGTCGAGGAGTGCTGTTGTAAAGTAATATCACATATTTTGATAAAGTTTTGAACTTTGTCATGCACGGCCACAAGCTAATTCATTTACAGACGGTCATTAAAACCATTTATCATCCATAATCGATAAAGTTGTCACATCGAGTGAACACAGTCTATACACGATTGTTTTATTGTAAAACAGGTTTGCAGGTTATCTCATTTTTTCCGCCTTTGATCTGAAACGTTGTCCTATAAACGAACAAACCAGTCGTGTAAAAATGAAGAAAAAAATCTAATATTTTCTTTGATTTAACACTCCCTATGTTCAAATCATTTATAAGAAATAATGGTTGAATAAACGACACATCATTTTTTTTTACACTCAGTATTATTAGAACGTCGCCAGTAAACCTCAATATAAATCAATAGCAGCTTCACTATCACGCCCGGTAGCTGTGCATGTGTGTGTGTGTGTGTGCCATGGCTTCACGGTGTCAGTTTGCCTGCCGCCTGGCTCCCATTATGGATCGGCTGACGAGCGAGCGAGGGGGCAGCGTTTTTTGGCCTTGTGAAAGCTCCTATCAGTGTTGACAGAGAAACAGATGACCTGCAGGCTCGGGCCAACACAGTGGCAACACACCCGGTGAGGGGAAGAATTGCTCAATAGGCTGATAATGCGGCTCATGCTATCTCCTGCTGATTGCTTTATAGCTGTGTAATTCAGGGATAGTTTGTTTTAGACCTTAGGTGATCAAATATGGACAAATGTCACTGCAGAGATCCGTGTTTATTTTAGAAATTTTACAAGAGCACGAATTCTCATTGTGTATCGATCTTGTTATCTGTGCAAATAGAAATGACGATAGAAGTTAATGAATAATAAAGATTGTTCAAGATAGGTCCGTGCTCCTGAAATGATATTCACATCCAAACTAGTCTGCAGCATTCAATACAAGCAGAAGGTGATCATACTTTCAGTGTCGCATCACAAAGAACATCCTGGATTCACTCGTCTATAGAAAGGATGTCGCATTAGCTACAAGCTGTGATTTGCCAATTTAGGCCACATCCTGATCTTAATTGTGTTGCCGTGTGAAGCGGGTCATGTATACCAGAGTGTCACATACCTTGTAAACGCAATCCCCAGGGAGCTTTGATGCCTATTATCTGGAGCTAACTAAAGAAATTAAAGCGGAGGTCAGAAGTGAAAAGTGAGAGTACAGTAGGCTCAGGAAAACTCGCTCTGCTGGATTGGGTTCACCGGGTATTCATAGACTCTTCATGTGTGAAGCTCTTTGTGGCTACTAGGTAGTTTCCAACAAGTTTATTTACTGGACTGGGTTACCCCATTAAAAACATGAGAAATGTCTTATGCCTATCATAAATTAGAAAACTTTGAGACTAAAGTCTGACATCCTCTCACATCTAAAGACAGTGTGTCAAAAGTCACAGAGTTTTTAGGATTTTGCAAAACTCGAGGCTCTTGCAGGGTCACTATTTACAACTGGATTCATTGGGAGATTATTTCCCATCCCGCACCTGGTGGAAATTTACAAGAAGAAAAATTGTTGAGCAGAAACAAAAGCAGCTTTTGGCCACAGCTGTCCTTGTGTGTGCACCTTTCACTCACTCTGCAAGTCTTCTACAAGACAGGAAAAGACCAAGTTTCATGACCACCTTACACCAAATAATTGAGATGCCGGGAGCACACCACAACTATTGCTTGAGTAAAACAGTGAAGTCTTTTTGGTGGACGGCCAGCATTAGCAAGTGAAAACTGTAGAAATGTGTAAATGTGTTGCTAGGAAACGACTATAGTGTTGTCCAATCAAAAGCAAAAGCAGCTGAAAATCAATGTTTATCGGCAGTTAGTAGTAAAAGAATTGTCCTGATCACTGAAGAGCTTCCTGCTTTCCAAAAACAAAACAAACATGTCAAAAAAAAAAAAAAAAAGTTGCATTGCAGTGCTTTTTGTGTGTCTCTTCTTTTCCTCTGGGACTTACAGTAATGAGCCACACAGTGTGGGACGATGTGCCAAATGGGTGGCCTGGGGCAAGGAACACCAAGAAACCATCAAGTTTGGTGGTTTGCGCGCGAGCAGGGGGGAGCGATTGGTTTGGTTTACATTGAAATTAAGGCAGAGAAATGAGAAACT
The DNA here is from genome assembly GCA_036365135.1 of Miichthys miiuy. Taxonomy (NCBI): domain Eukaryota; kingdom Metazoa; phylum Chordata; class Actinopteri; family Sciaenidae; genus Miichthys; species Miichthys miiuy. The sequence continues at coordinate 3,806,481 of CM071609.1, forward strand.
GCTGTTTACATTTTAGGTGGACTGTTCTCTGTATTTCCATCCACACCCAGGGAAAACCTAAGTCAAGGAGTTATGAAAAATGCAGCTTGTAATTGAACATGTGAAATGTGAAACAGAGCTTCGGCTCGCTTTAGTTTACAATTCCAAATGCAGGCATTATAGATTGGCTCAGGGTTATTATGGCATTCAGTCACCGGCGCATGTGGACTAAAAGGTTTTCTGCAACGTAACATATATATACTGAACAGTAAATAAGAATAAATACAGTATTATAACTCACTGTCGTACCGTGCGTAGCATGATAACACCACCGCGATGTTTAATGGTAAACAGTGGTCTACAAAGTATTTGTTTACATTGTGAAAAAGAAACGTATCAAATGAACGAACGCAAAGATTTTATTACTTTAATGACTGCACCATTGTTTTCTTTTTTCAAACTGTATCTCATGAATCATAAAAACTGCTGACCATTTCAAAAAACGTTCAGATCTTTTAATACTTTTATCCGATCCAGGGAGCCATTGTTTTTTTGATATGAAAATCAGTTAGCAGATACCCATGAACCAGTGAAGATCCAATCTGCATTGTTTTTTTTAATGTTATGTTGCATAATAATTAAGCTTTTTAAAAACATGCATTGCATTCCTTGATATGTTGAAGATACGTGCCTAGAATGACAATGAATTTAATGTTCACTGTGATTTTACAACACAAATATGTTTCAAGTGTCACAATAATAAATCATTTGTGTCAAATAGTATAAAACTTGTTAAACCACTGATATGGTATAAAATATAAACATGTGGTTATCATTTTTTTCTAAAGAACTGTCAGATTAAATGAAAATTAGAGTAATTCCTTTACAATCATGTGATGGATTGACTGAAGAACTTAAGCCTCTGTGTGACTTGCAAAAATGTAGGAACGTAAATATATAAAGCTGTTAATTGTGATTTTGTCTCCAGGTATTTATCTCTGTGGGGTTCTTGACACCTTGGAAGGCATGTGACTCATGGACACACCCCTCCATCCGCTGGGCCATTAAGGTCAAGTGGAACCGAACGCCCAGACACGAGCTGGACAGTGTGATTTACGTAGTGTGCAAGTGCAAAGCTCAACACAAGACAGCCAGGTCAGGACTCAGCAGTCCACCTACACCTCAAGCCCGTGGGACACTCCTTTGAGGACTGCAATGTTTGTATTTCACCCAGGAAATGGGTGGCTTGAAAGAGGAGTGAACGTGGACCCTCAACAGAGCCGAGTTTTTTTACAACATCATCTGTCAGGCATGTACAATGTAGTCCTAAAATCACTTTCCAGGCAGTTCAACAACCATCACCATCTACATCTTTACTCAGATGACCTCAATGGCCCACTCGAACATAACGGCCCCCTGGGTAAAGGTGTGTGTCCATGAGTCACTTGAACTCCCCACCAGTCATTTAGAACTGAAGAGCCTCTTGGATATGCGGTGAACATCTTAACGCCTTAAATATTTTAAGTTATGTATAATTAAGAGCGTGGCCGCTTTGACTGACACATGGGTGCCGTCACGGGTGGCTTGTTTGAGCAGGCTTCATTCAGTCCGCCTCAGCTCCACCCACGCTTCACTTCCTTTGACCAGTTTTGAATTAGCTGAGGCCCGGACTGCCAAGATGCTGGTGGCCAGAGCCACCACACTGAGCTTCACAACGTCCGTTCAGATACCTGTGGGTGATGTCACGGATACCACGTCCATGATTTATACAGTCTATGGTTACCACATGTAAGCTATTGTCTGGTTTTAACCAAAACATCTAGGTGCCTTTTAACGGACAAATCATCACATCAGTATTTACTAGGAAGTGATGTGAGAGTTTGCCTGAGCAGGAGTTTATTTTTGGCAACCAGCTCAGATTTAATGACCACCTTGAGCGTGCTTTAAGTAGAGTCGACACCATATATCCAGACCGCGTGAAACAAAGACATAAATGTCCATTGTCTTGGCATATTCCTCATAGGTGTGACTCGGTGTCTGTGACAAATGACCACAGGGCGTTGTGCGCTCTCAAAGGGGATTATTATGCAATGACATAGCAGGCCAATGGGGGGCCCGGATCTCACCTTCTGGAAACTTTAGACTCTGTCATCTAATCACCAACAACGGAAGAAGGACAAAGAGAAGTGATTGGACTCATGTAATCTGCTGCTGTAGACATTTTCTATACGTCAGACTTATGGTGAAATTGTCCCCTGAGGATTTTCACTGTTAGTCAGGCGCTTAGATACAGTGTGAAAAGCTGCAGAAAGCAGGTCAGGAGAAAAAATGTGAGGGTGAGGGGTGGAAACAACAGACCAAAATAAAGTAACATCTATAAGAGAGAGAGAGAGAGAGAGAGAGAGAGAGAGTTTTCAGTTTAATTTGCTCTTTGAACTGAGTTATTTCACAACAACAATGGCGCGTCGACAAAATATCAAGATGGATGGATGATTGATTACTTTACTCAAGTCTCTGCAAATACATTTTATTCCTGTAATGAAATCAGTGGAAAGGGTGGGAAAGAAAGTTCACACAGCAACATGTTTCACTGTCAGCAGTAAAGTAGCACATGCATGGTCTGCAGTAAACAGGCCTAAACCTGCAAAACACTGAGAAAAACGTATAAAACTCAGTCAGGTGAAACAGAGGCATGATAACTAATAACACGATAGCACAGTTTACTAACAATGTCTTTAATAAGAGCAAAACTATGGCCAAAGTTATGCACATCATTATGTCATCTATCTGTCTGTCATCTAAAGGATAAGGCTGATGATATTCTGTAGTTTTCTTCTTGTAAACAAACCTCAAAATCGTCAATGAGTTGATCTGACTGTGCATCCAAGGCCTGCTATAGAGCCATACAGCTCAAACACAACAGTGAATGACACTGCTGGTTCCTTCATTCCCATCAACGCAGCCATGTAATTGAGTTAATTGTGCGTACACAGTCCTGCTGCCAAAAAATGTGCAATACATCTGTGTACATCTCTAGATAATGTGCAATATAATATCTTCAAGGTGTAATAATATCTAAGAACGATGTGCAATAGTAGCTTTGAATATACTGCATACTCCTTTTTTGGTTTTAAATCTCCCTTTGAGTCTTTCTACTGTTGCTATTATTTATCTATGAGCAGGTGAATGTATGTGTGAGTATGTGGAGTGTTTGAACTTGCAGCATATGTAACGTTTTTTAAGACTCGCACAGCAAATTGTTATTCTACTAAAAAAATGTGTATTAATCCACCGCTGAAAATAGTCCCCAACAAAAGCACGATGTATTCCCGTATGAGTAACCTTTGTTAAAAACTGCAGTGGACAACTTTTTTTATGTGTGAGCCATCTTGACTTATGTCTTCATTAATAAGGCTGCATGCCACAGACAAGGTCGGGAAGTCTGGAAATATTGAGGAATGGACTGATGAATTATTGTTTTTTGTGTTTAGTACGACGTCTTTGGGACAAAAGTAAAAATACAGGATATTGCCAGCTGTATCATGTACATTATTTTTCCTTCTAAAGGTAATGAGTTGTGTATTTTCTCAGAACTTTGCTACTTACATTATCCTGCTACAAAATTGTCCCAATGCTTTAAAGCACTAAGTTCATGTTAATACAAACCGCTGCGCAATGTTTGCTAAGCATTATCTTAACTTGACTTTATAGGTGGTTCTATTTAATATACATCAGCACAATGGTGGTACAATAAGCAGCTGTTTTATTTCCCAGAATGCCACTGCTTTACCCAGAAATCAGTTTGAATGAGAAGTCATGGGGCTTTCCTATGAAACAGTGACACCAAAACATGCAGCGCTGCAGGTACATGCACCTTGGATGACGCTGTCAAACTCTATCAAAGTGTTGAGTGTATACCGACGGATGGCACGCAAGTTTATTTATATATATCATTTGTCTACCTCTCTGTAATTTTTTTGTGTTGTACATGGTTGCGTATGTGTGTATTTATGCGTGTGTGAAAACCCAGGTATGCTCTGCCACCTCTAATTAACTTGGTGGAGATGTGTATGACTCAGCAACAGTTGACAGCATAATCACCCTGTGGCTCACCTGTTTATTTGTGCAAACTCACACTCATGCACACACATGCTGGCTGCTGAACACACACACACATGCTCGCACACACACACACACACACACACACACACACAGTCGTAGGCTGGCGAACCTTTTGTGAACCCCTGGGAGAGTTCTCATTCTGCATCAGGGTGAAACTCTGAGTCTTCCGTGGCAAAGAAGCACAACTATAAAACACAGGCATGCCATAACTCATCAGTGAATGCCAGCCGAGGTGAATTCTTGCCAACGTGAGCGTGTGTTTGTACGTTTGTCTGTCTGATGTAACCTGGCAGCTCAGGTGCAAACAGAGGGCAACATGCTGTTTAGAGGTGGCAACCTGCAGCCACAGGGAAGTGAGAAAATGAATTCTCAGGGAAGTTAAGCAGCAGCTATTTAAGCGAAACAAAACATTAACAGATGCAAACAAACACCTTGGTTTCAGGAAGCAGAAAATTCCTTTTAATTTTCAAGTATGCAGCTTCTTGAATTACTTTCATTGTATCAGTAAGCATTAATGACTTACCACAGTTGGACCAGGTGAGTTCAGGACTGAAAGGAAAATTCTGCTTTTCTAATTTTTTACAACCCCAGTCTTAATTCAGTCATACTGTCCATTGTTGTTTTAGTCATGATAATAACATGGTACTCACCCGAGGAGTTTGTCACCACTGGAAAACAGCTTGTGTGATTAATTACTGGAATTAGAGAAAATGTATTTTAAAGTGAAACTGAAGGTGAATCTATTCAACACGGAGTCATAATGGGTGTCTAAAGACTGCAGGACCAAGTCAGGACAGGTACAACATGGGTCACTTTCAGACTGGGTTCTTGTATGTTTTCCATGCTTCAGCTCTCGTCTATATTTCCATCAGATCTGCTTTCATTTTCAAATTTAATAATTTTACTCGTCTTAAACCTGTCTGACTGCCTGTTGAGTATGTGCACAATGAGTCTACGCCTGTCGCCTGAAATGTGCTAAATAAACAAACTTGTTTGTCCTAATGGACACGGTGACGGGGTGTTCAGAATGATTCATTCAATATATATTTTCCCAAATGTCAACAGTGAATCTGGAAATTAAAAACAAAAACAAACATTAGCTGTAGTAAAATCTGAATTCTCGTTTAATGAGGCAACATGATATCACAGGATGGTGAGTGTAAGTACCACGTAACTTTTATGGTTTTTGGGGCATGCAAAAACAATGGTAACAATAAAAAAAACATAGTTAATGTTGTGAAATGGTTGCAGTTTGGTTTGGCAGAAACAAATATGTACATACCATGCCATTTAATTATACTGCAACTGCCTGATCTAATCTAATAGCAGTTAGTTGTTTGTCTGTTAGCAAAGTTGTTGACTCCACAATTATAACAGCAGTATTGCACTCAAATGTGTAGACAGCAATAAATTCATTTCAAGTAAAATTTGATGCCACTTCCTGCATCCTTCAATATGCAGCTGAAGTACCTGAACACTTTTATAGGATAGTTCAAAAGGTCTTTTAGTTCCTGCTGAACTGGCAGTCTGTTGTTTGACAAGCAGAAAAAAAACAGTATCACTGACATAGCAACGAACAGGTAAAACAAAAATTTTCCAAATGCAGTTCACGACCTTCGATGGCATGCTGCAACACTCACAGTCTCGTCACACTTTTACCCTGCATCCTTTACCCTGACCTCTGAGGAATAACAAGTTATCACGTGCGAGGAAGCACCGTCAGCTCAGCCAAGCTCTGATGAAAGTTGTGAATTTAAAGAGATGCAGGTGGTGCCACAAAAGATCCTCAAAGCTGAGTGTGTGGAGACAACTCCAAAGTTTGACGCTGTTCTTCTTAAAAATCTTCCACTAATCCCATCAAACGAAGAAGAAAAGGCTCTGGTGTAATGTGTTGATGAATAATCAGGCTGTGTTTACCAAAAAGTTAATTAGTGAAGTCCTGCCAAAACAAAAAAAAAAAAATGAAGATTAACAAACACAAAACAACTTCTAAAGAGAGAGGGAGGAACAATTTCCAGTAAATGAATTCACTTTCAGTTTGGTTAAGAAGTGAGACATTTCTTAGATGTCGGGGTTTCACAAAATTTTACTTCCAGTATGTAAAATTGCAGATCCTACCTACAGAATATATTATAGGATAAAGCAGGTATTATTCTTTATTTCTCTTTTTGTAAACCAGTAATGTGTTAGCCCGTCAGCATCACAGACAGACCAAGAGATGGACTGCACAGCGAACGTTGGACCATGAGCTGACGTATCAACTTAACATTGTTATTCGCTGACATCAAACTTGCTGTTCCTGTGCTTCACTCTTATGATGTTTGTTTGTCTTTTCGTAACCCGAAGAATAAATTCATCTGCTGCTTCATCGTCTCGTTGAAGTTATAAACTCTGCGGGGTCGATGCAACTTGTGTAACGAATGTTCTGTAGTCCATCTCTTTCTACTTTCTCACTTCCCTCTTCTGTCTGTAGTTCTCAGCCCAAGCCCATAAATTTCAAGACATAAATCTTTGAAAAAGGCTCAGTAATTTAACAGCTGGTCACTGTAGTTTCTAACGCACATTACTCAAACTAGAGGAAGTATTGCATTAGTTTGGGACTATTCTCAGCGGTGGATGAACACACGATTTGTGCTCCAGTATTTAAGGCAACAGGACGGTTGTCAAATTTGACCAAATTTTATAAAACTATACACAAAGTGCATTAACCTGCTCATTCAGCACATCCTGAGGGCTGTTTTGACCTTTAAGAGAACAGACGCAACCAGATAATCCAACATGTAAGAAGCATCATTATAAAAAATGACATAATCATACATAATTGTATGATTGCTTGTTCTTTAAAGATGATATGTGACAAATGAATTGAATTAAACTGAACAAATTGAACTGGACATCAAGTCTCTATGCTACGCCATCATGATAACTGTTTAAATCTTTGCTGTTTTAGAAAAGGAATGAAAATTATTGGACTACGATGGCATGACACGATGTAACAACCTAACAATATGTGTGTGTTTTTCTCTTTAAGTGCAACCATCTGAACTTGAAAAAATCAAGTTCTGTCTAAAATGAATCATTGAGTTTAATCAGAAGTACGTTTTTTTTGTGCTGAATCAACACTCAGCATGTTGATGTACAGTCAAGTGACAGTCCATGACTCACATAAGCTCCACACAAGCTAACAGTGGTAACCTGCTTTGCACAGGTGTGCTGCACAAACATCACACCGGTTTAATCCTCCCACACGCTGTGACGGCGGGGAGAGAGATTTCTGAAGATAAATGAACGGACAATCTGCAGCCCGGGCGCTTATCAGATACAATCAGATGGAAGCAATGTGTAATAGTCTCTAATGAATTGAACTAAATCAAATTAACCGCAGGGCTTGAACAGATCAACCCTCGCAACAATGAAGCCTGTTTGTCTAAGTGTAATGTGGGAGGTGATAACTCCAGGGCTGCTGCCTTGGAAACAAAATAATTTAAACTCTGAGTTGTGTAATGCCTTGACTCCAAGTCGCGATCTGTGATTCAAAGTGAGGCATCAACAATGCCAAGATCATCAAACTGTTTTCATGACTAAAATGGAGCTGGGATGAGGAGAGAACCTGCTTATGCACACAGAAACTCTGCATCTTGTACAAATACACCTGGATCACGCCCAGTATACATGGCAACTGGGCCCAACAACCACTTAAAACACAACCACAGAAAAGAGGTGTTTGCTGGGATTCACTACACCCCGGTCAGGTCTGTCGACAATAACTGAACAGCAAAACATGAACCCACAATGTTAGTCTGTTTGATGTTCCCCGGCTCCCCCCCCCCTCTCTTCTTTTTTTAATCTTTCCTTCAATAGAGAGGAGTCTGAAAGGCAGAGTAGTGATGTTTAAGAACACGGTCTGCGGCGGTAAAAGCCACGGATAACAATAAGCGTTTTACACTGAGCAGGAATTCAAAGAACTTGAGGAGAGAAACACAGAGACAATACTTGGCTGTGAAAGAGTGACGATCACTCTAACATGCTAAATCTCTGCCTTTGTGCCCCGAAGCTTTGATCCCAAACTTCCAGCAAGCCTCTTGTTGGGTCTGTTTGCTCTTATTCGTATATATTAAGACTTTCCATTATGTGCAGACTTCAGAAACAGCCTGTGGTATTTGCTCAAAGATTAGTTTACTTAAAAGCTCCAAAAAAAAGGTCGTGAAATCAGAGGGGAAAACCTTTCATTGACAGAGATGAGAGGTAATCTGTGCACGGTTCAGTCATTTCGAGCCTATCGTAGTGCATGTATACAGATTGTGTGTGTGCACATGGTTGTTTTTGTGTGCTTCTCGGTGTCTTTTGCTGTTAGATAAATATGTATTGAAAGTGTTTGGCTTAAAAGAACAAGCGACAGGAGCATAAACTTCTTCTTTCATACTGTGAGTTCAAAACACTGTTTACTGAGACACACAGAGGTTAAAGCCAAACAACCTCTGAGGAGCTGACGCAGACCTGTCAAGCTTTTGTGTGTGTGTGTGTGTGTCGCACTGGGTGTGTGTGCTTTTAAGGGCATGTATCTGAGGGCCTGTTTGGGTGATTTGTGTGCTTGAATGTTACCTACCACTGGTGCTGTTCATCCACCGAGCAGTCAAGGTTCATTGGGTCACTGTGGTTCCCCGAGGAAACCAGCAACCGGTCAGGCCAACGGACATCGCTGACCTTCGACCTTTACCCTTGTCACATGGTTCACCCTGCCAGATGATTGACTGCAGCCTGGGAGGGATCTGAGGCACTCATGATTTTCAGCAATGTCAACAGATGGCCTTAAAAAAAAGAACATTCACACCGAGCTTAAAGTATGGCGACACAACACGAATTACGTTCATGTTGGATGATTCTGCCTCGTGATTTATGCCAATGTTTAGGAAGTAGTGTGGTGAAAGTTATGAGTATGTAGGTGTCAGGGTAATGGATGGGCATGGATCTCAGACCATTAACATTTGCTCAAACCATGACCTTGATGATTCTCTACCTTAGTCAAGAGTTTTAGTTACTTGGGGCGGTGTTTAGCTCAGTTGGTAGAGCAGCCGCCCCATGTACGAAGGCTCAGTCCTTGCTGCAGAAGCCCAGGGTTTGAATCCGACCTGTGGCTCTTTCCCGCATGTCGTTCCCTGTCTCTCTCTCTCCCCACATTCCTGTCACTCTTCAGCTGTCTCTGTTGACAATAAAAGGCCAAAAAAAAAAAAAGAGTTTTAGTTACTTAATCTTAATATGTTTTGTACAAACAACACGTTTTCACTCCCAATGCTTCAAAATAAGATGTCGCAGGTAACCCTCTAATGTCAGCATGTGCAGGTCTCTGCGGTCAACAATTAATATGCAGCATGTCAAGTTAAGTCTGTTTAGTTCCAGTCAAGTTGGCAATAATAAATATGCAACATTTATTACACAGTTTAAAGAGTTGCAGTTTGGTTAGGCTGAGGAAGAGATCATGATTTCGCTTTAAAAAAGAAACCAACATGGGACACGAACATCTCCTGGGTGAAAGTCCTGTGTTTGTTTGACCCTTTGTGTTTGCAGTTTCAAGTTGATTATGATGGACGCACTCTGCTGCGGCTGCCGTGTCACACGGCATGATGATGTGCAGACTCTCAGGGGCAGGGGCAAAAAAAAAAATGCAACAAATTTTCACAGATGGATTTTAGCTCATGCTTGAGATTTACTCTGTATTCTTTGTTGAGAATTAAAAGTAAATTTTAAATATTTGATAAATGAATGTAAAAGGTAAAAAGTGTGTTTTAGCTTCTTTTAGCTCCTTGTTTTGATTTTATGGCCCATTTATTGCAGGCCTCAACGCTGTGTCTCAGCGCTCTCATCAACCACATTTCCTGCAGCTATTTTCAGCAAAGAAGCTCAGATAATCCCATTTTACATGACCAGCATGCACCAAATGGCTAACAGACAAAGTTAGTGGCTAACAGGTGAAGACCAAAGAGTTGAGACCAAACCAGAGGTAAAAGGAACGTGAATATTGAAGTTATATTCATCAGGTTAACAGAATTCCGACTCCAAATGAATGCTAATGTTGCTCCGTGCCTGCTGGATGTGTAAATAGTCACCTGTTTGCCAACACATTAGTCAATAACAGTAAGATGACAATTTGTCAGGGCTGTGATTGTCAGCTTGTAAGTAGTACATTTTATTTACAAAGCGCATGTCAAGACAAGAGTTACAGGGTGCTGTACAATGCAAACATACAAAGTTTAAACGTATTACAGGACAAAGTGCTTATGAAACAGGTATGTTTTTAGCAGCTTCCTAATGCACCTTTGATTTGTTTTCAATGTTTCTTAGATGGAAGAAACAGAATTGGACTTTCTTTATGTCCCACACAAAGTTTATATGTTGGTACACTGCCATTTGATTTAAAAGAAATGTATAGCTGTGTATCATCAGCATAACAGTGATATAAAATATACTTAAATCGAATAATGGAACCATGTACAGGGAGAAAAGAAAGGGAACCAGGGTTGAAACCTGTGGTACACCAGTGTGTAATTTCATCACTTCAGCATTAAACAAAATAATGACAAAAACAATATTTTAAGAGGTTAAAATGTACATTGAGCTAAACAGCTGTTTCCACATTTACAATGCGGTGAGACAATGTCACAAGTACTACTCTAGATGCTCTGCCATTTCTGTTATAATTAAAAACATCATTTCATACACTCCTCGCCAACAATGTGCAGACAGTCATGAATCCAAGCTTTAACCATAACATAATCATACTGTAGTTGCCGTGCTCAGTTATTGTGGAAATAAATCATTTTCAAATAAGGTTGCCATTGAACATTCTGCTGGACTTTTTCTAAATCGTCCAATATCAACACGCTGTTTTGATAATTTGTGACACACACTCAAACATACACAAACAAATGCTCAAATTAGACAAGCCATGAGTCATCTGTATGGTATGAAAATCATTATGAAACAAAGGCAGGTGAAGGGAGTGTGTTGTGTTGTGCACTGGAGTGTGTGTTATAAGTTCATTCCAAACATACATGTCTCTGTGTGCATGAGCAGCTGATTGAGCAACATAGACATACGAGTGTGAATGTTTGTGTTTGATTGGTTACATGTGGACGTACACATACACACATACCACAGCAATACTCACCTGTGCCATTAACAGCACCCCCTCCCCTCCCATCAGAGGCTTTCAGGAAGGAATGCGAGGCAATCAGTGACGTCTCAGAAGGTTTCTGTCTCTCAGGACCTGACATGCTGTGTAAATACAGCAGGCAGGTTGGAGGGTTCAGCTCTCCTAAATAAAAGGCTGCTGCTGTAGATCACATCACTACTGAAGGCGTGCATGGAAGCATTCATCACGTACGATTACAAATACTACAAGCAGACAGCTGCTAAACTTAACAGAATTACAAAGATTTCTGTGAGTGTTAAAACAAATCAAAATGATCATTTAACAAACAAAATGTTAAATTCTTATGAACAAACAAACACAACCAAACATTTCCACATTTTAGTGCCAGATGATGGTTTAAAGTACTAAAATTAGCATTAATCTGAAAGATGATGGGAATTAGTTAAACATTTGACATAATATGACCTTATAAAGTTAATATGTCTATGGTTGGTATGGATATACATTTAGTTAGCAAACAGCTGATTTACAAATGCCAATATTATCAACATTTGAAGTTCTGGTTGTGTTTTCCGCAGAAATGTAAGTCCATATTCATCTTATTTTTAGCTTTGTTTTCTCTCCACCGAAGCCTTTGAGGGAAAAAGCTGCCTCTCTGCCTGCTAAATATGTCACGTAGTTTGTCGCTGGACAGGTAGTTCCAGCTGCATCTGTAAACAGAATTAATGAGACCGCAGAAAGTGAGCCAGAAACGAACAACATTATGACGAATTAATTTGCCATTTTATGCGACTTGGCACCCCCAGTTTCAGAGCTCGATTCAACTTTACACCGCTGTTGTAAATATGGACAGTTGTACATGTGTATTTGTTACGATTTATTTATGATTACTCATGATCAAAAATTAGCGTGTTGACAACTTTGCTAACAGCCAAACATCAAGCAAGTGCAACAACACAAGACAGCAGCCAGCTAATATTACTTAGTAGTCCAACAACCTTTTATTTCTCCAAGCTCTCGCCAATAAACAAAAGTCAGTCCCAGATTTACTCTTGTCTAGCGGCTTCTTGCTCGGTCACTCTCTCCTTCCTGGATCAGCATCCTCTTCGTCTCTGCCGTGATGTCTGTAGAGGCTGCTGAGCCCGTTTACATCGCCTGCTGGCCCGGCTCTGGCTCTGCAAAACACTGCTGCCACTGTCTGCCAGCATCTTCTTTGCTTTGGCAAAATCAAGTTCCTTCATACTTGTTACACAAGGTCAGAGATTTCTAGAAGGGTTTCAGCTTTACAAACAATTCAAATTCAGAAATCCATAATCCAAATATATATTTTAAAAAACAAGATTTTAACCTGCTTTCAGTACCAATCTGACTTTCTTTGGACAGCATCTTCATCTAGATTATAATGTTTACTTATGCCGTTGAAGGTTTGTTTATATCAGTGATGATTGTATACATAACTGTAAAACAGCCCAACATATTGAATTACGATCAAATGAGAAATATACAAAACTCTGATTTTCCATCAATAACTAAAACTCTTCAATTATGTATAAATAGAACTCAAATGTGCAGTTAAACCGTATAACCTCAATAACCTTACCACCCTCATGACTGCTTAGCTTCTGTTACAACTTCCTCCTTCTCAGTCCTGACTAAACTGAGATCTTTGTGATTGCGCAGATTGTTTTTCTAAAGAGGTCAGTCACTATACTGGACTCATGATTAGCAGCATTAAGACCACACAAAAAAAAATTCTTGGTGTTCTTTTTTGACCAGTATTTGAACTTTGAACCGCGTCTCACTTGTTGGTTGAGAAATATCACAAAAGTCAAACTTATTTATCTTAAACGTTCTGCATACTGTGAACTTTTCCACACTACCGGTGAATACTTTGCAGATTCCTGCACAAAACGTACAGCTCTTCAATTGAAAACATATTGTACATATATTTATATCTTCTAGTACTTCATTTTTATCTCCCTCATATTTTTACTTACAATAATCCTGATGATGAACACGGAAACTATTTAAAAATGTTATTAATCACGTATGAGGCATTGCATGGCCAGGCTCCTGCATGCATAACACAGCCATCATTCCAGCTCCCGGCCACTCTAAACATGGGATCACAACCTTTTAACTGTTCCCTTCACATGTTTTAAATCCAGAGGTGATAATGCTTTTTTCAGTTGGAGCTCCTAAACTTTGGAACAGTTTATCCTGTTCCGTCAGACCTGATGAATCTGTGGTTTATTTTAAGCAACTACGGAAAACTCTGTATAGTGTTTGCATACTTGTATTTCATCCCGAATGTGAAGAACTTTTTAAAAAGTGCTGTATAAATAAACGTGTTGGTCTTCTAACACCACGGTCACTGAACAAATGATGTCATTTCTCAGGCATTTCTGGGTTACAGGGCACTGAGCGGTTACTTTCTCTAACTCCAGCAATCATAGTCAGGTTTAAAGGTCCCATGATCCTAATCTCTTGTCATAATTACCATGACAGTAACATTGCTCTTCTAACTTCTGTCAGACCGGCTGCTGATCTGTGACCTGATGATGATCTGTGATGACCCTTGACTCGTGCTTGTTTGCTCTGTAGTGCCCCATGTCATCCTGTCGACCGTTCAAGATGAGCAGAAGAGGGAAAAGAAAAAACCAAGAAGGGCATGAAATTGGATGAAAAAGAGTGCTAAACAATGTTAAGATGAGGAAAAAAGTGATGTATTTGTATCTTTAAAGAAGTCGAGTACACTTTAATTTAGTAAATCACGCAATTTAACAGCTCATCCACAGTACATTCGTACATCTGCTTTGTACAGCTGTCAACGTGGGAAATGACAAAACGTATTACACAAACAGCTGTTACAGCAAACAAAAATGTTAAGACACTTCATGTCTTTTTAGTATTTTTTCTACTTGTATTTATAGCTCACCAGATGAAGCTTTTTTATGTCTGTCATGGACTGTAAAACATTTTAATATGAAGGTCCCTCAGGAGTTTTATACAGTGTTTTATAGGAACATCCGGGTGCTGAAGAATGTGCCAAAAATGTTTGTTTACAAAGTTAAAAATAAAACAGTTTCTTTGAAACATAAAAGGGGCATATTTTGTAATATAAAGGATAAATGAAAGAGCTCACTCATCTCTCTGTAAGCTCTGGTAACATCATTAAAGTTCAGTTAGTGTCTTCCAGTGTTTGGTGTTGACACAACCTGAGCAGGGTTTGAGCTGCGGGGGGCTGAAGGGTCAGAGAGTCGGAGGTCTGACCTCATGTCATTCACATCTAATTCCATCTAAGACCACAAACACGATAAAAAAAGTTATTTGTTCTGGAAAGTAGGACACATTTAACAGGTGTACCTTAACAGGCACACAATGGGCCCTCTTCAGCCTGGATGCAATCCTTTTGATCCACAATAAGGGTTAGTAGACGCTGATAAGATATCTAACATTTGTATCAGTTTCACCTGAGCTAAAGGTACAGCTGTTAAAATAGGTTGAGGAAACTGGATGCAGAGAGAGAGCAGGGTTCACTTCACAGCAGAGGAGCTTCTGGTTTGATCCACAGAATAAGCAGCATTTGGTGGGAAGACAGTGAGGGATCATTTCCTTGCTGCATCAATTGTGACTGCATACGAGGGCCGTGTCTTTTCCAAAATCAGGTCCAGATTTAGTAGCATGATCCTAGATCACATGTTTGCCACCTACATGTGGCACCTCCACTAGCTAACAAGCTAACAGATAGACAGCTGACTAAGGCAGTGGTCCAAAACATGTTAAACCATGGTACTTCTATACGATTCTTTTTTTTTTCATGTACACCAGGAATGAGAAAGCCAGCTCAGACCTATATCATGTTGGAAATGGCAGTATTTGTGTGTCCAAGGAACTTTGGGAATAACTCATGTAGAGCTCAAAACAATAAGGTGATAGTGCATTTTATAAATGCTCACTGCTGGAGTACAAGGCAAAGTAATTCAAAAGACCAGCTGCATTAATGTTAGAATCTGAATTAAAAGATCAAAATATTTAATTTTCTGTTCACAACATTGAATTCTAAATAAAAAGCTCTCGTCTATATTGTTATATTGTGACTACTGCCTCCTTATTAACATCATCAAAGGGGACTTTTTATGCAAATATTTTCCCACATTGACTGAGATTATTTTAATATCTGTCATTTTGACAGATTAAGACTGAATGTGATCTAATGTAAAGTAATTCACATGCAACACTGTCAGTAACCACATGTAGACCACCTGCAGTGAATCGTCCTGTCCTGTTGGTGGAGAGTGTGCATCATCATCATCATCATCATCATCATCATCATCATCAGTATGACTGCGATCTGTTCTGTCTAAAGATACATTTTGGTAAAACCGAACTTATATAAGTGAAAAAACTAAGACAGAACATGTTGGTGTACTCTTTAATTTCCTCCAAAAGTTTGAAGTTTTTACCAAACGAAGGTTCACACAGCCGCTGAAACTTGCTGAATATGTGTGCACGTCCACGGGCAGGAGTGTCCGTGTGTCCAAAGTGCAAACGAGAAGATAAGCGATCCAGTTGGAGGCCAAGCCGGAGCTCCATCCTGTGATGTAACAACTAATGACAGTAAATGAGTTGAGTTCTTTGCTCGGGCGGATCAGTGGCTCCCAGAGGAAAAGAGCCCGCGGTTCACTCTAAGTGCTGTGTTGTTATTTCTGAAGTGAATGGAGTTTGTTATCACAGCTTGGCCCCCCCCCCCCCCTGCATCACTCTGCAGAGCGACAGAGCAAAACTCCTGCTGCGTTTCTCATGCTAGACACCACATGCCTGCGCACACACACACACACACACACACACTTATGTGACGGGTGAATGTATGCATGCAAGCACATTTCTGCTGCAGCACACGGAGGCATGTATAGAAACTAAAGGTAACGACACAACGTGCTCGAGGTTAGAGGAGCTCATGGCGTGCGACTCGCCTGCTACCGCCATGGCTCTGCTTACGTTACTTATCTTATCTGCTTATCACGTTGGCAGACAACAAAACACACACATTGACACACACAGACACACACTCTTTTTTGGTATGTACCAAAGTAACCAGTATTTTGGCAGGTGTTCCTGAGTTTTCTTAATCAGGTTAAGATAATCTTCCCTTTGAGTACACACACACACACACACACAGAGTACAAAAACAGAGGCAAAAGTAATTATTTACATTTACTCAACTTTACTTGAATATTTCCTTGTTTTCCTCTACATTTATCTGACCACTGTAGTAACTTGTCACTTGATTTTATGTTCAAACTGATGAAAAGTGTGTCTAAAAGACCATAATGTTTCCATGGTAACACATTTTAATTAGTTCAACATCTTCTGAAAGATGTCATTTTTCATAAGTACTTTTACTTGTAATACCTTAGAAGACAGCTGCTGGCTGAAGCATGTCCAGCCCTTCCTTCTTGGCTGGCTGTGAAACACGCTCTGCCCTTAAAGAAAACAATAACATCAACCAGCGGAGCAGGTGAGCGTTTGTGTCGTGCGTCACTCTGCAGCTCTGCTTCGCTCCTCAGAGCTGCAGCGTCAGTAGACGTGGGCCGTCAGTCGACAGGACCGGAGGAATGTCTGGCTCTGCATACCAGCCCGAGCCTGCATACGTCAGTCTGCATGGAGCAACTGCTGGTGTTAATAATGATGTTTGTGAGTGTGTGTGTGTGTGTTTGCGTGGGAACATGGCAACTGTAGTGGGGTATTGTCTGGCCAGTGGCATGACAGACCAGATTAGACCATCAGAGGGTGTGCAGCAGTAACGAAATCTGTGGTCTGAGCTGCATCTGGGTTGGTCACGGCGTTTAGCACTGAGCGCTCTGGGTTTCCATCAGGAAATTGTTTAGCAGAAGCAGTAAGCACTTTAAAAACTTTATATCTTCCAGACATTGTGATGCTATTACAGCAAAGCAAACATATGATGTGATCGGATAAATCCCGACGCATTATCAGTGCCGTTGTTGAGGTTGCAGCAGTATACAGTTATACAGACAGCTATCATACCATGTTCATTTGCTTATCAACAGTATTTAATTGTTAATAAAATATAGGACGTAATATTTTGTTAAATTATAAAAAGGCATTTATTCAACCCATGACTTTCATTCCTTTAAGGGTCATTGTGACTGTTACTGTATACTGTGAAACCCTGGTATTTTCTGATACGGCTAAATCTCATGCCGTTGTCGTTACTTGGTGCCTTACTCATTAAATATGTCACCTTTGCCTATGTGATGTACTATCACTGCTGAGTTACCCTGATGATTAATAAGATAAGTATTATATTTCCAAAAAATGTAAGTCAGATAAAGAACATTGTGTGACTCCGTGAGAAGTTTTCGCTGCGTGTAAGCTTCAGCTGTAAAAGGATCTGACACATTCTGAAAGGTCGGAAAACACCTTTGCTAACAGCCGAACATCAGGTAAGTTCACAACAGCAGACATAGCAGCCAGCTAAAATTACTGACTAGTCCAACAGCAGTCAGCCCAGCTTTAGTGCCGTAAAGCGTGGTCGATCATACCTGGAGAACAAAGTTACGTAGTGCGAGAACGGGCGTACGAGGGGCAGAGACGGAATAACCTGATTACAAGTCAGCGTAGCATCAAAATGATTTAAAATCTGTTATTTTGTGGTCGAAACGTTACACAACTGGGCTTCAAGACAGCAGAAGTGTGGCGTAAAAGAAGAATCTCTTCATCAGAAAACAACAACTGAAGCTGAAGCAAAACGCGTGCCTGCCTCTGCACATCCACACAAAGAAGGGTGTTATGGGTAATTGTAGGTCACCCTTCCAAAAACATTGTGCAACCCCGCGTGTCAAACAAGCTGATCAGTTGATCAGACTGCCTGTCTGGAGGTGGTTTTGAAACAGAACTGAACAGACATGTTAACATTAGACTCAAAAATCCATAATCTGCCATGCAAAAGCGTCCAAATGACACCCGATCACATAAAGAAGCATGTTCTGGCCTTCAGATATGTCAAGCATATACCAATAATGTAATTTGGTCTCACACTCAGCCTTTGATTACAGAAATCAATATCATGTGAGAGAAGTCCATTTGTTCCCAGCGCTCTTTTCCTTGTATCAGAATGTTCTAGAAAGCGCGAGCCTCTCCAAACACGACAGGATAAGTCACATTCTTGCATAAATACCGAGAACGTTATCCCCAATGTTTGAAAATCCTTGAAAACGATTTCAACCTGTCAGATGTTTGACACGATTTTACAAAAAAACTACATTTTAAGCTCCAAAGTTGTCACTCAGCATTTCTGTTCCACAGCCAGCCGTTGTCACACAACAAATTAGACATTCATAGACACAGACGTTCATGTTTTTACTCCAGAAACATCTAAGAATCAATGTTTAGCCAGATTATTCTGCAGGATCAATCTTCAACGGAGCTCTTGAGTGAAAAGCTCAAGTATATTTGCCCTTCGGGGAGAATTTAGCGCAAATACCTGCAGGATTAGCACATGCTCTGTGAGCTCTGACGCAAGGGCAACGATGTTGGGTATGCACCTGGCTTTAGACCATC
The DNA here is from genome assembly GCA_036365135.1 of Miichthys miiuy. NCBI lineage: Eukaryota > Metazoa > Chordata > Actinopteri > Sciaenidae > Miichthys > Miichthys miiuy. The sequence continues at coordinate 3,825,316 of CM071609.1, forward strand.
AGCCATGTGTGTGATCACACCTGGGAGACAGGCTCAGGTGAGAGAGAGCCTGTCAATCACAGTCCTGGTCATCCCCGCGGCAGTCTGCCAGTTCAGATTTACTGCCCTGCTTGGATTTAAACCTAAGCTCCTGTTCTGAGATCTGTCCTATGTAAACTTGCAACCACATATTCTACACACCCGTGTGTACGAGTGTGTGTCTGTGTGTGCGCCCACAGACACACAAGCATGCACACACACGCACAGATTATCTTGGATGTTTATACAGAACGACTTGAGCACAGATCTGATAAGGCTTATCTGATCCGAGAGTACAGCTCATTAAATCAAGTGTAAGAAATTCTCACGCACCTGTGTGCCGTGGAAAGAATGTGTGTGTTGTTTTACTACGGCCAGAAAATGACTCGAACATATTTATGTCTTTGTTTTGCGAATGACGAATGAAGTCTGTGGGGTGTTGTTTTTTTTTTTTTTGTTGCTCTTTCAACGGTACACTGCTTCGCCATGGGTGTTCATCCTACACAGATTTCCACTAACATGTTTGTCTTTACCAGGTGAGATAGCACAAATAGTAACAGATTACATGGAAACATTAGCAAATGTTTTATAGTGACAACAGTTGATAAGATTAGGGTAGCATGCTTTGAGGTCTCAGCACATCCTGCTGTTAATCTCATGTGTTTATTTCCTGGAGTGCACACTTTTACATGTTTTCTGTCTCTGACAGAAAAACCTTTAAAAAGTTGCAGTATGATGAAAATGTACGAAAAGATTTTTGATTGTTAGATTCAACAAAGTCAGACTTCAGAGGTTGGTTGCACAACCTCTCACATTTCTTAAAGATGATTCTGTTGCGTATAGTTGACATATTGTCATTTTAAAGCTGCAAACTGATGGACCCCTTCAAAAAAATTCATTATTGGTGAAATGAATCAAGGATGTTCCTGCACAAATTAAAATGTTCCTTTAATTTTAGCAGAACATGTGTGCTTACTAAGAATGAACAATGACACCAGGAAGAAAAAAATGAGGAAACTGGAGTAAAATAACGGAAGCAGAGTTCTCGGTAAGTTGAGTTAATTTAAGACCACATGCAGCTCATGTGATTCCTACGATGCTAACAGCTACCACTGATACCTGATTGCCGTTTGCGGTAAACAAAAAATAAATCATGAAAGAATGCAGGAAAAACTTAGTTAAGTAAACCACAAATGACAACGTTTCCTCTTTCCTAACCTGCTTGTGAAACTGTAAAACTAACATGCATCACTAATTGTTACCATGAAAACAGCTCAGAGCTAGCCTCACGGGCAGTATTAGGCGTATTAACCCAAAAACAAGTAATTGACGCCGTTTTTTAAAGTTTTTTTTCAGTTTGTTCTTCTGATAATTACCACATTCAAGCAATCCTGAGTACACTGAACGTTGTTAACTCGACAAACAAGTCTAACATATCTTTGCAACAGTATAACATTTCACATTCGTCAGGTTTAACAGGAGACCCATGGTAAAATGTAAAATAGTCAATAAAGATTGATACGGCGGGGTACGTCTTCTCATGTTTACGAGGATGCAGACAGAATTAGAAATGAGATGTGATCAGAGATGAAGATATGCACGCATGTGTGTAAGGTATTTAGTTAATGCTCGGGGGCCTAAAACACAATCACCTACAAACCTTTTAGTTCAAAAGTTAAAACATGAAAAGGCGAACAAAGAGCAGAATCTTCACTTGATGTTTTTGTCATGCAAAACTTCATTTGGAGATGAAAAGAACAAAAATCTAGTTTTCTTTGAAGCTTTAAGCCCTCTCAGGAAGTTTGATGTACTCTTTAAAGGCGCACATTTTTCGGCGAGGTCGGAAACGTCTTCTTTAAAGCTTAGTGACACTATCTGATGGATTGTTTTGTGGGACCGTGTGTTGTCATGCTATGCTATGTAGTGTGCTATAGTTCCTTGATTCAGTCAGATCAGATCCACAGCCCCTGCCCCCGTGACGTCACGCGCCTCGCTGAGCGTGCCAACACTCTGGACCGACTGAAGACGCCCGCATACGCTGGCACGTTATTGTCGCATGCGTGATAATCTGGTTAGAGCAGAAACAGAGCGTGGATCGGAGGGACTGATAGGCAGCAGCCAGACACTGGCGGAGCTGCTTCACTGAGTGTGCAGAGGAGGTGAGAAGGTGAAAGGTGATAAGATTGTTGTTACATCTCCGTGTCTGACTGCTGCTAAAGCACATGGCTAAGAGGAAAACATTTGAGCTACAGAACCATTGAACAAATAAAGGAAATTTGCAACTTCATATAACATTTAGCAATCTCTGATCAGACGCAAGTATGGAATGATGCATTTAACATTCAAACACTTCCATCCGTATGGATGAATACCAGGAATTCTCCCCAAAATCCACTCCCTTTTCCGAGGAAAAATACCTGGAGGTACCTTGGATTCTTGTGTGCTTTTGTATACTCCAAACCTCATTAACGCTACACACATCGCTACACGCTAACACATCTGTCAAAGCAGACGCTAAAGTCTGACCCTGAAATTCCATTATTACACTGGCGATGACTTTTGGCAGAGGACTTAAATTTTACAGCATTGCAGAATCATCCAAAAGGCAATACCCGGCGTAACTCAGCTGGACGTTCTTCACATTAACCTGAAGAAGCCAATTTTCTGTTGCCTCCAATTTCCTCCACGATTAAAATGCACGAAAGCTTAAGCGGTCACACAATCGAGGGTGTGCACTGAGGTCTTTCTTTTTCTGTCAAGATTTGATGTGATCGCAGTGCAGGAACTACTTCAGGCTTTTTTGAATTTCTTGAAACCAAAGTACTAAAACTTGAACTTTTAAGGAGTTGTCACTGACTCCATTCAACTTTTATAGAAAATTTGCAATGGGGGAAGAAAAAAACCTATTTTCAAACATTTATATTGGATGCGCCCCGCGATGAACTGGCGACTTGTCCAGGATGTACCCCACATCTCGCCCAATGTCAGCTGGGATAGGCTCCAGCCCCCACGACTCTAGTGAGGATAAGCGGTTACAGATAATGTATGCATGTTCAGTGTATTAGATGAAAAGGTCTGCAAACCTTTTAAAATCAGATTCAATGACCAAAAAACAACAACAACAACAACAACAGTGATTTATTTACTGTAGCTAAAACATTCATAAACTTTGGTTTGTTTGAGATTAGGGAAAGACGATGGTTATGACAAACAAACTTTGGTTTAAGTAAGGGAACCTGTTTGAGACAGGATCAGCCGTGTAAAAATATTTCACATACTTTACATTGAGTGCGTCATGAATAGAAAAAAGAAACAAGCAGATGTTACAGTCTGTTACCTCTGTACACTGAGTGACTGTCAGTTATCAACCTCAAAGCTATTTTCGTCTGCCGCTGACACGCCAAGAGACACAATATTCAGATATAGCCAGATTACAATACATTAATCCTACATGTATCGTCATAACATTGTATTATATTTACAGTGTGCTACTAGTTAGTTTGGCACAAACATTCATGGTCCTCAGAGGATACTGATTTTGGTTATTCTCTGACTTCTCCTCTAGTCCCTCTATGAGGTTAGTTTGGAGTGAAATATCTGGACAACTATTGGATGGATTGCTGTGTGTTACAAATATTCAACATTCCTGTGTTGATCCCCTGAATTTCACTTTAGAGCCGTCATCAGTATAATTTGTCCAGTACTTACCTACCTGCACAACTAAAGAAGCATGTTGAACCAGGTAAATATTACATCTGTTTTAACATCATCACCGTGTTTTAGCATCCTCATGGTTACACTGACATGGTTCAAAGCATCGCTCCGACAGCTAACACACCTGTAGCGATTCTCAGTATTGTTAAAATGCATGTACTCTGAAGCTAACTCTATTTTACTGTCAACAAGGCCCGAGGCACTCGGGAGGAATTCTGCAAGGTGACAACTCGAACCTCAGTGCCACACCCGGCGTGGCGACACAACAGTAGCTCTATAAATAAAATCATTGTTATTACAGAACTTTACGGCATGATGCAAACTTTCCACAGAGGTTTCGAACCGACGATCATATCGACAACACAGACAGCATTCCTGCGAAAAATCTGAAAAGACTGTCTGCAGCAATGCTTTAAATCACCTGGCAAACACAAACACACACACACACATAAGTCACCACAGGTGCTAAAGAGAATAATAGGAGAAGGGAGTGAAGGAGTGAAGGAGGAGAGGGGCTTTAGGTTAAAACCATAATTATGGGCTTCGTGTTATTTTTAGCGTTGCAGTCAGAAAGGTAACATGTAGAATAAAAACAATAACAGAAACTTGTGCAGCGCTTAAGCCGCAGACAAACATGCACTCCTTACCTTCTACCCAAACCCATGTGAGTAATGTCAGGCCTGATTCATCAACGCGGCATTACAGGCTAAGCCTAAAAACCAAACCCAAGACTAAATAAAAGCCAGGAAATCAAAATTAGCTTTGTTTGTGACCGTGGAGGGAACCCCCTGTATCTGGTGATCCCTGCGCTATTGATATCTGTCAAAACAACATTTCAGAAGAACCAGTTTCTTTTTTTAATGGCGCCTACACACACACACACACACACACACACACACAGGCCTAACCTCAACTGCTCAACACACACGCGATGGCATACTCTCAACAATGACTCACAGCTATTACCTGACACTATTAAGCATTGTGAAACACTAGCTGGGTTACCCTCAGAGTCACATACTGTCAGTCACTGTTTCCTCATATTTCATTCTAATCCTTTTTTCAGACAAACACGGGTGAGCGGCTAACAGCACAAGTATGTTTGGACACGTCGAGCGAATGACCAGGCTGCACGTGACGGGCGATCTGTCACGCTCACTGTACATAAATCATCGTTGAGCACACAAACCCCCTCACAATAACTCGGGTCAGTATGATAAGACGCAAGATAGCACCAGGTGACGGGACAGCAAGAGCCCCCAGGTCAATGTCATTCACGAAACAAGCTCGACCCACGATAAGAGAGGCCACAAAAACAAGCCAGTTATGTAAAATGCTATCTAAACATTGCATAAAGCAGAGAGGCGTCTGGCATTGTTGGTGTAATCTCTCACCTGTCTTCAAGATGAGGAATACACACGTCACGTGACGCGTGTGTGTGTAGGTGTGAGGAATGTATTTTTCCATTTAGTAAATCTTGAGCCGTTATGGTGTGGCACTGCGCTCCGAGGCCTGCGTCTGCATGGAGCAGCTCACAATATAAACTATAACGTATAAACAAGTACAGCAGAGAGGTACAGTTAAAGACGGGCCAAAGGGATGGAGGAGTGAGCTTCCAGTGATACTGGATTATGTTGAGTTTGAGAACAAGACCTAGGACCTTCATTCTGCTTTTTATGTGTGAAATCATCATATGGTTGTATCTCAACAACTTGATGCTCAATGTTTGAGATTAAAGCATCAACTGTAGTTGAGAAGTCCTCCAATAAGAGGCATGATTTTAATTTCTAAAAGATATTCATGGATTAAAAGATATTTTTTTAAAAAGTGTTGATTTATTTGTTGAATTATCATCCAGAATTAAAAATGATACTTCCATTCTTTGCATTGGTGTTTACATTTGACAACAAGGTGCACGGCAGGAGTCTACGACATAAAAGATGCGATTTTGTTATCTTAACTGCAATTGTTCCGATCAAAATTTTGAATGTGATTTAGTGCGTAATTATTTTCTATTAATTACTCCACGGACCCTATTCAAACAATCTACAGGGCATGATGGAGGCTCAGATGCATTTAAGGCATTATGTCCAACTCCGTTTGCTAGTTAAACGACGCATAAACCTGGGCGCAAAGTAAGACGACGCAAGGTACAAAGTGGTTGTATTTAGTCTCTTAATTAATCATTGTGTTTTGGGCTTGCTTGTGGACTCTTTGCCTCCTCCATCCTCGCAATCCTCTGTCCCATCCACAACTCCATTTGACTGCATATGAGGGTGAGGCGGCTGAGGATGAGGACCCGTTTTTTGTTGGTCATTGGTTTAATCGCTTTCTGTTGCCTCAAGTTAGCGGTTAGTTAAACGGGCAATGCACCTGATTACAGATGGGTGCAAGCTACTAACACAATGTTGGCGCTGGGCGTGAAAATGACCAGTGTCAGTCAGAAACCAGCGATGACACTGCTGCGCTGTGCACCCATTGTGTTGGGTCTCAGGGCTCCAGGCCTGTATATGTGGTCTGCTGTACGTAGTTTCATGTTTGTACTCACAAATTTGTCTTGTTTCTATATAATTTGAATCAGAAAAAAGATGCAGTTGCTTGATGTTGATGCCTTCCCAGGGTTTAGACCACTGTTAATGCGTAACTATGGAAACGAATCAATACACAAAACCTATAAGCACATACAAATCTCCGGTTCTTGGAGGTTTGGAAGTGTTTGTAATTCAGAACAGGTTCTCCAGAACCAACACCACAGATTCTGCTGAGATAATGAGATGAAGTCATTGTTCTACTCATGATCCTTTTTAAAACAACCATGTTTGCTCGTTGTGTGTCTTCAACAAAGTCTGAAAAACTCTCAGCTACATTTTGTGCACTGTTAAAACCACGTGGGGGTCCAAAAGGAACAAAGTCAGTCATCTTTAATGTTTGTTCAAGAATCATTTGGTGCCAGACAACCAGTATGAATGCGACCCTCGTCGCATCAGTAGAAGTTCAGGCTTTCTAAAAGACAGAGAGAGCTCCTGAAATAAGAAGATCCAGGCTTTTGATTGCAGCAGCAGGCCTCTCAACCAGCACTCCATTCACTCTCTCTCACACATGGACCACCTGGGTGATCTGTTTATGGAAGCCATCCCAGCTTCTGGCCCTGAGCACATTCAAAGCTATTCATGCTTCTTTTGTTTAAAGAAAGTCCATTTATAAAGTCTACTGCACAAGCAGTATGCAGATTAGAAACAGAGTGACTTGTCCAATCAGTCCAATGCTTTCAATCTGGGCATAAGGCTGCTCCGTCCTATAACATAACCACCAGGACATTAAAAGCTTATTTCACTGTTTTGGATTAACGTTATTCCTTTGGTGAATGACGTATAAGAGAAATCTCCTAAATCCTAAATAAAAAAAATGTTTCCATGCTCAAAGAGGAACATCATGTAAATCATGCGAGCAATCATGTATCTTTGATTTATAAAAAAAAAAAAAAAAAAAGGAGGAGCAGGTATTACGTGTGTATGTTTCGTGCGAGGCTAAAGTGTTTCCACAGGTTAATTTGTAGGGAGCAGCTCCCGCTGTTATCACGCACTGCGGAGCACTTTGTTTTGCTCCTACCGTGAAAAGTGTTTTTGAGCTAACCCAAACACAGTCTATAGTAACAGTGATATTATCTACCTGAGCACGCGGGGCCCACCTGCGGGGCTCTGACACAGCAAGGAAGATGTTTTACCTTGTCTGCACGAATGGGCCCGGAGCAGAGGAGGGAGGCAGGGGGGGGCGTGTGGGAGGAAACACACAGAGAAGGGGGTGAAGGTGGAGGCGGAGGTGGTGGGGGTAGGACGGAGAATTTTACAAGCTAACACGCATGCTGCTGTTTGGGCAGGTTGAGCCTGCAGACTCGCTGACTTTTCATCAGCTAGTTTTTCTTCGCTTTAACGGCCACACTATAATTAATCAGATGTCTGGGTTGGATAGGCACGCAAGGGCTGGGTTCAAGACCTTTTGTTTGGATAGATGCCTGGTCAGGTGTGTAGCTGTATAAATAGTTACCGCCTGTTTTCTCACAACGCCTTTTCTAGATAAAGTTCAATTAGAGTGGTGTGGCAGAGACGCATCTCCTGACATGAACCAACCTAATAGTGCAGCAATTATGGTTTTCTTCTGTTTTAGCATAATTGGAGATCATTGGACTAAAGCGAGGCAGGGAGTGCACGAATCTCTGACACATGATTCTATTTATACCTCTCCTAACCCCTCATTGAACTGTTCATGCTCTTATCTCAGCACTGAAACTGTAACCAACAGTTTCTCCCAGCAAGACACCGAATGCAGCACAGCTGAAGGTCATTTTTTCTTCGGAATACAATCAAACCACCGCATTAGCTAATCCTGTGTTTCCACCGTTATCATGCCGCTTACCCATGACCGCCCATCCCAGTCAACAAGCAGGTGCTGCAGTTTCTGCCTCTAAACTTTTTTCTTTTTTTTTTTATTCCTCCCCTCCATCCACCTGGCTGCCCCAATGGCCAAACCTGTTTCTCTGGCATGCAGGGGGAGTTAACGAATCTTAGAGTGCGTACATTCAAAAGCCGGATCCATTTCCAAATTAAACAGGAGAGCTGGGGTCTGTGCCAAAAATCACACCAAAAACGTCGATTCAAGCAGCGGAACATCTGCGACTGACGTGGGTGGCATTCTTCCTAACTGATCATAAGGTTTAATTGGATAAGCCTTGTATTATTTTATTGTTTTATCTTCGTCCACAAATCGCTTGAAGAAACCATATTTATGTTTATGTAATTTAAGTATTGTCTGTTAATCAGTCTAGCATAGCTGTTCCTCCATGCCATTGAACACTACTGTCATTCAAAGTTAAACACAAACATCAACACGTAAAATATTATGAATCAAAAGAGCATTGGTTTTGCATTGGGAGTTGCAAAGTGGATTATCTTGGGGCGCCATTTTTCTCATCGACAGTTACATTTATTTAGCAGATGCAAGTTCACATATGCTGAACTTCAAGTGCTACAAAAAGCAGAGCAAGAGGTTTGTTTTGTTTTGATTTTTCCATTTCAGTCTCCTTTCCTAACCTTCCTGAAGGAGTTACCTCGTGAAGGTAAAAACTACAGTGGCCTTAAAATGATCCTAAAACCAGTGTTTAGTTTGTCCATTCTAGGATACTGTAGAAACATGGTGGTTCAACATGGCGGACTCCCTGGAAGAGGACCCACGGTGTCTACAGATATAAAAGCCTCATTCTAAGGTAAACATAACTCTTATAACTTAACATAGCACTTTTCAGGTGATTATACGCAAATGAAAACATTATATTCAATTTATGCCATATTCTGCAATAGAACCCTTAAATCTGAAACATTAGACCTGTTATTATGCCACTCATTACAGACACATTTTACTGTCTAACATTTTATATGATCTGATATGTTTTACACCAGATGGGTGCTGGGGTTTGCCGTGCAGCCAGGCAGCTTCTGTTTGCTCCGATGGATCAATGCAAGAGCGGAGGCAGGACACATTATAACCACACAGCCAGATGGAGGAGATTAGGCTTTTCCCCCAATCAAACTTCCGATCCTTAATGACGAATTATCACCAGATCAATATCTAATAGCCCTTAACTACAAACAGTAACATCTGCCCAGAAGCCCAGGTTTCTAATTAGTCCTGCAGTGAGCCGTGTAGAGTCTACACAGATTAGAACAAACTTTCTTACAAAATAGATAAAGAACAATTTAACTTGATTTTAATTTAATTTAATTTGATATTTGATTTTTAAATTAAAGGGTTAGTTCTCTGCTTTGTGGTCAGGACATTATCAAATTATTTCATCACATTCACATGAGAAATTGACAGCTACCTAACTCGCTGATGTCATGAGACTTTGTCAACCTTCAAAATGTGGTTGTAGACCAGAAAAATTGCTTAGATTAGAGATTAGAGATACACATTTACACATGCAGTATTGATAAGGAGGCCTTGGGGTTCAAACCTGAGTCTAGGACTATCCAGTCTGTAACACTGTAACACTTGCTTTCTGCAAAAATTTGTGTGCAAGGCTTTGTAAAGTCCAATTTTTGGACTTTAGAAAGGTCCCACCAGAGCCACAGAAGACATTATACTATGACTGTTGTCACAGGATGAATAATACGCTTTGTGACAAGTAAACTGAATTAAATGTCTAAATTTGGTGGAGTGCCCCTTTAATATACTTCTAAAATATCTCAGTATACGTAAAATATTCTCTTTACTCCAGCAACAAAACATGTTCCTAAAATAAATAAATGTTAATAAGCTTAAAAAATTCCCCTTTTAAAAATTGTAAGAAAATTAAACTCAAGTTTTTTAATTTAAAAACGTACAGCATTAAGCTACATTCATAGTCAGGCAAAAGGTCATACAGTTCATTAAAGCCACTACAAAGTCCAGGATATGTGCTTTGTTAAAACTCTTAATTGTGGTAATACATACTGGTGAGAAAAGGGGGATCTAAATATAATCCAAAGACTAATGTTATCAATCAGCGAGGTGTTTGTTGGGGTTGTCTGTGGTATGATTCCTTGGTAACTGCTCAAAATCAGTGCTATGTTTGCAGTTAAAGCCCGCGAGCTAGATGTTCCACCTCTCAATCAAAGAAATAAGAGGGGCGGTTAAGGTTCAGACAGTGCAAAAATAGCGCTACGGAGCCCCGCGGTAGGTTGAGAGGCAGGCGAAGCATCTCGTGCAAACCACTATGCGTGAGTAGAGTGTTTGGATCCTATTTCAAGTTTAGACAGAAAAGGGCTGAACGGCTGCCAGGTAAACAGTGCAGCGCAGGTACTGATTTGGCCCTGTGTTTATGCTTACACAAAAACAGCCTACAGCACTGCTGAATAGAGGTAGGTCCTATCAGCTGCAGCGATAAAGCGAGGTGTCTATGTCTAAGATCAATCATTGCTTCTTTTTCTTCTTTATCCACCCCCCCACCACCTAATCTCCCTCCACGCCTCCTAGCTCGGCATGCGAGGGGACTCTAGCGTGTGAAGAGGTAAAATGGACAATAGCAGCAGATAGAGCAGGTATCTAGCCCGTGTTACCCGCATAGCGGAGGTTCATTGACAGACATGCACTAACAGTAACATTTTACTGGCAGGATTAAGGCGTGCACTCGGGCCTTCCACCTCGATTGGGGTTATGTTTTGAGTTCCTGTACACTGCAGACCACCATCTGATCTAAGGTTTTGGGAAACGTGTTCAAAGGCACCAGAGGTTTTCAGGTCATGGTGCAGACTTTGTGCAATGTCAAGGATGAAAGTAGATACAAATATATGCACACACAGACACCTGCTCATATGTGCAAGCAGAGTTAGAAAATTGGTAGATGTAACCATCCGAGGATCGCCTCTACAGTCAAATGAGCCCACCAGATGAGGTACTTTGGGTTGACCCAAGGCGAACTTTGTCTGACCTGGCGGCACTTGAGGTCTGTGGGGTCACTTGATGACCTAATGGAGTTCATGATTAGACTAAATGAGCACTTGGGGACCAGGGGGGACACTTCATTAAAAAGGGTTGGGCAATGGTACATTTCGGTCAACCACAGGAACATTTGGAATAAGCAGACTTGGTTCAGGAACCAAATAAACTCTTTTGCAGACCAGTGGTCCAAATAGAGCTGCACTTACTTAACCAGAAGGACCGTGGGGAGGAGAGGAGAACTTGAACTCATCAGAAGGTCACTTGTTTCAACCAAACAAAATTTGGGGTCAAGATGGTTCCTTGGGAAACAGTGGAGATCTTTTGTAGTTGTTGATTGCAAACCTCCTGTTTCACCATCTCCTTCCTATCCTGAAGCAGAAAGTAAAAAGAGACACACAACAGGCCCTATCTAGAGTTGATCACATGGATCCATGGGCTGACCACTGGAAGAACTGCACCAACAAGAGCTGTGGCCTAAGCAGAAGGTCATGTGGACTAAACAGAGGCAAACTTTAGGACCAGATGGGTATTATAGCTGACTAGAAGGGCCAGCCAGAGCTCCACTGGTGGGGCACTTTGGCTAGGTTTACCTCAGGGCTCTTTGGTTTTACCATTGATGAGCTTGCACCAACCAGTGCTGCCCTTGAGAGCTATAGATTTATTTAAACTTGTAAGAGGACCACATTTTGAAAATCTACATGCCCTAAAAGTTAAACAAATAAATAAATAAAGCAGCTGGTTAGAAGTGCAAAAATTAATTGCATGTATCAAGGTAATAACATACAGGGGGGACCCGGAATGACATCACACTTTGCATGTGTTGTATGTACTAGCACTGCCAGGCTGCCTTTCACCCGTGCTTCACCTGTACTTCACCTCTTTCCTTAATTACTTTAATTACACCCTTGTTGGCTCCGTTTATTTATATGTATCTATTTTTTTTCTCTCTGTTGGTCTGGCAGGGTGTGAGCACCTCAGGTAAGAATGCAGAAGAACCCAAAATAGCAACATGTGGCTGCCAACTGACTGCAGGATATGCCGCTTCATTTTTTTAAATCAGATTTCATTTATTAATCACTGACCAAAAACCAGCAGAGATTTACGCGCATCAAACCGCGCTTATGAAAACTCTATGAGTCACCGTGTCTGTATGAGCATATCAGGTATCCAACCTTTTTTTTTTTTTTTTTTTATTTGCCACTTGCAGCAGCTGCTTATTAGTGCATGCAATATGGAAAGTTCCTGCGATATGTATCAAAACAGCTTCGTGGGAACTTTTTGTTTGTCACTGTTAAGTGTTCAGGTGTGCCTCTGATTATATGGAATGGGCGCCCCCCCCTGCTATTTATCTTCCAAAACACAAAGGTATGATTTGACAGAAGCACAACAAAGCACGCAGCAAACGTTTGGAGGGACCCATTGTTGGGTAATTACAGTAATCACTGTTTGAAGAATAAACTAGATGGAATGTATGTGTCTTACACTTGTATTTTACAGAGGCACATGCGTAATCTCACACACTTTCACACCCACACCTGGGCAGACAACACAACTGCAGACAGACGTACACCCCCATACACAAACGCCTGCGCCGGTGCCTACTGTTTTGAGTGCAGGAATGTGTGGAATTAATGAGGAATGTCTGATTTTTAGTTTGGCTGCAGAGTAGACACATTGCCGTACCTACCTGTGCGCCCAAATGAAGCATGTCAGCTATCAGCGGCCTCCGTCAGAGACTAAATCTGCTGCAGGGAATCTTGGGAATCTCAGCTACGCAGCGCCTCTTGTTGCTGTTCCTCCCTGCCCCTGCTCACCCACAGCCTGTGCTTTGTTTATACAAAGACATAGGGGCTGGACACCCTTCACTCACAGAGAAGAAAGAAAACAAAGATGAGATACAGGTAAGAAGTCATCCAGAGACATGCAGACAAGGGTTAGCGTGTGAGCGCCGACCGCCGCAGAGGTGGGGCTATTTTTGGAACTGCAAAGGATTCGGCTGGATACCTGATGAATTTACATTACTGGAATTCCACTCATGTCAGCACTTAAAAGAGATTTCTCCTGCTCACAGGAGACACTTTAAACCTCAATAGGTGAGCTAAAGTGACAGGGTGCCAATTTTAAGAGAGACACGTTAACAGGTTATATAAGCATGATGTGTTTCTCTAGCCTCACTGCAGAACAGTTGACTCGTATGACCTGAATGACCTTGCATTTCATTGCATGATGTATATCATTTTCTGCTAGAACCTAAAGCTAAAAGTTGATCCTGACCTTCTCAAATGATGTTCTGAAATAAGCCTTAATCCAGATATCCGGGGGAAGAAGCGATAATTTGATACTTTATTGATCCCCGTGGGGTAATTGTCTTTCCACTTTTGATTTTAAATTGCCATGTGGTGGATAAAAACTGAAAACAGGTGTGCTGCCTTTCACACCACATCGCTCCAGCACAGGTGTGTGTAGATGTCTTGGCAGAGTAACTGAAATCAAATACAGTCTCATCACAACTTCTACAAAGAGAAAAATACACGCAGGCACACCTACCACCAGCCTAGCGGTGTAAAATTCTCTCTGTGCCTCCTCTGAATGTCGTACAGTGACGGTGATAATGATAGCATGCATGCCACTGCTTTTCCTCAGCTCTGGTTTTAGGCTCACAGCGGTCGTCCTCCTGAGTTTCAACAAAAACATTTTGGTTTCAACTCTCCAGCTGCTGTAACGATGTCCCAGTGAGAGAAGGAAGCAGTTTCCAAAATCTAAATTTGATCAGAGGATGTCTGACGACCTTTGGATTGCCTGACATCCTTCCTCCCGTCATAACTGACACTACAGAGTTTCTGACTTCAGACTTCATGATGGACCTGTGTCTGTCCAAGACGGACAAAGAAATGACAGCATTGCACATTTAAAGATGAAAAGGCATCTTAATAATGACCAGCATTTGTATGGTTCCAAAAAGTGACAGATGATTGATTTGAACACTGAGATCAAGCTTTATTTTCTCTCTCCAACCAACAATTATCAAGATAATCTTTTCTTAGAGTCACATTTGAGTTTTTCTGAACTTCAAAAAATACATATCTGTTCCATTTCCACGCCACCATTAGAGGTAAGCAGTGACAAAAGACAGATAAGCGTTTCCTAAAAGGGAGCCGTCGTCAGGCCTTTCATTCAGATGACTGGAAAAACAGACAGACTTCAAGTGCGCGTAAACGTAATTAACCTACTTACCCTCCGAATTCGGTTGCTTTCCCACGTTCACGAACACCTCTGAGATCTTTAATCATGCCTGTCGTGTACACTCGAAGTTATAATTAGGTGGTAAAATTTAAACATGTAGACACACAAACGGTTCAGGATGCCAAATATAGATTCGTGTTTCAGGAACAGACTGTTAGGCAGCAGTTAGTTTAGAGTGATCTCATCTTTTATGCTATGATATCATGAGTTTTATTCTTGCAGGGGTCTTTGATGTGGTTTAGCGTAATTCACAACATTTATTATAGAATCACTATAAATCTTTTCATGAGCACGGTGTGGGTTGCACATACATGAACGTGACAGCGGGCAGAGTTGAACATGTAGTACGCTGTTCAGGTCCGAGGAGCTGAGACAGGGGGAGTGCAGGAGCAGATAGTTTAATGATTATTACTGGCCCGAGGCCAAGCTCATAACTCATGTTAACTCTCCAGCCACTCTCTACATCGTCATCTGGCTGAAAGGTGTTGACAGGAGAAGAGTTAGAGCGACAAACAGACATTTGGTTTACAGGCGTCAGAGACGTCAGTTTATTTAAAACCTGTTCGGGTAGCTACGGTCCCTACAATTACTAACTTATTAAATATGGCTTGACTAAATATCTGCAGACAGGGTGATCTATGGCTCGTATGTTCATTTGTGATCAGGATCGAAATGGTTGCATCACCAAACCTTTGCTGCAATGATACACAAAGTTTAACTACTTGTAACTAAGATACTATAAGTTGCCAGCAGGGGGCGCCACATGAAAACAGAAACTTTTGTCAATTTTAATTATTTTAAACTATTTTTAATTCGACTCAGTATTTTTAAGTTTGCTCATGAGAAGGAAACTATGCTAACACATTTTTAATTTGTTAATTAAATGCTCTTAATTATGTTTTATTAGAGACTTAAAGGTCCAGTGTGCAGGATCTAGTAGCATCTAGCAGTGTAGTTGCTGATTGCAACCCCATCCTCTGTCGTAGGTGAAGATAAAACTGCGGTGAAATGCACGGAAAGCACTAGAGCCAGTGTTTAGTTTGTCCATTCTGGGCTACCGTAGATGGATGGTGGTGCAACAAGGCGGACTCCGTGGTCACTTAAAGTTTTAATAACTTTATATGAAATCACATTAATGTCACTAAATATGTTTGATAAGAAAATGCAATAAAAAAATGATGCAATCACACAATGCTGTCTGTCCTTTTTGATACTTCCACCAGGAGACGCCGATGTTGGATATGTTCATGTTGTAAATACTTCAAATTAGCAGATTTTAAACATTTTAATTTTAGTTGTATGATTACTTTGCAATACTTTAATACTGTAATACTTACTTTGTGGTTACTTCGAGCCGGAGGGGTCAAGCAGAAGCCATCAGGCATGCAGCCTCACCAGGAAAACAACCACCAGGCTCCACAGTAACGATGGGACCCTGAGAAGTCTTGTTCCAGCCCTGGCGTTCATTAAACAGCAGACTAATGTACGTCTTATGTTATAAACCTGTTCTTCACATTTGTTCCTCATATTAAAAGTTTCCCCATTAAATAATAAAATCTAAACAATAAACATGATCTAACCTCCAGCCTGTGGTGTCATCAGGACTCCTCTTTACGTTCAGCAGTGACTGACAGGCAGACAGACAGACGGACGGACTGTCTCTCGCTGCTTATTTGCATCACGGATCCAAGCGCCTCTTTTCCACCCAGGCTTCTGCCGCTCCGGTGCTTCTTTGCATGCAGGTGCAATGGTCCTCTGAACTCTGCATGACCTCTCAGACTCTCCTTTATCATTATTATTATGATTATTACTATCCTTTCAACCCTCTTGCCTAACCCGAGAGTTCAGGCTACAGATCATTCATTGTGCGTTACGTGGAACTCATCCAGAACATCTCTTTTATTTCAATCCTGCGTCCGCGTTACTTCCCCGTTCCAACCGGGGCGCCGGTGGAGGAACAGGTTGAAGTGAACAACAGTTACCAGCCTCGTTTACATTTTACATGTAGCCTGTTGTTTTTTTTGTGTCGTCCTCTGCACAGATTTACACCAGCACTGAACTTTTTCGGTGGCTGCTGTGCGCACGGAACAACCTGACACCTCAGCTTTAACACCTTAAAAAGGTGTTTAACATGAAAATAAGACCCAGATTATTGATTAGGGGAAAAATGGGAAAAATTCAAGTAATTAAAGACTTTTTAGATGCACTCTTATTGAACAAAATGGAAATCATAAAAACTGTTTTTGTTGATGAATCATCCGGCAGGAAAACATATTTAAAGGTGATTAAAAATGTGGTTCAGGAAACGTGTTTTGTTGATGCTCATCATCTGTGTGATAAACGACATTTTAAAGCAGAGATAGCTGCAGTCTTTCTGGGGTTGCACTTTAGACTCATTATTTTCATACCTGCCCCCTCTCGTCTCACTCCCACACTGTGTTTTTTTTTTCCTTCCCTGGCGTGGCACGGTAGCGTCCAATTGTAAACATACATATATTATATCACTCAATCGCTTCAATGGATTTTCGGGCTGGAAACCCCGCCTGTGGGCCGTCCCTTTTCCGAGGCATTATATTATAGCAAGACAAGCGTGTCTCCGGAGACAGATCTGTATTCTGCAGCTCCAGACTGAGGCTCAGGGTGCCTCCAGCGCTTCAGACGAGCCTTTACAACACACAAACACTCAGAGAGTTTTTCAGCTGTCAGGACTGCTGCACCTGCTCTGCTGCTCAGCTGAGACTGTAAACGGAGGAGACACTAACGGGAGAAGATACTTTTCTATTTGGGAAAAATGAAACTTGAAGTTTTCTCTGCGCACCACTTCGCGCAGAAGCCGCTGGAGTTGTGCATGGACGCAGAAGGGGGAGCCGTCTCCTCTATCCGGGGACGAGCTGGGGTCGGACGGGGACTGCGTGGCCAACAGCCCGGCACCTGTCACCCAGAGCGGCGACGGCAGCAAGGGGAAGCCCTACACCCGCAGACCCAAACCCCCTTACTCCTACATCGCCCTCATCGCCATGGCCATCCGGGAGTCCAGCAGCGGCCGCCTCACTCTGGCGGAGATCAACGACTACCTGATGAAGAAGTTCCCGTTTTTCCGCGGCAGCTACACCGGCTGGAGGAACTCGGTGCGCCACAACCTGTCACTCAACGACTGCTTCCTCAAAGTGCTGCGGGACCCATCCAGGCCATGGGGCAAGGACAACTACTGGATGCTCAACCCGCAAAGCGAGTACACCTTCGCTGACGGGGTGTTCCGCCGCAGGAGGAAGCGCATCGCCAAGAGGTCCTCCAAGGAGCAGGACAGCCCGGACATCCTCAGCGAGGACACCCGCCTCCCCGCCCCGGAGGAGAGGGTGGGGACCAAGTTCTCCAGCTCCTTCGCCATCGACAGCATCCTCAGCACACCTTTCAAACGGAGGGAGGACAGCCACGTTGATGCAGAGACCCACGCCCCCCGGTTTTACTGGCCCCCAGGGACCCACATACTGCCTTACGCTCTGAGCTATCCGGCACAGCACACGTACCTGTCAGAGGGGCAGTACAGCAGCACAGAGCCCAGCAGGGATGCACTCACATACCTCCAGCAGACAGCACCACCTGAGGCCGCTCTCCACGTGCTCAAGATGCCCAACAAGGCGCGTGGTTTCCATATAGACTCTTTGCTGTCATAAAGCTCATAAAGCTCCGGGACTCTGCTGTCAGACTTGTATGTTTTTTTGACCCATGATGTGCACTTTTGTGGGCGCTCTTATAGCTTTGAGTACTTTAGCTGTTTAACTGTTTGGGACTCATGTTTGTCTCATCGTGACTACTGTCAGTCATACAAAACAAACATGGCGTGTTGTTAATATATATATTTTTTAAAACTGTGTGGTGACTAAGAAGCTGTCATCGCAGAGGACATTCCACTGTGTGTGTGTGTGAGAGAGAGAGAGAGAGAGAGAGAGAGAGTGTGTGTTTGTATTCATGCATTCACGGTTCATTGGTCATTTCTACTGTATGACGGCAACCAAGTGCCACGTTGAAACATAAAACTATTCATCTATTTATATTTTCATGTTTTTTATGACCTGCTGTATAAAATATTGTTGTAAATATATATTAAAAAAAAATATTTGACTGAGCTGCGATGAGAAATCACGTGGCTGCACTAAAAAAAAAAAAAAAAACGCATGGAAATGCCCGATGTGTTTTTCCTGAGATTGATTCATGCATGCCTGGTATTTTTATGAATAAAAGAAAACAAACAAAAAAAACGTGAGACAATGGGACCCTGATGTTCAATGAGTTATTCATTACAGACATGAAAGGCTGTTTGTGGGCTCAGAAGCAGGTGTACAGATGAGAGCAGGGGAAGGGAGGGGTGAGGAGAGGGGGAGTGAATGGGCCTTTACACCTGTTCAACAGGTGAGCGTCATTGTTGTTCACAGAAGCTTTTAAAAACTTACTCTTAAATCATAATAATCTAAGTCAAAACACTAGAATCGGCTCAGCATACAGCCTCGAGCCTCCTCTCTCTCTCTCACACACACACACACTATGAAGTTTTATGAAAATATTCTGAAAAGAGGCTTATTTAAATATCAAAAGGAGAACCAGTTTATTATTTTCCAATCAATAAATAAACAATACATAAAAGAAAAGAAAGATTCAACCTATAAAAAAACAACAATTGTTATAAGTATTGTGTAATTTTGTGACTTCTTGTATCATGCGCACACACGTGCCCAGCACACGTGGATAAAATATAAATAATACATAATATCATATAACATTTCCTCCAAATCAACCACAGAGAAATGTTTCCTTTCAGAAGAACCCACTAATAAAATTATTATTGTTGTAATTATGAACAATAATTGATCTTATTTGGAAGGAACAGCCCATTAATATTAAGATTTTTACAGTTTTGTCACAACAACAACATAAAATATGGCACACGATGTTTCCTGCAAACATTAGGGTGATTTGCTGCGCGCTGTCAGGTCAGGATCAGTTTATCAAGAATAAAGCAGACACAAAACAAAGACACTCTCATCGGTAAGAAATTTGTTCCGTCATCAAAACACCAGTTTTGATTATTTGTGTCGTCCAGATGTTCAAACACACACACACACACAACATACACAGACACACAGTGTGTGTGTCTCCATCATTACGCACACACAGACGTGCAGTCTGTTTACTGCTCGGGTCCGGAAGCTCCAGTTGCTCTCCGCGGTCCTGAAACGGACCCCAGACCCAGACAGCAGCTGGACCACTGACGACTCAGAGCTCCTGTAAAATCTCACAGTTATGAAGTTGAGTAATTATTCGTCTAAATTCAATATAAAGACGATTATTGACTGATTGATTAAAGGTTAAAATAGCGTCCTTTACATTTTCTTAATGTCACATTTATTTGGTTTAAATTCCCTTCATGTTTGTTTGCTGTGAGCTGTTCTGTAGTCCCATTAAAATCGAATAAGAGGAGACATAAATATCTGTTCATATGAAATATAAAAACTCATTTTGAACTAAACACAACCACAAAACAAGAAGAATAAAATCACAAACATGAGATGTGATGTTTAAGATTGTACCTGGACCGGAGCCACAGCTACACACGGGTTTTTAAATATTTGCATATTTAATTTTTTTAAAGGGGAGTGAGTGTAAACCTTTTATGACTTTTATTCTTCAAAATAACAATAAAATATATAAAATGATGAAACTCAGATGAGTTTTCTTAAAGCTGGTGTTTGAGTTTTGGACATGAACTCTTGTGACGCGGGTGGTTAAAACCAATCTGCACATTTCCACGTTTTTGTCACTGCAGTCATTTTAATATTTCACCCTGTCTTCATGTTTTACACCGAGCAGGCCTGAGTTCTGCCCCTGCTGATCACTGCGCATGTGAGGCTTTAAACCGGCCTGAGGTCTGTTTGCAGAGCGCGCTGCGCGGCCTGACAGGTGACAGGTGAGACTCGCTCCTGTTTTCAGAGACAATGCTGCAACCTGCAGGTGAAACGCCGGAACAGCATACCTGTCTGCGGGGCTGTCACGTGGCTCCGGATCCTCTCACTGTCCCTACATTGGTACATCTCTGTTGTCATGACGCGCATCCTCTGTGTTTGTAAACAGCCTCTCCGTGTCTGCAGCTCCTAACCGGTGTCAGGTTTCGACCCGGTCCACATCACGCAGCAGCACTGTGGAGGAACTCAGGCCTCTTCCAGGGCTCACTGCAGACGAATAAGGCCCGCACTGTGTTATGAAACAAAACGTTAAGGCAGGCACAATGTTAGGAAGTCCAAACAGTCTGTCACTCCGGCAAACTGAACCGCGCCTGACCTCCCAGAGTCCCGGAGAGGCAGCTCCAAAGCTCCCGGCACCGCCACAGGAAACACAGGCGGAGGAAGAAAACACGAGCAGCAGAAAGAATATTAGATTACCGCTAAAAGAGCCTGAACGGAGGATTTATGATTGTTTTATTTAATGAACTCTGTTTATTACAGGCCTATAAATTATAGAAGAACAGTAAATACATTGAAGGATTAAGACAGCTTTAATTATTTTGTAGAAACTTTGTGTTTGTATATTATTTGGGGAAACTTCTAAATAATTGTTGGTGGTTATTTCTAGTGAGACATGTCGGATTATTATGATTTTTTAAATGTAATATACTTCATTTAAATGTAGTAGAATTGGAGGCCGTGGGGCTTTTATTTCAAAATGGCCTGAAGCAGGTTACCCGAGGTCAGACAGCCCGACAAACACTCTCTCAACATCTTATCTAGCTAATATTTTATGTGGGATAAACAACATATTTCAGCCTCAACATGAAAACAAACAGAAGGCCTTATTATGTCGGGCTCTGGACTCATATGGGCCTCCAGCCGTGTGACTCTATTCCAAAAGACAAACTCTCCTATCAAAAACACCTCGGAATAGATTTCGTGGTGGTCGCTGAAACCACTTGATATTTCCAAAAGGTCTAAATTAAGAGCTCATATCATCTCGGTGCGTAAAAAAGCGGCCGGAGCGCAGTCTTCAAAGCAGCTCCCAGAACAAAGATTCCCTCTGCGAGCCAACGCATCCTGATCTCGGCGGGGGTCATAAGTTTTGATGTCGCAGGAAATTTCTGGAGGCCGTTAAGATCCTCCAAACTGCACACTGTGTGTGTGTGTGTGTGTGTGTGTCATGGTGGAAAATGATTTTATCCGCACATCCTTTGTTGTGCAAAGTGCAAAGGTTATTGTTGCTGGTTATTGTTTAGAAAATCCTCCAGGCTATATGTGAACTTAAAAACCACCAACAACAAAAAAAAGCAGTGTGCAAACACGTGCACAGACACACGGTGTGAGAAATAAAATGTAAAAAACTAAAATATGGAATTATGATTTTTTTTTCCTGCAAAGTCGTGGTTTGTTTTTTATCCCCCACAAACCCAAAATCGCGGGTCCGTGGGAGAGAAAAGATGCAGTGAAATTTACCAGAAATTAATTTGAAATATTTCTCATGCACGACGAGAAATTAAAAAAAGAAAATCGTGACACACACACACACACACACACACACACACACACACAAAAAGCGACAGCCACAAAACTTGCTCCCTTTTTTTTTCCTCCTTCAGAGCTCAATGATCTCCGCTCCGACGCAGCACGGATGTTGATATTACCTTTATGGGATATATAACTCCATCATGTTGGACAAATCTGTGTGTGATGTCTCCATAGGGAAGGAAACTGTCGACGCCCGCTCGCCTAATTTCGCTTTTCTCTCTCTAATGAACGTGGGGGCCCATGGGACCGGCTCTGGCCCGGGGCGGTAAGCTGACACTGGCGCGCTGTGTGTGGTATCCAGGGCCGGGCTTGATGGAAAAAGCCTGCTTCCACTCATGTCAAAGTCATTTACTCAGAGCAACCCCCCGCTTACACACGCACGGTAAAGACCACCACCTCTCCATCTCTCACACTCCTCGGCCCCAGCCCGGCACCGCGATAGTTTGTTTTTGTTATCCTCTGGACCAGTTTGGGAGGAAATTATGAGCAAAATAATACAAATAATACAAGATGGTGCGTTTTTTTATTGCTTCACAGCGATGCGTTTGGGTGTTATCTGCCGCAGATATCATGCAGGCCTGTGTGAATGTTTTGGGCATCAGGGTTTCACTTGCACGCTGGATCTTTTTGCATATATTGTGGTGGTTTATTCGTGTCAGGAAAATGTACGATCTGTGGCAGGTCGGGCTGAGATCACAACTTCATACATGCAGGACCAAAGGGGAGAGGGGGAAAAAAAAGCTCGTTTTTTAAACTTGTGCGTCTGGCGTGTGGCGCTGTTGATTGGGGATGTCTGGGGGAGGTTTGATAGATGGCTTAATTGCGTGTAGTCCGAACTTGGAGAGAAGAGTGAAGTGAAGGAGGGGTGGGAGGGGAGGGGAAAGAAAGAAGACGAGGGGAGAGAATGAGGGCTTTAACGCTGCTGAGAACGGTAAGTGGACTTGGGCCAGATTTGGCAAGAGGGTGGAGGAGGGGTGGCGGTGGGGGGGGAAAGATTTATAAAATGATAGGTGGTCGAGCTTTGTTTGGCTGGACTGTTGCGCGCAATAAGTCGAAGAGGTTTTCGCGTTTCCTCCACATGAGGGACTATTAAGGCGGTCGATGGCCACCCGGCGCGCCACACAGCACCACTTAGCGCCGCTGTGACACCCAGTGGAGCCTCTGTGTCGAGCTGAAGCCCTGGACACTCAGTCTCCAGTGGATAACCAGCTCCCCCCCCCTCCACTCCCCCGCCACTCTCTCTTCCTCTTCCTCTCTCTGTCAGTGCGTACCCGCCGTGCGTTCTGCATGCGTCAAGGGAGAACCGTGCGTAACGGGAGAGTCGTGCGTAACTGGAGACAGATTTCACTCCATTTTGCGCTGGGATTCTGAGGACCACTGGCGGTGTAACGCTCACTTGCAAGGACACTGACCGCTGGATCCCGATAGATTTCTCTTCTCAGACATCTCACGGCACTCTCGTCTTTTCTCCCTCCCTCTCTTCACTCTACGCCAGTCGTACGTCAGAGCTGACATGACGACCGAGACCCCTCAGCAGCAGCTGGACCCTCCGCCTCCTCTGAGATCCAGCCCGGCGTCCGGAGTCCTGCACCCCGCCATGCTGAGCCCACAAGCCGCCACAGAAAGTTCGTCCACCGCCATTAAAGGAAAGAAAACGAGCTCCGGTTTACGGAGACCGGAAAAGCCTCCTTACTCCTACATCGCTCTCATCGTTATGGCAATACAGAGCTCCCCCACCAAACGACTGACACTCAGTGAGATCTACCAGTTCCTCCAGGCTCGCTTCCCATTCTTTAGGGGCTCGTATCAGGGCTGGAAGAACTCGGTCCGGCATAATCTTTCGCTGAACGAGTGCTTCATCAAGCTGCCCAAAGGGCTGGGCAGGCCGGGGAAAGGCCACTACTGGACCATCGACCCGGGCAGTGAGTTCATGTTCGAGGAGGGCTCCTTTCGTCGCAGACCCAGAGGCTTCAGAAGAAAATGTCAAGCTCTGAAGCCCATGTATCGGATGATGAACGGCATTGGCTTCGGCACCTCCATTCTGCCGCAGAGTTTTGACTTTCAAGCTCCATCCGCGACCCTCGCCTGTCACAGCAACAGCTACAACTTGGACATGATGAGCAATTCAATGGCTGGGGGGTACGACGGGCTGAGCGGCGGCCACCACGTACCCCACATGTCCCCGAGCCCCGGCTCCACATACATGGCGAGCTGTCCTGTGCCGCCTAACGGGGAGTACGGACCGGACAGCAGCAGCAGCCCCGTACCGTCCTCTCCAGCCATGGCAAGCGCGCTGGACGGCCACTCCCCGTACGCCAGTACATCCGCACACTGGGCGTCCTCCGGCGGGTCCCCTTACATCAAACAGCAGCCTTTAGCCTCCAGCAGCCCCGCATCTTCTGGTTTACACTCCGGCATGTCGCCTTACTCCCTGGAGCAGAGTTATCTTCACCAGAACGGCAGGGACAGCCACAGCAGCGACATATCAGGTACCACAAACCGGCTTTATGGCGCGTACTGGGGGCGATGAAGCCCCCTTTTTAATATCTGGGGATTATCATAAAAATAAAAACGTGAAAATAATCCTGACAGCAGGTCTGCAAGACAACCTTCAGAGTGTGTGTGCAGCAGAGGCCTGTGGCCGTTAACAAATATTCATAAGGAGTAAAAATTTAATTATAAAGTAAAATATTTCAGAAATATTAAAAATGCAGATAAAATAATCGTGCTAATAAAATGATTTAATTTGAACTCTACAGCTGAGGTGTGTTTTCTCCTCATTATTTCCATCTAAACGTTTATTAAGATCAGCAGATGTGTGTATCAAATTAATTTAACATTTGTCTAGCTCGTTCTAATGAATAATAAAGTTGCTTTGAATGTTTATTGATTAATAAAACACACATACTGCCATGCACTGGCCTGCGCTTGGTTCAGCAAAGTGAACTTTCATTTTTAAAAATGATTTTTTTGACAAATAAAGAATTTAAATTCAGATTCTGGCAGTCAGCTCTCAGCTCTGCAGGATTATCTGAGTCACGTCTGCACAAATCTTCACGGGATATTTCACCTATTAAGAAAGAAGAAGAAGAAAAAAAACAGCTATTTTGTGATCACGCTTCTTAATTCACCTCCCTTCGTTCACGCTCATTTACTTTAACATAACACACTGAGGCTTTACTAAAGTCTGGGGATTTCAACGAGGCGAGTAAAAACCCATGCTGGAGCCGAAAGGGTCCCAGAGGTTAACCAAACAAAGACTGTGCAGGTCGGACCACACCGGCGGAGGATTTTAAACCACCGCGTATCCACATGAGACGGAAGGCCCAGTTAAACTTTACGCAGCGTCGTAATTGAGGCTGTGTGAGGAGGAGAAAATGTGTTGGACCGAGCAGCACAGGCTCGGTAACTGTACTGTCAGTCAGAGAGGCTCGTGTGTTGTCTGTGAAAACGGGCGCAGAGGGCAGCGAGCTGTGGCCCGGAGGATAAAGCCTGCTGTCTTTCCCCCTCCCTGAAAAACAGTCACATCTGGAGTCCTTATGACCTTGACGAAGCCACAGCCTCCCCATTTATTTTTCTGTTTCTGGAAATAGAGGCTCACTCACAGACACGAAATGACGGTCACTGAGTCTGATTGAAATATTCCTGCAAGCTCGAGGCTCTGCAGGGGAAGAATTACTCACACAGATGACCGCTAATGGTTATTAACAAAATAAAAGCATTAAGGTGATTTTTTAAAAAAGAGCTCAGGAAAGGTGGTCACTTTAAAAACACTAATTATTGCGCTGTCACCTTGTGGAGGGTGTGTAGGAGAAGATATTACACATAAACTGAGTTATTTCTATTTATGCAAATAAATGTATGTCGTTTAAAATCTGGAGTTAGGGGGAATTTATATTTATAATAAATAATAATAATAATATCAATAAAACTAGACATTATGCGTATTGTGCAGTTAACTTTGTTAGTTTAAGAGCCTGCATGACAGAATCATGGCGACTTTTGTTGCAGTTTTTTTGCAGGATTGTTTGATATTTCTTTTATTTACAGTCCAGGTTTGATATTAAAACCGATTTATGAAACATCTGAGGCTGTTTTTAATTTATTTCGAAGATGTTTGACGTGAAACAATAATTTCTGGTTACATATTACTGTTTTTGTGCAGATTCATTTAATATAAAAAGATGCTCGGATTAAAAAAAAAACATGAAGCGTGATGAATATTAATGCCCTCCCTGTTGATTTCCATATATCTGACGTGTCCTCTCTGTCTCCCGTGTGCAGTGGGGATTCCACGCTATCAGAGCCATTCCTCGGTGTGCGACAGGAAAGATTTCGTGTTAAACTTTAACGGCATCTCCTCCTTCCACCCCTCGGCTGGTGGATCCTACTATCACCATCACCACCATCATCACCCCCAGAGCGTGTGTCAGGACATCAAACCCTGCGTGATGTGAGCTCTCGTGTCACTGTGGACTCCAAAAGACGGCCACAGTGAAACTGCAGGTCCGTCACATGAGAACAAACAAAGCGGACATTTTGATTTTTTTTCCCTTATTATTATTATTATTTTTTTTCTTTGGAGGATTCATACCAGGATGCACCGTGGTGTCCGCTCTCACACGTTTGCCTCCTTACATGCAGCCAAAGTAGCTTTCCTGGCTGGACTTGTGCAAACTATGCATTGAAGGAAATGAATGAAGAAACTCCCAGAGGCCTTTAAAAAAAAAAACCACTTCGCCTATATGAACGCTGACGAGCGTTTTCTTCTTCAAAAGAAGTTTCAGAAACACGATTTTTTTTTTTTTTTAAATGTGTTTGCTCTTGTAACGCGTGCAAACAAATTATATTCCATGTAACTTTGTTCTATCCTATTAGAGTAACTACACACATGACGCTTTAGGCTAACATGAACTGCAACAAACCTTGCACTTATTGTATAACCCTTTGCCAACTTTTTTTTGTCTTGTAAAAGTGTTTCAATAAAGCTGATATATATTTTAGGCTACATTCCTAAAGACTTCTGTCTTTCCATGAACATTCATGTAGAAAAGCTGATTGATTTTTTTTTTTTTTTGCACTGAGACACATAATCACATATTGAACATTGCTCTCTGTACATTTTCAGTTTGGTCAGCAGTGATAGAAAGTGCTAACTCACTTTGAGATGCTTGTACTTTGAGTATTTCCATTTTTTCCATGTTTCATTTTCAGAATGAGACTTTACCTGCAAAAACCTCAACCAGGTTTATAATATTTTAAACATGATTATATATTTAACTACTAAACAGCAGAGTAGTTAGACTTATCAACCTTACAACAGCTACACCATAAAAACTCTGCGTTAAACGTTAACATCAAATATTATAATAAACACAGAGCGGTGATTCTGCTGCACAATGAGTACTTTTGTATATTTTGCTGTTAATACTTTAAGTTAATTATGGCACATTTATATCTTGTGGTATTGCCACCTTTACTTACGTATATGATCTGATTACTTCTTCCACTGCTGATGATCAGGCTTTGAATTATTCTCTAACAAATGCATGTATACTGTATGAAAAACTAACGTGCAGCATGCAACTGCCTCAAAACTGGCTGCTTTAATTCTTATTTTACAGTTAAAGAAATAATTCGGTTGATATTTTTTATGTTCAGTGTGATTTAAATGTGAAATTTGATTTATTTTAATAGTTTCCATTTTGGCGTTGGAGTTGGGATCACAATGAGGCTGTTACAGCGCTGCATGAAGCATTCACATCCATAATTTTAAGTTAGCAAATAGAAGTGAAACATTTTGAATCTTTCTTTAGTAAGAGAAAAATTGTACTTCACAGATTAAAAGGTTAAAAGTACTCACAATGCAGCAGAATGGCCCCTGTCATTTTTGGGTTAGGACTGTTTTATCAACATGTAAACAGAATTTTAATGATTTATTTGGTCAAAGTGGAGTTGATGTTTTTCCTGTTAGTTTAATCTGAAACCAGAGATCAGAAGTTATCAGCTTTTTGTGCGTAAAATCTAAAAACTAACACTAACACACATCAATTTCCTCTGAATTATAAAGTAGCATTAAATAGAGATACTCAAGTAAAGCATGTACTGCTGGATTTATAGGTAAGAAACAGGATTACTTACACAGGCTGAACAATAACCTGCAGACTGATGACATGAAGCTGAAAACATAAAGAAGGAGGATTTAGTGATGAAGAGGCCACTTCTTAGATAATCTGACTGTTCTTACTCTGAATATTTCCACATTTTGCATGTTTTGCAGCAACCTCCAGCCTGTCTAACCCAGCTCAAATTCTTTTGCATCCTGAGGCTGCTCCCTTCCATGTGGACATCCAAGGTTGCCAAAATCTCAAGACGCCATATAAACAAATGAAACGACACACACACAAGGCCTCGAGTCTATGGAAATGCAACAAAGTGGTATTTTTAGAGTGTGGTAAACAGATCAGACTCGAAAAGAGCTGCCTCGTCACACAAACAGAAAGCAGACTTTGGGCGGCCGCACTTGTGCTGCTATACTTTTTGTGTCTCATGAATCAAATGCCGGATTCCTCACGACTGTCACACGTATGCAGACAGGATTTGGCAGTGGCGGCTCCTTATTAGGTCACTGACATGATCACAGTTTCTTAAAATGATCCACGGAGTCACTATTTGTGTCTAAAATGCATGCATGGCTGCATGGATGTTTAATATCTCGTACCTCAGTGTTTGTTAAAGTGCACTGAGGGTTTCAAACATTTTCTCTGAGGTTCAGTACTTTCTAAATCTATTTTCAAATGTAGGTTTAAAGTAGCTCTGTAAGAAAATGGAACAAAACTCAAAGAGTAAGAGATTTATAAATGAAAACCACATGTGAAATTCATGTTATGACAAGTTATAGTTCCCATTTAAACTGTCCAAAAAGACACGTGTGAAACAGCGGTTCACATGTGGATGAGTCCTGCTGATGATGCAGAGATAGAAGGGATCTTCACGCAACATCAAACAGTCCAATCTGCTCATAAGCAAGTTTCAGATCAACAAGCAGAAAAACACAAACTGAGAGAGGCTGACTGAACCCTGCCGGTCTCCTCTCTGGTGTTTCGAACACTTTGGGGTGCAAACAGACGTCATATAGGTAACGGGGAGAGTGAAGATGTCAAAAAGAAATGGTCTTCGACTGGACAACAAACGTTTCTCTCTGATTTCCTGAATGTAACCCTCCATGATGAGAAGTCACACAAAGTGGCCCTGCAGCTGCTGGATTTTCCATGACAAGGTTCATGTGGAGTGCTCAACCTTCAATGTGGTGGAGTACAGCGCCATCTAGTGACCGAGACCATCACACAGAGATCATTTCTGTAGTGGGATAATATTATGACGCACACACACACACACACACACACACACACAGGCATATTTTACATCAAGAGAGCAAAAATAAATCACTGAGATCAGTAAAAGTAAAAATGTGACCTCGATCTCATCCACCTGCAATATCCTACTCACACACACACACACACACATATTTATGTGTGTATTGTAATGCTGCTGATCCACATGAACTCCTGATTTATGCATGTACACCATGAGCACTTCAGCAGTGTTTCAACGGGCTTTAAGGTGAGTGTAAACTGAGAGTTGAGCCTGTGATTTACATCCACAGCACGTTTCCAATGTAAACACATTATTTAGAGCCATGGCCGGATTAACCCACTAGGGGGCCAAAACATATAAAAGTTACTGTGGGGCCCCCCCTTTGCCTCTTCTTTGTGGTAATTTGGTTAAACAAAGTGACAAATAACAAATAGTCCTTCAGAACAGGTAACAATAATTCACCTTCAGGTCCCGATCATCGAGCTGACATCATATTTGAGTGTATTCCTGAACAAATTTACACAACGGACACAACACGAGGCATTCAGGTCCCAGTTCACTGTGTGACAACGGCAACCACAGAAACCAACCACAAACATTCTGTTATTTAAATTCATATTATACATGAGTTTGTTAAACTTCATATACAGAGAACTGAACGGTGCTGCACCAACAATACAGTCAACTGCAAATAAATGACACGATATTTTGTGCCAGATATATTTTGGTATCAGTTTATGATATGAAGTTTGATGTTTGTGTGATAATGAGCTTGGAGGATGTTTTTATCCAGAAACATGAACACAAGCAAGTTTATGTCAAACTGCCTGCACTCTTACACACAATATTCAATTTTTCTACATTTTTTATAGTGTACTATATCTTCTTTTTATAGTACACGCTATCCTTTCACTTTAAATAGTGTGTAGTGCACTTATGATTCTTTATTTATACATATATTGTTTATATCATTTAATATTTTACCTAAAATTCTGTTTTACTCTATTATTTTTAATCTTCTATGTGTAGTGCTGTTATTGCTTATAGTGCTCTTCACATTTCGTTGTACCACTGATCCTGTGTTACCTACATATGACAAATAAAACTGAATACTTGGTTCTAAGATGAGTCAACATGTTGGATTTCCTTTTTTTTTATGACTAAGAATAACTGCTTCTCCCTCCTCCAGGGGTGGAGGGGCAAAAACTAATTAAAAAAGGCAGCAGCGGCGATGCATTTATGTTGAAACAGTTTAAAACCCTGCTTCAGTTTAAAAGGTTTTATTATGTGGTTCATAAAGTATAACTGCTACACCTCATGTTATTAACTATTTCACCATTAGAAGGACGTAAAGGCCAGCTCATTCTCTGGCATGTAGTGCAGCTTATCTGCCACACAGGCACATTAAAGACGGCTCTTCTGTGTGGTTCTGTACGACATCGTTCTTCTGGAGCTCCACCTCAACGAGCTGCACTAGTAAAATGCTTTTACATTAATGCATAAGTCATAACAATCTAAAGATATATAAAATAGTAGGTAAGTCACAGGTGATATTTTTCTGCATTGAGTACATTTGATACTTTTACTTTTACTCAGCATTTGAGCTGAATGCTGATGTCATAGCAACACAAAATTGTTACAGTTATTATGAATATTTGTGTTACTATTAGTTTTCTTTTTAGCAGTCATATTATTTTCTCTAGATTAATTTCATGTTCTCTATAGCTGATTATTGAGGTGTAAGCTTCAGATAATCTCACTGGGTTTTCTGCCATTATTTGTTATCTTTACAAAAATGATTAACTTAAAAACAACTAGAATGTTAGCAATAAAGTCAGCATGTTAACGTGATATTTAACGTATAATATCTAGTATTTT
Source organism: Miichthys miiuy (assembly GCA_036365135.1). Lineage (NCBI taxonomy): Eukaryota > Metazoa > Chordata > Actinopteri > Sciaenidae > Miichthys > Miichthys miiuy. The sequence continues at coordinate 3,856,566 of CM071609.1, forward strand.
AGCATGAACATGGGGGCTGAACGTCTGTATTACAGTCAGTCCATCCAAGTTGTGGTAAAATAATTCACTGTAAGTGCTCAACAGACCGACCAGCTGACTCACCATCCTGACAACCAGCCTGATAACCAAAAACACGAACCTGTGGGTTAATAACTCACCACGCTGCAGCCATTTATCAGAAAATGTGTGTGTTTTAGAGTCACACAGGTGTCGCTGTGCTCTCTTTTGTTCACTTACAGATTTGATGAAGCCGTGGAGCTCTTTCTTCTCCTCCTCCTCCATCAGGGCGGGCCAAAGATCTGGTCATTTCTCCAACATCTGCCTCAGCTCTGGTCTCCAGATCGCACAGATTTGAACATCGAGCTGTCACCCACATTTGCACCATGTCCTTCAGGGCTTCCTGCAGCTGGATGACGTGGCTCCAAAACTGCTGCTTAGTTTGCATCGTGGCGGCCATGTGCTCCTTCTGCTGAGCTGGATGGAAGGCCAGACTCTTCTCCAGATGTTTCAGAGTCACCTGGTTGACTTTTGAAAAGCTTCCTCCAGCTGCTGCACTTTAAGGAGAACCTCTCTCTCAGCAGCTCCATGTTGAAGGTTCAAGACTCTCTGAAGCCTTTGCCGTTTGCTCTGTCTAATGCTGAAGCATCTCCTTTTCCATTTCACAGATCATAAGCTTTAAATCCTGTGATTCAGTGTTCTCGCTGCAGCTGCACCTTTTTCCAAGAAGCAGGTTTACCTGGAAAATGTGCTCAATGAAAACCGGAAGCTCTGCAGATCTGGAAACTGGGACTGGTGCGAAATAAAAAGACTTTTCCAGGTTCTGCAAAAGTTATTGAAACGACTCAGCTAACCTTCTTCCTGGAAAGTTTCCAAGGCTGGAAACCCTGGAGCATCCTGAAGCTACACTCCTGAAATAGTGTCTGAGCAGATTGGGTCAAAATGAAGTACAGATGAGGTGCGCAGTGAGAGTCTGCTACAGTAGCTTCACGTGGAATTGGAAAGGGATGGTTGCTCTTAGGAGGTTGTTAGTGAACGCTCACCTCAACAGGCAAAGGCATTTATCTCCAGCTGCTTCAGTGGCAAACAGATAGTTAAACTAGGCAGAGCTCTGCTACAGAAGAGCATTCGGCGCTGATAAATACAGGTTTAAAAGAAGCTGACAGCAGTGTAATCGTGCCTCTTCTAAAAGAAGAAGAAAAGGGGGACCACCCCTGAAGAGGAAGCTGCTGGTGGCTGCAGATGATCCACTAGTGGGCAGAGTTCAGCAGCAAAGCTTTGGACTCCTGCTTAGTTTTAGTAACTTGCACTAATTTGACCAAGAAACTGCAGTTTAGCTTGTTGTTAACATCATGAGCTGGTTTTCAAAAACAGCAACATAAATAAAACATAAAGAAACAATTAAATTAAATAATTAAATATTTAGAGGATTTTTATGAGCTTCTCTGTTTATAGTTTTTTCAAAATGGGAAATATGGAAAACTTCCACGTAGGACTGTCATGGTAACAATATTTCTTTATTTTTTTTGACAAATGACTCACACTGAAAATACGAGTGTGGGGAGGTGGAGAGAGTCTGTAACCATAAAGAACGATGACACAGTGTGAACCACAGAGAGAGAGCGAGGACGTAAAGAAAAGAAGATGATTTAAGAGGCTCTGAATTATTTACACCATAATATCACGTGTGCAGAATTAACACGATATTAATATTTCATTTTTAAAAGGTCCAGTGGGGGACTGAAAACTGAACAACCCTCGCCTCACCCTCCCTTTCCTTTAGTGGCTGCAAAAGGCAAAACACCCCATCTAGAGGCAGTGTTTATAAGGTGTATTATAAGTGTTTAAGAGGACATGCTGCGTCTGTAGATGTAAAAAGCTCATTTAAAGGTAACAAATGCACAAGAACACTAATGAAAATGTAGTTATGCATATTATATTCTACTTCTGCTATATTCTGTAAACAGAAAAACATAAATCTTACACACTGGACCTTTAAATATCACGGTTATTGTCAACACTGTTATATCAAGACAGCTAATTTCAACCATAAATGAGTCTTTATCATTGAATACATAGAATTAGTCGATACTGGTTTATTGCCACACTCCTACTTCCATGTTACAAAATCCTGCAAGACTTTCTGACACAAATAGTTTAAGTCTAGTTTCTCTAGATTCCCAATCTCACACCAAAAAAATCCCAGTAAAGCTGAGCTCACTGCACAGTGCTACAGATTATCGAACTGTGTAATGATTGAAAAAGGAACTCAAGTCCACAAAACTATCCAGGATTTTTTTGGTCTGTTGTTGTTGTTGGACAAATCAACAAATCAAATCTGAAGTTCCAAGGAGACTTTTTTTTTTCCAGACAGTTTATTGAACATAAACTGAAGCAAACACATCAGTTTCTGTGCTAATCTTGATTTCATTTGAAATGGCGTGCAAATAAAGATAGATGAGATCGTTCATGCGTCGTCATGTGAGTAAATTATACCATTCGTCAGGGCAACTAAATCAGAAACAGCTCAATCTAAAAAGAAAGGTTTTCTGCAGTTGTTTCCCATGGCCTTATTTGGGGTTTCAGACAAACTGCTCCGGTCTTAAATGTCAAATTTTGGGGTAAAAAAGGGGGAAAAACTGCCACACTGAGGCGCGTTGTGGCCTTGAGAACAGCTTTACCCGCTTCAAACCAGTCACAGCCGGAGCACCAAACACAAGATTAATGTTTTGCACATGGATGATTGGCAGCTATTTATTTGAAAACCAATTCCAATGTGCTTCTTGGGTGCACGACTTTGAGGTCCTGGGATATTTTGGAAATCTGTCTGTGTTTAATTAAGCACTTAATATAAACACTGGCGATGACACGCTGAAGTTTCATACTCAGTCCCTCAGGAGGGAGACTGCTTGAAAAGCCCCACAAACTGATGTGAGGTCACCGGTAAACAGGCCGAAGGAATCCTCTAAAATTCAATTTTTGTTTTATTCCAATGAAAGTTCATTAAACGGCTGTTTAAACTTTCAATGAACTCAAATTTGCTCATAAAATCAAACTTTACCTGCTGCTGGTGCTGCTGATGGTGCATGTGCATCGATGTGGCAACAGAGGGCGCTGTGATACTACTTAATGATAATGTTGGTGCGGAAATGACTTACAAGCTTGGTGACAACGCGGATGGATGGATGGATGGATGGATGGATGGATGGATGGATGGATGGATGGATGGATGGATGGATGGATGGATGGATGGATGCCTAGAAATACAAACAAGATAAGTATTTATTTAGTCTTATAAATATTTAACCGAACTGAAGTCATTAAATCTTTCACAGCCACTTTCTGAAATCACATTAAATATTGACTTTGTACCAAATAAGAAATATATATTCATTCATGAACGTGGGTAAAACATCCACTGGAAACTTTACAGAAATTGTCACATCTTTTCATGAAGGCAGCAGTTTGCTGTTTAACATTCACAATAAGCCTGTTATAACAAGAACTATGAAGTGTTACACTGCGCACACAAATGATTCAAACGTCCTGTCAGAGGCGCAGATACACAGCTAAACATGAACATTGAAGCCCAGCAGTGGAAAGTATCGAAGTACTCAAATACAACTTTGAGGTACTGAGCATGCTCTGCTACTTCATACTTCCACTTCTTCACATTTATCTGTTAATTTCAGTCAATAGTTAATTTGCAGATTCAGATGAATGATATAAAGTATAATCAACGAACACATTCTGATACTTTTACTTTTGCTACTTTAAGTATAGTTTCATGCTTGTACTTTTGTACTTGTAACTGAGTATTTCTACATTTTGGTATCACTACTTTTACTTAGATCTGAGTACTTCTTCCAGCTAAAACTCATGAGCACATGTTACACACTGACCACTGGGGGTCAGGAGTGTGTCGTACATTAGGTGAAGAATTATTAAAATATTCAGCTTCATCTCAGCTAGAATTTCTGCTCATAACTTGTCCAGTTAAGTTGAATGAACCATTGATTAATAGCAAAGGAACACACTGCAACACTCCTTTAACAGTCAGGCATGAAGACGCGGTTATTGGGTGTGTTTTCTGTGTGAGTTCATATTGTTACCTCGTGATTTGATGTCGGTTTTTCATTTCAATCTCAGCGCTGACAGACGTGCTGCATGCTGCAGATATAAACGGGTTTGTCCTGTTGATAACAGCTCAGAACAATGACTAAATAGTCGAATAACCGGTCAATCAGAAGCCCACAGCTGTGCTCTCATGCATCCACCTGTGTGAGGGGTTTCTGCTTCATTCGCCCTCCACACACGGACAGATTCTTCGGACCCTCCGGGTGGTCAGCAGGGGTCACTGGTGGTCAGTGCAGGCCGTTACAGACGCACTCATCGGCCGGACCTCACAGGTGACAGTCGGCTCTACATTTTGCTTCCTCACGGGAGTCCTGACGACACATGCAAATGACAGAACAAAGAGGCAAACGAAAACACACACACACACAAGTGAGAAATGAAGTCCTCACACAGATTATCAGAGATTGTTTTAAATTTACTGTGACTCCAACGAAAATTCAGGAATCCTGAGAGATTTGTTTGGATGGATCATTTCTCCAAAATAAAGATGAAATATAGATCCTCTTTTATCACGTGAGGCCTTTGTTGTTTGTCTTCATGACACGGGATCTTAAATGTGGTTAAATACAGATGAAATGTTAAGTTAGAAGAAAGTTTGAACTCAGCTCATCTCCAATAAAAACAAAGCAAAGCCTCGTGTTGACTTCACAGCTTCAGAGCATTAAAGAGTGTAACGGCGTTCAGTCGGTAAACACACGTAAGACAGGCTTCCGTTCTGGAAACATTTCTGGAATTTAAAGAATATTCAGGTGAATTTATTCAACTTTTAAAACATTTATCTGAATCCATAAACTTCAATAAGAGATTTTTTTTTTTTATAAAGCCAAGAAAAGGTTAAGACATTCTGCATCTAATTAATTAATAATCCATAACTCCTAATTAATATGGCAGCAGTCATGCTTCACTTTTACTCACACGCTCTTTCATTTCATCACATTTTCAGAAATCTCTCGACAAATTCTGCCAATAAAACTCGATGAATTAATAAAATGTAAAATATGTACATAAATATATTTATCTTAAAACACACAGGCCTGGCTTTGAGTGGTAAACTTGGACCTTCTTGGTGATAAATGAAACAAATAATAATCAAAATATCAAACATTAAATTGTTTGGTTTTTTCTTATTTTTATTTTCTCAGTTTGATAATAAACTGATAACAATAATAAAATATTAATGTTAAAAATATGAGCTCTTGTTCCTCTAATGGTCTCAGTCCATGTGATGTTTAGAAACGATTATTTCCATCAGGCTGGAAACACTCATGTTGGTTTTTTTTTGTTTTTTTTTGCAATAAACACACCGAAACACAACTTTCTAAAGGCCGTGGGGAGATGGTGGTGGTGGTGGTGGTGGTGGTAGGTGGGGGTGGCTCTGTTAACACCCGTTCAGTGTGAATGACATTTGGAGGTCTTCATCTTAAAAAAAAAAAAAAAATCCCACCTCGCTCTCAGCACTCCGCTCGCACCCGGAGGATCATTTCTCACCCATCCCGACCAAATGATCTTCATTTAACCTTTAATTAGTTTCCACACACCGCCCACCGGCGCTGTCGGGGAGCAGGAGGGAGGCATCCACACTCTTTCATGTCCGTGTGTTTATTCAGAGGCTCAAACTGCAGCTGATAGAGAGATTCTCACAGACTGCGGCCTCATTAGTATTCGCTCATTTTGCATTTCTAATCGGTGACACCTTCGGTCTGATTGGAGGTTTACGCATCCAAAAATATTCTAATAATAAATGTTAACTGTTATTTCTTTAAAAAAAAAAAAAAAAAAGGCCTATCATGTCCGAGCCTGCGGGGCTGATATCACACAGATATCACTGAATATACTTTTTGGGTACATTTGGGGAGCTCTGTTTTTGGATCGTTTCCACTTTTACGCACAGTTTTGATTTTTCGGAGATGAAGAGGAGGCTGCGCCAATTTGGCCAGAAGCTTTAATGCTCAAAACCTCACAATAAACTCACTTTCTACTTTTCCAAAGCCGGCTAATAAGAAGCTATTTTACGGCTCGCAATATGATAAATTGATGAAAAATAATAAATGTCTCGCAATTTGGGTCATTAAGTGAATTTTTCAGCATTTTGGGCACACCCTTAACAGCATTTTAATAACTCCATGTCTGAGCTGAAGGAGAGAGGGAAGGAGAGGAGGAGGAGGGAGGGAAGGAGGGGTGGGGGCGGGAGGGTGGTGTAGTAACTTTTGTCGCCATGCAGCTTTTCCACAGGTTCATTTCGTCCTCCAATTGGATGATGGAGCACACAATCGGGGAGGAGCAGTCCAACTAGCCAAAAGGCAGGAAAAAAATGTGAAAAAAAAAAAGTTGCTCGCTGTGTAGACTCATGCTCCTCCAGCCTTCCTTTTAGCCTCCTCAGTCTTCCAAATGTTCACTGTGGCAGTGTTCGCTCTCTCCGGTTCACCGTGGCGAGCTGTGCCTTAAAAAGGGAACTTCCAGACGAGACAGAAAGAAGAGAAACTGTAACAGAATCGGAGCACACGAAGAAGTTGTGAGAGTTTCTGGGGGGAAGCAGTTTGGGGAGGTTTTACGCATTGCGCAGGATGCAGGCGCGCTACTCCGTCTCCAGTCCCAACTCTTTGGGAGTTGTACCGTACATCAGCAGCGACCAGAGCTACTACCGGGCCGGCGGTGGATACACCGGGATGCCTGCCCCCATGAGTATGTACTCCCATGCGGCCCATGACCAGTACCCGGCCAGCATGGCCCGGGCGTACGGACCGTACACCCCTCAGCACCAGCCCAAGGACATGGTCAAGCCTCCCTACAGCTACATCGCTCTCATCACCATGGCCATCCAGAACTCACCGGAGAAAAAGATCACCCTGAACGGGATTTATCAGTTTATCATGGAGCGGTTCCCCTTCTACCGGGACAACAAGCAGGGCTGGCAGAACAGCATCAGGCACAATCTGTCTCTCAACGAGTGCTTTGTCAAAGTGCCCCGGGACGATAAGAAGCCCGGTAAGGGCAGCTACTGGACCCTGGACCCGGACTCCTACAACATGTTTGAGAACGGCAGCTTCCTACGGCGCCGCAGGAGGTTCAAAAAGAAAGACGTGCAGAGGGACAAGGATGATCGAGACAGGCAAGGCAAGGACCCCTCTGCCCGCACCCCGGGAAGGGAGCAGGAGCCGCCGGTGCAGGGCTCTCAGCCGGTGCGGATCCAGGATATAAAGACAGAGAACGGGACCTCAACGCCGCCACAGGCCACGTCCCCGGCCCTGAGCACCGTACCCAAGATAGAGAGCCCCGACAGCAGCAGCAGCAGCATGTCATCAGGCAGCCCTCACAGTGTGCCCTCCACCCGGTCACTCAGCATGGATGGACCCGAGCACCACCACCACGGCCAGGCCCCGGCGCAGGGCTTCAGCGTGGATAACATCATGACCACCCTGCGGGGGTCTCCGCAGGCCGAGCTGTCCCCGCCACTCATCTCCGCCTCTCGGACAGGTATCACCCCTTCACTGTCGCTCAACTACTCCCCCAACCAGACACCCGCGTACAGCTCAACGACCTGCAACCAGAACGTGATCTCCACGAACTCCAACACGACCTATCACTGCAACATGCAAGCCATGAGCCTGTACGCGGGGGACAGATCATCCGGCGGCCACCTGGCGCCGTCCACCACCGTGGACGAGGCTCTGCCCGACTATTGCATCACCACGACCACCGCGTCCCCTCTCGGACACGGCAACCTGAGCCAGGCGGGCCAGGACGGCCACCACGCTCACCAGGGACGGCTCGCGTCTTGGTACGGGGACCTGAGCCACTTGAGCCCGGGTTACCCGGCGCAGCAGCAGAACTTCCACTCTGTGCGGGAGATGTTTGAGTCCCAGCGGATCGGGCTGAACGGCTCCCCGGTCAACGGGAATAATAGCTGTCAGATGGCTTTCCCATCCGGCCAGTCCATCTACCGCACCTCAGGAGCTTTTGTTTATGACTGCAGCAAGTTCTGAAAGCCAAAGTGTGTCTTTTAAATTAATAACTCTAATATATGTTTTATATTTTTTTGTACTTTTGGTCTTTTATTCACACTCCGAATGGACATAAAGAGATTCAGACTTTTCTGTCGAGGCGTGTGTAACACCAAAAAAACACGTAAGTTTTCTTCCCTCTCTCACTTCGAGAATTGTTTATAAAGATGGCTCAAAAATTTACCAGCTTTTATGACTATAGACTGTAAATTATAGCCTAATATAGTAATTTATTTTTTAGGAAAAGGGAGTGGATGGATATTGAGGACCAAACACTTAAAAGTTTTTTCTTATTGCTGCCTTTATTTGTCCCAGTTCTTGTATAGAAATAGAGGGGGGACTTTGTAGTCTATACTGACTTATTCTATTCATTTTGTCTTATTTGTTTAAAAAAAAAAAAAACTATTTTGAAGGCATTACATTTTGTTTGTTTAATAAAGTGCCGCCTATTTGATTTTAACTTGAGTGATTTATTAGCAGTGGTAACGCTAAGGAGAGGGTTTTTAAATTCAGAGGCAGAGCTCAGAGTGTGTTTGGGGAGGGGAGGTGAAATATTTAATTTGAAAGGATTCTGTAAAAATGGAGGCCACTGAAAATTTGACTTTTTAAAAGGAAAATATGCCGAGTTTAGTTTTAGTGGCGTTAAAGCTGCGTGCTTTGGAGTTTTTCAGTAAATCCGCGTAATTTGGTGTTTTCTGACTTGTTAAATTCAAACACAAACACTGGTTAAAGTTCATATCAGCTGTTTGGTTCGATAAGGACTATTTTATTAAAGTTTTAGGAGCTCTGCGGTTCTACTTTACGCGCAGAGGCCAAACTTCAAACCGTAGCAGCAGCAGCGGCAGCAGAGGAGGTCAGCTGAAATATCAAACTGTGAGAGGTCAAACAGATTCACGTTCATTCTTACTTCCAGTGTGAAAGCTTTGGTTCAACCTGCAGGTTGGAGATTTTCAACAGGCGGTAAATAAATCCACGTGTGGCGGCAGCTCAGCTCAGCAGTGCGGTTTGAACTCACTGAAGGCCTCGTCAGCAAAAACAAATCAGTCATTAGGAAAGTGAGCAGGCTTCCGTCCGACTGCTGTTTGTGAGTGATGGGAGGTTTTTTTTTGCATGCATGCAGAAAATCTGCAGCTGCCTTTATGTTTTGGAGGTCGTTTTTCTGCTGCTGGTGCAGGACGGTCCTGATCTGATCTGATCTGATCTGGTCTGAAGGGAGGAGGGGGGCGCGGTGAGGCCTGCAGGCTGCAGACAATTGCAGCAGCACTGACCTGTTTTGACTGAGTGAAATATTGCTGCTGTCAGATGTTTATTTATTTCAGTGCTTCCTTGATGACATGGGGGAACCCCCCCCCATACATACATACACACACACACACCACCACCACCCACTCTCTCCTCCACCCGCCAAAAAGCTTCTTATGAAGCTCAAAACTTTTAATTACAAATCTATTTTTAATATTTGGTTTGTGCACAGACAGGTCCACATGGCAGCGTGCGTGCTCAGCTGTTTATTAACATTACAGCACGATTAAGTCCTAATTAAGATTTCAGATGAAAAAATATAATTAAAAACAACCAATCACTATGAAGCATTAAATATCCTGAACTTATCGAGCATTAATATAGATCCAGGTGATAGGTGAAATATTTTTATTAAGCTATAATAACAGGCTAATAATAATAATAATTATCATAACTATAGTAATTTTATTACGTCAGAAGTCGGTGTAGTTTCCAGGTTGGACAGTTTTAATATTCACGAAGATGATTTTTTTTTGCTTGTTTGAGCTCTGGAGGCCTCAGCCCTCTGACCTCTGCAGCCTGCAGGCGCTGAGAGAGCTGCTGAGATATTTTCACTGTGTGGCAGACAGTAAAACACGTCTGCAGCAGCGTGTGTGTGTGTGTGTGTGTGCAGGTATGTCATTTATAGTGTGGATGAGTTTTTAATGAGTCAGTGAAGCTAAAAGAAAAAAAAAATCCTGTGCGTAAACGCTCCCCAGGGCCATCAGTTCAGCTCGGATGAGTCAAGGCCGTAAAAACTAACGTAAACAATGCGCCATTGGCTCCACCGGCTGCACGCTCCGAATAACCACTAATTACGCGCTGCTCCATGACAATAATAATAAAAACTAGATTATCGCTTCTAAACAAACGTCTTCGTGATGGATGCGACACTCAAGGGTCAGGAAGGAAAATCCAGTCACGGCTGAGAATCATTTTTCATTATAAGGAGAAGACAGGAGGAGGAGGTGACAATGGAGGTCAATGGAGAGGATGTCAACAATGCGCTTTAAGGAAAAGGACGGCGAGAAGTCTGCAGTTAAAGCCTGTCACTACCTTATCCAAACCCGCCCTGAGTGGGACTGCAGACCGCGGACTGGTGGACTGGTGTATTGTTGTGGAAGTTTTACAGGCCTTCAGCGTAAAAATGAACTCCCAGAGGAGGAGAGAGGAGCTCCTCAGGCTGGAAACGCTGCCAGTACGCAGTAACAAAGCGCATTAAAGACGCATTCAAAAGGCCTAATTAAGGAATTATTAAGTTATTGTGGTTGAAGTATCTTTAATACTCAGTTCAGGGTAAAATATACGACGCCTGAAGGCATCAGAGATGTGGAGATGACTTTTTTTTTTCTTTTTTACGGCACCAGGTGTCTGCGGATTTAACCGCAGTGTTCACACTGTGATGAGGAAGACTAGTGTCGACCTGATCGCCCTCATCTCGTGTGTTAAATGTCTGCCAGAGTATTTAGAGGAAAACTATCAGGTTGAAAAGCACCTGGAAACATCTGGGAGTCTCAGTGGATTCACACAGGAGCCATTTTTTATAGTGAGGAGGAACTATTTTCTTGCACAGACACTAATTTGGACTTTTAAAGACGCTTCTTTTTCTTTTACGAGAAGATTTCACTTTTTCTTTTATTGCAGGTACAAACAGAAACTTTACGTTTGTTAGATTTTTGCAGCTGGAGCCAAAACGTGAATAAAAAAAAAAACACGCATGTTTTTTTAGGTCCAAAACTGGGAAGAAAAATCCAGAATCTGAAAATATAATCTTTCTTGTCGTTTTTTTAAATGCGTAAAAATCAAAAGCTCACAAGCAGATTCATCCCCTGAATATTGGATTACACACCGGAGGCGTTTAGCTTTAAATACAGAAAATGTGTGGCCGCTTAAAACTAATATGTGACTCACACACACACTCTTCTGTCTGAGTGTGTGTGTGTGTGTGTGTGTGTTCAGTGTCTCAGTGGAGCTGAATCCCTTCAAGCAGAAGCAGCGCTGCTTGAGATCTCTTCGCTCGGTCTTTTTTGAGTTAATGTTGTTTTTTTCTCTTATAAAACATCCTGAAGTCGCGCTGAGCTCGATCCTTGATCACGTATCAGACCAATTAAAATCCTCAGAGGGACGTCTGTCATTTAAGCGCGAGTCTAATGAAATGTTAAACAACAATTTCACGGCGCGTCACTGACAGCTGCTGCGTGGATTTTTCTTTCTTTTAAACTTTACTCTTCTAAAAAAAAAATCTACAGCCTGGATTATTGTTCATTTTAAGACTTTAACTCACAGTTTCATTTATGTTTCAGGCAGATCTGATTTTATTTCTTTCTTTAGGATTATTCAAAATGTTTGAGGAGTTCTTTTATGTCTAAAAAAAAAAAAATTTCATATTCTGCTATTTTTAATAGAGCACTATATTTAGGCCTAAATGATGTAAATATGAGTAGGTGAGGCTCTCCAGCAAGCCTAAATAATAATTTATTTTATTAATAAAATATAATATGAATAATAATTTAGTTTTCTTCGTTTTGATGACAGACTAACGGGGTTTTGCAGAAAAATCTGCTCACAGAATTTAAAAAAAAAAGTTACTTTAGATTTGCAGCTTTAATTTTCTCCTCTGAAGTCCTCAGTGTTCATTAGAGACAGAAAAACACTGAATTCTTATCTTACGAGGATTTCTGGAATCTGAGGCCACCTCATGAGACTAAATCGAGCGTTCAAGCTTCTTAATCTGCTCTAAATGTTTGTTTAGCTGCATTATTTATTATTTCTTTACATTCTGAATCAGGACCAGCTTCACTTTCTTTCAGTGCCAACAGTAAAAAAAAGAAACAAACAAAAAAAAAAATCTGATCACAAGACTTGTCTAATTGTTGTTGAAGCGGGTGCGCGCTGCACCTGCGAGAGGCTTCAGGCTCAGTGTGTGTGTGTGTGTGTGTGTGTGTTTTCTGCCTCTCAGCGCGCTTTCAGGGGCCCAAACAACCTCAGAGACCACATCTGTTTCCAATCTCGAGTCCGCACAGACGCAGCGCTGTCCAGGACGATCACAGAGACTTTTAAATGTCCTGTAGGTGTTGTTCCCATAAAAACACACAGAGGCGATCCCTCCATCCATCCTCCATCCTCCATCCTCCACCCTCCATCCTCCACCCTCCTCAGACCGCTCAATGACTCCTGCAGGCTACAAGTTGAATGTCAAAACCGCTCGACCCCGAATTGAAGCCAGTGACGCAGAGTAACTGAGTACATTTACTCAAGTATGAACTAGAATATGGAGTTTTTATTTTCAGCTTCTCCTCGGCTTCATTTCAGCTGCACACGCTGCGTTTTTGACTCCATTATTTTATCAGACAGCTTTCGCTATTTTGCAGATTTTATATCTAAACATATCAGATAAATATGATGCATTGATTTGGATCATGAACTGCTCACCAAATATAGAAGAAGAAATGAGCTGAAAGAGTGCTTAAACTTTAATGAACCAGTCATAATAATCAGATATTAAAATATATAATAAACGCCCTGCTGCACGATGGGAACTTTCTGCTGATATTATTTCAATATTCACTTGAAATTCAGAACTTTTGTAGTTTTGAATATTTTTGCATCATGTTGTTGCTCTTTTCACTTCGGTTAAGGACCTAATACTTCTTCCACCAATATAAACACAGCCAGAGTAGATCTGTGCAGAATTTGACCGATAATAGGCTCAAGAGACGTTATTAAATATAATGAATGACATTTATTATAAAGCCTACACGTGTATTATATTCGTTTAATAATCCAGGAGGATGTCAGATTAAATAACGTGTTAAAAATCTCATTTTTAGCACGCGTTTTAATCATAGTCTCGGATTTATTTTTTGCAAAAAACAAGCGAGAAAAATGTTTAAAGATGAGGAAGAGTCACGTCATCCTCTAAAGTCTAAACTTCACTGCAGACAGAAAGCACGTCTGTAGGATGTGTAACGACTATCATCAGGACCAGAGCAGGTCCGGATCCAGGCTCCACGCCTTTGAAATCCGGAGCCAGTCTGGACGGACAGAGGCGTTTGAGAGAGAGAGAGAGAGAGAGAGAGAGAGAGAGAGAGAGAGAGAGCGGGACTCTGGGGCTCCGGGCCCGGGGAAAAACGCACTTCCTGCCGAATAAAAAGAGCGCAGTGTGTTCGCAAATAAAAAACCCTGGAAAGCCAGAGGAGCGAGCAGCAGAGGGTGGAGAGGAACGACAGGAGCTGAGCCAGCCGACCTCTGCACAACCTGAGCAACACACACACACACACACACTCACACACATTTACATACATACCTGCATTTAAACCTAAAGGAGGATTTGCTGCTTGAATATCTCACGCTCTCACTGGCAGGCCTGAAAAAGGAAAACACACACAGACAAAAAAAAACAACAACAAACACACACACACACAACCTTCAACAGCCTGATCTCAGTATTTCTATGAACACACTCCCTCTTCATCACAGTCATCATCAGACAACAAAAACACAAGGACATGTAAAAACTTTTTTTTTTTATTGTACCAAATTTTTTTTAATTTGTTCATTAATTGTCTCGGACCATTAATAAACCCGTTGATTCATATTTTCCAGTAAAAGATAGAATCTTAATCCTTCTTATATATTTATATAGTCTGCCATTCTGAAAGAAAAAAACAAAAATCTAAAAATCAATGACGTCACCATGAAAGGAAACAAACACAAATATAAATAAACCCATAAAACCTGCCATCTATATAAATTACGACATGATCAGTGTTGTAATATAAAAGGCATCTCTGCTATGTGATAACAGAACAAATCAAAGTGGCATGGCGCTACAAACAGACACGAGACACAAAAGGCAATAAACGGTTTAAACGTAACCACCGAAACAAAGAAGAAGGAGGAGGAGGAGAAGAAAAGGACGCAAGTACTTCATTTGGGAAAAGTCAGAAAGGTAAAAATACGACATGTTCCCTCCACTGTTGGTCCCCGTGGTAGAACAAAGGAGTGTTTGGCCTCAAGCGTTTGGGTTTTTCTTCATGAGCTCGATGTCGGCTTCCAACATCTCCTTCACCAGCTCCTGCAGAGGGACACAAGTCGACATTTCAGTTCATGAAGGAATGTTACTTTAAAAAGGTTCAAGACTCATCTTCAATGAATAAATCTCAGCAGAGATCATGATTCAAATGTTCTGTCTTTATACATTCACATCGTGCTTTTTGGTTTGCTGTTAGTGACGACGCCAGCTCCTTTTGAAACACAGTGTGAGCTTTATCTAATAAATATATGTATAGACTAGAAGAAAAATGATAATTAAGGCTGGATACTGAAGCTTCATAGATTTTTATGCAATGACCGAAATGCACAGAATATCCAAAAACTCAAGGGCCATTCATCATTTAAGTCATTATTCCTCAATTTTACACTGAATTTTATTTATGGAAAGTTTCCGTTTGAGAATTTTGGATGTTTTTATTAAATGAAAAAGAGGTTTTATAGAAAACTGTTTACATCTGTCATAAAATGATTATTTGGGTATCAAAACTAACCCAAAAGATTTCACACAAACTGACGGCGCTTTAGTCACGACAGTGAATGATCATGTCATGTTATTGTTTGACTAAATTCTGCTGTCCATATTAATACTTACAGGTTAAATATAAAATGTTTATTTGCTTGCTTGACATCAGTTTTATTCTTTACACATGGCTTTGCATTCATTTTCCATGTCTTGAGATAAACAGGAAACATATTCTCTTCTGTTTTTATTATTTTATTTTATTATTTTTGTTTATAATTTTACCATGAAGGCTTTAAAGTCGGCCTGTGCTCCTGCTCGTTGCTCATTTGCTGCTTTTGTGTTGCTTCCTGTGTGAATCACGTGGCCCTCAGTGCGTCTGAAAGCCTGATCACAAATAGAAGGCTACTATACAAGAAATATCGCATACATTCATCTTACTGTCGTCGCAGCCACATACAGTGCCGACCCCGCTCTGCTCCTACATATGTAAATACAGACACTTGGTTCTCCGTCCTGTTTTCTCCTGCAGAGTTTCTGCTTTTCTATCGCAGCCAAAAATATTCTTCCATTTGTCTTTGAATTGTTTGTTTTGGTGTTTTTTCCTCCGTCAAATCATTCCATGTCTGTACTTGTGCGGCGATGCATTCTTACCAATACCATGATATTGATTTGAACCCGACCGGACGTGTGATACGCACCTCAAATGTCACCTTTGGCTTCCAACCCAGTTGCTCGTATGCTTTGGTGCTGTCACCTTGTAGGTAGTCCTGTTAGAGAGAGAGAGGAAGGGGAAGGAGGAGGGAGGGAGAAATAAATAATCTGTCATGTCTGATCTGATGTGGCGTCCTCATATAAGGACATATTGGATTTAACTCAATGTCCAAACTCCTTCAACAGGATGCAAGGGATGGAGGGTGATGATTACTCTCACTCACACACACACACACACACACACACACACACACACACACACACACTCTATCTCCTCTCTCGGGGAAAGGGGGAGGTCACAGAGTCTCGCCGGCCATCAATCCCCGCTTTCTGCTCCCCACCACCGGTCTGTCCAGACAGCCCCCGTCGGTGCCAGGGGATGATGAATTGTGGGACTCTGGTGGTGTAACCCCTCCTCCCCCAAACCCAGGACCCCCTCAACCCCTCACTCATTCCCCCCCCTGTTGTGTTTTGCACCGGGTTCAAGATCCAGCGAGACCCTGCCTGAGACCACCAAAGAGACAGAAAAAAAAAGCCTTTTCCCCCGCACGTCCTCTTTGTAAAGCTCTCTGTTCTCGCTCTGATTTCTAGTCATCAACTCTGAGTTTGTATCAGAAACACACATGCTGGCCTCGAGAGGCCTAATAAAACTTTGTGGTGAAACGTGACACTGAAGAATCTCCTTTTTTTTCCAATTAACCAGTACTATAAGTTTCTTAATCCTGCAGCTAATTCCAGATAAATGACTGAAATTCTTAAGAGTTGAAAAGTGAACAGAGACGTCTGTTTTTCTTTATTTGACAGTCATGGCTTTGGTGCTTTCTCAAGAACTATGGACTGGTCTTCCCCTTTCATTCTTTGTTGTTTTTTTTCCACGGCATTATATGCACAATATGGCCAAAAGTATGTGGACACCCAAACATTTCACTCACGTGTGACTGCTGAGCATCTCATTCCAAAAAAAACATGGGCATTGATTGCTGCTATATTAGCCCACAGTCTTCTGGGAATGTTTTTCCATAATACTAAAGTTAATTTATAGTCTGGTGTGAAGATACGGAGCCTATGCTTGTAGCTGCTGTCGCTAAAATCTAGCTGAAGTACCCGCCCTAAAAAATTGAACTATACATCGGAGATACTACACGGAGAGCATTGCTGCCAACCCTCCCAATTTTCCCAGGTCGTCTCCCAGGGTCACCCGTGCTCCTGATTTTTGGCTAATTTTCACACTCTCCATCCGCTGTACAACGCAAATAAACTCTAAGACAGCTATAAAAGTCAACTGTTTCCCGATGACAGACAACAATGCAATTGCATTTTGTGGCACGCCCATGACGCAGAAGAGAACTGCTTACGCCTCGTAGTACATATTATTTTGTCATTTTTATATTCTTGTCCATCACAAGCTGGTTTTTCCTTGCCACTGTCACCAGGTGCTTGCTCATGGTGGGAAGTGTTGGGTCTCCAACCACCAATTATACAGAGTACGACCTAGACCTGCTATGTGTGACATTTGGTATTGCATAAATTAAACTGAATTCTTTAAAAGTTAGCAGAATGCAGGAAACAATTTTTTTTTTCCTGGTGGAGGATCCACAGATCCCCCACCTTGCCTTCAAAATCCTCTCCATTTTTGAGGTCTCAACGTTGGCAAGTATAATGGAGACTGAAAGAACTGTGGTCAGCCTGGACCGCTCGTGTTTTCTCCTACAACTTTCTGATGCGTGTAGAGATTATTGGGCGAAATGACAAACAAGAAGCAAGTTTAAAAAAAAAAAGAAAAGTTATCTTTTACTTTTTCAGTAACACACATCTAGCGAAGCCATTTCCCTGCAAATGTTCTGCACACTGCGATCGTCAATCTCCATTATGGTGAATTAAAAAATGTAAACACGGCAACAGTGTGGAATTGTCTCGTATTCGCTTATATCACTAAGTGTAATATAATGACATAATGTAAACACAGTTACTGTGGGGGATATAATTTAAACTTGACACGGCCTGGTCACAGCCAATACATCTGCCTGGTGTTTTAGTGATACCATCAACAGGCGAAATCTGATGCCAAAGTATAAATAAAAAACCCAGATCAGCCCAAATGTGTTGGATTGGATTAAGGTGAAGATTCTGTGCGGACCAGTTCAGTTCTTTCACACCAAACTGGGAAAACCATTTATGGACCTGACTTTGTGCATTGTTCCGTTGAAACACAAACTCCTGCCACAAAGACACGGGCAGATGAGTGGAATCATCACTTGTGGAAACTGTGCCAGAAACAGACACAGAAAATCGTCATTACTTTAGATTAATGTAGCAAAGTTTCACCGCACGAAACGTGACGACTGCTTTTAAAAACTGCAGACCATTACATGATTTTGTGACTCCATCGCTGGTCAATATCCATCATTAAGAGACCTCGATATGGGAAGTCGGGCTCAGCTCTGGACCTCAATAGTTTTTTTAGTGCCAACCAAATTTCGAAAGTTGGCATTCAAGTTGACAGATGCTTGGTCAGTTTTCTTACTTCTGTTTTTTATTTTTATTTTGGACGAGATATTATTTTAGATTAAATTTTATTCATGAAAAGTTCTTGTAATGCAACATGTGTTAAAAACATTCATCACAAAGGGGGTATTGGATGCTGCGGTATTAAAATTTAATTAACTGGACCAGGACGCTTCGTTCAAACCGTGAAAAACAGTCCAAGATCAGAACAGCACAGGCAACCACACAGTGTGCAGTGTGAACCTCTTGAAAATGTCTTTTGTGGGTGATGTTATTACAGAGGAACGTCTCTGCAGCACTGGCATAGTTCAGCCTTTTAGAGAGCAGGGACCCACATCTCGGAGAGGCTCGACGGAGCTTAATCACACTCTTCTGATTACGCACAAAAGGCAAGAACACTGAACACACACATAGAGGACAAGTACAGGCTGATTCGGTTTGTGACTACTGCTCAGTTTGGGAACGCGGTTCAATTTCAGGTGAGCGGTCGTTTTTATTTTTAACTTCACATGGTGTACATGCAGCCCAGCAGATGAAAGCTACAGCCCATTTTCTCCTCCGCCTGTAACAGCAGGACAAACAGCTCTTTCTCATGTGAGCAGCTCTGTACATTACTCACGTCCATTTTTGGCTCTGAAGCCATAACTGGAAACATTTTCAGACTAATTACCTACAGCAATGAGACATAATTTATCATGGGGCTGAATGTAATTATTATAGGGTGACTTACTCCACAATTATATTAAATAATCCACTTGCTTCATAATTATATTGATTAAGGTTTGTAATGGAGAACATTTTGTAGCTGGCATAAAAGAAACATCAACCGGTCTCGTCACGAAACGCTGGTCTCGAGTCACGTGTTGCAGATAATACATTTTTGGTTGAAACTAAACCTGCTGTAAGATTTGTGTGACCCACGCTGTCTATGTCCCTCGCTGATTGGTTGCTAAATACCAGAAGGGCGGGTCTTATCTGATATCAGCCTGTCAGAGGCCGATGCCAAAAAAAAGGGGAAGGAAAACAAACGCAGGGAATGCTGCGGAGGAGTGGGAAAAAAGTGGCTTTTGTTTTATCTGCGCATGTAATTCAAATAAGGTGAAATAAACTCCAAGCTGTGGCGTAGCGTCTCGCTGATGTAATGCAAAAGGACGGCAGCTAACTGAGGCTCAGGTGAGACCTTAACCTGACCTGTCTTGCTATGGCAACAACAACCGAGTGCACTTAATATCTGCCGTGACCTATAACTACCTGCTGGAAGTAGGTGTCATCCATCTTTCATTGACTTCAACTGAAGCCAGGGCGTCTGACAAATTGAAGAATGCGTTTCCTGTTTCCAGCTGAGCTCCAGTTGGCTGCGGCTCGCTCCGTTGCCCAACTTTAACCAGCCAATTTGCATATGTGACCAACACAAACAGCGTTGTCTTGATACATCTTGTGTTCGGAGATGGAGAACTCATTATTCTGACCGTGTGTCATCGCCCTGTACTAGATTACATGGCCAGACTACAAACTTGCCGAATTGGTCTCATATATTGTCTGCAGTCTATGATCGCTGTGCTCAGTATTTATTTATTACCCACGCTGGAGCCATTTTCATTTGACTGAAGGTAGATGAAACAGTACCTTAAAGGAAGACGCCAATCTTTTTATACTACATTGGGTGTCTGCACAGATTTATCCACACCAACTCTCACAACATGGGCGGATGACAAAATTTGTACCACGAGGATCCACTTTGCCAAAACAGACAGAAAATCATCATTACTGCTGATGAATGTAGCAAAGTCTCACTGCATGAAATTGCTTTTAAAAACTACACCATTGGATGTTTTTCTGACTCCATCACTGGTAAAAATCCGTCACTGACCTCAGAGCAGGAAATCAGGCTCAGCACTGAACCTCATCACTTTTTCAGTGTCAAGCAAACTGTTAAATATTGAAAGTTGGCGTTAAAGTTGACATCAGAAGTCTCAGTTTTGTTTTTTATTCTTGATCTGATATTATTTTAGATTAAATTTGATTTGTGCAAAGTTCTTGTAATCTAACCTTTTGATAAAGACGAACAGAGAGGCACCGAGACGCCTCGCACAATAAATCAAAAAGGGATTTTGTAGAAAAAAAACATATTCTTTAAAACATTGTCAAAAAAAATGTAGAATTTTGGGCAGAAACTATTATATAGGTATAATATTGCCACCAGTGACGAAAAATCTGTAATGATACCTTACGCTAACAGGAGGTAAGTAGGGTTGTGCCTCGTATCATCATCCTCATCTTCGCCATCGTCATGCCTGGCTTCTGAAATCTCCATCTGAGCTTGGCAGGAGAACATCTGCTGAAATCAGACTCTTGTCTGCTAAGTCTGCCGTCTTAGCAGACAACCACACAGTTCAGCATCCAGGAAGTTAATCCAGCGCCTGGTCTTTCTCAACCAGGATTTCTGCAGGTGACAGACGATCTCACCCTCGCAGATCCGTCTGCAGAGTGCAGCTCGGTGGAATAAAAGCTGCTTCCAAACTGCTAACAAGAGTGTTCTGCGGCCAAGTGAACTCACCCCAAACAGAGCATGTAGCAAATAATTCAACATGAACTACTAACAGATGGGGGCACAATATAATCTTCATATGGATCCGATTTGGAACCAAACCCAACGTTTTTGGTACATCCTGTTTAAAGCAGCGCTCTGCCCATGTCTGAAAATATGCAGCAGTGATAATAACAAAAACTGGTAGAAGAAAGCTGAAAATTAGCCGTGACAAAATGCGTCCATCACTCTCGGAACATTTAGACACGTTTTAGAGATTAAATGACAATTTGAACTGCGCCCACTCAGCACCATGTTACAGGCCTGTGAGCGAGGATCACAGGATTGACGTGTTAGGAATTAAGGTGTGAGAACACACACAAAAACTTTGGAGTTTTATTTGTTACAAAGTGTCTGATGAGTTCAGAGCAGGCGGTGGGATTACAGTCAGATCTCAGGCGTTACTTTTTCCCATTACCATCCACATGATGCCCAACGCCAACATCATGCAGCAGAGTGATTTGTAGTTTACTCATCTCAGCCTTGTTTCTCACCACACAAAAACATTCTTTTGTTTCTGAAAAATCAAGCTTTTGTTCAGTTTTATGTGGTGAATACCACTCAGTACAGAAGTATCCATTAGCCTCAGTGGTTGGAGCCATGAAATTGGGTCTCTAGCATTTTCAAAACTACAAACTGCACCATATCTAATCAAAAATTGTTGCAAAACAAAGATGAATTCACCTCCCAACATGCTGCACGGCAAAATAAACTAAAGTCCTGATTAGATGCAAATGGGTTCTCTCCCACCATTGTCTTTGCTCCTCTGACTCATTCTTCCAATGAACACACACTTTTTTAAAATCACTTGCTAATTGGTTGGAGACGTTTATGGCTATCTTTCAACTGGGACAAAAACAAGAATCACGCTTCCTCTCTTGGCTGTTCTGCTAACATCCGTAAGTCTGTTCTTGGGAAGCTGAAACATCCTCTTGGCGTTCCACCGCATGTTCATATTTTAAGATAAATTAATATCTACCTCTGTAGAGGATTGCAAAATGTGAACACCTCGCCTTTTTAGCCAAGATAAATCAAGAGTTTTGAGATTGTAGAAGCAGAGTGAGGGTTTCTGCGATTTGCATGGAGACGGAAAAAAACAACCAAACGTGTTGGTGCAACAGTAAATTAGCCGGAGTTTTGACCTCCTGACCTAGCGTTGATCATTTGGTCAAATGCTG
Organism: Miichthys miiuy; assembly: GCA_036365135.1. NCBI lineage: Eukaryota > Metazoa > Chordata > Actinopteri > Sciaenidae > Miichthys > Miichthys miiuy. The sequence continues at coordinate 3,878,481 of CM071609.1, forward strand.
TTTACACTACCCTGAAAGAGGACCCTCTCTTTTCCACGTGAAATATGACTGTTGTCGCTCAGAAGCAAAGGCAGAAACAGCATGACTTTGTTTTAGCGGTGCAAAACTTCTGAAAGAGGACAACCACCATTTGCATCCCGCCACCAGCAAACAGTCTTTGTATCTCTTAACCATGACCACGATCTTTCCTCGAACTTCTCCAAGTAGTTTAGTTTTCATAACCCAACCACAATATTTCCCCCAACTGTGACCAAATAGATTTAGTGCCTAAACATAACCAAACCTTAAAACAATACCGTAAATCGTCTCTGTAATGGATGAATGTAATGATTTGGAAAAGCACTGATGAATAAAGTCATCCTGGCGATCTGTGGTGTTATCCCAGAATGCTAATGAGTAATTTTCTCAGCTATCTTTTCCATTTAGTTTCGAGTACCTGTCGATTCTATTGTTTGATCTGAAGCTGGCTAAAAGAAGGCCATGACCTCAACTCTCTATAGGATTGTTATTGGTCTGTTATTGCCATAACATACAAGATAAAATCTCACACTTAGACGTGATGAGTGCTAATTCTCCTCAGCTCCAATAAAACATCTTTACTTCAACATCGGCTCGCCAAAAAAACACGGACTTACATTCCGGATCTTTCCCCCTTTCTTGCCTTTTTCCTGACACTCTCCACTCTAATAAAGACGAGAAGCCATAAAAAATAATCCTTAGAAATGTAAAAGTGAGAGACAAATAGAGTGTGATCATGGTCCATAAAGCACACAGGCAATAAAAGGCACTCAGAGCAGGCATTTAACGCAAAGGAATTCTGGTATCACTGCAAAGCCTTTCAATAAATCACACGGCACACCGGGGCTGACCCCCAAACACATAAGGGCACGCACACCAACATGTAGCAGCGTGTGAACACACGCACACACACACACACACACAAGCACCTAAAACACTTGTATGTAAGTATAGGTAAAATACTAAACGTCTCGAAATCGTATTTATTTTTCTTCCAACTGGAAAACCCTCCCACAGATCAAACGTTCTCAAGAAAACAACTCTCTTCTCTGAGGGTTGCATGCTGGGAGACTATGATGTGGTTTTGGAAGTCCAGTAGCGTCTCTGGTATTTGTACAGTAGTGGACATGAGGCTGCAAATACAGAGACTTCAAAGAAGATCAGATAAAGCGGCCCGAGAATGCTGTGAGAGTCTGAAGCTCACGGTCTCCGTGTCCCCGGCAGACCCAGATGTTCCGACCAGACCCTGATGTTCTGACTTCTGACCTTTCTGGGGTTTTTGATGGAAGAACTCAACCCTGATCCTGGGCTTTTTATACCCAGGATGAATTGCTATTACGACAGCAAATGGGACACAAGGAAGACGAAGAAAAAAAAAAAAAAAAAAGTTCTCCCTGTGGAGCTCTGACGCTGCTGTCCTGTCTGTAAGAACATGGAAGGCCGGTGTGTGAGCTGGTGTAAGTGTGTGCAGGTGGGGACACACTCACCGAGGAAGAAGAAGAAGGAAAAAGCTTCATCATTCCTGGTTGTTCAGACTCAGAGTCACAAATCTGTCACTGGTCAATTTCTAACGCACCTCCGCCAGCATCGCCTCGACTTATCACTTCCTTTAAAGCACAAAAGGCCCCCAGTTTGAGCTGGAAGGAGGACGGGATGAAATAAGAGACTTCACTCACAGTACACTGCAAGGCTGGTATTATATATTTTGCCAGTGTGTTATGCCACAACAGGCACATTTAAAATTGATTGAATGTATTTGCAGTTTTCTGAACATAACATTATATAACAGTTTTTTTGGGGGGATGTGATATAGATATATCTCAGGGGTTGTCACATGATGAAGACAGAAAAGAAGCAGACAGAATAAGCTAAATTATTCTTCTTCCTCACATTCTTGCTATTTTCTTTGAAGATTGAGAGATTAAACCTCTTAAAATGAAACAATCTGAGACGTATCATCCTGCTTTTGTAGGCCTATAACTAAAACCTACTCACAGACACACGAGGCAAGTGATTAAAGGTTGTGAATGGACATTTCTCGGCTCTAATGTACACTAGATGATAACAGACACAATAAACATTTTGATTATGTTTAATTTGACTTCAAATCTTCTTTTTATATCAACAGTTTACACTGTGGTCTTCATTTTGTCTCTATGCTTTGGTAGCACGCTTACTAAGAGACAGAAAACAGACAAAGTAATAGATTACAGTTCGATGTGACATTGATTTCATGGATGTATTTATACTGTTGGATTGCTTTGGTAATATATATGTGCATCACACTGATGAAGCTCATAGAACTGAACTGAACTGAGGGAGACTTCTTATCTTATATGCATGATGTTACAATGTGTGGTATTTATTTACATAATAACACCTTAAAATCCAGTTTTTCCTTCATATTTCTGCTTCAGTTGCTTAAAGGTTTTGAAATTTTGAAGCTTCAATCTTTGGCCATCTGTAGAAATCCTGTAATCTCACAAGAACTTGTTGGTTTGAAACAGTTCGTGTTTCTGCGTAACACACTTGGTCAACACATGTTTATTTTCTCTTCAAGCTCATAAAAGCATCACCCACGTACATTCAAATGAATCGTGAGATGCCGTGTCTTCAGGAATCCAAGACGGTTATTAGCCGCTCCCAGCTGGAGGTCAAAGGTCAGGTCCAGTGTGTGTTTCTATATGTGTGTTTCTGTGTGTCTGTGTGTGAGTGAGTGAGTGAGACAGAGAGCTGTGTGAGTTATAGCTCAGGTTTCCTTCCCTGACTCCCCATGCAGCTTGGCCTGCACACAATGTGTTAAGTGACCTCTAAAGGGTGGCCCTGTCACCCTGATGAGTATGTACACTACACACACTACACACACACACAGGGACTGACATGTATGGCAGCCTCAAATCTTAAAAGAGTAAACATCTCGATTTACAGACGGACCAAAGCAGGAAACCACACACACACACACACACAAAAAAACAACAGGAAACAATTAGCAGAAAAGCAGGAAAGTGTGAATCTCCACAGGAAAACAGTAAAAGCCACTTGCAATGTTTAAAAGCCAAAACATCGCATCACAAACTGTCGCTTCTCTTCATCTGCTCGCCACTCTTTTCCATCCCCGCTCTCCTCTGGGCACTGCCGTGTTGATTGCTCTCCATCAGTGCTCATTAAAATTCCTGGGGGAACCGTGTGATAAATATTTACGCGGCTGAGGACACACTCCACACACACTCCAAACACACTCGAGCGGCTGGATCTAACTGCCGATAGTGTTAAGTGCCCAGCGCTTTGGAGAGAGATCCGCAGCCCCCGGCTGCCTTGGTTGTATATATGAGGCGTTTACTGTCAGGGTAGCGGGAGGAGACTGGCGATTTATGGCCGTTAATCACGGTTACATTTGTGTTTCTCTGCGTCTGTGTGTGTCCACGTCCAAGGATAATCTCTTAATGTGTGAAGTTTATGGAAATGAAGAGGAAAATATCGCACATTCGCACATCTGGATATAAACGCATTTGCAGATGCACACACACACAGTGTAACCACAGTGGAGCTGGACTCCTCACTACTGTTCCACTAAGCTGCTGCCGACCCCCCCTCCTCCTGTATTCTATTATTCCTGCGGACGGGAAACAGATCATAATTCCTGGAGTCAGCAGAAAGCTGCAGACTGAGAGAGTGAGAGATGGAGGGAGGGAGGGAGAGAGATAGAGATGAGGGGAGGGAAAAAGAGAGAGAGTGTGTGTGTGTGTGTGTGGGGAGGGGAGGGGGCTCAGGTGACTGTTCACTTCCACTGAGGTCAAACTGAAACTGTGCAGTTAAGTCATTTCCAGTGAAAAGTGAAATGTGTGTTTAGTCTGTTTGCACATTTGTATAATGTAGTCCTGGTGAAGTAGCGCTTTGTGCAGCCTCTTTGTGTGTGTGTGTGTGTGTGTGATGAGTGTTTCGCATTTCTATCAGCCTCTGGGTGTTTCATATTTCAGGAGACATCAAAGACGAACATAATTTCCCTTCTTTAAACAACATTCTTTACAATCATACTACAAAGAAGGAGAGAACGAGTGAGAAGGAGGGAGGGAGAGACAGAGAGGGAGAGGAAAAAGTCATCCAGTCTTATCTTAATTGTTGTGTAATCTCTGAAGCACTGAGGGGTCTGTCTGGGCTTTGACACCCAGCCTCTGTGTTTAGGTGGATGATGATTGTTACACAGCTTCTTTGGAGAAAGAACTCCGGGTCCAATTTTTTGGCCATCGCTCCAGAAGAATAAAACATCATTCTCACCAGAAACAATGCTAACATCTCTAGATACAGCTGCACAGGACGGGGTGCACGGGGCATTGCAAAACAGGCAAACCACTCATTTGGTTTAGTGTCGCTTATTCTTTATTGTTTTTACTTTTTTTTTTATTGTTTTGCAGGCTGACACCAAATTGCTCTTTATGGTTACTCGGTGTATTGCTCAACTGCATGTGCATGTTCAATCTTATCTATGATAAAACTATGAGTGTGTACTGACTCAGGTCTTCATGTGGGAGTAACGCCCATAATGGTATATTGTGTATGTGTTTCTTGCGAAACTTCACTTGAGAGGCTGATTTTTAAAAGATACAGCAAAAATATTTTATCAGAACGTTTTTTGCAAACTAAGGTTTGATTGCATCTTAGTAAAGCTGAGCCTGGGTACCGGTACTCATCACCTTTAAGGTGCTGAAATAACCCAGCACCAATAAAATAATGATACCTGCATTTGATCCTTTTTGTACCCAGATAAGGAAAAATGACTATTTGTATGGTTTCACTTGCAATCACAGCAAGTGTTCACTGCTGCAGCTACATACACAGTCTGTGGCGGTGAAGCTGAGAGCAGTTTATCTGACAGAGTTGGCAGTTTGGCGTGCTGAGATGCCACCAGAACATTTTAAAGGATGATACTACACGCTTGTGGCGTCTGATGAAGATAAATGCATAAAATGACAGGAGGATTATTTCAGGAAAAAACTGAGGAGAAAACTTCAGGGACAGCTGCACCGAGGACGAAGACTTCTTAGACACCAAGTATCGTCGAAGCGCTCTTGTTGTGTTGTCTTGTTAGATACACAAACAGGTGCTGGTATCATCATTTTTAAAATGATACCAAAGCTGTGATGATCCATTGAACGACACAAAAACTGCTATTAACTACAAAAATATGCCAAGCTAAGATGCTGTCTGGATTTTCACATTTCAAACTCGATGTACAAACATCTCTTTGTATTTGTTAGCACGAAAAAAGGGATAAAAATGTAAAATTTTGTGTTTCCAGCGGTGTATTAGTGCAGTTGAGTCCAACCACAATATAATTAACAGGAAAGCAGAAAAATGTTTCTGCTAAATACATTTTTTTTTTATAAACGCACTTTGGCCATCAACCGAGCAAGAAACACAGAGTAGCCCTAAAACCCCTCGTGCACTGCAGCCTGGATGTTCATCTGTTAGATACCAACTCCCATTTTAGGGGCTGTTTTGGTGACATCAATGTCAGATATGAGGCAGAGCGATACAGAGGAGACTTCTGGCTGAAGGACACGGTGCACAAACACACAGTGGATGTGATATATGTGATCTAATTCAGGCCTTGGCCGAGCTCTCGGGGTTAGGCGAGGTGGTTACACACAAAATCTGCTGTCTGCAACTCTCAGCTCCCAACACACTATTTATTAGTCTCTCTCTCTCTCTTTGTTTCTCTCTTTTTCACCTCAGCTGCTCTCTGAACATGTTAATGTACAACCTCCTCCCAGCTCTCCGGCTCTCTCCAGCCATCGTTCATTCAGGTTTGCTCAGGGATCAGAGAAAAGCTTTGTTTTATACGTGTGCGAAACAAATGAGTTTTTCCACACACCCACACACATATGTGATCTAAACACAGTTTGAATCAAGTATTTAAAAAAAAAAAAAACCCCAAAAACGGGATAAAAATATTCATTATTTTTTGGCTGTTTCCATTTTGGAAGTTGGTAAAATACCTGGATGTGATAAGCTCTGAATTAGAGGCTGTCATGATATCATCACACAATTTTCATGGCCAAAGGAATTCATGATAACGACATTATCACAAATATCCACAGAAAACTCTGGGGGAAAAAAAAAATCTAAAATAATAATATAAATCAAATTAATCTCATTTATTTTGTGTTTTGTCTCTTTTTTGGAAAATTTTGTAGAATTGCACTTAAAATACGAGCGCAGGAAGGTGGAGCTGTGACCATAAATGTACAAAACTGTACAAAAAGAACAATTACACCGTGAACCACAAAGAGAACACATCATTTTAAAATGTCACAGTTATTGTCAATACTGGCGTACCCTACTTTGAATCTGTCTTATTTTTTTAGCTGATTTGACCTCGCACGGAAAAAAATGATCTTTTAAACAAAATTACGAGAACGTTTTGTTTTTTTTTCACTTCTCTCTTGTGGTATCTTAGGAAAGTTTTCTCTGCTGAGTTTGGAGATATCTGCCTTCTGCAGCTCAGCACAATGCAGAGACAACAGTAACATCTTTCTGCAGCTCTTCTGGATAATCTACACATTTCGTGGTAAAAAGGAGGGCGAGCAGGAGAAAGAGGGAGGCTTGAATGGGCATGCCCATTGGTCCTGGGTCAAAGGATTTCAATCCCTGCTCCCTTCCCTTCTTCGCCCTGCCATCTGTATCAGAAGGATAGGAAAAGACCAGTGTTGGTGTTAAGGGGGGGTTGGATGACATATAGGGGGAGGAAGAGGAGAAGGAGGAGGGAAAAGTCTTCTATAGGCTACATCTCCTCCAGAAACAGCGTTTCCTCTCTGAGCAGCATTCCTCATCTTATCAGCCACAATAATCTGCCGTTCTCATCGTGCCCAAACAGGGAGAGTCAGAACCTGAGAGTGTGAGTGTGTGGTAGAGAGAGAGAGAGAGAGAGAAGTCACTCCTTCACTCTCTCTCTCTCTCACACACACTAATTCTCTCTCTTTCTACGTCTGTTGGCTGGTGATAGAGTGGTAAAGCCGGGAGAAAAACAGCGTGCTGTCTGTCGCTCAAAGGAAGTGGTCGCAGGCCGGAATCTAAAGAGAAGGCCGCAAAGAGAGAAAAGGAGCAGACTCCAACTATAGTGGAACGTAAATCGAGTACTGTGCTGAAGTATGATTTTAAATATTTTCATTTTATGCGATTTTTTTTGGTCGAATTCTCGGGTAAATATTGTACTTTTTACAGAAACAAATAAAGACTTTCATACAGTGCACGTAAAGGTCTAAAGAAATATTAAGAACTGCCTGATAATAATCAAGTAAAATAACTGCAGCATTCTGGAGAGCAGGTGTGTGTGGGAAAAGTGTTCCCAGCATGCATCGGGGTTATTGAACCTCATTTCGTGTGTGTTCTTGCACAGGTAATGGTTGCGGTTCACGCTGCAGAACACAGTGTTTTCTACACTTCATCTGCGGTCAGGCCGCGAGCGCTGCTCATACTGCGAGTACGAGCGGCAAACCTCAGCACAGCACGGATGCAAAATGATGGCTGGAATCTGATCGCCGATCTGTGACGTGCTGCTTTACATACAGCACTTCTAATGAACGTATAGTGCACTTAGACAAAGAGATAATGCTTTAAAAAGGGAGACATTTTGCATACGAGTACTGAAACGTTTGATACTGTCAGAACAGTTTGTTGATGATAACAGGTGGTCTGTGACCCCTAGGGTGCCCGCAGAGTTACTCAAAGGGGCCGGCAAATTATTAAAAATGAGAATATGTCTGAAAATACACATAACATGAACCCTATATACTATCAAATAAATGTAAAATATGTGTCATCGTGGGGTCTGCTCCATCTTTCTATCAGCTCTGAGGTCCTTTGCATGGAAACTCTCGATGGCCCTGCTTTAAAGGAACACTGACCGACATAAGTTTTATTTTTATTGCTTTCGACATCGGTTATGATAACACAAGCAACATGCTAAGAACAGGTCAAACACGAGCAGCAAGACGATTAGACAAACAAATGTTTGTTGTAAACATTAGCCAGAGTTCATTGATTTAACGGTTTAATTGTTGTAATTGCCACAGCTCAGCCTTTAATTGTGCAGTAAGTTATTATTAACGTCATCGCTGAAGCATTCACTTTTGGCTTTACAAACAGACAATAAAGACTGTTGTCCTGTTTACAACCTGCCCGACTGTCTGCTTAAGTTTATTGCTCCATTAAATACATTTTAAGTGAAGACTTGGATGAGTGCAACATTATCGTAACTGGCTGAATCAGACTGGAGCTGCAGAAGTGAAAACTCCTTCGTGAACAGACTTTTACTTGGGAGTATTTTTACATTCTGATGCTGCTGCTCTTGTGTAAGTAGACCCGAATACCTCTTCCACCACTCGGGGTCGAGCAAAGCGGTGAGGAGGGGAGGTGGGAGGGAGCACGATATGACGGACGAGCTCGCTCCGAGAATGACTGAGTGAGAAAGAGAAATAAATTGAGCAAGAGTGAGAGAGTGGGAGAGAGAGGACAGAGAGAGGAAAAGTAATGCGACGGAGCAGCCTTAGGGTTACAGGAATGTGGGGGCTCCTGAGTTCAGGAGGGTTCGAAAGTGTGTGTGTGTGTGTGTGTGTGTAAGAGAGACATATGAGTGTGTGAATACTGGGGCGGCTGAAGAGAGCAGCACCAGAATTAATTACCCAATCAAGATAACAAGCCAGGGAAAGACATTAGAGAGGTCACACTACAATTAACCTCCTGGTCTAAACCTCTCACACACACACACACACACACACAAAAAGAAAATGTCACAGAAGCGGAGGTTTCGCGGCAGAAAAACACAGTGAATGAAAGTCGCAGTTCGATATCACCTTCCAGGACCGACTTTTGCTGACCACTCAACTCGATGTGTTTTATTTTGAAGCATTTCCTGTATTCTGTTATTTTTTGCGGGGTATAGTGACTCTACCTGTCTCGTTCCAGAAACCCTGGCAGAGCCGGGTTGTTTACAGTGGGATATTGAGTGAGTCGGGGGCTCGAGTGGAGTGGAGTCGGATGTGGTTCACACATTCCACCAGAGACTCAGATTACACTGCAGGAAACACCGGCCCTGCAAGACACACACTGCCTGACTCTCTGATTTATAAACATAGCGCTCTATGGGACACACACACACACACATATATATATATACACACACACACTCACAGAGAAACACATTAAAATCTCAGCGACTCTCTCTCAGCCGGTGCTACAAACTCCATCCCTCACTCACTTTCCTCCTTTCCTTTCTTCCTTCCTGCCTTTCCTGTCATTCTCAAAGTCTCCAATCTTGGCTCTTGCTTGTGTTTTGTCCTTCTGTTACTGATCACGCCGAAGACACAGAGACAGCAGATGGACGTTTGTGCAGGTTGTGACATCATCTCAAGTAGACGTCATTTCATCACAGCATCCCAAAGATTTGATCAGAAATGAATTGATCATAAATAATTGTTGCGTTGTTTCACACCAGCTGGCAAAGCCGTGTCGAATTTCTCTTTTAGTTATGGAGACTTTTTAAAACATGATTGGAGCCACAGTTCAGTAACTGTTGGCACAATATAATCTGACAGATTTTAAATCAACCATGATTTCATGAATCCTATGCAACACTTGGATTTTAATAGCCTTGAATGCTCGATTTAGTATCAAGTCCCAACTCCTTTGCAGTCAGAGGACAGCAGAGTTCACTATTAAAACAGCATTTTTGGACAAACGAATGATATAAAATTAATAATAAAATCTGTCTGCAGCTGCGAGCCTTTTGATGCCAATTTCTTACAGCAGATCAAGCAAGCCAGCAGTGTTGGTGGTGAAAGCAAACAAATCTGTACAGAAACTATTAATTTATTAAATTAAACTTTTCCTCCTCTGGATTTGGATAGCTAGTCTAGCTAAGGAGACTCAAGTCTAGTAACGAACACTATTGAGCAAAATATCGCGGGAAAGGCGCCAGGACGTAAGTACAAAATTGACATTTTATGATGGATTTGATCCATGTTGTCCTACCTTAGAAGAGCAACATGTGTAGGGGGACAAGGAGCAGGCTTTATGGGAAAAACAGTCCAAACACTGATGTTCAGAAAAGCTGCACAGAACCCGAGATAACCTAAACTTCATTTATTAAGATTGATTTTTTTTATTCTTGTTCTCATAATCCTCACATTACAGCCCGACATTCAAAACAGAAAACAGCATCATTTATAAAAATGTCATAGCAGTGTTGGCGAGCACTGGTCCCAGTTCAGCCCGGGGTTTGAGGTCTGAAAACCTGCCCAGATCCTCCCCTCCTCTCTCCTCTGACAGTCCAGTGGCCATGTTCCCCCCACCGAAGCTGCTCAGTGGAGAACTCTGGGTAATCAAGCCCAGCTGGGACTAGGGGGCAAAGACACGGGCTGACATAACTCACCCTTCTCTTCCTCACCCTGTCAACAAGTCTCTCTCCCTCTCTCCCCCCTTGTCTTTCCACCTCATCTGGCAGGTTTCTCTCGTCAGGCCCAGCGCCGAGCAAGGCTGGCTGATAGCGCAGGAATCCTGGCCCACGATCCCCGGTGCTCCCTCGATATCTCTGGGGCAGGCCGAGGCCAACGAATTACTGTACGATGCTGAAGATACATCTATCCATCACCCACGCTGACATCACAGTGCATATAACGGCGAAGCATGCAAATATGGGCAACGCAGAAACAAGCAGACTCTCAGGCCGCTGGATCGCCGCCTAAAGCCTGAAGCAGAACTGGAGACAGTGCCTTGGCTTGGCGAGACCACACGTGCCTGCCTTTAATAACAACTTACTCCACTGTTTGTCACCATCTTTATCAATGCTCCTCTATATTCCTACACCTTCATATCCAATGAGGCTGCACACTGTTGCCATGTCTGTGTTTCTCTCTGGGAGCAGTACCGGGTCAGTCTGTGGGCTGGACTGCCGAGGGGCCCAGGGTGGTTCCGCTCTGACGGTAGGAGGAAACTCCTTCAGGAAATACCAAACTGCCAGACACACACACTCTCACATACAATCCACAATCTTTCTTTCTCCTACAAGCAGACTAAAGCTCCTGCACAAACTCCCAGCACTGCTCTTCTAGTTTGGTTAGCTCAAACACAAAGAAGACATCAGAGCACACGGCTCTGGCGTAGTTTATGATAGCTCGCATGGCAAACCTGTGGCGTTACACAACCCAGAGTTTTGGCTAGCGGCCAGGCTTTTTTTTTATTTTTTATTTTAAATGGCATCAATTACAGCTAACTTAAACGAGTCAGCTCAATTTAACAATAAATCACTGTAGAGTCAAGTTTCTGCCCTTGAGAACACAACCTCTCCACTCGGGCTAGTAAAAGCTGATTGAGTTCTTCACCTGAAGGAGTGAGACGATGAGGTACATTAGCGTGCAGGATTTTACACAGACATGAACAGAAGCTGCTGGGCTGCAGTGCAGTATTGAGCCTGAGCGCTTTATTTTGATCGAATGAGTTCAAAAACTACACCAACACTGAGAGCTTTCTTGAATATCAACTTGACACCGTTGGGGGAGATGCATCTTCTTTTAAAGATTGTATTAACTGTAAGATTTTCATTGCAGACAAAACTGCAAAAGGAACAAGTAGTGCTCCATCTCCTCCTTTCGAGAGGATGTTTTTTTTTTTTTTGCAGAGTAGGGGAAGACGGATAGAGAAGAGATGTCCATCCAAAAGTATAAATCATGTCCTCCTCCCCTGACATTATTCAAATCCTTATAGGTTAGTGATGACGCAACATCCACGGGCTGTTTTGCATGCCTTTTCACAGATGATATCAGTGACGCTCGGCTCGTCTTCTGAACCGTAGTGTTCTCTGTAGATAAGCTCTCATTTTCATTTTTTCTTGAAACCATAATGGGCTAAAACAATAAAAGGTCAAGAGAGAAAATAAACTATTTATATGTAGATCAAACCACGTAAGTTGCGGCAATTTCCATCGTGGTATCTTACAGTTTTGACGTCTCTCGCTGATTTGACTGGCAGAACTCAGATTAGATGACACAAATTATCGTACGACTGCAACGCAAGAAAAATAAGTGTTAAGTTGGGTAAGCATTGCTATGGAAGCCCAGAACTGATGTTAGACGATGGAAACATTCGCCCGAAACGTGGGACCCAGTGTTTTTAGATCCTGATCCACACGCTTGACTAAAAGTCTTTGATATCTCTGCTGCTTTGATTCTGACTTCTGAGCGTCAAGTCACTTGCAGGTTGCTAATCCTGTATTGGGAAAACGTCACTTGATCCTAGAAATGTCGTAAAACAAGTTCAGTAAGCTTTATTTTGGTTGCCGGAATGTTTCGGCTTTACTGCAGAAGACGCAATCACTAAAAACGCCTCTCTGCCAAAGCGGAGACCTGGTTTAACCTCACAGCTCTGCCAGTTTCTGAACTACTCACCGGAGGTGGTATGAAACCCTTTGAGTTACAACCTCATGGTGAAGTTCATCACCATCAGGTGTAAAGCAGCAAAAAGAACTTAGGTCTTGACTCCTAAACTGAGCTGAACTGAAAGACAAAAAATAGTTTCAAGAACTTTAATCTTGATTTTCAATGCTTATCAGGGTTATATTGTGTTTGTGGTAGCTTGATTGTTTTCCATTTTGACTTGGCTCGGCTATTTTGTTGGATATTTGCTAATTTCTCCAGATTACACAATATTGTTGCAGTCCTGCCCTGCCAAACATGAGATATGTTGTGATTCTGACTGCAGTGACAAATGGTTTTCAAAGTGCTGTATCACACATATGTCATTGTGCTGTTTGTCTGAAACGTATCCTGGTGTGGTGTGTGTGTGTGTGTGTGTGCGTACGTTTGTGTGTTTCCAAGCTGCGGAGCTGTGGCTGACCACAGGAAGTTCTAATCAGCAGTGCGGCGTGGCTGCTACCTTCCCTTTCCCCTGGTGACCTCCTCCCCACCCTTCTCCTTCTACAATAGAGATACCAGGATCGCATTACCGACTCCAAGGTTAGAGGTCAATCCCATTTTTCAGCCCTCTCCGTCCCTTTTCCCCCTTACAGATCCTTTCCCAGAGGTTAAAGCCTCCTGTCACCTAAATTCACATCAGTTCACGCGTGGCGAGGGAGTGGTATCCGTCGGAAACCCTCTGTCTTCTCTCCCACACCCTCCCTCCCACCCACACATCGTTTTAGTGTCCCCTTGACAGACAGTTCTCTGATCCCAGGGAGCACTCCCATAAAGAATTGGACATGGTTAAAAAACATGTTTAAAACACTGCTGGCCCCTTTGTGTCATTGTGTTGGTGTGTCTCTGTTACACCCCGGTTGAAGTCTATATTTTAGTGCTGCAGAGGATCGGGTTACTGGGAGGTAATGAGCCTGTGATGACCTCCTGCAAAGAAAACCACCCATTTTACAATAATATTGCGAAGCAGCAGGAGCTATTTCGGGCTCCTAGGGTTTCAGAAGTAGTAGGTCCTTTTCATATTCTGCATATAGACAGCTAGCCCTTGTGTCCTATTTGTATTTCTGTATGGGACAATGTGAATACACACAACATGTTCTGTGTTGTTGATGCAAAAATAGAAAAACAAGTACAAGATAAACTTCTTATACCGTCAAATAAACACTTCGAGGCCTCGGTTTGCTCTGCTGCACACTTTGTAAAACTAGATTTTATTCAATAATCTCGTGGAATCTTTGATCTTGTGCCTGCACTGTTTGGCTGTGTGTTGTATTCCCAACATACAGTTTTGTTTGTTTGTAATGTGACGCTTGACCAGTCACATTACACTGCTGGCAGTTAACCTTTGACGCAGTGCCAAAATTTAGCACATGAATCTTTCCAGATTGTATCACACGAGTACAAAAGACAAAGAAAGTGAAAGAGTGTAAAAGTCCGTTGAGTACGTCGCCAACAGTGAGCACAAGGTTAGCATTAATCAGGTTATATGAGCTCATTTTGGGGTTCTGGGCAAGTATAAACTCAATGTGATGTCACCTATTAGTTTGGAGACAACGAGATTATGGACGTTGCCGTCTTGGCTTTTTGGAGTCAGAAGAGACCAGATTTGGACGCGAGCGTGGAGCTGGTTGGGTGACGTACTGTGAGTCGCCTGCCTGGTCACAAACTTTATCGTATTACAACTACAGTCGACTAAAAATGTGTTTCTCAAAACACTGAAGAGAGAAATCGGCAAAATATTGATTCAAATTTGATCAGAACGGCCTGGTTTGACAGTTTGACCTCGGTTTAGTGACCCCGTTTTGTCATCTATTTCAGTCTAATAATTTACAAAATGAACATCAAGTGTGAAAGAAGACTTTAAACTAGCAACTGAGGCCACGAGGTGATGGGAAACCTGTTTATTTCCCTGTTAGACGCGATACAACCGCACTTCTTTAATTGCTAATGGAGATGCCCCCTGCTGGCTTTTAGAAAGAACGCAGGTTTATGACACCTGCGTTGCCTTTACTTTACAGACCTGGAAGCTCTGTCCACTAATTATATACTATTAGTCGTCCTGTGTCACTTTTGGTTGAATTCATCCACTATGTTGAATTTGATGAGCCTCCGACTGGCATCCTCTCCAGAGCAATGCCATCTGAGGTTTCTGCTGGTCATATAACATAAACCTATGGTAAACAAGCAAAGCCATGTGTTTCTATGTTGAGAAATCAAACATTTAAATGGGAATTAACACCGGTTCAAAATACTTCTATAACAAGCGACTCCTCCCGCTCTGCAGCTCGATACATGTGGCCGACCAGCAGAAAGAGAATAAGAGTCAAACAAGCCACTTAGTATGATATACACATGGCTGACAGCAGAGCAGTGCTTTAAATCATAGCTTCTATACTAAAAGAAAAACCGCACCCGAACCTAACATGTGCATGTGGGTGAACTGTGCATGATTGTGCTCTCCCTGACACACAAATCTGCTTTTGATCATGTTGTGCTTCCTCAAGTACATAATTCCTTTTAATTACAGTTTGACTCTCAATCAAACACTGGAGCAAGAGCTTAATGTCACTGAAACTGACAGGTGATCATTTTCTCTCACACACATGTAATCCCTACATGTTTAGATGCTTACACAGAACCAGACCTGCTGAGATTTACAGCACACTATCTCCTGTCACTGTTTGTTCTGTAATCTATGCTTTCTTAACATACTTATTGTATTGTATACTTAACTTCTTTATGTACTATAAACTTTGGTATAATGTTTTTGAGAGAGAGAGAGAACGGCTTCACACAGAGAGGGAGAGTGATGGTTTGTGTAAACGATCAGAGAGGAAGTTGAAGTCCTGATTTTCCATCATCAGATAAGCAGGCCTATGAAAATTTGAGTGCTGACATGACGGACATACTGCCAAACAGTAGAGGGAAGCTGTCGTTGCCATGACGAGATGAAACCCCGCGTACTCTAAACACCTTTTTGGCTCGATGGCTGAACGGACACAAATGGAAAATAAGCCCGGTTGAAAGCTGATTTTTGTGCATAAAGTTGCAGGACAAGCACAATATTCATTCACACAGTGGAGAGTTTGTCCACATGTGCACCAAACTAAGAATATCCCACGTTATATAAGCACCTGAAAATAAGAACCATCATCGTGAGTCTATCTGCAGACCAGCCTGCCACGTTGACCCGGCATGTTTCTACAACAGATAAACTAAACACTGGATCTAAAAAAGGCGTTTCCAGTTTTTTGCAGCCACCTGTAGCATCTACGTTACATTCAGGTGATATCCAGAAAACGGTCATCCAGGCCAAGACTTCCTCTTAAGTCTGATTAGCAACGTCTGATCTCTATGAACAGATACAGTATCTGCATATGAATGCAGGTTGAGAGGGTTCATAAGAAGGTTCCAAGATTGCATTATGGTCAATGTATTCTACCTCATTTGCTCTCAACGTGGATTTTTTTTTACCTGCATGCAACCAAAGTCCACTCACATGCGACTGGTCAATACAACAGAAACCAGATGCCAAAATTTTGGTCTCTTGTCTGCAGATTTTGCATTCAAAATCAAGATATCTGTTGTCAGAACAGAAAGGGGTACTGTAGTTTGCATGGGCCCACAGAGGAGAGAACACACACATCTGATGCGTTTTTTGAAACATGTTTATGGTTCCCCCAAAATCCATAAAAGCATAAAGGAAAAGAGCCATGCAAATATCTTCACAACAACACTAAGTTCCAGTCTTAATTCACAGTCTTGGCAGCAACTGAACCATCAAACAGCACAAGCAAATCCATAACAATGAGAGGAACTGATTCAGGTTAATGAAACGGATGCTTTACCTCCATTTCCATGTCAAATTTTCCAACCTGCTGTTGTTTTAAAACTGCACTTTAAACTTAAATGCATCAATCCTGGCAAGAAGGAGAGCATGTCCAAAGTCTGTCCAAACCTCCCTGTCACAACAGATCCAAATGAACGCTCCTCTGAGTCTCTGTCAGTGATGTTTTTTATATAAAACATTATAAGAAACCATTACATGAACGCTGTGATGTGCAGAGAAGAGAGTTGTCAAACAAATAATTTGATTACAAAAACATAAATATCATGCTGAGACTCACTGAGCAGATATTTAATATTAAAAGGACAAAGGGCAAAGATTTTTCAAACAGTCTAATAGTCTAATATTTATTTTAGTGTGAGATCACTTTGAAAAGTTTCCAGGTCTTCATGCATTGAAAAACACATTGAAATATCCATGGAAACTGGCTGACAAGCTCTAATGGACATTGACAAATTTTAACCACGAGCGAAAATGTGCGACCACTTCTGCAACCTTGTCTTTTATCGTCCTCTATCATTTTCCATCCAGAGCAACAGACAGCCAGGCTGTGAGCGATCTTTCCAGACAGCAGAATTCCAGGTAAGAGAAAAGTGAATGGCTTTAATGTGAACCATCTTGGAAAAGGACTCCCAATTCCTCCCTAATATACGGAAACCTTTTAAAATAATGCTAATATTTCATGCTTCCTTTGTGTGAAAGTACCACGGACCTCTGCCAAACATCCAAACTCACCGCTGATAGCCCATTTCGTGTGTCAAGTGCTATAAATTCAGCCGGCGGAGCTCGACAAAGCTTGTTCAACGGATAAATCTTGCTGCTCATAAAAGCCATTTGCTTCTTTATGTCTGTCTGGTGTTCAAACATTCACCTTAATCCATCAACGAGGCAGACTGCTGTCAGAACACTAAGGCCTCTCCTTACCTCGCATTTCCCCTTATCATTGGCTTCTACTAAGAGGAATCTAAGGAATCCTGGAGCTCGAGTCTGTTCGCCAACACCCCAATACGACAGGGTGAAACAAAGACACATGCTGCTTTTAAAACACAGGCTAATTTGTGACACATAAATCGCACAAATTGATCACAGATGCTGGTGCTAACTACTGCCGCTGAGAAACAAGTGCGGAATAAAACAAAATAATTGACAATGATGTGTGAATCTGAGCTCTGGGACGATGTTTGCATGATAATAAAGTCATACTGGCTCACGGCCGACCGCCACCTCTTCTTGTTTTAAGACCTATAGTACAGTATAGGAACTCCACCCAGTGAAATGGGCTGACTTTGCTGCCTCAGCACTTCTCCATCCAAACGGCTGCGGTTCAGTTAGAGGTCTCGCTGCCTCGGCCCCGAGATGAAGCACCTCAGAGAGCCAGCAGTACTAACCGGCCCCCTGGCTCCCACCGCCGGCCTCTGACTGACACCACTACACTGCCAGAGACATAAAGCAGGATAATAATAGCTGCTCATTCCTATCCCTCCTGACCAGACAGGCCCACACTGTCCAAAACCATATTTAACTGAATGATAAGTGACAAATAAAGGTGAATAACTCAGTCTACAGCCTTAGTGAAATCAGATCTATGATTCCAGTTCAACATATTTAGCAGGTCACCATCTTGGCAGGTCACTGACTCGGACTAATTAATCTTGTGACAGTCTTGCATCCCTTAAAAGGAAAATTCCATTTTATTTCACGAGCACGGTGCTATGTTTGTGGTTTTGGACATCTTTCCTTCTGGTTATGATAATGGCGTAGTTACTAATTTTACTGCTTCGGGAGTGAGTGCAGGACATCGTTAAACCTCTCAAGGAAATGAAAAATTTAATTTTAGATACATTCTCATTTAAAATCAGTTAGAAATCATCACAGGAACATACTCTAACGAAGTGATATATTAATGCAAGGATGTTTCAAGCAAATCTTCTTCAGCTTGAAAGCTCTGAACGCCTGAAGGGCGTCAGGCCAAAATGTTTCTGCGTTAATGATGGATTTTTTGGGGGGATTTCTGTTTGTTGGATTCGGCATCCAGCTATATACAGCGGAGCCAAGTGGATTCATTATTAGACTCAATTACCAAGAGCATATACTGTAACAGAACAGCCTGCTGCATTGTACAACCAAAGCAAATACAGAAGGTCAGATCTGAACCTTGAAAAATCTTTGGAAAGCAACAGATGATTACGAGGGACAGATTGGGAAAGCTTTAACTTTCACATCAGGTAAAAACTGGTTTAGATAATTGGGTTAAAAACATGGTTTATTCTCTTTTTGGCTGCACCGCAGTTTGAAATTTCCAAGTTGAATCTGATTCGGCAGCTTGGACCAACGGTCAGGATAAAAAAGTTTGCGTCCAAACCAGAGTCTAACAGTAGGGTTTCTCTTCTTCATTGCTCTTGACAATTTTGTCAGGCAAAGTTGCAATCACACTCTACGGCACCACGGGAGGTAGCAGTGGTGGCTTTGTTTGGGAGTTGCATATCAAGCTGACCTTCTGGGAAAAGAAGCAGAAACGAGGGTGAAATAAGGGACAGAACGCAGCACATCGTTACACTTCTTCCTGCAGATATTCCATCACTCTTCACTGTTTTTATTACATTGAGGTATGTAATTCTGAGACAAGATACATCTGTAAAACTTTATTGCCTGCACTTCAATTCCTGATTCTACTCATTGACTTTTAGGAGGAAGTCTGGATGTTGTAGAGCTTTGTCTTGCTGTGTCGCCTTGGCATCGCATCTCTATAATTAACCTGCTATAAACGCTACAATAACCCAAAGGAATAATGGCCACAAGAATGAAAATAAGAGCCACATTGTAAAAGAACTGCTTTTTTTTTGAAGAAGTAGCAGCTGATGGTTTCAAGAGCCTCTTGTGCTTTGAAAAAGCTCTCAACAGGACGCCTAAAGAGAATTCCAACTTAATACTGGGAAACTCTGAAATAGCCACCATATTTCAGGCTTCATTAAGTAGCAGATATTACGCAACAAAACAGGCCAACTGTTAAATCTTCTCTGGGGCACGGGGACAGAAGTGTATGAGTTACTGCTTGCCAGGAGTCATTATGTCAGCAGCACACACATGTATGTGGGGCCATACCTGTTTTTCTCATTGTTAGGATGAAGAATTTGCTCCATAGTGGGATCTGACCCGAAGGTTGCTGTCTCTCACTGCGTCTGTGCATTAGTTGTCGACCGTTATTGTACACTTTCGCAAAGTAAAAGCAGTAATTGGTATGAATTAAAGGTGGGGTCAAGAGGAAAGGGTTATACAATATGTGCTGAAAAACTAAAAGACACTTGACTCAAACAGAGCTCGTCTCATCGTCTTCCAATCAGAGAAACTGCAATACTCATTCTGTGCGTGGAGACAGCGCTACAAGGATACTGGGAGTAGATTTATGAGGTCTGGACCGCCTGCATGGAGTCAAATGAAACCCAACACCAACTCTATTTCTTCAACGAGGCCTGAGAACCAAGCACCTCATGTCTGCTGCTACAAAAGACACCATACTGACTTTAAAAGGTGTCAGTATGCTTCAACGTAAGTACTTGTCACAGCTCCGCAACCCACTCTCTAGGATTCAGTGCCTCGATGAAGAATTATAGCTCGGTATCAAATCAAACTTCAGACCTTCAAAAGATTGTACTAACTCCTACAGTGCGTGTAATGCACAGTTGACTGTTATGTCTTTGTCCTCTACTACTGTTACTTGTTCACCGGCTGTGATCATATCAAGTGAACGATAAAACCAAGGCTCGTTTCTTTGGACTCTACAAAGAGTGTATACTCAGAGATAAAGGTTGGGGGCACTAGCTCGCCGGATAATCTAGCTTTAAATGTGCAAACTCTGATTTTTTCCCCCTTAAACATACGTCTTAAGCAGCCTTGACTTTATAAAAAAAAAAACAGTTTTTTTCCACATTGCATGAGATGTATTATGTCTCGGCTTGCTGTTCCAACACTTCATTGAAACTATATGATGCTTACACTGAATGAATTATTCAAACCACCATGTTTTCATGGCTGCACCATAACATCAGTTGGAAATTTTCAAGCTGTCGTGTGAGTTTACACAGGCTTGTCATTCCCACAGTTTTACCTGACGTGTTTTATACCTCTCAAGTCCTCGAGACCTTGACTAGCAGTTTATAAATAAAGTTTTGTGGGTTTGCGTCAATGCTCCAGGCTGAAAAGGGTTGAAGAAACATGTGCTCAAAACGCACTTGAAGGTTGAAGGTGAAACTCAACGGCGTTCAAGTATGAGATTGGCCTCATTTCTTGTTGTTGACAACCGAGGCAATCAGATATGTCGTGGCCTGTAAGTAACTGGTGCAGCAATGAAACTGTGGTAATTAAATCCCGTAAAAATCAAACAACAAATCATTTCCACAGTACTATCTGTGCACAACTGAACTTTCATTTTACATTTACCTTCAAGGTCCAAATAAGCAGGGGGTGCAGTTGCGGTTGCTGTTTTTAACCCAGCATTGTTCAAAAACAAATTTCTTAGTCTGTAAACCACATTATGCATAACAATGCTCCAGTGAAAAAAAATCTATTCAAGTATTAAAGTCATCCTGTAACAGACGCCAGGACAGTGTGGTCAGCTGCAAAGTCAGTCGGGAAATGGGATAAGAAAAAGAAAACAACTAAAGTTTAAACTAATTAAAATCTATTTTTCACATCAGTGCCTCGGGACGAATATGTGGCAGAATATGTGCGCGTACACGCTTGATTGGCGTTTATTGCTTCCAAAGTAAGCAGTCAATTTCAATAACAGTGTATGGGACAAAATCACAATTTCCAGTCAACAGGGTTTCCATTCTGCACAGCACACAACACTATCTTTACACTGGAGGAGGAAAAAGCAAGAATACAGAATTGGCGAGTGGACAGGACTACGAGTTTTTCTACTGGCTCCAATCAGACGTCTTCTCTTTAGCAGATGGCGTCACGTCAATTTCAGAAGCCACATTTTCCTGTTATAATTAAAGCTAATTAGCTTAATAGTTCAGAATCTGAACCTTCGGTATCTGTGTCAAGTAGCTGAAATTTAAAGAGTGCCAAAGTCAGTAATGCGACACCTGTTATCTCAGATAAAATACACATTTAATCAACAATTAGTCTTTTCTGTTGCTATGTAAATAAGTTTTGTATTGGAGGATACCCAATATTAAAGGACTCTGATTAGGATCGGAGCCAAAATAAATTTGATCATGACATCCTTTGTCTTAAACTGTGATGATTGGCTGGCAAGTTTTTAGAACTGTTATTTTTCTTGGCATTAATAGTAGCAATTCAGGAGCTGAGACAATGAGCATGATGCTGCTGAAGGTTAGGCATATTTCTGTGTGATGGAGTTATAGGGGCAGTTCAATGCGCACACAGTACACGTTTGCATCCTGGAAAAACTGATTCATGTGGTGCATTTTCTTGAATTTCTCGCTGTACTTGTATGACACTGTGCCACGCAACCTCAACGTGAACTAGACTAATTGCATAGTAATGTGGTTTGTGTGCATGTGCATGTCAGAGCTCAGGGCTTTTTAACCCACTCTATGAGGGCTCTAATTGGGGCTTTCACTAAACACACTGTTTGCAAAACTAGCTAGCAGGTTTTTGTCCTGTGTCCACCTTTGTTCTGTTCAGGGCTCGTCTGTGGGAGCAATCAAAGGAGGCTCTGTGAGACTCATGAGATCACTAACTGAAGTATTGAAGGCAGGTCACAACACTTCATCACAAAGCCGCAAGGAATGCATTCACACACAGCGATGATGATATCTAACTGTGTTCGAGTATATGAGGGTTGAATTGTCCTTTAAATTCAATAAAAGCTTGACAATGCAAAACATTATTTAGTAACCAGATCAGTCAGGTGTGTCTTTGTTATGTTGATTACCTCAACAGGTGGGTTGACTCTGCTTGCCAACAGTCATAAAAAAAGGTTACCACAACACCCACTGTCTTTATTCACCTGGATCACTGGAACCATTGTCTGAGCTCCTCATACGATGACGACAGGACTGATGACATATAAGAATATGCAGCAGAGTGTGTTTCTGGTGAATCGGTTACGCAAATCTCACTGCTGGAATGACAGTCATCCGAAGCAAGAAGGAACTTTAGAATCGAGACGTTCGCACATGGACACGTACTCACAGGCAGGCAGTTGACAGACACCGAGGTGTGGTGTGTCAACGGGGCTATTTTTAGGTTCATGTGGATGCTTTTGATTCTCACCTGTAGTCTAGATTAAAAAAACATTTTAATAATAAAAGGCAAGGCAACACCTCACAGGTGTGAAGGGGACACACACGGTGCCATGAATAATTTCACACCAGTTTCTCTCATGCTTTAAGGACAGTTTCGAGTCATTGCTCTTATGCAGAGTGCAGAAATGTGAAATTTTGCATTCAGAAAATGCCAATAAAACAACAAACAATGGCACCACTAACCAGCAAGAAGATGGTCTGATGCAGGGAAGGATGTTGCATGGGGTCAGAGCACAGATAAGAGCAGGATTTATTTAATCAGTGTGTTCCCTCTCTTTGCATGAACACAAAGATAACCCTTAACCTGATATCACAAACTGTGTACTTTAGTCCGTCTGTTTATGTGCATGCAGCGCACTCACAGGGCCGTGCAGCGGCGATGGTATGCAGCACTCCTGCTTTTCACACTTGTTTGTGCCGCACAAGAATAAACTTGCATGTTTAAAACAAAAGAATGATCAGTCATGTATTGACAGTACATGACTGCACAGTAGGGAATGCTCGTACGTGACTTCAACAATGCCAAGGTTACATTTGTAGTCCTTGATACATGGGAACTGCTGCTGGTGATTCCTCTCTGTCAATCAAAACACAACGAGAAAATGAATAGCCTCATTCAACTGTAAACCACAGTGATGTCACTGTGATGATTATGTAGTAATAGTGTTGTGAAACTATAATCTAATTAATTAACTGATGGAAAATTACAAAAACAGTCTTGGTAAATTATTCTTTCATTCATCAAGTTTCTCGTTAGAAGACATCGCTTTGGGCCCTGGGAACAAATGATGGGCAGTTACTACTATTTCTGTACAACTCAAAAATGATTTGATTAATTAAAAAATAATAATAATAATAATAAATAAACAGCTCCACCTTGGAACTCAAGCAGAGGTGCCTCTGGCGAGCCGGCCTTAGAGCTGCCAAGACACACTGACAGCTCGTAAACGCTCTCCAATCTGTCAATATGTGAAGATGGCTCTTAGATTGTATCAATAGAGATAGAGTGGAACGCTGAAAACATGTCACACTGGGAGCATTGCTGTTGCCAAAACGAAATCCTTATTATGGGAAATCTAGTCATCTGTGAGGTCAAGTTTTTGTGGATTATGCGGGAGCTCATTTCCCCCCTCACTCCTCAAGAACCTGCAACCCCATTCGTACACTTTCGATAAGAAAGAGGAACGTTGTTGCTGTCCCGCAATAATCTGCGTTGCTTTCGATAAGTAGGTGGTAGGTGACAAAGGGGGCAACTGTCTGTCTGCTTTTTAGGAGGATAATCTGGCCTAGAAGGGCATTCCTGCGTTGCCCCGACCAATAATTCTTGCATCGCTGTGACTGAGACGTAGAAATTAGGTGCAAAAGGGCAAAAAAACGCAAGAGGGTGTGCTGAGAAAATGACAGCGGATGAGTTATGCGAACAGTGATGGGACAGCGTAAGATAAAGACAGATTGAGAGACAACTTCCCATTTATCACCACTTCTCCCCCACCTCCGCATGAGAGGTTGGACAAAAGCCGCAGAGCCGTCACTCAACTCGCAACAGTTTATACCCTCTGGCGACACATGAACTTGGAAGTATGACAGCCGGGCTGCATTAGCACCGACACGCACAAGTGTGTACATGCACATAGACACACACACGGATGCAAAGGAGTGCGCATACTCCCCTGGTCTACATGAACATGGATGCTGCAAGTGCTAACAGACAAATTGAGATCTGCAATAAATATTTCAGGCTGAAGTTTGAACGGAGGGAACGAGAGGAACTGAGCTGCACCACAAATTACAACAGGCGGCAAAGTTTAAGATGAAGTAGAGATGTATAATGAGTTCTGGTGATATTAGGAGCTTGTTGGGGCAGCGGTGAGGGTGAATTGGATTCGATTTGATCTTAAAGCGGGGCTCACAGTGTCAGACTTTGGAATTCCTTCCATTAGGAAGTCAAGGATCCAGCATATTTGGTGTTTGACCCACAGTAAAAATCAGGAAATCCTAGTCTCTGTTGCAACAATTTTGATCCTTCTTCTGGAAATCTGACTCATGAAACTCTCTCAACTATATGGTGCAATACTAAATTACTAAAGCTCCCCTGTAACTGCTTTTGTAGTCAACACGTTTTTCCTATTTCACAAATTCTCTGCTCGACGAAGAGACGAAGAGAAGAGAAGGATCTCACACACAGTCTGTGATTATTTCCAGCCTTGTAAATCCCTCAACGAGTTCTAAAAACAACTGTGAGAACCAGACAGAGGAAGCTTTCTGATCGCATCCAGAAATATCCACGGCCACGTTTACTGCATGTCACCTGGTAACCAAAACTATTAGAGCAAAATACACTGCGACACACCTTTGCAAAAGACTGAGGCAGAGGCAGCTCACCTGAGCCAAACCTCAGCGCTGGCAGAAACTCCACAGGCTGACAAGTGTGACAACTCTGTAAAGCCAGTACAATGGAAACTAACATCAGCCATGACAGTTGGATCAGTTAGAAATTTACCTGTAGCTTTATTCAAAACAACCCTGACAGCTTGAAACCGCACGTCTTTCGCTTTCACATACGACTATCTTTGGATAATGGTGGTAGCTTATTATTTTTTAATTAACCAGCATGTTTCACATCCAGTAAACAGCTTCCACCATGACCACAGACAAACTCGCTGTCACCTCGCCTCCCTCGGGAAATGTTATACTCAAAGAAACGCACACACGCTTGCACAACATGTGACGCACACCTGCATATTTAACCTCCCCTCACACCCCTCCTGGGTTGCTTGGCTCTGTCCCAAGGGGCTGGGGAGATAAATGAACTCATGTCAGACACACACACTGACAGGGATAATGATGAATTACATATATATTAGCATACAGCCCGAGGACCCCTCTCAGCCACACACGCATGCACATCTGCACGCGGGCCCCACACGGACCCAAATCTTCTTGCGCCTAAACTGAAAACAACAAAAGAGTCTGAGTCAGCTGAATTCTTAATGCACACACACACACACACACACACACTTGATGACAGGTATTTCCACTTCAGGAGAGCCACAATGCTGAGCTGTGAGCCTGGTGTCAGTCACTTCCTGTCTGAAGAGGTCAGAGGTTAAACACTCTTCAGTCTCTTTAAACCTTACCACAGAAATAAAGAGACAGTGAGACAGAGCAGAGAAATCACCCGCTGTAACCGAGCCGGTTTCCTCTCCTTATCCCTGCGATCTTTACCTGCTGTTCCCTCTGAGCTACATGTGTTCCAAGTAACAGAAACTGCTGCTTATTCGACTTCATTCACTGAAAAGTCGGAAACTTTTTCACTTCAGTTTCTGCTTTTCTCTGTAATATAAAATCTTTGAGTTGTGGGATGTTTGGTCAGGCAAAACAAGAAGACTTAACCTGGATGTTTCTCTGAATTTCCAGATATTTCTTACACTAAACACTGCATCAAAAATGAAATTGTTAGCTGAAGCCCTGATGTAAACATAGCAGGTCTTGAAAGCCTGTTCTGTTTCGCTTATCTCTAATTTTCTGGCCTCAATTTCAAAAACATTTTTTAAAACTAGCCCATAACAGAATCTTATCTTTCCACGTCTCTGCAGACATAAATAAACTTCAGATCGAGCCTACAAACAAAGTCAGATTGCAGTCTGAAGTTGGACCAGAGAGGAAATAATAATTCTAGCAGGTGGAGGAGAAAGTGTTGGAGTCAGGATCTGGAGCCTGAGTCACTGGCTGCATGGTTGTTTGGAGCAGTTGGTTCGAGGTCTACTTTACTACTCGGCTACTCGACCCTCTCCCCCTCCTCCTCAGCCAGAAGATAATGATAGCTTTAAATGTGCAGTAAAGCATGTCACGTTGGCAAACTTCTGAAAACCGATTCATTTTTATCCTGTTTACACATTCATGGTAAATATTTAGGTTTATGCCACATGTGAACACTGTAAACCAGCAGGATGTGCATGCAAAATAGAGTCGGTTGTAAAATAACGTGGTTTTAGCCTCCGTTGTCACACCAACAAACTTTAAACCACATCCATCAAAACTGAGTAATTCTTTGCAGGATGAATCAATCCTTAAAGACAGTTTGTCCCATAACTCGTACAGAAGCATAAATATTCAGCCTGGCAGCCACCATATTCAAACTGTCAATTATCTGGTAGTGCTGGTTTGCAACAGTTTCCATGATGCTCAAAGTTCAAACGCAGCGAAGATGGTGTTTGCGAGAGGGTGACACTGTGCGCGCATAGTGAAACTTGGCTAACATGGTTGAGATTTCATTAAGTTATGCCGAGCCAAGAACCACATTTCAACCCTGTGCTGTAAAATCTGCAGCCTATAAAGTGACAAGAAAAACAGCAACACCTTCACAATATAATGCAATGCACACCATTTACCCTACAATACGTGATGCTACCGCTACTATAGCTTTATTAGTACAACTTAAACTAAAACAGCAGAATCAAAGAACAAATCTAAGTCCAGGGAACTGAAAAAGTTTCTTGAGTTTCTGGACCGGTTTGTTCCATCCCGATCACATGTCAGCACATTATGTAGGAATCAACACCACGGGGCACATTGTCCATTTGTTGATGTGTCACAAAAAGCTCTTGTGAAAGACACTGACCTGTGTCTTTGCTGATCGGACCAGTGTCTTGAGTAGTTTTCTGTACGGATTCAGGGTTAAAGACTGTGAATGAATGAGCCAACAAGCACAAAGAATACAGGCCCAGGTGTGGGACCGCAGCTTCCATCGCATCAGCAGTCAGTCAGCAGGGCCTCCATGCTAATCCTCTGCCGTCACTCAACTGGATCTCAGCTCTAATCTTGCCAGGCCAAAGCTCAGCAGTGGGACGCTCCTGGCTTTAAACTGAGAACTTGACAGCTAATCTCGGCCACAACACCCCTGGGTAACCCAACACCCTCCCTGGGGAGCGGCCACAATACCTCCGGGCCACAGCGTTGAGAGAAAGGCCTCCTGAATATCAGAGACCCTTCACACCTAGAGAGAGGCTGAGGGATAATATGATGGCTCGTTTTTTTGGTTTGGATGCTCGCAGCTGTTATAAACAGGGGAACTTGTTCGTGCAGAAGCAAATTAAAAAAAGACACGGATATTTTTCTCCTGCGTCATCAAGGCAGCTAAGTGAGTCGATCCAACACCCGCCCTCACTATTAAAGAAAACTTTTCAAGGTTGTTTGCCTGAATATGAGCACCCATTCAACACCAACTGGCAGGATGCAGCCTACATTACTCTTAAAAAGGCGGACTGGCTTGTTTCCAGCTGTTTAAAAGCATACAATAAGCAGCCCGAGGCTGTCAACTGGACCCGTTATGGCTGATAAGTGTATGGTTCCAGACACAATGACCGGCAATCAGATACATGCCGAGAAAATATGTTACATTCATGTTAAGGTCAGGTATATAGAACAGGAAATATGTGCTGAACTACATAGAAATGACACATTATTGTCGATTTCTATCTGCAGCAGAAACTGTAGTTTATTGATTTAATCTGTAGTCCTGCTTGATAAACTGCACAGCAGGCAAGCGATCAGAAATGAACTGAAACAAATGCATCTGGCTGGCACTAATAAAGTATAACCTATTTGTAGTTCATTGGCTACACGCAAAACTATTTCTCTGGTCCTCTGAGGTATCGCTGACAGGTGACAAGTGAGCTTGGGCTGCAGTGAGGAGGAAAAAAACTTTGGTTTCCAACAGATCTCTAAAAGTGAAGCGCACAAAGTGTGACGATCATGGTGGTCCGTCAGTTATGGGCTTACACATGAATGGGACAACCGCTGTCAACTCGGCTGTAGCTGTAGCCCAGACGCTGTAGGTGTTCAGGCCATTTCCCCGCTGTAAAAGACAAAACTGAGGGAAGGGGTCGTATTTCTTTCTCTTTATCAGCCATTCATTTTTATTTACATAGCGCCAAATCACAACTGAAGTCATCTGATGACACTTTCCATACAGAGCAGGTCTAGACTGTACTTTTAATCATACTTCTACTACTTATATTATAATACTACTTATAATATAAGTTCTTTTGAACATATTTGACTAAATAATCTTAATCCCTTTGCTGGTCAATCGATAATATGCCAACCGATGTGGACACAGATTAGCTTCCTGGGCTAGGCTGGTTGCAAAAAACACATTAAGAAAGACACTTAAGGATTAATATTGCCTTAGTTTCTGTGCAACACCTTTAAAATGTTTCCATAGTTAAGGAAAAAGTAAGATATTTATGGCATTGAAAGAGAATTTCCATGCAAACAGTTTGTTTGCTCGTGGTATACGTTGATGTCTGACAAAGAAAATGATTGGACTTCTGTGGAGGAAACAACACACACAAACACAGGTAGAAACCTGACTCACCACTTCGGTAGGACGGAAGTATTTTGGGTCCACGTTCACATGTACCACCCCTGTCTCCTGGCAACGGCCAACCTCCTTCTCATCCTTTCCTTCCCACCTGGAAAGACACAAATCTTAAAAGAGGAAGGAATATTTTCCCACAGCTGCTGGAAGGCTCAGCTGTCCGTCCCTCTAGTCTCCCTGATTATTTCTTGTGCAGTTTGTTTCTTTAACGTCTCGCGCAGACAAAACATGCCACACGTCTCTTTTTTTTTCTTGAAATCAACACAGCACGCATTACAGTCACACACCTTTACCGACATGTCAGCTTCTCCTACGACACAAGAGGGAGGTGAATGAGAGGTGAGCAGATATGTGGCATTGAAAGGGAGACAGAAGTTTCCACAATATGGCTTCTTTTCAGCCGTGGAACCTGAAACATTGCCGGCTTTATCTGTCCATAAATGTTCCGTGATGGCGCTATTCAAACATGACAGAACCGTTACAGAGAAATGCACGTACGAAATAAGATTGTGTATGTGCACTTACACAATAGTCTTCCCCACATGTTTGAAGGCCTTCTCCACAAACTCCCTCACGCTGTGCACCTCCCGTCGCTATGACGAAATCCTCTGGCTCCTCCTTTTGCAGCATCAGCCACATAGCCTGAAAAGAGAGAGACAGAGAGGTTAAACCACTGAGAGATCATAAAGACAGTTCGGCGCTCCGCGCTGGACTCTGCCCAACTTGGTCCTGACAGACAGGAAGTGAACCTGCGACCTCTGAGCGGGGCATTCGCCCGTACCTCTGTCCTGACGTCACCGCTGGGGGCTCATGGGACAAATACCGTGGGAAAGGAGGACAGAGCACTCCCACAGGCCCACTGTGCTGCTGGCACGCACAAAAACGCACACGTGGCCATGAACACACATGCACCTATGCACGCAAACAGATTTACACACAACTGACACAGTCCAACGGCCTAAAACGGCTCCACATGACAGACGAAAAGTTAATAGCAGCGCTAAGTACATGATACACTTCCAGAAATAAAAGCACAGCAACGTCCAGTTCTAACTTGTGTTCACTATTTTCAACTACATGGTGCAGGCAGTATTATTATTAGCCTATATACCCCAGTGAAAGCGGATAGTCTGGGTCCCTTAACGGACCCAGCACTATATTAAACAGCAAGCGAGGGCGTCTGTGCGTGGTTGCATAATATTTATGGTGAACCAGAGCCAGCAGGTCAGAGCTGCTGACCTCTGGCACGTCTAGCCTGATTAGAAGAGACTCGCCGGGGACACAAAGACAGACAGACAGACAGACAGACAGACAGACAGACAGGCTGGCAGGCAGGCAGGCAGACAGACAGACGCGCACATCTGCACATGCACTGGCGAATCGAGACACAAGCGTAGGCAGGTTTGAAAGTGTAATATAAAATACAGGTGGGGATGATTTACAGTAGACTGATTTGATTCTGCTTGTTGATTTCAGTTTTTATGTATTTCTGGTTCAGACTCTTGGCAAAACATGTGAGCAAGAAAAGCAACCAAGGTCTGTTTAAATCAAAAGTTACTCGGTGGATACTGTAAGAGAGGAGTGCTAAAAGAAGAAATCGCCTCAGAGAGTTGAGATGAAGAGGTAAATACATCAGGTGCTTGCAGACGTTTGGTTGGACATCAAACCAACAACTCGTGAAGTTAAGTGACAACTTTCTCTGTTTTATTGGAAACTACCTGTTAGTTCTGCTCTGGCCTGTTGTAAAAAATGTAAAAAGGTGGACAGATATGTTTCCTCTCCATCTCTACTGAGGTGAGTAAATCATTTTGCCTGTCTCGCTCTCTGAGGAGCACATCAGCACACTTTATGTGCTCTACTTGGATTTAGATTGAATGGCGTATGTGTGTGTGTGTGTGTTTTTCTCTTTTGAGTGTGTGTATGTGTTCCATCCAGCCACATCAGGATGTTTTATGCGATACAGTTGGACGGAGCAGAGGCTGGCTGTCTCTCTCTCTCTGCACATTTAGCAGATTGTGTTCCCTCAGCAGTAGTAACCATACATGTGTCTTTTGCAGACACACATGAAACGAGTCTAACTTCCCAGTAGCTGCCCCCTAGAAACTTCATCACACCCAACGAAAGAAAGGAAAAAAATGACGGAAACATCCTCTCGCCAGTTTTTGTATTTTCTACAGGGTTTATCCACTTTGGGGCATGCATGTGCATTCATTCTTAAATCTTAAATCTGGCCACTTGTTTTTGAGATACGTTTCCAAGAGGGAGTTGGTCAAGTCAGATATTTTGACCTGAGTCATAGAGCTAATAAAATCCAAAGAAACCATCTTCTGGGGACCATGAATGCTTATATTTAGTTTGCATGGCAATACTGTAATTTGTTTAGTCAAGTCAAGTTTAAACTTGACTCGTTGGTGTTGCTAAAAGGAAGCTTAGAGAGTGTCCAGAATTGGAAATGTTCATCCTCTGAGGAGCAGGAATATATTTGTTATACTATTAATATTAATTTTCTAATATCATTTTTAATTTTTTGTGTAAAAGGAAGGGTCAGGGAGGTCACGGTAGGGACCATGAATATTTATATGAAATTTTACAGCAATAAAATCTTCTGGGCCAAAGACTGATTAATCAAACTTAATATTATGTCCTGCTACAATAAACAAGCAATAATTCAACCTTGGAAATCTACGTGTTGACACTCTTGTGTATTAAAGTGTATTAAAGGTATTGTAAGAGCACATGCCTGCTCTGAAACACACACAAACACACACCGGGGTGATGGAATGCTCCTCCTCGGGGAGGCGAGGCCGTCCTATCTCAGGATCGTTCAGGGTCACCTGACCGCTCAATGCTGATGGCTCCCCTGAGCCTGACCTCTCACCCTCCGGCCCCTGATGAACACACCAGATTCTCACACTGCTACAGAAGCCAATAATAGCACCTCAGCGTACGACTGACAGCAGAACAAACGAATGGAAGCACGTTCATATTTTTCCACAACTGTGTTTTCAATTGTTTCCACATTTTGTGCTCGCGAGTTGACAGGAAAATTAAATTGGCTTACAAAACCAAATTTGTCTTTCTGTCAATTCATTGCTCAAAAAAAAAAAGGGGGCCTGAATTATTGTGGAGTTTTCTTGTATACAAACAAAAGTCATGTTTACAGTCAGCGTTACTCACCAAAGTGCCGTGTGTATCCTTGAGGTTTAACAAAAGTGCCATGTGCATTTCCTTCCTCATAAAACATTTGCAAAGCTGATTTTCAACCATGTTAAATCCGGCATTATTTATCATTCTGCACTTTTCTTCTTCTTCTTCTCTGCCTCTGATGGAGCACTGCTGCATATTTCAGCATGTTACCACCACCTGTTGATCAGTGGAATAGTGCAACGCCATTGGTAGGACACAGTTCGGATGATTAATGAATCTTTTTATACATTTTTTCCAGCAAAATGCCAAACAAAGTTGACATTTCAGCCTATACAATGTAAAGATCTGCTGCTGCTTCTATATTTGAGTTTGAGACTTTTGATCAGACAAAACAAGCAATTCATAGAAATAGTGATGTAATTTACTTTATAAATCCTTGGCCAATTTCAAGACCAAACAATTAAT
The DNA here is from genome assembly GCA_036365135.1 of Miichthys miiuy. Classification (NCBI taxonomy): domain Eukaryota; kingdom Metazoa; phylum Chordata; class Actinopteri; family Sciaenidae; genus Miichthys; species Miichthys miiuy. The sequence goes on from CM071609.1 coordinate 3,911,082, forward strand.
CAAAAAAATAATCTATCAATTATTTTTGCAGCCTGACATGTTACACTAAAACATAAACAAGATTTAATCGGAGGTGAATTCACAATCTGCCATTTCAGAATACGTCGACCGCTCCCTCCTCGATGTGAGCGGGATTAATTATCACCCGTAACAGTGAAATATCAAACACTGACATCTAGACTGTAATACTGTTTTGATCATCTGACTGGCTGCTTATTTGAACTTGTAATGAAGCAGACTCTTTCCCTTTTCCTGCGGACCACACTGATGAATGTGAGGCCTGTAGTAAACTGGATGGCTGTGATGATGGGAGTTGGGAACGCAGCTCGGTTTCTCTCGCAGCCAGAGAAAATGTTTATGGCAGGAGCTGAGTGATCTGGCCTCTGCTGATTCTTACCCGGGAAATGTGATAAATAATATGATGTGTATTTTTCTGATCATTGTAATGGGAATACAGCTCAGTGAAATCATGGGAGAAATCTGCGGCTCATTCTTCCCACCCGTTTAGCGATAACAGCTAAGTGCTGGCTCCAGTGTTGGTATTCTCACATTTAACTCATCTTTTTCTCAAACTACTTTCCATCAGATCACCACTCGGCTTTTTCTCCTTTTAACTTTTGCCCCCTTTCTCCTTCTCTTCCCCCCCTTCTGTTGCCCCCTCTCCCTCCCCAGGATCGCTCTGCTTCATTAGCTATCTGATAAACAGCTCAGAGGTTCAGCCCTTCGCACTGAATCCGCACCTTCCTGTTCACATGGCCACAGGATGACCCCCATCACACGCTCCGCACTCGACTCCAGCTAAGAGACAGAGACTGACCCCTGCAACCATCCGCAACCCTTTCACCTGAATTATATTCTGACACACACGAGGGGAAACCTGGTGACCAGAGTTCAGATGTTGGGTTTTGCTCAGAGACTTGTAGGAAAATATGGATGTGTGTGTGTGTGCTGTGTGAACAGTTCTGGTTTCGTTAGTTTGACGTCAGGCGAGTGCTCGGCTCCAAGTTGGTGAAATGCACAAATTTGTTAAGCTTCATTTAAGTCTAACAAGTTTGACTTGACTTTGAGTTTAGACTGTTACCACTGTTTATACTGCAAGTCAATGAGCAGGACTGTTTTTCACCGATGTGATGAAGCATCTTGAAATATCAGATGTTTAATCAGCCAAACATACATTAACACCTGCTTATTTAAGTCAAATCTTCAAGAAAACTGTCATAATAGAAACATATCAAAGTATGATGCAAAATGATAGATACGATGCTAGATTTTAGTTTTAGAGTTTCGCTCTTCGAACATCAATGTTTCAGTGCTAAATTATGTAGAAATACATCCATCTTTCAGTTTTACTTTAGTTTTGTTACTTCAGTGATTTATTTAATCCACAAACACACCAATCAAAATGATAAAGTGACAACGCTCATGTCCAACGTGGTCCCAAGATGTTAAAAGGCAGCCATAAAACATGCAACATAAATTAAAGCTGGAATGCGGGACGTTTACGTATAAGTGAACGCCTGCTACATTCGCAGTCGATGCTGACTAATCCACCAATCACCACCGAGAAAACTGTTTTGCAGCACAGCGGTAGTGATTTGTTTTCATAACAACCGGCAGTGATTCGTTGGCCAGATACTGAAGCGAGGGAGCGACCGTAGCGGTGGAGCGGGCTCATAATACACCCATGGAACGATGAATATGGCGAAGTTTGGAAGTCATGAGTGTGTGTCGGCAGCGTTTGTGCGGTTGCTCTCACTGCCAGAGGGGGGAGACAAAAGTTTTGCACGGCAGGCTTGAATAATAAAATCTTAAAAATACAAATAAAAGATGAAAATAACTTAATAATTCAATAATAAATAGTTTCAATCGGTATTTTAAATCAATTAATCATAATAAATTGCTTTTACAGGCTTCAATCTGGAGCTGGAAGTCAAGCCGCTGTCAATCAAGGAAAACTCACTGGGTCATGCTCGTGTGTTAAGATTTTAGATCTTAATTGCAGCAATCACATGAAAACTGAGTTATCCAATTAATAATTACAAAGAAATTCTTCACAAATCAGCTGATTTGATGACGCACATTTCTGGAGAAACAGCCACTTTCATACAGAAGGAGTTTTCATGGCTTCAGAAGTCAGCTGTGGTAGCTGCCACTTCTATTTTTTTTTTTTTTTCCTTCTCTTTCTTGAAAGTGTATTATATTTAATCCTTTCCATATGCCCGAGTCAGATAGAGCACAGATAGAGCACAACCAAAGCTACGAGGCTGCGGGAAAATCCCTGGTACAAACCAAAGGCAGCCTGCTGACTCAGAATACTCCTGTACGGGTCACACAGTGCACTCTCACCACTGCGATACCAACGGCTGCGAATACGCAGTTTTTCGGGCACAAACTCTGAACATCTGCTGATTTGAATGTGGCAGAGTGGAACGCTTTTATCAATCCCTGGAGATTAATTCGCCCTGGATGCTCTTACAGAACAGCAACTCTAAATAAATAAATGAGTGTCTTTGCTTGAAGACAGAAGGTGAATGTTTCTGGCGTACGAAAACCACAGCTTAAGTAATGACTTATCTGGAGCTCCCTCCTCTGCAGCCAGCTGACCCCCTCCATCCTCCCCCTCTCCGTGTCTCGCCTCCCTCCCTAAGTCCCAGGCTGTTACGGCCCCCTCGATCCTCCGTCTCTGGCTGCTTTACTACAGCTGACATGTGGAATGGCTCACAGTAAACACTTAATGGAGCTGCTATTATAGCCACAGAAAGCCATCAGCCCCAATCACTGCCTGCTAATGCCATTAACCTCAGGGTTTCACACACTCTCACACACAGATGCATGTGGGCACAGGTATCCACATGTTGGCAAATGCGCAAAACACACACACACACACACTCTCTGCCTCACCCACACATGAGAACATGTGACAAAGCTACGGAGCAATGAAACCACTTGAGCTGGGATTCACTCAAAGTCCTGCACAAATAAAAACAGAGCTCAGAGTCAAACATTGTACATTTCAAACAAACTGCATATAGCATAAACGGATTGGCAGCCTTTGACGTCTAATTGCTTAAAGCCGCCCGAGTCTGTCTGAATCGCTGCAGCTTTGCTAAGAGACAACGAGCAGCGTTCTCACAGATTTTAACCTGATGGTAGCACTGAGAGTTTCGGAGGAGCTGCAGGTTCTAGTCCTTTCCCCACAACAGAGCTCGACCAGAACTGGCTTTTCCAGATCATTACCAGCTTAAGAGGTTCTCAAGCTCTGTTCCACAACATGCTTGCGCAGCTGCCAGACAAGAATGTTAAAGCCTGAAAAATAATAAGAAAAGTGTTCTTATTTTGGCGTGGGCCAGAGGGAAGCCTTGAATTGGAGCAGACGCAGCTCTGGCCTGCCAGCCCCACCTCATACCACTGATAACAAGATTAATGACCTGCACTCACAGATATGATATGAGACACTCATGTGGACATGAGAGTGTGCGAACACGTGTACATCGCGGCGCGACGTCACATCTGGGCTCGAACATGGTCTCTCTCACGTACGTCATAAGTCGGTGTTATCAGCTAGTCTTTTCGGACCCACATCCATCAAGACCACTACTTCCCTGACACACTGGCAATCATAGGCAGCCATCTTGTACTGAGATTAGGCAAATGGTATTGAAATTACGACTCCAGAATGACCTATAGGCCCCACGGCTGATACCAGAGTGAGGTCAGATAACCTCTTACTACTGTAGATGTTTACATAGGGGCTATATTTAACTTGAAATTCGTCAAAACTCTATTTGCATCACAACTATTCAGAGAATGACAGACGATATGGATTAACTTCCTCTAAGCTCTCCTACACAGATCTTAATCTTGACTGCAGTTTTAGTTTCTAAAATTAGTCTGAGCGCCAATCTTATCAATATACAACTACGTAGAAATACTTTGTACTTACTACGTAACTGTTTTTGCTGTCGGGAAAGGATGCTACAATAAGGTAAGATGTCCAATTTAGGGAGGATGAACTTGCTTCCCCCAGCTTCAGCGTCCATTGAAACTAAACCAACATTGTTCACACCCATGACAGTGTGTGACATACTGCTGACATACTGAGGATCACTTCTATGGACAACTCGAAGCTATTACTGGAATGGAGAACAGCTACAACATTTACACCGACAGTAGAGGCAGACATGTTTGAGTTGTTCACGGGCGACGGTCGCCCCTCTGACAGGTGAAGGTAGCCTGCGTCTCAGAACACTAGTTTGAAATTTGTTATGACACAGCTAGTGGGAGATATGCAGGCTGGTGGTGGCTGACCATCAGGACACCGCTTGAACGAGAAGATCCTGGTCGGCATATTGTCAGCATGATGTTTAGAATGATGAACAAAAATTTCAGGCGGCTGAAAAAAGCCGAGAAAAGACGTCCAACTTTTAATATTTGACAGGTACTGCAAGATATCAGGCCATACTTCGTGGATATCAGTAATATACCTGAGTTTACCAGTATGTTTACCTCTGCCTACAACCTGCATTAGTCTACAGTGGTTCAGTTGTCCACTCCACTGTACAGAGAATAAGTAAAATAAATGATTATGGAAGGCAACTTCTCCAACGGTGCACAACTTAAACTGTGCAGAAAAAGAAAAAAAAGAAAATTTCAGGCAGTGTTGCTTTCAAAAATGTGTCACCTGAAATTATTAATGCATTTTTGTGAGCTGCAGTTTAAACTGTCGGCTCACCAGCGGGCAAGAACGGAGCAGCGCTGACTTTCAATTTATATTTTGGTCTTTCACTATCAGCTCTGTTTTTTTGGCAACAAGTCTCTCTACCTCCCCTTGAAGTGTTCAGTGCAACTCTACGGGCTTATAGAAGCACAAGTTTATTTACTTTTTAATTTACTCTTCACTACCACGCTTTAATGTCGAAATTACACAGCCGTCCTGCGCGTTCGCAGGGCACTGTCAAATGTGTGTATAATTTATCAACTGGGCCGTGATAAAAGAGGCGGGTCGTATCACGTACGCGGTTTACTTTCGCAGTCATTTGACAAGTGTGTATGTTTGTCACCTGAGCGACCAGAGAGTGTATGAGGTAACATATGAGTGACTGACAACACAGTGTGTGTGTGTGTGTGTGTGTATGTTAAACAGCATTCCACAACAGTGCAGGATAATCCCAAACACCGGATTAGAGAAGAATGGACACGTCTGACAGCTTCCTCTGAAACTCTGCACTCAAAGGATCCTTTTGTTCTTCGAGTGTCTTTGCTATAATACGCATAACACACACACACACACACACACACACACACACCCTGCACCTCCTCTCTGGGCTCCGACTAGCTGCTTGTAACTATCAATACGTAAAGTGGCATTTTATAAACCTTCTGTAAACTGCAGATCACGTAACAACAACCACAGCGCTGCCAACACGACGCTGACACACAATCCACATCAGTGCAAACATTTTGACAACAGAGTAGGTGGAGGAGGAGGGTGGAGGAGGTGGAGGAGGAGGAGGAGGAGCGGCGGGTCAGTGCAAGTCTGCGGGATCGTTTCTCTTTTCTGTGGTTTCTGATTAAGGCTGAGTGTTAAACCACAATACTCAGAAACATCAGCTATCAAAAAGGATTTCTGAAAACTTGACAACTGAAATGGCTTCAAATTAGTGACTCACAGACTGTTTATTCTTGGATTAAATATTTCCACGTCTAAAATCAGGAGTATGTTTATAATCACCAGACTCACCAGGTATTACTTTGGTGTCTGTACCAAATCTAAGCTATCACACGCTGGCACTGATATCAAAAATATTTCAAAGAATATTTCTGTTACACAACAGGAGAGGGATTCAAAGATTATGAAATAAATTAAATAAACACTTCAAATGAATCCTAAAAAGCACAAAGTGTATATACTGAAGGAAAACTATTAATTAAGATATCCCAAAATATCTTCAGTAATTAATCTAAATATAAAGAAATGATTTCCATACCAATAACTATGATATTAATATAATAAAATATATATATCAGGTTAATAATTATGTTCTCTTTTGTGGTTCAAACTCTGTAATTGACTCTCCCCATCTCATTACACTCACATTTTTAGAGTAATTTATTCACCAAAAGAGACACCAAACATTTTTATTATTTTCATTTGTAGCATTATTTTCTTTTCTTCAAATTTTCGGGATCATATTGTTATTGTAAATTCTTTTTTTTTTGTTTCAGAAACAATGGAAATACTGTGGTTATACTACTATACTTTACTATATGGACCAAACTCAATGATACAGTGACAAGAATATTTCAAACTATTACAAAACAATAACTCTCTAACTGTCACTGCGTCCTTAAAACCACAATGAAGTGTGCACAATAGGTCCATTAAGACCACTTCATGATGGCTCAGACGGTATTTCCTGCGACACTTCCCACATGCAGCTCGCCTCATAAATACTTTAGTTTTACACACTGGACCCTTGTAATCGCCCTTAACAACATAACAACACAAAACTCACATGTTTCTCAAACTGGACCTGCAGAGACATTCAGTCTGAGGCTCAGTGACTAAGTCCTGCCACCCATTATAAACCAGCACAGATAAACCAGCTGGTAAAAATAACATTTAAATGAATCTCAGTTTACACGATGAAGGGCCAACACCCTTTCAACAGGCAGCCAGAGGGTCCAGATATGAAGTTGGAAAGCAGATTAAAAAGCCCTGAAATGGAGCCTGGTGGGCTAACATTCCACGAGTTCCAGAGCAGAGAACGTTTCATCCAATGAGTTTTCCTTTCCAACATATTTTATGTGACTACTCAGTTATGTTGGACTATAATCTCTCTCCTCATATAAGGCTTTTTTATTTCCGTGTCTGCCCGCATCCCACAATCCCTGATGGTCTTGTAGTGAGTCAGTAAAGGGCAGGGGTGGATTTGGCACCGCCGTGAAGCAGACCAGACCGAACCAGACCATACCAGGACAAACTGAATCAAACCGGGCCAGAGCAGGCCATATCAGACTGCTTTCCAACCATATTCCCTGTAAAAACAACTATGAACCTAAATCATTCAATTTAGGTGCACACACACACGCGCACACACACACACACACTCACAGAGTGACATGCTAATACGCACAGCTAACTTTCCCAGGCTCCACCTCAGGGAGCACACATCATCCAAATGGCTGCTATGGAGCTGTGATTTTTAGCAGAACAGCTTTTTTTTTTTTTTCTTTTCTTTTACCGAGCCCCCTATTTTTAGAGATGGCTGAAATTATTACCCCTCCCCTTCACCCCACACTCACTCTTCATTTTCCTGCCCCCCCCTCCTTCCCGCACTCCTTTCTCCTGTTGTGTTTTGACCAAAAAAGTCAGAGACTGCAGCGTTTTTTCCTCGTCAGACACAGGCTGTCTGGACGTCGAGTCGAAGACAGACAGGGCTATATTTACAGTCTGACTTCACCCCGAACGCACACAGAGACACGCGCACGCGCTGTTGTAACATGGTCATGGGGATGACGCAGAGACGACCGCGCCTCGCCGTTGTCTGTTTCACTCTGACCATGTTCTGTTGGCCCGGGGCCTCACAGCAGTGGTCAACCTCAGAGGATGCTCCTTCACAGACAACAGCCTGTTACCCTGAAGAGGTCACAGAGTCTGACAGATGAGGGAGATTTCGGTCGATCACAGCGAGTCCAAACTCTTTATTCACACACTGCTGCTCCTGGTGGGTCCCTTAAGTATTTTAAATCAAGACTGTTTCCAAGGGAGAGCCAGCTTAAAGGTACACACCAAGGTTTTTATTCACTAGACAGTTTGTCCCCGTTTATACCCATATAAAAAGAGACATATACATTTTAAACAAGACATTTTATGCCTTTATGTACGTTATAAGTTATATTTTCATGTTTCAGTGACTGACTGAAGTTCAGTTTAAAGTAAACAAGGTCCTTTTGCAACAAGTACAGCTCAATAAAACTTTCTGTGATGGAAAAAACAAAAAATTTTGGGGGAGAAAATGCTAATTAGCTGCTTATTATGTATGCAAAATCCATCTAATCAAGTTCAGAACAAGAAATGGTTAAAGGAATAGTTCAACAATTTAGGAAAATACTGAGAAAATCTTTATTCCAAGTGTTTGGTAATGGTCAACACCACACACACATCAAGGAGTTGGAGCTGAGAGGCAATTAGCCTAGCTTAGCATAAAGACCGGTTCAAATATATGCCTACCAAAGGCTTTAAAACTCAGCTGGAGACACTGCACACAAGTGCGGACGGACTGTTTGTTAAACTACAAAGTCTGAGCTAAAAATTGTGTCATTAAAATTCTGACATCGATCCAGATTCTTGTTTTATTCAATTCAAATCTAAATCACTTTTTTTTTTTTTTTTCGTGAATTTTCTTTTTGTACAAAATTTCTAACTGAATTTTGCCTGATCAGACCTCCACACAGGACCTCGTGCTTGACTGACTCATCTCCCTAAGTGGTTTTGTTGCACCTGTTGCAGGTGGAACTTCTCACACGTCTATCATTCACTGGGTGACTTTGCTGTCCTCACGTGAATCCCTTGCATGACACTGCCCGACTCCGACCTGAGCCGACGTCTAATCACCCCGAATAACTAACAACACCCAATACACAGCGAGCGCTATATTACAAGCCTAGCCCAGCAGGAAGGAATTTCGATGACACACGTACGCTCGATAGGCTTGTTTGGGAGGGTTAGTAAAACAAACAGAAAAGATGCACCCTTTAGAACTTCTGTCAAAATTTGTGATTAACCTGAACAACTGAGCCGACTGTCTTTACGCTGTTGTTTCTGAACAAACCTCAGAGGTACTGAAGAATGAAATTGTGTTTTTAGTGCGAAAAGATTAAAACTTGTTGGCACGTTTCAGAAGATTAATGACCAGATTTTGGTGAAAAACTGTATCTCAAAGCATTATTCGCATGTGTAGCGGACAGAATAAGATAACACCACGCGCAGTTGACTCTTGGCGTTTTAATCAGCGTCTTGTCTTTCAACACCTCGCTGTTGTTCTTTTCTAAACAAACCACTGTTTCTGCTGATGAAAATATTAACATTATTATGATAACAATAGTATGCTTGGATATGTACGCATGAGTGGTTTAGTGATGCTTCCACAACGTCAAAACTAAAACTAAATGTTCACGCAAAAATCAATAATCAAGCCGGCACACATTCCTTTGATATTATCAGTGTGTTTGTTCATCTAAACATAGGCACATGCACGGGGAAGTCCACAAATTCATTCACACACACATACACACACACACACACTTGAACTTGACTGTGACCTCTGGCTCTATGAACAGTGAGTCCTCAGTAAACAATCTTTCCATGTTTTCACCAGAGGAAGGGAAGGGGTCCCATAAAGACTGTCATTCACTATTTAACCCTAAAACACACACACACACAGCAAGCTAAATCGCCCATGCATGTGCGCGCACACACACACACACACACACACACAGGTTGGGCCCAGCTCCATGCAAAGTGGACAGAGCTGCTGATTCTTGGAGCTCGGCGATAGCGTCATTTTTACACCGTGAGAACATGAGAAACACATTTCTCAAAGGAGCCTTCTCATTTGCTGTGGGTGTGTTACCATTTTTGGGGAAAGGGGACAGGACACACACACACACACACACACACACACACACACACACACACATCCACAGGCACCAAGTTAAGATGCTTATATATAGTAGCTACATGCTAATCTGTCATAGCTGGGTTATGAATAGGCAGCGTAGAGGGGCTAAACAGGATGTGAAAGGTGTTTAAAATAGTCGCTTCAGTTTTTTTGGACTTTATTTGACTTACTGTAACCGAGTATCACACATACACGTACACACATTCCTACACACACACACATCCTCGGCTGTCGGAGAGAGAGTATCAATGGCAGAAAGGACGAGTGATGCTGGGCCAGAAAAGCACTTTATTTATTTTGCCTTCTTTGAACAGGCAGGAAGAAAAACAAACATCAGCGGGAGGAGGAGAGCGTCGTGAGCGCTGCCTCTCGACTTAACGGACTCCCTGTCTGTTTAGATTTACTCATATACTATATCTCTCACCGAGCAAACCACAAACCGCCTGCAGAACGTGACACCACAGCACAGAGAAATCTGCAGTGAGTGATGGAGCGCGTCCAGAAAGCTGCCAATATGACAAACATTTCCAAAAGGGGAATAACACGCAGCATGCGTCTTTGAAATCTTTAGAAATGTTTGATGTAAGTCGCAACTTTATCACCCGAACAGCTGACCCGGTTCACAGCCGCTTCTGTGCCAGGATCCCAGTCTGCCTTTCCAAACTTGGGCATGCTAACACGCCATCTACTGCAGGTAACAAACTGACAATGCACAAGTGCCTCATACAACCCCACTTCAACGTCCTCCAGCAGTCATTTATCAAGGAAAATGCCAAACTTTCGCTGGTTGCAGCCTCTCACACGTGAGGATTTGCCGTTTTTCTCTTTTATATTGGACTGTTGGTTGGACAGAAATACATCAGGCAGGAGTTTTGAATTTGTGTCGGACTTTTTCAGTTTTTTAAAACTGATTTTACAGCTTTGTTTTTTATGAATTCTCTTTGACAACAAAGTTCATTTCTTTATTTCGATCAAACCTCATCTAACATCTATTTAGGTTAGTTTAATCGATCAGTCAGTGTTTTATAAATCAATTCGGAATTCAGTGTCACATGATAATCCCTCCATTGCTTACCTAGTTTTAACTTTTTCAACATAGAACCGGCTCCGTTCAGGTTCTCGCAACTAATTTTGAACCGTTCGAAGCGTTAAGACTACGAATAGATTGGTTTGAAACCCGGACAGTCGATTCCCAGCTGGAACCAAAGAACTAGTTTTCCATGACCTGAAATGTGAACCGAAGTAGCTGTGTCACACTCTACAGGTCTCTGTGTATTATGTAACATCCTCTATTGATGACACATCCTTAACTACAACAGTAAACACTGGACTGCTTCACTAGATAACACCAAGAATCTTGGATGGGATCAGTTGAAGAACCAGAACTAATTTGGTGGAAAAACACTGAAGCGGGATAATCGCACTGACTGCTCTCAAACGCTGCAGACAGATAGATAATATGCCGTCACAAACTCAGAGTTGGTTGAACTTTGTATCCCATCATCTCTCTTGACCTTAATGCAAGAGGGACTGAGTAGGCGGAGGGTGTTTTTTTTTTTTTTCTTTCCTCGACAGGGAGGATGGTACCCCCGGCTGAAATCGAGCCCCGAGTATGTGTGAAGTGGAGATAACGCCATACACAGCACAGGAACCAAACTATACACATGTTTCGTTATCACGATTGGCTGTAACGGCGCGTCTGATAGCAGGAGATAGATGCAGTTTGAACTGTGGGAGCTGTAATATTTTTAGTTTTTCCACGAAATCTGAAAAGAGATAATGCCATGGGAAAAACGGAATCAGACAGACCAGATGAAGAGATGAGCAATGGCTGTTTGTTTGTAGAACAAAGGGGGAGAAAGGAAAGAGTGCGGAGGGTTTAGAGATTCACTGCAAGTTAAAAAAAAAAAAAAAGTGAGGAGAGTGTCACACTTTTTCCCTACCAGAAGGTTTAAGTGAGAAACCAGAAGCGGTGAAGACAGTAAGGGGGCGCAGAGTAAATTGTACGAGTGTCAGTCCAAACTATCTTGATGGGAATTGAATTTCCAGACTTCCTCGACCTCGGCTTAAGTTTGAACTTTGACTCAGAGACACATGACCTCTGACCTGGGGGCTGAAACCAGGAGCAGCACTGCTAAAGGAAGACTCCGTTTACACTGTAAATGCTCATAAAGGCTCCTTTTAGTCCTCTTTACAGCTGTGTGTGTGTGTGTGTGTGTGTGTGCTGGGCTCACTTTCTCTGCTTAGAATACGGTTCCGGCAGCAGTGATCTCATGTGCGATGCTATCAGCCTGTTTACGGTTTCCCTGCTCCCCTGCGGCCACTACACGGCTTACAAATTGGACAATCAAGAGCAGGTGTGTGTATGAGATACAAATGTGTGTGTGTGAACGACTAAAAGCAGCTCAGCGTGAACCTCCCTCCGCCTCTGTTCTCCACTGCAGGTGGAGGAGTAACTCCTCCCCCGGCCGGTAAGCTTTAACGGTGTTTAACGGCTTTATCAAAGCTGTTAGTGTATTTATGGAAGAGCTGGCGTCCAAATGAGGGCCATGTTGGATTGATTAGGCAGCCTGGCAGGAACTGCAGAGCAACAATCATTTGACACCAACAGTTTGGAGGGCAGGTCTTCCACGGGGACATCATTGTTTTTTCCTTTTGTTTGACCGTCAGCAGTGCAGGACTGTGACAAAAACGTGAATCAGAGCTGACGTGCAACAAAGATTCTTGCCAGATGTGGCATGCTTTTGGTGTTTCTTGGATCACCAAGCAAAGGACAGCAATCGGCTCAAGCAGACTGTAGTCAGGGCAGTGTTGACCAATCTCGTGTGAGCTGGCTTTGGTTGGACGTTGGAATCCATTGGCTATCGTGTGACCTTTTTTTACATCTTTTTTTAGAGTGTAGGTTACCAGTTATCTGTTATTTGTTTGCCCCTGGCTACACTGGAGGTCCTGAAACATCGGCTGTTGGCTTCTGATAATCTTTCTTTTGTTTTTAAAATCAGTTTGGCTCGTTTGGTTTTTCCCATTTCGGATCACGTCCAACATTTTGGACCAAACCAAACCTTTGACTCAGTAGTCTTAGCAAGAAGGTCCTGAATATATTGAAACCACTTTGTGGACGGTTTGATTCTTCAGGTCCTCAGATCATTCCAATTCAGCAAACTACCAATAATTCTTGTTTTCGTGTTGGACAGACATGGTCAAGAAAACTGATGAAATACAGCGTTTGTCTGTCAGAGCCAAACTCCGTTCCATGTGTTAGCCGGGGGCTTGTGGATCCTTTATGTCAGACTTGTCTCTGTCAGAATTAAGTTCATATTGTACAATTTTGCAGCACACAATTCAAGGCGGGGGGGGTGTCGGATTGGTGAACAGGAATGAAGAAAGCACAAGTTGTACTTTTGTACTACGTAGAAAACAAAACTGCAGTTTGTTTTTTGTCTGATCCGACAACAACGACATGGAAAAGTGATTTTACTTTAACTTTAAAGGTAGTTTTAGTTTAGCTTAACCAAACGATTGCCATACTGCAGCTGCTGTGTTCAGATATTGAAGGAATGAACAAACAAAATGTTCACTGAATGTTCAAAAAAAAAAAATCTGTGTTTCACAGATTTGTCCAATCCCAAAGCTGTCTAACCTTCTCTTCATATGCTGAGACAACAATGATAAAAGTACTGGGTGACACAGGGAGAGAGGTGAGGGTTGTGAGATGGTCGGGGGTCTTTGGGGACAGCTGGGAAACTGCGCATTCATCATTTTCACAAAACACGAAATGGGCACAACATAATATTTTAAAAACAGATAAAATCCCCTTCCATCCTCTTTATCTCTCTTTTAAGTGGCTATTGATTCATTATCGTTATCTGACGACCGCAGCAGGAGCAAAGGGAGCCATGAAACACACACACACACATACACAGTCACCATTTCCTGAAAGCACACAAAGTTTCCTGTGGGAATTTATTTTCAAAATCAGCTATCTGCAAACACCTGCTGCTGCTGCTGCTGCCGCTGCCAGCCTCATCCCCCGGCTTCTGTAACGTCATTAAAACATCACCGTTTAATAGAGAAATCATAAAGGAAGTGAGCGCTGGGATAATGGATTAAAAACACGGTGATGTGGAAGGACAGAAAAACAAGTTGTCGAGCGGAGACGAGATAAAAAGATAAACAGAGGAGAAACGGCAGGATTTATCTGCAAGCGTCAAGATGAACCACACCTGGGAAACTTTATCTGCTGTAAACATTTGATATCAGGAAGTAATAAAACCTTAGAAGCAAGTTTCAGTTATGTTGTGACACCAAATTTGAATATCATGACAGATGATGTTTTGGACGGATTATGAGTAAACGCACATGTGCATTTTTGCCGGCAGTTTGACCGTTTACAGACGGTATCATTTGATTATTATTTGATTTCACAGTTTAAAAGGACTAATTATTTTGTGTTTATTCAATGTTCAGTCCTTTTTCTTGTGTCTTAATTTTAGTCCAACAAACTTCTTTTGTATAGCTTCTAATCAGATGCGAGGTTATCTTTTGTTTCTCAATCATAATCGATTATTTCAAAATAAAAGGTCATTAATGTTGTTAAAGATGAACTGTATTATCTTAACAAAATGATCGGTCATTAGACTTTTTTACCCACTGCTGCGGCTGAAAAATTTGTATTTTCTTGCCATGATGCAAACTTATATCGAAGTGAGGAGCTTGGAATTGACTGACAAGCAGGTAAACCACATTATAGCGCCATCGTTTTGATTTGATGACAGCTCAGTTATACATTCTACATGTGCATTGATCTTTATATATTTGTTTAAGAGGTCTTATTAGAGTAATTTTTATTTTCCCCTGGAGTTTTTTATCCTATAATTCTGTCTTGAAATAAACAGAAATGTATGATTTTCGCACACAGCTCAATAAACATTACTCAACTGCCTTGTACACACACACACACACACACACGCACGTGCGCTTGTGTTATCAGCGGGGAGACCAGATCAGATGAGAGCGGCATCCCTGTTGATACTGAGGCGATAACATCAGAACATTAACAAGAAACTCAGGGCCAAATGGCAATGAAAAGGACAGGCAATTACCAGTCAGTGTCATCAAAACATTCATGTTTGATCACACACACACACACCTTATACAGATACACACACACACACACGATCTCTGATCAGAGGTGTGTGTTTTTTAAATGTTCCTGTAATGTGTCCAATGTGTGAGATAAGACAGGAGTAGTGTAAACAGTAGAGTGTGTGAGAGTGTGTGCGTATTGAATGTAATGCCTCCACATGTTGAGCATAGGAAACAGATGCCTCACCCCTGGCTACGAGAGAGAGAGAGAGAGAGAGAGAGAGAGCGTGCTTGTGTTTGTATTGAAGCTTTTCAGCAGGGACTCTGCAGTCTTGTGGCTGTTGTTCCACATTGTTCCACAGTCAGACACCCAGAGGGGTAACACGGATAATAAAGCAGTGGTGAAGTTCGGCCATTTTCAGTGGTTCGTGCTGACCTCTGCAAATTCTTCACATATGGCAATCTGTGTGCCAAAAGGTTCTCGGGAGAGGTTCCCATAAGTCTGCACTTTTACCCGGTGAAATACGCTCAGGAAAGCTAAAATGGTACAGTAGCTGTGTAGAGTTAACTTATAACGGCTCCAGCTGACAGACGAGACCTCTATGTGACCCACAAGTCAATAAAATCTAACCTGACTGCTCCAGATGGTTTGTTACGCAGAACCGAATCTTCGTTGGAAGCCGACACGAGTGACGTCACGCGTAGGTTTTCGAAGCCGAAAATATGTTGGATGTACTGCTTCTTCCGCCTCCCGGTTAGTCGTAATATCAGCAAAGACGTCGATCATCAGCGGGCCAAATAATGCCTGAGTGCTCGAATAAGCCATCTGTAACGACACTCACCTGTTCTGTTAATTATGTGCAGCTTTAAGCCTTTATATGATTTTAACAGGTGAGTTAAAAAAAATAGCTATAGAGAGCAAAACTGGTGTCTGAACCAGGCTGTAAACATGTTCATTTCTGCTGTGAAGCAGGAAGTAGTTTTAATATGGCCGCTTTTGGAGATTGGCTCACTTCTCCAGCCTGTCTTAAGCGGCCGCTCGAGGAATTACAGTTTTCCGCATTGGCTTCATTTTCCAGCGCCGGAGGTTGATGCTTGACTCAAACACACCTTTTCCAGCCAGAGAAGCCTTCAGTGCCGTTCTTTGGTCTTCTTTCAGTTAAGAAATGCTCTCCAGTTCAGATACAACTCATGCTAGCAGCATCGACGCTAACTTCTTGCATCCATCACCATCACACTGTAGCTCATGCTGGTGGTTTGAAGCCTGGCAAGATGAATTCTCACATGATCTTTGTGATCTGCTACCTTAAGATGATACACCTTGCATGCTTTCAGGTGGATGGATGTCAGTCTCGTGCTTGTAAGCCCCTGACGTCAATCCTTCAACACCTTCAGGACGAACTTCAGCGCAGTATTCAGTCCATCCATCTTTTCTCTCCCTCATTCACCTCTCAAACGTTCTCCCTCTCAGCTTTCTTCACTCAATCTTCTACACATCCATTCTCACCGTTGCTGCCCTCCCCTCCCTTTCCTCCCACCAAACTAAATGGATCCATCCCAGTGATGGTGCCTGAGGGTGCACTAACTCTGCCCCCTACACTCCTGCTCCAGCCCTTCCTGTGGAGCTGCAGTGGGAGTCACTAAAGGAAGTCTTCATCTCAGAGGACAGCCCACTTCCTCCTGAGAAAGCGGGATGAAGTTGAGGGTTGAGTGTGAGAGAATTAGAGGAACAACAGACCTGTTTGTTGGATGGCGGTTCTTCGTGGATCCACTTTGCTGTTTAACACAAACCTCATTGGAAGTGTAGCACATGTTCAGTGCACTGCCTTCATTTTTAAATATTTAACTTTGCAGAGCAGCGGTGTGTGTTTAATCACTTCATGGACTCATCCTTTTTAGCAAAGCAAACATTTTATTTGGTTTCCTTGTCCTTCTCATTCATATTAACATGTGTTGTATGTGTTATATGATTAACAAACCTGTTGATTAGTTTGTAGATATTAGGCATGCCCGGATCGATCAGCTGCCAATCGTTATCGGCCAGTATTCAGTAATAACATGCGATTGGGAGATCTGCATTAATACTTTTGAGCCACCGATCAACGACGTGCATGGTATTTGTTTACTAGTGGATCTTGACCTCTCCAATGTGGCGACCGGGCAGAGACAAAGTGACAATGTACAGCAGGCTACTTTCTAGTCATGATGGTGGTGAGGATAACAAAAATGGGGATTTATTCATCTCTTATTGTATCATAACTTTAGTGGATCATAACATGTGGGGCATGAAATGAATGTGCAGATTCTCTGGTTCAAATGGAGACCAAACTTTTCTATGGATGTCAGTCTTTGTTCTCTTTAGTTTTTGCCTCCTAAGAGTGAGGAAAACAGGTGAGACAGCGATGGAGCTGGATAAAGCTGAGCGATTTCGTAAGTAAAACGACTTGATGAACAAAACTTTCATTACAATCTAAGAGCGTCAAGGCTTCTTCAAATCATTTTGGCACAGACCAGCTTGTAATGTCTGTCCTGAGGGAAGCTTCTGCTAAAGTACGGTTTAAAACCTGTGATTTCAAATTCACTGCAAACACCGCCAAAAAGAAAAGGTGAGCGTCTGGGCAGCAAACAGGTGTGTGGTCATGTGTTCGGTGCATGTGGGTATGTGTATACTTGTGAATTTTATCCAGGAACCTCATTGTTTCCTCATCACGGTCGAGTACAACTTCTGTCAAACTCTCAGTTTTGCCGCATAAATCAGTGGAACCACTTCATATTTCATCTCTCCACTGCTGGCCAAAAGACCTTGGCATCGGCGGCCATGAATTTCCAGCATTTCAGCTGTATGAGCATGCATAAATATTCTGAGTAATGAAAACATGCACCTGCACACGCACACGCACACACACACACACACACACACACACACACACACACACACACACACACACACACACACACACACACACACACACACACAATCAACACACATTAAAAAAATACTGTAGACCAAACCATAAAGTCAATCCAGCAGTGCGGACAGGGTTAAACAATTCATCTCCTGCAAACGGTCTCTGAACAATAGAGCCAGTGTGATCGGAAGTATGTATTATGAAAAAAATAATCTGTCAGTCTCGTTCACTTTCTCTTTCACAAACATAAAACACACACACACACACATTTTCTGTCTCTGCACCACATGTCGTCGTACAAAACCCTCAAAACTTAAAAAAAAAAAACACGACATCCACCGACAAACTGGAACACTCCTAACTCTGGACGCAAACATGCAAAAAAAAAAAGAAATTCACAAGAAACAAAAGCACTTTCTGTCTGCTAGCGACAGTTGGCAGGGAGCGCGATACAGAACAAACGACAGGAGTGTTTTGAATTTCCCCCAGGCACACTCGCTGAGACTTAGTGGGAAATATTTTCCTTCCTATCACACACACAATTGGCCTGAGGGTGTTTCCCTGAATCTAGATATTCAAAGAATCCTTTGTTTTGATAAGATAACAGTTTAGACTCAGAGGGAGGCAGCAGCCGGAGTGAGGCACTTATGCAACAACAATTCCTCTTTATGTATCAGCGAATGGTGATAAAAGCTCCTCTCATGGTGTTTATTATACACAACGGCACGCAACAACACCAAATTTCCTCGGTAATCCTCAGTTTGTTGGGTTTGTTTTTTTTTTTTTATTACTGTAAATCACCCTTGACTACATCTTTTCCATTACAGCTCATAACTGGCACTCGCGGCCTTCGTTGCCAACACAATCACAATCATGTTGTCATGTAACGTCAAATCAAAGCTGCTGGCTCGCTTCCACGTTAAAAAAAGAGTGACATTCATGCTAATCCTCCCATAATTAATTGGACGTTGATGATATTTTTGAACAGTTTAATCTGCCTTTTAAAGAAGAATGGGGGAGCTTACATGGCTAAAACAATACCATTAATGTTAGAAACTGCACTTCTCATTGAATGCGACACGTATAAACTGTGTTTACTGGAGAAATAAGAGTCTTTATTTGGTAGTGGCTTATCCAGAAGACATTACAGGTGCACAGAATATTTGAATTATTTGTTTTCAAAGACTTTAGATGACATCCTCTGCGTTCTGTTGAATTGTAATTATGATAAAAGGTGGAAAAAATAAGACTTAAAAACATAACCTGTTGAGTTTTTGGCCGATGGAACAATGGTTTTATGATTAACTTCCCATTTTGCCCATTGTGCAAGCAAGCAGACGGGAAACGTGATACTCCTTTCTCATGTCGGTTTCACACTATTCCATTGATAGACAGTTGGTCGTGTTAACTTCCTAATACAGTTAGAGTAGCAATGTGCCAAACAAATGTTGTGAAAGAGAGGGCTGGAGGCTAGTAAACAAAAAAAAAACCCTGTTCTTCAATAGGAAAGGCAGCTTTTAACAAATTTGTTCTGTCTTTTTGGTCTCCAACAACTCCTGAGAGAAATATCTGGCTCTAAATACTGCTGCTAAATACTCTACAACCACAAACCACCCACTTCACACTGTCATTTGATTCATACAGTAAGGCATTTTAAGTCAAATCAAATCAAAGTGGAGCTAATTTTAATTTTGCCTTATAAGATGATACAATGTTTTGTATGTTAAATAGTAAACAGTAATTTTAGCTGACAAGTGTTGGAGTAAAAAGCACAAATATTCCTCAATACTTGAGTAAAGTAAAAGTAAAAATACTTCAAAATTGTACTAATGAACAGCGAAAGCACTCGGTCACTTTGTGGTTATGTTACAGACTTTGTACAATCGGCTCTGGTAAGACTGTATTTCATTGTCGTCATGCCATCAAAGAAAATTTGAGAAACAGAAAGTTCAAGGGAGAAGAGGGGAGCAAAGATGCAGATCTGGACGGGGGTTAACCTTGAGTGGACCTTGTGGGTGGGTGGTATAGAACCAGACCAGCTTCTTTACATACTTGAGTTAAAACCTCGTTAAAAGCCAATTATACAAAATAATAATCCACGCCAAATTAAACAGAGACTCACAATCAGCAGCTCTGCCTTCTACCAAAATAAAAATGAAAGCAGATCATTTTAAACAAAGGAAATATGATCTCCACCAAAGTTTTTTCCTCAGTGTGTGCATGTGTGTGTGTGTGTGTGTCTGAGCGGAGAGGCCTGGTTCCCAGGCTTGTGGACCACCGGAGTGAGCAGGTCGAGCTCAGAGGCAGTAAAAGCCCCAAGACGCTGTAAAAGACACAAGCTGAGAGCCCAGAACTGGAACCGGGTCCTCTTTCAGCGGGACAGTTTATGTGACGAACACGAGGGGCCATTTGTAAAAATTTAAGAGAGGCTAATTTCTGGGATTCCAGCGACCTCAGCGAATAAAACAAGTGGCCATAAAGGCACATGGTAGTGATTAGACCACACCGATAAGCATCTACAGCATGTTCCTCTGTCTTTCTCGGACTCCGGTGCACACCCACGGAGCTATTTTAAAAAAAAAATGATGCAAAACAGGCATGTGCAGATAAGATCGAGTAAACACACAAGAGCTAAAAGGAACGGAGAAACACCTGCTGTGATGACATCATACAGGTGTGGTGACAGCTAACAGCTAAATGCATGGTTGTCTTCATGCTAAAAAAAAAAAAAAAAAAAAGTCCATGATAAATAATTTTCCATAGCTGAGTCAACACTGATTAAGCACGCTGTTAAGTATGTGCAACCGCACAGAGTCCCTACGGCTGGAACGATTATTCAGAGTGATTGACAGTGTCAACAGCAAATTATCGAACCGTACCTCTGCCAAGTGCTGTCCAACAAATCAACTGTAGAATCAACAACGGAGGATTACTCTGACATAATGTAAACATACAGCATCAATACACATCACTTCGGATGCAGTATTACTTAAATGGCATGTTGCAACACACCCTGGTGCTACGGCAGCATCTGAGGCGAATGTGGGTTTAAACGCGGAAGCAATAGTTTCTATCTTTGACACAATAAGATTGTTCCTTCTGCTCCGCCTGCTCATCAGCCTGCATACAGGCTGCAATTATTTTCGGATGCGTTGAAACGCTTAAGACGGAAATAAACCACAAACAAAAGCAAAACATTTTGACCGCTTTTTTTAAAAGGTTATTGCTTTGTCGTATGTATTATGTATAAGTGGAGTAAAGCACTGCATCGCAGGGTTAAGTATCGGTGTATAGTTTCTTGCAAAGACAAAAAAATGGAACCATGAAAAAGAGGAAAAGAGAAAAAAAATGGAAAAGTTAATTGCGTCTGTGTATTGTACTGAAATTATTTCTGGCTTTCAAACCAAAACAAGAGAAAAGAAGTTCAAGTGTTTCCAAACATGGCACACTGCGGAGCCGCCAGGGCAATTCTTAACATACCAAAATAACCTCCAAATACCTATTCATTCAGACATAGATGGTCATTTGTGCCTCAAAGTCTCAACAAATGGCTCCAGCCTAATATGGGATTCACTGCTGTTTTTGTCTGCAGTGTGTTATTTCTGTTGCTATTCAGTTAAAACGCTGGACTAGTTCACTGCGTACTACTATCACTTTCAGACTTAATTCAAATGTTAAATTTTAATTGCTGTGACTAAATGTGTTGCCTTTCCGAATATCACCATGTTTGGTTTAATGGGATTAACAAACATGGACGTGTTCAGACAGAAAGATAAACGTGTTCTCACCCTGTGTAATTTGCATGAATTTGACGGCCAAAGTAAGTTAGCTAGCAATGCACCGACCGAGTGTGTGTGTGTGTGTGTAGCGGCTCAGCGTCTGACTGAACTCAGCAGGAACTCTTTCTGTTCCTCCATTTTCTCTTTCGTGTGTTTATGAAACGGACTGAAAAGGCTCGGGATGAGCGGGAATTTTCAGCTCGACTTTTAAACATTCGGAGCTCTCTGCGTCATTCACGCCGCCCCGGGTGAATTCACACACATCTTAAAAAAAAAAAAATCGCACGGCACGATAGGACAACACAATGCGCCTGCGCTAGGAACGCCTCGGTGAGGTACAATAAGAGTTATTGCCGTGCTGAGGCTGTTGCTCCTCGAGTCCTGTATAATTCTGCAGAACATTTTTAAATGGATGCTGCACTGTGGTGGGATATAGACAGTGGCGCTAATCCACAATGTACAATCCACAAACACATTCCTGTCCTCGAATCCAGATGTAGACCCTAAAACAACCTTAAACATAACCCCACCCCTGTGACACACACACACACACACACACACAAAAGAAGCCCAAACACAAGTAAAAACCTGCTTGTTCATTAAAGACGCGATCAGCACTAACAGGCTAAATCAGTTCCATGTGGCACGCGGGGAGCCTCCCTGCCCTCTGCTCTTCAATATAGTGGGATGAACATCAGAAAGGATGGGCTGACGAGATACATATGTCTAACACTACATTACCACATGTGGGTGTACAGCAGCCGTCTGTTTGAGCCAAGGGTTTCGAATTTTTCAGCCTGAGATCCAAATTATGTCTAAACAGTGATACCCTTGGAGCGAGACTTATTGAAACATATAGCTCTTTCATAAGAAGTAGACTTGTTTCTTCTGGGGAGATCTTTGGGAAATGCTGCATTAAATTACTTCAAACTTGATACCTTTGCTAAGGAAATCTGAGGTACCTTAACTGATAGATTTGCTACTGCAAAATCTGAACCCAGCAGGATCCACAGGTACCGTAGTTTTAGTCTACGTGGCAAGAATTTTAAGCAGACATTATTGCTGTGTAGGCACTCGAGCTTTTCCTCCTCGGAATGTCTTTGTCTGTTTTCCAGAGGGAAACCGTATCCCCGGTATTCCTACCTCCGTTAGGCCATCGAGGAACGCCAGAGAGAAAAAGCGAGCCCAGCCCGCCCAGCGCATACCTCCGGCCTCCCTCTTATTGGAAAACTTGGGATAGTGCACGGAGGAAATGCCTGGCATATTCCCAGAACAAAAGAAGCGATCTAGACCATCGAGGGGCAAAGAGGAAAATATATTAAGTTAAAATTAAAGACATTTTTGTCATATTCAATACGCAAAGTCAAAAATCAGAATCAGATGAGGTTAACCAGGCGGCAGAAACAAGAGGAGCTGGGTGATACTTTCAGCCTGGTTTGCATACAGCTCTAAGCAGTTCAGACACATATGTGAGTGTGTGCGCGCGCGTGTGTGTGTGTAAGACTGAAGTGTGTTGTGACTTGTGAGTGGTGTAGACATTAAGTGGCTGACATTAGATCTAGTCTTTGCGGGCTGGTCCACTCGCGTGCCTCCTGATATATGTATGCGTGTGTTTGTGCACACGCGCACGCGAGCGCTTTCCAGAGCGTGCACCTGTGTCATATAAATCCGCCATGAGCTTGCTCCCGTAGCAGCGCTACGTTTCCAATAACAGTCACAGAGAGGGCTCGAGGCGAGGGGTGGAGAGATGGCTACTGTACATTGCTGTAATAGAGCACAGCTGTGTATGCACGAGTGCGTGTGTGAGTGTGTGTGTGTGTGTGTGTGTGTGTGTGTTGTACGCACATGTGTTAAGACCGTCAGAGTCTTTCTGAGGGAGGGAGAAGGTTGGCGAGCTGCTTGTAAATTTAAGAAATTGGCTTTTGATTGCGTTTGGCTGCAGCTGAAACAAAGCAAATCATTCGTTGATGGGAAACCAAAACAACAAAAGATGTCTTTATCTGTCATGAAGTGCAGCCTGCCTCTCGATCTGTCAAAGTAAAACACCTCTATCCAACCGAGCATGCGTGACATGCCGTGCAGAAGTCATGAAGACGATATTGGGGTTGATGGCCGATGGTGTGGTGCACAAACAAAAATCACGAGCTGGAGTTCGCTTCCTTGGTTAGGGACAGATTGTGTGTGTGGTCATACTGATTTGATATGTTGCAATGACTTTAAATATTTTTTCAACCAAATGACTGTTAAAGTTCACAGAGTTGCCTCAGCATAACCAGAAAAACAAAAGGACTGATATCATTTGAAATCTTTTGATACCAGCACTCAAACCTGAGGTATTGAGACCAAAACATGTTTTTTTATTTCGATAAGAAGTTTGAGGAATTTATAGATTTTTAGTGATGTAAGTTGGTCTAAACTGTGATTTTTGAGCATATAATTATAATAAATAAAGATCAGTATGAACCTGAGCAAAGCCAGCTTTCACACTTTCAATACTTCCTGTAATGGACAAAAAAAAAAAAAGTGCTGAGGTTTGTTATGCAGCGAGTCCAGTTGGACGTTACATGGAAAAAAATTTAACACTTTCACAGTGAATGTTTCACATTTAGTACGAACATTTTCAGCGTCCGGTTGATAAAAATCTCCTTTTTTGATGCATATATGAACTGAAGTTTTGAGGAGATGGGTTGGTGTCTGTTGGTTTTCCGTATTTAAATGGGTAAAAGTGCAGATACATGGATATCAGACGAGAGAAAACAGAGACGAGGAGGAAAGAAACGAGAGCAAGAAGAGAGAGTGAAAGATTAAGAGAGGGAGTGGAGAAACCTCTCGCCATCACAGCCTAGCAGCAGGCTGTGTGAGGGCCCAGGATGCCTTTCTGTGTTTTAACTCTGTGGCTTCACTCTGGAGTTCTTCTTCTCTCCTGGGAAATAAAAACATTCTTGTTTTCCCTCCAAATGAGTGTTCTGGGGGCGGCCAGATGTGCGGGAGGAGGAGGAGGAGGAGGAGGAGGAGGAGGAGGAGGAGGCTCCTCTCTTCTCAGACTAAACTGAGGGGCTGGGCAAGGGGACCTCCAACACCAGCTCCTCTCCTCCAGGAGAGGCAGCCCGCAACCTCGCCTTTCACCTCTGACCCCTCACCCCTGACCTGAGGGATGGAGAGGAGTGGAGGAGGAGGAGGAGGAGGACGGGATGTGAGGAGCTCAGAGAATGTAAACAGCCAATCGCCACATACAGAGAGACTTTCTCGACTAGTTTTTTTTCGGGGCCTTGCTGGAGCAAAGCCCAACAGATGATGCAGATAGTGTTCATCTTTCAGTTGATTTGCACACATGCATACATATACTGTATGTGTGCATGTGGGGGTGGCCCTCATTTCTTCTTATTTTGGCCTTCACTCCTCCCTGAGGTAATTTAGAGAATTGCGTTAGTCATTTATTCCAGCTTTTTGGACGATCAGGAGAAGAATACCATCAATCCTTCTGGGACCTCGCGAGAGACCACCGGCTAACACGGAGGAGCTGTCAGGGAGAAGGAGGAGGAGGAGGACACGGGTTCGAGGCCCGAACCATGAGTGGAGGGACAGAGAGATGGAGGGAGGAGAAGATGTAGGCAGATAAGAGGGTGAGGGAGAGTGGGATGGAGGGGAGGAGGGAGGAGTGGGAGGACGAGAGGTGTTAAGAAATAGACGGTGATACAAGAGTGAAGGAGATTAGGGAGGAGTATGAGGTAAAGAGAGCAGGGAGGGGGAAAAAGAAGGAAAGGAAGGATGGAGGAGGTCTCAAGGGAACAAACTTAGTACAGGACGTCCTAATGTAGTGGAATGCTACTTCACTTTCTTCATCTCTCCTTCTGTAACTGATTTAACCGAATGTGAAAACTAACTAGGCCAAATTAACTGACTTATTGGAAAAGTCTGGTCTTTATTCGACCAACATGTGTCGGCACGGTGCCTACATCGGGACCTTTAAGAGCACAGGCTAAACCGGTCAGAGCGCCAAGTGCTCGGGAATTTGAGGATGGTCAGCTGAGTGTTCAGCATGTTTGAGACAAAAAGAGTATGACGTATAATGGGAGTTTAACGTCCTCTACGCCAAAACTTATTTGAAAAAAGTCCCATTGAGCACATTAACTTTGCCAAAAAGGACAAAACACACCTCAAGCGAGGTAAAATCTTTGTGGAATTGAGGATGTTTTCTCAAATTTTGCCACTTCCATCAACGTTTTTCTAGTGCAATACTTCAATATGCACGAAAGGAAACATGGCTACTGATAAATACTTTGTGAAAACTCTCTTACCAATCCTGTAAAGCACCCAGATGAACCCAGATGTTTGTGGAATAAAGTTTTCCTCATTAGATTATCTTGTTACTTGAGCACCAAGTTGGCTGGTGAAGCAGCGACAGCACATCTTCTATCCTGAACTGAATAAAGTCTCGTCTTTTCTACCTCGGGCTGAGAAAGCAGACCGCAGAGCAGCAGGCCAAGGTTACTTTCACAACCCTCTCACACTCAACAGATTGTAGAGAGTCAGATAGCTGGCATGGCATTCTTCTCGGCAGGAAGCAGCTCTTTTCTCTGCACTCCCAGACCTGGCATGCTAGGAAATCAATGCACTGCCCTCATAAAAGCCCTCACTTCCTGTCTATACAGGAAACAGTCAGTCACTCGGTTGCTCCTGATATCCTGCAGGTCTCGGTCTGTCTGTGAGATTGTTCTTGCCAATCAAAACATGTTTATCAATGAAAACAAGCGCAAGAATGTGACCTTATCAGTACGTCATTTGTTGTCCGAGAGCGAGCGCCGAGATTGAATCAGGTTGTGTGATGAATGTAGTGTAAGGCCATGAGACCGTCCACTCACAGACATGTCAGTCCTCGTGGAGCTGCAGGGTTGCAAAACATGGCTGCTTTTAAATGCATCTTTCTCTCCCACACACAGTTTCTCCGAGTCGGTCTTTACAGCTTTCCTTCCTTCCTTTTTTTTTCCCCCTGTAAGCTTTCCACAGCGTAGACCGAAAGTTTCATCTATTGTTTCTTTTCTTTTTTTTCCACACTCAACCTCATCTGTACGTTTTTCCCAGCAAGACTGAGTCTCATGTTACCTGTTGCAAAATTTAAAAAAAAACGTATTAGCCCACATAAAACGAAATGGAGCGCCATCAATAAACTCTGCGCCTCCTGTTAACAATCAGCACCTGGTGCTCGGCTTTTTGTGCGGCCGAAAAATGGCACACGTAAGACAGACAGACTCGTGGTAGCATCTCTTGTGGGAATCATTTCATTCTTGCTAACATCACTAACGCGAAGCTCTCCCATATTACTGCATCTCACCAACTCCCACACCAGAGGTGCTAATCCAACAATGGTTATAAACCCGTTGGATGGTTGTCAACTCCTCTTCCTCTTCAGGTGAAATACGCCCCCTCCCTTCAAATCAATTACCCCGCACCTCCTCCCTCTCAGCTGCTGAGCTCTTATTTATGATCTGAACCTGGAGCCTGGGATTATGGCAACATTTGACCTCCCACCTTCGACCCTCCAAGGCGACCCCGCACACCATTAAACTGCCTCTCTCCTGCTATTACCCAATCTGATGACTCACTTAAGGGGGATCCCAGGTAATATGAGAAGAAGATGGCAGATCTACCTGCTATAATGGCAGCTGGGGCAAATGGCTGACAATTAGAGAAGAGAGAGAGGGGCTTTAGCCAAACTAAAAACTACTGAGATCATCCACAGCTCTTGGATGCAAACAGAGCTATCACTTTACATTACTGTGGTTTGCCACCCAGTGGCACATCACGCAACATCTGCATCATAAAAAAAAAAAAAAAAAGATGACCTTAGCGTCTGGGATTTTTGTTTTTGATTTCTGACTTCGTTAAAGAGAATCTGGCGCAGCTCGTCTGCATTTTCTTCCAAAACTTTGTTCACTTTCTGTTACTGGAAGTATTTTTAAGCTTCTAACCTTTATTATTATGATATGCAATTGGTTTATTCTTGCAGCAGGAGGTGGAACAACTTGTGTGAGCATAGGGGAAATTAAATACCGTTGGAAAATTTCTTAAACTGATTAGTCTTTAAAAAATAAATTCAGGATTTTTCGGTTTTGACATGGTCTATTAAGCAAAACATCAAATAACGTCAGTGCAAGCGACCCAGAACTGTGAGGGATTTCATTTTTTCTCCTCCACTGAGATACTACATCGAGTTTTCCCGGAAAGAACCGCAATAAGACGAAAGATAAGAAACAAGCAGAACTTTGAGAGAGCAGCGAAAGCCACGGCCAGCACCCCACCTGGCCTCGCCGTGTTTATTATTACCATTATCCAGTGGTAATAGGGAAAAGTTGAAGCAAACACTGGTGCACCTGTTAATTCCACCCCCAGGGGAAATGGGCCCAACAAACTCTCCAGCTATTTCCTGTGGCCTTGGGGAGGGTGCGGGATGGGCAAGCAGAACCAGATGATGGAGTGTTTTGGAGGTTACGGCTCAGTGTGTAGTGGCCATCAGGGAGGTAGAGTCAGGGGGTAAAGGCCAGGCTGGGAGTGGTGGTGGTGGGGAGGGGGGGAGCAGGGCTACACCCAGAAGGACAGGAGGAGGCTGGTAGGGGTGAGAGTAGAAGAGGACCCGAGCCCTTCATGTGAATCTGTTCCAGACCCGGAGTTAAATGACAGTATATTGGATCCAGACATGAGCAGGACGTGTGTGTCTGTGTGTATATATATATATATTACATTAAGGAACTCACATTATGATTAAATACATACGAGGAAGAAAAAATGATTTGGGTGTCACAACTGATCAGAACAAGTTGGACCGAGCCTGTGGCCAGATGGTTTTCAAACATTTTACACGTCTGAGGCTGATAATATTCGTGTGGTCCGTTAAAAACAAACCATAAAATAATGCAGTGTGCCATGAGTGAGTGGGTATAATCTGATTAACCAGTTCATCAAGTTTCAGTCCAGGTTCAAACAGAGTTCACCTCACTCTTTAACAAAGTTTACACTTCCAGGTTTATGTGCAAACGTTAGAGTTCTTCTTCTCAAAGTCTCTCCATCCACCATCTTAATTCAAATTAGGCATCTTCCCTCACCTCGTTCACCTTTTCCTCCCAAATTAGTCAAACTGTTTTTCCATGTTCGCGGATAGATGTTTGTTGCAAAGGAGTTCGTTTCCCGCAGGCATCGCGTCATACTCTACTCGTCACCCGCTGTATCTACTCGGTTGTTCAACAGGTTATTGTTGCTGATTGTCGAGACTGAAAACGTGCATGCTGGTGACACGGTTGTAGGTTACAGTCATCTTAAAAAAAAGATTATTTTTAATGCAGTGGCGTTACAACAAGTACAACAGGACAAGCAAAGATCAGAGAGATCCCGCTTTGGATAAAAGTGTGATAGAAATGCAGCTATGCACCCATCGTTGCACAGGAACAAAGACGGTACGGTAAGGCGAGCTGGTGTTTGCTGCTCGAGTCTGATCTTGACCTGTCTGACTCGTGTTCTCAGATCTCATCAAGTAACTTACTAACAAATAAGATCCGGGCTGTAAATAAACCAGAAGTATATCTCTTAGTAGATCTGTTCTTTGTAGTGTTTTATCACCATCCTCACTTCAGGCATCACCACCCATCGGGCCTTCAGGCTTGGAGCGCATAGAAAAACCGTCGACGCACACAGATATACATAAAGACGCTCCCTTCAGCCCACCCGCCTGCTTCCCTTCGGTGTGAAAACATGAATCCTTCACCCTCCTCATCATGCTCCCTCCTCTTCTCTCTTCTCCCCTGCTGTTCTGCGCTGAGGGGAATTAGAAAGCATAACAGCCGAGAGGTCCACTCTCATGGAACACCCAGGTCGCTCTCTCTTCTCCCCTCCCCTTCCCTCTGCTCCACCTCCTCCTATGCTTCCTGCTCACACAGCAGGCCCTTTCTTCTCCCAGGCCCGTGTTTCAGGAGGAGCCAGTTCGCCAGTGCACCAACACCAGTAAAGCAGGGCCATAAAGAAGGGCTCTGAGCTGTGGGGATGGACCGGTTGGTGAAATTGAGCATGGCAGCACTAAATCCATCACTGAGTGAAGAAGAAGGGGGATGCACATAAATATAGTCTAAAGAAGACGGGGAGAGGGCGGAAAGAGGCAAAAAATAAGGGTGGTGAGGGAAAAAGGGCAGGGAAGAAGGAAGAGGAGGAGGACAGAGCTTCAGACTGCAGCAAAATCCTGATATTCTGTGTCGGGTTGTTGCATAGACCCCATAGCTCACGACTCCAAAATCCACAGCGACCACAAGAACTGTGAATCGTCAGCTTGTGCTATATATTCCCAATGCCAGCAAAATTTACTGATAGCGACGTCATCCGGAGAGCCACTGAGTTAATCAACCATGCAAGAACATTCCTAGTAGATTAGTTTTGACCGTGACTGAGGTTAAAATAACTGTCGTGTAGGGTTTTAAAATCCCATATGATCATATTGTAAACCTCCAGGGTTTGTTTGGTTGTTCGATGAGTCTAAAAATGAATGGACGTGCTACTTAACTGGACTTTCAGGATCGTATTTCAAATCACTCCAGCAGCACGGCCACATGTTTGTACTGGAGGTCGTCACATTGATTGATTGATCAGCAAGTAGACAAATCTAGATTTTGTGAGACCATTTCCTAGAAGTTAACAGAAGATTAAACCACTGTGAACAGAGTTGGTGCGAAACAATCAGCAAGAATCCGCCTCACTCAGGTCTCGTTGGATGAGTGTGTACTGTAAGGAGGCTCATTAAGTCATTTATCACCTCATCGGTGTGGGTGCTGGGGGCCACTGTGCGTCACTGGGATCTGTGACAGGGTCGCTGTCATGGTCTCTCTGTCTGTCAATGAGTGTGAGGCCTCGGCTTCTTGAGAAGGCTCGGCGAGGAGGGCGCACTGACAGACGAGACGGGGGGGAGGAGGTGGGAGAAAAAAAAAAACGGCCGACCCAAATAGAGCAAAGAGAGAACGGAGAGACATTAAAAAAAAAAAAAAAGAGGAGCAGGGGTGAGGTTTAGAGAGAAAGCGGGAGACAAATTGACAAAAGAGAGAGAATGGTATGTTGTTCCATTTTAAGGAGGAGAGCTGGAGATGATTTACAAGAGCTGCGAGAATCCCTCCAAACACGATCTGACCAGACACGAGCACAAATCACGGCTCAGCGGACGGCTGCCATCGCCGCCATGAACTAACCCTCCTTTTTTTTTTTCCAGACGCATGGCATGTGTCGAGGACGGTAGTTCAAAAGAGCAGTTACATTACATATCACCATTCCATTACGCCTCATCTCCGCTGGACCTTCCACCTATTAATCCTCAAACTTGTTAAAAAGGAGTGGATTAAAGAGGACTGCTATCCTTTTTTTTCCTCCTTCTCTCACCTGTGCAAGGAATTCCCTCTCTGCCCCCCATCTCATATAACATGTCGCATTAAGTACCATGTTCCTGCATGGTCTGCTGTGTGTGTGTGTGTGTGTGTGTGTGTTGTGTGGGAATGTAAGCAGGTTAGTTAATGGCTAGTGCAGAGAAACATTACTCTTCCAGGTTGATACCAGCCTTGTGACCCTGGAGCCAACTTCATCGCTATGGAGATTACCCACTCTGATTTATGACCCGGACCCCTAGTCAGAGATCCTGCTGGTAACATCACTCACACACACACAGCACACACACACACACACACACACACCTGTCCTTGACCAGCTGTGAAAAATCACTTTACAAACGGTGTCATTCTCTCTCCGGCCTGTCTGGATATGTTTGGCCAGGTTGCGTAGCCGCTTTGCCAAACTTTTTCTTTCGGTTTGGCTCCGTTGCAAGAAGTTGCCAAGCAGTATTACATATGCAAAGTTAATGGGACGGCCTGAACCATTTGATACGGGAGAGTGACCATGGGAGTTTATGCTGGCAGTTGATCTGTTAGCGGCAGGACAAAGTATTACAGTTAGAGGATGAATGACTCTCGTTAACTCTGACCAGAATCCTTGCACCATGTTGTGACGCCAGCGCCGCCGTGAGTCAGCAAATGCCACAAAATTAGAAACACATTAGTTATATTGGGTTTGAGACTATTTTAGAAACGCACTTCTCTTACAGTCAAAGTTTTGGTTAAAAAAAAAAAAAAAAAAAAGTAGTTTAATAGCCAAAATGTATAAAGACACATTGATGTTTACCAAAGAGTTTAGATAAAGAACATCTTTACATCGCTTAGTCCAAGGTCACAAAGAGGCGAGAGCCTATCCTGAGTGTGTGATGACAGTGAACTGGTGTAAGATATGGGTCGCCATGGCGAGGATGTGCAAGGACACAAAATGGACAGCAATATTAACTAAATCTGATTACAACTCCCCAAAGTCACAAATTTTCACTCCGCATACTTTAAATGCCAGAAGGGAAAATTAAATGTCGTCCATTAATTATGTAATCTTCAGTATCAGGGGTCACGAGCGCTCCACAAAGACGTCGTGGCCAACTTTGGAAAATGTTACTTATATCTTCAGGACATTCTTATCTCGATTTATTGTTTAGTTTAGTTTCATGTAGATACTGATCTCCTTGTGTTCTGCTTTACTTTTCCATTTAAGACTATTTTTATCTGTTATTTGCAATTTGCACAGCAAGGAGGCTAACATAAATATTTGTCACGCTGTCACATCCCAGCAATATTATTACACTGAACTAAGATGGATCATTTGGAATATTACGAATAGTTGTATGACTGAAGTGCAAACATTCAACATTCAACACCGCCTACTCAATCTCAACTTCTCAGAGAGTCAACCAAACAAACTACTGTCCCTTTAAAAACGTGAGTCTTCACCTCCGACCTTGGAGTCAGATTGTTGCACACTGTCACAATAACCTCAGCGCTCCCGCAGGAGCCGAAATTTCACGGCGAGGATAAAGCCGGCACATGCGACAACAAATGGCAGACGACAGCCATGTTGGTCTCGGACACTGAACGCTTCACCTCAGGCTGCAGGACAGTCTCTGGAGAAGTGAACGGAGAGAGAAGAGGGTCTGGAGTCAGGGGTCGTTTGCCGAATAACCTCCACAAACCTTAAACCTTTTGACAGAGAGAGTAACAGAGAGACGACAGATGGTGGTGTGTGTTACACACACATGCTAACACACATTCTCAGGCGCTCTCACTCCAAAATCCATCAAACGGTGGATGATTCACGATCTCTGGAGTCACAGCGGAGCAACAAAAACACCGGACACGCTTCATACGTGTGTCATACCGGAGGCTATTAACCACAAAGATCCTGTTATGCACACCATCTTCACTGCTAAAACATACTGTCCACACAGTCAATCCTTAGAGTCCTTTAGAGAGGACACAAGAAAGAAAGACACCGTTCAAGTTCATAACGCTATGAATCACCATCTCGCTCACAGACGGCAAGACATATATCGAGCTATAATAAGCACATGGTTTTAATACTTTATACATTATGTAGCCTACACGGCGTGCAGCTGCTCCTAACACTCAGATGTGATCTGTTGTCACGGCAGCACATCAAAACCAACAGTTGACAGTTGGAGAAGGTCAGACATGCTGGACGGGTGCTACTAGTTCCCCCTAAAAGGGCCGGTCAGGGTTGTCAGATGACTAACCAGGTTTGGGATCCATGTTGGCCTCTAAAAATGATTTATATGAAACAGTATCAGAGGGGAATATAACTCTTCCATCGGGCCGCTCGTAAATTAAAGACATGTAACCTGTGATGATGGCTCTCGAGGAGTTATTGCTTCATATTAAGGAGTGCTCGCAACTACATTCAAGAATGCAGGGAAAGGCGACCAAACATCGCCAAATCATGGCTCAGAAGTACCAACTACAGCATGCGTCTTCAAAAATGTATCCTAGAAATTGTTGCAATGGATCAAATTCAAAGTCCATCTCCAAACTCACAAACTCCACAGCCTCTGCTCCTCTGATGCCAACCTCCTGTCTCCACCTCTAAGGACCAAGCACCAGACCTGGGGAGCGTTCTTCATGTCTGGAACTCACTTACCAAACAAATCAGAGACTAAGCTGTCTACATTACGTCTACTTTGAATGTGTGATCAACGATGTGTGCTGTTTGATGATTTTAACTCCTGTAAGCGCTCCATAAATAAAATGCATTCTTGTTATTTATGTTTCCCTGGATGAGAAGTCCTCATATTTTTCATGGTTCTCTTTCCTGATGTCGACTTCCAACATCTATATTTTCAGGACAGACGTCTGACAGTGCGAGAATCAATATTTTACACACATGACAATCCAGACAATCCATAAAAAAGGTAGAGGCTGTTCAAATCTGGTTTATTGGTTTTGAATTTTCTTTGTTTGACCGCAAAAACCAATAAAAAATAAAATAAACAAAACCTAAAGGCAAAAAAACAGACAATGAACCACAGAGCCTAAAACTTGTACAGTGTCTGGTGGGTATTTGAAGCTCGCGAAACAAAAGACAGCCAGAGACGTCTGTGCGCTCTCAGGTAATTGTTGAATGTGTGTCGACATGCTTTGCTGCAGGCGACTTGTCATCAGTCCTGTCTGTGGCAAAGTGGAGTGTAGCAGGGTAGACAGAGAGGTGCTAATACTCAGACGGACAGACACAAGACTCAGTTAGAGGATGAGCTGCGAACCCGTCACAATTCACTGGTCTGCTTTCAGCACTCTGGATTCTGCTGGAGGCTCCTACACGCCACTCATCGCTGCGCTACAACGCAACACACACACACACACTCAGTGACAAGTATTTCTATTGTGCACGGGGTCAGAAACAGTGGTTCTCTCTTCCTCACACACCTGTCTTCACTTAGCCAGCATGTGCATTGATAAAGGACTATTGTACCAGGAAAGACAGCCAACAGGAGACAGGAAAAGGAGGGGAGAAAAGTTGTATTTATAAATAAAATTCTATTTATTTTCTCCCTAAGAAAACCGGAAAGTGTTAGATAGCAGAGCAGAAAAATAAAGTGAGAACCGCACCACAAATCTCACTGAAGTTTGAAATTTCATTTGCGTCATCATTTAAAGGTAGAATCTCTTTCTACACAGAGCTTAAAGGGGCACTCCACCAATTTTACACATGACGTTCAGTTTGCTTGTCACGTGGAGGTCTAGGAGGAAGTTAAATAACCCGATCTGAGCTTTAAATATTTAACAGAAAGTCTGTGACTAAAAAGACTTAGTAGGATGAGAGGAAGCTATGTGTTGCATGATGGGAATTGTAGGATCCAGTGATTTTGGAGGTTGACTCATACTAGGGACTACAAGTCAGGACATCTCTACCTCCGCTGCTTGTGAGTTCTCCAACTTTATTAAAGTGCAATACCAAATAGATGGAGTACTCCTTTGTCATAACATAATAGCCCTGTGTGCTGTATAACACAATACAATGCAAGAGCATGACAAACTACAGCCTCCAAGTGTAGCAAACCGAAACTGTTTTAAGATTTCATTGAGACAATTAGTAAGATTCATTTCATTCTTTTATTTAATTTATTTATTTTTGTGAACAGACTGTACAAATTTGAATTTTCAGTTCAGTACAACATCTACATTTAGAAATAATGAACATTTCACACTGAGCTCTGTGCTCCTACTGTCCGTACTGTAAAAAGGAGCCAAGCGGACAAATGATAAGAGGACAGCGATGACGTAACTGTAGATCACAAGATGTTCGATGTCAGACAAAAATAACCAGCCCTAACTCCTTCAAATATGATTTTGTTCCGTGTTTTCGTGTGCTGTAACTAAGGAGCTGACTGAAGAGAATCACAGCAGACACTTCGGTCAACATGATGTCAGTGTTCAGACGCTTCGCATGCAGAGAGACTCACAAAGCTTCACCACAAACGTCCGGCTCACACAGCACATCAATAATAAGTCAGTTCAGTCTCAAGCAGGCCGGTTCCACCTCATTGCCCGTGATTTATTGTCTACCGTGTTTTCCCATGATTCTCAGTGTGGTCAGCGGAGTCTGACTCCAGCTTGGAATTCTGGGAGTGGACCGTGGCAGCGCTTCTCACCGGTGCCACGACCTCTCCTTCCCTCCCTCGCCGCCCGCGCCCTTTAACCTTTCCACTCTACCCTCGGTGGGCTCAGGACGGACTGGCAGCGGTCGGGTGAGGAGGCCACGCTTGGTGAGTTATGGCCCGAGCGAGTCAACGCGGTCAACGCTTCCAAGATTTCTCATGCTGACTGAGAGGCATGGCAATTACAATTTCAGCCAATAATTGAAGCATAATGAAGATGGATGGGGTCAGCGGCGAATGCGGCGAGGTCGCATCACGAGCTAATTCACAACATTTATATCGGGCATAGCGAGCTAATAGCTGCAATGCAACAGGTGAACAAGGCTAAAGAGAGGCCGCCCATCACTCCACCCAGAACATGCAAACAATCAGCAAAGGGGAAAAAAAAAACTGACTGACTACAGTTATAGATTTAGAAACTGTTTGCAGACAGCTGAAGGAATCATGTGCAGAAATCTGGACATGTAGTCGCTGTTTTACATTTTCAGGCCAGAATCATATCTTAGATGTTTATTAGAATACACATTCCCTCTTAGTTCTCTCTAAACTTTTCGCTCTGTGACCGTACATCTGCAGCATCATGGCGCTGATTTATGTGTGTTTCATTCTTTCTGTAGTGATGCGTCGTTACAGCAGTGGGAGAGTTTTACCAAACTGTGAAAACAGTTCAGAGTGATCATGGTTGTAAAGCGCCCGCTTTAAGCGAATGTGGAGTTCATGAGAAAAATGACATTTTTATTCTGTTTGTGTCATTTGGATGAAGTCCGTTTTATTATGGGTTAACCAGGAAATTACACTTAAGTCTTAACACGTTACAATTATCTCTCGGTCATGTTAAAGAGAGAAACCTCAGAAGGGGAACGACTATTTTTCAGTTTCATAAATAATAAACTGATTAAGTCCAAGACTAGTTTCTATCCTGACATTTTATTTTCTTTATTTATTGGAACATACCATTAAAGTATTACTGTGCAGATTTAAAAACAATGCTGGTTAATAGTCTGTTTAAATCAGGGCACTCCATATATATTTCAACA
Organism: Miichthys miiuy; assembly: GCA_036365135.1. NCBI lineage: Eukaryota > Metazoa > Chordata > Actinopteri > Sciaenidae > Miichthys > Miichthys miiuy. The sequence goes on from CM071609.1 coordinate 3,947,634, forward strand.
TCCATGGACCAATAACTGTCTGGTGCATGGTACAGATTATTATTGATCGAGATCAAGATATCATCTTGATCACATCTTCCAACTAATAACAGTCACAGTGGGTTTGTGTGTGTTTCACTCACTAAAAAAAGGTGACACCACCATGTTTTTGAACTGCTGGACAAGTTAGAAAAACACCAGAGAAATCCCCCTCATGCTCGGAAAAAGGATCTCATACGGTAAGCAGCGGTTGTAAAAATAGACAAGAACAAGTCACGGATAGCACGTTAATAAGTTCTGAGTCTGTTCACAGAGAGCTCCGTGAAACACAATAGGTCAGGTTTTTGTCCATAATCTGCGCTCAGTCGGCCATAATCACTTTATAACTCAGAGTAATGCCCAGTAATATGAACAAGGGACGAGTCTTGGAGCCTCTCCTCCGTGAGTAAATATACAACAACCTGGGAGCCGCGGTTCTCATATCTGACCCATCTGAACACACTAACAGTCTAACACAGGACCATCTGTGGATCTTTGGAAGGACATCGATGCCTTATTGGCTTCTTGTGAGTGAGTGTGTGTTAGCTACAGTAAGCCTCAGCCATGCCCTGCCCAGAGGAAACAGGGGAGTGGGTGGGTTGGGGATTCAACAGCGTCAGGAGGATCTGGTTCTGACTGAAACGACCCGTGGTCTCCACAACAAGCTCATTATATGAGATTACAGACACGTAGAGCTTTTGAATACTTTGTCTTTAATCATTTTTGTGGCGATTCGAGATAAAAGTCTCGGTATGTCAGTAAACAAGGTGCACGCAAGTGCAGAAACACACACACTGCACGAACTGGACCTGAACCCAGTTCAGTGTCTGTTTAAACTAAACGATCCAAGTTAATGCGAACAAATATCCAGTGAGCTGCTGAGAGGTTTCCTCATATCCTGCCCGAGCACACACACACACACACACACACACACACACACACACACACACACATACACACAATATGGAGGCATACACAATATTCCCCACCCCAAAATGGGGCCCCGTGACTACTGGAACAGTGTTAAACCATTCCTTTAGCAGTCGTGAGAGCCAGTCGAATCAGTCAACAATGCCCTTTGTTTCTGTGTCCTGGTTAAAAAAAAATAAAAATGGCGTCTGGGCTCGTTTGTCAAAACTGATATTTTTGTCCCTCAAAAACTCCCCAAGCTTTCCCCTCGGCTCCCTAAGACTCTGGGCGTACCTTGGTGAAGGCTTTGCCAAAGCTTGTACAACTACGTGGTAAAATAGTACAAATGCAGTCTGAATAACTCGCCCAGTGCGTTTTGGCAAAAGCTGCCAGCATGTTTTCTCCGACAGTGACCCACTGTGTTTAATATGCCGCTGCCTGCCAAGGGTCACTTTCCATTTGGCTTCAGCGCGCTGAGACTCAAACCGAGAAAGACGTGGAGGGAGTGAGTGAGTGAGAGAGAGAGAGAAGACGCAGACAGACGGAGCAACCAAGAAGGAATCTACTGCTGTTTGAGCAGGAAACACCCTTCCTCAGTGACAAATGCACAAACGCGCCCACCTCACACTTTTCCCCTAATCAATAATTCAACAGTGACCTCATATGAATAAAAACAAGCTTTGAAAATTTAATAAGCACAGCTTTGTCCGGCGCAGCCAAACAGATGTCATGCGTCCTACAGTCTGCACTCAAGATCTTCAAATCCTATTAGAAATAATGTGCCGTTAATTCAAACTTTGTGTCTCTGAAGATGTGGGAATGTAACACCCCAGGGTGTCAGTAGCCTGACACTGACTGCTCTAAGTGTTTACAAAAGCTAATTCTCATGTCAAACTGAGCGTTTTCTCACAGCTCCCGTCTGCATGTCTGGCCTGGAAGAGCTAATGCCTCTCTGTCGCTTTCTGTACGCGTCCACATCTGTCTTCCACTGGCAGCGATAGTCGTTTGGAGCGCAGCGGGCGGTCAATAACAACTTGTCCTCTGAGGTCTGATTTCAATCCGCATGAGCACCGGACTGACGTCTGAGAACAAAAAGTGAAAGGAGGGAGAATCTGGTTTTGTGGTCTGAAAATGTCAGGACACACGGCGAGGACGTCAGAAGACAAACTGCTCATTTTGCGCTGTCGTGGACAGTGGGACAATACCGGCTGAGGCTGAGGCAGAGAGACATATACACAGACAGAAAGAGAGAGAAACTGACGGAGGAGGTGGAGGAGGCCCATCCATTTTCCAGAGGCTGAAAACAGGCACGGTAACAGATCAGACTTCTAAATATTTAAATATAAAGTGAGCTTTATTTAAGACAGTAAATAGAAGACAACATTAAAACGATAACTCTGCTTTATTACAGCTTAAATCTCACTTATAGATGCTATTGATGACAAATTGACCATTAAGTTCATTCTCGATACAGTTTAATCAGACGGTAGAGCTTGCTGGGTTGTCACCGTGAAAATAAGCGGTGAATTTCGCCTACCATCATATGAGTGAAGCTCCATGCTTAGGTCATGTGACGACAACTAAGTTATCTCCATGGCAGCGTCAGCCGATGAAGCTGTGTGATACAGTTTGTATCCTTTAAGGTTCCTACAAACCCTCACCTTTGATGATTTCAGACAGGTGCGATCGCGAACTCAGTCAACGACTTAAAATTTAAGATTTCTACCCGATGAAGAGGGCAGAAATATTGTAATAAAAGAGTGCGTATATCTGATCAACAATGTGTGAGATTTTTTTGGTTCTTTTCAAGGATTCAGAATCGTCTTAAGCTTCTTCCAAGACTCAAAATCCGGGCTTGCATCGGATAAACAGAAACCCCCTTCACTTCTCCACAACTCCACCTTTGTTTCTAACCTACTGAGGCTGAATGGCGGCAGAGCCCCCACCCCAACAGTCACGCCACCCACCCAATTTTACCTCTTTTGCCAAAAAGAACGATAGAGTCTAAGGATGAGAAAGTGTGTGTGTTTAAGTGCGTGTGTCTCGGATATGAATAATGTATGAGTGGCAGGTCTGATTGATGTGGGGTATAGGGTTTCCAGCCAGCTAGTGGAGGGGCTGTGTGTCCGTGCCCAAACCCCAACACACTGCGCTGCTGACATCAAAGGGTGTGGTCTGGACTCACTCATGTACAAACACAAACTCTCACTCTCACACACACACACACATTCAGTCATACTTGGACGCAAACTTTTGCTTTTACACACACACTCCTACAGATGAATACACACATCTGCACGCTCACAAATTTACAGACTTAGGCGCGCGCGCGCACACACACACCGACACGCTGGACTTCCTGTGCTCCCAAACAGGAACACACAGGGTGCTGTGTGCTGGACGGCGGGTCTGGGATTTGGGCGGAGGGAGGCCTGGCTTTTCCACACCTGTGTTTGCAGCAGTAATTAGGGCCGCATTCTATTTTGGGGCAGCGAGCGTCCGTATGCTCGCACACGCGCACACACACACACACTGAAGCGCACAGAGAGAGCTCTGAGGTGTATAGTACACGTAGGCCGGTGTTTGCTGTGCAGCGGCTCGTGTTTTCTCTGGTTGGAGAGTGTGAATGCCAGTGGAAAGCTCTAAATGGCCTGTAAATACAAACAGTCATATTTCCAGTTCCAGGCCATTTAAGAGCTCATCATGGTCTGCCCACGCACGCTTTTAAGACATGACAGACAGCACAACTCCAGGATATTAGCTCAGTTAAGATGCTAAACCACAAACTTTGATCAACCCGTGTTTCACATCCTCAGATTAATATTAAACCTTTTCGTCATGATCAAAAAAATAAATAAATAAATAAATACCCGGAGGAGAACGAAACCATCATCCTGCTTTGCACCTGTGCACCTCAGATTGATTATCCAACCCTACAAAAGCTTTTTTAGCATCGTTTAGCTCATCGTTTTGATTTTTACAGCACATTAACTCTTTGGTTACGTACCAACGCTCTCATCAGACTTGTTTCCAGTAACAGCAGGCAGCTGTTTTCATCAAACAAGCTCAGACACACACACTACCCGCTCAGCACCGAACGGCACACAGACAGTTAAATTCTCTTCTCAGGAGTTGGTGGAGACCAAAGCAGAGCTAAAAGAGGTGGAAACACAGCTCCCAATTGAATGTTATATTACTGTCTTGTGTCTTCTGGATGCATAAACAGTCAACTACCTGCTAATGTTTTAGCTTTAACTTGATAAGATGATGCCGGCGAGGACGTATCACGTTGTCTTGGAGTTCTAGTGGCCAAAAAAAAAATTGGCATTAACAAGCTTTAAATACACAGAGGAACCGTGAATTTGAATTTGGTGACATATTTCCAATGTGTACATTATTTTGAAGCAAATCCACAAATGCATGTTGATCTATATGGAGCATACTGGGGCATGCAGAGGTATTTACGATACTACAGTCTTCGATGTTGGTCTTTAAATGGGATTTATCGATCATATTAAAAATATATCAGCTTCATAGACTCGACTCAAAAATGTTGCGTAAACTGGAACTGGCCACGGGTCAAAAGCATCATGGGAAAAAACTGAAGCTAATCCTTGCCAGCCTCTTGGGCAGATAATCACACCTTTCTCACAGTAGCATCTATTCTGTTTTGGATTTCTAAATTTGTATCTGGTGTATATTTGAATCCTCCCAGCCACGTGGCCAGCACATTAGAGACTACGTTGCCCACTTCGCAGTATGTCACACCAGTCTGCAGCTCAACATCTCAAGGAATAAAACAAGCATGACAGGCCGTGACAGTCACCAATCTGCGAGGTCTATACTTTGAGGTTGCGCTGGTTTGGAGAGCAACGAGGCAAGCTATTGCGCCGTGAAAAACGTAAGATTTGTGAAGACGGGGAGTAAACACAGGGAGGGTGAAACGTGCTTATTCATTCTCTTTCCTCCTCGCTCCCTCGCAATCTCGTAAACACACATGCACGGTAATTATGTCTCATTAGAGCGCTCGGGGCCTTTCATGTAGCTGCTGAACATGGCCACCGAATCTCCCCTCTGGCCCACAGACATAAACAAACACTTCAGCTGGCCTGCCCCCTGGAGCCATGAAGCCTCCGCTCCACAATGGAGAGTCAGGGATTCCCCTTTCGCCATGGCGCATGTCCCCAGATCTCACTCCACAGCGCCACCCACGTCTTTTTTTTTTTTTTTGCTTGTACTTTCGTTCTGTCTCGTGCTTTTCTATTCTATTTCTTATAACTGAAAACAGCGAGGGAGAGAAAGAGCTGAAAAACAGAGAAAGAAAGAGGGAGACAGAAGTCAGAGAGCTGCCTGCCTGCTGTGGGTCGGTAATGATATAATGAGAGGACTGCAGTGTTTAGTGGGCGGCTCTTTTTATAGCAACTGTCAAGACAAATGTGCAATCATTCACTTTGATTGAGTGAGTGTGTGTGCATGCGCTCGCTCGCTCGCTCACTTGTGTACATGTGCACGGCGGCTTGGCGTATATGTGTGACGGGAAGCCGACTATGGGGACTGCGAGGTGCAGGCCAAAAAGAGATGTAGAACGTGACGGAAAGCCAAGAGAGAGAGAGAGAGGGGGAGGAAAAATGGAAGGAAAGGTTGTGACAGGGGGGGGGAGGCAAAAAGGCAAACAGAGAGGTGTCACTGGACCTGGCATTGAACGGAGGGTCAACGTGAGGTGACGGCCGGGTCACGCTGAGGTCAAATAAGGTGCAAAACCAGTAACTCCGGGGCGAGTTTAGAATGAAAACAAACCGCCGCTATCACTGCAGGTCACAGACAGGCCTCCCCTCAGGTTACACACACACACACACACACACACATATAGCTGGGGCCATTTAATTAAAAAAAACGAGATCCCTGGCACTCCCTCAGAAAGTCCCACCTTCTAAAAGCAAATACACAACCCTCCATCGCGGCTGTTTTAACAAGGATAGAGTTCAATAAGAGCGACGTCGAGTGAAAGCCTCATTGTGGTGGAGAGAGAGAGGCTCCGAATGCCATGTCGGCTCACTCCTCATCCATCAGGCCGACACCTCGGCACAGCATTTCCTCACCAATTATGCTCCGATCGCGCTGCACGCGTGCCAAACTGCGTACACGCCTGTTGTTTCATATGAAGTCTAAGGTCGCTTAAATGGAGCATGTGCGTCTGAATATGTGTGCAATATTAAACACAAGTTTAATGTATCGTTTATTGCTGTGATTTGTTCCCCAAATTGCCCTCATGGCATATGGCAAACATCTGTGTTTGTGCATGCCAGCATGTTTGTGTATGAAATAAGTGTGTGTGTGTGTGTGTGAAAGAGATTGTGTGCCATACAGGGACGTATGCCCGGGTTTAATATCATAAGCCTGTGTGAACGCGGATCTACTATAAGTCTAATAAAAAACAGACAACATGAGGAAGCCATTTGGCGTTGTACGATGAGGGAAGACAGGCTTTCAGTGCTGTGACCCAACAAATGTTTCCATTCCATTAAAGCCATCAGGCTCGTTTGAAGTGGACTGGTTGGGATGCTGTCTCTGCCACGCTCAATAGACTACAGGCAGCTCTCAGCGGGCCTGGCGGGAAAAATGCTGCTTGGATCTGAATAACTCCCTCCTCTGTACCTGGAGTTGTGTTCAGCTCGTTTAAAAAAAAAAAAAAATCTACCCACAATCAGGTTGTTTAATGAGGTTCTGCATAAGTGAAACGCTCTCAGTGGAACCAAACTGACTTAATTAAGGAGTTTTTATCCTGCAACTTACAGCTGGATTCTTTTATTAAGAGTTTATTTATTCACACACACACACACACACACACACACACACACACACACACACAGAGTGGAACGATTTATTCCACAGGGTGCTTGCAAACATCAGGATAAGCCATTGTTGTCGAGGCTCATGGATCATAAAAATGAAATGTTAAAATATGAAAAGCAGCGTCACTAAAAACTAAAAATTAAAAAATAATACAGGGAATAAACAGAAACAGAGGTCAGGAGTGAATAAATTAATTTTAACAATACACTTTATATACTCTTAACCGCTTATCCTCATCAGGGTCACGGAGGGGCTGGATCCTATCCCAGCTGACTTTGGGCGAGAGTCGCCAGCTTATCGCAGGGCACAGAGACGAACAATACACTTTATAATAAATAATATAATTTATAGTAATAACAACAATACAATAATTAATTCTCTACAGAAGATCGGGTCATTTTAAGCTTATTTACTTTATTATTTTTAATCAAATTAATTTAGCCGTGTAGACCAAAGCGCCGCTCAGTTTGTATTTCAAAGTTAATATTTGAGTTTTTTAATGAATTTAGTCTCAGTACAGTTATCAAAAATGAGGAAATTAGCTATAGAGACCAAAACTGTTTTTTGTACCAGGCTGTAAACAGTTGGACATTTGAACATGGGGACTTATGGAGGCTGACTTGTTTTGTAGCCAGCCTCTAGTGGCCGTTCGAAGAACTGCAGTGTTTATTTATTTATATATATATATATATATATATATATATATATATATATATATATATATATATATATATATATATATTCTCAACCTAAAGTAAAAACAATATATCTCACAAATACACAAGCACATACAAACAAATATAGATGTGCACAATGGGAGTTATTTATTCTCACAGGTCAAGTCATATTTATTCTCCCATGTCAGAAGACACACACGCATGCAGTGCGAGTACATGGACACAGGGAGTGGAGTATCAAAGGGGTCAGTCACTCAGACAAAAATGTAATCGAGGGAGAGAGAGAGAGCTGTGAGAGAGAAAAGCTCTGAGACTGTGACTGAGCTCTTGTGATATTTGGCTCGGTTTTGACACTCCGCAGTCTGGACGGAGAATCTTCCCACGAGCCGCTCGGCCGTCTGACGGCACGGGAGACACCGAGAGCGAGGGAGGGAGTGTGAAGGAGCGAGAGAGAGAGAGGGGAGGTCACACACATTCCAGTCCCAAAGAGTCAGCCAGACTCCTCAGACAATTAAAACAAGATGACCCTTGCAGCCTCGTGAAACATCCCTCTACTCCATCAGCTCTGTCTGCCAGACCACCGCTCCACTTCACTCACACAGATACTCCCTAAAAAGTCACTACATGACATGAGACTCATTTCTGCATGACAAAACTCACACACACACACACACACACACACATAGGCCTGAGAGGGATTATTGCATTCGGGTGCCTCTCACACTTGTGCTTCCCAATCAGGGAGTGTCTCAGCTTCACAGGCCAGCTGTGGACTCCAGACCCACTGCTGCTCTCGCTCTGTTCTGTGCAACTCAACTCCATTCAAAAAGCTTTGTTGGCATCACTAACTCCGGGTATCGAATCAGAACTTATTTGGTACCAAGTGAAATGTGTCTGAGCACTGAAAACAAGCCAAGAACCAAAAGCTGGCATTCATTTTCAGATCCGTAATCTTGTTTAGTCGCTCTTTGATCAAATGGTTCCTGACATAAATCATAATCTCGACACGTTTGGACAATTTTATTTAGTAGAGCACCTTTAACAAGAAGTTAATGCTGATATGACATAACAAGTTAAATCTCTGTGGCTGCTAAAAACATTTGAGAAGTTTGGTTTCTTTTGTTTGTTTGTTTTTGTAGAAAAATATGTTAATATTATTATATATCATTTTGGTATAGAAACAAAGCTGAGATATACTGTATCATCAGTAGTTTTTCAGATGTTGCCAGAGTTTTGCAGAATACACACAAAAAAAAGTAAAGATATGTAGCACACAAATGAAAAAAGCTGCTAAGAGAAAAGGATAAGTGAGAAAGAATATCAACAGTTTCACTTCTTCTTCACTCTACTCAAGAAAAAAGTTAGGGTTGAATTTACATTTTACATTTTACAGCAGTCTTGACATATCAGGCTTGTGTTAATCCGGGTCACCAGACCCAAACACTTTAGAGAGGAACTCTGTTTACAGATTAAAGTTATGAAACTTTTAGTCTCCAGTGAACGCTGAATAAAGTCTTGAAATGATGTGGAGTTGGAAAGAAGTGAGTTCACGAGACCTCTGTAGCTCACTCCTCATCTCTGCTGCAGGACAGAAGCTTGAGGCTGCTTTACCTCTATAACATACCAAAATCTGACTGAATGTGTGAATCTGTGTTTGAGTTGCATTGTGGGTACACAAGAAGCAAGATAATAAATGATATATCGGGTTCTGCTGCATCGATTTTTATCTTTTTAGGAGTCAAATCAATAGATAAAGCTCGGCTGTTCATGTGGCCATGAAGGAGCTTAATATATTCAAATTGATCGCAAACCAATTAAAGTTTTTCTCAGCGCTACAGATGTTAGTGGAGCTCTGATTCTTTACAAACATTTTGGGAATTCTCCCTCACACACCTCGACCCATCACCCCCCAGCTGACACCTTCCCTCCTGCCCTGACCTGTTAAACCCCCAGCAGGGTACTAAGCCTTACCACCACCTACCACCTACCACCTCCGGAGACAACAGTCCACCCATTTCTCCTGCTCTCCTCCCACTGCCCAGGTGGGAGGTATAAGTCGCTGCTGCTATGTGTGTGTGTGTGTGTGTGTGTGTTTTCAAACACAGCGCTGAACCACAGGACGCCGTGGCGCTGAACCACAGGCTGAACCGTTGCGTCCTGTGGTTCAGCCCTGACAAACAGACTCAATGGTCTTTGTTTCCTGTTTTAAATCAAGATGACTGCAATAAATAGAGTACAGTTCAGTCAGTGTAGCATGTTAACAACAATAAATCATTCAATTTGAGCGAAATATAGCACAATAACTGGCAGCTTCAAACTTTATTTACTGAATATTGCATCGTCGACCACTGTGTTTAACACTTTCTGACACCAACTGCAGAAAACTCTCGAACCTAACGCTGTCATTGGATGTTTGCTCAGTCTGTCAGCTTTATTTGGCCATTTCTGATCCAATATTTCCACTAATATAAGAGAGAAGTTTGGCTTATTTTGTTAGATGAATAAAAACACACTTTCCCTCCTACAAAGTGAGGCATGGTGAAGAAAAGAAAATTGGTTTTGTATCAGTATCAAAACTGTTTTATTGGCAACAGTACGAACATTTATAAAAGACACTTGTTTGGTCAAGTGGAAGTAGGGCAAGTATGTTGCAGGATTTTATAGAAATATGGTGTCGATTTTTGACATTAAGCACCTTTAAAAGATGGAAGTAGAGGCTCCGTTTCCGAAAATAAATATTCTGTATATTATTCTATATATTTTTTAATGTTTATTTGTGACTGCATAGTGCTGTATCGCAGCTGACCTTCGGGGTTGCCTTCCTTTTATTCCAATGTGCACATTTCCTCACACGTGTGCATCTATATCGTCTTTCTATACGTCCGCTTGGCTTGCTAACTATCGGCCTGTCCGCGTCCGTATGTGTGTCTTTGCTTTTCCACAGGACTCCGGGGTGCAAACTATCCTGCAGGCTTCATATGAAAGCTGAGGACTCTGGTTACACAAGCCAGCGAGGAGAAAGGAGAGAAAAACAGATCGGGAGAAGAAGGAGGAGAGCATCTGCTTTCATCCTCAACCCAGCAGGGGAGAGCTTAGGCCTGTCACTCTGAGAGAGACGGCCAGCTGCTGCAGCACACACATGAAAAAACTTGGGAAAAAGCACTGAATATTCTGGAGTGCCGTTAAAGCTCAGTGGTACGATCAATTCCCTTGTTTTCACTATTAAAAAGATATATATATATATAATTTAGGCTATAAAAATACAGAGAAAACTAAAGCTGAAAACTAACGCTTCTAATGCATCCAAAAAGTTCTTTCCAACATGAAGGACTAAAAAAAAGTCCTGCATAGACAGTCCTCATACCAGAGCAGTCAGATCCATCCAGCTGGACGGACCATCTCTAGTTTATACTAAAAGGCAAAGACAAGCACCACTTGGGTGTTTTCAACTCCTTCAGGCAGAAAAAAAGCTGTTGGTATGCCCGCCATAAATTTATTTTGAATCTTTGGTTCCAATAATTTAAAAGTGATTCATGTTCACAATCGATACTGCAGTAAAACCTCATTAAACCTGACAGAAATGTGTATAATAACTTCCAAAAGTTGTTCTTAACCTGGAGGAGGAGGATAACTTTGGTACAGTATTTATGTAGGCTCTTGACTTCCAATGTTTTATTGAGTGAAACGGCCTTGAAACAGGAAAATAAAGTCATTATTTGTGTCAAACTTAATCATCTTCAATGCCTACTCCTGCAAAAGGAGCTAATGAGCGCGAGTCACTTCATTTTTAAGAGGACGGTAAGCCAAAAAAAAGATCACAATCCCTCAACAATAAACTTGGCTATGAGCAGATGAAGCAATGAAAAAACAAGGCTGACTAAGTTGAAGACACGATTCAAGACGTTTAACGACTGGATGACAGAGACACGTCTCATTTAGCTAACAACAAAGAGATCTGACTAGACAATATCAACACAAGGTCCATTTAGTGACTGTTCTGGAGCTTTCAGTTGTTGAACACCATCTCCCTCAACAGATACTAGAAGAGAACTTCAAAGAATCGAGGTTGGCTCAAAAGTTGCAGTTCACAATAACTTTCAATGATAACTCTGACTTGAATTCAAAGTTCTTTGTTGAAATTTACAATCTGCCAACCAAATTTATTTCGTCCATTGCTCTGAGATTGATCAGTCCTCGTCTCTGCACACCGGAAGTTTACAAGGGTGCTCCCAAGAAAAAGTAAAAACTCAAAAGACAAAAGTAAGCAATGGTGAGTGGTGAGTGTCACGCTTTGGCAAGAAACCGTGGACGTAACAGCTAATAATTAAAGTCTTCCTCTCTCTTTTCCCTTTGTGGTATCATAGATATGGAGATGATTCTTTCTCTTAACAAACCGTGCTGATGGAGGGATTACTCTCAAGCAACATACAGTAAGATTAGTACAGATCAGGTGGTATCAAAGAAATGCAGTCACAAAATGAACTTTTGTACATTTGTAATGAAGGTTAATAATGTATAGAGTATTTATGTTTATGTATTAACATGTCAACTGTTTGGCTTTGTCTGTAGATTATAACAGAGAATCTGTATATGTGACAGTTCGTGAACATGCACTAAGCAAGATGTTTTTATTCTTTACCAACCTTCAAGCGGTGTAAAACTCAGGAAACGATTGTTGAACCTCAATTAATAAGTTGTTGAAATACTCTGTCAACGGACAATCCAAATCAAAGTGTCAAACTAAATTAAAATAATCATAAACTCTTTTGTCTTTTCTCTTCTTGATGACACAGAAAAGTTCCCAAACATGATTTGTCAGGTGCTGCGCTCATAAACTGCAGTCTGCAGAACAAGGGACAAGTTATGGACTGTGAGACAACAATACGAATGTATGAGTGTGTACTAAATAAACGACAGGTTCACCAAAAACATTCCTACAAATCACAATTAATCACATTAATCACAAGCAGCACAATATGAGGTGCTGAACGAGACTGGGACATAAAATTGACTGGAAGACCGTGCACGCTGCAGCAATCGAAGCGCAAAAGCTGCACATTTTTGGGGTTGAAAATCTGCCAAAGCGCCAGTAGAAGCATTGCAATATTGATGTTATTTGTAGATCCACAGAGGGACTCTTCCAGCCTCCATTAAACCTTCTGTCATTCCCTTTTACCAGCTGTAATCCAGCCAATCACAGCATCTATCCAACTCTTTCAGCCAATCAACCAAAGCTCTGCTGCCAAAATCTGACTGGGAATAAAACAGTGGGGTGAGAGAGAGAGAAGAACAGAACAGGAACATTCCCTGAAAACTCCACCTCAGAAATGAGGACACCACCTGAGGTCAGGTTTCTGCTTTTGGGTCTGAAAACACTCAGAGCCGTGGCCCCCGTCACAAAAAGCAGCAACCCTCGAATCTCTCCTGCCCTAGATCTGTCCGTTATCTGCACTCCTATTGTTAGAGGGAGTCAGTTTTGCACAATCAATCATTCTCCATTTCTTTTCCCTCAGCTGTAAATTATCTGGACTGTGAAGATCTTCAGTATCTCTATGCTCTGTGAACCTCTTTCTCTGGTCCCTCTGGTCCGGTTCCACAATAAATACTCAATCCATGTTTGATGATTTAAGATTTGGGCAAGAGTGCCTCCCTTGGAGTCTCTCACCAAATTCATTATTCTTATCATCATGTCTCCTCTCATGTGCCTCTTTCCTGTTATCCAAGTGAAACTCTCTTCTGTCTACCTTTGTGTCGTATCTGAAGTAACAACAGCCCAAGTTTCAACGCAAAGCCTCGCCCACATCATGTCTGTTGAATATGGACAAGGAATATTTAATGCAGAAACACGTGGGTGATTCACTTAATCATCTAATCATCTAATCTAAACGAACAGTGAAGTCTATGCAGCTGTAGAAAACACTCAGATTATCCAGTTAAATAAAAGGGGCCGTCCAAAAACAAGCAAAATACTATTGAATGATGCCGGTAATGTAACCAGACGTGTTGATTAAATCTGATATCAAGCCTCTACAAAACAATCAGAGCTTGAGGCTAGAAAAAAAAGAAACTTCAAATGTTCAGGTGCTAAAGATTAGCAAGTTTAAAAGCTTAATAATCCTAAAAGTTAAACATTATGGCAGATTCTTGTTTCCTATGCTGTTGTGATGATGACAATCTATCGGATGTGTTTTAATTCCCATTTCTCTCTTGACTTTATGTCACCTGAAGTGTTTTTCTCTGCTGTACAAGGTAGGTCAACTGAAACCTTTGGGTGCATGGGAAAATAATATCCATTTATAAAAAAAAAAAAATTCAGTAAAAGTCTGAAGGCTTTAAGGATTTCATTACTTTCAAGTACCATTTCAAATATCGAGTTTTTAGAGGACCCAAATAAACTCTTCAGACTTCTATCAGACTGATCAGTCTTTAATTTAATGACATTAAATGTTTTCGTTTTGTTCAGCTATCTTCAGCTCTGTAAATGCACATGTTGGTGAAATAAGCCAAATATTTCCGTGTGTGTGTGTGTGTGTGTGTGTGTGTGTGTTCATGCATGAGGTTGCTGGAGGTTCAGTGAGGTTTTATTGCTCCGAGCCACAGGGGGGCAAACCCCAGTTTATTGAGCTGCTGCTGAGGCCATGGGTCGAATTTCACCTGCAATTAATGCCACAAAACCTGCTCTCACACACACACACACACACACACACACACACACACATATATATATCCGTGCACTCACACAGCTGCTGTCGTTTACTCATCCTACTTGTGTGGGATGCCAAGTCAGCATGACAGTAGCTTCTGTCACAGTCTTTCACTCACTAAATGATCTACAGTCGATCTTACCCCCTGCTGTGCGTGCACACACACACACACACACACACACAAACCTACAACAAGGATGACATTACGATTATGCCAGGGTGGGTGTGTTTGGGCAGCAGGAGTTGAAGGGTTGAGGAGTTGTAGTCAGGAGGTTTTGGTGATGAAACCTAACGCTCCCTCTCATCTGGCGCTATTAGCTCCCATTTTAGCTCTTTACCACTCCAGCTGTGTTTATTAAAACCTTTCAGAGCGGACAAAGGTATTTATCAGCTCCCTGAATCACTGCTGTAAAGATGCAGGCACGCATGTAAAGCACATACACACACAGTTATCTATGGAGTATATATATAGAGTGAGAGAAGTACAGTAAGGCGGCAGCGCCCTCTACGACACGGCAAAACACACGAGTTTCAACGCTAATGTAAATGCGTAGCACCCCGCCATGAGTGCAGAACCAAATGTTCTGACCACCTACACTCATAGCGTTATAATCATTATGTCTGTACGTGACAGCTGCTAATGAAGCTATTAAATGTTAGATCTTGGATCGGATCTAGAGCTACAAAAATCAGTCGAATGAAAATTAACTGGCAGCCATTTTGACAATCTAATTAATCATTTTGAGTCGTCTTTTTTTATTTTTGCCCAAGAAATGCCTAAAAAATCTAGTTATAGATGCTCCACTGTGAATATTTGCTGGTCACCCTTTTATACACCCAAAGATTGTCTGGTTAATTAAGAGGACAATCAAGAGTAAATCAAAAATAAAAATAAGCAATAAGTAAGTAATTAATAAGCAGCAGTTTGTAAACTGACAGAAAACTAGGACTTTTTTACGTTGTGATGAATCAAATATTTTATCTCCTCTTGCTTGAATTAACAAAAACGTCAGTGCCGTCAAGCCTAAATACATTTCCAGTACCAACACATCTCGTGTCTGCTCTCCACAGCCAAACATTTAGTCATCAGCGGTCTCAAGTCATGTCAAAATGTCTGTTAGAAAGACATTGAGGCCCTTTTGTGTGTGCTGAGTCGCTCTGGACAGGCGCCTCAGCGAAAAAGTTCAAAATGTAGACGTAAACGTCTAGCTTACTGTACCCAGTTTCCCCAGCCTGCCCCCGCTGTCACCTCCCAGGCCAAAAACATGTGATGAATGGCCCGGCGCGCTCATCAATCATCTGTGATTGGCCCTGATCTGTGCTGTGATTGGCTAATTAGCCTCATCTGTAACCATTACTGCACAGAGAGGCAGCTGCAGCAGAAAAAAAAAAAGGATAAGAAAAATAAAGGAGGTGAAAAATGACACCATCAGGGCCGTCCTGTCACCTCGCTGCCTCAACACAATGCCAGGAATCAGACAGCTAGCGCCACACAGGGGAAACCACACGCACACACCTGAAGACTACAAGGAAACACCTTCCAAAAAGAGCAGAATTTCACAGGTAATTATATTTTCAAAACAAATACGCGAACAAGACAAGAGCGGGGAGGAGGGGTTGTCAGGACTGTGTGTCAGCGGGTCAGCCACATCTCATCTGGCAACAGTTTCTGCTCCGCTACAGCAGTGAGAACAAGCAACGCCAGCTCCAGTCAGGGGGAAAAACGAAAGCCGGTTATTAGATGTCAGAGGGAAATATCTGGTAACTGGGTGGTAACTGCCCGCCGAACGAGAGC
Source organism: Miichthys miiuy (assembly GCA_036365135.1). Classification (NCBI taxonomy): domain Eukaryota; kingdom Metazoa; phylum Chordata; class Actinopteri; family Sciaenidae; genus Miichthys; species Miichthys miiuy. The sequence goes on from CM071609.1 coordinate 3,963,590, forward strand.
CGGACAGGAGGGAGTCTCTGGGTCTAAGTGACGCAGCTTTTCAGGAGTACAAAACACCAAAAAAGTAAAAAGGTTAAGAGGCGGGAGCGACCTGAAGAATAAAAAAAAAAAAAAAACATAGAGGCAGGAGAGGAAACGGACAAAAAGACAGAGAGAAAGTGAGGCAGGATGGAGCCCAAGGGGAGAGAGAGAGAGGGCCAAAACCACCAGGCTGACTTCTGCTCCTGCTCCCTCCCAGCCAGCCCTCTTCTCTGCACAGGAAATGGCTCTCTGCAGCCAGAAGAGGAGGAGGAGGTGGTGGTGTAGGGAGGTGGAGGTGGGGGGGGGGTCGGCTTCAAACAGCTGTACCCACCATGGGCCAATTCAGGGTGGGGGCACAACAGGCTGAGAGGAGAGGAAGGAGTAGGGAGGAGGAGGGCAGTCCTTGGTAAAGATGGCAGATGCTTACATCTTTATCTGCTCAGATAGTCTTTAGTGAGTGATTGCTGCGGGTTTCCTTTTCTCTTCGCCGTGTTTGGATTCAGAAATGTGTTCTTTAACGCCAAATCCCAGAAAACCACCAGCGTCCCTAACTTAAAAAAAGTCCAAAGCTTAAACCCCTTTGAGAGATCAGGAGGATTGAAATCATTTTATCTGTCGGTTTTATACTAAAGCGTTCAGCTCCCGGCAGCATCTACTCTGTAATACCATAATAATAATCATAAAGGACTCCATTGAGAGTAGCTGGGCAGCTACAGGTCTGTCTGCCTGCCTGGGACAGACACCCGATACCCGGCTGAGACGATGCCCAGCCAGCCGCACGCCTTCAGACGTCGTTAGAGCAGACACACAGCACGCCCCTCCTGCCACCCGCAATCCATCCACAGCCAATTACAAGCAATTTCCCTGTCCTGGGTGGGGTGAGGAGAGGGAAAGAGAGAGGGAGGAAAAGCAGTTGTCAGCCTAAAGCAGACACACATGGTTCTGTTTACAAATTGCCAGTTGTTTGGCTTCGCCATGGTAACACAGTGCTGACTCTGGCTGGAAGGAGATTTCAAAGTGAGGCCGAGACAGGGGGTCGTGGTGACAGTCGCGGCCTTTGATGGTCTGCTGGGCGGGGTGAACTTTCAGCGGGGAGAAGATGGTTCATTTATGCATGATGTACAAACGTCCCACAAACACACGTCTGTTTCCCTCCTGCCTTCATCCCACCCCCACCCGTCCTCCTCCTCCTCCTCCTCCGCATCAGTTCCCCTCAGCACCTCGGGCTTCTGTTTGGCTTCCCGAAATCCGCTTTTCCGAAACTAGAGACACGCAGCAAGGAGGTGCCTGATTCACCAGAACTGGAATGTCGGCCTTTCCCCACAGGAAACCTGGAGCGTCTCAAGCCAGGGTGCCCTGGACAGGCGAGTGCGCACACACACACACACACACACACACACATACACAAACACAAACACAACAACGGGGTTGCACGTACAACACATAAGTACGCCACCGGTCAGTCAGACGAACAGGATGAAGAAACCGACTGACTCTGACCCAACAACCAGAATTTTGCTTACAAGAATAAGAACCAGTTGTTTCAGCTAAAGTGGGCAGAAGCACAAGTTCTCTGGAAGCTGTTTGTTTTCTTTTAAGACGACCTCAATATTTCTCAAAATAGCAGCACTGGATCGCGGATAATTGAGTAATACCTCAGCTCATGTGAGGGCCATTGAGTATAAATGAAGGGTGAATGAAAACACATATGTCGATTTGTATTTATTTTCCTAAAATCATGTTTTTTAGTGTCCACTCAATCAATCCAAGTGTTGGTTTATTCGTTTTAAGAGCGGTATGAACTCAAATATTTTAACTTTGTTTCAAAGAAACGAAATTCTGGCCTTTTTAAAACGTGTGTCCACGTTGAACGTGACGCAGATTTTCACTTCACTTCGGTCCAAGTTTATTCGCCACACATGTGCAGGCATTAGCCGTAACTGGCCGTCGATGCACGGACCATTTGTGCAGAGAGTCTCACGACTGAAAACTCCTGTTTTCATTTATTCTTCACCTTTATCCTCTTGTTTCTGTGCAGTCATGATGTACAGTCATACGGTTACGGGATAAGTGTGAACCGTTTGATCATGCTGAAGCATTGTCAACTCAAGGGGGCATGCCTTTACTGGAAAGTCTGTTCACGCTCACTTAAGTTTCTCCGTCGACTTTGTGTGTGTAATTCGTGTTTAGTCAACCCCACCTGGAAGTGCGGCAACTTCCTGTCATCTCACATCTGCCTAAAAATAATGAACGGGACTGGCGTCACTACATTTTTATAAGTACCATCCTTTATTTTGTCAGAGTGAATCCATTCGCGTGACGTTGAAATACCTTCCCAGAAACCGATTAAAAATCTTTTTGTGCATCATTTTTCCAGTCCCAGCCCTAGTCAGACATCCACGTGGCCAAAACCAATCGGCGCGGTTATTATCGGATATGACTGATCAAAATTCTTCCCGTATCGCGGAGCGGCTGACGCTTCGCTGACGCCATCCGCGCCCCGCCTTCACAGCGTGACGCGCCGCCTCGCTTACCACCCTGCTCTGACGCGACGACCCCACGCTGCGATCTGCAGTTAAACCGAGGTTCCCCCGACGTAACCCCCTCACCTCCCGCTCCCATCTCAAAGAGCGCCCCCCGCCACCTCCGCCACCATCACCTCCTAATAATAACACGGTCCGCAGTGAGGGGTCTGCTGTCAGACATGGCAACCCGTCGAGTCTTTCATCTCAACAGCACACACACACACACACACACACACGTGTTCCAACCTTAACCTATCACGCATTTTGACACACACAAACAGAGGAATGTGCGCTTCCTTTGACACACACACACAAACTGGGGGAAAAACACACATTTAGAAACACTGAGCTCTGTCTGCTTCTGGATGTGACGACCCCACTGTTCGTTTCATCTCCCCACTCCTTTCTCTGCTTGCTGCTGGCACCATTACGTTAACACAAACACCATATTTCTGTCATCGTCCCCAGGACGCAGCGTTCCCTTCATATCTCCCTTTCTTCTGCGGGCGTTCGGGGAATGGCAATGGGGGCCTGAAGGGATCTGGGACATGGGTGAGTTGTGGGAAACCAGAGTGCAGTCTGTGGCCTCACAGCATGCGGCCCTCTCTTTCTCCTCCCGCTCCCCCCTTTCCTTCTCTATCTCTGTTTCTCTTTTGGCAGAGAATCATAGGAGGCTTCATGCAGATCGCATATTGCGGCCTCAAATGATCTGGGAAAACATGCCCTGTTTAATGCTACGTGCACATGTGAACCCTGTTCAACTCTTGAAGCAGTGCACACACAGTTTATGTCTGTTTCTCTGGGCTTGCGTGTGGTTACGGATGTGTGTGTCTTACCTCCACATAGTCCTTGGCGTGGCCCCAGTCCCTCTTGGAGTCCAGGTTGCCCAGGCTGAAGCTCTCCAGTTGGCCAAGGTGAATCTTTGCCACAGAACGGCTGATCTTACGCGTCACAAAGTTTGCACCTAAAACACATACATTAAAAAAAAAAAAAAATGCTTGGTTGGCATCTTCTGAATTCAATTACAGTTTACACGGGATATAAATGTTACAGAGGTTTAGCTCGATCCAACACATACAAACACAGATAGTCTGAAACAGAGAAACAAAGAGCGGATAAGTGAAATCGAGGCCTCCTCATTGAGGATGGAGTTTAGAGATCCCTACCAAACTTCTTCATAACACCCTATCACCACACACACACACACAGAAAGACTTCCAAACCTCTGCTTCTGCTCCTTAGCCAAAGCAAAAACTCAAGCAAAAAGCCACCCTGAGTCAAATCAATTCGTTACCACCTCACGTTACAGCCACTAGATCCTTTTAGATTCCTTCTCTCTCATTTTCTTCTGTAATTCACTGTTTCAGTGTCAAATCTGGGCCGGATGCCAAGACAAATCTCAGAGCATCAGTCTGTCAACGCAAAAAAAAAAAAAAAAATAGCAACAGGGAAGTTCCACAGAAAATGACAACCAAACAGGACCACCCTGGTTCTGCCGGTGCTATAGTGTCCAGTCCAGAATCACCACATCAGTGGCCGATTCATCTGCCAGATCGCGCAGCGGTGCTCCCCCATTCTGAGCCGCCACACGTGGCGATATTATCTGCTGTGGGAAAACAAATGAGCTCCTAATGACTATTTCTGTGCCGCTATGAAGGGTTACAGAGAGGTTTTTTTGGGTGTTCTGGCGGGACACCGAGGGCCGGTGTCATGTTCTCTGTTCCTCCTGCTGCGGGGGGAAAAGATGCCGTGGAGAGCCTGCGAATAAATGCACCAGACCTCCAACCCAAACAGAGCATTATACTGATGGAAATCAACACTAAATATCAGGGTGTCATGTCTAATAATGCCACCATCTTAGTTGAAACAGCTTATTAGAGCTTGAAGGGTTTTAGCTCTGGCTGGGGCTCTTCTGTCTTGTGTTCAAAAGCCAAAATGGCAGATATGTGGGGATATGTGAAAATATAATTTCAAAGGAAAGCTTGAAGCTCTCATCAAAGAGTTGGCTATATTTAGCCAACACAACATCTCTTCTGTGCATAAATCTCCCACAACCTTGCGTGAACCTCTTCGAGACCTCTTAAGAGCTCCTACATGCTGTTTTTTGAACTCATCATGTCTAAGATGAATGTTGCCTTTTAGCTTTAGTGCCCATCCTGCCGCCCGTAATGCAGCGGCTCTGTCTCGACACTGTATCACTGTTGCCCGTGACATGGAGCAGAGCCTCCATTTAGACACAGGAAAATCCCATGAACCCAATCATGCGAATGCACCAAATTTGTAGTAATTATTTCATAGGAAAGCGACAGCCCTGGGCAGGCTGAGCAAAAACAGACCAGAGAAGGTTAGACACGCTTATTTGAGAAAATACAGCATGTTGTGTGTTGGTAGCGGGGTCACGTGGCCCCCATGTCAGCGCTGCTTTGTCGCCATGTTGCGCTGGAGTTTAAATTAGGCTCTGTGCAGTCTCTCTGGATCGCACTGCTAAAAGTCCAATGTCAAAATCCATCGATTGTTCAGAATTAATAAACACTATTCACACGTTTATTAGGAAATAGCATGTGTCTACAGAGCGTAGATAAATTTACGATGGAAACCCCCTCCGATGTCAGACCTGTCCCGACTTTGTATGATCGTCTCATCAGGTCCCCGGGGGCCTGTTCTCTAACCTGGCAGATTCATCTGTCCTGGCAGGTACTAGTGCTCCTGCTAACTGTAGTCAAATGTTAAACAGAAACTATTCATCCGTCACTGACATATCCATGAATGTCAGCTTTGCTCTCAACCGTATCGGCTCGACAGGCTCATCACAGCGTGTTGGATATTTCCCATGCAGCTACACACACGCGAACACACAACATTCCCATGTCATATATATCTAGGGCTCAAACGATTAAGCAATTAGTCAATGGAGAGAAACTTAATCGACAAATATTTTTAAGGGGAACTCATGGGGACTACGTCTCAGCCAGAAACTGTTGCATGTTTTCTGTAGCTCCGGGAGAACTTTCTAAAGTCTGAGAAAATAACCCTGTTGTGATGTCACCAGGGTTAGAGCGTCTTAAAGACGTGGGCTGTAATGAAAAGATGCTATCAAGCTGCATCACGGGAGGTGAAGAATACAGTGTTTTTTTGGATCTTGCCCCACGTTAGGGATTGAAAGTCAGGATATCCCAGCCTTTCCTTTTATGAAAATGGAATACTAAATTACTGGAATGCACCTTAAATAATAAATTAACACCGCGAGACATTTATCAAGCGAAAAGGTCAAACATCTGATGGGTTACCCTCTCAGTATGTGTCAGTATTTTCTGTTTTTAACATTGCAAAACTGCTTTTGAAAGCATTTTTTTGTTCTGAATACCGCTGTGAGCCTGCACACAATTCAATTTTTGCTACAAACAGCTGTAATTTCCCATGTGTTCTCTATTTTATATCATTTGAAATTAAATATTTTGGGGTTTTGTCGGTCTGACAAGCGCACAATTTAATAATGTCACCTTAGGCTCTGGAAACTATTCCCACTACTGTTTTTAATTTTACATTTTTAGATTAAAAGATTAATCAAAAATTAAATCAGTAGATTACAAAATAATTAAATTTTCATTAGCTGCAGGACTCCACTTGTATATTGAAACCCAGTGAGGGTGAGGTAATGTAACCAGAGCCGAGATCGGTTACTACAATAAATTGGAAGGCAGGGGTTTGATTTGATCCAACATCCAAGGGAAACTCAAGTTTGCAGGTTAAACACGGGTTGTCAAAACTCTGCAGAGCCGAGTTGGCTCTTAAAAAGGTGGCAGTGGGATACAGTGTAGCACCGTGCACCCAATCAGTAATAAAGTCCATTATTTCCCCCCCCGAGCACACCTGTAGTCTCCTTGTAAAGCTCACACCTCTGTTTGGAGTGGCTCTGCTCCTTGCCTGCTCTAATTGGTGCGGTGTGGACCAGAGCGTGGGCCTAATGGACCGGCCTGCCTGGCTGTGGACAAAGCCTGCTCTGTTACTGGCCCGGGTGTTAATGTGTTTCCTTTACTGGCAGCGGCACCGCAGGACAGCCAGGAGGGAGGAGGAGGGAGGCAGGCGAGGGGAGCCAGGGGGGCCGACAGGAGGTTTCGAGCACAAACGGGGCAGCGGTGGCCGTTTAACCTTGCCCACGGCCCGGCGGAAAGTCTAATAAAACCACGGGCCGTGAAAACTGAGCAGACAGCAAAAACCATGCCAGAAACGGACACTCAATCTCTTTCTCCCTCTCCCTCTCTCTCTCTTTCTCATTCTCACTTAACCGTTTCTTTTCTTTTTTTTTTTTTCCGTCATTCCTTTTCATTTTTTGGCCAGAGAAGGGACAGGAAAAACGTAACACAGGCTTCGTTGGCACAGCTGGGCTGAACTATGGAGAGAAAAGGAGGAGGAGGTGGAGGAGGAGAAATGTGCAGAGATGTCTCCCATCCAGAGCCAGGCCATGTGGGCCCAGACAGGATGGGGACGGGAGCTGTCAGCTGGGGGCTCGGGGTGTGGAGGGGAGAGTCAGGGAGGGCACTGTGGGTTTGAGGGGGATTTTGGCTCGACTGGCCATGGTTACTCAACATATTCTGTTGTTAGAACCACGCTGCTACAGAAAGGTGACTTATGAAGTCTGTCTTCAAACTGTGTGACGGCCCAGACCTTACACACTCAGACCTCAGGATGTCTGACCAATAACTCTTCTGTGAGAGTATTTATGTGCATTTTCTAATTGAGATTCAACCGCAGCGTGATTTATTTAAATCACTCTGCTGTAACATTTATTTTGAAGTCATAATGTGCGGTACTGGCTCGGCCCGAAAGGCGCATTAGCTCCGGAAAAACTGAAAAGCAGAATGAACTCGGACCAGACATTTATCAAGTTGATCTTTGATGCTATGTTTGCACAGGTAGAACATCCACTTCCTTCCTAAGCCAAGCCTCCTCTTCCAACTTTAGACCTGGTGCATGTTTTTCATCACCGCGTCAGTCCGCTCCGAGGTGATCTGCAGGATGTTACCAAGTTCTCCTGGTTTCTTAATAAAAATGTGGAATGACTCGGTAACCCAGACTGTTTTATTAAGCCACATTCCAAAAATGGTACGGCATATTGCCTACTTTTCTTAGAAAAGTCGAACACAAAGACTCATTCCACGTATTTTCCAGATATTTGATGGGTTGAGTCATTTCTGTCGTGAGCTTGTCTGGACTAGCCACGTTCTAAAGCTGGTAAAGAAAAAAAAAAAGAATAGCCTAGACTTCATTTTGATTGCCACAGTTGTAATAGAAACCCTCAGGTTACCTCAACACAGGGTTTACACACCTGTTTTGGCATTCAACCAGAACTGCAAATCCCATAATCCCACTCTGTCTTTGAGCAATGGCCTAGAGGAGTGAAACGCTTTGTGGTAGATTTGAAGTGAAAAATGCAACCCTTAATTTCTATCTTCACTCCCACACATTTCAGGATTTAGGTCGAGCCCTGTTTACATCTGAATGAATGCGTCCTCGTCTCGTATCTCGTACGTATCTTCTTTATCTGTGCTGAGTTATGCACATAATACCTGACTTGCAGGAATACTGAGTGATTCTGCAGCAGGAGGAATCTTCACCGAGTCAGGGGGTTGGCCAAATTCCACCCAGGCCAAAGACCCGTCAGTGTCTGCCATCGCCGTTATTGCACAATTCACATTCTGACTGATCTCTGGAGCTTCAACGAAGAGAGAATATTTGTGTTACATCCAAGAGAGGTCATGCGCTCAGCCCCGCCAACACAGCGTCTATTCACACCTGACAGACTGTTGCCCTCGTTCTGAGGCTGACTCAACTGACAGGGAGGGTGCAGAGAGAGAGAGAGAGAGAGAATGTGATGCAAGGAGGGCTCAGATGTTCCTGGTGGGTTTAAGAAGACAAAGAGACAGATGAAGTCGCTTTTTCTTTTTTTTTTAAAATTAGGTGTGATGCAACAAAATGGATGGACAGCACAGGTTGTGCAAAGGTGTGGGGAAAGAAAGGGAGGGTGTGGAGAAAAAGAGGGGAGTAGGTGATACTTGTTTTTCTTGAGTTCAAACGCTGTCAGCACCACCTCCACAGAGCGAATGAAAAAGTGTTTCACCCTAGTATCGAAAACAAATACGTAATTGTGTCTGGCAGCATTTGACGCTTCAAGTAAATCAAATGATGGCAAAGCAACATTTGTCAGGGTTCAACCGTCCCCCCGCAGAGCTCTGAGCTTTCTGAGAAGTCCTGGAAAAGGGCTGAGAAAGGCGACGGGGGTGCCCTAAACTCGTATTGCAATTAGCGTCACTCAAAGTGAGCACTCTGTCAACGAGATTCTTGGTCACCATGGTGATCTGGGACAACAAACACAGATTTTTAAAAAGGCGGCTGAGGGGATGAGTGAAGTCAGAAATCTCGACGACCACGTGACGCGTCTGAAGCCAAGGTAGGCTGAAGCACCTTAGCAGCTACGTGACAAGGTGGTGGAAGGCGTGGCGGAAGAAGAGGACTCTGTCATCAGCTCTGTTTCGGAGCGTCAGACTGCGCTCTTCACCTGGCCACAGTTCAGCTGATGTTTAGACTGCTCTCACTCAGGTCCTCTCTCATCAACACCTGACGAAACGAAAGACCGAAAAACAAAACAAACAAAAAAAAAACTCCGCCAAGTTCTGTCTTTCGAGATATCGCCAAATCCCCTTTACGCCCTCTGACCGAGTCATTCCTATCTGAAGATTTCTCTTGAAAATAACCATCCCAATAAATGGAAAACATATCCTCTTACAAATCTATCATGCGATCTGACCTTTTGGACTCAACCTCAACGAAAGCAGAAAGATGAAGCCAAGGCATGTAGAGGCTCAGCCGGCTTGTATATGTGTCAGTATTTGAGGGGGCAGCATTGACTTTGGCAGTGCTTTTCTAACTTCCCCAATGCTAACCGGTCTTCTCTCCTAACATAACAGTATATTATTCTATACTGCCAAGCGTGAACCACAGAGCTCTCAGGGTGGAGAGATGGATGGGACTTCCCCAAATAAACCAGGGAATTAGCCTACAACTGGAGCTGGTCAGTAGTAGCAACAGTGGATACACACACACACAAAACATATTACTGCACTGATTTACTGCAGAGCCTTACATCAACAGACTGTTAATAACTCCAAAATGAACTTGAGTTTTGTCTTTTATTGTCAAAATTAGATTTTTTTTTTTGGAGTTCTGGTGCTGTGTTTGTTGAATGTGATGACCAAATAAATACACGAGCTGGTTATTTGCACAGGTTTCACCACTGATTACTCTCGCCAAGAGACTGCGGAGTACTGCACTGTCTCATATGTCAGAGCAATATGGAGTCTATTTAGCACCCCTGCTAACGCTAATCCCCCTCTTCAGAGTCGGTGTGAGGGCTGTTTGTTATGGCTAACGACTAAGCTAACCAGAAAGGAGCTATCCGTGGTGTGAACCGGCCGGGCAGATGCCGGCTTCTGTTTGCTTTGCTTCACGCTGGATTTCCACCGGGATATTTTTCCTTCACCCGACCGTCCGAAATCCGACCTTTTAATCGCTGCTGGACAATAGAGATTGGCTGTTTATTGCCAAAGTGCTCAGGTGTTTACGAGAACTGTAAGAGAAACCAGAAGCACATTCCTGCTTGGATTGAGTCATCCTGGGCGCTGTGGGGAAGACAGAGCTCCTTGTTGAATTCAACACAGTGACAGTAAGTCTGAGGGGAAACTGGTGTTAAGCTTCTTTCTTGCCTCGCCAGCCATTCCCAGCAGCCACCAGACCATTCTATGTGACACACCACACCACGCCACGCCGCGCAGCGGAGATGATTGGCCATTTTAGCACCATTAGAGCATGTTTGCTTCTAAAAAAAAGGGGAAAAAACTCCCTCATAAAGGCAAACATCTATTTGTTTCCCAAACATAGACACACTCACAGCCGCTGGCACCCTGTGACAATGACATCACAGCCTTTCCTGTGTGTGTGGGAGAGCAGAGGTGGGAGTGCAGTGATGTCAGAGCTGCTGAAACTGACATAATCGACTTCCTACCCCTCATTAGTGACTAATTATTCAGAGGTAAGTCGTACGTAAACCGGACGGGAAGGTCGGCAAACAGGTAATGAATAACCTGTAATCTATCTGGCTAACCTTTTATCTCTCCGCCACAAGTATGTGAACAGACGTAGGGACTGTGTTCAAAAATAGCAAAAAAAAAATAAAAAGAGCTGCTCAGGGCGTGGCTGAGAACGTGACAGGAATTCCTCTGGAGTTTGGCAACACCTATATCTTCTTTGGTCATTGTTCTGGTGAAGAAGCAAACCTCACCCTTTCCCAAAAGTTCACACAGTTCTAAGGTGTCTTAATGACATGTCGGTTTCAGTGTCTGTTCTAACGAGCTTCTCGGACGTGCCGACCCGAGTTTGCCGTCAGGCTGCCATGACAACAGAAGAGCTCGAGCACTGGGAGAGAAAAGTACCGTGGCAAACTTACATGTTTGAACCGGAGTCAGACCCTGAAAACAAAAGAGGCCCCAGACAGACGTTCAACGAACAAACTACTGCCGTTACGTTAGCGTGCATCACGGAGCAAATAAAGCTGATACCAGTCACTAAATAGCTGTTGACGCCAATTAGCACGAGTAAACGCTAACTAGTCGTTAGTGTCTAACAGCTAACTAACGGCTAGCATTAGCTTGTGGTAATCGGACAAAAGAAACACAAACCTACTGCCGTTACGTTAGCGTGCATCACGGAGCAAATAAAGCTGATACCAGTCACTAAATAGCTGTTGACGCCAATTAGCACGAGTAAACGCTAACTAGTCGTTAGTGTCTAACAGCTAACTAACGGCTAGCATTAGCTTGTGGTAATCGGACAAAAGAAACACAAAGCCAACTGTAACTGGGTTTCTGCCATCAAAAATAAACTCCCGTCTTAAGGCAGGGGGCTTATAAAGAGACTTGTGCTGGTCACTGCTGAAAAAGTGTTTTTTCCACAATATGTCCCCTTTAAATTATCAAGTAAATTATGTACAATAATGTGAAACAAACTGATGTTGATCCACCTGTGTCTAAAATACAAAGATGTAAAAAAAAAAAAAAATGATGCAAGGTTTGAGTCACGCTTCAGTCGACCGAGAGGACACCAGTAACCATTTTAAATTCAAGAAACATTATAAATAACAAAGTAAACTTTTGGTTCATGGTTTCGTTTTTGGAGTGGTTACTGGAATCACTTCACTACAGTCTATTTTTTTTCTACTTTTTTTTTTTTTTTTTGCTCAAGTCTACCATTTCAGTGTCATGGTGAGCAATCCCACGATGAAGCGTGTCACTTAAAATAATATTACTGCTCAAAAATAAGGAATTTTTAGGATGTGTGTTGGCAATCAGTATGTTAGTATGTATTTAGTGTGATTTACCTTTTTCTAGTGCGACAATTAAACACACTATAATTAGTATACTATGTAGAAGTGGTGAACATTAGAATACAGAATGACGCTAAGTATGTGAAAACATGTGTAAACTCTCTGTACAGTAACACGTATCAGTAGTATAGTAGTTATGTAAGTATGTCACACTGTGTAATTTTACAGCACACGCTGTAATTTACAGTACAACCTACAATATACTCCAACAATGAAAAAAATGGGTGAGTTTTGAAGCTAAAAAGCACCAACTCCGCCCCTCTAAAACCCTTCTGTGGGTGACGGAGTGCACGGCCAAACGCCCCCTCAGTGCGGCAGCGGCAGGGTCACAACGGGCCCCGGGGGCCTGGGTAAACACTGGCCAATCCAGCCAACACAAGCGCCACACTGGGTTGTGCAAGGCAGCCGTGGGACATCTGGCCACATCACAGCGCAGCGTTCCTGCTTTATGAGCAACAACAGCCGTAACTCTGAGAATAGAAGTGGCAGGGGTAAACCCACTGGCCTGCTGGAGAAATGCTGACTGTGGAGAAAAAAGGAGCAGGAGGACATGGGATGGAGCAAGAAAGAGGAAGGTTGTGTGTGTGTGTGTGGCAAGAATGAAAAGATAGAAGCCGAGTCAGAGAGGGAGATGAGAAAGAGCTGACCAAGGGCCGAAAAGCTAAGGACGTGTTATCGAGTGGGCAGCGAGCTTTGTCCTTATAAGGTCACTGTGTGTACGTGTGGAAAAGGACACAACCGTCTCTGATTTCAGTTTTGCAGCCTCTCGTTCAGCCCGTTTGTTTATCTCTACGGCTGCAAATAATCATTATTTTCATGATCGATGACCCTGTTGAATATCATTTCGATTAGCTGATTAAAAAAATGTCCAAAAACAGTGATAAAGTTTCCAGTGACATTTTGTCTGACCGCTATCCAAAAACCCAAAAATATTCAGTTCACCAAAGGCAGCAAATCTTTGAATTCAAAAGGCTGGAAACGGAGAGATGTTTGATAAATGACCCAACAGATTAACCAATTATTATAATTGCTCTAGATTAATTCTCTGTTGACTGACAAATGATCCTCCTGTCATCCAACTCGCTTGTCCGCATCACACATCATTCCCTGGTCGACTACGTCAACTAATTCTCCATTACAAGACCTCGATGGCGACCACACCGTCTTTACTCAACTGGGCTGTAAACTACACCAGTTCCCACACCTATCTGTCTGTGGTAACCCATTAGGGTTTACTGGCTGACCTCTGACCTTGGCTGGGGTCGTGGCCAGGGCCTTCATTAGGGGATAAATCATAAACACCTGAGCGGCTGACCTGGGTGCAGCGCCGGAGCGGCAGTCATGTGGTATTAATTTGGGTCGCGGTGGCGTGTAAATCGGGTTAAACCAGCGCCTGCGACCCTCGGGGCTCGGAGCACATATTAAAAATGTCACCACAACCCACCTCGCTATGTGTCAGAATGTGTGTGAGTATGTGTCAAGTAGTTATGAGAACCCAGGCTCCGCCGGTGAATGAATATGACTTTATATAGAGCATGTAATTGAATACTTTTTACACAATCCAGCAGTGGTTTACCTTCTGTTTCACTGCTTTATTGTGGGTTTAGCCTGTTGCTCAAACTAGCTAGATTTTTAATTGATACGATCCAATCATTCCTAATTGGCCAAACGTTCATTAACAGGCCATCAGATAACATCCACAGCAGTTCTGGGAATCGGTTACTTTTAATATTACACGTACAACCCAGATTCCAAAGAAGTCTGGACAACAAAATACTGGGAAAGTTGTGAAACACCTGTTTGGATCATTCCACAGGTAAACAGGTTAACTAGTATGGTGATTGGGTATGAAACTGGGTCATCCTCGATATGTTCAGTCCTTCGTAAGCAAAGATGGGGCGAGGTTCACCAATGCTTGTGATCTTTGATCCTTCAGGCTGTACTGCATTAAAAGCTGACATGATTGTATGAAGGATATTACTACATGGGCTCAGGAACACTCCAGAAAACTGTTGTTGTTTGAACACAGTTCATCGCTACGTCTACAAATGCGAGCTAAGATTCTACCATGCAAAGAGAAGGAAAGATATCAACAACATCCAGTAGTAAAGAGCGCCAACTTCTCTGGGCCCGAGCTCATCTGAGATGGACTGACGGAAAGTGGAAAAGTGTGCTGTGGTCTGACACAGAGTCCACATTTGAAATTGTTTTTGGAAATCATGGACGTTGTGTCTTCTGGACTAAATTTACATTTGACACAGTGCCCCAACTTTTTTAGAATCAGGGTTGTATCATAAAATTATTGTCGCCATGGCACAAAAATTCAAGCTGCTGTGCTTTAAACTGTGTCTCTGTGATACGTGTATACCAAGTTCTGAAGTTCTTATACAGAAAATGCTCAATGACATATATTGTGGCCTTGATATTATGTTTAAGGACAGGATTAACTGAATTAAAAGAACCTTTTTTATCAGTTTAAATCAAAACCACTGCTGTGCCCTGATGTGACACTGCATTAAAGCTCTTTCAGTTACGTATTCTCCTCTCTTCTCGTCTATTACTATCAGATGCTGCAACAAACCAACTTCCACATCAAGAGAAAAAAAACAACCCATCTTTGTGGCGACATGGACCAGCAGAATGTGTGTCGTGCTGTGAGCTCACCTCTCCTCGGGCTCTCGTGGTTAAAGAGGATCCCGTTGACAGCGAACATTTCGTAGGCCTCTCGAAAGTTCACCACGATCCAGTAGGCGTAGAGCTTTGCGGCACCTGAGAGGAGAGAGCGGCGGTGACAGACGGGAACAGAGGAGACAGAAGCACATTAGTAAAGTGAAGAGATATCACTTCGAACAGTCTTTTCGGATCCTCTGTGAGCGCACGAGCCGACTTTTCACACTCGTGTGTGATGCTTTTATTGACTCATTCAGCTTTTGACACGGTTCAATCTCATTACAATTTAAGCAGACAGTGAAACACTGATGGTCTCTCCTCAAAGCTGCAGAAAAACCATGAAAAGAGACAGATTCTGTGTTGTAGCTGCACTACATGTCATAGTTGAACACTGCGGTACCGCAGATCATATTTCACCGTCAAGAACGTGAACCGCAGACTCCTGCTGATTGACCAAAAGCAGGCTTGTACAAAAAGTTCTCCGCTCTTTCCCTCTCACCATCTTCCTCCTCCTCCCTTCGACTGTGATGAGGGGAATACCAGAGCGAGCAAAAAGGGAGGCGCCCGTTGATTAAGCTGTAGGTCAGGATGTACGGTGGAGGTTGAGGGAGGTCACCATGGCAACACCAGCCCCCACTCGCCTCTCCCTTCTTCTTTTTTTACAAGTCTAATTAATAGAGAAGCAGCCCTCCCCATGATGGTATGCGCCTCCCATGCAGCCTCAGATTGAGTGCTGACAGATGGGGAAAGTGTCAGTGAGGAGAGCATTTAGACAACAGAGAACATGAAACCCGATCGCTCACACACGTGTATAGCCTGCATGTGTGTGTGTGTGTGTATGTAAGTGTGTGTGTGTGTAAGTGAGTGTGTGTTGAAAGTGAGTGCTGAGTGCTGTGGATATAAAGGTGTCTTTGTTAAAACGAGAGCCACTCCAGTCTTCAGTCAGACGTTTGGCCTCGGGGTGTGTGGAGAGCTCAAACTCTGCCTGAGCACTGAAGCCCCTCTGCCCGCCCTATTCACTTAATCACACACACACACACACACACACACACTCACAAGGAAAAAGTGCTATCGAGCAACCTGAGTTTGTATTCCCTTACTTGGCCATACGGCATCATTGACGAGGTAGAAGATGATAGGTAATCTGTGTGTGTGTGTGTGTGTGTGTGTGTATTATTACCGTAAGGTGAGCGAGGGTAGAAGGGCGTTGTTTCCTTCTGAGGGATCTCCTGAACTTTGCCGTACAGCTCACTCGTGGAGGCCTGGTAGAATTTTACGCTGTTGGTCAGGCCGCACGTCTTAATGGCGTCCAAGAGACGAAGCGTACCGACGCCGTCCACGTTAGCCGTGTACTCGGCCAAATCGAAGGAGACCTAAGAAAGATGGAGAGAGAGAGAAATTTAATAAGGCAAATGATGGGAACATTTCCTTTATTTATCAATACAAATGAAGAAAGGGATGCTGGTTATTTAATGCAGACTACAGAAAAGAGCTGCAAACTTGAGACATGAGATTTAGTTTTGTGTCTTTTGGTAGTTAAAAAAACAAAAATGAGGATTTGAGACTTTGATTTAAGATCTTTAAACTTCAGGCATCAAGTTTTGACCTGATGTAATGCTGGTGAAAGATAAATGATACCACAACAGTCGGGCTTTGCATTGCCACACAGTTTGCATAGCTATTTATGAGGCCTGTGCACATAATGTCCTTTGTCTTAGTTATGTAAATAATAAACTTTAAGTAAAATGTTTAAATGCAAATAATGTAAGATACGATTTCTGAAAAAAATTCATTTAAGAGATGCCATTTTGAAATCACCGGCATGTAAATGAGTTACAGTAGTATACCTCAAACCAAAGTGAGTAACTCAGCTGAAGGTCACAAGGTCACATAGTTACATCACATCGTCACTTACAGATCATAATTCACACAGTCACCAAAATCCATAAAAGAAGGCAACAATGATGGAGAACCTAATTGGGGAACATGTTTCTGGGGTCCATCAGAGCCAATCACAAACCTCATATCTCAAACTAAATACTCCAACTCCCAGAATCCATGTTTCCACTGATGAGGGCCAAGAGGGTGGGGGATTTAATGAACACTTGGGGTGGGGGTTAAGTTTAAATTAGAAATGGATGTGTGCGTGCATGACACTGTGTACTTGGACTGTGTGTGCTTGTGCGAGTGCCAGGTTGGCCTCAGGCTCCAAATCAGGCGTGACGGTTAAAAGCCGTGCCGGTTAGTGGTCACCACACCTGGAGCGAGCGGCATGAGCCACGTCTGTACGGAGGAAACGCTTTGGCCCTTTAGTGCTTCCACACCAGCGGGCAGATAAAGACCCCTTATTTAAAGCTGGGACCAAAGAACACTGGGCCTCTATTCCACTCAAAGTCCATACACACTCATATAACACACATGCACTGACACACACACACACACAGGGAGCAGGTTTGATCAGGTTCAATTACACTCCAGAGCTCAGTGTAATTACCTGTGACGCTCCACTCATGCTTTTGCTTTGGATTCTGGCATTTTCATTTACATTTATAAGAGAAGGTGAGGGGACGCTTCAGACATCAGGATGTACCGTACAGTACATAATAACGGTTTCTGCGGCAAACGCAAGAGGTGTACCTGAAGAACCAATCCAAACTCACAGCAAACTGAAGCCTCAAAACTGACCAGCTGAATGAAAACTGAATATAATGAGGGTTATGATATCTATATGTACGATGTCTATCGAGATGTGAGAGGAAAGCTTGACTGCTGACCCATCATCAGCTGTTGATGTCTCCATGTTTCACTGACCTCCAGGTTGCCCTTTTATAATCTGTCGACTTGAAATTATACTTTAATTAAAAAGGAGATCTATTGTGCTCATTTCCAGCTCTACATTTTTGTTCTTGGACTCCGCTAAAGTAGCTTTTCAAGATTTACAGTTCACAGCTCTTCAGTTCACGTTCGGTCTTAAACAAGCCGTTTTAAAAAAAGACCCCTCTCTGTAACCACCAGAAGCCTGCCGAGCGTTCCTTGGGGACAGCAATCACTGCTAACTGTACATAAACAGCTTTATTCATTGATTTTGGTGAAACCAGATTAAATTTTACAGAGAAAACATTTGATGATTGACGATTTGTGGAGTTTCTTGAAGCACAGAAAGCTCTAATTGTTGTTGGCAGCTAATTTAGCCAATAACAACTGATGCAACAGTTAGCAGCTACTCTAGCAACGATAAATAAAGTCATCTATCTCTGTTGAACGTTAAATCGCAGAGTAAAAGGCAGAGCTCTGGAGGACATTAAAGGGAAAACTGTAAAACTTAGGATGGTTGTGCAATGATATGATGGCTTTATTACGTCCAACGATTATGCAGCATTCCTTCAACATTTTTGTCTCGTAGCTTGCTAACTCACCGCTTGGTGATGTGTTGTTAATTAAGTTAAAACAACAACAAACCCAAAAAAAAATGGTTGGAACGTGGGCCAGCCGTGCTGGGATCACAGCCAAGAGACTTTGACTGTACAGTTGTGACATCGCAACCTCTCAGAAGTCCTGATAGCTCTTTTAGAAAATATCTATTCCTCCTGTTTCTTAGACTTTCACACAATTTACAGCATCTAGACGTGCTTTGTGTTCCAAAACAGACTTTCTACAACATGGGACCTTTAAAGAAAAAAATACTGTGCAGTATATAAACCAAAGTAAATATCTCCTCTGAAATTTTGATTGGTAGTTTGGAATTAACTGCAATTGGACGACAAATATAAATGCGTCACGTTGCGGTTGTTCAGGTCAGGACTGGTGCGGCTCAGACAGACAATACCTGCCTTCATGTTCAGTGAAGGGGTGGGGACAGTCACACGCTCGCAAGACTGATTCCTTCACCAAACACAGACATAATGTAATCCCAGCTCTCTCTCTCTCACATCCACCTTCAGGTCTTCCTTCGTCATTGTAGAGCTCCTCCCCTCCTCCTCCACCTCTTCCTTCCTTTACACATTTCTCCTCCCGCTCCGTCACTGCTCACTCTCTCTGGACCTCATAAACCTTATTTTAATGCTACTACAGTACCTCCCTCACAGATACCCCCTCTCTGTCCTCCTGTCTTTGTGTGAGACCTTCCATTCCTCTTGTTATTCCAACACCAAAAGAAGTCTGCGACACACACACACACACACACACAGACAGACTCCAGGTATCAAAACCAGCTGAGAGGGGCAGGGTCCAGGACGCCTTGACAACTTAAATCAAACAAATTGCCTTAATGCCTCCATTCTCTGTCATTATGTAAGGCCAGGCCTGAGCGCTGACGGTTTAAAGGCCAGACGTTTGTGTACACTGCTGTAGTGTATATATATATGTGTGTGTGTGTGTGTGTGTCTGGGGGGTGGCTGCTGGGCCCCTCGGTCGACCTGGCAGATATTGTTCTGTTCTGGGAAGTCAGCCAGGCTCTGTCAGCATTGGGGGTCCGCTGCCGACCCAAAAGAAAGAAGAAGAAGAAGAAGAAGAAAAAAAAGAAGCGATCGGTTTAAAAAGGTTCTAAACGTACAGGATATACGTGCCGTATTTAGTGGTTTCATTTCTTTCCTGCTCGCACAGGGCCTGTGGAAATGCATGCTTGAAACTGGGGAATGTGACTCTATACGTGTATGTAGGTGTGTGTGTGTGTGTGTGTGCTCACATATACCAGAGTGTCGGTGTGTGTCTTAACAGATGTATAAATATGAGCTGCATTATTCAGCCGTAGCCTCTCTCTGCATACCTGCATGGCCTGCTACACAGGATAATATGAAGGCATTAAGATGTATATACACAGTGTGGTGGAACAATGTACACTTCTATTGTGTTGAAAGAAAACAAGTCAACCACTCGAGAGAGAAAGAATCTAATGATATTCAACAAAGAGTAATTGTTGTTTATTGTTTGAGAGTTTATCGGACCATGACTAACTGAGCGAACAACACTTCCTCCTCAGGACTTCACATTATTATTATTTTTACATCACTCAAGCTTGTTTTTTCTGTTTCACATTATAAAATGAATACTGTATAACAATAATAATGCAACAATAATATCTGTTTACTGATATTTATTGGCCTTATCGTCTCTTACAGGTGTATATAATGTAGTGACGTTCACCAATCAATACATATAAGAGCTATGTGTAAAATAAATAAAGTAAAATAAAAGTTTTATATCAAATATATTTCAAGTTTTAATAATTTTTCCTGAATCATCTCTATCCAGAGTTAAAATGCTATTTCCTTAGCCTGTATTATTTTTAACAATAATAAATAAATAAATAAATAAATAAAGAATAATCACTGTGTAAGCACATCAAAAGTGTTTGGGCTGCACTGTCCTCTATAAATACAGTGAATCTTGTGCATAAATGTATGTATATATGTATGTATGTATGTATGTATGTAAACCGATTTAAACCCCTCCTGTAAAATATAGGCCTTGTGTATCTGTTTTTCTCTTTCCCTGCTGAGGATGAAAAGGTAGACCTTGAAAGGTCCTTGAAAGGTCCTTGAAAGTACAATGCTTTCATCTTTTACCCCCCAGAAAGTACAAATCTCGCCCCAACTCATGCCTGTTTATATTCAAAATTATTGAGAGATTGACTTATATTCTAATGTAAACAATAATACTAATAATATTAATAATAATATCAATATTATTAACAACAATGACGCAGCAGATTAATGACCTCTGCGGTAAATTGTCATCATATCAGAGAAGTTAATGAAGCTTGTGAAAGCAGGTGGACTGCCCCTTTAAAGGCGCCGCTTTCTTATTACTGTGGACGACACTGTCAAACAATCAAAACTCCGGCGCAGTCCTGCCAAGCGCATACACCCAAATAAAGAAATCAGTAAGACGCCCTGAAGGTGGAGACGGCCGAGAGAGGGAAAAGAAGAGGTATGGAAGAGAATAAAAATAGAGACAGACGGAGAAGAGAGAGAAAGTGTGTGTGTGTGTTTGCATGTGTGTACATGAGCATGGGTGGGGGTTTGTGGAGAGAAACCACAGTCAATTACACCTTTACTCATCACATTACAGGCCAACTGAAATTAGAGCAGTCGTGTGTTAACAGGGCAAAGACAAACAGGCTGAATTCCCTCCAGGAGAGAAAAGGTTTAGACCCGACCTGGCAACCCACGCACCGCCAGACAGATCAATTACCTCGCTTTCATCAACTCAACTGCGGTGTCACTCATCTGCATTAAGGAGCCAAGATATAGACCCTAGTTTCCTTTGCAAACATGAAGCCTCAATGCAGCGCTGCTCCTCTCCGTGATTGGAGGATAATGTTCTTTTTTTTTGGATCAGCAATCAGAAGGTGGGAATAATGGTTTGGTCGAAGTTATGGTCGTAATTTGTGTAACAATAAACCTTTAACTTCTCAGCAGTGGAAAAGTAAAAGCTCCAACAGCTGCAACTGCGCTAAAGATGAGACAAAGTAGATGCCTGGGGAGTTTATTCATTCATAGCGTATAAAAAAGGAGCAGTCTGTGAGATTAGGTGCAGTGTTTGTAGATTAACCGTTGCCTCAGTCTGTTTATTGCAATATAAAACCTCAGTTTACACAAATGTTGGCCGGCAGATTCCTTTCCTGCTGATACATTTTCTTCTTTAGTTGACTGTTGGGATGCCGAGCAGGCCTAGCTAACGCTAAGGAAGCAGCCTCCTGTACTGTGCATCTTCCCCACCAATGCCAGATCCATCACTCACCAGATCACAATATGGATGAATCAAGCTACGTGATTTATTCAATTCATGGTTACAGAGTGCAAAAACTATTATTTATTCTGGTGCAATCATTTATAAGTGCATATACTCCAATGCAACTACATGACTGCGCCATTGTGTCTTTCTGCTGATATGTTTCTTGGCATCTTTCTTGTTCTTATCGCGTCAATCTAATTTTATTGTAAGATGTACAAACGAACATTCTATTCTGTTCTGTTAACAATGACTGTGGGTAGGAGACACCACACATGCTTTGCACTCCCAACCACTCCTCCCTCGCACATTTTGAAAATCCAAAATGTTCGAAGAGATGACGAACGCTGCCATTTCTCTGGGAGAGGACACAGCGGTTATTTTCCGGTTTTGGCAGTTTTCTAAGAGATATTTGCATAAAAACATTCCACACTTAATCTTTTTGGTTTAATCCAGACTGAGGTTGTAACTAATGATTATTTTCTCTTATTTTTCTATTTGAACCCAATTTTGTCTGTGAAATGTCCAGAAATGGTATAAATCACAATTTCCAATAGTCCGAGTTGACATCTTCAGATGTTTTGTCCAACACTCCAAAACCAAAAAGATATTCGGTTTAAAATGATATGAAACTGAGAAATGCAACAAATCCTTGAGAAGCTGGACCCACCGTTTGCCATTTTTGCTCAAAATAACTGTTGCAGTTGTAAACTAGAGGAAATTATTTCTCTATTTCAGAGTGTACACCCCAAGAAAGTCTAAACTTGGAGAGATGAATATGAAAAATGCAGCAGAATTTTAATTATTCTTACTGCACAATACGCTACAGAAAGAGACTGGAGCAAAAATATAAATTATGTCAGCCACATGATGGTTAAACATCAACACCAATCATTAAGTTACTCTGTGATTAAGAAGTCGGTAAGGACCGGATGGTTGTAGCGCAACATGATTTTCAATTACTCCACTATTTTCCATGTTTTCACAAGCTACCTGCTGTAGCCTAAGCTACTGTTGCTGTATGCAGGCCCACGCTATCAGCCCACTCTCTAAACAGAGCATCTCCATCATCGCGCGTTGCCATGTTGTGAGGAAACTTGAAGGGGAAGCTCTCCACATCCAGTTCTGTCTTGTTGGAAATTGTGTCACTCAAGCTCGTCTGTGCATAAACACACACACACACACCTGTTAGAAAAACACGATGCTATTTTTTTTCCTTTAAGCGTGCCAATTTGCCTTTCCCCGAGAGGCAGACACAATACAACTCTAAGAAGAGCAGGTAAGAGGTGTACGCGGTGAACAGTGAGTGACAGGGAGAGTGAGACGGAGGAGTATGACATTGCGTCACCCAGCTGGAATGCGAGTTGGCTGCTTGATGCAGTGTTTTCTCTCTGGGAACCCGGTGTTCTTAAAATGGATCTCAATAACAATATCACCCTCACCCAACCTACGCACCGACAGGTAAATCTAGAGGTGAAGCCATCTGCCGCGTGAGACTTCAACACTAAACGCATCGCGGCCACTGATACCAAACATCACAAGCATCTGAGAAATTCTCTGGTAACGCGCATAGATACAAACGCGTTCTTTCCAAAAATAACCTCTTGAAATGCTTTGTGCTCAAAAGGTGACACCTGAAGGGTGAAGATTAAATACAGTGACGAACGGAAACAATAGAAGCCTCTAAAGAGCTTTAATTATAGAGCGCACCTGAATGAAGGAAGGAAGTCCCAATAGTGAGTTTATTATTAGAGCGTCTGTTTAAAATGAGTTCCCAGAATAACATAAGAGGTTTACACATTTCTCACCGTTTACACGAGTTGTTTTATAGTCCAGTCACTCGAGGAAGTTTATAGGCTATGATTTAAAAAAATACAAAGGATTGGAGGACCTGTGTGTTGATTTATAAATTCTTTTCGGAGACGTACGTGCGTGCTCTCCGTGCCTGCGTGACGTACATTTCATCATCCGCCAATGCAAGCGTCTGACCGCACCGATTGTATGTACAGAACTGTCTCGCCACATGCACGTGTGGCAACACGCCCACCTGTGTAGACACACGTTGAAATTCAAAGAAAAAGAACCACGTGCGAGTCCACTGTCCACACCTGTGACTGTATTTGAAACCCAATCACCAGGCCAAGGACGCCGATTCTGCGAAAGGACAGATTATGAAGCGCTAAAAATAGACGCTCAGACGGAGTTCACGATAACCCATTAAGACACTTTAATTTTAGAAACATCATAATAATCATAGCAAGACAATTGTTCATCGCTGATGGCACACAAACGACATCCTCCACACCCTTATTTTCTGCGTCACTAGATAATGGTAAACTACTTGATTGAACTTGGGTATTGAGTGTACATTGTAAGGTGCACGTACGTTTACACAACGAAAAGTTGCTTTTCATGCATCATTGATTGAATCTAAAGAACCGTTTGGAAAAAGCAGACGGATAATGGCTTAAAGGACTTTTTAGGTGAAGTTTTTGGTGAAGTAGTCATTTAGTTTTGTTAAGGTCAGTCACTCATTAGCTCCGTTGTTGAGGCAAGTGGTAAAACAAAGCTGAAGCACAAGTGAGCACTTCAGTTATCCTGGAAACACGAGGTGAATCGGGTTGCATTATGAGGATGTGCCAGTATGATGAGGGCTCGTTAAGTTCACAAAAACCGCCACGCGAGGTAGCTATGAGTCGTTGTTGTTATTGGATAAATGCTAATAAATGATACAATTTGAATTTGGGCAAGTAAAAAATTGAGTTCAAGCGAGTTGGTTTCTGACCCACTTGTTTGACAAGGTAAGTGAAAAAAAACATCTTGTAATGAATGACATTCATGACCACAATAGTTCCTGGACCATTGCAGACAGTTGTTTGGGGCCAAGAACAGGCTACATTAAGTCCCCGGTTCTGACACTCGAGGCACAGTTCCTGAAATGGTTTCCAAGGCACTGGAAAAGTTCCTGTTGTTGAAACAGGCTTGACTCGAATATGAGAATGCATTGTTTTATTGTTTATAACATTGTCAGATTTCCAACTGAGAAATAATGTTGAAAGTGACAAGTCTTTAGGATCAGTCCCATTGAAGTTTAACTTCACTATGGGATGAAAACTGAATTGAATGAAATGTATAAAGGCGGTTGCCAAGAAACACAGAGAATAAAATGTACCAGCACGTTTTCAGAGCAGATTTTCTCCCTCATTTGCTCAGGTGTTTCTTTTATTCTGGCTGTTTATTGCATACACAGTACAGAGTGCAGAGACAGCTACAGAACATGATGATCTATTTGAGGCAGCTTAAAAGATAAGATTAAAATAATAAACTAAAAAGGTACCTGAAACATAAAAGGCAAATATAAAAAGGTCAACAACATTAATTTTACAAATCGAGGATCTGTACGTGGCGTGGCATGACATGCATCCACCAGCTAATCCCCCCCCCGACTCATGCTTACTCATCAGTACGCTCATATCTCGATCTGTAGGTTGTTTTGTGTGTCTAATTACAGGCGTGTTGCGCTCGGTTCATGTGGAAGCCGCCGCAGCTATGGCAATGAACAAATACAAGTCAAACAGATCAGGTGGATGTGAGACAGATGGAGACGTGGGAGGGTGGGTAACGCACGTGTGGAGAAATACGTGCTGCGAGAGCGTATGTCAGGACAGGTAGACTGAGAGTTGGAGATTAGCTGTCAAACGCAGGATTTATGCAGTTGAGTCTGGAAAGTCCCTGTCTGCCTCCCGGCACTCCGCTCTACCTCTTTTCACTCCTCTCTTTTTCTCTGCTTTCATTCTCTCTCTCGATGGCATTGATGTGAACAGGTGGTGGCATCAAAATTAAGGGAATTTGACAAGTACCCAAGCTAATGCCAGGGGTCAGTCAGTGGTCCAAAACGCCATCATTTTATTCCGATAGTTTTCCCAGTGCGACTGCCAGACACACGTCCAAACAACTCCAAACAGTTTGGCCATATTTTTAGTTGTTTGATCATAATATGTGAAAATACAAATTTCTTGTTTTGTCCAACCACCAGCGCAAAAACCCAAAGATAATCAGTTTATAATATGAAACAGAGGAAGGCAGCACGTCCTCACATCTGTGAAGCTGGACGCAGAGAATGTTTGGCTTTTTTCTCAAAGTGGCTGTAATCAATATTTTCATAATAACAATGTATCGGATAAAGAGAGAATTATTGTCTGGATCTGACTCAGTTTCTGGCAGCAGCTGTTCTTTCTGAAAATCTCTAAATACTCACAGTACACTGTCAGCTCAGCAACAAAGCAGCAGGCCGGCCACAGTTTGAGACTGAGCTGGTGAGCATAGTGGAACGTTTAGCGGCTCAAGGGCCAGTTAATGTCCCTCAGGAGTCGGAAGAGACCAAAAACAGAGCGTAAAGAGAGTGGATGTTACACGTGTGCTCAGCAGGTGGACACAGAAATGACTCCATAGCTGCTGGTAGTATAAATTTGCTAACACTTCATTATATGAACTTGAAAGGTGATTGATGTTTTTATGAATGTTTGCAACTTGTTTCTGTCGTCCCCAAGTGGCCAAATCAGTAACAGCAGGTGTAAAGAAACTTTCTATCCATTGATGAGTTTTTAATGTTAATTAATAAAGTTAATTGACAAACCGGCAGTATTGGACAACAAATGCAATGATTACAAATCAGAAAAAGGTAAAGATGTGGGAAATAAACAGCTACTAAGAATGTCGAATAACAGCGTAATGCTACTGTACGTATACGTATTAGCTCGATTAGCATTAATGAAGATTTTTCACAGTGTGAGGACAGTACACTGTGCTGACTTTAATTACATTTATTCATTTAACAGGTGCCAAATAAGTTATTTCAACTCAAAAATGTTATGTTAGGGGTTTAATTACATAACATTTGAGTTTACACAACTTAATACAATTAAGTGGAACCTCTTGACAAAAATAATATATAATAATAATAACATAAATAATAAATACATTTAATTAAAGTCAATTTTTTGAGGGTAGAAACAAACAAATGGTCCAAATTTGAAATAAAATATGGAACATAATTATAAAAGGTATTCATTTAGATGAGTGCTGAATGAGGCAAAATTACTCAGAGTATTTTAACAAGAGTTACCCTCTAAAGACATTCTAGAAACATTTGTGGTGGGAAAAAGAAGAGCAAGAGACAGACATCTGATCATCAATGAGAATTAAAACGTCCTATTAGGAGAGCAGAGTTGCAGACATACACCCCATTCCTTTCGCATTGGATAAGAGCGCCTGGAATGGGAACTCCCTGGAAAAGTCGATCAAGAAAAGAAGAACCCCTTCATTCTTGTCTTCCCTCAATCGCGTGATCCACCCTGCAGACATTCACCATCAGTCAATCACTCCTACCACGCAAATATAAACACGCGTGTAAACATGGCAACGGGTCTTTACCGCAGTGGGCTGCCGTCACGTCCCCGGGGCTGTGTGGAGCAATCACATGTGTGCACGCCACTGACACATGAATGCACAGGTAGAAAGAGTGTTGTCATCAGTGACACTCTTTTCAGTGAATTACGGGGGCGGTAAGAGCACACCACAACCAGCTAAACGTACGGATGATGTCAGGTAACAGCACAAGCGTGAAAAAGTGCTGAGTCACAGTTTGAAGCACTGAAGTGATATATTGTGATCAGTGCCGACACTGAGAACAAACAGAGTTGGAAACAACAGAAAACTGGCTGAACGCAGCAAAAGACACACAGTCTGTGCACGCAATATCACTGTTTTAGTAAAGTGTTGTAATTCTTGTCCAAGCTACATCGAGAGACCAGCAATTTCAGCTCGCTCCGCTCTGGAGCGTAAGCATGTTTTTTGTTTTTTTAGGATTGCAGACTAAAATAGAGACGAGGATGTTTTTACATTTACTGTGGACAGGACCGACAACTGCGTGTGTGGGATGAACGTATTTAAATATACTATGAAGCAGGGATTAGTGATTAAAATGTAAATATTGCTTTCATAATTCAGATTTTCAAAACACAAAATCTCAATAATTTGACCTCTTGTGCGCTTCATGCTGTACGTGGCCTGCTGACGTCAAGAAAGCGTACGTGCATCGCCTGCGGCTGGGGGCGCGGACTACTTCACGGCACACGGTGTACCCAAAGATTGTACAATAACCCCTCTCAGACTCCAGGCTGACTCACAGGGGTGTCATACCGTAAGATACAATGGAGGCTCTGGAACATTGTGTTCTTCAACCAACTTTAACCATCATTTCATTAAAAAGAAATTCATCATGTTAAGCCATGAACTTTTTTTGATTTGTCAGCACCCAGAATCGTTTTTTTTCCACGGGAATACAGTTTGTTGTGCTTGCAACATTTTATTTTATTTTGAATTCAAGAATGCTTTGGGGTTTTTATTTTGGTGGTTTCTGATAGAATAAGTATTAGTTTTGCTGAATTATAAAAATGAATTATAGAGCTGAGTTTTGGAGGTATTGTGTTTGTAGTTTAAGGAGTTGAGGTGGATGCTGCACATTTACACATTAACACATCACTTTTACCCTGACCTCATTATTTCAATACAAAGGCTCTTCTTTAATCGGCTCATTCTTCTTTTATCTCCTCATATAATTGTTCTGTCTTTCCTGAGTTTCACTCCAGCATCTTACAGATCAGGAGAGAGCCCCTGAAATAATCACAAAATGAACTCATACTGTCGACCAAGCACTGAAAGAGTCTTCACGACACACACAGGAAGTCATCTGAGCGCCGCGAAATCACAGCAGCATCCTAAAATCAGAGATAACGTCTCACTTTATCAGCTGACCCAGACCAGATGCCTTTAAAAAGTGAGCGATCAGAGGAGAAGTGAGGAAGGACCTCCCACATCTGAGACCCCCTGCCAGCACCAAACTGCTCTCCTTTACACCTCCACCCATCTCCATCTTTCCACGCCCCTCCCTCCTCCCTCCTAACTCCAGCTGCTGCCTCTGCGCCATTTGGCTGCAATCAGCAGCCAGCGACATCTCTGATTAGAGTAGGTGGAGGAGGGGGGTAAGACTTGACAAATTGGCACATTCTTCTCCACCCATTCCCCTTCTTCCCCATCCCTCTCAATCCTCCTTTCCCCTCTTTCACACACACACACACACACACACACACACACACACACGCAGACCCCACTTAAATCTGGCAGAACCCCTGTCGAACCCCTCCACCCACCCAAACCGCCCTGCACCACTTGCTTGATGAATGCTGTCCTTGTGAGCAGAGGAAGCCACCAACACACACACACACACACACACACACACACACACACCCTTTGCATGATCCTTAAATAGAAGTGAAGTTTGGAGACCACCGCCCCTGCAGGTGCTACCTCTCTTTGGTTATACACACACACACACACACACAGACACACACACACACACACACACACACTCCCATAAATACACATGCAAACCGCAGTCAGCCACAATAACGCATATCAACACACATTCTGGCTGCCCTGGTAGCTGTCACAGAGCCATGTGACCAAAACGGAGCCCAGATTCTGGTCCAACATTATGCCTGACTTACACAACCTCCCCTCTTTCTCTCTATGCAGTCCTGCTCCACCTCAAACCCCAGGCAGTTTATCCCAGGCCCACCCAAGACCCCCTGGACATGAGAAGCACAACAGCTGCATGTGTGTGTGTGTGTGTGTGTCGTAGAGAAAGGAGAACGAGCAGGATCCAGGTTACGGCCGAGCAGTTTCATGGTGCCCGTTCAGTTATAAATACCTTCTCGTCTGTGTTGCACAGTCACTGAAAGTGTCTCTTTAGAGATGTTTATGGGGTGTGTGTGTTGTCCTGGCTGAAAATCTCTAAAGGTAGTTTGGTTGACAGAAGAAAGACAAAACAGGACTGTTCTGGAAAGGAGCACCAGAGCAGGAGACTCTGGATGGGGATTAGAGAAACAAGAATTCTATAAATCCTGGAGAAATCAGATTTCTGTAACACGTGTATGCATAAAGATATGGCAGAAAATGTCTGTAGAATAACTCAAAGTGGTCACTACAACTTCAGTGGAAATGATGAGACTTTGGGGTCTTGAGGTATGCTTGATTTTGGTCTTTAGAGTAAAAGACAAGGCAGCTCAGAAGAGCCATGGACGCACCTTTTCTTGGGTAGAACCGAACTCTTGGGAGGACTGTTTGTGAACAAAAACCTGTGCAGAGTCTTGCTTCCTGGCCAGTAATTTAATAAAATCCATCAATTAAGACAACAGAGAGTGTCTTTACTTATCACCATGTTTCTAGTGATGAAATCATACACACAAAAATAAATAAATAAATAAATGAATAAACATGACTCGTGGTGGGCTTAATCTCATTCATTTCCAAAGCGTGATATCACATTTCTCTCTGCCATAGAGTTCCATTGTTGGTCCAAGAAAACCTCCATTAAAAACACATCAGTGAGCGACACCATTGTACCACATGACACATTAAATCCACGGCTGAAAATAGCCTCAACAAACGCACCATTTCCTCCCGTTTGAGTAACGTTTGCCGCAGCACAACAGCGGTCAGCAGGTTTCAGGAAACGATGTTAACCCTTTATAAGAATATTCATGACCCACTTAACGATTTAAACCTTCGGTTAGAGCCAATGGATTTGGGACAGTATTGAGATACAACCAAACACATTGGTGGTTTTAGTCTTATCCTTTAAAATAATTAAGGCCAGGCTTCAAAAAGGAATTCAGTGTGAGGTCAGAAATGTCATTACCGACTGTAAATTACCGCCTTGCACGCGATACAAGCTCCACCAGGTGAGCTACCGGAGTGGCTTCCACGAGGACGCGGTCTCATGATTAATCCAGAAAACCTGCAGAACCACCCAGAGCTGGCATGCTGCTAGAACAAAAACAACTGAAGAAACGTGACGCGGACTGGGCGAACGAAACTTGTAAGCCACCTTCGCCTCGTTTTCAGATCGATGCATGTTTGTTTGTGACCACATGTGTGCGTGTGCGTGTGTGTGTGTGTTGCTCTCTCTGTGATGTAGGAGTGGCCAACCTTTCCCATCCTTTCCCAACCTCGTCACACCAACAGCTTTCATCTGGAGCGTATTAGAGACATTAGCACTTTCTTATCTCTACGCCTTCCTCCGCGTCTTTCACCATCACCCCCTTTTTTCCTGTCTCTAGCCTCCCACACTACATCCACCCCCCTTTTATTTCTCCATCTCTGTACCTGTACATTCTTAAAATTCTGTAAAAAAGGTACCAAAGAAGAGAGAAAAAGAAAGATAAAAACTGATAATATAATAATATTTTGATAAATTACAGGGTTGGCAAAGAAGGAGCGGACAACCTGACTGCCACACACTTTCATGAGTCTGTTGTTAAACTATTATACTTGTATTAAGAAATATCTGGCTCTCGTTCAAGTCCATAAATCAGCACAAAGGTTCATATTTTCATATGAGCGCCAGCCAAGTCCACTCTGCTCTGTTTGAACACACAAAGTATGCGGCTCAGTTAGGGGGGGAAAGAAGTTGATCAATCACAATCCTGACACCGGGTGTAGACACACACACACACACACACACAGAAAATGCAATCATGTAAGTGACCCTACTACAGTAAAGCAAAGCTGTGTTTGTGTCTGTGTGTGTGTGTGTGTGTGTGTAAGGACTTATGATTATTACAGGAGTGCTTGAGCAGGGCCTATAATTAACGCAGCACTTATAAATGAAACACACATACACGCATCCGGTAATCCACATTAATACCAGTCATCAATCTTGAGGTGATGGCACGTTGGGCTGTCCTTATTGGGAAGAGATATCACAGCGTGCTTAATGGGAGTACGTGTTCGGGCCGTGATGGAAACTCAATCTCGGTCATCTATCTCTATTAAAAACGGCTCCAGATAGCCGATAAGTTTGACATTGGTATGACAACGCTGTTGCTGATTAAACGTCATAATGTATGGACAATACTTTCAGGCAATGAGCGCGAGCAGCTCCTGTCAACTTAAGAGACGAACTGCGCATCAAATGATGACCACCCAGCTTGATTCCTCCTGGATATAAGCAGCATGTCTTTTTTTTTTTTGTCCAGTCTGGAAGCGATGAACCGACAGAAAATGCAGCCAACCCTGTAAGCTTATTGTTAATTGGTGCAATACATTTGACTGCATGATTCATCGATCTGTATGTTCATCTAAGCGACATCAGTGAGGTAGAGAGGTGGGGACAAAACCAGAGCTAAAAATACTGCGTGGATAACGCCAATGTCGCCCCATGTGCAAATAGAAATCAGCTTGCTAACAGGTCGACCAAAGCTCCTTTAAAAAGTCAGAGCGGCGTGTGCATCAGTTTATCTTGAAGTTCTTCTTCATTAGTTGCCATAAAAAAATTGATTACAGGTTTAAATGCTGTGCCAAGATGTGATTAATTAACATCAAACGCCTGAAGACGAAGACTCACGTTTTGTCTCTTTGTCTGATAAATTCAAATTCTTATTTTTTTTACATATTTTTCTTTCTGTTAAATTTTAATTTCTGGCCTTAAATTCCTGTTTTTCTTGCTGCTTTTCACACGCCCTCTGCAGCTAAATGTTTGTCATGATGTGTTAGAATAAATATCATTTTAAAAACAACAATACATAACCAACAAACTGTACTACACTAAGTGTACTGTCTTTTCTGCCAGCACTCATCTGAGCTGGACATAATCTTTTCCAAAGACGCTTCCCTAAAATATTACTCATCTCTCATCACGTTAACAACACTCTCCCTCTGTGTGGCCCTCGGTGTTTAGATCATCATCATTACTGTCAGCGTCAAATGACCTTAAATACCAGCAACATATCATCAGCAGAAACTCATGATTCACACTTTTACAGACCCACGTGGACACACACACACACACACAAACACAAATACCCACACACACACAGAAAGGTTAGCAGAAAACAATTGCTCGGGTTCAAGTCCAGCCCGGCTCCGCCCGCCTCTCTCACCAGGGCGGGAACATCGGAGCAGGGGTCGGCATGCCGGGGTCGGACCATTGCGGAGTGGCCGGTCTTTGAAGGAGGCCTGTGGCAGGGAAGGGTTTTCGGGAAGGGGAAGTGCTCTGCTGGAAGTTTTGGATATCAATGGAAAGGCTTTCTCTCTGCCACGCAGAGCAGCGGAGTGGCTGTCCTTTATCTTCCTCTACTTATCCCACCACAACGGAAAGACAATGTCAAAGAAACATGTAGCAGGGAATATTTTCAGGAAGGGACAGCCGAAACAACTGCAGTCTAATCCCTGAAGAGGAAGATGTTTGAAACCAGGCAGTGAAACATTGTGTATCAAGTTTAAACTGCTGAGAAATAAGTGGACAGTGTAGATGTGGACAGAATACACAGCAAGTCAGTGCCTGATGGACAGATGATGATCAACTTCGAGGACAACACGGAGGAAGAAAATCTGCTGACCCCAACTATCCCACGATCCAACAGCAACCTGGCTAAACCACAAGCGCAACCTCTGGCTATCCAGCTGTTTGCTCCAGAAGATATCATTATATTCACACACACACACACACACACACACACACACAGAGAGGCAGATCAGCAGGGAGCGGTTTGAAACCTACTCTCAAGTTACAGATAGGGGCCGAAATGTGCTCTCTCTCTCTCTCTCTCAGTATTAGGTCTGACAATGCCTCATTCACCGCGTCAAAAAAAGCCAAATTAAACACATTAAAGACCTTTTAGAGCAGCTAACTGTTGAAACAAGAGAGCAATAAACAAGCTACAGCAGATAAAATATGTAATTTAGAGGTAGCACACAGGTAATTCTTGTACCCAGCAAGTGTTTCGGTCAAACACACACACGATAATGAACTAACAAGAACGAGCGGAGGTGTTAAAAACAGTCCATCGACAGAGCTCTCTCTCCTCTCAGACCTCCGCCTTCGCTGCAAATGCTGACCACAACCCGTCCAGCCCGGGGTCGCCTTACCCGTTTACCGGCGTGGGAGCGGATACAGCGCCGGGCTCACAGAGACCCATTCAAAGTCTTGCATATGAAATCTCTTCCTCTGCAGTGATACCTTACACTTCATCTGCATATTCACATATTCAGAACCCGGCGTTCACTTCCTGGCAGGGAAGACTGGGCACAGACAAAGTTGGTGTGTTTTTATTAGTTTTCAAAGGGTTTTTTGTCAATGGATGTTGGAAACCGACCAAGTAGGCAGCAGAACGTCTCGCGGCAGAACCCCTGAGCCTGGGAGGGAATAAGTAATGAGACCTAAATATCTTGGCAGGGATCAAAATCATACGAAGAGTTATGACAGGAATTGTTATGGAGAGCAGTAAAGAAAATAAATCTATTCTAAGTGTAACTGCCATTTGAGGAATTCTGCTGAGACCTGCCCATCACACAGCCGTCACGGATCATCTCACAATCTGACAGCGAGCGTCAACAGACACATGAATTAAAAAAATTTAAAAAAACTGAGAGCTACAATTGTGTGACAGTGTGGTTACACTGGGAGATTGTCACAGCAAACAACACACAGCAAACAACAACATACCACAATGACACTCCTGGTGCCCCGCCAAGTCAACCCTGGCAGCTGCTTCTCTCTGTTAATCACTGGCTCGATGAAGTTGATGGGTTTTTTTTCTAGATTTTTCTAGATTTTTCTTGCTTTTGCTGCTGCGTGAGGAAAACATCTGCAACGCTTTGAGCACAGATCGATGCAGGCAGCCATCACTCGTCGTGTTCTTTCCCATGGAGTCACCATCTGAGGCATGACAACGGTCCGGATTCTTCAAATGTCTTGGCAGATAAAACAATTATACCTCGAGAGCGAGGCCTCAGACACGTGACTTTAGTTTCTCATGTGTAACATGAGGCACGTGTGTAAAACAGCTATAGAGAAGTGGGTCTGATAAGACACGCGGACATATGGGACTAGTTTCCCCGGGCAGAAAATAAGTCGTGAAGTGGCCTTGAACTGAATTAACCCACCCCGTCTTAGTCATACATGACCTTACTCTCCTGACTTCGTGAATGAAGATCAAACTTACTTCCGGGACTAAATAAAGGTTTAAATGGTAAGCCTGTCTGTCAAACGGTAAACATACGTGGTAAATTACATGGTAAATGTGACAGACGGTTGATGCACGTACAATGGAGACGGTTATCCCCCGCTGGAGCTTGATTATTCTCAGAAAGAGAAAGGCCTTCTCTCCAAGGGCTGGTCAGTTTAAGGTTTTTTGGTTTTGTGTGCATTGAATGTGTTCCCATTGTTTTGTCAGTTTGAATTTCTTCAGTTGGACTTAATGAGGGGCTTTTTGAGGTCCGTCCCAACATTTATGAGAAACTTAAAGCCCAGTGTTGTGTGCACATATCTGACTTAAGAGGACTTAAAATGCTGGTTCAAAACTCGTGCTCACTAAATATAGAGCTCTGGTTGCTAATTTGCCAGTTTGCATAAGATAAAGTAAAAGAAAAAAGGCTTTATAATTTGAAAGTTTTCTAATTTAATTTCAATGTTGCCTAAAACACTGATTTTAAAGATGCATGAATACAAACAAGTTAACTCCTTGATAACTCAAAGAATTATTTAAAAGCCAGTTTGAAAGTCTTTTTTTTTTCCCCAAAAAACATTTCCAACATTCAACTTTTACCGTCAGGTTAACCTGCCTGCCTGCTGATTTATCCTTTGTGTTAATTAGTTTAATTAAGTCTAAATATAACTTCAAGTGTGTCAGATTTAGGGGGCTCCATTTATAGAATTAAATATAATATTCATGATTATGTTTTCATTTGTGTTATTAGAATTTTTATGGTTCGTTACTTCAGAATGAGCCTTCTGTGTCTACAGACGCTGCTGGTCCTCTTACAGGGAGTCTACTACATTACTACAGTAGCCCTGAATAGACAAACAAAACACTGGCTCTAGGTTTCACACAGACTGCATGGAGAGGGTGATACGATGGGGTTGCAATCAGCAACTACAATGCTAGCTCCTTTAATATTAATCATACACCCTCGCGTACTTTGTTTGACCCAGCCACATTTAACTCCCTCATTCTTTTGTTTCTTAGTGCTGTGCTACGTGTGAGTGGTCAGCTGACGTTTCAGCATGTTGCCTGCACTTCAAAGATCATGACAGAATCGGTGTCTCGCTAATTCTTTTGAGAATAACAAGACTTCGACTCTGAGCGCTCTTTAAATTACAACAACTGCAGTAACGTCCATAGCGTGATCCATAAATCTGCAGGAATAAGGAACAGTAGCGTTGAGACTTCACATGTGGTTACGATGGGCCATATTTTCTTACTCAACCCACAAGTCAAAGTCAATAAATGAGAAAAGAACCAACTCTAACCATAAAACAGGCCTGCAACAATACAGTTACCCATGGCTAACTCTATACAACAGTGTGTGTGGGTGCGTGTGTGTGTGTGTCTTGCTACATCCCCGGGCAGTGAGGTGCTGACTGACACTCTGGTAATGCTTTCGTGTCTCTTAAACCTGAGCAGGGTCCACACACACACACACACACACACGGACAGACTGAATGAACACGTCACCGAGAGGATCGCCTGCCTCTGAGACATTCTCTCGTTCGTTCGCTCGCTCGCTCTCGAGGCCTCGGCTGCCAAACTGATCATGTTAAGACACAATCCAGAGCAACAAAAGACGCTGCAGCAGACTGAAACTATCCTGCAACAGCAGGTATCAGCAGCTGTGCAGACTCTCGCTGTAACTTACAAATATTTGCATATTCAGAAGCCTCTGAAGCTGTTTCAATTGCATGATTGCTACTTGATCGTTGTATCCTGTTATTACTGTACTTGGAAACGGAAATAAATATCGTTAGCTTAGTTTAGACTTTTTCTTTTAAAGTAGAATACAAAAAAAACAAAAAACATGCTGCACACAAGGATGCAAATAACCTGAAAATCTGCATGATTTAATGCAACAACGCATTAATGATTTTATGAAGTTTTTAATATTTCATTTTTGTTTAAAGTATCATCATCGATCAAAGCAGGTTTATGGTATTTTAAAGGCCTGTAAACCTCAATTATTACCTCATAAATATGAATGAATTGTATTTGTAAAGCATGTTTCTCTTGTTTTTCATAAGAATTTAATAAACATGTTGCCTTAATACTTTAAGATTTAAATTATTAAACCAATTTATAAGGAAGATGTGTGTTGACGCGAGCCTAGAGGTAATGATAATGTTATTACACATTTTTAATGGCTTAAACGTAATTTTTTTTTCCTTCAGCAGTGATTTTTAAATCAGTATGTGTTTTAATGTGTACTTTTTAAAAAGTAAATCTCAAGATATTTACACTATGAAAGTTTCACAATATTCTTCTTGGGGATTGAACCTCAATACTTTTCTTGGGTTGAGCAAAATATGTCTCAGAAATTTTCAGTCGCAGAAATGCTCTGATCTGGTTATTAATCTTGTACTTTCCTGGTTTCAACGTGGTGCCAGGATTTTGCACAGCGACACACGAAAACAGACCGACTTTTCTCACACACACAGTGTCTCCACATGTGTATCCAGTACACAGACAGTATCACACCTGTGTATCATGGCCGGTGGAGGTTCTGGCGAGCGCCAGTGTGTTTTTGTTCGAGCTCCACAGTTTACAGCCTCGCTGCCTGAGGCACGACAGTTTAATTTCTCTATAATAAGATCAGCACGAAAGATTGGTTTCACTGCACCGAGCGAGAGGCTTGACTTTTATTACAACAGGCATCACTTGGAGACTATTATTGTAAACGTTTAGCCGTGGTGGTGGCCTGCGCTTGGCCACACATGTATAAACACACCAAGCTTAGATTACCGAACCCGCTCCTCGCCGGGGCAGATATTACCATAGCAGTGGCATGGAGACGTAGGAAAGATTTAGCATGGGAAGATCAAAATCCCAGGTGTATGTCTGTGTGCGTGTGTGTAATGGTTGTCACTGTCAAACTGACTGGCCGGTCAGGGGAAAGTGTGAATACTGCCCTGACCAGTATTTATGTATCTATGGCTTTTTTTTCCCCCTCCGTCATTATGTTCATAATTTGGGGGAAGGAATGCTTGGGGGAACTGTTAGGAATGTCAGGGGACCCTCGAGCTTCGCCGCTAAGCTACACCCCGATTGTGACGGGTTCACCTACAGCAGAGAGAGAAAGAGAAGAAACGCGAACACACAGCGCAGAGATACGCGTTTGTACGCAGACAAAAAAACGCAATGCACGCTCACAAAGAAAACACAACTCCCACTCCTCCCTGTGTCATTTCTTGCTTAACTCTCTGTAATCGTTTAGTGTGTGTGCGTGTGTGTGTGTGTGTGTGTGTGTGTGTGTGTGTGTGTGTGTGGAAAGCAGAGAAAAGTAAAGAAAACAGTAGAGTGTTTTCTTTGGAGTTTGCCCACACTGCACACACAGACAGAGGAGAGCAGAGATTATCTCCTGACTAATCGTGTTCTGTTCTCTGTGAGGTGGCACTTCTCATCGCCCACTCACTCAACCACCCGACTCAGCATCATCACCACCACCACCACCACCACCGCCGCCGCCATCGTCGTCGTCGCACATGGATGTCCGTCGGGCTCCACAGAGACGGTGACGTATGCACGGACTCGACTCGCCGACACATTAAGCAAAACGCGCACATAATTTCACTCATATCTCAGGGTCACTTGCTGCAGCTTAGGCATGTCTGCGACGCTCCATCCGCTAAAAGAGGGCACTTTGAAAAGTGATTTTACACGCCTGAGAGGGGGCCCCGCCACGGTTTCATCCTAAAGAAAACAGCTCGGAGATGTTGTTTGACTTCAGAATGGTTTTCTGCTCGCCCCTCTGCAACACGGCTTACTTTACAAAACAGATATCTGGAGCTGGAATGAATTCAGTGATTCATCATTGTCAATCCAAAAAACATTAGAATCATTTACAAAAGTTCCAGCCTCTAAGATATGAGAATTTGCCTTTTTTTTGTGTGCTTT
The DNA here is from genome assembly GCA_036365135.1 of Miichthys miiuy. Taxonomy (NCBI): domain Eukaryota; kingdom Metazoa; phylum Chordata; class Actinopteri; family Sciaenidae; genus Miichthys; species Miichthys miiuy. The sequence continues at coordinate 4,001,983 of CM071609.1, forward strand.
GTACCGTCAGAATTTATATTTATTTTACATTATTTGGCACATTTTAGAGACTAAACTATTAACCAGGACTTATTTTAGTAAGGTTTAGTATCTGGCAATTAAAAAAGCAGGCATTGTCTGTCAATAACAAATCAATCTCACGACTACAAGGTCCATTTAGAGCTTTTGATCACATCGCACAGTCTTTCTCAGCAGTTGCTCAGTTGACATCAATATGTAGATGTTTAAATTTCCATTTTTCTGACCACTTCAAGGACTCTCTTGTTTAACAGTTATGCTGAATGTAGATTTGATTGTGTGATTTAATGAAATGCTCCAGAACAGCTGCTAAAACGTCAAATAACTAAATGTTAAGAATGAGTTTTCAATCTCAGTGTTTGAGGTAGTTTAGGGACAGTGTCCCCATTACATAGTTTGTCCACCAGAGAGCCGTGGTCAGAGTACAATGGGAACAAAATGGAGTCCCTAAAAGGATCCTTTTCAACACGTTATCAGCCTCAAAAGTCTGGTATCACTCGGACACTGTTACAATTATTTGAACAAATAATCGAGATATTTGATGATGACGAAATAATCGTTAAGTGCAGCCCTACAGATAACCTCACTTCAGTTTCTCTTTATGTTAAACAATTACACGACTGTTGGCTGATTTATGTGATAATGATGATGAAACCAGGTCGGATTCAAACAAAAACAAATACAGGGATCTGTCTGCAGGATGAGCTCAGGGAGGCCGAGGGGTTACAAGCTTTAAGTCAACAGTTGGGGAAGTTGGCAGCCTCTCGACGGTTTGGCCCTCACACGTCCGTCGCCCATCTCACCCTGCCTGTCCGTCTGCCTCACCCGCCTCGCCAGACGCCTGCGCCGGTGATTGATGGTACCGTGTAAAAACCGAAAACCATTCTTCTCGCCGTTTCACAAATAACAGAGCCATTCATCACACTTTGCTACCTGCTTCTCACACTGCCAGAGTCATTTCTCATCACTGCTGTTGATCCCCGCTAATGAATATAATAAGGAGACATAATCATGATCTTAACTGCAATCCTACAACAGCCTGAGGGTGAGGGTGAGGAGTGACACCCTTGTAGCCACTTTTTTTTTAAACCTTTTAAAACAAACAATCCTTAACGTCCATTGAAACAAAGAATATCTGAATATTTTTCCCTGTAGCTAAGATGGAAAAAGTGAGCGGCAGAGTGTCCGGGGGTGGACAAGAAACAATGAATAAGCGCTGATAGTTTGATTAATGATCATATTTTCTGTTTGCCACTCATACATCTGGCAACACCAAGCTGCTGGACAGCAGGTCCTGGTGTACGGACCGTGTGTGACCACACACACACCATCGACTGTATCACAAAGTGAAGCCAAAACATCTCGACCGCCGCCTGGTTTGAAACATTTATACATACAAACATATCTATAACGTATTCTCCTAACCTATAAGCACCTATAACGTCAAAAGTATGCAGCCTTGGCTTAATGCTTCTGCGTACTTGGGCCCATTTGTTCCAAGTAGGGTTGGGTTGAGTTCTAGTTATGCCGGTCCGACCTGCAAACTTCAACCGGTTTCATTTTACAAGCCGGTCTGGCAAATGAAGTCAGTGCATGAAGCTGTTAATACAAACTCAACACTTCCTGCGTCGGTTTCAAATTAAAAGCCCACCAGCGTTTCAGTGGAGAGAAACTCACATATTTAAAAATCAGGCTTTTATTGTGAAACATTTGAAGAAAACTTCCTCCTTGTGGTAAAATAGTGGTGAAATTCCACATTACTGCTCTGACAGTCAGGTCTTTGGCTCGATATCAAACCGGTTTGAAATTGTTACATCAGCCCAGGGCTCAGTTTCAGGTAAGAAAAATTGTGACTGAAATCGGATAGAGGATATAATGACATTTTAGACAGTAGCGCGCTTCCTACGCCGTGCAAACCAGTGTTTACTTTGGCAGCTAGTGTAGATGACGACCAGATTTTTAGGTTTTTTTTTACCCTTCATAGATTTATTCCACTTTTAGTCGCTGAAAGGTCGTTTCATTTAAGTCAGTTTAATTAAAACGTGTCCAAAGAGCCATCATCGCTGCTGGTTTGGGCCAGCATCACATGAGATTCTGGGAACCTGCACACGTCAAGCATGTTTATATACGCTTATATCAAGCTTCCACCTCTACCATTCATCCTATGTGATATGAACACCCCATAACTCACCCAACAACAGTCAGAAACCCAGAAGAGTGGAGGCTGTAAGAGTTTGGGTGTCCGCATACTTTTGGCCATGGAGTTTATGCATCAATCATGCATTTCATGTGATCTTGTGAGGATTATCTCATTGTGCTTCACTGGTCAGAGTCAATAATATAACTAGTTACTTATCAAGAGTTACAGCAGGTTAGCAGAGTTTAAGTGAATATTTGTGTTGTTGGAAGAGCACAAATGTCATTAAAAGTTAAAAGGACTTAATGAGAAAACCAGACATGGACTGATAATTAGCAGTATCCTTTCTTTTATTAAGTTAATTTCAATTCATTCCCGTGTCAACTGCTGTCTCCTGTGGGCCACAGCCGGTGAATCATGGGAGAATATGATTCTTTCCAACGTGTTCAGAGCCAGAAAAAAAAAAAAGGTTTTTGATCAGACATCCAAACACGCAGCCTGACTCAACAGGAAATATCTGCGATGGATATTCAGGAAAAGTCATTTTTATCATTTAAAAGTAAAAAAAAAAATTTAATCAACTGCCCGTAAACTCGTCACATCACCCCATAAACGTCGGCTTTTTGAGTCAAAGCAAAGCACCAAGTCTCTTTCACTCCTCGCTGTTGATGAACAGTTCACCGGGCAGCTGTGCTTGCTGTTTATTGTACCTGAACATCCCTCTCTCTTTCTCTCTCTCTCTCTCTGAGAATAAAGGCCTGTTTGTTTGGCTGACAGGAGACAAGGTAAGAGTGGCCCAACCCTTCATACAGGTATGACAGAATGATTTAAAGCTTCAATTAAAAAACACACAGGCAAAGGCTGTAGGCAGCCTCCTCACACAAAGCAGCTACAGATAGAAGAAATTCACGCTGTACAACAACACCTCCATTAAGCCAGCGAGACACTAAAACAATTACACTCGTCTAGATGAGTATCTAATGTCGTAACTCATCCACCTCTCGCCCACTTCTCATCTCTGCCTCTCCTCTTCGTGTTTTTGTTCCCCCGATCATCATTTCATGCTGTGATCCAAACAAGTGAGATCATAGCTCATTACAGCAGCCTTTCGTAAATAGATTGCAATCCTCAAATTTCCCAACAGCACACGCGTCCCGTGTGCGGAGAGCACGGAGTGCATCCACACGCGCTCTAAAATAACGAAGGGAGCAGAATTTGGAATGATTATAGATTGTGAAATGACAATTTGCACCGCCCTTTTTCTGGGCTTTCATCCCTAATTGGAGTTTTTTAAAAAAAAAAAAAATCCTATCCCCCCCCCCCCCCCTTTCGAAACAGTTAGAAACAATAGCTCCCGAGCTGTGTGTGTACGAGCAGGATCCGTGTGCAGGCCACGCTCTGGAGAAAAACTCCAAACAAAACAGCTGAATTGCACAAACATGTCATTATCGGAGGAGGGAGGGGGGGACTGTTGCATGTACGAGGGTGTGAACGCACAGCGGAGAGTGGGCAGCAGAAGTCAGGACTTGTGTTCACAGATTAGTAACAGTGTTTACTGTGAGTGATGAGCTTATGCCACTTATGGAAGGATTGAGCGAGGCTGCATCTTTTCACTGTGTGTCACAGCCGGAGTGGGTGTTCAGGGGATGGTAGTGTAATTACGAGGCTGCACAGATGATGAAGAAGAAGAAAGAAAGAAAGAAAGAAAGGAGATGTTGTGACTGATTTTATTCGTGAAATAATAAAGTCTGGGGTGCAGTCTCGTAGTCAAAACAAGTGAAAACAGACTAAATAAATGCACAGATCTGTTTGTGCACCTTCCCTAAGCCTTTCTGCTTGTGGGTGTGTTTACAGTCAGTGAGTATAATGTCTGTGTAAACACCACTGTGTGTGCGCACTAGATAAAAATGCCAATACTGACAAATCTCTATGTCAACTGAGCTGCGTCTCTCACTGTTCATTGTGTAAACTCATTCTAAGTGTTGGATTCACGCAGGTATTTCTGTCACAGGTGAGTCTACTCTTCTATAACTGGGAGCGCCATAGCAGCGACGCGGACCGTGCTGCGACGATGGATCAAAACAAATCGCTCGCGGCGCGTGCATGAAGCTTAGATGCAACGCAAAGTGCGGATATGTTGCTTTGGGGTGCAGTTTCCTCGATATTACAGCCGCAGCTGAAGCGTAAGAGGCCATCAGCGAAGCCACAATGTCAATACAGCAAAACCAAACCCTGCAGAGACTGACTATATTGAGACCAGCAGAGAATATCTAAATCATCCAAACACCAAAAATAAGCTGAAATATCATGGCAAACTTTAAAACTATGACAGACGTTCTCGTTTCATTATCAAAGACAAGCTGATATTCATGCCAGAGGGGTGACAGCTATTGGACAGCCTATTATTATTATTATTATTCAAAAATCTGATTTTAGCTGTCAAAGTCGCCTGAAAAGCTCCAAGACCAGGATGATAAATACAAGATTATATAGATGGTGAGATATTGCGAAACGCAAGACAAACGAGCAGCAGACTGTGCAGAGTGATGCAGAGAGATATTCACATCGATACGACAGAAAAAAAAGCTTGTTGCGTGGAGGGGGGAAATAAAAATGGTGGCAGAACTTTTTCCAGTTCAGAGCAGAGAAAACCAAAAACATTTATTCTAAGAGGTCATTTTAATCAACAGTATCACCAGTGAAAAACATTATGTTGATTGAACTCATCTAAAATGACGTGTTGCCTGAACTAGATTTAAATGTTTTGTTCAGTTTGTTTTTATAAGAAGGTAATCGTCAACTTAAAAGAAGTGTTTAGTTACACAGTTAACTGGGCGTGATTTATAATAACATTTGTATTTTTGACTTGTGAAGCAGCTTCACGTCTGACTCCTCCCTTCATCATGGACTGCATTGCTGCTTTAATGACCCTGAACACGACATAACTCACTTGTATAAAAAAAGGTCTATGAACAGGCAGGCCTTCTTTATGATACTTTATCTTAATAAACAAAACACAAGTTGGGACTTTTACTTTGGAATTTTAAACTATTCCAAAGTAAAAGCCTCGTGCATGTTGCAGAACAACTTAATCACTAGTTTCACATCAACTTTAATATAAAACATTATTCAGATTGCAGGTGAGACAATCTTTTACATACATCAAGTATTTATTTTGACATACACACACACACACAGAGATTTATAGTTATAATAATGAGCTGCACACCAGAAAAAACAGACTTTAGCTGCAGGTTGGGTCTGATTATCACAGGAAAAAATCTTTTTATCAGCACTTTTTACACAAAGGCAGGGTACTTCGAATTAGCTGATGAATCTCTTAAGCCATGACAAGTCTTTTTTTACTGATCACACAACCAGCAGAGCCCCAGATAAATCATTACTGAACATCTAGTATGGAGCTATGAAGATGATTATTATTGCCAAATGTCTCCCTGGAGGACATAGCAACGGGAAGATTGATGAGTTTGATAAATATTTAGCGTAATCCCTGGTTACCGTCTTCTCACTTCAGTTCTTCCCACTTAACGACTACACCGAACTAATTAAGCACACGATGTCAGCTTTGTGTGTTTGCTGTGGTAAGTATCATACCAACAAACACGCTACGGGCTACTGTCAGTCACTCACGAAAGGAAAAACTGGAATAAATGACATGAGATAAAGAGGAGGAATAACATTAGAGGACAAGCCTGAGAGGATGCAGCAGAAGAAGTGGTTGAAAACAACAGTTGAAAAAATATCTAACTAATCGTTTATTCGTTTTGTTTCCTTTATTTCATTCAACTTTTTACTTATTTGACTGAAAAAGCTGAAAACTACACACCAACAGGAGCTGTAACACATTGTAATGTAACGGCCTGACCTGCAGAGGGCCTCGTCCAAAACTGACTTTTGAAACAAAGACTTCTCACGCAGTTAAAAAAAAAAACACAAGTCACTGCACACATTTTTAACTAAATCTTAATTTATGTTTGATTTGCAATTTGATTAAATGGCAGGAAATTGTGAAAGGTCGGTTATATTTTTTTACAGAACCGAATGCAGCAACGTCAAAAATCAACCAGAAATCCAAAAAAAAAAACTTCAGTTAGCCGTCACAAAATGACAAAGAAAAAGGAGAAAATCCACACACACACACGAAGCCGAGCGAGAGAAAGATTTGTGGGAAAATAAGCAAATATCAAGAGAGATTAATTTTCTCTTTTCAACTCCACAGAAGCTTTATATCAAGGGATTATTTTCAGTATCAATTCATCGTGTTGTTTGTTTTCATATCCAAAGATATTTAGCTTACATGAGGAAAGTATCCAATCCTCACACTTCACGCAAATCTTTGGTATTTTTGTTTTGCAAGCTTGATCAACAAATAATAATCATTAAAACTGTGATTACTTGTGTTTATTTTGCTACCAAACAAGTTTTAAAAAAAGTGGATTACTTTAATGGAGCTGCATTCTTTAGATTTTTAATTTACAGTGACTTGAAACAGAAGAGCTGCATCAACCTGAATATTTTGCATTTTTTGCTTGACCGCGTTGATCCACCTTTCATCCTTCATCTTTAAAAAAAACACTCAGATTTAAACACCTGGAGTAACTGTGTCATTATCTCCAATGATTATGATGTCCTTTAAAATATAATAATACATGTGTTACTTATAATAAAAGTTGGATCCTGTAAAAAAAAATCCATCTGCTCTTTATTGCTCAGAGCTGACTGGGACCTGCTGCTGGTTCATACCTGACTGAAAGCATGAGGGGAGTCGTCCACAGCGGCTCACTGCTGCCATCTATAACTCACGGGTGAAACTACATCTGCACAGTTTATTTTGGCTTCTGTGTGTCACACGAACAAGATGATCTGGAATATGTGGAGTTTGATTTAAGATATGGACTTAGATGCAATCATATTTAGCTTTGTGATACTATTTATTGACTCAACGTATTTACTTAACAAACCTCAAAAAGCCCCCCCCACTCCCTCCTCCTCCTCCCACCTTCTCCTTTCCCAAACTGCATGTTTCCATGTGTTACAACCTTGCTGGAAAACAGAAAAAGAACTGACTCATGAGTGGAGCAACAATTCTGACCCACAAAGCACAACCACAAAACATTTCCTGACTCTGAACAAGGAAAGTGTAGACTTGTTTCACTTGGCACCGATGCGTCTATTCTTAAGCTAAAGTTCACTTTCGACCCAGGCCAGGCGGGCTGTCTTGTATGAAGGCCTAACCTTTCAAAACAGGGATCGGCCTGCTCGGGGAGCTATTCTAACCGCTGGCTACCAGGCCACCAACGCGACACAGTCTTGTTTCTGCTCATTCAATAGGCGGACGCATGAGAAAATGTGGGTACTGAGATTATACTCTGTCTCCTATGGGCCAAAACCACCAGGATTCTGATTCTGAAAGGCAATTTTAAAACAATGGAAAACATGGCACCTTAAATACACGCAAACCGCACACATGCAGCTAATGAGTCCTAAGAGACAGAAAGCACATACTTTAGCGGGGAATGCGCTAATTTAGTTCCAGGCCAGTTTTTACCCTGAGATACACACACACACACACACACACAGCAGCAGCAAGCGTGCCACTGAGGGCTGATTGGATGGGAATAACGTAAACACCAATCAGAGAGTGAGTAAACCTGGCCAATGGGCTGTTACGGAGACGAGACCGCTCATCATTCACTGAGGGGTTCACAAAATGTTTGGCACTCTCCTGTGAAAACCAGGTTTCCCTAAAAAAATCTGTATGGAGTCAAAAAAAAAAAAAAAAAAAATCTTGTAGAACTCCAAAATTAGCATTGTGGTAGTTGCTCTCAAAAGAAATTCAACTTTTCTGGAAGTAAGAAAAAGGCAGTTTTGTTTTGAGCTTTTGTGACAGCTCGCTTCTGAGAAAATCGAGTTTTTTTTCCTAAAAAGCTGGAGAATTGGTGTTTACAAGATGTCACTGTACTGTGAAAACCATGTCGAGCCTTTTATGAACAAAGGGGAAAAAAAGAAATCTTGTTTGAGACATCACTGCATTTTGTCATAATTTAATTGTGTTTTATGGGGTTGTTTTGTTGTTTTCTTTTCCCAGCCTGAAAAGTATGAAAATTGGCATTTTCAAAATGACCATCACTGTCTGTGAAAAACATGTTTCTCTTTAGCCTTCATCAGTTTTGGTTTTTCAGATTTGTAACTGTTCCCGATGTCAAAACTTATCCTCCATGCTCAAAAGAAAGATTTATAGATTACAAATTATATTATTTACCGTGAGCTGTCATGTGTAACCACCGATGACGATGCATAAATCAAAAAGGATTTTTACAAAAAATCCTAAAAAGTCATCGTCACTGTGCTACGAAAGCCACGTTTCTCCAAAATGTTAGCTTTTTATGAACTACAAAAATATCTAAATTCAAGTTTTGAGACAACGCCAGTTCGAGGCGATCTCATAGGATTTGAAATTGTTCTATTAGCCTAACAAAAAGGAGAACTGGCGCTTGCGCATCGATCCTCGCTGTCCCGTTTCCCAACTTTTCAAAAAGTAACAAAAACTGTCTTGTGTAAAGCGTTGTGAAGATGGATTTTGGGGGGGGGTTTTAGAAGGTTGTATTGGCATAGAAAGGTAGGAAAGTCTAAAGATTTATTGATGCCGTCTATGTGAAAAACGAAGATATCGAGGAACGTCTTATTTTAAGCTTCATGACAACACATTTATGACATAATCCGATGGGTTTTTAAAGAGAATTTTATTAGCCTCCGATGAATAATCTTAACCCATAGAGGAGCATTTAAAGCTTCCAGTGTATCTGAAAACAAAAATCCCCAAATTTGGAAGGACGGGAAAGCAAAGTTTCCAAATGCTTTTTTTGGAGGAGAATTGGCAAGTGTGTAGAAATGCATCTTCAACAGTTAGAGGGCTAATAAGGCAGGGAATTGTGGGTCTAAACACACCAGAAAATGCTCTACCCACATATCACACACACTACTATTGAGAGTCAAAACAACTGAAACACATTAGTAAAGAGTCACAAGGATTGCATAACATGCCCGCAAACTGTAGTAAGCAGTGGTATTACCGCTTGTGTACCAGAGTAAAACTGCAGGCAGGCTGCACAATAGCTGCTTTAGGCCTATAAACGCATCAACACAGCGAGCACAACAGTGCCGAGCTTTGTGGGGAAACAGGCGTGTTAAATCCTGTGTGTGTGTGTGTGTCTCTGGCGTGGGAGACTCCGCAAACCCGGATGGGGGAAAGACCAAAGGGTTAGCCGAGAGAGAGCGAGCAGTAAGAAGATAATGGGATGATGATAAGTCCTTCTGAGGAGGAATTCGGATACGGATAATGAAGGATATAGATGAAGGAAGTCTGTCTCCTGGATGCAATCTGCCCTTTTGTATTTAAAAGCCATCAAAAACAATGAAGTGGAAACCTAGTGCTGCTTCACTCAACTGCCCAAACTCTTTCTACCTTCTGTCTCGCCGTCGTCCACCCCCACCCTTTGGTTAATTTTTCCCTGTCATGGGCGAGGCGTGTTAATAATTCAGCCCGTCTCACTGCGCGTCTGCTGTGACAGCTGCAGGTGGGAGAACTCGCACGGAGAGAGCGACGTTGAGGGGTTTTTGTTCGCGGCTTTCCTGTGAAGCGCTTCAGTGAGAGAACACAATGGGGTCGTGTTGAACCCTCAGATGCAGAACAGATTACCGTGAGCAGCCTGTAAGAACTTCCTCATTCGGGTTCGACGTTCATGCATATTTCACGAGCGCAATTTCCAAAATATTGTAATACTTATGACTGTCAGATGAGATGCATAATTCATGAATTAACTCAACGGTGTTTTGATCTCTCTATTTGGAGTTTAGTAAGAACTAATCCGTCCATATGTTCCTGGCGTTTATTTTTAGCTTGCTAAAACACTAAAGCGAAAACACATTCCATCTTCCAGTTTAGAGACCCCTTCACACAATCTACTCTCTTTTGGTCATTGAAGCCCACAAGCTACACGCATTACCTACACTACTACACGAGTCCCAGCTGACCTCAGGACTGTCACTCAAACTTGCATTCCTGAAGGTTTTACTGACCAGAAAAAGAAACAAGACACAGAGGACGTTCTGGATGAGGTTGTGGCTGTGAAAACAGGCCGGTTTGTACATTCTGCAGAGCAAACGGGGACTGACGTGCTTTGCTGTTTTCTATCAGGTTACTTTAGTGCTTCCCAACATGCAGCGCTGCTTATCGAAAGGGTTTGTCGTAGGTATTAGATGAGAAATGGCTTCAAAATTAGAGAAGCTTGTAAAGTTTGTCTGTCGAGACCGCAGTCTAATTTTAGCCATCTTAGCTACGTGGCTCTATGAATGTCCATCTGCGCTTTGATCGACCAAGCCACCGCAATTTTATGATCAAGTATTTCCCAAACTGATGACATTACCATCAGTCCCAGCCGTGCTTAGTGTTCAGTGCTCATTTTCCAAAATAAAAATGGTGAACATGGTAAACATTACCTGACACCAAAGAGGACACATTTGTGATATGATGATGACTCATGATAGTTCACAGCTGTGTTACGTCCATGATCACACAAAGCAACTTTCAAAAACATACAATACACACACACACACACACACACACACACCTGATGCTACCAAAACACACACAATATCTACAATTTGATGCTACCTGAAAGGAAAACACAGCACATAAAAAATAATAATCAATTTTAATTTTATCCATGCACAAATAAACAAAATATGTATTATGCATAATAATAATAATAATAACAATAATAATAATAAGTGTAACTGAGTATGTTATCGTGCACCACTAAGCCTAAGTACAGCTGTTGGTGTTGCTGTAATCTGATTACTTTCACTCTGGCTCATAAAAGTCGGTGTGAATTTGACTATTTTGGCAATTAGGAGGTAATCGATAACTGTGCATCAGTGTCTCCTATGAATTATTTTACAAGCAGTGAAGTAGCTTGTACAATTAATCTTTTAAGTACGTAGACTCGCGTCATCCGAAAAGTTATTGTTATTGTAGCGCTGACCACTACAATAAAACAATCCCACAAAAACTCATAAGGAAAATACAGTTTTTTACTGTTCTTTTTTTTTTTTTTTTGGCCATCTTTCATGTGGGTTATGATAACATATTTCAAAAAAATTGCTTCAGGGAAAGAAGCCTGAGCACGAGGATCAAACTGATCAAGTCCTCTGCTGTTACAGTCACATCTAAAAGACATAATATCCTTTCTTTTTTGTTTATGCGCTGATCTTTTGATACTGCAGCTGGCTGCCTTTCTGGCCCTCCAGTGTCCGTCCACTATTCCCTGTCCACCTCCGCCCCTGCAGCCTTAAGAAATAACCTCCACTCTGTTCTCATTTATGACTCTCTACAACGGAAACCGGCACCCACACACGGACAAAGACACCCCATCTCAAACCAATACTACAACTCGAGCTCCCCGGGTGAGTCCGATGAATGAGCTGGACTCAGGAGGGATTCCCTATAAAAAAAAACGACGGCAGCGAGGTGAGGGCAGATGGGAAGGAAGAGAGAGAGAGATGCTGAGTAGCCGGTGTGAGTGATCTTTTCCTCTGTGGTGGGACGGACTGGAAATTGCTCCACACCACTGCTGCCAGTAATCCAGCAGCTCAGCTGTTCAGAGCGGGCAGCATGTGGTGAGGAGCTACCAGAGCCAAGTTTATTGGTGTGGAAACAAATAAACACAGGAGAGCCTCGCACAGGTACAGGGAGCTTTCCTGTCACTCCGAGTGTGTGTGGCCTGAGAATGATCTTCCATGTGGGAGGTGGGAGCAGAGTCACGGCCTCTGACCACAAAGGATGTGGAGAGAGGAGTCATCACTCTCCCACTCTCTTTTTCTGTCTGTCTGTCTTCCTTCATTCCTTTTCCCTGTATTTCTTCATTTTCAGTCCCACTTCGTCTGAGATATGCTAATGGAGCATCAGCGAGGAACGATCTTGACCAAAGATAATACATTTTTAATCAATTATCCTATAAGAAAAACAAACTATGAGAATAATGTTTTAATCTAATATCCTATCAAATAAATCTGCCTGTTAAGCTCATATTTTTGGGACAACACATTTAATATATGATTACATCTCAGAATGCTCATCTTGGGCTGCAACTAAAGAATTATTGTCATTACAAATTATGTTATTTTGTTGTTAATAAGTCCAGCCAACAGCCAAAAACCCAAAGATTTCAATTTACGATGCAAGAAGACAGAGGAAAGCAGGAAATCCTCCATTTGGAGAAAGCGAGAGGACTTTTGCTTAAAAATGTTACAAATCGACGTCAGCCAGCAGCTGGTTTGAGCAAACAAGCTCATAAAGCCACTGAAGACTACCTGCACAGCAAGTTAGAAGCTAGCCAGTGAAGAAACTTGAACATCCAGCAGCTAAAGAGCTAGATATTTTTCTCAGGAGTTGGTGGAGACCAAACCAGAGCTAAAATGAATGATAATGTTGCTTGGTGTCTTAATAAGCAACCGTTTGCTACCATTTTGGCCAGCAGCAGCTTTATCAGGCAAACATTTTTGTCTGACAGCTTGATTTTTGGTGTTCTTCGACCAGATGTGCCTAAAATAATAAAAAAAAAGTGATTAACGATAGCTTACTTCATGCTCGTGTCTCCGTGATATCATATTTTCGGTTGATTTACTAATCGATTGATTAATTTATCGTTTCAGCGAAAGTTTATATGACACCTGAGAGAGGTGCGGTCTGACCCGACTCTTCCAGTTTTACTCGGGGATTTAAATACTGGAATCAAACTAAGGTTGGAGTGAAAGCTGAAATGATAACAAACTCATCCAAATGTGGTGAGGTTCAAGAAACTGCTGCTATTGAAAAGCGGTGTCTCATGTTCACATTACAAATGGCCTTATTATCTATGATCTGACTAAGCTCTTGGCTCCATATCCCACCCAAACCGCCATGGTGACGGAGGATCAGTGCTGCCTGGAGACTGTGTGTCAGATCCCAGTGTGGAGGGGCAGGGGAAGACGAGGAGGCGGGGAGGAGGGGAGGGAGGCGCCGAAGGATCTCCTGGGATCACCGCGGCGCTCCGAGACAAAAGGGACATTGTGGCACTGACTGACCCATCCAAGAAAACATTACTTCCTGTCCCATCAGCTCCAGCACGTCCTCCGCACATGAGCTGCTCACTTCCCAGAACTGAAAGTCCCTTTTTAACATCATCTGCTGTTAGACACAGTCAGGGCTGACCATGTGCAGACACTGGCACTCGAAGACGGTTAACTATATTTGTGGATGAAATGGCATCTACCAGGTTTCACACTGACTTGACAAATAAAGATTTTAATAAGAAATAATGTTTTCACATTTACTAGATGTAATGAGATCCAAGTGAGGCGGAGGAAGGTGTAAGGAAAATACTTAAAGCAGTGTGTTGAAGGGCTACATGTTTGTTTAAGCCCGTGAATTACTGTTGACAAATCATAACTCCTTCATAACTCGAGTTTTTTGGAACAGTTTGCTTTCCTTGCAGTCACTGGCTACAACTCATGTCACAAATGTTATGAAAATAAACTTGAAAGCTGCTTGACATGCTAACTATCCTTCCATTAATTAATCTTTTTTTATTTATTTATTTTTTTATTAAAGGGTACTTCACAACTTCACATGTGGAAGTCTGAACGCTGAAAACAATCTGGAGGTGTGGGCTAACCAGACTTCTGTAGTCTGCTCCTCATCTCAGCTCGAGGATCGCAGCAGCTCAAGGTCACATTCGCTGCTGCTGCTAGCATAACGCACCCAAAATCACAATACCAGAGTTGCACTGTGGTCTCTTTTTACTGTCTCTCATGAGTCCGGCAAGGTTATACAAGTGCATTGTTAAAATCAGTCTCTTTTCTGCATGAAATATGGGAAAGTATATGCATGTGATGTGAAGGGGTCTGCCCGTGGAGACTCTGCAGCTCTGTGTAGCCTTTAAGCCTCTTTTAGGTCTTTGTTTTGGCACGTTTGCTCTCACTACTCCCAATGACACCATTTCTAAGAGCAGATGTTTTAGGCAAACGCCCAGATAAAAGACGAGCTGGTCAAAAGAAATGCAAACATGCTCAAGAGGCAGATATGTTTTCTCAGATACTAGTTGAGACCAAACCAGGGCTAAAAAAGAAGATTGAATATTGGTCTTAAATTCACTGGATGCACAACACCACAAACACACATCATCATAATAATAATAATAATAATAATAATAATAATAATAATAATAATAATAATAATAATGCCAAACATATGAACAGAATTGTTTGCTGGCTGCGCCACCTAGTTGCCAAAAAATGAATAATGCAGCTTTAAAAAGAGCAACTTTTCTTTTACTTTACTGTTTTAAAGGATTATTCCTGCTGCTGGAAAGCACTGTGGTCACAATGTTTATAATAATAATAATAATTCAAACAAAAACAATATGGATCATCTGGTCATTTCCTGCTTTAAAAAGCTGCTGATAAATAACCGGATCTCAATTTAGACCGACTTTCTTCAGAATATCCTTGAATGCAGCATTAAAGAGAATAGCCCCTTCCTAATAGTGGTATCGTGTTATGATAGCATTTCCAAATAAACCCTACCTAATTTAAAAGTAAAACAGTTTGCTGTAATGGATTTCAAACCCCTGAAACCAGAAGTCACAGAGAAAGGACAGCAGACTCTTATCATGGTCTCAGTTCTACATTGTGAGTCAGCCTTCACTGGAAACCAGTTTTACTTTGAAAGTAAACACACAAGTTAATTCATTACTCATCCACTCTAAAACACATAGTTTCAAATTCACTACGATTGCAGTGTGTTCAGTTTCGTCATGACTCTATCAGCTCTTTGTTCTTTATCTGGCTCTCCAAAACAAATTCCCTGGAATCACTGTACCCACGTACAGTGATTCCAGCCAATAGGAAGCCAGCTAACAATGTTTAACGGAAAAGTTGTATCAGATAGGTGCTTTTTATTTACACGGATTAAAAAAGATCCACGGTCTGCTCTGTGTAATCACACTACCTTGACGTGACTCTGAGCGCCCAGGTTGTAGATCTCTGTAGGCTTGACCTGGTTGATGATCTTCACCAGACACGTGCTGTCGGTCAGATCGCCATAATGCAGCTTCATGTCTGAGAAAGAGGAGGACAAACAAACAAACAAACAAACAAACAAACAAGTTAGTTCCTGTTGGTTCAAACATTCACTCACCGTGACCTCCGAAGTTTGTGTCCTGATTTTGTTTGTGCGCTTTAAACACAAATCAGCCAGATCTGAAAATGTTACGCCTCATTTCCAGAAGTTACAGCCAACTGATTCTGATAAGTCGACTGTATTATATTATTATATTCCTTCCCTACCAGTTTGTATGCCACTGCAGGCTCGCTACTTTGATGTTTCCATCCAAATATATCGCAAAACTTCAAAAGAAAATGCAAATAAATGAAATGCACTTCCATGTGATTATCGAGGTGAGCAGTAGGTGGCGCTAATTCCCCAGTCGGAAAAAAAAAGGGGGCAACAAGATTACGCAATTAAAAGAGCGCCAGCTGAACCTCAAACGGCGAAAAACAATGTAGAAAACATGACGGAAACATGACACTTGTGTTTGTTTCGTGTATTAATGTGAGGAAGGTTACGTCAGATCTGTGTGGGACGATCATGGGTGCCGATCAGACGACTGAAGCAGTTTAATACGCACCATGTCACACGTTTTTTGACAGACGTTTCCGTCTCTCATTAAGAATATTAACTCTCGGCAGTGAAATCAAGAGTCTGTGCATGTGTATGAAGTGGAGCAGGCTGGTGCTGTTCACTAAAGGTAACAAGCTCGACCTCATATTGTCCTCTAGGTTGAATATAAATATAGGCTTCCTGTTTTTATACTTCTACAGAGGTTAAAGTCTATAGGATGGTAGTGAGGGGTTTGCAGATGAAAGAAAGACCAAAGAAAAGAGCTCAGATAAATTAGGGTGGAGGATCTGCAACTACTGGCAGCTACCACAGCTGGAAGATGAACTGCATTTCGTTAGAACTCAGAGAAAAATGATAAAACCGGGGAAAAAAAAACAAAATTTCTTGTCAAAATTTCCACCAAAACAGCAAAGTCTGATGCAATATTTATAAAAGTGATAGAGAATATAAAAATGATTTCTGCGAATTAACCAAATACTGGCAGTGTGGATGGAATACTTACTGCCTTCAGTGTGGGCCTGTGGGTTCTGGTAAAGATGCTCAATGCGGCCCGTGTTGAAGGAGCTGGAACGACGCAAAATACCATGAACCTGCGAGAAAGAGAACACGTTACTATCTTACAATGATTCCCACTTCAGTTTTAACGTTACAACGCTTGGTGTACTTTGTAGACCACTTTCATATCATCTTGGAACAACGTTGTTAAAAGCAAACTCTGTGCGGCTCCTTCAAAATAAAAGCTTCCAGTGAAGAAGACACTGCTGATCGCAGGTTTTACTGTGAAGCAGCTGCAAGGGCGAGTTTAAACTGGAGAAGCAACAGGAAGCCTGTCATTGGCCACTGAAACTCAAAAAAGGACCAGCGGCAGGACGGAGGGAGTTGAGCAATATTCACAATATTGTGTCACACATCTCCAGCTCTGTTTTCAATGCTGTGATCTGTACTTCATGTCCTGGGGGTGGGGGGGGCGTGTGAGGAAGCTCTGCTCAGGGAAGATAACAGAACCTGATCCGAGGGGAGTCCATTAGTGGGACGACGCTGTGCCCTGACCTCACTTCCTTTATTCACTGTGCACTTCCTGCCTGCCTGTGTGCTTCTCTTTAATGCCACCACCACCACCCCTCTCTATCCCATCCCCCTTCGTCATGCAGCATCTCCAGCCTGGATCCAGTCCACTTCCTCTCTGCTGCCTCTGAGGCAAGCAGCACAGATGGTGAAGCTGACCAAGCAGGTTGGGATGAAGGTGTGGGAGCGTGTGTGCGTGTGTGCGTGCGCCGCTACACATCGGCAGGGAAATGAAGTCATGAAGCTACTGTCAGGAAAACACACGTGTGTTTAATGTGTTTAATCACTGTTTTTTTGCTCATTGCCGACGGGTTACGTAGCTCCAGTCAGTCAGAAACAGCTTGTTAACCTCTGCATCCATCGACAGGCTGTTGACTTTCTGTGCTCCTGAAAACGCCTCACGCAGCAGGTGAAAGTTTGTGACCTCGCTCATATGACGGTATAATAACAACCATTTCCCTGTTAATGGGCTGACCCGGGGGTAAAAAGTGAGAGGTGAACAGGCCCGAAGCAACACAAACAGGTCATATCGGGGTGAGGTGTGTCAGTCCGTGCACAAAGTTGCCTCAAGGTTACGTCATGATCCCTCGGGAGCTCCCACACACTGCTGAGGCTGGATGCTGCTTATCGAGGGAATGTCGCTCTGTGTGTGTCTGTGTTCGTTGGCATTCGCGAGCGTCTGCATTCATTTCTGTGTATGTGTGTGTCTGAGCTTTCAGGACAAATTCTTGGTACTTTTAAAAGTCTGCAGTCTGAATTTTCTCTCACCTCGTAGCCTTTAGAAAGCAGGAACTCGGCCAGGTAGGAACCATCCTGAAGAGACAGAAGACAGCAACCATTAAAACCTGTCGCCACTGCAAATACACGTCAGACGTTTTTGACACCACACACACATTCATCATAACTTTTGGGTCTCTCTTTTTTTGGCAAATGAATTACACTAAAAATAGAGATAGAGTCTGTAACCAAAAACATACAAAAATAACAATTTGAGTGAGAGGAAAACACAAAGAGAGATCAGAAAGAAACAGAAATGACTTAACAGGGGCAGGATTATTTACACAATATTCATTTGTGCATTTTTGACATTATTATGACACCCTTATACAAACAACAGATCTACACGGAGGCAGGAACTGATGTAATAACTGCCATCCAATATTTAACAAAAAAAAAAAAAAAGAGCAGTGCTTCCAAAAGGCCCAGACAAAATCTTGAACTTGAAAATATTATTAAAGTACTATACAATTAGGTCAAAATATGTTAAAGCCTTTATAGATTATTGATTGCCTGTAAACGTGTTAATCATCAGCGGTTTAAATTCCTTTTTTTTTGACCATGCAGAACGATATTTTTAGGATTTTATTATCACAATTAAATCAAATATGTCAGTCCGGGGCCACCAAGCGGGCCAAGGAAAAAATATGAAAAATTAAAAACAATTAAGACACTCTCAGGATGTTTTAAATTGTAAGTAGTCCAAGAGGGTCCAGATGAAAATGTTCTGTAGCTTTAAAATGATCCATTTATTCAGTCCCACTCCGCCCGGTTCCCCACCATGTTGGGGTGACTTGATGCAGACGAAATGCTTTGTACAAAACTGGCTAATGCTTCTGCTGTTTATGTAAGATAAGATAATTATATTATCTCAGGTAAGTTCTCATAGTGCTCAGTGACGTGTTAGATCAGGTATACAAAATCTGATATGGACGCTTTACAAAGAACATTCAGCACAAACGGGCGCAGTGATTTGTCGGAAAGTAAACCTGTATATTGTTCACTCCGCGACACATTAATGGACACGAGTAGTAAAAGAAAAAATAACTTTTTTTTTTTTTAATGGTGTTGGAATACACAATCCTCCTCAAACCTCCACACTGTAACTGGATACTGAGTCCTGGGATCATTAGGTGTGTAACATCCACATGAATTAGAACCTTTGGAGCCTGTGTGTGTGTGTGTGAGAGTGTGTGTGAGTGTGTGTGAGTGTGTGAGAGAGAGCGAGCCCTGTCAATAAGGTCTTGTTCCCCTCACCCATGTTACTCCTCGTCTTTTTTCCCTGCTCAGACTTTCCGACCGCACATTCTGGAACACTCTGGAAAATTCCAAACTAGTCATGGCATTCATCCCTCAATCCCCCTCACATACGTGCACACACACACACACACACACACACACACACACATACACACACTGCCAGCATGCCAGCCCCATGCATCCTCTCCAGGTCTGGGGGTAACAGTCAAGGTGGAGGGCAGGGAGCAGAGAAGGACGGTGGGGCGGGGTGGGGGGTGTGCGAGCTGGAGGTTTGGGGCACACCCAAGAACCTGCCCTCGACGTCGGGGCAGAATTGTAATGTTAGACACGAGACGCTTGTGGAAGATTTACACTCCCGAAATGACAACTACAAGCTGGAAAAAACAGCAGAGACTTTATCTCTCGGTGAGTTGCATTAAAGAGGCATGAGCTGATTTTTGGCCACTAGGGGGCAGAAGGAAACAAGCTGACAGACGCACAGCACTGATGCATTGCTGCTGCTGCTGCTGGTGGTGGAGTTGCTTGTTTGCTTGGACAGAACCAGAAAGTAAATTTGCTGCACGGCCAAAACAAAACAAAACATTACATCACGTTTAGAGCTCCGTTTTCTGGTTTTGAAATTTGTAATTTGAATTATGAGTGCAGGTATTTGTTTGTGTATTATGAAGGTGATGATTTGCTGGTTTTGATGTGTCGGCCTTCTAAAAAGGTTTTTGACGTATTCGTGAACTTGACACGCCGAGAGGTCGACCACAGCAGACTGTAGACCAACAGGAACTCCCTCTCTGGCAGCTATAAGTTTCTATTAATTTAATTATCATTACAATTATATATTTAAAAAAAAAAAGGGTTAAAACATGTCTGCTTTACTGTCCTCCAGACTGAGCTGATTTACACACCGAACGGAAAACGAAGTTTGCTCATGACAAGTTGTCAATTCTAATTCTGAAGAAACACGTGTTGCTATAAACATTAAAGTGTTCCTGTAAGCTGTGAGAGTGACCCCGAATGGAAATCAGCCGTCATTGATTATCAGCATTTACACCCGTGACGTGTCAAAGCGTCGCCATGACAACCTCATCCAGCGACGAAGACTGTGAGCTGCAGCTGAAAGCTGCAGAAAATCTACTACTGAGTGCAAATGTGATGTTTTATGATTAAAAAAAAAAGTTACACTACGATGTTAGTGATCGACTGATGTGGGTTTTTCAATGGCCTGCGCCGATATTTAGAGAGCAGGGGAGACTGTGGACGATATAATATCACATCATGTATAATTCCATTATTCCATCATGCACTTTAAAATCTAATATACATTGTTATCGAAGCCTGAACATGTGATTTTATTTTTATTAGTTAAATGAAATACAAAAAAATACATTGGGTTATGGTGGTATTAAAAGGGGAGAGCAGGATACAGTACAGTTCTACACATTTCTGCTGTCATTTGTGCAGCACGGCAAGAAGGTTCCTGGTTTGAACCTCGGCCTCGGTGGAGTTTGCACGTTCTCCCCGTGTCTGTGTGGGTTCTCTCCGGGTACTCCGGCTTCCTTCCACAGTCCAAAGACGTGCGCCTGACAGGTTAATCGCAAAAATCGGTGTGAATGTGAGTGTGAATGGTCGTTTGTTGTGACTTCTCCGGGGGCGTACTCCGCCCCACCATGACCCTGATGAGGATAAGCGGGATGGATTGGACGAAACATGTTAACATTTAGAACAGATGTTGGTGACTGAGGAAACCGCTTTCCAAAAACTGACCAGGGGGAAGTGCTAACATTGTTCCACAGTGGCCACGGTGTAAAGGTTATCAGCAGATGTGTCAGGGATTTTTTTTTTGAGCTTCGTGAGCACAAATATTGGCCGACGTCGACTATCTCCAAATTCCAGATAAATGTCCCGGCAGGTGTTTCTTCATTGCACTGCTCTGTATAACTCTCGATGCTGCTTAAACAACCTGAAGAAGGTTGTTGAAGACTTTTAATCTGCACGTAGACGCTTGTTTTCGCCCTGAAAACAAATACAAATAAGCTTAAAAATGCTGTGAAAGTTAGTGAAAGTTTTACTAGTAGATGAATTTATCCTTTTTTTTTTTTTTTAAAGATCATTTTCAGCTTCTGCAGGTTGAACACTCAGGTTGTGCGGTCGGTGAGCACCGGTGCCCAACCTGTTTCTGCTTAACCCAGGAGGAGGAGGAGGAGGGGGGTGCACTGGCAGCCCCTCGCCCGTCCCCACGGCGTTCAAAGCTCCGGCCGGTGTCATGTTTTCCTGCCCCTGTGCCAGGGTCAAAGCGTTCCATGCCAGACCAATATGGAAAACAAGCATGAAGAGCTGCAGCTCTGTTTCAAAACAAGAGGCTCCTTTGAGGCTGTATTAGCCCATAAACCCTGGCCTCACCTCGCTGTTTCCTGTTATGGGGAGCCGGGCGCTTGGTGAGAGCGAGGGGGTTGGACACACACAAACACATACACACAACTACTACTTCACCTGCCAGCTCAATGTCACACACCACACTCCAGAGACTCATTTTGGCCTTTGACACAATATGATCTTTCTACTCTATAGCTACACGAATAGATTCCAAAGGGCTGCTCCAGCAACAGGAGGGTGGAAGTTAATTGTATAAAAAAATTCAAAAGACAATGATGGTCTCATCACTGAAGCTCTTCTGTGAATGTCGAGGATTGTTTGCAGTAGCAGGAATTGTCTGCAGGGGGTGCAAAAGTGTAAAAAATAAATAAATAAATAAAATCATGCTGCATTCAGGTACAGGTGTGGAAACTTTAACTGCTGCTGAACAGTCGAATGAACTCTAAGAAAGGTTAAAAAAAACTGCTTTAGTGCTATAGCTTTATACTAATCAAACAAGCTGATTCACTATCACATACAGTCATTGTTATTACTGTCACTAAGCCTTGTGCAAACAGGCCATTCCTGCAGGGCAGGGCAGCCCCGATTCCAAAGAAGTTGCACGCTGTACATGAATGTTTGAATGTAAATTCCTTTGCATCCTATGTTCAAGTCAACACAGCACAAAGTCTGAAGTTTGTTCCAAAAAAAAAAAAAGTTTGGACAGGATCGTGTTTACCACCGTGTTACATCACTTCTTCTCTTCACAACAATGAGCAAGCGTTCGGGAACTGAGGACACAAAATTGTTGAAGTTTTGAAAGTGAAATTCTTTCCGTCCTTGCTTGATGCACGACTTCAGTTGCTCAACAGTCCGAGGTCTCTGTTGTTGTATTTTTTTTTGTTTGTTTCATAATGGGAGACAGGTCTGGACTCCAGGCAGGACGGTCTAGTGCCCGCACTCTTTACTACGGCCACGCTGTTGTAACACGTGCAGACTGCGGCTTGGCATTGTCTCGCTGAAATAAACAAGAACGTCCTTGAAAAAGCCATTGTCTGGATGGAAGCAAATGTCCCAAATCCTTCACTTTTATCATTAACGGTGCCATTACAGATGTGCAACTTCCCCATCATGCCATGGGCACAAACACATCCCCAGTACCATCACAGATGCTGCCTTTTGAACTTTGCGCTGGTAACAATCTGGATTGTCCTTTTCCTCTTTAGCCCGGAGGACACAACAACGTCAATGATTTTCAAAGACGGTTTGAGAATGTGGACTCAGTCAGACCACAGCACACTTGAGTTCAGGCCCGGAGGACTCGGTGGCGCTTCTGGCTGTTGTTGATATCCGTCTGTCTCTCTCTCTCTCTTTGCGTGGTAGGCTCTTACCTTGCATTTATGGATGCAGCGACAAACCTTAAACATTAAAAAAATCACTGCATCCTGTTTGCCAAAGCATCCAAACTTTTCTGGAATGAGGATTACACCATATAAATACAGACACTGGGCATGTTTAATGATTTCAGAGACTAAATGTAAGAACTGAAACTGAAGCTTTGTGTGTGCTTTAATACTTTTTAAGTGTATTTCATGTTTATTTTCTGTTTTTTATGGAATAAAACTATGCCTTTGAAATATCATCATCAACATAACATAAAAGTAGACACAAAAAGGTTTAAAAAAAAAAAGGTCAAACTCAGGCCGACTGAAGTAAAGCGGAGAACAAGACGAGGAATCATTTGACGTTAATTGTTACACTAAAATCACTCCATGTGTCGGAAACAATGTTAACAATGTTCGCACATCAGAACTGCAGCCCCCCTCCCCTCCATCACGCCATCATTACTCCAATCAACATTCATCATCATCATCATCATCATCATCATCATCATCATCATCATCATCATTATCACATCATCATCGTGTGGTTTGATTGAGAGGATGGAGACACGTCGATATCAGATACCAGTAGTCTAAAGGCAGAGTATCTTTTAACTCTTAACTCCTGACTTACAGAAATACAGAAACTGGAAAGGTTATGACTAAAATCAGGGACTGGGATCAAAATCTAATCAAAATAACTGAGTTCAGTTAAAAATCAATCAATGCCAAGTTACTGACAGTTTGGAATATTACACGCAACCAACACATGTGCGGTTAACATCGAAAGTACCCAAAGTATTGAGGATGCCAGATCCCTAAACAGAAACAAGAATATTGTGAGTGGTAATAAAGAATAAGTAGCGTGTGTGTCAGGCCCACCATTTCTGATATACTACATCTTTATTTATATAAGCTCACATGATGACAAGTGACAGTTTTGTTATAGAAAAACACGTAACTCTGACCATCCCATTAAACACAAGCTGTTCTAAACAATAAACGGATGTCAAAGCTGAAGGGCGTCAGCTGAAACTTTATTTCAAGTTCTCCTCTGGTGTCACTTGGTTGGAAAGTCTGATTAATGCGTGTGTAGGGCTGCGACTAATGAATATTTTTATTATCTGTTAATCTTTCAGGATTAAGCATCTGGTCTATAAAACGTCAAATAATCGTGAATAATCCCCATCAGGGCCCACGCTGACGTGGTAACACTTCTACACTGTCTACTTCTGTCTGCCTGCACACAGTATGTAGAGTATTTGTAACATTTCTACTGTTTTATTCTGTGTCTCATGAATGTATCCTAATCTGGGTGTTTTTTTCTTTGTAAAGCTAATCGAATTTTAAATCACAGGAGGGTAATATCAGGACAGTTTATTAATTTCAACTAATAAAGACATTAAAATGATACAGTTACTATCTGTGGTCAAAGTATTCAAATAAAGGGTTACTGCTGACAATCCAAAACCTAAAAAGATCTTCAGTTTGACGTCAGTGAAGATTTAAAAATAGCAAATATTTACATGAAGTGAAAAGTATGCACAAATACAATGTAGTACACAGTCAGAACCTATATAATTAAGAATATGAACACAGCTGCCGTCATCCCTTCAGCAAAAGAACAGAGCACATGACGCCTTCATACAAACCTAACTACTGAGAGTTTAGTACCCTCTGCTGGTGGAACGGTGAATTATCGGGGGAGGCTTTGTCAATCATATCACAAGTGACGCTCGAGCTTTGACATCCATTTAAGTCACCTACCTAACAATAAAAAAAATAATAATTCCATAAAGTATTTTTCCATGTTTGAGCAGTCTTGTCCCTGCAGGCATGCAGACTTGTTCAAACAAATGAGCACCATTTATTTATATTAATGGTTTATAATTGCAGTTTTATTTACACCCCAAGGATATGCTTCCAAGCGTAAAACTGGTCTGCAATTAGACACAATGTAGTTTATTGAAGGTGTAATCACAGTACAACACACCCACTTGCGCACACACAGCAGTGAAGGAAGTGTCCCGTGTGAGAAGCAGGATCAGTTTCTCTCCTTTATGACCGGCGGGCGTGTCGGTCGCTGGAATAAATGAAGAGAGCTTCCGGTTGTGACACGTTTCAGTCTGGAGAGGATTCATTTGAATACACGTGCATACAGTTATTTTACACACACACACAGTGATACAGGTTAGACTGGTCACTGATATTTACCCAGCTTAAAGGTGGCTTAAAGGATAGGCTAAAATACTCAAGTGTAAAATGGCCTAAACTTTCCAGAGAATAGCAAGACAAAGAAAGGCCTTGCTGCGGCATGTAATTACTGTGCCATTAACCTAGAGACAGGCAAACAAAGCAGTAAATTCACTGCACTTAAGAAGCTGAAACGGAAACACAAATGACCAAATATTAAATAATAAATCAGTTATTTTAAAGTATCTGTGTGACACCTTTGCTCAGGATTAGTCTATATTTATATGAGTGAATGACCGTGCACACCTGGTGATAATAACAGGTCGATTCTGCACGACTTGACTGGTTGGTTGAAGTTCAGGTTAGCCGTCATCGCACTGTGGAAATACTCCATTACAAGTAAAACCTCACTCAAGTAAAAAGTATGAA
Source organism: Miichthys miiuy (assembly GCA_036365135.1). NCBI lineage: Eukaryota > Metazoa > Chordata > Actinopteri > Sciaenidae > Miichthys > Miichthys miiuy. Next base: position 4,027,331 of record CM071609.1, read on the forward strand.
AGTATCAAAAGTAAAAGTATATTACTGCTGTAGATGTTTAATGTTGAGCTCGTTTAGACCAGGATTCATTGCTATACGTTCAAAGAGCCACAGAATATAACCGTACGGTTGCAGCCTGTTTTCAGCTTTGTCATGATGACTTTTCCAGCTAATGCAAGAGTTTAAAGAGTTTACCAAGCCTAAGAAGGAGGAGAACTTTCTCAGCACATGAAGGAACAATTCATCCTTCAGTTTATCGCTAATATCATTCGGACATACGTGATTTTCACCAGAGTTGTTCCAATACTGGAACAAAAACAGCAAGTATGCATGCAAAAAAAAATCTTAATTAAAAGTCAAAGAGTGCTTGCTGATAAGAGGGAGAGTAGGGCGGGTTACGTGCGCTGTGCTGCATTCTTGGTGTCAGCGACGGAATAAAAGGAAGTTCTACAGAACTCATTCTCCTAACTTGAACCAGGTCATACAACGATAGCTATCAAAACAGGGTTAATGTATATAAAAATAACATTTTTTAAACCAACTTTTATCAGATGTTTTCAGAATGGGGAACAAAAAAAAGAAAGAAAAAGATCATTTCTAGTTCGAGTTCTGAAAAACTGGAATCTGAAAGGTGTAAGTACTCAAGTATTTGAGTAAATGTACTTAGTTACATTCCACCACTGCCGCTGAAGGTGGCTAAATGAATTCAGCTTTTTTTATTACAAACTGCAGCTGAACATACATCTCTTAGCGGACTTCGTACAGAGGAGGAATCAGCCTTGAAGGAGCCATCAGCAGCCATTATGAGCGACAGAGGAGACGTGCGCTCGGATTCTGAGCTTTATGATTATTATTGCTGGCACGCTCAGATTCTATCCTGCGCTGCTCACGGTGGAGTCAGTGGAAGGAGGCGAGGAGGAATGAGAGAAGTGTATCAAACGCCAACAAAGGATGAAGAAAAGAGGCTTGTAGCAGGAGCATCAAACGGTTCAAGGGGTCGTATCGCAGTGAAGCGTTGTTTTCCCAACCAGAGGAGCTGAAGAAAGAAGTTTGAACCTCGCAGCCAAAATAAAGTTTTACTGTCGAACAGACAGGCCGAACATGTCCTCTTCATAACCCCGGATCGTAAAACAGCACCATCAGCCAGAGCCCCCTGCTCTGCAGCACTGCCTTGGCACTCAGGTGGTCTCTCATAACTCACACCCTCTCGCCCCAATACTTCACACTGAGACAGCAGTCAAAAATATTCAGACTGAGCAGCATGTTGCCCTGAAATTTATGAACAGTAGTTAGCCAGGCGATTTACGGCATCGCTGTGACCCCGACACCCTGGCTTGTGACTTCTGAGATGGTCTATCCAGATGCCTGTCTGCTTGACTCCTGTGCGGGCCCTCGGTATTCAACAGCATCTCCATCACCGGCAGAATAAAAATGAATTAACGCTGTTATTCTTTGTTTTCTACGAGGACGCGGGGCTTTGGACAGCGCTGCTTGACAAAAGGAATGCGAGAGGTTGAAAATGACTTTCAAGAACTCGTCGTCCTTCCAGGGCCGCATTCTGGGAACGCTCACCTGAAACATTCCCAGAGTCTCTGCTTATTTGTTCTGATGAAACTGACACAGAAACTTCTTTACACATACTACTACTACTACTACTACTACAAAAGGCATCCACGTTCACACACTTCTATTCATATGCAGATCCACTCAGACAGGTTGCTGCCACATGGGGTGGTCACATTGAAGGTCTACTGATGCCTCGTTTCAATCATGGCTAATCAAGTCTATTCCAAGTTTTATCCCAAATATTTATAGATATATATAGAACATTTTATGTTCATTGGAATGTCAATCAAGGTACTTCCGCTACTTATAAAACCAGTACTGCAACATTACTTGTACAGTAATACCTTACAAACCTACAGATGTTAAAGGGTGTCTGAGAGTGAAGACTGTCTCAGTGTGTATCGTCAGTGCGGCTGTATGAAGGGCCAAATCTGAGTTATTAACTTTTTATCAACAAATTAAAAATTGACTGTCTTAATTTCATTTTAATTAAGAACTGATGTGTTTTCATACAAACTGTCCTCAGAGCAAGGCACACTTTGAAAGGAGAAATAATAATGAATAGGAGTTGAGAGATAAACTTGCGTGAACTTGCGTTAAATTCTTTAACCACCAATGAATGAAAAACAAAACCTATGACACGTGAAACTATTGCAATTTCTCCATATCTGCAAACGTCTAAATCGCTGAACAGGATGTGATAAGCACATATCAGCTGATTTAAAATCGCCTAAACAAACCTCACCGATACGTTTCATTTTCAGTGTCGGTCCCGGACTCCTGAACGCACCACGAGGCATGTTTGACTTTCTGCTCTCTTCCTCATGACAGGATGAATGAACGAGTGAATAATGGGTCCTTGTCTTATTGTGATGATCCCATAAATGAACGCAACGTGTCAGCAAACATCCTGAACAGCGTCATCACTCCACTGTCTTCCAACACTAATCAGGCCAGCTCTGAGCAAATATTTAAAAAAGGTCTTCAGTGAAAACAACCTGGTGCTGCCTTCCCATAGATCCTACACAGGATCAGACGCTTCCTTCCTTGCCATTTTTTCTTAAATCAGCAACAGACTTGTGAATTTTATGCACAAAAATATGAAAAAGTTCTGAAAGGCACTTCATGCTTGGTCAGCCCTGCTTTTGTTCCTCTTGTATTTTACACCTTTTAGTCAGATTTCTTGTCTGGTTATGTAAATATGAGGCAGACAAACAAACAAACAAACAAAAATCACAGTCTGCGTAATCAGAATTCTCCCTTAAAGGAGACTTTTGTAAACTCAAATTACAAAATCTGACACACACCATTGTTTACTCACACACCCGCACATGCATGCACTGTCAAACTGCAGCATCTGATTACCTTCATTCATTTTGACACACACACACACTTTGATTGGGGGGCAGGGGGTCGTACACAAACTATCAAGGATGCCGAACCTCTCTGCTCTCGCACTTATCTCGTCAAACAAACATATTTTTACACAACTCAAACAAATATTCTAGATTTGTATGGCATCGCTGTGCAATATATAATAATATTAGTAAAGTAGTAATTAGTAATTAGTATAGTAAATAAATATAGTGAGTTTTAGAGAAGCTAGGTTAGCTGCTCCCCCCTGTTTCCAGTCTTTATGCTAAGCTAAGATAAGCTAAGCTAAGCTGCTGTAGCTTCATATTGAGGGTATATGCATGAGTGGTATCAAATTTCTCATCTTTCTCCAGGCAAAAAGGCAAATTTGCATATTTCCGACAATACTGCTTTAACGTTGCTGTTAGCTACATAAAGCTCTGCGTTTGCCCGAGCAGACAGGTGACTGACCGGTTCAGATGAGGGTTGAGCTGCAGATTTCATGCTGTGATAACACCTCACCGGTCGCCTGCCAGTATTTCAGGTTTTTCCTGTTTGATAAAGATAGTGTGTTTTGCATGGCAAAACACTGGAGGCGTCCTTACACACTGAGACACCCTTTGTGACGCACACATTATGCTCATTCCACCGGGAACAATGCCAATTATGATTTCTGTAATGCAATATGAGTCGAAATGATTGAGCACGTTTTTGTCTGTCGGTTTGTTTTTACTGTGGTTAGTTCAGCACGAGGAAGCTTAATGAACTGCAGTGAAAGAATTTGTATTTTCTGAAATCTATTTAGAATAACTATGTTGATTTTACTGTATTGTGACCTCACATACTTTTACATTATGTGCTCCACATTAAAAAAAAAAAAAAAAGGCCTGCAGGTGTAGGCTGAACCTGTCGGGCAGGTCACATCGGCAGGCTTGTCTAAACTTTCTTGTTCAGGTTTCGTTCATTTTTTTGGGCTCATGAATAGATCCAGTTTGTGACTGTGCAGGTTATTTTTAAAACTTTTGGCCAACGCATGCACGCTGTTCAACAGTCAGAGCTATACGAGTTACCTGCTGTTGACAGCACAGGGTGAATCTTCAAATAACCTATTACTATAACAGTTTTTAATACATATAAATTAAATTTTTGGGTGAGTGGTCTTCATACTTTAATAATAACTGACACATACACACACAC